>CM071792.1:35032621-37505121 GCA_036559045.1 Platycarya longipes
CCCAATTTGAGGCCTCACACGACAATTGACCTAGCTAGCCACTAACCAAGAGCACTTACAAGCTCAATTAGCAGTTGTCTAGATTGAGATGATTACTACTCGTGAAGAAAACAGACACCTAGCTGCTAAGGTGAATAATTTTGAGCAACTCCCTCATTCGTCCGACACGGACAATTCTGAGACACTCCATAATAGGCACAATTATCGCCGACGAGGTAATCATCACCATTTTAGGCGTGATCATAGGGATAAGAATCATGATCACGAGCGAAAATGAGACCATTACTGTCAGGGTATGCAGTCCTCCTCCTCGCAAATGAAGAGCGCCTCTTAGAAACATTAAGTTAGATGCCCCTACTTTTGATGGTTGCCTAGATCCACAGGTTTTGACTCAATGGGTTAGGGATATGGATCGTTTCTTCTCCTGGTGTGAGGTCTCGGAAGACCGGAGAGTTCACTTTGCCAGTTTGAAATTATCTGGTACGACCCAACTCTTTTGGGAAAGTGTTGAGGATCTCCTTGAGAGGCGTTGTGCGCCTCCTGTGGGAAGTTAAGAAGAAATGAAACGTCATCTCCAAGAGAAGTACTTACCCCATTCTTACATGAGCAATTAGTTGGACCAGTGGAATGCCCTTACTCAAGGTAATCGGCCCATGACCGAATATGTCACTTGATTCGATAAGTTTCGAATGAGATGTCATGTCATTGAGGATGAGGCCATGACCTTGAGTAGGTTTAGACAAGGTCTCAAAGATGATCTTAAGTGTGAGCTTGTCCTTCGGGGTGTCTCGGACTCTTGACCACGCTTACTCTTTGGTCCGAGATTATAAGTCGGTTATTAAGGCACCGTATAGAAGGCGTAGTGACAATCATCCTCCCTCTTCCTCGACGTTCACTCCTCCCCCTAAGTCTCTCCTAGGACCTCCCCCGTCTAATGTCTCTCCCACACGAAAGGATTAGGGCAAAGGTCCTGAACTTCCAAGGACTGCCTCTCGTTCTCAATGTTTCAAGTGTAAGGGTTTTGGCCACATTGTCCCTAATTGTCTTAACCGAACCCTAGTCATTGAGGAGCGTGAAAGTGTAGCTGATGAACCATTAGAGGATCAAGTTTATGAAGCCAATCTTGAAGAGTTTGATGATTTAGATGATGATGACGTACCTTTTTAGAATGCATCAGGACCCTTCCTATGGGCCTAGGCCCTGTACTCCTTGTTCCTGACACCTCTCGGTTAGGTATTGTGTGTTGTACCTTTACCCAACCCAAAGACGCTGATGATTGGCGTCGCCATGCCATTTTTCATACTTATATCAAGATCAATAATAAGGGTTGTAAGGTCATTGTGGATAGTGGTAGTTGCATTAATATAGTTTATGTGGCTACCGTGTCCTGTCTTGGGTTGAAACCAGTCCCTTACCCTCAATCATATAGTGTCTCTTGGGTTGACACTTCTTTCATCGCAGTAAAGGAGTGTTGCCTAGTTCCTATCCAGTTTCTTGAGTATAAAGGTCATATATGGTGAGACGTCATCTCTATGGATATCGATCATGTCATTCTTGGTCGACCTTAGTTGTTTGATTTGGATGTGACCATCCATAGTCGGTCCAATTCATGTTCGTTTGTATTTAATGGGAAGAAAATTCACCTCAATCATTTATCCCCGCTGGCCCGCATCAAGCAAAGAAAGTTGTGAAGCAGAAATGGCTACATATCATTAGCCTTACTGAGTTTGAGCGTACGCTTGTGGGGGAGTCTGTTGTTTTTACTGTAATTATTATGGAGGTCCCGTTAGTGCCCCCAGTAGTTACCTCTACGGAGGCCCAAACTTTTCTTCAAGACTTTTAGGTAGAACTATAAAAAAACCGAACCAAATCGGTGGATCAGACCGGACCTGTTGTCCCAGACCGGGACCGGACCGGACCGAATGAAATTCGGTCCGGTCCGGCCCAAATTTTACATGAACCGATTAATTTCGGTCCGGTCCCGGTCTAAAGGATTTCTCTCCCTGGACCGGACCGAAACCCCACACATATATATTTATATATGTATATATAACAATAGTATATAAATTACAATATTAGTATTAATATAAATTAATATATTAATATATAATATATAATATATATTAACATATTAATATATAATATATACTCTTATAATATTAACATATTATAATTTATTGGTTGACTAGTTGTAATATAAAAATATAAATTATAATATATCTATATAGAATATTAGTAATAACTTATAAGTAATAAGTGTATTATTATTTAATATATTATTACTAATTTATCACAATTTATTAACATATAAATATATAATATACTAATGTAATAGTGTTATTAGTTATAATTTACTAACATACTTAATATATAATATATACTAACATATTAATATATAATAAATACTCTTATAATATTAACATATTATAATTTATAGTAGTTAAATTTGGGCCAAAAAAATATTTTGATCATTGTAGAATTTTAGATTAAATTTAGCCCATTAAATCAATGGAGCATCCCTAAACCGGACCGAACTGCCATTGGACTGAATTAGACCGGATCGGTATGGACCGAACTCCTGTTCGGTCCGGTCCAGGGTGAGAGAATTCTTGAACCGAATGGAATCGGTCCATAAATTTTCCGGACCGGACCATCTACACCCCTAATGTTGATACTTTTTTTTTTTTTGGTTGACAAGTGCAAGACCTCTTAAATAAGGTGATATTTTCGAACATAGAATACCCATTTTATTTAACTTTTTAAAAAGGAGTTGCTCCTAAGATAATTGTAGTAGCTTGATTCCTTATCCAAAGAACAATTCTTTTTATAGTCTATTAAATATAGACTGTATTATAGTCCACATAAAAATCTTTCAATTTTATGACTAAATAAAATAAATTTTTCAGATTTTTAAAATTTTTTATTTATAAATAAATTTATTTTAATTAATCTTATTCTAAAATAAGGATTTATTTATTTATTTATTACTTAGACTCAGGGGCAGAACCACCCTTTGGCTTGATGGGCTTTGACCTCCCCAAAATTTTTAAAACTTGATAAAAATCAAAATTTAAAATATATTTTTATAAAATAAATTATATAAATAATATTTGTCTTTCTCTAAATTTTATTTTGTAAATTGACTCTTCCAAACTAGAAATTTTAGTTTTGTCCTTATTTGGACTATAAAAGAGTCCAATTTTTTGGACTGTATGTAGCGTTGCCCTATCCAAAAAGAGAATGAAAATTGAGTCATTTGACAAAAAAAGAAATGAGAATTTAAAGATCCATTGAAGTTTTCAAGATATAATCCTAGGTGAACGCATAAGATTCGTTTCAATTATAAAAAAAAAAAAAATCAAAACATATATTTGAAGCAATTTGATCCGACTAATCAAAAACATTAGAGGGCCTGATCGGGGCCGGACAACTTCCGTGCCACCGGGCTTGATCTCTCTTTGGGGGGCAATAACACTGTGTTGTGTTGGGCCCAGATTGGGCCCGACTTTTGAAAGTTGGGGGCTATTAGTAACTTGCAAGCAGTCTGCAGGGAAGAATGTTGCAGGGCCTCCCGCCTGCCTCTTCATGGTCCAGCATGTTCCAGTACTGGGCTCGCTCATCCACGCCCTCCTATATTTCAGTATTGTTTTTTTGTTTGTGTTTGTGTATTTTTTCGTCGTTTCTTTATTCTTTCATCCTTCTCTGGCCTCAACTGTAATGAATGAGTAAAATGCTCCATGAGTGTTCTTAATTTCTCTCCACAAATATAGCGTTCTCAAGCGTCTGGCTCTCCGTTTCCGGAACCAAAATCCGAAGTGCCCCCTCCTACCCCTTTCGTGATCTCGATCTTCCGCCGGAAGAATCCTTCCTAGGGTTTGAGTCAGAGGCGACGGAAAGAGTGTGAAGAGCGAAAGAGATCAGGAATGGGAAGGGGAAAGGTGCATCTGAAGAGAATCGAGGACAAGAGCAGTCGGCAAGTGACTTTCTCGAAGCGGAAGGGCGGGCTGATTAAGAAGGCTCGAGAGCTCGCAGTGCTGTGCGACGTGGAGGTGGCGCTCATGATCTTCTCCGACCGAGGCAAGCTCTATGAGTTCTCTAGCGCCGAGAGGTTGGCCTTTCTTGAACTTTCACACACACTCTCCCCCATCTTCAAATAAAAAACAAAAGGTATTTCTTAAATGTCTGAGATCGCCGTACTAGCTTTCGATTCGGTTGTCTAATCTCTCTGTGCTCTGTGATCTATTTCTGATAAAAAGGCAAAAAAAAAATATGTATCTTAGCTTCGAGAGTCGGACATCTAGAAAATATTCTCCTGCCACGAAGATAAGATAGTATTTACGCCGAGCCTTCATTCGTATTCTGCTATCTCCTGCTGCTTACCGGTACCAATACGAAACCCTAGTTTGATGGAGCCTGTAAACTGGTTGGAAATGGGTCTGACCCGCTTGATCACTGGTCAAGTCGGGTTGCTCATATTCTCCTAGATGGATCAGCTTCCGGTCGGTTGCTCATATGTTTATTAAGTCATGCCTGTAATTTTATTGTTCAATGCTTTTTATTTCTTTTTTTGCAATATGCTATTGTTGTGAATTTTAGACTTTTTATCATGAACATGCAAACATGAGTAACTTGTGTGGCTCTCGAGGCTAATCAGCATGTAAATTTTGGATTCTGATCTTGTACTTGAAATTATCATATTGTGTGCTTATTCTCCTTGCCTAGTTGAATTCATTTTTAATTAATTAACCGAATATAAATTTGTATAGATTGTAATTCAAAAGACTTATACATTTGGAATGTAATTACTTATGTACGTTTATTCACAAGTTAAACAGATCGCGTGCCCATCACAAATTACTTAAGTTTCGATAATCATCACAAATTACCTAAATGAATTAAGTTTCGATAAACATCACACGTAAATTGTCAGCCGATAAAGGTCGTTTCTTTTAGCATCTATGTCCTCGTAAGTAGGCTTTTTCATTCAGAGTCGAACACGTTCATGGACTCCGTTAACCCGGGCTCATCTTTTTTCTTTAGTTCGAAGGCCCAATACTGCAGTTGTCTATCAAGTAAGAGCATTAGTTCTATAAAGATTTTCATTCAAAATTTGATAAAAAATACAAATTTGATAGAAAGAAAATACCTAAAAAAATCCTACATCAAAATACTTTCGTCATATTTAATATGAATAATTACTATTCAAAAGTTAAACTAAAAGTATTTTTATTTTATTTTTTTCACTTTCTTTTATTTTATTTTTGATTTTTTGATGAGTCTAATGTAGGATTTTTTTGGTTTAAGAAAAAGAAAGTGAAAAAAATAAAATAAAAATACTTTTGGTTTAACTTTTGAATAATAATTATTCATATTAAATATGACGAAAGTTTTTTGATGAGTCAAATGTAGGATTTTTTTAGATGTTTTTTGTCTATCAAATTTGTACTTTTCATCAAATTTTGAAGGAAAATTTTAATGGAACCAATGCTAGTGCTCTATTGCGTTACTCATCATAGTTTGTCTATTTTTATATGAGCGATATTCGGGGATCAAATTCTTACACCTCAGCCCCCTTAATTGGGAAAAGAAATTAATGCTATTTATTGTGAATGGCAATGTACAAATAGTTTTGTGCCATTTATTTACAGTGCGACTATATTGTATAATTACATAGCTTGGAAAATCATCTTTTAAGCTTCTTGTGATTGATCAGTATATAAAAAAAATGTGACATTACTAAACAATTGCAAATTATGATCATTGGAACAAGGTATTAAAAAGAAGGTTCTAAGTTTATCCAATGACCATTCTCGATCGAAACATCTCTCGTTCCTCTCCCTTCAAAGACAACACCATAAGTAGATCAGATCCATTTTTCAAACTGTAGCAATCTGAAAATTGTCTTAGAGATCTCTCCATAAAGCTAAGTGGTCGATCATCCTTCTTGGATCACCCAAAATATACCCATCCTGACAAAAAAGTCATTCCCTAAAGTCATGGCAATGTTACAATGACTTAATAGATGATTGACAAATTCTTCACCTTTTTTACACAAACAACACCAACTCAAGACTATGATTTGTTGTTTTCTTAGGTTATCAGTAATGAGAATCTTCCCAAAAGAAACTACCATACAAAGAAGGATGCATTTAAGGGAGATTTTGTTTTCCAAATGCTATTGAACGAAAACGAACTTACATTAAGCTTAGAGATAAATTGGTAGGAGCGTATCGTGAACTTCCCTTTCACCATGGGTCACCAGGAAAGCTTGTCTTCACCTCCCCCCGCATAAGACCAAAATATATTAGATTGTAAGATTCAAAAATTGCTTTAACTTCCCAATCAAGCACAACTCTATGAAATGTGATATTTCATTTGGAAGTATCATTAGATTGGTCAAGGAGGTCTACAATGGGGGCTTCCTTCATTCTTTTTATACCAAAGAAGTCAAAATAGGCTTCCTTAAGTGCTCTGTCACTACACCACATGTTGTGCCAAAATTTGGTTTGGGATTGCCTCAAAATGGATAAATCTAGAAATTCAATGAATTTATGTTGAATGTGCTTCTAGAACCCCACTCCATAGGACCCACTCACCTTGGTTAAGCACCAACCTCACTGTGCTCTACCGTACTTTGTGTCTAAAACTGTTCTTCACAAAACTTCATGTTCTATGGGATATCTCCATAGCCATTTGCTCGACAACGCCTTAATAAAAAATTACAAATTATGAATACCCAACGTTCTTTGTAAACTGAAGAACAAATGGTGGCCCATTTTACCAAATAAAATTTGAACACATCGTTCATCCCTCCTTATAGAAAATCCCGCTATATTTTCCTCATGAAGTGAGCCACCTTTGATAGAAGAGAGAATAAAGAGGGGAAATAAAGTTGGAGAGGAAACTTTTGATAAGTGCAACTCTGCCACCTTTGGATAAGCACATTCACTTCCAATTGACAAGTTTTACTCCATCTTTTTAAGTATATCATTTCAAATGGATATCAATTTGTAATGAGTGTTGAGCTGGATGCCAAGTTATTTCATAGATAGATGTGATATCTTACATCTCATAATATTAGCCATACCATCCACATTATACACGTGCCACTAAAACGACATTTGATTTATGCCAAGTTCACCTCCAAACTGAAACGACTTCGAAACTTAGAAGGAAAATCCTCAAAGAACGGATATGATCTTGCCTTGCCTCACAAAATACCAGGGTATCATCGCCAAATAAGAGATGAGAAATATTCAGTGAGCCGTATATGCCTCCCTCACTATACAATTGGATATAAAACCACCCGCCACAACCCTATCGGTCATGTAGCCCCAGGAACTTCTAATGATGATTAAAAAGATAAACTTTGTTTTCGTTTCTTGTATACATATCATGTTACCTCGTCATATTCGTAGTTGATTTCAGATTGTGAGGTGCTTCTCCTTCTCACTCAGCCCCCTTACATCCAATAAATGATTTTTAGCATCATTGTACAATTTCCTTTGCCCTTCCTTTCACTCTCCCACAATTCGAACTCCTTACACTTGCTTTGTCATTAACTGTCTAGTTAAGCCTTTCGAGCTCCTAGCTCTTTTCTTGGTTGAGTTGAGCTCACCATTCGGGCTAGCCTGTCATTATACAACCTTAGCATTAATTGGTCTTCAAAACTATTACATTCAATCCTAACACATCATTGGATCTCCTTAACTTTATAGAAAACCCATTTCACCACTCGGCCCCTGCAGTGATCTTTTTGCCATCCCTAACATGAGTGGTGAATATGGTGAACTTACGCTACCTATTCCCTTTAAATAAACCTTGTGCTCGTGGAAAGAATCAACAAAAACCAACTAAGAATAGTTACTTCTCTACAAAGTTGGTTAGAGAAGGATGAGATCAAGTTACTTAACCATTGCAAGACTTCCATCAACTGTTTAAAGGGATGGACTTTAGGTCAAGTGCAGGTGATAAGTAGAATTGGTCTACAAATATATTGTTAAAGGATGCCACTTGTGAGAACCACGCACTCTTATAATATTGTGAGAGGCTCACGTGTTGAGGGGATGGTAGACAAGTTGAGTGAAGACAATGGTCCAGACTTTGGGAAAGACGGGTAAGGAATGTGTAGGTTTGTTAAAAATATAAATAATAAATTTTACATTTTTTAACCCCAAGGGTTGGTCCAAGTGGTGAATGCCTTGGTCTTGGGGTATTACTCTCTTCAAAGTCCAAGATTTAGCACCTCATGGGTGCAAACAATATCAAAAGAAAACTAGAGTTTTCTTTTAAGCAGTGTCTTAATAGAATTTGTTGGCTAATATTATCTTGAATTTGAATTGAGTTGTAATAAGATAAAGTCAGGAGTTTGTGGGAGATTAAAATTGAATCTCAACCTTATTTTTGTAACCCTAGAACTATTGTTTGATTATTTAATGCGAAGGGCATACCTCTAAGAGGTACTTCAGCCAAAATTGTCATGGTATCAGAGCAAGTTCAACTTTTCTATCGTGCACTTTTTTGAGTTCTCTCTCTCGGTGTCTTCAGAGCTTCATTCTTGGCTTTTCGTGAGATTATTGGCATTGTCTAGGTGCTATGTGACGTTGTTCAACACCTTCTGTTGGGTGCTCCTCGTCTGTCGGCAGCTTCTGTGCTATTTCTTGGTAATTTCAGCACTTTGCACTCACAGTTTCTTCTTGGGTTCTCTTGGTTGTTGGGTTGGCGTCCTCCGTTGCCTTTTCTGGTGTTTCGGCTTTGTCTAATGGGTTGTTGGTGGTTTTCTCGATTTGATTGGTGCATCTTCCATCGCTGTTGTGCCCTTCAAACCTGTTTGAAGTCTTCGTTCAATCGTGGGTCTTGTTTCGTCGCTGGCTGGTTCAATCTTGGGTCTTGTTTCGACCCTGGCTAGTTCAATATTGCTTTGTGGATTATTTTTGGCCCAAACCATCAAGTGGGTCTCGGTTCCTTTCGTTTTGGGCTCTCTGTATGGCACAAATTTTTGTATTGGTTTTTGTCTTGGATTTCATTTATTTGCTATGGATTCCACTACCGTGTGTGAGATTTATAAGAAAAAATTATGCTACTTGAACATTTCACTTTGAGGTTCTTGTCAAGGGTAAATAGCTCTGGGTTATGTTGATGACACTATTCTAGACCCTGAAAGTGCAAAGGAATTGTCTACGTGGGAAAGTAAGGATGCCAAGATCATGTCTTGGATCCCCGGTTCTATAGGGCTAGAGCCCCATATCATTCATAATCTATGACCCTACAAAACTTCCAAAGCTATGTAGGAGTACTTGAAGAGAATTTATTCCCTAAATAATTTCGTGCAATGTTTTTAGTTAGAATTTGAGATGACTAATTTTTTTCAAGGTGACCTGTCAATGGAAGAATTCTATTATGGTTTTTCAAATTTGTGGACTAAATACACTGACATTGTGTATTCATCTATCTCTGATTGTGGGTCTTCCTCATGTGCAAAGTCTACATGAAACTAGTAGGAGGGATCAGTTTTTTATGAAACTTCGTCTAGATTTTGAATCTGTTCATTCTCAGTTGATGAATCGAGATCTAGTGCCCTCTCGTGATGATTGTTTGGGTGCTTTGGTTCGAGAGGAGTAAAGGTTACTTACTCAGAGTACAATGGAACAGCAACTCGCATCTCTTGCTCAAGTGGCATTTACAACACAGGAAAAATCCAAGGGCTGAGATTATAGTACTACACAATGCCATAGTTGCAAGGGTTTTGGTCACATTGCCACCCACTGTCCGAGGAAATTGTAACTACTGCAAAAAATGGGGCCATATTATCAAGGATTGCACAATCCAACCTTTTCGAAAACAAGAGCGTGCCTATTCCACCTCGGTTAAAGCCTTAGGTGCATCCTCTTCTACAGCCCTTGCTGCCACTACTCATGCTTCAGTGACTGCCAATTCCAGTCCTTCCACTATTACTCCTGATATGGTACAAAAAATGATAACTTCTGCCTTTTTCGCTTTAAGCATCTCAAGTAAACCAAAGTCATCCCCTAATTCTTGGCTAGTAGATTCCAGTGCCTCAAATCATATGACTCATAATTCTAGTTTGTTACATAATCTTCAGTCTTATGATAATTCTTTCAAAATACACACGGCATAAATTGGTAGTGAACTACCATTTGCTATAGTTAAAACTCAAAAAGAATTTATTTGTTACGATCCTAATGCTTAAAGAATTTGAATTTTTAGGAATGTTTTGTTTTTTTGAAAAGTAGCAATTTTTTCTCTCTCATGTCAATCCTATATCACATAGTTTTTCCATTCTTCATAATGACCTCAAGCCCTTACCTATGCCAGATCCTGATACCTCTTCTACTCCAGTGGCTCGGTTTAAACCTGGTCTAGTCTACACTCGACGTCATCACACTCCTCTGGCCGACTTTTCTATGGCTTCTTAAGATTCTCCTCTTCTGGTACCTCGTCCAACATCCACCATAGCTTTTGTTGCTCTTGTTCCTCGAAAATCTACCCGTGTCTCCCATCCACTAGATCGGTATGACTTTTCTTCCCCTACTTCTATAATTGCTACATTATTTTTCATTGTTATTCCCTCTTCTTATAAGTAGGATATAAAACATGAGTGCTGGTAGTAAGTAATGCAAACAGAACTTGATGCATTTGCTGATAATCAGACTTGGGATATGGTACAATGTCCTCCTTCGATCAAGCCAATTGGTAATAAATGGATATACTCCATCAAGCTTCGTTTTGATGGTTTTCTAGAATGATACAAAGATAGATTGGTTGTTTTGGAGAATCTCCAAGAGTATGACATCGATTATGATGAGACATTTGCTTTAGTTGCCAAAATGACCGCTTTTTGCATGTTACTGGCTCTTGCTGCTTCTAAATCTTGGCAATTATATTAGATGGATGTCAAGAATGTTTTCGTGCATGGTGATATAAAGGAAAATATCTACATGAGACTCTCATCTAGTTTACCTATTTCATCACCTACGACTGTCTGTAAATTGAAGAAATCTTTATATGATCTAAAACAAGCTCCTCAAGCTTGGTTTGAGAAATTTAGCAGTACTTTACTAGGATTTTCAGTAATATGATGTTTCTTTATTTTTGCTCAAAGACGATGCTGGAGTAGTATTTTTGTTGGTACGTGTAGATGATATTATCATCTTCGGGTCAGATGGACCACTGATTCACAAACTTCAGCAACATCTTCATAATGTGTTTTATATGAAGGATCTTGGGGATCCTACCTACTTTCTAGGGTTGGAAGTTAGGTCTCAGCCACATGGTCTATTTCTAAATCAGCACAAGTATATTCAAGACTTAATTTAGTTAAGGAGATTGGAAGATACTAGTCCAGTTGATACTCCTCATGAGGTGAATGTCAAGGATAGGAAAGATGAAGCGTACTTCCCCCAGATCCTACCTTATACTACAAGTTGGTTGGTAGCTTGATTTATCTCATCATCACGCGTCCTGATATTTTTCATGTTGTCCACACTGTTAGTAAGTTCATGGATTCTCTCCAGTATCTCCACTTTATAGTTGTTCGTCGGATTGTTTGCTATCTACTTGAAACTCCTAATCATGGACTATTTTTCCTAAGGGTTTTTCCCTTCACTTGACTGCCTATAGTGATGCATATTTGGTTGGTTGTCTAGACTTTCGATGTTCTACTACTGGATGGTGTGTCTTCTTTGGGAGCTCTCTTATCTCTTGAAAGTGTAAGAAGCAAAATTATGTATTTAAGTCATCTACAGAGGTTGAATATCGGGCAATGTTTGCTGCATGTTCAAAATTTATGTGGTTGCATTGTATTCTTTCAGAACTCGAATTTGCACAAACACATCCCATGCTTCTTCATGGTGATAATACAAGTGCCATTCAAATTGTAGCTAAACAAATTTTTCATGAACGTACGAAACACATTGAGGTTAATTGTCACTATATCCGAGATGCCTATGAGTCTAACCAATTCTATGTAGGAAAACTTCCAAGGGTGCTTCACACCGGACTGAAGTTTACACTGCAGGGGTAGGTCCGAAGGGTCATTGCCTTGGAGAGGTTCCCCGACATTAAAAAAAAAGAGTTTACCATAAGTTTAAACTTTTAAGGCAATTGATTATTTTACCTGATATTAGAGCAAAAGTTTGAGTTCAAATCCTGACACTATATTTCATCCAATCAATTAAATATTCTACATGTTGAATCTACTTTTTGAATGAGAGTTTTGTTGTGCGAACACACACACCAACGATGACAACCAAAATAAACAAGCGCATAATCAAATAAACACGATACATTGCGTGGTTCAACAACTTGCCTACGTTCACAGAGTCGTAGAAATCTTATTAATTATAGAAAATTATAAATACTCAATCTCAACTTGTTCTCTTTAGAACTTTTACTCTATCACACAATATACACTCACTTGACTATTGTTCTTGGCAAAAAATATGCTGAAAATCATACACGATAAATCAAGTTTTACATATTTATAATAAACAGTGCTAGAAATCCTACTTGGCAAACATTGTATCCTTCGCCCAAGTGGCGTGTCGACCGTGCCTCGAGCGAACAATCATTCAACGTTGGCTTGAGCGCTATGTCAAGCACAGCTCAAGCTAACACTGGATTTTTGTCTTGCTCAAACCCACTGTCGTGCGAGACTCGAGCGAACTCATGGCCCCATGGGTAGAGTTTCGCTCGAGTGATAGTTGAGCAAATACTTTATTTCTTGATTTGTTGCTCACAAACTTGGTTCCACATACAACTCAACAATCTCCCACTAGGAGACTAGGTCTCCACATATACATAAGAGACTGCTTCTCCACATACCACTTTTGTAGCTCACAATTCTTGTCTTCAAGCTAGAAGACACATTGAAGTCAAGGCCGATTTCAATCTCTTTCATATACAAACTTTCGTCGGCACACCCACTTGGCGATTCACAACTCTCACTGCATTAGGAGTATCCAATTTTAAACTAATCTTGGCAACCTCAGCCAACTTTCCTAGGCTTACATGAAGAATGACAAAGTTAATTCCATTTGGCTTCCTCATATGTTTCACGTGATTAAGTATACCTTTTTGCACTCTTATATTTTCATGTACATCACTAGACCCAATATTAAATACAAAGAGTTAGATCTCTTACAATGCGCTAAGACCAGTGCACCGTATTTGGAAGTGTGATGTGCACATCACCCACTTTCACTGCATCCAGTGCCTCGTCATTAGTTGTTTACATCTTCTCAAGACCACCAGCAACATAGTTTTGCATGATCACTCGATGAGGTACTATGTAATGAAACCCTTGAGTCCAACACCCAATCATCAATTGGACTGTGCACTGCAAGAGTTAGGGCATCATGTATTTTTTCAGCCACTACATTCACCGCATCATTCTCAGCACTTTCTTGATTCCTCTAGTTTCTCTTGATATGACTTGGCTTACCACAACTCTAGCATGTGATATGCTGCCCGGATTTCACCTTGCTCTTCTCCCCGCTTTTTGAGCTTGACCTGTCATGTCTTTTGATCCCGATTGTCAGCATTTAGGGCCAATCCCGAACCTGAGAACTCATTCGAGTCTCTTCTACGTAACTCTTCAACAAGGATTATATCACATACGTCGTCGTAGTTCAGTTTTATATTGTCGCATGAACTACTTAACCATTCTCATGGCCTCCTAACTATTTGAAAGCGATGCCAACAGAATCAACACTCTGATCTCACCATCAAATTCAATCTCTACAGAAGACAATTGATTTTTGATCGTATTGAATCCATTCAAGTTTTAGGTCACATACATACATTCTGACATTCTCAGATTGAACACTTCTTCATTAGGTGCACTTTGTTATTCACTGACGGATTTTACTTGACAAACTTGCCATGAGATCTAATGTGGTTCTTTTCTTTTCGATACGGTGTGCCACTTTTTGGACATGGTTAGTCAAACAATCTCCAAAACCTATCAATCTAACTAGGTCCAATCAGTATCATGCATGCTCTTCGGCTTCTTCCCCAACAATGAAAGATGGAGTATCTTCCCATATAGATAATCCTTGATCTGCATCTTTACTCCAAATTATTGCCATTGAACTTCTTGATTTTGAGTGTTTTCTCTTTGTCTCCAACTACCGTTTTTTTTCAGATCCAACTTTGACTCTTCATACTAGTTGTTGTGCAAACACACACATTAACAATGACAACCAAAGTAAACAATAACACGATCAAGCAAACACGACACAATTTACGTAGTTCAGTAACTTGTCTATGCCCACAGAGCTTAGAAATTTAATCAGAGAAGATTACAATCAATCAATTCAACTCATTCTCTCTAGGGCTTTTGCTCTTTTACACAATATGCACTTAATTGACTATTATTCTTGCTGAAAAATATGCTGAAAATCATACATAATAAGTCAATATTAGTAAATGCCGCAGAAACCCTAACTGGCAAAAAAGGTTCCTTCACTTGAGCTACGTGTCAAGTGCATTTCAAGCGAACAACTAATTAACATTAGCCCAAGCAGTGTGTTAAGTGCAGCTCGAGCGAATACTAAGGTTTATGTCTCATTTGAGCCCACTGTCAAGCTCACCTTGAGTGAACTCACAGGTTGAGCTTCGCTCGAGCACCAGGTCAAGCAACAGTCAAGTGAACTCTTTGTTTCTCGATTTTTTGCTCACAAACTAGGCTGTACATAAAACCTAACAAGTTTGATACATATGTGAGTGAGTGTTAAAGAAATAAATAATAAATCTACTTATTTTTATAAATTTAATTTTTTAGAACAAATGATGACTTCAAAAGATTGATGATGGCCAAAAAGTAATATTTGAATTTAAAAAATGTAAGGAGAACAAGGAAAATTAGAGGAAAAAGAATTGGAGGAAGGTTTGATGAGAACCTCACTTACCGAGTTGGAACCGCAAGTGCCGCCATAGAGAGGAAAGAAAAGCTTCGTTAAGTATTATAAAGAAGTTCTTGGCCAGCTCACGAATAAAAGTATTCGCTTCTTGGTTTATGGCCTGTCTCTATTGGTGTGAGTCATGTAATTAGCCAGTTATAGAATCGTAGATGTAGGAATCCCTTCAATCAAGGGTCAATCATGATTGTAGCCGTAGATATTGTATAGATAAAGGATAACTTCCTAAAATAACTTCTTTTAATCGGTTCTATAGAATGTATATATGAAAATCAGACTGACAGTCTCATGCTAAGTCATTCATGGGATGCCGATAAAGGATAACTTCCTAAAATAACTTCTTTTAATCGGTTCTATAGAATGTATATATGAAAATCAGACTGACAGTCTCATGCTAAGTCATTCATGGGATGCCGATAAAGGATAACTTCCTAAAATAACTTCTTTTAATCGGTTCCATAGAATGTATGTATGAAAATCAGTCTGACAGTCTCATGCTAAGTCATTCATGGGATGCCAATAAAGGACTATGAAGTAGCTCGGTGGCATGTGTTATTCAGAAAAGGATAATTCTCCCCTTTATATAAAACGTATCTGATTAAGTAAAGGAGACAATATTTATATATCAGATTAAAATTGTCAAATGTTTGGATTGATCTTCTTTTTCCTAGTTTCTGGTTAGGAATTACCTTTTTCAATATCAACCTAGTATTAGAAAAACCATTCTGGCTGATCTCTGCTTTCTACCGGTAACATTAAACTCATTTTTTTCACTAAGTTATTTTTTAGTCAATTGATGATTTTTTTATCGGTAAATAAATTTTTATTGGTTATAAAATTAAGCAAGAGCTTCAAGTATATGCGAGAGCCAATTAGTGATTGAAAATAGTATTAAAGTGTGATCTTGAGTTTGAACATTGATATCATTCTTTAATCCCGGTTTTCGGTTGAATATTCTTTGTGTTAAAGTCCATTTCCCACGCAGAGAAAAGCTAGAAAAGTTATGAGATTCACCTCGTTCCATCAATTTGACATGATTTTTGTATCTAATAAACTGTTCTCAAAGTTCTGATTCCTAGATCATGGGCATGATATACTGTATTTATTGAAGGATAAGATAATTAATTAGATTTAATTTATTAAAATAATAACTATAAAGAAATTCTTAGAGGTTGACTCAAGTGATAAAGACCTTGGATTTGGAGGTATATTTCCTCAATTTTATGGTTCAATTCCTTTAGGTCAAATATCTCTAGAAGTCATTGGATTGGATGATTTTTTTCCTTAATTAGTCGGGATGTGTATCTAAGGTGCACTTCAAGATAACTTCTTGTCAAATGCCTGTGTACCTCCAGAATTAGTCAGGATGTTGTTCCCAAACACTTGGTGCCAATCAAGAAATAACTATACAGAAAAATTATAAAGATTTACACAGCCAATAGTAGCTATCGTAGGATTTCATGTGTCTATCACTCTCCTACGTAAACCTCTCAAATTTGGATAAAAACTTGAAAAAATCTTTGTCCAAGAAAAACTCATTGGGAGAGTGGCTGTCTCAACCATTTGTTCCTTGCAAAGAGAAACTGATTTACTTTTAGGGTAAATTACTAAGGGAAATACTATATACTACGTCTTATCTCACTCTTATTTCACTGTGTTGAAGTGATCAGGTTGTCTATCAATCCATTTTTTCTAGAAACATAAGAGTTGGTCCATGAATTAATAGGAAATGCCACATTAGCATTGTGAAATGAGTTTGTAGAACATAGTATAAGTCAATTAGAAAAAAAAAAAAAAAAAAGAACTCACAAATTGCATGAAGTCAGTTTTAAATATACACCTCAACTACAGTTCATCCTCCAAAGGTAAATTTTTACTGAGTCGTACGCAAGTCGGATTTGGACACTAAATTCTAGGTGCAAAGATGACATTAACCCCTATTCAAAATAAAAATAACATCAATGCCCTCTCCTAACAAAATATGAAAATGGTAGCCATGGGAGCCATGACCATTGCTTATGAAACCATCATGGTTGGTAGCCTTCTGTGGCCAGCTTGATGTGTATTACTAATGTTTTTCCTGATTGGCACTAGGTGTTCAAGAATAACGTCCTCACTAATTTTGAAGGTGCACAAATTCTTGATAAGGAGTTTTCTATTAGTGCACCTCAAATAATTCAAGGAAAAAATTTTCAAGTCTGATGGCTCGTAGAGATTGTTTACACCCAAGAATATTTGGATCTTAGATCTAAGGGAAGCATACCTCCAACTCCAAGGTCTTTACCACTTGAGTTAATCTCTAGAGATTTTACTAATATAATATATATATATATATATAAAGGTGCCAATTATGTTAATTTTACCATAGATAAAAGGTACAAAATGTACTTCCTAATTGATGCCTAAATCTAAGTTGGGGCGATTTGGAATAAAAAGTACAAAAAGTTCGATTTATTGGTTGAATTGTAATGTGTTATTGGTCGTAAAAGATTTTCAACAATTTATCGTAACTTTTACTTGGGCTAATTTTTAACCTTGTTTATGAAGTAAAAAGTTACTTTTTGAACTTGAGTCCCTAAAAGTATATAAAACGACACCAACTCTTATTTGGTACTCCTATCCTAAATGTCATCGGCCAAAACCAGATGACAAATTCAGGAAGACTATCATACTACCCACATTGAAACCGACTAACTGGGTCCTCTCCATTTCCAGTTACCTCTTTTACTAAAGTTCTTAATTCTATTATACGTCTAATATCTAATCCGAGGTATGGACCTATGAAAAGAAATCATAAAAGGCTGGAGGACAAACAATCTCCAAATTCCTCTATCTTAGTTTAGGCTCTTAAAGAGACTTTATATAAGTTCTATGCTTATGGTGAGTCTTCATACCCTCTATGAGAATAGGGTAGTACTATACTAGGTTTTTGGTTCAATCATCCTGGGAGAAAAAAGAATATAGGTAAATTCCCGTGTCTTATCAATTTGTTGATTATTAACAAATTTGAGTACTTGTTATACAGAAATTTCTTTTCTTACTTTCGAGACAACTGTAGTATTTTGTGGTGAAATTCTTGCACGACAGTGCTGAACGATTTCAAAACTCCCATATTAACTCTTGACTATTATAGCATCTAGAGAGAGAGAGAGAGAGAGAGAGATGGTAGAGAAGCTGGGTTTTGCTTCCCATCTCTGATTTTGTGAACCTGGAGGCAGAACATCAAATTCTTATTTGAAAAGAATAGAGCATGATTTTTTTGTTATGCTTTGGGTTTTAACACATAATCGTGCAATGTGTAAATTGCATAACGAATGTATTAACCTTTTCTTCTGATTGCAGGTCTATAGAGTTTGCTTAACTTCATTTAAACTTGGTTATCTTGCAAAAAGGACTGCATGATGGAAAATGGCTATTTGTCTACCACCTAAGAAATCAATACATGAGATTGTTCTTTTTTGTTTTGTTTTGTTTTGTTTATCAGTGAAAAAGTGGAAATCATGTTCTGAAACCATAGATAGAAAGGGAAAAGATTCTTATTTGATTGAACTTCATAGAAGTTCCACAAATTTCAGAATTGTCATATCAGTATTGAAGATGATGTTTGTTCTTGCTTTTTAAGCAAAAAAATTCACAAATGTGAGATAAAACTATCTCATTTCGTCTCAATTCATCTCAATCAATAATTTACTTACTATTCATTGAACATCTAAACCCATATCATTTTACTTTTCAAAAAGGCCCTAAGAATAGTAAGGAACTCAGTCATGTTTAAACTTGATTCTCCCCAAAATTGCTATAACGTGCACTTGCTTGAAATTCAACATCCAACAATATAAGAGATAGTGATTGTCAAAATTAATGAAACTCCTTAAATTTTTGCTATATATCAAGTTGCAAGATGTATAAGTCCTTTGGAAATTAGAAATGTCTTATCGAAGTTAATGGATTTATTGGTACCGATTGAGAACCATGCAGTAATTTCATTAAATAAAATGCTAAAGATTATGACATTAGCCTTTTAGCAGACTGTTTAACTTGGAAGGCCCTCCTCCTCGGTTAGCGTGGTGCTACTTTAGATTTGGCCCAAAATACACATAAATGTATAAATAAGATTTCAAAGATAGAATCAATTGCAATCAATTTGTCTCGACTTTCTAACTTTGGCATGCTACGTTATTAGGGGCTCATATATAGTGTTAGTGGTGTCCCCTGGGACATTATAATAGGGGTGATCATGACAATATCAATAGCTTAGTCCTTGAGAGTGTACTTGTGTCCTTGCATATAAATTTTGGTTGCACCTTTTAATGGGAAAAATAAAAACAGTTTGGTTCTCGAGGAGTTTGTTTATGGCATTGTTTTAGTTGTACTGTTTTTGGTAGCTTCCTGAACTTCCAAGAGAACTTGTCTTGCACTCTCAATGTATTATGCAAACTGTACATGAATCTAAAATGGCAAACGATTTTTGAGAAAACACACTTCCACTTCCTCGATCATGCAAACCAAGTGCAAAATCCACTTTTGCTATAGTTTCAGTCAGCCTTTGCGTTGACACTTGATGCATAGATTTTTTTTATTAGTTTATCCCTTTCTCATGTCTTGAAATAGAAAATTTAATTAGCATTACTCTATAGAAACACAAATAATATATTGTCAGTGAGATTGCATTCATCTATTTTTTAAGAGTAGTGATATGCTAACAACTCATTAACAAGTTATAGAAAATTTGAAGTACAAGAATATTTTTATTATTATATTCAAACACATCAAATCAAAACTTAAATTTAAAATAATATTATTTATTTATATAGTTGAAACAAGTTGTTAGTTAGTTAGTAGTGAATCTATCATCTTAAAGTGTAGGTTAAGTTACCTGTGAGGCCCATTCAAATCATTCCTCTCACATCTTGGATTGGATCGATATTGGACTTGGTCTGCCTTCAATTCATCTATATCGCTTCCACGCACGCCATCACCCTACAGGCGCTACATGCAACCTCTTTCAGCACGATAATAAGTAGTTGTTGTGGTGTAGGGTTATAAATAAAGGGGTTTAAGGGACAACCATAGGAGTACTATGAAAGGGACACTTGCATAATGTCAACAAGAATTAAAGCTTTAAAAAGAGTGTCTTGAGTCTTGTCTAGGAGATAGCGGCTTGCCCGGATTCATTCCTAGACTTTAATTTGGTTGAGAAAATCAAGCTAATTTATTTCAACACACAGAATATAAAATTAGAAGTGGTAATATATTATATGATCTGTTAATCCAATACGAACACGATATGATAATAGCAGGTTAGGATTTAATTTTAATGAGTTTCGAGTCAAAACAGGTTGACCTGTTACGATATAATTGCTTAACGGATTAATAACAGGTTAACTTGTTTTGACCCGCTATGATACGTTAATAAAGTTAAATTACAATTATACCATTTTACTTAAAAGTAAAATTGTTAAAATTTTATTTTTGATATTTTTATTATTTAGATTGTAATTTAGACTTGTAATTAGTATTATAATTTTTATAGATATTGTGATTTTAACATTTATATAAAATTATACTAAATTTAATTAATTCAAACAAGTTAATTTCAGGCATATTTAAGATATTTACATAAACAAGTTGAAACGAATTATATTACGTCATATTAATCTATTTTGTAATATTCACTAATGAGTTCTAACGGATTGACACGATATGACACGTTATATTAACGAATCATGTTAAAATTTAAAATTTTGACATTATAAACTTAACGAATTGAATTAAAATTGATTTATATAATATAATATATATTTTTTAATACGATCCATTAACCCAATTTGCCACTAAACATCTTATAAATTTGTACAACCAGATTGGTTCCATTTTAAGGACGGCTGTATGTCCAGTTAGTACATACATAAAATAATGTGGCTCAACTTTTAAGGCCTCGTACAGTGGAAGACTTGACTGCTGGTCCAGTAGTGTTATCCAAGTTCCCAGGGCCACTGAAATCTCATTTTTCAAAGAGCTTATTATTACATGACTCTGATTTTATTGTAATTGTTGTAATTATTTATATTGCATTCAAGTTTTATTGATATGAGAAACTATGACATTCTCAATTATTTTCTTACATTCTACAACGCTCATGATGCAGTCTTGGAAAAATCCTCGAGCGGTATAGGACACATGTCGAAGAAGAAGCCGCTGTCCGCAGGAGTTCTGAGCTAGAAAAGGTTAGCCATAATCCATTCAATGTTTTTTAGAGGTCTCCAATTTCTAGAAAAGAAAATTGAAGCTTCACCTTGGATCTTACACAAACAGTTGCTATTACATATTTAAATACATGAAAGATCCTGAATTAGCAACTTGTTCAAAGAAAATTTTGATGACCTTTTGTGGAAGGTTATCAATAATTCAGCGATAACATTAAATTTATTTTGATCATCACATTTAATTTTCAACACTACCAAGATTCTATTTTTCCATGTCAATGCTACATCAGACAATTTATTTTTCAGAAAGACTGGTTGTTTAATGGCTCATGGAGGAGAGAACAGGATATGGTACTAAGCTGTGGAAATGGAACACAGCATTGTCAATGCTGATAGGAAGATGACAATGATTAAGAGGATAGTTTCTCTTTCCCAAGCATTGAAAATTTGATTGAATTAATCCTGTTACAGTCTTATATGATATTTCTGCAAAATATTTGTCCCTGTTAAATGATTTTCTTATCTCGACATCTGTGGTTCTTAACTTCTCAACATCTTCATTTAATATTTTGATGTTATTCTTTGTGATATTCTTCTCTTGCCCTGTTTTTCCTTATCATGCAGACGCATTATGCTGACTGCCCTGATCTTCAGATGGGAGCTAGGCCACTGGAAATGTTACAAAGGTAACATCTTTCATGTCCATATACATGTGCTGCGATTGGCACGGTGGAAATAAATAACCCATGTAACAGGGAAAACAATAGGTGCTTCTTTTACATAATTCAAAACACCATGGAGATCAGTTCCCTTTTGGACATGATTTTCTCCCAACTAATGATCCTCCGCTGGCATGCACAAACCCCAGTTGCTCATTAACATAAGATCTTTGAGGCCCAACTAGAAGTGCTTCAATTAACCAGCTAATTGCATTCATTATCATGCTTCTGGCAGGTACCTTGAAGCACAGAATATTCAAGAGAAAACCTTGATAGAACTCAGTCACTTAGAGATAGAACTGGATGTGATATTGAGACAAACCAGATTCAGAAAGGTCAATTCTTACAATATATCTTTTTTTCCTTCAAGTTGAAATGTCAGAGTTGAATAGTTAAACCTGTGACCAATGACTACCTGTAGCCCTGAGATATCATCAAATCAGTAGACAAAATCCATGAAAGCAAAGAAGTTGGAAATTAAATTAGATTTGTCATAAGGTGGTGCTCTCATGTTGGAATAGATAATAAAAAATTGACACGATGCTCTAAGATATAGTTTAGAATATATCATTGATGGTCATGGACGGTTTAGAAGTGTATCAACAGTTTCTAAATGCAGAATATTGGAAACCATCAGAAAATGAGATAAGTGAAATAATGGAATACTGCAACTACACACTACTTATGCCATCTACTTTGATCATCTTGAGATTTCAGCGTAATTCCACATGGTGTGATTCTATTAACTGTATCCTTTTCTTGCCTACAGACTTTAGAAATAATGGAATGTCCACAAGTGTCTCATGTGACGCAGGTTGCTTTGAACATTCTCACTTCCCCTGCAGAAGGAACCACCAATTACCATTCCCTAAATTCACGTGCTACTTTGAAATTTTTTGTATGCGTCCCATGGCCAGTTTCGTAGCACATCAGTTACATCTTATTTCCTTGAGAACTTTCTTCAAAACTAGTAATTCTTCCTTTCTCAATTATCAGAGTTTGTTTAAATGGTCGGCTTAATTCAGTCACTCACTCGGAAAGAAACTATAATCAACCCTCTGTTTAGTTTGGAGAAGAAAGGGGTGGGGGGGATGCATCTTAATGAGAGAGAAAACAGGCCATATTGATCTAGTATCAAAGGTTCTAAGGAGCTTAAGGCAGACGTTGCCCTTTCCCTGTCATACTTCATATATGGTGGCATCTTCTAAAATCCATGAATGCATTGGATTCCCTCTTGCAGTTGAGTGCAATAGCTTTATTACATACCGATTATAGCTCATATATACCTTATCAAAATATCATTCCACCCAGAAAGCTTCACACACTTGATTATATGTACTCAATACCATCTAATAATTAGACGCCACTGTACATAGGCATTTCCTAGTTTCATTCGTTCAATAAAGATTCATACTTAAAAATAATTAGACACCACTAACCAAAGGGATGCTCTATGGTTTATGGAAACAGAAAGGCTGTTTAGTTCTAGTATTTTGTCTTTTCCTTTTACTCATCTGTTGTTAACTCCATCAAGTAGTTGCTTCTTTTTTTCCAGTCTTTTGTATAAAATAAACATTATAACATAGAGCTGACTGGGAAAGATTCTGCAGACACGAATTTAGGATTATATGGACTTGTAGTAGAACTTAATCATTATTAACAAACTTGAATTCTGTTAGCTTAAATAATAAAGAAAACTTTGGACGAAGACACCTATCACAGGTTGAAGCCACGAAACTAGACTCTGGTTATTGTCAGAACGAATAGATCCATGTACACTAGACAAGCACCTCTGAAAATCCCAAAAGTCTAAATGCAGGGAAAATTTGAGTAGCGTCTCTTAACACCTATATGGGGCTGAAATTATCTTCTACTGAAGAACACGAGATGCATTTGGTTATTATAAATTTTAATGTCTTTATATTCTTTTTAAAACTAGCTATGTGCATGATAAAGAGTGTGGAATACTCATGAGTTTGAACTGTAAACAGACACAGCTGATGATTGGAGCTATAAATGCGCACCATGAAGAGGTATGCCCTTCTAACTCTTTGCAGATGTGAAAGTGATGCATTTAATAGGTAAATCCAGCTACAAAAGTAAGAACAAAACTTGACATAGCTTCCATGGAGCATTTAAGAAAAGGTTTCTAAACCCCTGCAGCATACATCCTTAAAAAATCAGTAACTTGTGTTCAAGTAGAGGCTGATGGGATATAACTCTTGGTGAATATGATCCTACATTGTCTCAAACTTTTTTACTTTTATAATGACTCTAGCCAGGGGACTCTAAATGTAATCTTAACTAGTATTTTTTAAGTAAATGCAAATGTGGCTAGCGTCAATATCAGCTAAAAGTGTAGAATTGGAGTTGTGCCACAATGAAATGGCATCACTGAGATTTTAGAAATTTGAGTGAGGGAAGTTGTCATACATCTGTTAGAGGGTGGTGATTGAACTTTCATATTGAGCATTAGTTGCGAAATCTGATCCAACTGTAGTAGTCTATTAGTTGAGAGATGCATATATGATGTTTACAATTAATAGATTCATTTATCCCACAATGATGCTTAAGCCATTGTGATATAAGAAAATCAAGCAGCTTTATCCACCACTAGAATAGTCTAGGATCATCAAGTAGAGAAGTAGATAAAAAATAGAGAAGACCCTCTCAATCTTACACAGCATATTATGTTGATAGGGACATGAGGCATGGATGGGGAGGGGATTCTGATTTAGTGGTGGAAGTAATTCAGATGCTGATTATGGTGGAGAGTCGGGGAAGCCACGAAAAGTCAGAAAAATGTTCATCGACACTTCCACACGACTGGATAATTATATACCACCCATATCTCATATACCTCTTGTGACGCTCTCTTAATCTTTGAACCCCTAGGGGTTGGCTCAAGTGATAAGAGCCTTGGTTTTGGTGATATGCTCCTTCTAGTCTAAGGTTTGAGCCCTTGAGTGCAAACAAATTCTAGGTGCTATCATACTGGGAGAATTTTTCCTTGAATTATCCGAGGTGTACTTGGGAAAGACTTCTTACCGAGGATCCATACACGAGTCCATACACGAGTTATGGATAGTGTCATGTCAATACAATAGAATAAAAGTGAGATAAGGTGTAGTTCATAGCAATTTCCATGCTAAAGATGGGGGGCATTGGGAAGTATCATCAAACCAATGTCTCCAACCTATGACCCTTGTGTACCACATGATGGAGGTATATAAACACCTTGTAACCGTGAGTACTGCCAAATATAAGTAGTTTATACAGAATTGAATTTGGAGTCGAGAGCCTTGTAATGTTAAATATTAATGATATAGAATGCAAGGAAGCCCCTTTGATTTAGGATCATGTGGTAGATTTTAATGAACAGCTGTGCACAGAACGAGCAAGGTGGAGACCATGACTTGATGATCTCAATTTTGATTTTTATTGACTCCTAAGTAGCAGCTTGACTGGAGGCAACCTTTTGATGAAGAGGAAGTCTACGACGTAGTAAGACATATGGTTAAAGACAAAACACTGGGCCTGAATGAGTTCTCGATGGGCTTCTTCCAATCATGCTAGAAAGTTGTGAAAGAGGACACTATGAATGTGTTCCAGCAAATTCACTCTGTTGGTAAGTTTGAGAATTGGTTAAATGTTACTTTTATAGCATTAATTCTGAAAAAGATTGGAGCATCTGAGAATAAGGATTTTCACCCCATTAGCCTTGTGAATGGGGTGTATAAAATTATTTCCAAGGTTCTTGCCAATCTATTAAGAGAGGTGTTAGGGAAGATTATCAAGAAACGTCAAAATGCTTTTGTTAGAGGTCGGCAAATTCTTGATTCAGTCCTTATTGCAAATGAGGGCTTGGATAGTAGATTAAAAGCGGGCTCCACAAGAGTCATTAGATATGGAGAAGATCTACGACCATGTAAACTGGGACTTCCTTCTATATTTGTTAGGGATATGTGGCTTTAAGGTTAGATGGCACGAGTGGATTCATTGGTGCATCTCCACGGCAAAATTCTTAGTTTTAATTAATGGCTGCCCTATCAACTTTTTTAGCAGCTCTCGAGGTCTAAGGCACGGAGACTCATTGTCCTCACTCCTCTTTGTTATCATTATGCAAGCTTTGAGTAGGATGATCTCGACATTGATTGCGCACGGTTTTGAAGTTGGATTCCCGGTTGGTGACCCCACAAGGGGCAGTATTACTTTGTCTCATTTACTTTTTGCAGATGATACGCTCTTATTCTGTGAGGCAAATCATAATCAGTTGAAGGCTCTTTTATTATGCTTCAAACCAGCTTTTGGCCTAAAAGTGACTTTTGACAAGTCAAAGTTAGTGCTAGTAGGAAATATCAAGAATACTCGATAGCTTGCTAGCATTCTTGGGTGTAAGGTAGCCTCTCTCCCCATGACTTATTTGGGACTTCCCCTGGGAGCTGCCTCTAGGGCCTCATCCATATAGGATTCAGTTATTGAGAAGATGCGAAGAAAATTGGTAAGATGGAAGCGGTTGTATTTGTCAAAAAGTGGTCATGTGACTCTTAACAAGGGTATCCTTTCTAACTTACCTATTTCTTGTATTTGTTTTCAATTCCAGCAAGTGTGGTGGCCCGTATTAAAAACTCTATCGTGATTTCTTATGGAGTGGCATGGGGAAGGAGTCTAAATTTCACCTGGTCAATTGGGATAAGGTGTGCAATAGCATTAGGTTTTTCTTGGGAAGTGGTTATGGAAGTATAATATGGAACTAGAAGCCCTATGGAAACAGGTGGTTGATTACAAATACGAAAGTTTGTGAGTGGTTGGTGTACTGAAGAGGTATGTGGGGCCAATGATGTGGGGGTTTGTATGCACATTAGGCACGGTGGGGGGATTTTATATAGTAATTCTAAATTGGTTTTTTTTTTTTTTTTGGGAGGGGGGGGTTCCTTTATTAAGTTTTGGAGGGACATATGGTGTGGGAACTAACCTTAAAGGATTCTTTTACAATGGTTTTCCAAGTGGCTTGTAATAAAGAAGCATCAGTAGCAAATCTCATGCTTTGTTCAGGGGATCATGTACAGTGGAATGTTATCTTCAGTAAAGTAGTGCAAGATTGGAAAGTTGATAGTTTTGAGGCTTTCTTCCGCCTATTATACTCTGTGAAGCCAAAGAGTCAAGACACTGATAGGTTGTGGTGGCCCCCAGCAAATAAGGGTACATTTTCAGTTCACTGCTTTTACGTCCCTTACCCCAGCAGCAAACGCTCAGTTCCCATGGAAGAAAATTTGGAAGAATAAGGCGCTTCTGAAAGCAGCCTTCTTTGCATGGACAACAGCCTTGGGGAAGATCCTAACTATCAACAATCTGACAAAGCGTCAAATAGTCATTTTAGACTGATGTTGCCTATGCAAGAGATCTGATGAGATAATGGACGACCCATTACTACATTGCGAGATCACTAGAGTTTTGTGGATGGAAGTGTTTAGCCAAGTTGAGCCATCTTTTGTAATGCTTGGAACCGTGGTGGATTCATTGGCTAGCTGGACACTTCCGAGTGGAGTCCTACAAATCAAGGTTATGTGGAAGATGATCTCGATTTAATTATTTGGTGTATATGGCAAAAGCGTAATAATCGGACTTTCAAAAACAAGGAGCGGTCACTAGAGGAACTTTTGTACCTTATTTTTCCTTACTTTGTCTATGGGCCATAGCTATAGATTGTAATGACCTAAATTTGATGATGACTTTTTAGTTTCTAATACTTCGACCTAGATAGGTCTTACCTCTTGCATATTATTTTGTGTACTTGGGCCTTGTCTATCTTTATTAATAATATTTATTGTTTACCTTTTAAAAATAAGTGAATTTGGAGTTGGTTTGAGCTTTAAAGTAAAACAATAAATTACATGGTATATCAAGACCCACTTGTAGACTCTAGTTGTTTGCATCTCGACACAAGTGCTATGTTACACAGAATTCATAGTTCATGAGGAAAGTCTAATATTGTGGCCATGATTTGCTATGCAAAGTGCTAATAATCCTATTGTGCATGCGTGCATTACATGAATTTCAAATCACAGTTTCTCATGGCTCAATAATACAAATATATAGCATGGATCATCACACAACTAAAGCAACTTTTTACAAATTACAGAAGGTTGCAATTCATTCATTGTGCAATGTTGAAATAATCATTTTTGCAATATCTGCAATGTATTAACTAACAGGAAAAGCAACTGAGAGAAGAGAAGACATTGATGGAAGAGGAGGTATGTAGCTAGAGAAAGAAAGAAATCTAAGAGAACTTTCCTCAAATGAGTTTTTGTGTAATCTGACTACGCTCTATGTCTGTGTGTCATGGCCTCAGATGGCAGCATTGTTGAGTGAAAACCCTGTCCTGAGACCGGAACTGGAGCCCAACAACGCATGTGCCCCTCCACTCCAAGAAACCTGGCTTAATCTATTTTGACCTAAAAGTGCCACTGCTTTCTTGCAACTCAAGAAGTTGTCTTTCTATTCCCAAGTTCTTAAGAATTCCACGTGTCACTTTCAGACTCCTTGAAAAGCAGCACGTCCACCTGACCTCCTATATAGCTTCGTATTCCTTACTGGGTGGCTGTCATTCTCTATAGATGTAATTTATTGTTTGTTAATTATCTTAGTGGCTTGGTGCAAGTACTATGTTCATCTTATAATAACAAAAAATTATATGTACGTCTATGGAATATTAATAATAATAAGAACAATGCTCAGAACACACTTTGCAATATGTTTGTTTGTGCATTTCTAAGACATTATGTTTGTTTATATTAAGGATACATTTTAGAATACCTCTCTCTTCCTTACAAGAGTATATAGGTTAGTATAAATGCTTGCTCTTTTCCTATTACTATAATAGCTGTAGTTTTGATTAGGTGATTTATGAAGACAGAGAGTGACAATTAATTGGTATCTCTTTTAACCTTTTTAAATATATATATATATGAGCCTTTGACCTACTTGGAATACCAGATGGGGTTAGCCGCAAAAGCATCTTCTTTATGGGACCCATAGATCAAAAAAATAGAAAGGAGGTTTGTGGGATGGAGGAGAATGTACTTGTCGAAAGATGATCGGATTACTTTGATTAAAAGCCTATTGTTTAATCTTCCAACATATTTTCTATCTCTTTTACTTAATCCTGCAAGTGTGGTAGTTCAAATTGAGACACTACAATATGACTTCTTGTGGGGCGAAATGGAGGAAAAGTTCAAATTTCATTTTGTCAAGTGGGAGATGATATGTTTTCCTATCTCTAACGGTGGTTTGGGTACTAGAAATATGGAGATTTTGACTGACTGTTACTTGTAGAGATATAGTACGGAACCCAAAATCTTATGGAAGGTGGTGCTTGAGTGCAAATATAGAGGTTTATGGGGGTGATGTACGAGAGAAGTTAGAAGGGCCTACGAGGTGGGGTTGTGGAAACACATAAGAATAAATTGGAGGGACTTTACTCAACATACTCGACTCTACTTGGGTGAGGGATCTATGATTAGATTTTAGAAAAATATTTGGTGTCGTGTTGTTACCTTACAAGATTTATTTCTTTCACTATTTTAAATTGCAAGTGCCAAAAATGCTTTAGCTACGAAAGTCATGGGAATATCAGGTGAGCAAATCCATTAGAATATTAGCTTTAGTAGAGTAGCACAAGATTGGTAACGAACAGCTTTGCTAAGCTTTACAACCTTGTGTATTTCATATATCCAAGCAATCAACAAGATGATGGATTGTGATGGGTACCCATAAGGAAAGGTACATTCTCGATTCACTCTTTTTATCAAAGTCCTCACTCAATAGCCCATCATTCAGTTTCCTTGGAATGGGATTTAGAGACATAAGGCATCCCGTAGAGCTGTTTTCTTTGTGTAGACAGCTTCATTAGGCAAGATCGTCACAACTAACAATTGAGGTCCGAGGAAATGGAGGGTTATCATAGTACATATTAGTGTTGTAGAGAGAATCGGTAGATCATCTTCTACTACATTGTGACACAACAAGGGTATTATGAAATGAGGTGTTTAGGAGATTAGAGATGGCTTCAGTTATGTCGAAGACTCTAGTTACAGTGCTGGACAGCTAGACAACTATCAGAGGTATGCAACAGATTAAAGCATTTTGGAAGATATTCCCAATTTGCATCATGTGGTATTTGTGAGGGGAGCACAATGAGCGAACTTTTGAAAACAATGAAAGATCGTTAAATGAACTTACAGCTTTATTTTACAACACTTTATGTACTTGGGCCACAGTTAACAATATGGACCTATATGATTTTCTTGTTTCTTTTGTGCATTCCCAGCTAGGGCATACCACTTATATTGTATTAGGCTAAGCCTATTCTTTGTTTAATAATATTAGTTTCCTTATAAAAAAAAAATTATGAGTAGTTTTAATTCTCCAATTTCAATCTTTAATATTAAATACTAAAAACTAATAGTTAAGAACATAATTTTTTAAATTTGTGATAGATTCCATCGTTTGCTTTGCTTTATTTTTTCCATGATCATCCACCTTCTCACATCCCCCATCCTCCATCCCCCATCTTAATTTATCTCTCCCATTTCCCAACTACCCTACATTCAGCTATTGAGGTGGGGCCCTCCTCCGGACAGCCATTGAAGATGTCGCCTGCCACTTTCAGCTCCTTTTCTTCAAAGATATTAGTGGCTCTTAGGATCGGCATCGTTTTGATGCGCGTTGTCGGTATTGTCACTCGTCTTGATCTTATACTTCGCTAGGATTGTATCCAGTTTGTCTGAATTTGGCCCTTGGTCTTTGCCCAGCCGCCTCACACAAGATTGTGCCTAGTAACATCCTCTCCATCGTTTTTACCATTCTCTTTTCTTTCTTTTTCTTTTTGTTTTGTTTTGGTGTGGTTTGTCTCTTTATCATGATTTGGTTATGATTTTTTTTTTCCTCCTAATTAATTTGGTTATGCTTTTTGTTTATACAATTTAGCTATTACCATTATAGTTACTAATTTGGATTACATGTACGTGTGAGTTCGTGAGTACTGCTACAGAATTAATGATGACTACAGAAATGTTTTGTGTTTGTGTTGATTTTGTATGGATCGATACTCGTTGTCATTGAAGAGATTGGTAATTTTTTTATTTCAATAAATAAATGTTGTCTGCCTTAGCACTAGTAGATCCTGAAATGCCAGATTTGCTGGGGGGAAGGGAGTTCCAAAGTACTTGCTGACTATCCATCTTTCGTGTCATGTAGATGCATGATTTTCCATTTTTCTGGTAACCCCCTTTTTTTCCAGTTGTATGTCTTTGGTGCTGTCATTGTAAAGATTAATCTACAGTTGCAATTATATTCTTTGGTGTTATCATTGTAAAGAATCTACAGTTGCAATTATATTTGTTTGCGGTTTGCGAGGTTTCTTCTAAGTTGTTCTTCCCTGCACTAGATTGTTTTAGTATAGGCCTTTTAATACTTCCTTATTATTATTATTATAATTAAGAAGTGTTGGTTCCATAAAATTTTACAAAAATAAATTTATAAATTGATATAATTTCATATAATAAGTGAGATCTAATATTTAATAATAAAATTAATATTACATTTCAAGTTACATCAATTTGTATATAATTTTTATAAAGAAAAAAAGTCACAAACAGATTATACAAAAGCAAACACACAAACTAATGTAGTTTAATGTGATACGTTAGATTGTAAAATTATTTTTATTATAAATTAAGTAAATCTAACATATTCTCTGAAGCCACGTCAATTTGTAAATTTTTTTTTTTGTAATTTCTTTGTATATGTAATAGTTCTCTTTTATAAAAAAATTTAAGACTAAAGCATTTCTTTTATTATTATTATTATTATTATTATTAATAAATGCCCAAGGATGTTTATATAGTTGGGAAGTAGTTGGTTACTAGATTAAGATATCCAGATTCAGGGTGGTGGTGTTGTGGTTGCACAAATTAATTATGCTGTCTCTCATTTTGAATGTGTAGTTTATTATTCATAGGTTTTAAGTAATTCACTTTTCTTCAGAACCATAATGAATTTGCCGTCGGTATGTGGTAAGGTCAAATAAACTGCCTGATCACCTAAAGATTACGAGCAATACAAGATTCAGGCTATTAGTACAATAACAAAGAGCCCCAAAGAAACTCCCTCTTTTAATTCCGAACAACAATAATGGCATGTAAGATATTTCGGATATGTTGCTAAGGAGCCACCCGAGTGGCGTCATTTCGTTCCGACTAATTGAGAAGAGAAAAAATTGATACAGAATCAACAGAAAGAAACAAGAGGTGGGGGTGTTACAGAATATTGATGCATAAAATGATAAAATTACCCGATGGTGATGTGAACACCAATGGCGATGAAGAATATTGTGATGAGCCCAAAGAAGATGATGGTGTGGTCCAATATGGAAATTTCACTTATCTGCATGTTTGCAAATTCCACTGCTCGGCTATTTCCAGGCAGCTGGAATAACAGCCCTAGGGTTAACAGCACAAACAGTACTACCTCTATCACCACTAGCCCCAATCTGCCATCTCTCTCTCTCTCCAACCAGTCCCCCAAGTGAGAAATAAAGAGGCAATTTAAGTTGGTGGGTATGTGTAGAAGAAAGGCACAGGACGAGGACCAAAAAAATGGATGTTCAAAAGACAAAGAAAGAGTTCAAAATCGGCAGAAGGGAATTGGATTTGACGCAATGCCAATATCGATACTAAAATGATTAAAGATCCATGTCGATAAGGACAGGATACAAGATCCATTGGTCAGCATCATGATTCATGCGCCCTTTTCCTCTCCTCGGGAGGCGCTGTCTTCTTCCTTCCGGACTGGCTGGTTACTTATTCCCATCGCACCGGTTGATGTGCAAGGAAAAAAATAAATAAAATGCAGTCATATATGTATTTATATTTTTATTTATAAGCTTTATTTTAATAATTTTTAAATTTTATAATTTTTAACATATCAATAATTAATAAATAAATAAATTTTTTCAAGCATTTTCCAAAAATGCAAACTACTGCAGAAAAAGAGTGAGATCATGCATTCGTTCAGTTTGGACTTCGGCATTCATCACAAATATGAATAATGATAAGATTATTATTTTATTATTATTTATTTACTATTATTTATTTTATTTAATGATAAGAAAATAATTATTAGTAAAATTATATAATTAAATTAGTTATTTAAGAACATATTATTTAAGAACATATATTAGTTAATTTGATTGAAGATAACAAAACTCAAGATAAAAATAATTAAAAAAAAAAATCTTTCAATATTGCTGGACCGGCCTTGTTGGAGTTGTATATGTTTGATACTCCAATCTGGGCAGAGATTTCCAAAGTCCAACATCAGATCGGCCCAAACATATTCGCTGAAGCTAGTTTAGGGATGCCAATTCTTGGTATAACTGTACGAACTCCACCTCATCGACAACCTATGTCTGAAGCTGACCGATATGTAATTTACTTCCTGATCATATAATATTGTCGTCTTTTTTCATTTTCACTTTTGGACGTAGTCTCTACCTTCAGGTACATTCCATTCCTTAATTCATGCAATTACCTCTCTTTTATGTAAAGGAAGTTTTCCATACTCACGGAGCCACGTCGACTCCACCTCTACACATGCACGTCCTTTCCCAGTTGTCTCTTTATTTATTTCTTTAAAAAAAGGCTCCACCTTCATCAATAATCTCTAAAGCAAGTTAAAAGAAGCCTCATAGTGAACAATTATTAGAAGCTAGCTAACGAAAGAAAAAGGTGTTTGTTCTATCTTCATGAAAGCATAACCCACTAGCCAATAACCATAACATACCTTTCCCCTCGTTTAAACCTACTCTCTTCTTTCTCACTAAGTTTAGCATCCCTCATCCTGGCCTTCGTATTAAAAATCATTTTTCCCTATACATATTAGGTCGAGCATATCCTTGTCTTCTCTGTCTCTCATTCATTCTGCAAGAGAAATCCCAACTAGTTTCCTTATCTCCTTTTCATTTCCAGACGAAATACAAAGAGCGATGAGTGCTGATTGGGGGCCGGTTTTTGTCGCGGTGGCTTTGTTCATTCTCCTCTCGCCTGGGTTGCTGTGCCAACTGCCGGCTAGAATAAGGATAATTGAGTTCGGGAACATGAGCACAAGTGGGATTGCCATTTTGGTTCATGCCATTATATACTTTTGCATACTTACCATCTTGGTCGTTGCAATTGGTATTCACGTTCACTTTAATTGATCCAAAAGTTGTATATATAGTCATAACGTCCATGTTAACATACTTTCTTTCCCTTTTTTTCATCTCCCCAAGGTATAAGAGTTGCTGTATATCTCCCTTTGTTTAAATTTTCACATTCTGTTTCTGGTTTTTTTTTTTTTTTTTTTGGTTCTTGTTAATTGGTGCTCACCGTTGACTAGTAACTCTTGTTTACATTAAAGTACAAATCTATGAATTCTCTGATCGTAGTCATTTTGGACTTCGGTGTTCCTCTGATCACTGAGGTTGTTGGTCTATCCTACAACTGCTACGAGCAACAAGTTTGATCCGATGCTAAGGTCTTTGTCGTATTCTGTTTCATTTATCATTAATGTGCGATCATTAGAAATATAGGCACGAGAGAATAAGAAAGAAATCCATGTGCTTTTTATATCTGCTAAACGAGGTATTGTCACTATCACCGGAGTCATACTCATGACACATGTTATAGATGTCGGAAAGATGTCAAGAAAAAACAAAAAGAAAAACCGATCCACCGTTGTAGTCGCAGTTATCAACACGGACCGCAAAGAATACATAAGCATGTATAGCGAGCAAAGAGGATGAAAGTCTGTGGATGACGAATGCCTTGTGTGGAGGGCTAAAAATACTTGGACCCAAGCCCAACCCACCAAGGCACAAGGAGATAAGAGAAAGGGGCTGTCAGGAAGTAGCGTGGGTGCAGGGACAAAGGAGTGAGAAGGAGGGTGGGCTATTAGGCGTTAGGGAATAAGGTGTGCTGTTGGAAAAAATGGAAAGAAAGGGAGTTGGTCGGGATGCAAAGCAGACTTTATCCTTACAAGGGCCAAGTTGACAGAGGGCTCCTTTGAAAATGGAAATCTAGACGATTTCCCAAAAAACTTCTTTTTCCTCACCGTCTTCTGCTTCTTCGACGTCTTCTTCAACTTCTGGAGAAGGAGCGCCAACGAAAGTATTTTTCTCAAATAAATATGTCTGAGATATTATACAATTGTATAGTAAGAAATGAGAGGTTGTGAGAATCTGTAAATAACAATATTGTAAATAAGGATATTATAGTAGATTTTTTCTCTCCAAATACTTATAAAAGTAAGCAAGGGTGGAATTAAAAATTTGTGTTTGGGAGAACGTTCAACTTAGAATTTTTCTACAAATTAAGCTCAATAAAGATCTTTTATGGAATAAAATTCATCTATTATATATATAATATATGCACAAATCAATATATATTAATTTGTTAGGCTAAATCTATTATTTATATATTATATAAATTATAATATATGTACAACAGCACAAATCTATATATTTTTCTATATATATTAATTTTTTAGGCTAAATCTATTATCTATATAAATATAAATTATAATATATACGCAATATACAAGTCACAAATTATATTAATTTTCTATATAAATAGAGACTAAAGTAAAAATAACTAGAAGTCTAGAATGATAGAACCTGTGGTGTTAAAAACTTGAACCAACGGCAACTATGCAATAGCAAGCTGAGTACAGTGCAAATAATAAGCTCCAATGGAGTTATGGACCAAGTCACCAACGGCAAATATACAGCCCAATGAGCCCACTAGTAAGTCTAAGCTCCAAATAACTTCAGATACAAGTTTACCTATGTATAATCGGCAACATAACACCAGTCCAAGCCGAAGACCCAAGTTTGACAGTTTCGCAAATTGCAAATTGCAAATCGCAAATCGGCAATTTCAGTTTGGGAATTTCAGATTTGGAAAGACAAAACGTTAAAATGAGAAGGTAAAAGCCTATATCAGTATATGTATACGGCACCAACACGGCAACACCCAAGGGGTAAGAGCCAACACGCAATGACAATGCCCAACGGTACAAAAGCTAGCGTGTAGCAAGAGTCGCATATCACATGTAAAGTGTAGCAGGTCTGTTGCATACAATTAGGAGTCGCATCTCACATTGACCATTGGATAATTATTCTATTTTACACATAAACCATTGGTTTTAGGGGGGCTATAGCTAGTAGGAGAAAAATCTATTGGGTTGGGGGGGCTGGTCTCTAATAATTTACGTACTAAAATGAATTTTTTAAAAACTTTGAGGGGGCTACCGATATGCATGGTTCCGCCTCTGAAAGTAAGCATTATATCAAACTATGTAAATATGTGTTTACATCTCTTTTTATTTTATCTGCAGTCATATGCCATGAACGTATGAACCATTATTGTATAATGACACTGAAACATTTTCGAGAACTCCAAACAATATCAATTGAGGCCCAAGTCCTCATAATAGGTCGTGAATAACTATTTCTCTCCCTCCTATCTGTTGAACATTTTTCCTCGCATCAACACCTTGCCTTTGGGTCTTCAAGCTGTCAAACTCAAGCCAACTGTCGGTTGTTTCCCTATGAGAGGAAAAGAAGTCCCAGTGCAAGTAACATGCACAAACAGGGCCATGTTGATCAGTATGGCAGCCCAATACGTCATTTCTTTGATCTCCAAAAAAAAATATCAATGTGCTTCATCTAGGTGTTAGATAAATCAGATGTGCATGTTGGTGAGGGATCGCCTAAGGACAACAAGAAAAGTGGCTAGTTTTTATGCAATAAACGGGATGAGGAAGTTGGAAGTGAGACATTTGGAGGGTGAACGACAGTTGAGAAAATGGAAGGATTTTGGAACACTCTGTATGCAGTGAAAGAATTTAAAGGGAAATAAGTCTTGGCAACTTACCAAAACATATAGATTGATGAACTATATATAGAGTACAGACGTATAGCAACTTATCTGTTTGTTGCTTGTGAAAGATTACAAAATATTCAAAATTCAAAAGAAGATAAGAATTACAATTCAAATGAAGATAGGATTACATTAAACACATGACAGATGGACGTAACAACATATTGCTGAACTGCTCTGTTATTGAACTGCATCAAGTCTGTTGTTGATCTTTAGGAGACAAAATCAGTTGCTGATCTTTAGGGGGTTGATCTTCAGTTTGGGCAATCTTAAGGGTATCTCTAGCAGCCTCTTGCAAGCTCATAGGGAAGGAATACACATGAAGCTTGGATTTTAATGTACCAAATTGAACTGAAGTCAGTCCCTTTGTAAATATATCTGCAATTTGATCCTTTGTCGAGACAAAATGAAGCTGAACATCACCATTAAGTACATTCTCTCTAATGAAATGATAATCAACTTCAATATGTTTTGTTCTAGCGTAAAACACAGGATTAGAGGCTAAGGCTAGACCACCAACATTATCGCACCAGATTGAAGGTGCATTAGTGATTGGAATTCCAAGGTTCTGGAATAACATCCTCAACCAGTAGAGCTCTGCTGTAGTGATGGCTAAAGCCCTATATTCTGCCTCACAGCTTGACCTTGAGACCACAGATTATTTCTTTGCACTCTAGGACACAAGGCAATTACCAAGAAAAATGCCAAAATCTAAAGTGGATCGTCTGTCATCTGGGTTGCCTGCCCAGTCCGAGTCACAGTAGGCAGTTAGATGTAAATCTCCTTTGGTGTAGAATAGGCCATAATCAATAGTATTTTTCAGATATCTTAGCACTCGTTTTGCTGCAATCCAATGAGTGGAAATAGGAGCATGCATGTGTTGACAGAGTTGGTTTACTGAGAATGCAATGTCTGGTCTAGTTAAAGTGCAATATTGTAATGCACCAACTATGTGTCTATATTCAGTAGGGTCTAAAAGTGTGTCGCCTTCAAATTTGGATAATTTTGAACCAAGTACTATTGGAGATTTAGATGGTTTGGCGCCAAGCATTCGAGCTCTATGTAACAGGTCATAGAAATATTTAGATTGAGTAAGGTGTAGTCCATTGGAGCTGCGAGAAATTGAATTCCCAAGAAAAAATTAAGTTGCTCGAGATCCTTGAGAGGGAATGTTTGCTGCAAACTGGTGATAACAGATTGTAGAGCTGAATTATCATTACCTGTAAGAATGATGTCATCGACATAAAACAATAAAAACAAGTGAGTATTACCATGATGAAGCACAAAGAGAGATCTGTCAACTGATGAAGCTGTAAAACCAAGTTCAAGTAAATCTATGGACAGTCTAGTGAACCAAACTCATGGAGCTTGTTTTAGACCATAAATAGCTTTATTAAGTTTGCAAACATAATCTGGATGTTCTTTGCTTATGAATCCTTGAGGTTGCTTCATATAGACATCTTCCACTAATTTGCCATGAAGAAAAGCATTGGAGACATCTAATTACTTAATATTCCAATCAAATTGGACTACCAAGGCCAGGAGAACTTTGACAGCCGATGGTTTGATCACAGGACTGAAAGTTTCTATGAAATCCACTCCATATTGTTGCTCAAAGCCTTTAGCAACTAATCTGGCTTTAAATTTGTCAATGCTGCCATCTTGGTTTTGTTTAATCATGTATACCCATTTATTATGAATTACATTATGATGTTTGGGTCGGGGGCACAAAGTCCATGTTCCAGTTTGCTGTAAAGCCTCAAATTCCTTATCCATGGCAGCCTTCCAGCATGAATCAGTTGTTGCTTTAGAGTAACAGGTAGGCATCGGCTCAATAACTATAGTGTGATAGGCTATAGGATGTTTGGTGGAATAGTATAGATGATAATCTGGATATGATTTTGGTGTGAGGGAATTAGTTTTACTTCTAGTAAACATGGAATTGTCATTTGTTGTGGTGCTAGCTGGAACTGTTTGGGTGTATGGAGGTACCAAGGAGGGATTGGAGGCAAGGGAAACAACTTCAGGGGAAGGCTCTTCAGGTGTTAGTTCAGATATGAACTGATGTGAGTCATTAATAGATGAAGAATGAGGATTTGGTGAAGATGATACCTGATTATGGTTGGAAGATGGTAGCTTGATAGGTTCTGAAGGTTGAAAGTTTGGAGAGATCAGTAAAGAAGAATCAGCTGACACAATCTTCTGAGAGGCGGGATTCAAATGAGGTAGATCCATTGCAGGAAAGGAAGCTTCATAAAAAATGACATGTCGAGATAAATAGATCCTGTTGGTGAGAAGATCAAGGCATCTGTAACCAGCATGATTATAGCCTAAGAAGAGACATGCTTTGGATCGAAATTGAAGTTTATGACTGTTAAAAGGTCTGAGTAGAGGGTAACATTTACAGCCAAAGGTTCGAAGCACAGTATAATTCGGGACTTTTTGAAACAATTTAAGATAAGGAGATTGATCTTTGAGCACAGGTGCAGGCAATCTATTGATGAGATATACTGCTGTCATGAAAGCTTCTACCCAATATTTATTTGACAGGTGACAATGAGCCAATAAATTGAGACCAGTTTCTAATATATGTCTAAGCTTCCTTTCGGCTAATCCATTTTGCTGACTGATATAAGGACATGATTTGCGATGGATGATGCCATTTTGTGTGAGAAATTTCTGAAAGTGATTAGAACAATATTCTCCACCACCATCAATTTGTAGCTGTTTAATTTTGATAGTGAATTGATTTTCAACCAGCAGCTTGAATTTAACAAAAACTTCATATACATCAGCTTTTGTTTGAAGAGGATATAACCATGTATACCTGGAATAGTCATCAACAAAGATTACATGATATTTGCTTCCATTAATGGACTGAATGGGTGAATACCAGACGTCACTATAAATTAACTCAAGGGGATTAGAAGTGACTCGAATGAAATCAGAGAAAGGTAAACAAATTGCTTTGCCCAATTGGCAAGCATTGCAAGCATTTTTATTGATAGCTTTATTTAACAATGGGAGAGAATGGTTCTTAACAATGGAGCTTACAATTTTATTGGAACAATAACCTAGCCTAAAGTGCCAACCCGAGAGATTGGTCTTTATTCCTAAGAAAGCAGTAAAGGAAGCTGGATTTCTAGTGGAGACTCCTTGAAGCCACAATAGATATAGCCCATTTTTACTCTTGCCTTTCAGAAGTGTTGCATTTGTCTGATTATCCTTTACATAAAAATGAGAAGATGTTAGTATAAAGTAGCAATCATTGTCTGAGCAGGATTTCTGAATAGATAATAAATTTGCAGCAGCATTAGGACAATGAAGGACTGGTTTTAAAGAAAATGGTTGAGAGTTATGAAAAGAAATGAGGGTAAAAGAACCACTTTGGCTTATTGAGAGACCTTCACCATTACCCACAGCAACAGCCTCATCATATTGGAGAAGCTCCTGTATCTGCAAATTGTTGAGATCATTGGTGATGTGAGCATTAGCACCATTGTCAGCATACCACTCTTGGGCTTCAATGGTTGCATTGGTGTGAACCACCAGAGCTGCTAGTTGAGGGGAAGGATGTCGGCCTTGATAGGAATAATCCATCATGTGATAGCAGTCAAGTGCTTGATGATTGTTTTTCCCACAAATTTGACATGGAACTCGAGCTGTTGCTGAGGCATGTGGAGATGCAGGTTGCTAAGTAGTTGGGTTGAAAGGCTCGGGAGTTGGAAATTGATTAGGCTTGGATGGATTGCCTGGTGCCTTTGGATGAAATTTGTTGAAGGGAGGGGCCTTTGCTTTTGTTCTTTGGATTAAAGTGACCTTGGCGTTGAGAGAACATGGCAAAGGTGTTGGTTTCAACTATGGCAGCTTGCTGTGTTAACATCATTTCATGACTGAGGAGTTCATCCTAAAAATCAGCAAATGTCAGTGGATGATCACAGGTTGCAACAGTAAATGATGTGATGAAACTGTTGAATGAAAGGATGAGGCCACCAATGATAAAAAAAATGAGGTCATCATCAGCAATGGGCTTGCCAACGGCAACAAGTTAATCAGCCCATGTTTTTGCAAGTTGAAGATACTCATTGCAGGTTTTGGAGCCTTATTGTAGACTTTGGAGTTGTCGTTTGAGGTGAGAGATGCGAGATCGAGAATGAGATGCAAATCTATTAGAAAGAGCAGTCCACACTTGTTTAGAAGTGTTTAGACCATAAATAGAGGAGAGAACCCCCTCTGAGAGGGTGACATTGATCTAACTCAAGAGAAATTGGTCATTCTTTGTCCAAAGAGAGTAAGCTAGATTTGTAATCTTATCACCATCATCATTAGTGATTGTTGAAGGAGGGAACGGCTCAGATCCGTCAACGATGCCCATGAGATCATGACTTTTCAAAACAGGAACAAGCTGAGAAAGCCACATCAGATAATTAGTTTCATCAAGTTTGATAGAGATGAGATGAGTGAAATTAGGGAAGGTAAAGGAGGAAGTGGAGGTGGGAGGTGGGGTAGCCATAGGATCGAGATAGCGTTAGCTGTTCAAGACTGATACCATGAAAGAATTTAAAGGGAAATGAGTCTTGGCAACTGGCCAAAACAGATGGATTGATGAACTATATATAAAGTACAGACGTATAGCAACTTATCTGTTTGTTGCTTGTGAAAGATTACAAAATATTCAAAATTCAAAAGAAGATAAGACTTACAATTCAAATGAAGATAGGATTACATTAAACACATGACAGATGGACGTAACAACATATTGCTGAACTGCTCTGTTGCTGAACTGCATCAAGTCTGTTGCTGATCTTTAGGAGATAAAATCAGTTGCTGATCTTGAGGAGGTTGATCTTCGGGTTGGGCAATCTTAAGGGTATCTCTAACATGCAGGTGCCAAGAGAAAAAGAGAACCGTTTCTAAGTTGTCAATCCACTATTCCTCAAATAATAGCCCTCAACTTACAAGCTGTCATCTCGAAATCACACCAAACTGAACTTACACTCGTGCATATGGAATAAACAAATGTATCTGTTAATGTAAATTTTATTGGCTTGGATTAGTGTTGGCGTATTTGAATTCAAATAGGATAAGATTTTATCTTATCTCTAAAGTTGTAATTTTGAATTGTTGAATTTGAATTCAAATAGGATAAGTTTTGATTTTTGAATAAATGTAATTTAAATTATGGGATTTATCTATAGTATTTTGAATTCATTTAGGTGTCTAGGAGTCTATTAAAAAGGCTAGAGAGTTGATTTCGAAATCTAGAATGATAAAATCAGAAGGCAAATTCGAAATTCAAATTGCAGCAGTAAATCCGAAAGTCTGTTAGCAACCTGTCAGCAGACGAATTCTGATGAAGGACGACATATCAGCAGACGCGTTTCAGCAGCACTTTTTAGATAGACTATTTAAATTAAGTCATATGATAACCCTAGTAAGGGATTTCGGCCATAGCTAATTTTAGACACATTTGAGAGTCAATTGAGAGGAAAATTAGTGGAGAATTTTCCTTTTAATTTTTATACACTTGCGAGTATGATCTTGCTCAAGGTTTGAGAAGATCGTTGATTGGTGTATGTGATCAAGTAGGAAAGACATAGATTGAAGATCATCAGAAGTTCTGGCTGCTACTGCGGTAGAGATAAATGGGTCGTTTGTTCGGTCAAGTAAGGGAGTCAATTGACAAAGGTTTTGTAATTGAACAGCTTACTTGTAAACTGATTTTCAATTAATAAAAATGACTTTCCTGATTTTGGCTGCCCCGTAAGGTTTTACTTTTGAAGAGTTCTTCAAAAGGTTTCCCTTCGTAACCAATCGGTGTGTTATACTTGATAATTTATTTATTGCATATTTGTGAATATTCACACGATTGATATCTAACAAATTTGATTGTGAAAATTGTTAGATATATTTGGCCATACCGAGGTAAAAAGGGAATTTCAGTATCAACTCTGAACAGCACTCCGCACAGTCTCTCTCTCGTCTTCTTCTCCCCCCTCCTCCCAAATGCCTCATGCATGCCCTCATTTCTCTCTCGAGAATAATTCCCTCTCATTTACTTGATTCTCCTTTGTATACTCCATGGCTCAGGACCCATTTCTCCTCCATTAAAATCCTCTACCCATAATTGTTGTGACGTATATGAATGGCTAAAAAGGCAAAAAGAAAGGAAAAGATTAAGGATAATCGAGAAGGAAGAAAACAAAGAAAGAGCGAATTTATATACATTTACTAGATCATTAAATGTAAAGAAAGGTGATAGAAAATAAAATCACGCGCACACATGCATGTATAACAGCAGTGAAGAGGCCGTCATTCTCTTACAACTACAGTGATGCCTTCTAGTGTAGACTGCCGCAATAAATCTTCAACTAATCAATTTCTTGGATCTGTAACCCATCTTCACAGGTTTCATTTCCTGCCATTTTCTCTACTTATATGTTTGGTTCCCAAGAAAACTAGGCGAGTTTGAAGGCAAAGCAAGCTAAGACCGTACGGTATACTCCAATGAGTTGTAATTAAATAAATTCTCTCTCTTTTTGTTTCATCAATAGCTTTGAGTGTAAGTTTCTCTTCATGATTTGAAATTATGTGGCATGATATTTTATTTTCGAGAAAGTAAATTTCTGATTTTCTTTGGAAAGAAACACTGATTTGAAAGTGTTTTCCAACTATAGGAGCTCCATCAACAGGCTAAGCACCCAAAGTCATATGTATCAAGCCCCAGGTGCCATATTCAAAGCTGAATGCACCAAGAGACGAAGTACGAAGGTAGTCGTGTGGAAGGAAGGTTCCCTACCGAGAGTGGGAGCGAAGGCTGCGAGAGTAGGTCGTGGGATTCTTGGAGAGGGGTAGTGGGATTCCTAGAGGTGGGGGTTTTCTGGAGAGGGGAGAGTTGGGAAATGGCAATGAGATTTCCAATCTGATACAGTGCATCCACAAGATTATTGTGGTAGAAAGTCTAGGTGTCATTATCTATTGATGTAAAAGTTTGGTTAGAATTAGGTGATCAAATTAATAAGAGTTTATTTTATCTTTAGATTTGTAATTTGGATTAATGTAAAATATTTTGAGATTATTTATAACTATTTGATTTTATCTAAAATTTGTTAGGAAGTATTTTACATAAATTAAAAGTGTAAAAGTCAGGTTCCATGATATAGATCTTATCTAAAAAAAAGTTTGAGTTTGAAATTATAAGTACTGAGAAGATAAATATCAAGTACAGCACAATCTGTCAATAGAGTTCATCAGCAGAGTTTACTATGACTCAAATTCCTATCAGATCTTATTAGTTAGCAGAAATCTACTGCAAATTAAATTTCTATCAGATCTGATCTGATCTAGTATAATTTTATTGTGAGTCAAAATTCTATCTGTAATCTAGATAGCTGATTTGAAAAGTTAGAGATATCAAGTAATCTAATTAGAAGACTCTATTAAAGATTTCGAAGGAGATTTGGATTCGAAAAAGAAAAAAAAAAAGATATTCAGTTGAAGTGTTTCAGTTTGAAACATTCGCAGTCTGTTAACAACGTAATAGACTAAATGACTGAATAAAACTTCCAGCAGAATCCTAATATAATTAAATCATTGCATTGTCTATTTAAAGAAGGATTCGTCTAAAGATTCAATTCAACACTTTGATTAGCGCTATGGAAAGCTTGAAAATTCAAGAGAATTTTAAGTATTTGTGTTAAGAGAAAATTCTTGAGAAAAAATTTTGAGTCACTCAATCCATAGGGTTCGAGTGTGTACATACTTCAAATAAGAATTCAAGTATTTGTGTCCAGCCACTGGTTTCAAGAAGAAAGACAACAGATTGGAAATTGTCAAAAATTCTGGCAAATATTGCAATAAAAGGCAAACGTATCGTTTATCTTGATAAATAAAAGTGTCTAATTGTAAATATTTTGTAATCAGAGAATTTGAATTGTAATTATCTTAATATAATAAAAATGACTTTTATTGAGTTTAGTTATTCCATAAAATTTTATTTTTGAGAAGTTCTTCAAAAAAATTTCTTCATAATCAATATTGGTGTTACGTACTTCTATTATTTTATGAATTTGATTATTTATCAAATTATTATAGAATGAATGACTAACCAATTTATTGAGTAAATTGGTAGATTTTTGTATTGAAATACAGGAGTACTTTGGGAACCTCATTATCATTATTTTAAAATTCATTTCGTACTGGCCAAAATATGCCATACGGAATAGTAATCAGTACAGGCAAACTCTATGCTTCATACTAGCCTAAATTTTGGACATTTCAGACTATATTGACCAATATTTAAAATTTTGGTCGAAAAATGAGTTTTGCCCGGTATGTATCTAGGGACAATTTCAGACTACTGACCACATAATCGTTTCAAACTATAAAGTACAGACTACTAATTCAGATTCTGTTTGAATTCAAAATTCATATCATCATATTATTATAATCTATTTAAATTTTATTAAAAATATAATAAATAATTTGATTTTTTAAAATTTTAAAATAATAATAATATTAAAAAATATTTTATAATAATATCTTATTCAATTTTTAAAATTTATGTAAACTCTTTTATTTTTTTAACTTAGACATTATTTAGATTTGGAGAAGAGATGAATTTAATTTATTTTTTAATATTATTATTATTTTAAAATTTGAAAAATATGTATTATAATTTAAAAAATGTATATTAAAATTTTAAAAAAAGTATATAAAAATTTATATATTATATAAATAATAAATAATTAAAATAAATAAATTAAAACAAATCTCGAATTCAAATTGTCCTTAACATCCAAATCATATATATCAATCCCGGACTTATTAAAGGCTACATGTAGTCTTTATTGAATACAGCCCTTCCTTGTAGACCTGCTAAACGCTACATGTAGCCTGCACGTAGATCAAATCAAATCTGTGAAAGAAATTATTGGTGAGCCTATATTTTATAATTCATTTGTAAGATTTCGTTCCATACTTATATATTTTTATTTATTTTATTTATAATTTATTTGTATATAATATATTTATATATAGACTATTTTAAAATAATATTTAAACTAATACTTATATCAAAATATTTTATTTTAATATTTTAACCGACACAATCGGTAAAATAATATTTAAAATATTAGTCCTTATGTTATTAGTGGGCTTGTTGTTCGGCCTTAATAAGTCCAATCCGCAAGATTTCTCGTAGTTTAATCACATGAGTAAAAAAAAAAAAGTGCTGAAATGGACGGCGGAGCAGTATCACCCAACTCCGTCCGTTATTTGGCCCTCCAATGATTGCAGACTGCATAATTTTATTAATTATGCACCCAAATTATTGCTCTCATTATGGGCTTGACAACAATAGAAAATGATGCTTAGCCTTATCCAATAGAAAGCCGAAACAACTTTAAAAAAACACAAAACAAAAGGAAGAATAAACTTTAAAGATTAGCGGTTGAGAATTGCTCCCGCTTTAGGAAATTCTGTTCCCCCGGTCCAAGATTCCGAAGTAATATTAGCATGGCATCCAAAGTCCTTTTTACATACATGCTTGCCTGATTCTTCTTCTTCTTCTGCTGCTGCTGCTGTTGGAAATTGAATTTGCTTTGTTTTGGTGTTGGTTGTTACGGATTTTAGAATGAACGATTGGGCTGCTCCCCTCATAGCTGCGGCTCTGTTTGCAATTCTGTCACCAGGAACACTCTTTCAAATGCCTGGCAAGAATCGTCCCTTTGATTTCATGAACATGAAGACTAGCATTGCTTCCATTTTTGTGCACACTGTTCTCTACGGTTTGTTTCTTATTCTCTTCCTTGTTATTCTTCACATTCACGTCTATGTCTAGGGAACTAGTTGGGTTGTTCTATCTATGGACCCCAAAAAAAGAAAAATTAAGTTTGATGCTCTACTATTTTATTTCCTGCTTTTGATCGATGTAACCCTCACGCAACTTGAAATGAAGAGATTATGAAGATTACTTGGTGTCCCCTGAATTTTTTTGTGCTTAGATTTTCCAGCGAATCTTTTCTATGGGAAAACAAAATGATTTATTTCCATGTAGAATACAGTCGTTTGATCCATGATAATATTGTTCCTTGATTTAGCAATTAAGTTATAACTGCAAGAAGACAAACGACCGTACGGTTCTCGAAAGATGAATGATTACAAATTACCTCGGATGCGATGCTCTGTTTTAGATGCGAACAAACAGAACATGTTTGTCTCTTCTTTGATTGGAACGTGGCTACAAATTATATAAAGATCAGAGGATGGCGCTTGCTCGCCCTGTTTCTTCCCACCCGTCATCATGATCAGTTCAATCCAGATATCACCGCCGCTAGAAATAACTGTCCCTTTGGTTTGTTTACACGACTATATATTTTGATTTTCACTTAATATTGATAATTTGAAGAAATCCCAAACGGCCTTATAAGCATCAAATTTGCATAGCAAAAATCATCCCTCTTCCCTGCTCAAATCAAAGAGATGCTTGAAAAATGGATGAGATGACAATTTTGTAAACAGTAGTGAAATAATTTAAATTAAATATTGATTGAATTTCAGAAAATAAGAGAGAAGAAATTGAATAAAAAGATAATATAAATTTAAAATATTATTAGAATAGATATTTTTTGATATAATTTTTGTATTGGTATTTGAAAAAGTTGAATTGTTTTTATTATTATTATTATTATTATTATTTTGAAGTTTGGTAAGGTTGTAATATTTAGTTTGAAAAGATTAAAATGATTAGTTTGAAAGTGTTTGTATTTGAATCATATTTGGGGGAGGAAATAGGATGAGATGAGATGAAATACAATAAAATATGATGAGATAAGATGAAATGGGATAGGATGGAGAATGTTTCCAAACATCCCCCAAGATTTTGTGCTTGTTTTCACCATCTACCAATCTCTCGCTATACATTAAAGCACCGAATGATGGCCTTTTCCGCCTTTTGTTCAGATGGTGCAGATCCTTCCTGATCACTCCTACTACATTAACATTGTTGAAAATGAGATGGCATCCTCCAGCCCAACTTTAGACTTAACGCACAACATAGCCCCATTTCCAACAATATCCTTGTCAAGCATTCCAATTTTGTATTCAGTGAACCAGTGATTCAGTCCCCCGTGACCATATTTTCTGTAATACTGTTGTTTGTCTTCTTTTGCTGATTAAAAAAGAAAAAAGAAAAGGGAGAGAGAAAGAGAGAGAGAGACAGATGTGCAAACCAAAAGGCAATATGCCATGTAAAATTGCATATCATCTTGTATATAGTCTCAGTAGAATTTTGAATCAGTAGAATTTTGAATCAGGTGAATTTGAGTGGTTAAGAACTATGCATTCAAACAAGTCAAACTCAAACCACTTGTCATTAATAGGGAGAATCAATGGAAAAATTGCAATATAAGTAATAGAAGCACACAATTTAATTACAGAAGAAATAGATAGGACATGACAACAGAGATCAGAAGCACACAATGTTACCAATAGAGCTAGGGAACTCGCAGATATAAATGGTGTTTATTCTGGGATTTATGAACCCATGTACATGTGGACTCCAATAGCTAACAAGAAGATGCACATTAGAGCAAAATAGAGGACGGAATGAACCAGAATGGACGCTCCACTAGTATGGAAGTTGCCAAATTCTACCCAGCGTTTTTTCCCCGGCATCTGAATCAGTAACCCCGGCGTGAGCAGTATGAAGAGCACCACAGCCACAAACACTGGCCCCCAATCCGACATCTTTGTCTTCTTCTTCTTCTTCTTCTTCTTCCTCTGATCGATTGATCCCTCTCTGTCTAAACCCTCACCGAACCTCTTTGTAGTCTCTCTTAAAGTTCACAAGGAGTGGCAATGGATATGAGAAGGAAAGATGATTATAGAGGTTAAGTTTGCTTTGGGAGGAAGGGGCAAAGGAGTTGATGACTAGGAAACTGAAAAAGTGAAGGTTAGAGAATCAAGCTATTCTGATTCACATTATATATTATACACTTCATGCAATGAACTGCTAATGTTGAATGCAACTGCGGACGTAGGACTCATACAGTTTTGATTGTCCCCTTGCCAGTCAATCTTTACAGTCTATTAACTAAAGTGAAACTAATCATGTGAAAAGGGACTCGTGAAAGAAGATGTTTCTAATCTTGGAGCTCAAATAGCACTTTTTGATTGCTTACGACAGAAATATTCTGGTAATAGCATTTCATAGACACCCCCATGATCACTCCACCTCCATGTTAGGAAAAAAACAAGAGAAACATAAAAGCAATAGCACAATCTGGATTGAATTTTAGATGTCAAATAATGATTTTTTAATTTTTTAATTATGTATTTTTCAAAAAAAGACTCGTCTGTCAAGTTCCTGAATCTTAATACTCCTCATGCATAGTTCAAGCAAAAAATGTCCTTCAACACGTAAAAGCTCCCATGTGTTGTCGGTATCAGATGGAACATCTACAGAAAATTAAGGCATAACATAGAAGGCAGGAATTACAGGAGAAACAGAAGCATTTATAAGTTTTTGGGACAATGACGCATGAAACAGAGTTACAAGGCAAGAATTAAGATGGACAGCACCGAGGTAAGCTAGAATATATTTGCCAAGAAGTAATTGATTCCTCATTCAAATACCAAATGCCTAATGTTATAGTGCAAAGATTAACCTAACTCACCAGTTATACTACAATCCAGTATAAGGTAACAATCTAGCCACTAACTCAGCAAAATTTTTATGTATTCCTTATCCAGACATATACGAGAACCGCGACATAAAACTGTCGGGAGGCGATACCTTGGAAAATGGTCAAGCCAGATCTTGATCATATAAATACGTTGGAAGTTAAAAAAGCTCAAGGCTGTTAGTAGACTACGAGAAAGATTTAGAAAATGTTCGCGTGTTCAACCAATCAGAAGTTTTGATTTTCCACAAGTCGTATATTGCACTGGCAAGTGCATAAATCGATGGCTACGCCTTCAGAAACGAGCATTAACCAAATATATTCAGCTTATTAGGTGTTTGAAGAAATACCTGACTGAATCTGGACCCGTTTTATTCACCAGCGAGCTGGAGATGGCCGTCGACGGTGGCGATGGAGTGCTTGCACTGCTGGAAGGCGAGGTTGGTGAGCTTGGCCACAATGTTCTGCGAGCTCTGGATCTTCCAGCCTTAAAATGTCAGCATGGAGCTCTCCCGGTACAAGTTCGCCAACGCCGCTCGGTTTCGAAAGTCGAGAAGTAGTGTTCCCCGAACGCCTTCGACACTTCGTCTGGGTTCATTTCGCTCGCTTTGCCCGGCAATCTGGATCGGGGATAGAAGCGAAATGAAAAAGGGACAGGGATCTTGATGAGTTGTTTGGTGAAAATAAAATTTTGTTAAAACGTTTGGGCTTTGAGCGTATTTTAGCATCGGCGACATGAAAAAGAGTACACGTCGACAGCAGGGTTCGAACCTGCGCGGGCGTAGCCCAACAGATTTCAAGTCTGTCTCCTTAACCACTCGGACATATCGACGCTATTGTTGACCAAGTTTCAGCCTTTTAGAATATTACTAAAATTTGAGTAGGTAAAGATTTCCATCCCAAACCTTTTTCTTTCTTTATAAATATAAAAGAAAATTGAATTGCTTAACCCAAGTACACAGATATCATATCATCGCATTTCAAGCAGTTTAAAAACAATAAATTGATTTTGGAGGATAGAAAAAAATGATATATGCGTACAACTAATTTGTCGAGATCAAAGAATATGACAACCATTTTTATGATTATATCTAACATTACTATTTTACGTAAGAAAAATTCACGACTAGTGAACATATGATGGTTCAATTCTACAAGGACCGTTTTTCTTCAAGTTATTCGAATAATGGTTTGCTGCGGCAAAGTTGCATAAGCATATACACCAAGGTCCAAAATGCCTTTACAAATTATGCATTGTCTAAATAGCATTGATAATGGCCTAGTCAAATGTTAATACAAGCCTAAAATTTAGTTATATATGAGAAAAAGTTTAAAACTTAATACTTTAATCACAGTAATTCTTGAATGCTCTCCAAACTTTATGAGTTACTGTTTACGCTGGATAACTATGTTTTATTATGGCAGAGGACAAGAGTCGGAAGATGAAACTTGGGCTCCGGATCGATCCTCCCACTTTGGTTACTCTCTAGGCAGTGCGGGCAGTCCAAATGGCCATTCTTGTGGTTATTTCTCGCTTATGAAAACTCGATTTCAGTTAATTGGGTTTTGTCTTCATTGTTTTCTCCAACTAGAGCCTCCCATGGAGAGAGAACATTATCGGAATAATATTTATTATTTATACAATAATTGTTTCATTATAATTAATAATGTGTTGGTTGGCCTTATTAATTATAAAAATTAGTTATATGGGAATAAGAATAATGATCTTAGTACATAATAATTCACAGTTATCAGAATTTATTTATTTATTGTTTATGATTTATTCTTATTAATTAATATATGAAGTGTATTTGTAATATATAAAAAATATATATATTATCAAATAATATATAATATTATTTAAACTTTAAGATAATTAGTTTAATGGAGACTCATCTAACTAAAAATTGATGCTGTAGTAAAAAGGTAAGACTCTAGCTAAATTTTGGACTAGCGTTAGCCAATGCATGCAAAAGAACTCAACGCACAGGCCCAATTTAGAAGAAAGACACTTCTTCCTGAACCACAGAAACAAGAACCTAATACATTTCGACAGGATTTCAATTTCTTCCTCGTTCATATAAACAATAATCACTAGAACAATGGCAGAGGGAAGCATGCTATGGAATTGGAACACTTCCGCTCGAGAGTGAGACTTCGCTCATCCTGACTATGTTGCAGATGGGGGGTAACACGACATTAGTTGTGTATGATTTTCATTTTTGCATTTTGGACATTAGTCATGGAAGTTTATAAAATCTCCATCGGTTGTGTCCAATGTGCTCTGCAGATAAACAAATGTGTTTGTTCGTGTGTCTCTTTTTGTTGTTTTTGTTGTTTTTGTATTAACAATTAGGTCTTATTTGTTTTTTCAACTTATCTAATCTCATCTCAAATTTATTATTATATTTTTTTAAACTCGTGAATACGTATTGAGGACCTTGACATCAGAACTAGCACTTCATATTCATGATCTATGTATAGTCATATTTTGTAATTCAATATGATACGTTAGATTTATTTTATAATCAATATAATTTTATAATATAATATATCATATCAATTTTTTTTTTTTTATAAAATGACATAATATTTTTATCTTATTCTTTTATAATCATGTATTCCTACTTAAAATTAAGTAATGTCAGATATAGTAATAAGTTGTATCAGTATTGTCCACTCATTTTAAAAAATAGTAAGTTTTACCATTAAAAAATTAATAGTTTTTATGTAAAACTCATATGTATATATATATATATTTTTTTTAAATTGTTCGATATTTGCACATTCTATAATTAAAAATATCATTTTTTTATCAAATTATTCATATTTGTATCGAGAGACGATAATAGGCTTGTTGATTTGAAAAACACGTTTAAGTCCATTTTCCTGTTTTGGATTTACAGTCAAATCTTATAACCATGTAGTTTAATCGAGAAGTAATAGATATGAGAATCTTTTGTCCACACAAGTATTTCATAAATATAAATTTATAATTTAATATAATTTAACTTGATATGTTAAGTTAAAAAAATTTATCATAAAATAAATTCTAATATATCATATGAAAAAATCTAAAACTTTTATGTATAGTCATTTTTATATGTTTTTTATGAATTCTATTAATATGATTGATTGCATTATTTTTTTAATATAAAATAAATATTTCTTCCAATCATATGAGTAGAGTGCAAAAAATACACAAAAATGATTATAATATCTCTATGAAATCATATTAACTTATAATTTTATTTTTATAAAATTTCATTATGGCATCCGCTTCTCTTTCAAAAATGTCTTCAGAAAATTTTAAAGAAGATAGACTCGTTTGGGCCTGGCATTTTTGATTTTAAGTTTGGGCCAAGACTTGCGCCCAACCCAAATAAATGCAGTACGTACCGGAACCTGCTAAACGTACCGTTTGAAAATTTCGAAATCAAGTTCTTTCGAGGAGAGGTGAGAACTGAGAGGACCATGGCGATGGATGTAGAACAGAAAGAGCAATTAGGGTTTCCGTACTGGAAATCCGTTCGCCGAACGTTCGGCCCCGAGTCTCCCTTCTTTGCTTCTGGAAACGTCGAGAGGGAACTTATCGCTAAACAGGTCCCCCTTCAACTTCATGATGATCTTGAATTATGTAGAATGTGATTAGCTGTAGCAATATTATTCGAAATTTCTTTGGGAAACTTTGATTTTCTAAACCTATCGAGATTCTTTGCGGTTGCTAAAATGGTTGAATTAACGGAGTCGTCTTTTTCGGTTTTTCTCTTTTTTGATGAGTTGATGTAGAGTTTGTAATGGACCAATGGTCAGTATCGGCTTTTACTGTCTATATTGCGAGAAGTCTCGAGTTTTCATGGGGAAAAGAGGAATCAAAGCTTGTATTTTTGTTTAAGTAATTCTTTTAAGAAAAATATACGAAAATCAAGTCATCTTATCTATGCTAGTCACGGGTGTCATAAATATTAGCATTCGACCGTGCTTAAGATCAAGTTGGTATCTCGAGATTGCAGCTTTATCAGTTAGAGGTGGTAGTTTCCTTGCGCTGCCCAAGTATGTGATTTTAGGTTTCGTCACATTCGATAAATTCATGCCATGTTAAGTTTTCCTCTTCCGTTGAAGGGATACTAAATTGTAGACTTGACATTAGTGCAGTGTCGACTACGTAAGTGGTGTTCTAGGAGACGCGTACTTTTTACCTTGGTTAAATGTGGGTCAGTCTTTTGTACTTGATCTTCTGAAGAGAGAATAAATTTTTACTTTCTTTTAACTTGCAGGTTGCATTGGATTTAACCGAAGATGAAAAGAATAAGCTTCAGAATTTGGTAGCTAAGGAATGCGGGTAATGATGATTAAAACTAATTTTATAATTTTTTTCCAAGCCTATTGTACTTCATTCTGGTTGAATATCATTCTTTCATTGTGAAATTACGTGCGACTACTGATTGATATCAGGACTGGTAGATGCTTAGTTTTGTAGAGTTTAAGAGGAAAATAGCTTCCGAATGTGCAATGTTCAAGAAGCCATGGATTCCTGTTGTACTAGCAGCTTTTAAATTTTGGTCCTGAGGTAGGAGTAAGAAGCTTGAGCTTTGAGTTTGATATGATTATTAGGATTTCATTAGTACTTCTTTCATCCATTAACTGTAAATGAACAATCACATATTTTTTACAATGTCCTGACCAAGGAAAGGCAGGGTCAGAAAGGCCCACCTTTGGGGAAAACCATGGCTTCTCGAGTCCACACTCCAGAACCATAAATCAGATAATCCAGGGAAACACCCAGTACAGAATCAAACCTAGGGTATCCGAGCCTACCCTATCCTTTTATCACTAAGCAGCACCTTGACCAGTATTTAATCATTTTTGTTTCCCTTGCACGTCTGATAAAAGATCTGGTTCTTTTCAAGTCAGCTGTTTTATTTATTTATTGATGTTTTTGAGGATGGTTGAGACCCTAACTTTTGTCTTCCAAGAATGCTTTCTTTGTATCGGCCACAATTGACTGTTTTGGCTGCCGCCTACCGAGGGGGAGGGGATATGTCATATGTTTCATATTCCATTATACAATACAACATTTACATACCTAAGCTCTTTATTTGTTCTAATGTTCCTAACATTAAAAACTAACATCTGAGCAGGGTTTTATTTTGCCCAATTGTTGGTTGTGGTTCACGCTTGACTTCATTGGAGAACTTTGAAGATCATTACAATGCACGGCATGCTGCATCCTGTTCAATATGCTCTAGGGTTTACCCAACATCACGCCTGCTAAGCATACATGTATCAGAAGCACATGATTCCTTCTTTCAGGCTAAAGTTGCACGCGGCTATGCCATGGTATCTTTTGTTATATGCAATATCAGTGTGTGTGTGTGTGACTGGATGCTAACCATTGCCTTGTTTTCTTCCATTTTTTGTAAGAAGTCGTGTTATGTCCCTTTGTGAATTGTGTTTATTAACTGTATCTATAAAGAGAAAAAAATATTTCATTTTTATCCCACATAATTAGGATTTTCTGTGATGGCTGTGGTGGAAGAACAAAGCCCAAAACATGAGCATTTGATTATGTTCCGTTTTCTATTTTTGTTCCTTCTGGGTGCTCGGCTGGGATTTACTTACATTTTCCTTGTATGGGACTTGTTCTATGACCCAATGACTGTACCCATCCTTAACCTTGAATTCACAAGGATCACGCATACACAAAAAGACAAGCAAGAGAAAAAAAAAAGGAGTAATAGCTACCATATGCAAAGATAACCTCTCTGTTGTCTGGTACTCTTCAGAGCTCAGTGTTTCCTAGATAGCATTTTGTCCATCCATATGCTTTCTACCCTGCAGAATATGAACAGATGGCAATAACTTGTGGAAATTGAAAATATGTCTAATGTTTAATCTGCAGTACTTATATAATAATAAAAAAAAAAACAGAAATGATATTTACAATTGTGAATTGTGCAACCACATAATTACTTTGAAAAAAATGAGTAAAACACGGAACCCACATGAAAATAATAATAATAATAATTAATTTTTAATAGTGGACTCTACTATTTTTCGAAACGATTACGAGCGTTTTACACTCTACGATTATATGTAGCATTAAAAAAAAGTTTAATTTACAGTATTCATTTTTACTGGACTCTGATATCCTCCTGAATTTTGATTGACAGTATGAATGTCTGGTGGAAGGCTGTAGTTTGAAGTTTAAGAGCTACAAAAGTCGACAACAGCATTTGGTGGACAAGCATAAATTTACCACTTCATTCGAGTTTTTCAAGAAAGCCCACTCATCTAAGAAACAGAGGCAAAAACTCCAACGCAAACAAGGTTCTCATAAGAAGGAGGAAGCTTCAAGTATGGAAGTAGAAAATGAATCCATTGATGGCCTTGTTTCAGCAGTCTCCAAATTAAGTACTTCGGACTCTTCCCCTTCATCTGTTAGCTTTGGTAGGCGCCACACTCGAGGACTGACTTTTGTCCCTCGCGCTGTTCAGCGAGATAAAAGACCAGACTCCACCTAAGCTGGGTCAAAGTGACCGCAAGTATGCACGTTGATTAATTAAATTCAGATTCACCATAATACCCGCACCTTCTTCCACCGGTTCCCATGATTGCTTCTGCAACCAACTCTCAAAGATAATCGAAAGAGAAAACGGCTATTTGATGCTGTGAATGATGTTTAGCCTTTCCTTCTGTATATTTACTTGTTTGGAGGATGGAAACTGGCCGCTTTCCGCTTTTCTTTTCTCCCTTTTGTTTGTAACTCATGGTTTCTTGTATGTCACTGATGTCCCTTATTATGCAGACTTTGGAAGAAAGCTTCATGTGCTTGACGTTGTTGTAATGAAGCACGATTTTTTTACAACGTTCGTAACTTATAGCTAAAGCTATGGCAACATTGATTTTCATAGAGACATGCCCGCAAGGAAATAGCATGATGATGGCAAATTCCTTCTTTTTCATTAACAAGAAATTGTATTTTAATATTTAATCATCAATCCATTACCAAATTAATGAGGTAATACTAACTTCTGTTGGAAACCTCAAACATTCCAAATAGGAGAACAAAAACTGTTGTGTTTAGTTGTTGAATTAAATTAAATTCATCTCAAATTAATCATTGATAAGATTTATTATTTTTTCAATTTTTTAAAAATATTTTAAATTCATCTTAATCTATTTTATACATTTAACCTAAAAAGTTAAACTCATATCAAACTAACAAAGTTAAATCCATCTCTCTAAGACCATCCAAACATAGCGCTTCATTACAAATGCAGCTCTACAGAAAGGATAAAGGGACCAAACAAAATACCACATTTCAAATTTGATGCCAGTGTTTACAGCTACGTTTTTCGATAAACATATCAACAAATATGGGATTAAAAAAGATCCATCCAATGATGCAAAGCGAGAATTTGTGGACGAGCTGCCTTTCTAGAATTAGCAAATGGGATGGCTATCTGTGACATCAGCGGCAGAAGCCAATACTAGTTGTGATTGAGAAATTCTGCCTTCCGCTCTTGCTTTCTTGCGCTCACGCTGCAGCCTGAAGGATTCTCTCTTCTTCCTTGCTCTGTAACTGTTGGGGTTCTCTGGCTGTACTTCTCGTGGATAAACACTCACCTGTCAATCATAAAAATCCATGGTCTAAGTAACTCTAGAATCTGTACCTCATTGAATCTATAATTGAAAGGTTTAATGACAACTTGGAAGCTGACCTTCTTCCTATCAGGACCAAACTTCTCAAATTTTACGAGTCCATCGATCAAGGAGAAGATCGTGTGATCCTTGCCAAGCCCCACGTTCTTCCCTGCATGGAACTAAAATGTCCCAAAGGAAAACATTTAGATGTCCTGTGTTGGGGATGAGGTACCATATATTACAAGTCCTCATATCTCTGAAAGGGGTGGGAAAATAGCAGTCATTGGTACTACAGTTATGCCAGCCCATCAGAAGAGTAGACATTATTATCACCACTAAGGAAGTTCATGTAATTCATCATGTTCCTATTACTACTGTCTTTCTAATCTCTACATGATTACATGATCACCAGCAGAGAAAGTAAATGCATCCTGAAGCCTCTATAACCAACTCATCCAAAGTTGTCATCATTTATTTTTGCGCTACCTATAACCATGTCCATTCTCATGGGTACCACACAGAATCCAACAAAGTTCTTTAGTGCCGTTTAGAGTTAATTATCTGTTAACCCTCTATCTTTGAAATGTAGCATTTAGTTCAAAACAACGGGTTTGTGACTTGCAAGTCACAAAGCTGGCTCAAAACAATAGTCACAAAGCTAGCTCAAAACAATAGTCACAAAGCTAGCTCAAAGCAATACCACCCCGAAACGAATTATCACAAACCATGCGACACTCAATTACATAGAATTTCCTAACTCATCAATTCATCATGATTATACTAGGAACATCATAGTTGAAACAAATGCCTAAACTTTCCCGTGAAAACTTCCAAAAATAGTTCTCATATCCTCCACCCGACCTCTAGATTGTATGCCTATTCAATTTAAGCATGAAAGAATCTAGCCAATTCAAAAGGAACGTTTTTTTTTTCTTCATTACATTACCATAAAGCATCACAACCTAGCCGAGAAGAATGAACCTAGCAGAGACCCACAGGAAGCACTAGACTAGGCCCACACTTCTTCGACCCCAGAAAGTTTCCCTAGTACAGACACCGGCATTGCATCTTAAACACATTGTAGGTACATATAGTGGAGAATCCCAGAAGCAGATTTAGAATTCAACGAATTTTATCAAGGCGAGGCATGCTCCCTTGCGATTGGTGCACTTCTATAGTCGTTCACGAAACACCCTTTATCATCAAACTACCGGTTGCCTCTGAAATTTACTAGAAAAAGAGTGTCGAGAGAGCCTAATAGCCATGAACAATTACATACAGTCTCTATCAATTAAGAACACCATAGATTTGTAAATCCTCAGATGGAAAAATATGAATGAATTGATTGAAAATGGAGCAAGCTCCAAGATGTAGAGGGAATATATACAAATATCTACCTTGGTCCCACGCTGGCGAACAATGATGGAGCCCGGCTTGGCAACCTGATCGCCGTAGATCTTGACGCCGAGTCTTTGGCCTTTGGAATCTCGGCCGTTCTTGGTGCTACCGGCTCCTTTCTTGTGCGCATTTTGAATGGTCAGCGGCAATCTCACGGAAGATGGATTGGGACCTACCACGCGTATGGAGCCCAAATCGCCTCTGAAGAAAGAGGAAGAGGAAGAGCTCGGAGAAGCTAAGGTGAGGCCTCTGAATGCCCCAGCCAGGTTGAAACTCATCGACGTAGCCACCGCCATTTTCTTCTTTTCTCTTCTTTACTGAAATTTAATTAGAAACTATTTGATATTAGATTAGAAAAAGTAGTGTGAGATTGATGGGGTTTCTCTGAGTTAGGGTTTGGTGCTGCTTTGTATTTGGCCCTCTGAGCTGAGAAACAGCCGAGAATAGTTAAGAGGAAGACGAAGAACGAGTGCCCCAGCGCAACCAAGAACCAAGCTTATCTAGTATCTTCGGAGACAAATGGTTCACATTCACGATACTAGACGGCATGTCGTTCTGCCAGATCCCAGGGTCCCATACTGTATAGTGTATGGAATATCATCAATACCTTACATGAAGCTTGACTAATCATCTTGATCTTTCACACACTATTTATCATATTTATTTTAATTTTTTCAAAATTTATTTTTTAAAATTAATTAAATTCTTCTACTCATTATTTATATATTATATATTTAATAAAAATTAAAATTAAAATTAAAATTAAAATTAAAATAATATATGATATATGGGAATTATTAATTTAAGGGAGGCACTAGAGTCGGTCTGACTGACCCTCTACAAAAAGAAGCTAGAGTTTCTATCGGCCACCAAAGCATCACCAAATGGACCCATTTCAGATTTAAAACTGCATAGGGAAGATGAGAGGCCGCGTAAGGTCCCCGTCGCATGAGTGAAGTTGCCGAAAGGAAGCGGTCCCGATAGTATGGGTAGTAACGTCCTCAGTGGCCAGCGGCAACTCTGTCTGAGCTAAGGCCAAACACCGGATACCCATCATGTGAAATCATCTTTATTTTATTTTTTATTTTATTTTTAAAATTTTATTTTTTTATTGTATTTTTTATTGTATTTTCTGAATTTTATTTTTTTATTATATTTTTTATTATATTTTTTAAAATTGTATTTTTATTAAAGGCTATTTTATAATAAGAAATCAGTATCCCCAAGAATTCTCCAAATTTAATATTTATGCATTATGTGTGCGCTTCATTATGTGTACCATCTGTTCGATTGGATCATTACGAATTTACGCGGCAAAAATTGGAGATTCGATTTTGGGTCTACCATTAGCCAAACTGAGGGACTAGACTATAAGTATCTCTCGGGCTCAGCAACAAAACGTATCTCTGGAAAGTAGTAACAACGAGCAGCGACACGTGTGGAGTGGGATTTGAACCGACGCCCTTTCGAACCAGAATCTTAATCTGGCGCCTTAGACCAACTCGGCCATCTCCAGTTCCGCCAATCGATATTCTTTTTAAGCGTATCAAATTTACAACCACAAATATATAGTGCCCAGTGTTATCTTCTAAATGTTTTTGTGAAGGTTATCATGATTTCATCAGTCAAACAGCGCAAGATCAATGCACATCGACAAACTCTGGGAACAAGCATCAAATACCAGTCAGAATTTCTGAACCTCTTATTTTAACAAATTAGCACTGTACCTAGTACCTACCAACTAGTTACGGTGCTAGGACATGGAGAATTACTATATCTATCATCTATGCTTGGACTGATGAAATCACATAGATGGCCCTCGTGCAAGCACTTGATACCCCTAATCTTCTGACGGAGTTGCTACTTGGAATCGCATCCTCCATTATAAAGGATCCGCCTGCTCCAATGGCTATGTTTTCTTCGGCGCACACACGGTTACCAATATTTCTTCACTTCGACTTCAGTCTCTCGAGGCCAAAATGCTATCATTTCCAGTAGCAAGCCAATCATTGGGGACAAACCATAAGAAAATTTAATAAAAAAAAAATGAATGGTTTTGTTCCTCCATGGGGATCGTTATCGATACAAATGAAAAGGGAAAAGCGCACTATGGAAATTGAAAGTAGTTTTATAAGTTTTATAAGTTTATCCTATATAATTTCTCAGAACAGGAAATCGGAGAAAAAGAAAATGCACAATTCAAACCTAAAACGAAAACAACACGAAACGAATGTTACAGGTTCAGAAATCTTCATCCAACTTGAACACATGGTTTCCACCGCCGTTCCCGTTAAGGCTAGACATCACGGATGCCTTCTGGTACTCCCCAACTCTCTTCTCGAAGAAATTGGTCTTTCCTTGCAACGAGATGAGCTCCATCCAATCGAAGGGGTTCTGGACGTTGTAGATCTTCCCGTACCCTAACGCGCCCAATAGTCTGTCGGCCACGAATTCGATGTACTGGCTCATCAGCTTGCTGTTCATCCCCACCAACGCACATGGCAGCGCATCGCACACGAACTCCCTCTCGATATCCACCGCGTCGCGGACGATTCCCTGGACGCGCTGTTCACTCAGTTTTTTTTTCAAGAGAGAGTAAAGCAGGCACGCGAAGTCGCAGTGGAGACCCTCGTCTCGCGAGATAAGCTCGTTGGAGAAGGTCAGACCGGGCATTAAGCCGCGCTTCTTCAACCAGAAGATGGAGCAGAAGCTGCCGGAGAAGAAGATACCTTCCACACAAGCAAAGGCGACAATACGCTCAGCGAAGGACTCGGACCCGTCGATCCAGTTCAGGGCCCACTGCGCCTTCTTAGCGACGCAAGGGACGGTCTCGATGGCGTGGAAGAGGCGGTGCTTCTGGGCGGAGTCCTTGATGTAGGTCTCGAGCAAAAGGCTGTACATCTCGGAGTGAATATTCTCGATGGCGATCTGGAAGCCGTAGAAGGCGCGGGCTTCGGCAACCTGGACCTCCTTCATGAACCTGCCCGCGAGATTCTCCAAAACGATGCCGTCAGAGGCGGCAAAGAAGGCAAGGATGTGGGAAATGAAGTGTTTCTCATCGGGAGAAAGGGATTCCCAATGAGAATTGTCCTGGGAGAGGTCAACCTCCTCGGCAGTCCAGAATGAGGCCTCGGCCTTCTTGTACATTTCCCAGATTTCCGGGTACTGGATCGGAAACATACAGAAACGGTCCGGGTTAGTAGCAAGCAATGGCTCTTCGGGAAAGGCAGGCATTTTGCTCTGTGTGAAGTATTGTTGAAAAAATCGAAGAGAGAAATGAGGAATTAGTCTTTAGAATGATGGGTGGTTTGCAGAGGATCTGGGAAAATGAGGAGAATTTATAGAGGGAATGACAGAGATGGCTTTGAATTTGAGAAGGAGAGCGGGGAATTTGAATGGGCCATCTATTTTTGGTTTTTTTTTTTTTTTTTTTTTTTTTGTGCGAAGAGAAGCTTGCGCGAGAATGAACCCAATAAGGGTATTTTGGGGATGTTTCGAGTTTTTTTCTTTTTCCGGTTCGAGAGAAGCTTGCGGAGGAATGAAACGAGCGGGATTGGACTTTCAATGAGAGGGGGTAACGACCATGAGTAATAGTAGTAACTTTCATTAGCACTAGTATTTTAGTATTTTCTTGCAAAAAAAAATGTATTTTATTATTTGACTTACCATTTTTTTTTTTAATTAGAAAAAATAAAGTACAAATTTAATAAAAAGATAATACTTTAAATGAAAGGTGTGCTTTTTACAAAATCAAAATCTCTTACGAATCAAATATTACAATTTACCTTGCCAATAAAATGAAAGGTGTGCTTTGTAGACCTGCTTCCAAGTCTTTTAATTTTATTAACAGTAGGGAAATTATTTAAGTTAAGATATTTGATTAAATTTTAAAAAATAAAAATATTATAGAATTAAAAATTATATTTATTTTTTTAGTTTATAAAAGTTGTTTTATTTTTTTGAATAATAGTTAGATAATTAATTATTTAGAAAAAAAGATGGAAGATTTAAAATGAAAAATATTTTATATTTAAATGATATTTATGTCCAAATATTTTTTAAAGAATAATATTAGAGAACATCCAAAACTCATAACATACCGTCACATAAATATCACCCATTTATGTTATAAATGATAATTTTTATGTGCGTGTGTAATGTAATGTGTGAAGGAAGGTTGAGACTGAGAGGGGGAAGGAATTATTTGAGAAATTTGTATGGGTGGCGGGAACTTTTGTTTAGCGCTAAGGTTTTTGAAGTTGGAACTTGGAACTTCAACTCACTCGATTTATGGATGGGTAGAAAGATAACGCAATAACTGTACAACGAATGCTGTGCTGGATCTGGATCTAATGCTGACTATATTGGTCGGTCCCCCCCCCCCCCTCTGGCCTCCCGCCAAATAAAGAGTAATTTAAATTTACAACATTAATATTACAACAGAAGATGAACCCCAAAAATTAAAATATAATTACAATTTACATCCTTGTGCCAAACTGCATTAAAACAAGAAAAATCCTGGGGGGTAAACCGTCTGCCCCCCACACAAATCCGCCCATGCGGCTCCCGGTGGTGGTGGGCGACACCGCCTACGCCATCGGAATCGGCGGACTCAGGCGACCTCACCCCTACAACGGCGAGCTCCGGTGTGCCCCCAACAGCCTTAAATCCGTTTTGGACCCGCTCGCCGTCGTATGGGTGAGGTCGCCTTAGTCCGCCGGTCACGATAGCGTGGGCGGTGTCGCCCACCGCCACCGGCGGCGGCTCCGTTCGCTCCATGGCCGAATTCCCTTAAATTCATCTTCATTTTATTTTTTTATTGTATTTTTTATTATTTTTTTATTTTTTTATTGTGTTTTTTATTATGTTTTATTTTTTTATTTTTTTATTTTTTTATTATATTTTTAATCTTCATTTTTTTATTTAATCATATTTTTTATTTTATTTTAATATATTTTTCATCATAAAACAGTCTAATTTAAATGTTGAAAAAGCCGGACCGGTCCCAGCGTCTCCCTCGGAACAATGTTATAAACGCCAAACGTCATGCCATACGTACGACACACAGCCATGCCATGTCTACGTTCACTTTGCGTGGGGTTGAATGTGGAAGACACGTGCTATACGTGTGTGCCACTGACAACAAAAAATGCGTCATCAAGTCCCAAATCTCGATATATGTTTTAAAAATTGAGATATAAAAAGTTAAAAGGTTTAGAATTTTAGTGTATAACACGTTGATTTAAATATATATATATAATTACATATAAAATTAAATTTCTATAATTTAATCAATATACATAGAAATAAAATCCTAAAAATATGTCTTAATAGATGTTTCAGATTTTTTATAATAATATTTTATGAAATAATATTTCATCTATTATTATTTTTGTAATGAAATATTTAAAATTTATTTTCTTCATAAAATATTAAAATGTCACCTAATTCTAATTCTAAATCTATTTTTAATATCTAGAATATTATATTTTATTTTAATATGTAAGCTTGTTTATAAAAAAAAAATATTCTATATATTTTTCATGTCACATTAATCATATAATTAATAATACTATAATTGAGACCTTAAGGAAGTTTTTTCTTACTTGATAAAATCTAGAGGATAAAATTTCTCAATTATTTTTCATATAGATCACCAACTTAAAATAAATTTTCTTATACTTTCATTTTGGATTCCATATTAAAACTAATATCGTATAACAAAAGATTTTATTTAATTTTGGTAAGACCTCACTCTTGAAATATACAAATAATACAAAATTCTGGGACTATAAGAAAAAAACAAAATTGGAGAGACATTTTTCAGTATATTAAAATTTTATAAAACTTTGCTTAGCATATAAGGATTATAAATTTTTTGGGGAGGGGGGTCATTTTCTATATTTATAAAGTTACGATAAAAAAAAAATTAGGATATATTTTTATTTTTAAAAATATTTTGGAGATGTCATGCACCTAGATAAATGTAGGTCCATTGTATAAACCTACTCATCGAGACAAAAAAGTTTCAAGATTGTGCAAAGAGTTTTTTTTTTCCCTAAAAAATGATTACCGATAAGTTTTTGCAATATTTTAAAGCATTTTCCTTTTGTTAATATTTATCTTTCTCTTGTAGAAATTGCTTTAGTTCTTAAATTAGTGAGACTTTGTAAATCGTTATTTTAAAGTATAGCATGTTGTGAATTCATAATAAATATGTGGTGCTATGGGTGCTACCCACCCCCTACGGGAAGAGGCCACCCTCTTCTCACCCGTGGCCTTTCCCCACCCTTGCCCCCGCATGGGCAAGGTGGGAATTTTTTGCCGCAGTCTTCCCCCATCCTTCTAATGAGGTGCGATAGTGAAATTTCATCTATTCGCCCCCTCTTCCTCTCTACAAGACTACAAAGTAACAAAATTACAAATCACATGAAATGATCTAGCTGTCTAGGGAGTCGAGAACTTATCTTTGTGGCTTACAAAGCTGGTGACGGCAACAACATGATCCTAAACCCATGGCGACAGGGACAACTTCTGGACACTAGAAATTTGATGAAAAAGAATAATCGAGAACAGATGAGCGTGAATAAACATTTGTGAAGCTCAGACCTAACAAAGTGAAAAAATGGTCTAAGCTTGAAAATTGAGGGTAGATGGGGGGGGGAGAGAGAGAGAGAGAGAGAGATTCAATTGACTGAAGTCTGAACCATAAGGGAGATGAGATCAAGGACATGGAGCTTTAAAATAAATATTATTCGAATGCTTGATTTTTCTAATAACATATATTATATAAAATATTATATATTTGTACAACAGGGGTGGGGTGGGAGTCCACCCCTTCCCGTCTCGTACCCGCTGCATGGCGCCAATAAGGGGTCGGTGGCCCGCCCCCAGTATATGACAGATGGGTGCAAGAGAGAAGCGTACTAGGGTCGGGCCTTGCTGTCCACCCCTGGTGCTTCATCCGTATAATCCAAAACCTACTACAAAACTGTCGAATCGTTGGCAACCGGTCTTACTTTCTCCCACTTAATTGATTGGTTTTATCCAAATAAAAATGCATGTATTTTCAGCCCTAATTGCATATATCAACTATCGTTATAGATACATGATAATCATTAGAATTTGATAAATGAGTTTGATGATGAGCCATTATATTTAGAATGAGAATACACTATCCATATTATTGAAGTGACACAATTCGAATTACAACATTGCCATATCATCAATATGAAACGTATGTCCTACACATCAAATATTGCCATACCATCAATACAAAATGTATATTCTACCCACCGACTTAGAATAAAAATTTTCCTTAGTATACCCATGTTAAGAAAGTCTTCAAACAAGATGGGTGATAAATCCATTTTTACACCCTCTAATAAGAGATGGACACATTATTTTCTAACCATAACTACCATAGAATAGTTCGTACGAAATTATTTCAACATTTCTTATCTCCTCTCGTCTCTTTGTTTTTTCACTGCTTGAATTTTTTTCATTGCTTTTCCTGAAACTAGCTCTCTTTCTCTCTCGCTTCAACCTCCTTATTTGATTCTTTTTTTCTAAATTTCCCAGAAACTACTCATGAGCTCTCTCTCTCTCTCTCTCTCTCTCTCTCTCTCTCTCTCCTTCAAACTCATTCGTATTTTTTTATTTTCCCAAAAACTATACAACTCTCTCTCTCTCTTTCTCTCTCTCTCTCTCTCTCTCTCAAGCTCCTTATTTGGTAGTATTTTTTTTCTTTGTTTTCCTAGCAACTGTACTACATGGTCGATTTCCTTTCCGAGTTGATCTTCTGCACTTTATTCTACTGATTTTGTCTTTTGTTTTAATTGAATTAATGGTAAAATGAGACCTCATGTGACCTCCCAAAGATCGACTACAAGAAAACCTCTTGCTGTAGAACTTGCATATATACATCTACTAATGCTCGACTTTCTTCCATTGAAATAGAATTACAACTCAACACTAAAGGAATACACAGATCAAAATGACAAATGAAGCTTAGAATTACAATACATAAGGGCCAAAATTATAAATAGAGGACCATGAGTAAAAGAGAACTCAGAAACTTAGGTTGGAATCTCAAATCATCCAACCATAGTCATTATCTGTAGGAAGATTTGGAGAGGAATAGAGAGTGAAGGAGAGGGGGGAGGGGGGGACAGAGCAAGTCGGATTTAGTAATGAAGATGATGGGTAAGGCTGCAAATGATTTGATCAAAGAGGAGTTCGAGCCGAATGGAGTTGAGTTGGACTCAAATAACTTGAGTTCTAGTTCGAATCAAGCTGAGAGTTTGCCAAGTCGAGTCGAATTCAAACCGATTAAAGACGAGCTCGGGTCGAATTGAATTATTTATCGATCTTTGTTTTTACTCTAACGATTCGCACGAACCGAACTGAGTTGAGTAATTACTCGAGTTTTTTACTCTTTATAAATATTTGACTCAATAATTTTTTTGTGAACTTAATACTTATTATTGTAAAAAAATAAAATAGGTTATTTCTACATAAAGTAACAAAATATATTACTTATATAAAGTATTAAAAATAATATATATAACACATAAAATATATATAATAAAAGAATATATGTAAGAATATATGCTAGAGTATATATATGTATATAGAAATATTAAGAGTATTGTTACGAGTCCAAAATGAGTCGAGACGAGTTTATACAAATTTTGTTCACGATAACAAACTGAATTGAGTCGAGATTATACGAGTTTAACTAGTTTAATATTCGAACCAATATTAATGATCACGAACAACTCATTTATTAAATGAATCGAGTTCGAATCGAATTTATACGAATCGAACTCAAATTATTCACGAATAGTTCTGTTTGTTTGCAGACCTAACGATGAGTATGTTGAACAAAGTGAAGATCGGCTTGTGGGGGTATACACTGCATGCAACTCCATTTTTCATTTTCCTAGAGTTTCTACGTGTCTTATTATTATTAGTGGGTGTAAAGGAAAGTTTTACACCCATCCGACTGGGAGCTTCACCCATCTATGTTCCCTTTGATTCAGTTGTCATGACCCAGGTAGAGAAAATAGTCTCTATATTGAAGAGAGAGTCCCATAACCATAATCACTTCAAAACACCACAAACACCATAATCACACAACCCACTGGAAGAAGAAGAATCGAGAACAGATGAGCGTGAATAAACATTTGTGAATGTTGAATCCAAGGTTTTAAATTTTGTATCTACGTGTAGATTTTGATAATAACAAATAATATCAAGTCTCAAACTCAAATTATTTATGCAATGGAGCGAAGCGCACATCAAGCATAAAAGAACAAGTCTACAAATAAAGCTCATAGATTATTTTTGTACATCTCTTGATAAAATTTGAAATTGAATAAAAGTTCCAAATTACTCTTTTTTCTCATAAAATATCAAATTATTTTTTTCACATATGCAAGACATCTTTAAATGTCTTAATTTTGAAAATTATATTTTTCACATGTGCATAACATCATCAAACAATATAATTTCGAAAATTATATTTTTTTTATATAAAAATTTGAATTTGTAAAATGATTGATTATCATATTTGACATATGCATATTTTGTTTGAAAGTGTTGAAGGGTAATTGTGTGTTTTTTTGACAAATGCAAAAGATAGATGATTTTGTTTGAAAATCTTGAAAGGTGGTCGTGTGTTTTTTTGATAAATACAAAATATAAATGATTTTGTTTGAAAATCTTAAAAGATGGTTATGTGTTTTTTTGACATATGCAAAAAGAAAATGATTTGGTTTGAAAAATAATTCATGCTCATTTTGTCATGTATGAAAAGTAAAAGATTATGTTTGATTTTTTTAAAAAAATGAATGGAGTTGTGTTTGACAAATACATAAAGGAAATGTTTTTATTTAAATTTTTTGAAAAGTGAATAGTGCTCTTATTTGATATGAGAATCTTTTCAAATTTGAAATTGAAGACTCATTTGCCTATAAATAGCTCACTTGAGTTTTGCAAAAATCACAACAAGAGCTTACACATCTATTACTAAGTTTTACATCATTCTTTCAAAATCTCATTCTCTATTTTCTAAAGTTTGGAACCTTAATTCTTATTAATTTTTAGAGAGATATAGGTTGCATTGTATTGTTTTTATCTCACTCATTGAAGAGTGTACTTTGATAGTCTATCAACTATTAACTCTTGTATCAGTAAGAGGGTGCGTATAACCCTTGTATGTGTAGAAGGTGTTCTACACAGGGAATAGTTGAATCACCAAGTGTGAGGTGATTAGAAGTGTAGAAGGTGTTCTACACGGATTCTTTGGAGCGGTACTGCTCAAAGGTGTAATAGATTTCTATCTCCACCTAAAGGAGATTGACTAGTGAATTTGGGCTCCTAAAGGGGTGGCTTGAGGCGAGGACGTAGGCAGTGAGGCTGAACCTCGTAAAAATACTAAGTTTGTTTTTTCTTACCGTACTCTTTACATTTCTTGCTGTTTTATATTCTGTTTATATTTTATATTATGTATTTGATTTATAAGTGTTAATTTTTATAATATAACCACCAATTCACCCCCCTTGTTGTGTTAGTCATCTGGGCAATAATTGGTATCAGAGCAAGAACTTTGTTATAAGATTAACTATATGTTGAGTTAAGATCATATGGCTAATATTGCAGCTACTTTCGTTGAAGGTCAATCCAGTAGTCGACCTCCACTATTTTGTAGACATAATTATACTTTCTGGAAAGCTAAAATGAGAATATTTATTAAATCTGAAGGTCGAAAAATCTGGAAATGTATTGTAAATGAGACTTATATTCCAACAAAAATTGTTGATGGAATAAATGTCAAAAAGGAAGAAGAAGAGTTTGATCGCGAAGACGATAGATTTTATACTGTGAATGTAATGACCATGAGTTTTCTATATAATGCTCTCAATGGTAATGAATTTAACAGAATAATGACTTGCAGACAGCAAAGGAAATTTGGGACAACTTGGAAGTAATCTATGAAGGAATTTCGCAAGTCAAATAATCAAAAATTTATGTTCTTACACATGAATATGAAATGTTCAAAATGAATGATGATGAATCTATCTCTTCTATATATACTCGTTTTACTAATATTATAAATAGTTTGACATCTCTTGGTAAAGTTTATTCCAGCTTGGAGATAGTAAGGAAAATTCTCAACTCTTTGCAAAAACGTTGGGAATCAAAAGTAACGGCAATTCTTGAAACTAAAGATCTTAAAAAACTCGAAGTAAATGAACTCATTGGGTCACTTATTACCCATGAGTACACATTGAAAAGAATAGAAGAAGAAATAAACCAAAAGAAGAGCTTAGCACTCAAAATCGTTCCTCATAAAAGTGAAAGCGATGAAGATGAAGAAAGCGATGACGAAGAGATTGCAATGATCACAAGAAGATTTAAGAGATTCTTGAAAAATAAAGTTTCTCCAAGGAAACCTTTCAAAAAATCTTCCAACAAAGATACAGGTAAAAATGATTCATTAATTTGTTATAAATGTAAAAAATCTGGACATATCAAAGCAGATTATCCCTTGCTAAAGAAAGATCGATACAAAGGCAAGAAAGCAATGAAAGCTACATGGAATGATGATTCAAGTAACTCAGACAGCAACGCAAGCAATAAAGAACCTGCAAATCTTTGTCTCATGGTTAAAGATAATCTTGAGATAACAAATTCTGAAAATATTGAAAATCTTTCTTATGAAGAATTGCAAAATGTTTTTGAAGAGATATATGAGGAATTTAAAAAATTGGGTATTAAGTATACCGCTTTGAAAAAAAAATTATTCTTTAATAAATAAAATTGATGTTTTAAGAAAAGAAAATATAGTTTCAAAAGATAACAATGATGAATTGAAAAAGAAAGTAGTTGATTTAGAAAAGATTGTTGAAAATTTCACAAATGGAAAAAGAAATTTCGAAAAACTTCTTGGTAATCAAATATGTATTTTTGATAAGGTAAGCTTGTGATACATGTCAAAAGAAAAATTCAAACCCTATAAAAATTTATTTGATAAACCCATTAAATCAAAACCAAACTTTCAAAATTCTTTTCCTAAAAATAAATTTGTCAAAGAAAGACATTATTACAATCACTCAAATTATTCAATTATGTTACATGTTATTTGTAATTTTTGCAATAGAAATGGTCATAACTATCATGCTTGTCCTATTAGAAGAAAACATACAATGACTATTAGAGCCATACGGGTACCAAAAAATCTTATTTCTTCTAACATTAATAAATAAAGGACCCAAAGAACATGGGTACCAAGAAAAATTATTTTAATTATTTTTGTAGGTATGCATGAAATTTTCCGTAAGTAAAACAAGATGTTTTTAGATAGTGGATGCTCAAGACACATGACAGGAGATAAAACTAAGTTCATTGATCTCACTCCTAAAAAAGAAAGCACGTGATATTTGGAGACAATTCAAAAGGAAAGATCGTGGGAATAAAAATCTATTGATGAAGAATCAGAAGGTACAAATAACACAAATAATCTCAATCTCGACAAAGAGAATACAATGGAAGAAGTTTAACATGGAGACATCAGGAAAAATCATCAAGATTTAGTACAAGATGTAACCAAACAGTGAAAACATGTGAAAAATCATTCAGTGGAACAAATTCTAGGAGAACCTTCACGAGGTGTAAGTACTCGATCATCTCTTAGAAATATTTGTAATCACACTGCTTTTTTATCTCAAATTGAACCCAAAAATATTGATGAAGCACTTATTGATGAATCATGGATTCTAGCTATGCAAGAATAGCTAAATCAATTTGAAAGAAATAATGTATGAACACTTGTTCATAGACCTAAAAATCATGCTGTTATTGGAACAAAATAGGTTTTTAGAAATAAAAAAGACGAGTATGGAATCATCACTAGAAATAAGGCTCGACTTGTACCCCAAGGTTTCAATCAAGAGGAATGAATCGATTATGATAAAACGTATGCACTTGTCGCAAGATTAGAAGCTATTCGAATGTTACTTGCATATGCATGTTATAAAAATTTCAAATTTTTTCAAATGGATGTTAAAAATGCTTTCTTAAATGGTTATATAAATGAAGAGGTATATGTTAAGCAACCTCCAGATTTTGAAAATCATATTTCTCATAATCATGTTTTTAAGCTCGCAAAAACATTACATAAACTCAAACAAACTCCTAGAGTTTGGTATGAGAGGCTTAGTGATTTCTTTTTTGAAAAATGTTTTTCAAAAGGAAAGAGCGATACAACTCTTTTCATCAAATATGAACATGATGATATTCTTCTAGTTCAAATTTATGCTGATGATATAATATTTGGTACTACTAATGAAAATATGTGCCAAGATTTTGCTAAGAGCATGCAGGAAGAATTTGAAATGAGGATGATGGGAGAACTTAATTTCTTTCTTGGATTGCAAATCAAGCAAGCAAAAAATAGAACATTCATTAATCAATCAAAATATATCAAAGAGTTACTCAAAAAGCTTGAGATAGAAGGTGCGAATGTAATTGGAACACCAATGAATCTAACCACCAAACTTGATAAAAATGAAAGCGGTAAGCCAGTTGACTCAAAAGTATATCGAGGTATGATTGGTAGTTTATTATATTTGACAGCTAGTATACCTGATATTATGTTCAGTGTATGTTTATGCGCACATTTTCAATTATCTCCAAAGCAATCTCATTTGATTGCAGTCAAGCATATTTTTAGATATATTACCGGTACCATTGACCTAGGGTTATGGTATCCTAAACACATTTCGTTCAATCTTATTAGTTATTCAAATGCAGATTATGCTGGTTGCAAAATTGATCGAAAAAGTACTAGTGGAACATGTTATTTTTTAGGTCATGCACTTGTTTTATGGTTTAGTAAAAAGTAAAATTTTGTTGCATTATCTACTGTTGAGGCAGAATATGTTGCTGCAGGCAGTTGTTGTACTCAAGTTCTTTACATGAAGCAACAACTTGAGGTTTTAAACTTATGTACAATCATATTCCTATTAAATGTGATAATATTAGTGTTATAAATCTTTCAAAGAATCCAATACAACATTTTAGGATTAAGCATATTGAAATTAGATATCATTTTCTTAGAGATCATGTGCGGAAGTGCGATATTGTATTAGAATTCACTGGTACACATAATCAATTAACAGACATTTTTACAAAACACTTACCAAAAGATGGACTATGCATGATTATAAAAGAAATAGGAATGATGCATGCCATGAATATCTGCTAGATACTTTTATTCCATTATCTCAAATAATGTACAGAAATTTGAGACGTTTAGCTTCGTCATTCAAATACATTTGATCCTCATAAATCATCATGTCATCCTTGTCTAAAGGATTAGGCAATCGAAATGAAGAGACAAGTAAGGATTTTAAATCCTTATTCTGTTGCTTTAATTCTACTATTTTTTTATTTGACTCATAAACAAGTCATTGAAGTATAAAGACCGTTTCGTTAAACTTCTCAATTTTGCGAGTTTTGGACTACAACCGAGCGGAAAAAGCAACAATGGAAGATGAGTATCGAGTCTCGAGACCCACAAGCTCATAAATGGCGTCATGATCTGATTTATTAGCCAAATCAATCTCTTGCTGCTTCATGATACCTATGACAGATGCAGAAATAGATTAATCATGAGAAGCATTGAAGGAAAATTGACGAGCCATTAAAATTTTGTAAAGTGAGAATGAAGATGAACTACAGCAATGAGAAGAAGATTTGATGCGGATTAGATAAAGCTAAAAATTACTTTTATAAAGATGAAAATAAGTAGAAGACAAACTGTCATCTCTTCAAATCTTACTTAGTCAAACTTACAAGATATGCCGGATACATATAGTCAAAAGTTACTGAACTAAACCAGCGAGATTAATTATAATCGTCCCTGTTTCTCTCGTGAAACGCTGCCATTATCTGCTGATGTTGACTCTGTGCTTGAACTCTCACTCGTTTCGATTTCTCTATTCGAAGTTTCAGAACACGAGTTAATTCCATCAAATCTTTATTTTCTTGTTTTAACCTCTTATTTTTTCTACATTTATTTGCAAGCTTTTGATGCAGAACAGATATTTGATTGTTAAGTCGATCAACCTCATTTGCCCTCATTAGTAATCTCTGAGATATGGTCGTAACAGAAGCAGCATATTGAGCACTGAGAGTTATTGATGCTGCAACAACCTCAGAATGAGTTCTACTAGAAAAATGCATTTATGCTTCTATCATAGTGTTGAAAAATTTTCAGGAGATAAAATGATTGGTTGAGACGGTTCTTAATTCAAATCTGGACGATTATTAGACGAAATTTTCTCCGTCATTTTATCGTTTTGGATAAACAAATACTTGATCAATGAGCAATGTGAGATTTGTTTTAGTATTCGGTGGGTGAAAATTGTCATTTAAACAGAAACCGAAAACTTTCAAATCTCTACGTATCTTATTTATCAACAACATCAAGCGGATTTGAATCTCCTTCCGCACAGAATTGCCAGAGCTAGACCTCCAACCTTTGCAGGTTTTGTCAGACACGCATGGCTCTGCACCGAATTGCCAAAGCTAGACCTCCAATTTTTGTAGGTTTTGTCGGACACGCGTGGCTCTGTACCAAATTCTCTACAGTTTCTACTAACGCACCATTTTATTTGTCTATTGGTTATTATAGGAAGATGTTTTATTGAACTAATTATAATTCCTTTTTAATGATGCCAAAATGGGGAGAAGTTTTAGACGTAAATATTTAGATTTTTAACTCTGTTATATATTCTGGAATTATGTTTATCTATTACTTGAAAAACTAACGCATATTCTCAAGGGGAGCTTAAGCATCACTGCAAGTCTCAAAATTCTACTAAGTATTTGTCATCATCAAAAAGGGAGAGATTGTTGAATCCAAGCTTTCAAATTTCGTACCTACGTGTAGATTTTGATGATAACAAATAAATTCAAGTCTCAAACTCAAGTTATTTACGCAATGGAGTGAAGCGCACATCAAGTATAAAAGAACAAGTCTACAAATGAAACTCATAGATTATTTTTGTACATCTTTTGATAAAATTCAAAATTGATTAAGGTTCCAAATTAATTTTTTTTCTCATAAAACATCAAATTACTTTTTTCACATATGCAAGACATCTTTAAATGTCTTAGTTTTGAAAATTATATTTTTCACATATGCATAACATCATCAAACAATATAATTTCGAAAATTATATTTTTTTATATAAAAATTTGAATTTGTAAGATGATTGATTATCATATTTGACAAGTGCATATTTTGTTTGAAAGTCTTGAAGGGTGGTTGTGTGTTTTTTTGACAAATGCAAAAAATAGATGATTTTGATTGAAAATCTTGAAAGGTGGTTGTGTGTTTTTTTGACAAATACAAAAGATAGATGATTTTGTTTGAAAATCTTTAAGGGTGGTTGTTTGTTTTTTTGACATATGCAAAAAGAAAATGATTTAATTTGAAAAATAAATCATGCTTATTTTGTCATGTATAAAAAGCAAAAGATTATATTTGATTTTTTTGAAAAATGAATGGAGTTGTCTTTGACAAATGCAAAAAGGAAATGCTTTTATTTAAATTTTTTGAAAAGTGAATAGTACTCTTATTTGACATGAGAATTTTTTCAAATTTGAAATTGAAAACTCATTTGCCTATAAATAGCTCACTTGAGTTTTGCAAATTACAACAAGAGCTTACACATCTATTGCTAAGTTTTGCATCATTCTTTCAAAATTCTCATTCTCTCTTTTCTAAAGTTTTGAACCTTAATTCTTGTTCTTTTTTAGAGAGATATAAGTTGAACTGTATTGTTTCTATCTCACTCATTGAAAAGTGTACTTTGATAGTGTACCCACTATCAAATCTTATATTAGTAAGAGGGTGCGTATAACCCTTGTGTGTGTAGAAGGTGTTCTACACAGAGAATAGTTGAATCACCAAGTGTGAGGTGATTGGAAGTGTAGAGGGTGTTCTACATGGATTCTTTAGAGCGGTGCTGCTCAAAGGTGTAATAGATTTCTATCTCCACCTAAAGGAGATTGACTAGTAAATTTGGGATCCTCAATGGGTAGCTAGAGGCGAGGACGTAGGCAGTGGGGCTGAATCTCGTAAAAATACTAAGTTTGTTTTTTCTTACCCTACTCTTTACATTTCTTGCTGCTTTATATTCTGTTTATATTTTATATTATGTATTTGATTTATAAGTGTTAATTTTTATAATATAACCCAATTCACCCCCCTCTTGTTTTAGTCATCTGGGTAACAGTGAAACTCAGACCTAACAAAGTGAATAAATGGTATGAGCGTGAAAATTGAGGGTAGATGGAGAGAGAGAGAGAGAGAGAGGGAGAGAGATTCATTTGACTGAAGTCTGAACCATAAGAGAGATGAGATCAAGGACATGGAGCTTCAAAATAAATATTATTCGAATGCCTAATTTTTTTAATAACATATACTATATATAATATTATATATTTGTATAGCAGGGGTGGGATGGGGGTCCACCCCTTCTCGCCCCGCACTCGCTATGTGGCACCAATAAGGGGTGGGTGGCCCGCCCCCGGTATATGACAGATGGGCGCAAGAGAGAAGCATACTAGGGTCGGGCGTTGCTGTCCACCCCTGGTGCTTCATCAGTATAATCCAAAACCTACTACAAAATTGTCGAATCGTTGGCAATCGGTCCGACTTTCTCCCACTTAATTGATTGGTTTTATCCAAATAAAAATGCATGTGTTTTTAGCCCTAATTGCATATATCAACTATCGTTATAGATACACGATAGTCATTAGAATTTGATAAATGAGTTTGATAATGAGCCATTATATTTAGAACGAGAATACACTATCCATATTATTGACGTGACACAATTCGAATTGCAACGTTGCCATATCATCAATATGAAACGTATGTCCTACACATCAAATATTGCCATACCATCAATACAAAATGTATATCCTACACACTGACTTAGAATAAAAAATTTCCTTAATATACCCATGTTAAGAAAGTCTTCAAACAAGATGGGTGCTAAATCCATTTTTTACACCCTCTAATAAGAGATGGACACATTAGTTTCTAACCATAACTACCATAGAATAATTCATACGAAATTATTTCAACATTTCTTATCTCCTCTCGTCTCTTTGTTTTTTCACTGCTTGAATTTTTTTCATTGCTTTTCTTGAAACTAGCTCTCTTTCTCTCTTGCTTCAACCTCCTTATTTGATTCTTTTTTTTTTTCTAACTTTCCCAGAAACTACTCATGAGCTCTCTCTCTCTCTCTTTCTTCTTCAAACTCCTTCATATTTTTTTATTTTCCCAAAAACTATACAACTCTCTCTCTCTCTCTCTAGCTCCTTATTTGGTAGTATTTTTTTTCTTTGTTTTCCTAGCAACTATACTACATGGTTGATCTCTTTTCCAAGTTGATCTTCTGCACTTTATTCTACTGATTTTTTCTCCTGTTTTAATTGAATTAATGGTAAAATGAGACCTCATGTGACCTCCCAAAGATCGACTACAAGAAAACCTCTTGCTGTAGAACTTGCATATATACATCTACTAATGCTCGACTTTCTTCCATTGAAATAGAATTACAACTCAACACTAAAGGAATACACAGATCAAACTGACAAATGAAGCTTAGAATTACAATACATAAGGGCCAAAATTATAAATAGAGGACCATGAGGAAAAGAGAACTTAGAAACTTAGGTTGGAATCTCAAATTATCCTATCATAGTCATGATCTATAGGAAGATTTGGAGAGGGATAGAGAGTGAAGGAGAGGGGGGAGGGGGGACAGAGCAAGTCGGATTTAGGGATGAAGACGATGGGTAGGGCTACAAATGATCTGATCAAAGACGAGTTCAAGCCGAATCGAGTTGGGCTGGACTCAAATAACTCGAGTTCTAGTTTGAATCAAGCTGAGAATTTGTCAAGTCGAGTCGAATTCAAGCCGATTAAAGACGGACTCGGACCGAATCGAGTTATTTATCGATCTTTGTTTTTACTCTCTAACGATTCGCACGAACCGAACTGAGTTGAGTAATTACTCGAGTTTTTTACTCTTTATAAATATTAGACTCAATAATTTTTGTGTGAAATTAATACATTATTATTGTAAAGAAATAAAATAGGTTACTTCTACGTAAAGTAACAAAATATATTACTTATATAAAGTATTAAAAATAATATATATAACATATAAAATATATATAATAAAAAAAATATGTAAGAATATAGACAAGAGTATATATATATGTATATAGAAATATTACGAGTATTGTTACGAGTCCAAAATGAGTCGAGACGAGTTTATACAAATTTTGTTCACGAACACAAACCAAATAGAATCGAGATTATACGAGTTTAACTAGTTTAATATTCGAACCAATATTAATGGTCACGAACAACTTATTTATTAAATGAACCGAGTTCGAATCGAGTTTATACGAATCGAACTCAAATTGTTCGCGAATAGTTCTGTTTGTTTGCAGACCTAACGATGAGTATGTTGAACAAAGTGAAGTTCTGTTTGTGGGAGTATACACTGCATGCAACTCCATTTTTCATTTTCCTAGAGTTTCTACATGTCTTATTGTTATTAGTAGGTGTAAAGGAAAATTTTACACCCATCCGGCTGGTAGCTTCACCCATCTATGTTTCCTTTGATTCAGTTGTCATGACCCGATAGAGAAAATAGTCTCTATATTGAAAAGAGAGTCCCATAACCATAATCACTTCAAAACACCACAGACAGCATAATCACACAACCCACTGGAAGAATGTTATTTTACAGAAACAATTTCCCTCGAAGGTTTTCTGGTGAAACATTCAGGACAAAAAGAAATATCGAAGCTTTCTCACAATAAAAACCTACAGGCTACAGTACATCTACAAAATAGCGGCTCAACCAGAGAAAAATCAATATTTCATACAGATTCACAGAAGATTCGAATACTCTCCTCATGTATCAGTTACACAAGGAGAATGTTTCTGGGGGTAACAGATAACTAATGGATGATGGATCAGATTTGATTTTCAATTTTCTACTTAAATCAGCCATGAAACCCTGGCAAATCTGCAATCTCTGTCAGGATACCGCTGAATGCCTAACTTATCGTGGAGGAGGAGGTGGAGGAAGCTGGGATTTTGCGAATCCTACCCATGCAACAATTCCAACGGCTAGAATTATCCATCCCAATATGTCATACTTGAGATCACTATTCTTCTTTTTCTTTGAGGAGGTCTGCAAAAGAGACGAAATGAGTAAACCACAATTCAAATGTGTCAGCTAAAACATCCTTGCCAATCGAAGCGTTTGACTAGGATGGTAACTGGTTGTTTACTTTATCAGAACATCCCAGATAGATACCAATATGTTGATTGAATCTTAGCTACAAAGGAGCAACAAATAGCATCAACATTCAGATTTAAAAATACCGAAGAAGGAACTGGCATACATCTTGGATACTTGGATGGGTATGTGAGGAACTATCTAATGTGGATATTAAGCCCAAAATGAGTGTTATATTGATAGCCGCTGGACGGATGTACCAGGATGTCAGTGACAGCATGCATGTTTGTGAAAGAGTAATGCTCTGTGACTTAACATCTTTCAGCTAAAGTGCATCAAGTTACTAAAAAAGCTATTTACAACCAAGCACTTATATTAGGTCAATAACACAGGAAGGGGACACAGAAGTATTTTTATCTAAACTCTAACTATCATAATGTGAAAAAGAAAGAAGGAAATGAAATGCTCTCTTTTTTCCAGGCCATCAATAATGAAAAATAATAACCAAAAATAACTGACAGCAAACATAAGGGACATTGAACTTTCAAGATCTCACCTTTGAGCCCAATGAAGTAGAAGGTCCTGCTGCGCCCATTGCTTGTTGAGCCAAACCATGCTTATGGATTTCCATGTGCAATTCAGGCGCCTAAGAGTAAAGAGAAAGCAATTCAAGTTTCAAATTGGATTGAAATCCATCATCAAAACCAGGTATATACTGGATCAGTCTGAAAAACAAGTTTATTCTTAAACATATAAATCGAATGATGAATATGCCAGCAATTTGAAATCTCATTCACAGAATATATATATACACACACACACACACACACATACTGCTCATATAAAAAGAGAATCACCATACTAAAGGAATATTAGCTGACCCAAAAGAAAGAAAAATAATAATAATTCTAAGACCTATTCAGAGCTAAATTCATGTCCAGGAAAAGCACTCAACACATTTAGAAGTCTGGATGTAACCCCCTATTCGTTAGGATATGGTCACTAGTCTCAAAACAAAAAAAATGCAAAAAAAGAGTAAAGAACAGAAAAACCAACAGCAACCTATCTGGCAACAGCAGAGATGTAGAAAAATATTTATTTACATATCCTAGGTCTTCTAAGATGCATGGAACCTACTTATGCTTTGCATGACTTATGTGGCTAGAGAAATATTTAACCCGCATGAAATTATGCAAGTTGAAAAAAATCCTGACTCAATATCAATATCGAGAATATGGAATTATTATCATATTCAACAGTTAACTCTCAAATCTTTTGAGCATTCACTTCCTAGAACTTTTTAAAAAATTGCAAAACTATTCTCTTTTCACAAGTTCATGCCTATCAAAAGGCAGAAGACAATAAAAAACCGTATTAGGAAGGGAGCAATGCTGCATGCAGTCCTCAAATGAGGACTGCAATACAAGTCTAGTGTAAAAATAAATAAAATTACAATAATATCCTTTTTTAAAAAATTTAATTTTCTCTTTTATCCTCATTTATCAATGAGACTGCAATATAATCCCCCACTCATGACTGTAAAAAGAATTTCTCTTAGGACTAAGGTAGCCTATTCAAAATGACAATTCTTTCGTACCAAAGAATGAAAATAATATAGTGATGAGACTCAACTATGGTCTCTAGCATTGATATTATCAATTTAAATGCAAGAGGGTTGAGAATCCAAGAAAAATACATCAACTAATGCAACAATGGGATCTGATTCTCCAGCTCAACAGGGTAACAGAAGCAATATCCCCTAGAAAACCAATTGTAACAGGTCAACTTTGCAAGGTGAAGAAAATAGCTTTGTGCTCAACACTTTCATGAGTAAATACAACACAGTATGAGCACGCTTCTCTGCATAAAGACAGGAAATTACCTTGGCAGCCACTTCCAAGGATTTGCGATAAAGGTCATTCCCCGGATCCTACAAAATAGCAGAACTACTCATTAAATATACGACTGAAAAGTATTGCATCAACAATATTTTTTTCTTTTTATAATCGATAGAAGCTTTTACTAAAAAGCGCAAAAGACGTACATGAAGTATAACATAAAAAAGCACACACAGCCATCTTCCTTCCAATGAGATTTTGAAAAAGAATACCTCATCGACGGCTTGCTGAAAGTAGAAAGCTGCTTTATCAAAATAATCCTTTGCCTCATCCGGCTCTGGAGTCAAAAATGCATGAGAAGTATGAGCATTTGCCAGGCACCAAAGAGTATCATGCTTCTTAGCATTAACCAACAATGCCTCCTCCAGCTTCGAAATTGAATCTGTGAATCAAAAACACGTAATGGACCCTCGTCAGAAACTCTTCCCTAGAGATGATGTAATTCTGAGTTTACTAAGCTACCACAAAAATGGATCAAAACCAACTAGAGGTGAAACACAGTAGCATTGCACGTTGGTGAAATCTATGAATCATGTTAACAAGGAATCTACATTGTCAGTCCGATACCATTTGGTGAAGACTTGTGACTAACTTAGACCCGTAGATAGGGTCAAGAATTTTAATTTACCATAAACCAACCATAAAAAAAACAGTTGTTCTTAAAATACTCAGGCTTAATGGAAGATACAGCTCGGTAACCCAGTATATTCACAAAACCAAGCACCTTGAATCATCTTTTTTGACTCAGCGACGCTCTGAAATTGAGACAACTCTAACAGTGCTCCTCCCCACCTCGTCAAATTCTGCATAAGAAACAAATATTTATAAACAATAGGAAGAACACAAATTATTACTTGTCAAAAAAAAGGAAGAAGAAAAATATCGATCCCACACAACAATTAAGGAAAAGTTTCTTTATTTGCCCACTGTTTCAGAGAAATTAAACCAAAATACAGAAAAAATACTCTTCTGTAAAGAAAAAAAATAACTCTAGAGGGTTGTTAGCGTCTTGACGAACATCGGCATCGAGAGGGTTGTTAGCGTAGGTAGCCTCGGCGGTCTTGCGGGCGTGCTCGAAAAAGAGGATCCGATCTAAATCTCCATGCTGCATATCCATGGCGAGCAGATTATTGTATCTTCTTGCCTAAGGGTTACAGGCGAAATTGGGCGGACAGCTTGCTTGTGGGAGATTGGGATGGGCGAAGGATCGTTCTGCTTGAGGGCCTGAAGGCGGTGTTCCACTGCAGTCCTCGACTGTGAGAGTAGTAGACCAATAGACGAGGAGTCGTAGTCTCGTAGATATATATATGTATATGTATACACGCTAGGACGAGAGCAACGTGTTTTGCACGTTGCCTAATAAAGTGAAAAGGACTGCTAGGTACAGACTGCCTGATTTGTATAAGCTGACTCACATAAATCATATTTTTATTATTTATATAAATAGTAAAAATACTATTTATATAAGGGGAGATTTATATAAATCAGACTAGCATTCAAATTTTTTCTTAAATAAAAAATATTTTTTACAAAAAAAATTATAATTAAAAAAATAAAATTAATAAGCATTTATAGATAATAATAACTCAAACATAAAAGTTGGTTTCCGCTATCATCATTTTTGATTTCCTTCCTTTTAAGAACAGGTTAATTTGACATCTATAAATATTAAGATGAGGCAGAAGATTAATAGACAAATATTCATATTCAAAATTTATATAACGATTTTATAATATACACTAAATTGAAGCTATACAATTATACCTAGTTATCTATATAACATTAATTTAAATATGTTAATCTTAATAATTATGCAAATATAATATTTTTTGTGTAGTTCTTTTCACATCGTTCAATCGACACGGATCGTATTAGAATCCTTACTGTAAATGCAGTTTTTGCCCTGGATAAAGCCACATATAATTGACCATGTGAAAAAATAAGATGAGGTAAATATATGTCAACAAAATTCAATGTCTGCCCTTGTGACTTATTTATAGTCATTGCGAAACTTAATCTGATAGGAAATTAAGTTCATTTGAATGGAAAGTCACTATTTTCATCAACACTTAGTAAGAATGAGATCCTTGGAATAAAACTCTTTTTCCGCTATGTTTCCCAACTGAAATTTCTATTTCTGTATCAATGACATTTCGATCAAAAGCCCGACAAATTAGACTTGCTTCGTTGCACAGTTCTTCTGAAGGATTAATGTAGACTTGTTCCGTTGCATGATCATTCTGAAGGATTAATGTTTCTAAGCAACATGATGGAACAGTTTTTTTTTTAATAATAATTCATGAGGAGGAAGTCCTTTTATTTTTTAGGCATTTGAATTTTCTAGTACATGTTTTGGGGAACCATGAAACCTATTACAGATTAAAATAATAATAAAAAAACCTTTTAGTCTTTTGGGTATTGTAAGTTTGGACCTATGAAAAACAAAAACAAAAACAAAATTATACTCAGATTACTTGAAAACATAGTGGAGATCACCTTGAAGTGAATTGAAGAGGCTAGAAATATTTTTTTTTAAGCGTGTTATAAATTAATTTTTGATAGTTAATTATTTACTACACTCTGGCTTTTGTATCCATCTATTACTCTAGCGCTTGTATCCATTTAAATTAATTTTTAAGGCTGTTAAAATCTTGCTAGAATTAAATTGGAATGGACATAGTCACATAAGTAGTTAATTTCGTTAATTAATATACTTTATTTCCCCTATATACATGATATTATCCAAACTATTACTCATGTTAGTTTGGATAATATATATCTCATAAATATAATTCATTAATATTTATGTACTCCTCAAATTATTGCTAGACAATATGCAATACATGATATTAGTTTATCATGTTAGTTTAGTTAATTAATATATTATGTTTTTCCTATATATACTACTACTCATCTTGTTTTTCCCTATATATCTTGTTTCCCTTATGTAAATTAAAGATACATGAACTTGATTCTATGTTTGAGTTAATTATTATATATTAGACTCATGTTGCTGAAAATTTAAAGTCATGTACGTACTTAAATCATCATAATAACCTTGTTCGATTTTCTAATTTTTATCTATGGCTAATTCGATGGACCAGTCCTTCAAAAGAATGTTAAATATGTGTATATAACTGAAGATAAGAAAATGTAGTAATATAAATTGTAATATATAAATATATATTTTTTATATAATTTAAATAATAAAAAATTTAAAGCCACGCACGTACTTAAATTATTATGATAACCTGATTCGATTTTTCAAAGCAAGCCATAAGCTTGATTCAATATTTTAGTTAATTAATATATATCAGACTCATGATTATTATGGTTTTGGTTCTAATTTAATATAGGATATTTTAAATTTTGAAATGATATTATAGATATAATAAGTGACTGTTAATTTAACGGTCACTTAACGAAAAAATGAGAAAATTCATTAAGTGGTCGTTAGATAACTACTTATTATAATAGAATAGATATATATATATTATTTATAGGAAATATTACATTTCTTTCCAATAAAATGAGACTATAATTGTGATTTGATAAACAAGATAAACTTCTAGATTTACAAGCCAAACGAATTGACGTACTCTCGCACATAAACATTTTATGCCAGACAGTGTCTTAATCTCTATTCACTCTCAAATGACAACATTATCAAAAGCTTCCATATTGAGTTGTTGGAAAGTATAATGGTAAAAAAAGGAGAATAAAACAAACAACATCCACCATCAACCTCTAAAAGAGGAGTGGAGATCAACACCATCACCCTCCAAATGAGGGGTGAGACAAACAAAAAAATAATAATTTCTTGTTTATTAATATGTAATACAAACTACAACACAAAATAAAAGATGACATAAAGAAGCTCATGCACCATTTTCTAAAATGTCTTATTAAGAAGGAGAAATGATACTTCAAATAAAACTCTGAATAATCTCTTTCTTAGGCAATGTGGGATTTCCCTTACTCCTCATCACTTGTGGATCGATTTTTGTCGTGCTCCTACAAGTAGACCTTATTGGATCAATGGATGGAGTGTATTGCTGGAATATTTGACTCTGATACCATACAAAAGTTCATGCATCATTCTCTAAAAAGTTTTATTAGGAATGAGAGATGATGCCTCATATAAAGTTCAGGACAATCTTATTCTTAGGTAATGTGAGATTTCCCTTTACGACACAAAACAGACAACAAAAAATAATATCAATAAAACACGTAACACTAGAGATGATCGATTCAAACCCTTAAGAACCCGGCCATCACAGATCCCTAGACGTCGTATGTGGCGACATCACATGCTCTGGTTGGAGGTGAGTAGATCCACACGCGCCAATCCATCTGTGCGCATACTGTAGTTGTTGCTTCTAATGGCGGGAGCTTTGGTCAATTGGGAGATCGGCGTCGAATGAAACCCATGGTGAGGCACGCGATAGCCTATCACCGCCGGAGATCACCAAAGAAAACATACTTGAACAGAAACGAAGCAAAGAAAAATACGAAGGAACACGAAAGGGGGAGGGAAAAAGGAGAGGGAGAGCCGAGACACCCACTCCTTCTCCTCCGGGGGCGATTTTTGACTTAAAACGACAAGCAATGAGCGGTTGTTTTCCTTCTCTGGAATTGCCGAAGGTTTTTGAAAAGAGAGTGATTTCCAGAACTGGAGCGAGAGCCTCGTAGATATTATACATTAAGGTTTGGTTTGAATTTAGAATTTGATGCGAGATAAGATAGTTTTAGATAAAAATATGTTTTTATTAAATAATTTTTTAGATAAAAGATAAAATGTTATTAAATATTTTTTAATAATATTATTATTCTGGATTAAAAAAAATTAATTAATTAATTAATTAATTATATTTTATATAAAAATTTGAGAAAATTATAATGATAGAATTTAAATAAAATGAGATGAGTTTTAATCCAAACGAAGATTAAAATATTGTTAAAATACTGTTTTTTGATGTTAAAATTATATTGTTTATTATTTTTTATATAAAAATTTAAAAAAATTATAATAATGAGATAAGATAAATTTTAAATCCTAAGAATGATATTGTTTTATTCTTTTGAACGAAGTTTTATATGACAGAGAATAAAAAACACTTCACTTTCCACGTTAAAGTTTTTACAGACTTTTCTAGGAATTTTTAATAAAAATCGTTATACAAAAAATGGTAGAAGAAATTCTTCTGTTATATATTTTTATTTAATTAAAATATAAATTTTATTTTTATTTAATTTAAATATATACATGTTTAAGTATTAAAATAAAATAATAGTAATAATAAATTATATATTGATTATGTGAGAATGTGTAATATAAAATTTCAAAATTTCCTATAAAATTCTCATTGCTTAAGCTGTCACTAAACTAACTTAATGCTTATTATAATGAAACGAGAGGAATTGGTGGGACAGCAGCCACCCCCTGTCCCACCACTAAAATTATGTGAATAACCCTACCACTATTATTTTAAATTTTGCATAGTGACTTGCATAATAATTTGCATAGTAATTTCAAAACTTATAAATAGGGGTTTCAGTTGTAATGAAATTCATAAGAAAATATAGAGAGAGAAAGAAAGTTTCAGTTCTTAAGAGTTTCAGAGAGAGTTTCTTATGTATTTCTGTTTTGCAATAGTAGTTTCTGTCTTTAGTTTAATAACACATTAGCAGCACGACTGTTCTACCAATTCTGAAGCTAGTGACTTTATTCCTCTAAAATGGCAAATCTTACAAAATTGGAATTTGTTGCTCTTGACATATCTGGAAAAAATTATTTATCCTGGATACTTGATACTGAAATTCATCTTGATGCAATGAACATGGGAGAAACTATTAAAGAAGGAAATCAAACGTCCCTGCAGGACCGTGCTAAAGCAATGATTTTCCTGCGCCACCATTTTCATGAAGAATTGAAAACTGAATATCTTACAATAAAAGATCCCTATATTTTGTGGAACAATTTAAGGGAGAAGTATGAACACCAGAAGACTGGCATCCTCCCAATAACTCGTTTTGATTGGTTGCACCTAAGGTTGCAAGATTATAAAAGTGTTAGTGAGTATAATTTCGCACTTTTTAAAATAAGCTCAGTACTAAAATTATGCGGTGAGAAAATCACCGATGATGATATGCTAGAGAAGACTTATACTACATTTCATGTCTCGAATGTGCTCCTGCAGCAGCAGTATCGAGAGAGAAAGTTCAAGAAATATTCTGAACTTATATCATGTCTTCTAGTAGCTGAGCAGAACAATGAGCTCTTATTAGTAAACCACCAGTTACGCCCTACTGGCTCAATATCATTACCTGAAGTGAATGGTAATAGGTTTGCATCATTCCCTGAAGTGAATGGTGCATCCTTTAGAAGAAATCAGAGGCATGGACGTGGTAAGAGAAATTATAAAAATGTTGGTTCCAGAAGTGACAACATTAAAAGGGATAATAATATACCGTATCACCAGAAGTGGTACAATTTAGAAAAGGGTAAAAATCCTCAGAATAATTCTTCAAAGAAAAGTGAAGAGGTGTGCCATAGATGTGGAATGACTGGACATTGGTCACGTACCTGTCGTACGGCCAGACACTTAGCTGATTTATACCAAGCTTCTATTAGGAAAGAATAAAATACATGAAACAAATTTAGTAGAACCATCAGATGATTTATTAGATTCAGTAGATGTAGACCTTACTCATCTTGATGTCTCTGATTTCTTTAATCATCCTGAAGGTAGTATTGAACACTTAATTGAAGATGGAAGTATTCCACTCAATTAATGTATTTTCTTTCTATCTGTAATAAAAATTTTGTATATTTTGTAGAATCATGGATCACATTGATGAGCTTTTTATCTCTGAGTTGAATGATAGAGATATATGTCTGCTGACAGTGCTACAACTCACACAATTCTCAAAGAAAATAAATATTTTCAAAATCTAATACTAAGTAAAGCCTATGTCCATACCATATCAGGTTCATCGGATTTAATTGAAGGCTCCGGAAGAGCTTATATTGTGTTGCCTAATGGCACCAAATTTTGTATTGATGATGCTCTATTCTCTTCACAATCTAGAAGAAATTTATTAAGTTTCAAAGATATACGTCGTAATGACTATCATATTGAAACGACCAATGAAGGCAGTAAAAAATATCTTCTTATTACTAAAACAATATCGGGCCAGAAGCTCGTATTAAAAAAAATGTCTGCTTTATGTTCTGGATTGTATTATACAAAGATGAGAACAATTGAATCATATGTGGTAATACACCAGAAGTGCATTGACCCTAAAGTATTTATGACTTGGCATGATCACCTTGGACATCCGGGATATATAATGATGAGACAAATTATTGAAAATTCGCATGGGCATCCCTTAAAGAATCAAAATATATTTCTACCCAATGAATCTCCGTGCTCTCCATGTTCTCAAAGTAAGTTGATTATCAGACCATCTCCCTCAAAAGTCATTGTTGAATCTCCATCCTTTTTATAAAGGATTCACGGAGATATATGTGGGCCTATTCATCCATCAAGTGGACCATTTAGATACTTTATGGTTTTGACTGATGCATCTAGTCGATGGTCACATGTTTGTCTGCTTTCCACTAGAAATGTTGCATTTGCTAGATCATTTAATTGGATAATGCAGGCGAATTTTCATCTCGAGCTTTTGATGATTATTGCATGTCAATAGGAATAGATGTTGAACATCCTGTTTCCCATATACACACACAAAATGGTTTAGTTGAATTTTTAATCAAAAGACTTCAGCTAATCGCTAGACCTTTACTTATAAAATCAAGACTACCTGTTTCTGCTTGGGGACATGCTATACTTCATGCAGCATCTTTAATTCGCATTAGACCATCTGCTTATCATAAATATTCTCCATTACAGCTTACATTTGGTCAACAACCAAATATTTCTCATTTTCGTACTCTTGGATGTGCTGTATATGTTCCAATTGCACCTCCACAACGTACAAAAATGGGCCCTCAACGTAGACTTGGGATATATGTTGGTTTTGATTCTCCATTTATTATTAGATACCTTGAACCCTTTACAGAGGATATGTTTAAAGCAAGTTTTGAGGATTGTCATTTTGACGAATCCAATTTTCCGTTAATGGGTAAAGAAAAGTCGGTGCCTGAAGCACGACAAAATATTACTTGGGATAATAAGACCCTGTCTCATTTTGATCCTCCTACAAATGAATGTAAACGGGAAGTTCAGAGCATTATTCATTTACAAAATATTGCAAATCAATTATCGGATGTATTTACTGACACTAAAAGTGTAGTAAAATCTTATATTCCTGCTATTAATGCTCCAGCAAGGATTGAAATCCCTAAAGGACAAATTGTCAAAACAGCAATAGGTGAGTCTAAAGCACGCCTGAAGCGTGGAAGACCTATTGGTGCAAAAAATAAAATTTCCAAAAGGAAAAGAATACAAAATGAATTTGGTGTTCCTGAAGAACATATACCCACAATACATGCTACAAATATAATTGGTACTCCTAAAAAGCTCAAATCTTCTATTCCAGAATCTCCTGAAGAGTATAAATCTCCTGAAAAGGGACCTCCTGAAGAGGTGTGTCATGAAATGTTTTCCCCTGAAGAGGAACAGGTACCTGAAAATAATGAGATCTCAATACATTTCATGAAAACTGAAGAAATTATGGATAGAAATAAAACTGTTGTCGACAACATATTTTCATATAAAATGGCCCTTGACATTACCAGAAGTAATAAAGAAAGTGAGCAAAAAACCGTCGAAAAATGTCGACGTATAAATGATTGGCCAAAATGGAAAGCAGCTATTGAAGCTGAATTAAATTCGCTAGCAAAGCGAGAAGTATTTGGACCTGTTGTCCAAACACTAAAGGGTGTAATGCCTGTTGGATATAAGTGGGTATTTGTATGAAAACGTAATGAGAAAAATGAAATTGTGCAGTACAAAGCACGGCTTATCGCACAAGGTTTTCTGCAGAAACTCGGGATTGATTATGAGGAAACATATTCTCCCGTTATGGATGCAATCACATTTAGATTTTTGATTAGTCTGGCTGTCACAAAAGGATTAGAAATGCGGTTGATGGATGTGAATGCGGTTGATGGATGTGGTCACTGCATATTTATATAGATCCTTAGACCATGACATATATATATGAAAATCACTGAAGGATATAAAATGCCTGAAACATCTACAAGTACATCTAGAAATATGTACTCAATCAGACTACAAAGATCTTTATATGGGTTGAAACAATCCGGACGCATGTGGTATAATCGCTTAAGCGAATATCTATTGAAAGAAGGATTTAAGAATAATCCTATATGCCAATGTGTTTTTATTAAGAAATCAAAATCCGGATTTGTCATTATTGCGGTTTATGTTGATGATTTAAATATTGTGGGAACTCCTGAAGAGATCTAAAAAACCGCTATATATTTAAAGAATGAATTTGAAATAAAAGATCTTGGCAAAACAAAACTTTGTCTCGGCCTGCAGCTCGAGCACTTGCCAAATGGAATTTTTATTCATCAGTCCATATATACTGAGAAAGTCCTAAAGCATTTTTATATAGACAAATCTCATCCCCTGAGTACTCCAATGGTTGTTCGAACACTTGATGTGAAGAATGATCCATTCCGTCCTTGTGATGACGATGAAGAAATTCTTGGTCCTGAAGTACCATATCTCAGTGCAATTGGAGCTTTGATGTATCTTGCAAATTGCACTCGACTAGATATTACATTCTCAGTTAATCTGCTTGCAAGATATAGTTTTGCACCAACTCGAAGGCATTAAACACGTTCTTCGTTACCTTTATGGTATGGTTGATATGAGATTATATTATCAACGTGGATCAAGTCCAGAATTGATTGCGTATGCAGATGCATGTTATCTTTCAGATCCACACAAAGGTAGACCTCAAACTGGATATTTATTTACTTATGGAGATCTGTTAAACAGACACTATCTGCTACTTCTTCAAATAACTCAGAGATCATTACTATTCATGAAGCAAGTTGAGAGTGTATTTAACTGAGATCAGTTATTCAACATATCCAGGAAAAGTGTGGACTTCCCATAATCAATAATAGCCCAACAATCTTATATGAAGATAATACTGCTTGTATCACTCAAATCAGATGAAGATATATCAAAGGTGACAGAACCAAACACATTTCACCTAAATTCTTTTATTCTCATGAACTTCAAGAGAAATGTGAAATTGATGTCAAGCAGATACGATCGAGTGATAATCCGGCAGATTTATTCACAAAGGCGTTACCAACTTCGACATTCAAGAAGATTGTGCATAACAATGGAATGCGAAGACTCAAAGATTTATAGTCATGCACTTTTCAGGTGAAATAAAAAACTTGTGCTGATCGTACTCTTTTTCCTTTGCTGAGGTTTTGTCCCACTGAGTTTTCCTCTGCAAGGTTTTAATGAGGCAATCTTAAAGCACTTATGGATACATAAGAAGACTGTACTCTTTTTCCTTCGCCATTGGTTTTTCTTCCCACTGGATTTTTCCTTGGCAAGGTTTTAACGAGTTAGATTCTTTATGTGTGGTCATTCAAGGGGGAGTATAATGAAACGAGAGGAAACGAGAGGAATTGGTGGGACGACAGTTGCCCCCTGTCCCATCACTAAAATTATGTGAATGACCCCACCACTATTATTTTAAATTCTGCATAGTGACGTGCATAGTAACTTGCATAGTAATTTCAAAACCTATAAATAGGGGTTTCAGTTGTAATGAAATTCATAAAAAAATATAGAGAGAGAAAGAAAGTTTCAGTTCTTAAGAATTTCAGAAAGAGTTTTTTATATATTTCTGTTTTGCAATAGTAGTTTCTGTCTTTAGTTTTATAACACTTATTGAATAATACAGCATTAAAAATCAAATTTTTAAAAGTTAAAAAGTAAAAAAATTAGATATATGTTTAAAGGGTGACGTTAGAGACCGGTCTGGTTGTCTCTAGTGTCAAAAATAGCCCTCCTATAACTCTTATAAAAACACAATAAATTTTTTTTAAAAAATGTAATAAAAAAATAAAATTTAAAAAACAAAATAAAAAAAATAAAATGAAGAAAACAAAATAAAAAATACAATAAAAAAATAAAATGAAGATGAATTTATATGAGGCGTTCGGCCTCAGTCCATCTCCCGCCACCGCCGGCTACCGTGGGAGTCACCGCCTATGTCATCGAGACTGGCTCACTCCGTCGATCTCACTCATGCGACGGCGACGTTCGACAATCTTCTACTTTCTCCCAACTGCCTTAAATTCAGAATGAGTTCGAAATGTGAGGGCTGTTTTTGTCAAGGGAGTTGCCCAGGTTTTGACATGTTTAAAATGTGTAAATCTTTTACAAGATTCTTTATAAAAAAGTGAATCTTGCTTAAAAGAAAATAGATTTTTTTATACTTTTTTCACGGAAGGTCTATTCTTTTACAAAATAATTACACATGACTTATTTATTTAAAATTTATATAAATTATATTTTAATTTTAATGGAGAATAAGACAGATAATAATAAAAAATGATAAAAAAATTTGGGATAATCAGAATTTTTTTCTTATCTTTAGTAAATATGAAACACAATTATGGCTTTTAATGAAAAAATATCCTCATAAAAAACCGATTGATGACAAAATGTTGTGTTTCATCTGCCATTAATTAATTCTCTACTCTATTCTTTAAAATTTATCATCAAAATTCTTTTTTTTTTAATATATTAACTTTTATAATACAAAATAAATTAGCTTATTTATTCTTTCTAGTTTCTTTATATAATTTAAATATTATATTTTTAATTTTTTTTTTATTTATTTCAAATATTTTCTCTAATTACTAATCATACCTTCGTTTTTTTTGTTATTTGTAATATCTCCCCATTTATAATGTCATATATTTATGTTCTATTTTATATTAATTTAAATTTATAAGCTAAATCAAAATATAAATTAATTTAAAAAATAAAAAGAAAAGAGATTTGTGTTATAATTAGTATTGGGACTGTTATTTCCCAACCAACGCCCTCCGCAGACTGCAGTGAATGGTGTATAATATAAATTTGAATCTTAATAAATCTTATCATGTGAATGGTGTATAGGATAAATGCTTTCAAATATTTTTGTTATTCAATTATTGAGTCAAATTACACCACTACAATAAACTATTCAATTACTTCAGCTTTGTTATTTGGGCGTTGACCTACATATTTTAGTGACCAACTAGCTGTTTATTTTTCTGTTGCTTATTTATAAGAGAATTCACAATCCCTTAATTAAAATTTAATCAAATTTTAGTTTAAAATATCATTTTATAAATTTTAATTAGTCATTTTTTATTACATCAAATAATAAATTTAACAAATCAAAAGATATTATATTAAAATATTAATTTTTAATTTTTAATTTATTTTAATTTTAATTCTAATTTGAATATTGGTTTGTTAAAACACTCTCAACTCATTAGTTATTTCATTTGTTTAGTCAAAAATTTGATTAAAAGATATAAAAACAAGTTTTAATAGACTTAACAAAGTTAAAATAAATTTAACTTTCTCTTTTCTCACTCTCCATTTTGTTAATGTTTGAAGAGTGAAGAAAGAGAAAATTAAATTTATTTTAATTTTGTTGAGTCTATTAAAGCTTGTTATTATATTTTTTATCAAAATTTTGACTAAATAAATGAAATAGCTAATAGGTTGTGAATGCTCTAAAAATATTTTTATTTTGAATAAGGTTACTTATAATCATAAAATACGTAAATATTATATAATTATTTTAAAAATGAGTGAGCCTATTATTTAAAAGTTAATATTTTTATAAGAAATTTATATTTTCTTTATTTTTTTTAAAACTAATTGCGTAACAATTACTTAATAGTTATATAATTTTTTTCTTTTATTTTTTTATGGTAAAATGATATCACAAAAATATGAGTGAGAGAGAGAGAGAGAGAGAAGGGGGTGGGGTAGACTACATCTCTACGTTGCAAACGACGACGTTTATACATGACTACAAATAAATAACGCCCTACCCTTTCCCGATTCTTCCCCACTCGATTCCCTTAATTTTCTAAGAAGCAGCATTTCACTCGCGGCTCCATCGATACCTGCAGATTTCGCTTTTCCGGCGTGCTTTTGCAACATGTCAGTTCCCCGACCGTGGCTCACGATTTTCCGGCGTGTTTAGAACGTGTCTTTCCTTGTCAACTGACTTTATTTGTTGTTTTAACTTTCTGTTTTATGCCAAAATGAATAAATTAAAGGAGGGCATCGGTGAATCGTCCGCCAACACCAGATGTAGGAGATACTCAAGAAAAGGAACTGACGCTTGAAGAAATTATCAACATTAAGGTCTGTTGTTTTTCTTTCTTTCCTTTTATTTTTTCTTGGCAATTAATGATTAGTTTTCTAGTCTGGAAAATGAAATATATGGATGGGCTTCATTTGAAAATTTTCGATTTTGTTGAACTTTTTTATTCATTGATAATTTAAGAAATTCCATGCGACAGTTCATTGAGAGCGGAGAGAAAGAGCGATTAATGGAGCTTCTAAGGGAAAGGCTTATAGAGTGTGGCTGGAAGGATGAAATGAAAGCTCTTTGCAGGTTATCCGTGTGCTCTGATTTATCTTATGTTCAGAATGCTGTATTTCAAGTCAGTGATGTTTCTATTTTTGAGACCAAAAACCTTGGTCTGTTGCCCCAAATCAGTTGCTACAAGGTGTTCTGCCCCCATTTAATTAGTTTTAATTACCAAAAAACAAACTGCTGATTGCTGAAAGAACTTTTTTCTTTTTTTATTTGGTAATAATCTCTGGTTACGTATGTAGTTTTGGGCTCATATGAACATAAATTTATTTTTCCTTATAGCTGGTCTGGCGACTTTTTGGAATAATCGGAATCCATTTCAATCTTTTTATTTAACGGCAGGGCATTTGTTAAGAAGAAAGGAAGAAACAATGTTACAGTGGATGACCTCGTACATTTAATTACTCCGAAGGGCAGAGGTGAGGGCTTTTGTTGTTCTTTCCTGTTTCATTCCATTTTAAATCGTAGTTGATGACTATAAATCAGTAGGAAGCTACTAAAGCATGAATTTTTTTTTTTTGGGAACATAATCTTCATTCTTATCAGATATTAGATGTGCTGTTTTAACTCTCCCTCTCTCTCTCAATGGCATCTATTATATATATAAACTTAACTGAAACAGTGGTAGTGTGCTGAGGGTGAATAATTTTCTCGCTCAAATGGCATTTCTTTCATGAGAAATACTATTTTTCATTCTTGATTTTTTCATTCGCAGTTACATTGGCTGATGTGGCATATTTTACATGGTTTCATAGGTTAATTACTTAAATACAAAGTCACATTTTTTGATCGGTTAAATTGAAGATGAAACCTGGGAGTGTCTATGCCCGAGTTTGAACGAGGAACCTCTAGTGTGTGAGACTAGCATGATAACCAACTACGCTATGGTCCATCCAGGCATCCCTTAAATGTCAAGTCGCTTAAAATATAACATAGTAGCCAGTGCCATTGGGATAAAAATTCAGGATGAAACACTATTTATCTTCTTTGCTCATAAGATAGGGAGGGGGGAAGTGGGTTCAAGATCTACTAGATGTGTTAACTAACTGACCAAAGGGGAGGGGATATTTCTCATAAATGTTAAAGACTAAAGAATGTTGGATGGATATTATGCAATCAAACCATTCTTTGCTTCACTGAAATGCTTGCAAGAGTTTTGGTATCGAATCATTTTCTCATTATTAATGACAACTCATTTCTATTTTTCTTGAAAATCCAAATTGTTTTTTTTTATGATAGTATCCTTACTCATGTACCTTTGCAAAGTAAGACTAAGCCTAGTTCATAGAACAGTGCTTATGTCATTATAAGCATTGATCTATTACTAATGTCGCCAGTTATATAAATATTAAATTCAAGGCGATTGCTTGGTAATCATCTAAGTACTTATGATTGCGTAGATTTTATTTTAAGAATGCCCTTATACATGTTTGATTTTTCATATCAGCTCGTGATTTTCTTTATGGGGCAACTGACACAGGCCACAACTCCCTTTTGCACTATATTTCTCAAACAAGGATATGTATGACCCATTATATTTTCCATTGCAGCTTCCATTCCTGATTCCATAAAGGCTGAACTCTTGCAAAAAATTCGTACATTCCTCGTGTCAGCAGCTCTTTGACACAACAGCATGGTGTCTTTAGCATGAGTTGTAAGGGAAGTTGCAAAGTGTCGTTGAAGGGCACTCAATGGGAGCCTTTGTTCAGAGGCAGATACCATAAATTTCTTGGAGGTGGAGGCAGCTGTATTTACTGGAATATGCAGCCAACATCTGTATTTTAGTGCAATCATGATAGGAATGAATTCCTTACACTTGTAGCAAGTCTTAATTACAGATCTTTGTTTGCTTTCTGCTTTGTACTATTTCCATCACTTAATAATGGGAACTGGGAATAGGAACACAATGGGCAGTTGCTTGTTTGTTGATCGAATTGATCTTTTAAGTAAATTGAAGAATGGAACGAGTGTATGGAGCCCTAATGATTAGATAAGATGTAAAGATATAATGATCAGATAAGACGAAATGAGTTGAGAGGAATTACGAAAAGAATCGAGGTTATTTATGCTACATATATATGTAATGAAGTTCAACGCTGCTCAATATAAGAAAACCTAAGGCAGCAGATTATCAAGGTATGGGTTAGGATTTCCTTGAATCTGGCGCCATATATTTTCCTATTAAATTGTAGATTCATCCATTTTCTTTCTCAATACAGTTGAGGATATTTCAAGGACATTTGAATTCGTTTTTAACCGGACAGACAGAGGAGAGAGTTTTAGGGAGTCTGTTTACTACTTACAAGCACGAATGCAAACACGGTTACACATTAAGCCCTTCATATTTAAAGGACTCAGCATTACACACAAAGGTTGTTCTCTTACAAGTCTAGCAACTGTGTCTTTAAGATTATACTGCTATCAAATTATGCTACAACTTAAAGAGCCATCTTTACGAGATACACGACTTTTTTGCCCTGCTTCTTCAAGAACATTTTGCCCAACCATACTCCCCAAGCTTACGCTCCGGAAAATCTGCGAAAAGCACACAATTGACATGCACCACAAAACACGTTGCGTAATTTTGCTCACATTTTGCTTATGCTGTTGAGGCTTCTTGCCCACAGAGGTCTAACAGAGCCAGGGTCTGCAAAGTCAAGAGTTCAAAACAGAAAATCAGTATCATCACCAGAGACCATCTATTAACGAAAGATCCTCTACCATGACCTAAATACAGCAGGAGCCTCGGATGACGCAAATGTGATACATACTGATACCAAAATGAAAGAGGAAGAAGATAATACTAAGGATATTCAATTTACCTCTGGAACTGAGAGCTCAAGACGGAATTTGGGACCATCATAGTGGTGCAAGACCGGCCTGAAGGCATCTTCTTCTAAAGCCTTACAGAGTTTCCTAACACGGATTCTTACCTATCAAAATGGGTAAAACCCGCATATTAGCAAATTAAATATCTTCTGCATCCACCAAAAAAGAACACGAAGAACAAAGCTTTTCAATTCACTAATCTAAGTTTCTACCTGAGCAGGAAACCTTGACTCGCCTTTACATTTCTTATCTTCCCAAGCAGTTGGATCAATGTTAGAGCCCCCAAAAGTTGTTGCCTGAACAAAATCAATACCAAATCATAAGAAATCAATCTCAAAGTTAGGCACAAAAGCAACCCACCTCACAAATCCTATATGAAGAAGCGAGGAAAGAAAAAGGTAAAGTGATAAAAAAGATTCCTTTCATTTAAATACAATAAAAAAAACAATAATATATTTGACAATTGACTCCTAGCCCATTCGAAATGAAAAATTTTGAACCTCAAACATGAAAACTCATAAGAAAAAACCATGGTATCTCAATTAAATTAAAGTGGAAAAGAATGACAGAATAATCTTTGTTCGCAGAGACATGATAATTGAACTGAGAATACTCCCTCCACTAACAAGAGCATTGCAAAGGTAATAAATACAATACATAGGAAAATCTTTAGAACAAACCTCAAAGATTCCATGCAACTGGTGGGTAGTATAATTATACAGAAACAGTGGTAAGCCTGGAGTGATTGCCCGTACCGAATCCCGATATCTTGGAGGTAAACCTATGAAATGAATGCAATGGCATTATTCACACGAATCATTCACTATATATTCCCTCAATAAAGGGAAAAATTATAAAGTTAGTAAGTTATGCTGACACTTCAAAGAACTGGTTGCACGGCTTGATCAATAGGTGCAATTATCTGGATTATTTATACGAAAAAATTCATCTTGACTATATGTTACGTTTCATCTTAAATGATTGCTTCATTAATTATTGACCACTAAGTGATGACCATAAGTTCAACCTCCCTATTCAACAACTGGTTTAAACATACTCTGTTTTGATTCATATATTTACCACACGTTATGTGAAAGATGCCTAGATATATGTCAGAACTACTCACAGCTGAGTACCTTTATCTGAGTCTAGGAAAAAGAGAGAAGATTACCGAATAACTGTCGCCTCAAATCTTCCTGCATTGTATCGTTATTACACACAAAGATGTATCCTCCCAGCACCTCATTGCGTGGGAGTGTCTCTGTTGCTGGCAAGGTCTTGAACCTTTTGTCAACTGCATTGTTCGTGTTTGCATTTTCATTGATGTTGTTGCAGCCAGTGTCGTTGGAACCTTTATTCCCATGAATATTTCCATTATACTTTGTGGCCATTATGTTTCCCACAAGGTTTGCATTGTTTTTCTGGTACACCGCATTCATATCATAAATAGCATTCCTGAAGGGACTTTTGCTCACATTTTCAATTAATTTAGAGTCCAAATTCAGCATATTGAAGTTGAGGCTTTCAAATTTGTTTTCTTCCTGGAACCCAACTTTCTCCCTTGTTCTTATATCAGCTGGGCCCTTGCATAGATCAAGGTTATTCATGCGCTCACCCTTTGACCTGGTCTGCTCGGCCAATTTAGAAGCAACCATTGACCATCTGTGATCCTCTGATGCTTTCGATTGTCCACGAAGCTCAGAGGACAACTGCCAAAAGTTCTGTATGCTCTCCATGGCTTCAAAACCTAATTCAATCGGGACCAAATACAAGTCCTTTAAATTAGACCGTTAATAAAGTTTTGTTTTGATAGGTAATCATACAAATAGGCCAAGCCCAGGTAAACAGGAAGTATATATGAAAAATGCCTACTTATAGACTGTTAAATAAAAGTAAAAGCCCAAAACAAAAAGTAAGACAAGAGGCCGCTTATTTCAGCCAAAATAGTTGGGCAAAGAATTGAAGAAGACTAAACATGGCTATCCTGAACACAAAAAGAGAAAACATACAGTCGATCTCATTCAAAATAAAAACTTCAAATAAAGGGAATTTAGATAAAGGATAACCCCCTATCGGAGGAGGGGGGAGACACTTTCAGATCCAGTTATTCCTTCGGGCATATTATCATATTATGATACCATAGTTTAATTATTTTGAGGTTCATGTCAAACAACATCGATGAAATTTAAGATCATTATCAAATAACAGATATGTCATGACAATCATATATCATTCCAAGAGTATACATGAGAACAAAGAACTCAAATACTTCAACAAGATACAATTACGAAAGATCGCAGAACAAATCACATCATCAGTAAAGACAAATCATTTCCCTCAAGAGACCATGACCGAAAGAAGCAAAAACCCAAGGGGCGTATTCAGTTTCACATTATTTTATTTGTGTGTGTGTGGTTTCACATTCAAACAAGCTTTCACAATGCATTAAGCAGAAACCGCGAAGCGTTTGAGGATCGCGATGTCAACCTTTACTCGTATGAACAAAAACTGAAAATCAGAGTTCTGGTTCATTTTGAAAATACATTACAGAGAACACCAGCACATTATCAAACAAAATACTGGCACCAAAACAGTCAACTAGCTCAAAAACCTCAACAAAAGTCAGTTCCATCATTTCAATCTCTACCAAGGAAAAAGTATTTGGCATTCAACAAGAAGTGAATCAAATATTATCACAAAACGAAAGAAACCGTGTAAAAAAAACCACATTGCTCCAAAAACAATTAGAAAAAAACACAATTTAAGCTTATAATGTCTCTTATTTTACCCCATTCTTGCACCAACAAAACAAGGATCTCAAAAGTCAAACCTAATTCATCAGACCCAACGAAGGAAAAAGCATAAACTCCCACAGTACCCAAAACAGAAATGACTAACATTACAACAAATCTAGACCTTAATTAAGCTAATCAACTAACAAGAGACCCATAAAATTAAACAAATAGTTTAAACTACATTAAGATTCCAGACACGTAACAAAATGCAATATTGAGAATAAAAAACTGCCTACTAATAGCTGAACTAGGCAGAGAAAAGGTTCGGAATTTGGTGCCGAAGGCGATAATTGGAGGCCATGGTTTATCGGAATTAGCGGGAGATACCTCAGAGCCCTAGGTTTGGGGATCCAGAAGCGGAAGAGGAGAGAAAAAGAGAGAGAGAGAGAGAGAGAGCACCTTTCTTTTATGATTTTATCTATCCGGTTACCGATTGGCTGCGTAAACTGAAAGACACGACTGGAGAGAGTGAGAGGAGAAGGTGGGATATTTTAGGAGAAGCGATACACACAATACATTTTATAATATTTATATAATACAAATTATAAAATAAAAATATTTTTATATATTATTTTGTAAAATTAATATTATTTTATAAAAATATTCTTATTTTATTATATACATTATGTAATATGTTATATAAGTTAATGTGAGTTTGTCATTTTTCATAATTTAAATAGATTCATAAATCTATTACTAAACACCTTTATCTTCTTTCTCCTTATTTTTCTTATCATCGTATAGCTTGTCACCCATAAAATTTAAAAACTGTATTATGCAAATACAAACTTAATGGGAATATTTGACTAATAGAGTTTCAAAATGTAGTGTACTAGATTATGCAAATATAAAGGAAAATGGTTTTTTGCTACAGTAAATTAGTGTTGTGGGTCAAATTTGAAGGTTTCTGTAGCATGGCCGAAAGAGATATATATATATATATATATATTTTCCTTACTTCCTACCATTAGTTGGTTACAGTAGTTGTTTTAGGGCTATAATATTATTATTAATTAACATATAATTAGTAGAATAGTAAAATATAATAAATTTAAATAATTTAAATTTTAAAAAATTAAATTAATATTACTTTATTATTAAATAAATAATATGTAAATAATTTAATGTGAAAATTAGAAGTGAATAGAATAAGTAAAGACAAATTCATGTCATTTAAACTAGAATTTGAATTTGAATTTAGTTATTTTAAAAAGAATACTGTAAGAGTACTCCCAATAGATACCATACAGGGTTGGCTCAATATGTTAGGGGGCATAAGGCTAAATTTTGATTGAGACTTTTTGTAAAAAAAATTTTTAAAAAAAATTTATTTTTACATTATATTTTTATTTAAAAATAATTCTTTTCATTTGTCAAGTAAATTACTACTTAAGATTTTATACTAGCTTTTCAACCAATATTTTTAATTAATAATGTCATATATATGTAATATCTATTTGATATTTCTTATATTCTCTTATTAAGTTAATTAAAATTTTTTAATTAAATTTTTTTAAAAAAATTCTGCTTTAAATTATTTTTGGGAGCCTTCTTTTATTTGGGACCTTAGGCAATTGCCTAAATGATCTAATGGAAGAGTCAGTCATGATATTATAAAATACCTATTTTTTTAAAGTTTAGTAAAAAAGAGGCACTGTGGGATGGTTGGGCTGATAAATACAAAAGAACAGCCCACCAATCACTTCTTGTCACGCAAGAAAATACACCATAAGAAAATAAGTTACACTATGCAGAAACATTTCTAATAAAAAGCAACCCTCCTTAGATTTCGCCCAAGAACACGACTCCTTTGTTCATCTTCTTCGTTGCACTTCGTGATTTCATCCAAGAGCACCATCTCTCTGGCCATCCATGGCATACTTTGAGTTCCATATATTTCTAGGGGTTAATGGTGATAGATCCAGAAATAAACAGACAAAGGATTCGGGTGTTTGATAGGAGCTTGTAAATTGAGGAAATCCTACAAGATTGAAACTATGGAATGATCTAATTTGGGAGCCCAAGAAGTTGAAAATGGAAATTTTGGATTGTCTTCATATTAGGGGTGCTACCCGCATGGTGCGGGGCGGGGGTACCCATCCCTGCACCATGCTGGGGGTGGGGTGGGGTGGGGTGGGGGATTTTGACCCCGCCCCCCGCCCCGCAGCGGGGGGTGGGGTTGAATCCGCACCCCGCCCCGCACCCTGTGAATTGTTTTAGGTCTCCAAGGTCTAATTTTTTTTTAATTATTTTTAGATCTAATTTTTTTAGACCTAAATTATAATATAATTTAAATAATAAATTAAAGTTTATACATCCAAAAATAATATAAACTCATTAAAGTTGTAATTCGGATTGTTTTGACTTCTAAGACCAACTTTTATATAAGAGGTTAATGCAATACAATATTAAAATTTAAACAATGTGAGATTTGAATAAGTGTTCAAGTCCCACATTCCTTAAGTTTCACTATTGTATTGCCTTGATCTTCTATATAAAGGTTGGCCTAGAAAGTTAAGACAATCTATTAACTTGAATTCCAATTCAAGTTTATCAAATTGTAAATATTTATATACAATTTATGGTTATACAAATTATTTATATAAATATACAAAATAATTTTTTTTAAATAATGAAGGTGTGGGGGGCGGGAGGCGGGGCAGGCCCTGCAGGGGTCATCCCGCCACCCGCCCCCGCTTGGATTTCTAATGCGGGGCGGGGGGCCCCGCCCCCGCAAGGACGGAGCGGAGTAACCCGCTCCGCCTTGCGGAGGCGGGACGAACGGGGCGGGCAAGCGGGATACGGATACCCCGCTGCCCACCCCTACTTTGTACGGGTGTTTGAGATTTTGGTGTGAGAAGAGTCGGGCTCAAAAAAGAAAATAAAACTAGCAACTAATCTTACAAAATTACACACAGAATTTATGGGTTTTGTCCATGGCGATCGCCTACATCAGGTTTTGTCCATGGCGATCGCCTACATCGCTGGGCTTCTCATGGTCTTAAAAAGTTAGACCATGGCTTGTCATGGCTCAATCGAACCGCAATATCGGATTTTACCAGAGCTTTTTAAAACACTACTTTTCTTTTATTTGAAATGCCAATTTGTTTGAACGAGATAAGGAAAATACAAATGGATGTGTCAAAAACTCAGAGTCGAGATGTTAGTGCAACCATGGCAAAGGCAAAAAGGGTGCAAATGGTTTCTAGAAACAATAGTGCTATATACAACCAGAGAACGCGGAAACATGAGAAACCGGCTGGCGTGGTTGGATTGTTTTTACTTAAAAAAAAAATGAAACACGCAAAATGCAAAACGGAGGGAAAGCAGGCTTCTTTCGCACGCCAAGCTCAAAGCAGACCATTTATTCACACGCCATTTCACCGACCTCGACAGACTTCGCACGCCAAGCTGAACGCACGCCTGTGAGGGAGGTCGCCGTCATGGGTAGGATCGGTCCGGTCGCCGTGATCACATATTCCACTACAATATCGCGGTCGACGTCGTGGGTTTGGACAGAGACAGGTTTGCCGCTTCCCCTATCATTCGGTTGTTCAAGATGTGATTTTTTTTTTAAGTTCTTTTCAATTGTTCTCATTCTTTACACATTTATGCAGATATATTCAAGTTCTAGTTTGAAAAATTTTGTTTTTCATATCAAATGAACTACCGAATGATATCAGAAATAAGGGCGATTAAGTGGATGATTTAGTGTGTCTATGATGGATGATTTAGTGCGTCTATGGTGGATGATTTAGGACTCACATTAGTGGTAGATTGTCTCCACAAACTGCATGTGTTTATTTCTCTATTTGACTTACAATAGAACTATTTTGTAAAAATCCTTTGCATAGGCTATGAACAGAGGAAAAAAGAACTCTTTTGTCCCTCTGTTAGTAAATATTAATTTAGTAGTTGGTATGTTAGCAAAACTATACTCTTTACTGTGTTTTGATCGTTTGTTATGTTAGGACTTGGAATAATATAAGGTTTATACGTTTGTTATGTTGGGGCTTGGAATAATACAAAGTTTATATTATGTTGGAAGTTGGAATAATAAAAATGTGTAAGACTTTGAACATATGTATATATCCAGAACACCAATGAAAATATGATGCAAGTAACAACATACCACCAGCATTCATATATTAGAAAGATCTGCAGGGTGCTACCAATACTTCAAAACTGGCAAAGTTCTTTTCCTTCAAGCTGTCACCAGTTTCCTTTAGGCTATATATTAGAAATAGACCCTCCATTAAACTCCCTAACGTCACCCTCCCTTTGTTTGCATTTCAGATTCATTCTTCTCTCATTCCCATGCAATACGTTTCGCGCCAGGATGCATACAAGAGAAAGGGGGGAATTCGTAAATGGATCAGACGACGGAACTGACTTTTAAATAAAATAAATATCTTAGATTCTTATTCAATGCGTCGTGGATGTTACTGTATGTAATGTAAATATCTTAAAAATAAACTTGAAATTCTTTCTTTTGATTAACTGATTTTTTTTAGTCTATTTCATCTCAATTTATCTTATTTAATTATTATAATTTTTAAAATTTTTTACACAAAATAAAATATACAATTCAACATTTTCAAATTAAAAAAAAATAATATTAAAATAATATATTAAAATAATAATTTATTAAACTTTCGATTTTTATCTTAATTTAATTCAACTAAAAAAAAAACCAAATTGATAGGCTTTATTTTTCTTGCGTAGCGCAATAAAATAACAGTTCCAACATGTTGATTCCATTTATTTAATTTATAATTAAAAAAATAATTATAAGTTGAGATTTGAGAAAACACACCGTTGCCCCCCTCCCCCTCTTTTTTTTTTTTGTTTTGAAAAAAAAAATAATAATTAAGTAAATATTATTTAATAATAATTTGACTTTTTATATTTTTTTAAAATGTTTAAATTTATGTAAAAAATAATATAAAAAAAATGAAAAAACAAAAAATTGTTTTTGCAGTAACGGGGCAAATGAAGGGGGTGCTAAAACCACCCTTTTGAAATCTCGAGTGAGTGGCGAGGCAGAACTCTTCTCGCATTTGCATCCATCCACGGCCCACATCCTTTTGCAGGCCCAGGGTTGGTTATTTACATGATTTCAAAGTGGGCCCAAAGTCTTATGCCTGACGGAGAAAACCATTCTCAGGTTAAAGGCCGAAGCAGTCGAGGCTGGGCTTCCTTGCACGTGGTTCACCCACCTGAACTTCTACAAATCATTCCATTAGAATATATATATATTGGACCATAAGTGAGTCGTTTCGAGAAGGAGCTAGACTCAACGACAACATGTCAACGATATTATCTCCACTATTTTCACTTATCAGAAATGCTATTTCCCCCGAATTAGTCTACCGAAAATTTGTCCCGTTTGCAATTTTTTTTATTGAATGATTAAGAAAGTAATTTTTAATAATATTGTGATTTTTTTTAAAATATTTAAAGACACTAAAAGAAGGAATAAAAATAAATCCAAAAAACTATTTAGAGACACGAATTTTTTTTTTTTTTTTGTCACATCTTCGGTACATGTCCTTTGGGACATGTAGCTTACTCGTCAATTATCAGTTGTGGCTAACCATTCTTTTCTCCACCAACTTGCTATGAGTTTCCACCACCTCCACTACAAATAAAGAATTATTCCCCTGTTCACATTTCCATGCTTCTTTTAAGCACGTGCGCGTCTATATCTACCATAGGATTGTTAATTTGGGTTCTCATACGGGACTCGAGGTGTATATGAATTAGCTTTAAAAATCCGATCTGTTTAATGAATTAAATATGTCGTATTCATCAATCTTAATTTGCTAACTTTGTACTGAATTCATTAGTTGCAAACTGTGGATTGCGTTGGCACTACAAGAAAATATGTATTTTGCAATGCTAGATTTCGTCATAAAAAATAGAAAAAAAGGTTACAAAAAATTATTTTTAACGAAAATAGTTATTTTAATGGCAAATGTTTGATCATTAATGCTTATTTTTTTTGTAGCGTGAAAGAAATCTTCCAATGTTAGGCAGATAGATAGACTCCTTCCTCGTTGCTAATTTCGAAGCAAATATATCCTTAAGGCAGTTTATCTTACTCAAATATTCATAATCAAGAAGTACTTGTAATCCCTATTCTTATTGAAGAGAATTAGGAACGAGATTCTAATCCGATACTTCCATTCTGGATTTATGTCAAGTACATAGAACATATATCTAACTTGAGGATATGCACGTGACTTTTTGCTATCCAAATTCTTTATATCATCTTGACAGAGTGAATTATCGATCCTTAATCTACCTTATCTTTGAACATTCGAAGGACTCATCCCAATAAACAATGTCATGATTCCAAGTCAACCCGTGGTTGAATATTTATATGGGTAGCCAAATTGGACCAAATAACGCCACTAGAAAAAGGTTCGATGTGAACCATATAAGTAGCTTCCTCCTGCTTCATAGTCTTTAGTGACAATGCTTTTTAATATAAACTTTATACATCTTCGATCGGTGATTTGTTAAATATAGACCCCAATTAATTTTAGTAGTTAATTCATATATTGCGTATATAATTCTCTCTGGCCCCCAATCATTCACATTTTCTGCTTTATAGGTCTCTCGATCGGTACCAATCATTCAGATTTGATTTCAAACCAATATTGAGACAAAAGTAGACTAATTTTTAATCCCACTTAGTGGTCCACTACATCATATGCAACGTGCATTCTATAGTTAATATTTGGATGAAATTTGTCACGTTTTGTGTCAGTGAGCAGGTCTTAGAGTATGGTCGACAACAGTTGATTATGTGTGGTCCTGTGGAGAAGACACTCTGATCACAAGACCTGTCCACAAAGAAGGTGACATCTAGATTTGATTGAAAGCTTGCCTTTTAATTTCTTGGTCCTACCTTTTCGAGATGATCATGACAGATATATATGGATAGGGTAATTCTACATCCATAAATGGGATCGATTGGGATCTCGCCAGTACATTCTATTTTTTCTTAATGTTTTTTAAATATTTATTAAAAAATTTATAATATTATAAAATTAATTACTTAATCATTAAGTAAAAAAACATTTAAAAACTCAGTCAGGAACATGATTGAGCGAGATTATGAAAGTGTGACATAATTAGTATAATTTCTCCTATGGATATATATTATATATATATATAGATCAACTACTGTAAAATTGTTTATTTTCTTGGGCAATTTGAGAAGCGCCCTGTTTGCGCATTATGATTGAATTTTGCTTGATTAAGATATAAAATATATATTTAATATAAAAGTCAAAAGGATTCTATTTCAATTTTTTTTTTTTTTTTTTATAAATATACTCAAATAATTAAATACTATGTATAGGTGTACTTACGTAGCTGCATAAATTTCCAGACAATTCCCAGCTTAGAAACTAAACAACATATTTCCAGACAATTTCCAGCACGTGGTTATATTTTTTCTTAAGATGCATTATTGGATATATAAAATAAATAAAAAGTTAAAAGACATGACTTGATCGGACACAACTAATTTTCTATCTTGAAAGTTAAATCCATTCAAGATCAGCTCTGCGCTATAGTGGTAGCTAGATTCCTTTTGATTGCTCAGAGGTACAGAGTTAATTTAGAACAAAGTTCTCAGAAAATATATCATATCACATGGGGATTACCCTATTTATCTTTATATATTGCATGTATTCGATCTGTGAATAAGATAAAATTATGCACAATAATTTAAAAGATTTAAAAGATTCCAATCCTTGATTTAGATTAAACCTGGAGGCAGCGTCTCTACAAATCTCCCAACTGCATGCTCTATGAACAACGTGCCAATCGTACAAGAAATCCAACACTTACATAGATATGCGTACCTCGTTTAACCGCACCAGGCTTAAACTACTATATATATATATATATATATATATATATATATTTGTCTTCAAATGCCCAGGTTAAACAAGTACTATATATATTTATGGAACTGCATGGAACGTACCAACCGTTCTGGGGGAAAACCTAAAGAAAAATGGCAAAAATCGAATAGATATGGTGGAGTTTAGATTTTAGAATAGCACGTTCTTTCAATAATTTGGCAACTAGCATTAATTAAACACCGACTAGTATTACCTGTGCATGTCATAAATATACATATATATTATTATAATATTACTTTGCATGATTTTAGGAACCAAAAGAATTACTTTGGATCAGTTCTAGGATAGGTAAACTGATCACTTGAAAACATTGATTTGAAGGCGTGGACGCGCGGACGGCCATTGTTACAACATAATCCAGCAATATTCATGTTAATGAATAATTGATCCAAACCTGATACCATATTTATATATACCCAAAAAAGGGATATATGTATGATCTACCTACAAGAAAAATAAGTATATATAATTGATTAATTATAATTAAAATAATTAATTATAATAAAAATAAATTATTTATAACAAAAACAGTTATTTTAATTATAGTTAATTAATTATATATACTTTTTCTTGTAGTAGTGATATCTCGTGTAGAAAAAAAAAATTGTAAGCTTTTGATGGGATTTGTTGTGGAGTTAAAAAATATTCAATTAATTTCAGATTAGCTCATGTCAGGACCATGCCGCTAGTTTGCAAAAGTCCAAAAGCATAAATAGGAATCTTTTGCATCGTTATGTTCAGTTATATCTCCGGCCAGTAAGCTAGCCAACATGGGAGTAGTGATGATCTTCATGATGTCTATCTTCACATTGTCGAAGCCTTTTATAACGTTTATGTTTTTGCCAATTATTCTCTATCTGCTTCACGTAATTTTACGTGACTTACGGCGAGTTCGAAAACTTTCCGGTCATGGCCCCCCAACCTATCCCGTCATTGGATGCTTGATTTCCTTTTACAAGAACCGCAACCATCTTTTGGATTGGTACACTGAGTTACTCACCGAATCAGCAACGAACACGATCGTGGTGCACCGATTTGGTGCACCACGCACCATAGTCACTGCAAATCCAGAGAACGTGGAGTACATGCTCAAGACAAACTTCAACAACTTCCCCAAAGGTAAGCGCTTCACCGAAATTCTTGGCGATTTTCTTGGTTGCGGTATATTCAATGTGGATGGGGAGCTTTGGCGCAGCCAACGCAAGTTGGCTAGCCACGAGTTCAGCGCCAAGTCCCTGCGAGAGTTTGCCATGAATACTCTGGAGGAAGAGGTGGAGAAGCAGTTGTTGCCGCTTCTGGAGTCGTTGGCCGCCGCAAAAGAAGTGGTCGACTTGCAGGAGTTGCTGAGACGACTCGCATTCAACATGGTTTGTGAGGTTTCCTTGGGGATTGATCGGTTTTGTTTAGATCCTTCCCAACCCATTTCGCCATTAGCAAAGGCTTTCGACATGGCGTCGGAGATATGTGCAAGGCGTGGAGCCGCGCCTCTTTTTATTGTTTGGAAGACCAAAAGATGGCTCGGATTAGGATCTGAGCAAAAGCTAAAGGATGCTGTTGAAGAAGTTCATGCCTGTGTGAATGATATAATTCAACAAAGAAAGGGAAAGATCATGAATCAAGGTGATGATCGGGTTTGCAGTGAAGATGATGATATCCTATCACGGTTCATATCAGCCGGACATGAAGACGAGATTATAAGAGACATGATGATAAGCTTCATCATGGCCGGAAGGGACACAACTTCAGCAGCAATGACATGGTTCTTCTGGTTGCTTTCCTGCCATCCTGATACAGAGCAAGAGGTGCTCAAGGAGATAGAATCAATCGGAGGGGATCCAGAATTAATGACGTTGGATTATGAATCGTTGAAAGAGTTGAGATTGTTGAAGGCATGCCTCTGCGAATCCATGAGGCTATACCCACCTGTGGCTTGGGACTCCAAGCATGCCATGGTTGACGACTTGTTGCCAGATGGAACTCCGGTCAATGCCGGAGACCGGCTGACTTACTTTCCTTATGGGATGGGGAGAATGGAAGCACTGTGGGGGAAGGACAGGCTTGAGTTCAAACCGGACCGGTGGTTTCTCGAACCGGACAAGGAGAGATCAGGAGCTCTTAAGGAGGTGTGCCCCTACAAGTTCCCAATTTTTCAGGCCGGTCCAAGGGTGTGTCTCGGGAAGGAGATGGCCTTCACTCAAATGAAGTATGTTGTGGCTTCCATTCTTAGGCGGTTCGAGTTTAGACCTGTAGGTTCAGAAAGTCCGCTCTTTGTGCCACTCCTGACGGCTCACATGGCTGGCGGTTTCAAGGTTTTGGTTCACCGGAGGAGATAGATAAACGAGATCTCACTAAGTTATTCAAACGAAAGAATAAACTAAGATTTTAGTAATTATGGTCAATGTTTATGATTTACAATTTATTCGGGTGTAACATGCCACTAAGCCTCAATTGTGCTATAAATATAAGGAATATCTATCAATATATGTGTGTATGTATGTATGTGTAATAATAATAATAATCATACGTGCCAATCAATGGATGCACATGTTGTTGTGAAAACCATGGTGATGAGGATAATTCCTCATTTATACTCAATTGTTAAATATCCTTCTCTTCACAATCAGCCATGTATATAATAAAGACCGTTCTCCACGATATTGTTCGGTATGATGCCACATCATAGGGAAATAACTGATCAAACAGGCTGCAGCATTCACACTTCGCCCCTCGGCCTGTCTGATTTCTCAAGAGGGGCCATGGATATATATCCGAAAGACTTTCACGAACTAAAGAGAACAGGAAGTCCGAATCAGAAAAATATTACATCATTTCTCATTTATACAGCTTGTTCGTTAAGCCTAATCAGCAGCATAACTAGTACATGGATAATTCTGCCAAAAAAAAAAGAAGCTTAAGACTAGCTAGTGTCTATCTTACATGCAGACCAACAATTAGTGGAGCAAAACACATTCCCTTCCCAGCCTACAGCTAAGCAATCTCCTCCTCAAATACTTCCAGGAGCATCACTCCCTGCAACCGGCTTGCTATTCAAATAGCGGATAACAGCAGCTTCAACCATGTGAGAATTACCAAATAAGTCAAGAACGAGTGCATTCCCACCAAAGATTAACAAAAATACCACATATAGTACTTTGATCATGCATTCAAGTAGGAGATTGTAATAATGCACAGCAGAAAGTACCTCAAGCTCAATTTATTAAATTGTTTCATAAGTTTTTTTAGTCTAGCAAATCCCAAGCGTTTCCTCTTAGTGATGAAATGTACTACGTAGTAAAACTAGAGTAACACTTAATAAATCTACAACCTAAGCACTTTATTAAGAGAAAAAAAAAAAGAGAATTTTTGTGTATTTTAGATGATTCAAAAACTAATTTAGGGGGGCTATATATAACCCATCTCATACAGCTGGCCTACACTACATTAATCTTGCAGTTACAAACTGTAGGTAAAGCATGGCTTTAAGCCATGCGTTTTAACCAAGGAAAGCCATGCGTTGCAAATGCATGAATGGAGGAGGTTAGCTTTACGTGGGCGCTCCTCCAACTTATATTTTCCACTCGCACATAGTGGATATAATCTCAGATCCGCATCTCTCTAATGTTCTCAATCTTGTTCATACAAGTAAATAGACCGTGCGACCATCAAGTACATCTGTAGAAAGGTGAGAGTATTTACACCAAATCTTTTCAAGAGAAGACCAGCATAGTAACATCCCTAAAGTATTTGGTCATGTCCTGACTCATTTGATTTCATCAGATCAAGCATTTCTAAACTCTTTTAAGTTCAAAAAAACTCAAAACAATGCTTGCTATCAACAAATCATTTCAATGTGTTCACAACTTTAGCTACTATTAATATGTAGCATCATAATTTGACATCAACAAATACTATTGAAAATACCATAAAAGAGACTGTGTGCGAGGAAGAATACATTCTGCCAGATTGTAGCTATTATTCTTAGGCGCATATCAACTTCGATACCAAGAACTTCCATCAAAGACGGTGAAAGCTTGAACTTCTTGGGCACGTAGTTCATTTCTAACCGTATATTCATAGTAAATTCTTTATCCCCTTTCCTCTTCACCTCAAAACTCTCATGAGGTGCAGGTGATGGAGCATTTTCTTACATAATGATAGGGTTGTCATGATATAGTCTCTCATCCAAGGAAATGGTCACTCTCTTGAAGAAAGCTGAGAACTTCGGTAAAAGGGGTTTGACTTTTGGACTACTCCGGGCTGATCAGGATCCACCCCATCTTCCAAGATCCTTCCAACTATCTTAAGCGTCCAGGCAGGGGGCTCGGCATTTGGCTTCTTTGGAATGGTGCGAATCTGAATTGCAGAGGTGTTGAAAACATAAATACGAAGGGCTTTCTGCACACATGGAGGACTTTTAAGAGCCTCTTGGATGTCAACTTTCTTTCTTGAAAGAGTAGCATTAACACGAGCCTCAAACTCAAGAAGCTGGGTGTACAAAGCAGATTCGGGTAGAATCGCTGCCACTTTGTCTTGAAGCTGCTTCTCGGTAGGTTTTTGCTTCTTTCTCCGAGCAGCATATTACAATTCCATTGCTTTCAAGGGGGACACAACGTTGGTAGGGGAAACACCAAGAGGGCAGATCGGCGTCTTGGGTGACATATGCTTTGTGCCTAAATTACCGAGTGTTGACGAGGGTGATGATGTACCCAAATTACCAATGCCTGCTGGATGAGTCTGGTTGAGGGAAAGACCTTGAGCTTGTAATTGACTTAGAATTGCACGTGATCCGCTTGTGCTTGGGCGTGAGCTGCTTGAGCTTGGGCATGAGCCGTAGCTTTGGACTGTGCCTGTGCTTGGGACATCTGAAACTGACTCTGAAAGCCAGCCACAATTTGTGCTTCAGATTGTGAAAACTGAGGGTTTGTGGGCATATTGACATTGCCAAAGGGCGAAGAAGAGGGTCCGAGGCTTTTGGGCGGGTTATTACGGTTAACAGACATGTCTATCTGATTGATTTAGTCCACCCAAAAAACCTATGAACACCAAAATCCCAACTTCCAATAGTCATTAGCTCAAATTACTTAGGTTCGAACTGATTCCAACAAACTCCTAAAATCCATAAGTACCAAAATCTCTCGAAATTCAAGTACCCTATAACTAAGAGGTAAGCACATATTAAAAAGGGGAAAATTCTAATTTCCCAAGTGAAGTAATGGATGCGCGAACAGTGTAGATTTAAGAAAACACTAATTCAAAGTGGGCTTTGTAAAACCTACTCGGAATTGAGAGTGGGATGTGCCAGGATATTGAATATAAAAGAAGGCACCCGCCTGTTAAAAGTAAAATACGCTAATTTGGAGTATCAAATTGGGAAAGTCAATGTAAATGAATCCAAATAGCGGAAATCTTTTAACTTTAAAGGAATCGATAAAGGGATAGAGAGGGAATGAGTAAATACGAGTACAGATTTCATACACAATATCAAAAGTGGAAGCTTGTTCGGTGTTTTTGCTCTTTTCACTCCGCTTGAGGGGGAGCCAAAAAAGCCTATTCGATGATTCGTATGTTTTATGTTTTTTCATTTATATCCTCAACTAGATATCAAATCCATGATCCGGCCCATATACCTAGAAAATGGGTTTTTCTGAACAAAAGAGTCTGGGTGACAAGCCCAGGCTACCTTTTAATTAAAAGTTCTCGCCCAAAGCCTAAATTGGTTTCCCTCCACCAAGTAAAAGAAAATTTAAAAAAGAATAAAAAATATAAAAGTGTTATGAAACTTAAAGAAAGGAACTACTATTGCAAAAGAGAAATAAGAAATTCTCTCTGAAACTCTTAAGAACTGAAACTTTCTTTCTCTCTCTATATTTTCTTATGAATTTCATTACAACTGAAGCCCCTATTTATAGGTTTTGAAATTAGTATGCAAGTTACTATGCAAGTCACTATGTAAGTCACTATGCGGAATTTAAAATAATAGTGGTGGGGACATTCACATAATTTAGTGGTGGGACAGGGGGCGGCTGATAATTTCGTTCGTTCATTACACTCCCCCTTGAATGACCGCCAATAATAAATCTGCCTCGTTAAAACCTTGCCAAGTAAAAACCCAGTGGGAAGAAAAACCAATGGCGAAGGAAAAAGAGTACGGTCTTCTTATGTATCCACAAGTGCTTTAAGATTGCCTCATTAAAACCTTGCAGAGGAAAACCCAGTGGGACAAAACCTCAGCGAAGGAAAAAGAGTACAATCAGCACATTTACTCCCCCTGAAAAGTGCATGACAAAAGATCTTTGAGTCTTCGCATTCCAATGTTATGCACAATCTTCTTGAATGTGGAAGTTGGTAACGCCTTTGTGAATAAATCTGCCAGATTATCACTAGATCGTATCTGCTTGACATCAATTTCACCTTTCTCTTGAAGTTCATGAGTATAAAAGAATTTCGGTGAAATATGTTTGGTTCTGTCACCTTTGATATATCCTCCTCTGATTTGAGTGATACAAGCAGTATTATCTTCATATAAGATTGTTGGGCTATTATTGATCATGGGAAGTCCACACTTTTCCTGGATATGTTGAATAACTGATCTCAACCAAATACACTCTCGACTTGCTTCATGAATAGCAATGATCTCTGAGTGATTTGAAGAAGTAGCAGATAGTGTCTGCTTAACAGATCTCCATGATATGGCAGTATCTCCATAAGTAAATAAATATCCAGTTTGAGATCTACCTCTGTGTGGATCTGAAAGATAACCTGCATCTGCATACCCAATCAATTCTGGACTTGAACCACGTTGATAAAATAATCCCATATCAACCGTACCATGAAGGTAACGAAGGACATGTTTAATGCCATTCCAATGCCTTCGAGTTGGTGCAGAACTATATCTTGCAAGCAGATTAACTGAGAATGTAATATCTGGTCGAGTGCAATTTGCAAGATACATCAAAGCTCCAATTGCACTGAGATATGGTACTTCAGGACCAAGAATTTCTTCATCGTCATCACAAGGACGGAATGGATCTTTCTTCACATCAAGTGTTCGAACAATCATTGGAGTACTCAGGGGATGAGATTTGTCCATATAAAAATGTTTTAGGACTTTCTCAGTATACATGGACTGATGAATAAAAATTCCATTTGGCAAGTGCTCAAGCTGCAAGCCGAGACAAAGTTTTGTTTTGCCAAGATCTTTCATTTCAAATTCATTCTTTAAATATATAGCGGTTTTTGAGATATCTTCAGGAGTTCCCACAATATTTAAATCATTAACATAAACCGCAATAATGACAAATCCGGATTCTGATTTCTTAATAAAAACACATGGGCATATAGGATTATTCTCAAATCCTTCTTTCAATAGATATTCGCTTAAGCGATTATACCACATGCGTCCGGATTGCTTCAACCCATATAAAGATCTTTGTAGTCTAATTGAGTACATATTTCTAGATGTACTTGTAGATGCTTCAGGCATCTTATATCCTTCAGGGATTTTCATATATATGTCATGGTCTAAGGATCCATATAAATATGCAGTGACCACATCCATCAACCGCATTTCTAATCCTTTTGTAACAACCAGACTAATCAAAAATCTAAATGTGATTGCATCCATAACGGGAGAGTATGTTTCTTCATAATCAATCTCGGGTTTCTGCAGGAAACCTTGTGCGACAAGCCATGCTTTGTATCGCACAATTTCATTTTTCTCATTACGTTTTCGTACAAATACCCACTTATATCCAACAGGCATTACACCCTTTGGTGTTTGGACAACAGGTCCAAATACTTCTCGTTTTGCTAGCGAATTTAATTCAGCTTCAATAGCTGTTTTCCATTTTGGCCAATCATTTCTACGTCGACATTCTTCGACGCTTTTTGGCTCACTTTCTTCATTACTTCTGGTAATATCAAGGGCCATTTTATATGAAAATATGTTGTCGACAACAGTTTTATTTCTATCCAGAATTTCTCCAGTTTTCATGAAATGTATTGAGATCTCATTATTTTTAGGTACCTGTTCCTCTTCAGGGGAAAACATTTCATGACATACCTCTTCAGGAGGTCAATTTTTAGGAGATTTATACTCTTCAAGAGTTTCCTCTTCAGGAGGTTCTGGAATAGAAGATTTGAGCTCTTTAGGAGCACCAATTATATTTGTAGCCTGTATTGTGGGTATGTGTTCTTCAGGAACACCAAATTCATTTTGTATTCTTTTCCTTCTGGGAATTTTGTCTTTTGCACCAATAGGTCTTCCACGCTTCAGGCGTATTTTAGATTCACCTATTGCTGTTTTGACAATTTGTCCTTCAGGGACTTCAATCCTTGCTGGAGTATTAACAGCAGGAATATAAGATTTTACTACACCTTTAGTGTCAGTAAATACATCCGGTAACTGATTTGCAACATTTTGCAAATGAATAATCCTTTGAACTTCCCGTTTACATTCATTTGTAAGAGGATCAAAATGAGACAGGGTCTTATTATCCCAAGTAATATCTTGTCGTGCTTCAAGCACCGACTTTTCTTTACCCATTAACGGAAAATTTGATTCGTCAAAATGACAATCTTCAAAACGTGCTTTAAACATATCCCCTGTAAGGGGTTCAAGGTATCTAATAATGGATGGAGAATCAAAATCAACATATATCCCAAGTCTACGTTGAGGGCCCATTTTTGTACGTTGTGGAGGTGCAATTGGAACATATACAGCACATCCAAAAGTACGAAGATGAGAAATATTTGGTTGTTGACCAAATGCAAGCTGTAATGGAGAATATTTATGATATGCAGATGGTCTAATGCGAATTAGAGATGCTGCATGAAGTATAGCATGTCCCCAAACAGAAATAGGTAGTCTTGATTTCATAAGTAAAGGTCTAGCGATTAGTTGAAGCCTTTTGATCAAAGACTCAGCTAAACCGTTTTGTGTGTGTGTATGGGCAACAGGATGTTCAACATCTATTCCTATTGACATGCAATTATCATCAAAAACTTGAGATGAAAATTCACCTGCATTATCCAATCGAATGGTCTTAATTGGATATTCAGGAAATTGTGCTCGTAGTTTAATTATCTGAGCAAGAAGTCTAGCAAATGCAACATTTCTAGTGGAAAGAAGACAAACATGTGACCATCGACTAGATGCATCAATTAGAACCATAAAATATCTAAATGGTCCACTTGATGGATGAATAGACTCACATATATCTCCGTGAATCCTTTGTAAAAAGGATGGAGATTCAACAATGACTTTTGAGGGAGATGGTCTAATAATTAACTTACCTTGAGAACATGCAGAGCACGGAGATTCATTGGGTAGAAATATCTTTTGATTCTTTAAGGGATGCCCATGCGAATTTTCAATAATTCGTCTCATCATTATAGAACCCGGATGTCCAAGGCGATCATGCCAAGTCATAAATACTTTAGGGTCAATGCACTTCTGGTGTATTACCACATATGATTCAATTGTTCTCATTTTTGTATAATACAATCCAGAACATAGAGCAGGCAGTTTTTCTAATACGAGCTTTTGGCCCGATATTGTTTTAGTAATAAGAAGATGCTCTTTACTGCCTTCATTGGTCGTTTCAATATGGTAATCATTACGACGTATATCTTTGAAACTCAATAAATTTCTTCTGGATTGTGAAGAGAATAGAGCATCATCAATACAAAATTTGGTGCCATTAGGCAACACAATATAAGCTCTTCCGGAGCCCTCAATTAAATCTGATGAACCTGATATGGTATGGACATAGGCTTTACTTAGTGTTAGATTTTGAAAATATTTCTTTTCTTTGAGAATTGTGTGAGTTGTAGCACTGTCAGTCAGACATATATCTTTATCATTCAACTCAGAGATAAAAAGCTCATCAATGTGATCCATGATTCTACAAAATATACAAAACTTTTATTACTGATAGAAAGAAAATACATTAATTAAGTGGAACACTTCCATCTCCAATTAAGTGTTCAATACTACCATCAGGATGATTAAAGAAATCAGATACATCAAGATGAGTAACGTCTATATCTACTGAATCTAATAAATCATCTGATGGTTCTACTAAATTTGTTTCATGCACTTTATTCTTTCCTTTAATAGAAGCTTGATATAAATCAGCTAAGTGTCTGGCCGTACGACAGGTACGTGACCAATGTCCAGTCATTCCACATCTATGGCACACCTCTTCACTTTTCTTTGAAGAATTATTCTGAGGATTTTTACCCCTCTCTGAATTGTACCACTTCTGGTGATATGGTATATTATAATCCCTTTTAATGTTGTCACTCCTGGGACCAACATTTCTATAATTTCTCCTACCACGTCCACGCCTCCGATTTCTTTTAAAGGATGCACCATTCACTTCTGGGAATGATGCAAACCTATTACCATTCACTTCAGGGAATGATATTGAGCCAGTAGGGCGTGACTGGTGGCTTTCTAATAAGAGCTCATTATTCTGCTCAGCTACTAGAAGACATGATATAAGTTCAGAATATTTCTTGAACTTTCTCTCTCGATACTGCTGCTGCAGGAGCACATTCGAGGCATGAAATGTAGTAAAAGTCTTCTCTAACATATCATCATCGGTGATTTTCTCACCGCATAATTTTAATACTGAGCTTATTTTAAAAAGTGCGGAATTATACTCACTAACACTTTTAAAATCTTGCAACCTCAGGTGCATCCATTGAGAACGAGCTCTTGGGAGGATGACAGTCTTCTGGTGTTCATACTTCTCCCTTAAATTATTCCACAAAATATAGGGATCTTTTACTGTGAGATATTCAGTTTTCAATTCTTCATGAAGATGGTGGCGAAGGAAAATCATTGCTTTAGCACGTTCCTGCAGGGATGCTTGATTTCCTTCTTTAATAGTTTCTCCCAGGTTCATTGCATCAAGATGTATTTCAGCATCAAGTATCCAGGATAAATAATTTTTCCCAGATATATCAAGAGCAACAAATTCCAATTTTGTAAGATTTGCCATTTTCTACACATATAAATAATAAATATGTGTATCTCAGAAAATATATTTATAAATTCACACAGATAATCATCAATAAAATATATCAAAGATTTCAAATAATATATTGAAAAACTTACAGAGCAATAAGGCCACTAGCTTCAGAATTGGTAGAACCGTCGTGCTGATAACGTGTTATGAAACTTAAAGAAAGGAACTACTATTGCAAAAGAGAAATAAGAAATTCTCTCTGAAACTCTTAAGAACTGAAACTTTCTTTCTCTCTCTATATTTTCTTATGAATTTCATTACAACTGAAGCCCCTATTTATAGGCTTTGAAATTACTATGCAAGTTACTATGCAAGTCACTATGCAAGTCACTATGCGGAATTTAAAATAATAGTGGTGGGGTCATTCACATAATTTAATGGTGGGACAGAGGGCGGCTGATAATTTCGTTCGTTCATTACAAAAAGGAGATAAAAGGGTTATAGAATGATAGTACGACTATTATTATTCTCTCTCTAAATCATCACAAAATTGTGGGTGTTTGGACAACTGCATGATTAAAACTGTTTTGACTTATAAAATAAAAGAGGAATGCTAGATACAAATTTTAACGTCCAAAATTTATGCATTTAGAATTTGTATGTATCATTTCTCAAAATAAAATGGGACTTGTAATGTTCATTGGACTTTGGACTATGGCCTAATATTTTCTATGTCATGTTTTTGGAATTCGTAATTGGGCATTGGGCTTATTAGTTGGTCAAGTTATATGATCAGAAGTAAAGACATCTAAAATATATATGAAATGTAATGGAACTTTTCAATTTCCTCTCATATTTCTCCTTTTTTTTAGGAAAGTGCTTCCCTCGAAGTGAGCTTATCGTTCGTTTGTGTGTTACAAAGTGATGTAAGATATATGATCTGATAGAGCATACAAAAAGTGTGGTACCATCACGAAACTCATAGATCTGTTTAAGGAAATTTGTGTATTAAACATGCAGCAACTACAATCTCCTAATTAAAAAACTAAGACCTCTGTTCTAATGTATATTATGTATAACCATTACTTATATTAAAAGTTTAAATTTATAGAAAAAAAAGTAGATTTAATCATTTATATTATATTTAAAACACTACCGTGCTCATGCGAAAATCAATAGAGTTTTTTTTTTTTTAAGAGCTTATTTGGTCTTTGTTTTGGGATATAGAACATGAATAGTGAAGGAGGGGGTCCGCATGACTTTGTTCTTGGAACCCCCCTCCAATTTCATGCGCCTGAGTTGATCTTGTCTGTAAATGTTACTATGTAATTGGGAAAAAAACTCTAAAGGGACTGGTAATCAACAATCCTATAACCAATTTGCATAAAATCACAATAATTTGGATAAAAATATGTATTAGGCGGCAGATTGGAGCCCCACAGAAAAGCAATTTCAATTTTCTCCTATGGATTCATCCAATTAATAAGCACAAATTTCGAACAAATAAAAGTAAGACCCTGGCCAACCATTTTGTATAGAAAGCGATCGGTCCAAATTCATGCCCAAGCCCAAGGTCTTGAACCGATCAAATCCTACCGGGTCAATCTCATTCACCCACCCACATCCCAAACTCCTGTAGTCTTAGCTCGGATAGCTCCTTGACCCGATAAGACCAAGATCAAAAGGCCGCAATCTGAGTCTCCAGAATCCAGATTCCATCATCCATGGCTACCTCATCCTCCGCTCTCCACAACTTCCTCTCCTTCCTCTTTCCCTCAAAACCTCCGCCTCCCCCGCCGCCGCCCCAGCTCGCTACTTTTCAGGTCCAGAAACCCAAGAATGGCCCCGTACCACTGGTGTCTCAAGAGGCCACTCTAAATTCTTCTTCTTCTTCTTCTTCCTCTTCTTCGTTGGCCTCTGTGATATGCCCCACTCTGGCATATGCCAACACCCTCTACTTCAAATCCGCCTACAACGTGCAAGTGATAGTGGATGAAAATGAGCACGAGGAGAGGCTGCTGAACCGGTTCCGTAGAGAGGTCATGAGAGCTGGTGTTATTCAAGAGTGTAAGCGCAGGAGGTTCTTCGAAAACAAGCAGGACGAGAAGAAGCGGAGGACGCGGGAGGCCGCTAAGCGCAACAAAAGGAGGTCTTTGCCTTTTTTTGTTTCTCTTAATTTATTCTTCTTTGGTGTTGTTTCGATTTTTTTTTTTTTTTTTTGTTTTCTTTCAAAAAAGGGTTAGGCTTTGTCAAGTGTTTAGCTAATCAAGGGCTTGATTTTATTTCTCTCTATGATGTTCATATGATTCTCTGCATCAGGTTGAAAATGGTGTTAATAGATTTTGGTCGCCTTAGGTTCAATTTGATTGCTATTTGTTGTTAGTTTTGCTGAAGGGCTTGGTTTTATTTTTATCTATGATGTTCTTATGACTCTCTGCATTAGGTTGCAAATGGTGTTAATAGATTTTGGTCACTTTAGGTTCAATTTGATTGCTTTTTGTTGTTAGTTCTACTGAATCTTGGATTTGTTGGCTTAATATGTGGGTTTTTGTAGCACTTAGGCTACTCCGTCTCGCTGTTCTGTTCCCCTAAAAACCCAGCCACCATGTAGGGATCAGTTGCGTCTTTCGTGGAGTACAAAGTTCATAAACTTCATTTAGATTGGGGAAAAGTTCAATCTAGCAATCACTATAAAATGGCATTATGTGGGTAAGGTTTGGGATCCTGAAAAATGCCACAAGTTTAGATTTTCTTTTAGTGACCAGCTCAGAGTTATCCATAATATGCAATGCTTTGCAACGTTTCTCAATGGCTTTATTTGGGTTGATAAGTTTAAACATGAAATTATATTACTATAAGGCAGTTTAATTTTCCATGGAGAATTATTGCCTGTTGTTAATCAATTTATCTATGTTTTGTGTATATGTTTTTTTATAAGGAGGAAATGTTTTTCTCTTGATAAGGAGGAAATGTTTGTTTGAATTCGGTTTTGTCGCAAATTTATTTCTCGTGTCACATAGATGGTTTAGTGAATTTTGTTCTGATTGATAGGGTGTTAAATCTTTGGCTTTCATAGTCGGCATATAATGTTCACAATTGTGTTGCATATTCTTGTGGGTTCTTTAGATCCTACAGGATAAATTTTACTAGCCTGTGGTTTAAAACCTCACCGACATGCAGTTATGTAGAGTTCCTTCTATTAGATTTCTCCTTTACAATGATTATTTACTGCTCGTCTGTCTCGTTCTATAACCAGGCGCCCCCAATTAAGAACTCCACCAGAGACTAAGCCGGAAGCCACAACAAAGAAGAAGGAAGATGATGAGGATAATTGGGATCTACCGGAAGAGGGAGACATCCCCTATTAACTGCATTCAACGTGCCTTCAATTTGGAAAACTAAACCTTTCGAGTGCAAGAAACTCTTGGTATGTAAATGGCATGAAGTGAATCCTGTTCTTTGATAGAATGCGTAATGCCCCTTTTGTATCTTTGTTTATGTATAAGCTTTTCTTTCTTACGGCCATCTTTTTTATTTTTTTGAAGAGAACGAATTGCATTCAATTCATTAATAACAAATATTACAAATGGATCTAAAAGATACATTACAAATCAATTAAATGATGATACGGAGTTTTTCATTACATTAAAAGTGACTAACATATTCTAGTTTTGGCTTAACACCTCTCCAGAACAACGTTAGAGAGAAAACTTAACTCCATCTCAAGACAGCTATAATCACTTAACCAACAAAACAAACAAAATAACCAATCCTGTACCAGTTCAAATATGGATTAGAGGACAAACTCTAAGGACATAAAGTCTTAAAGGCCTGTTTTTTGTTTTTGCTTTTTATTAAAAAAAGAAACAAGACATAAATAAATCATGAGAGAAATCGGATCACATGGACATGTATCTTAATCTTGGAGAAAACATAAACCTGCCTAACAGTAGAAACTGCGGCTGTGAGTAGTGCATGGGTAATACATGCCGCTCTTAGAGGATGGCAGAAGGAAGATGGTGATGCAACTATGGGTCCTAGTCCTAATGGAGGCACACGTGGCAATTGAAGGATACTACAGAAGAAGGTGCATGGAAAGATTACATCCTCCCTTCGAACAGCGTGTGCTCCTCGTGAGTGCATTCAACCAGTGAGAAACCATTCCCGATTGAAAGACTGGGATCTTGCGAGGCCACTGAAGTGGTGCGTTAGAGCTAGATGCCCGAGCTGTCCTTGGTGCACAGGCCACGTTACCAAGTCATCCTTAGGTACTTATGTTAGGAACTTATCTATCACCTATATAGGAGTGCTACCGATGTCAGGAATAACGAGGGAGACTTCCTTTGGAAATTAACACTTTCTTTTTCCTTTCTCAACTAAAAATTATAAGTTGAGTTAGTCCTATATGTTTTAGGCCCCTATCATCAATCAAAATGTTAAGGTTCATCAAGCACCAAGTGATGATATATGATATCCCCATGAAAGGTTGACCTTTGTAGGAGTTGTAATTTGGCTCAATTATTTTGGGGGAAAAGTATTGTTTTTGATGGACATACAAATAAATATATATCCCCCCAAAGTATTGTTCTGGAGGAAAGTGTTCTTTCATATTGTTCACTTGTCTAAGTCTGATATTAGCCACGCTTATGCCTTTTGGAGCAAACAAAAAAGTTCTATTTCGTATTCTGTTGACCAGGAGAAAATTGGTAAGTGCAATGCTAAGAAAACTTTTTGCTCAGACTTGATGATAATTAAGGTCTCGTTGAAATGATTTGTAAATAGTAGTAAGAAAACTCTACTTGCAGACTACTTTGTGTACCCTTTGCCCACCCTCATTTACCTAGCAAGATAAGATTGTGCGTTTTGACAAAAGAATATGAACGTTAAGATGAAAATTAGGGGGAAGAACTTTTGAACGGTGCATTTTTTACCCCATCTCCAATTCTCCTTCCACCTTCAATATTTTCCTGGATTTTATTCGATGTAGCTTCGAGTTTTGAAGTGTTGCTGACCAACTAAGACTAAGTTAATGCTCTTTGAAGCTAACTTAAAGGCAAGGGCTTTTTGTGTGTTAGTTTCTTGCCATTGAGTTTGCTCGACAGCTTCATTCGATGAGCATAAGGATTGGGTTGGAGTCCTATGAGTATTGTGAGAGTGGATTCATTAACCTGTATTCGAAGGTTGGTGAGTTTGGAAATGCAAGAAAGGTGTTTGAGAAAAATTGTAATAGAAAGTCGGGTTCTTGGAATGAAATCATTGGAGGTCTTTCTCCAATGAAATCATAGGCATGTTCTCGGAGCTAAGAAAATATTTGTTTCTGCCGGATGATGTGACTATGCTTAGTGTAATATCGGCTGGTGGAAGTCTTAGAGACTTGGACTTGGCTCACCAACTGCACAAATGTGCTTTCCAAGCCAGGCCCTTAGAAAAACCAGACATTTTGTTATCAAATGTTCAGAGAAGCAACCCACCCACTGGAACTAGTCCCTTCAATTTTGTAACAAGGCGTCCACACGATTACGAGTCCGCTCCCATCGAGCCTCTTCAACGGCACTAGCCTACGTGTGTCAATTTTATTGGTGGAGCCAATACAGGAGCCCAAGAGCTATTTTCGTTGAGGTTCTTTGCAGGCCTAAAGAATAAAACCCACACCTATGTTAGCAATCAGATGAAGGTTTTGCTTAGAGATGAAAACTAAAGAACATGATGCTATCAAGATAAAATCTTGAAACTCCTTTTTCTTCTTCTCTTGCCCCCTTCCCCCAAATTATTCTTAGAACAATCTGCAATTCTGGAATATGGATCTTGAATTCTCACAGTGCAAACATGGAGTTTGGGGGGGACAAATTGATCACAAACGCCATAAGCATCTTTTCATACTCTCCCGTCGTCTGTCCTTTTCTTCCTAGTTTTTTAATATAATTGCTGACGTGGCAGCAGATTGCACGAGGAATGTGAATCTATTTGTACGTAAAATAAATTATATTAAAAAAATAGTTGGTGGATAATAGTAAAATTATTTAAATTTACCTGTTTTATATATTTAAAAAAAAATAGAGGAAAAAATTGAATAAAAAATAGGAAAAACCTGGTCCGATCCCCAATTAAAAACGGACGCAATAAAAATATAATTTAAAAATATAATAAATTTTTTTTAAAAATATAATAAAAAAATAAAATTAAAAAAACATAATAAAAGAATATAATAAAAAATATATATATATAATAAAAACACAAGAAAAATAAATAAAGATGATTTTATATGAGTAATAGGGCACATTCGACCTCAATAGTTTCGGAGCCGCCGACGACCGCTGTGGACGACACCGTCCATGGCGTTGAGACCGGTGTCTCATTTCGGGTTGAAGGCTGCAGCACGCATACCGAAGGTCGTCGGAGGTCGCCGTTCATGGGATAAGGTCACTGGAGGCCGTCGGTCTCAACGGCATGGGCGGTGTCACCCACGACGGCTGAGACCCTTTTTGGCTGGAAACCAATCAGACTTGTCCCCAACGTTTCCCAAATAATAAAGATAAAGGAAGCATTTGTAACCGGTCCGGCCAGTTTTCACATAAAAGCATCCCTCCACTAATATCTTGCCACAATAGACATTTTACAAAACAAGCGATAGATACATCCACAGATAATCACCCCCATTTTGAGTTTTCTCTCCCTTTCGATGCCAAGAGCTCCAATCGCAATTCAAAATTCATATTTTTCGACGCCCACCTCAATCTGACGCATGCCCATAGTCTTTCCATTAATGCAAAATTTTTTAAAAAATAAATCCTAATATGATTATTCTCCGTTTCAATTTCTTGACAACCAAACAGAGAGAGCACACAATGTGTCGTTTCGATTTTCCTAAAGCCATATTTTTCTTAGCAACCAAAAAAGGAGCTCAACCCCGATCATGTTTCTTTGTCATATTTATCTTTGTTCTTGGTCGAGTTTATTTTTTTAATTTTTTATTTAAATTTCTTTGCCTCTATATTTGCTTTTTTCTTTAAAGACTTGTGGAAGTGGCCTTCCATGTCGTTGAGCTTGAAAAAATAGGAAAACGACAGCTTGACACCTCGTTTGTCACTGTGCCACAGTTCACAAAGCAGCAATTCTTCTCAAATGGCATATAGGCTACAAAGAAAAAAATTTTGTTATAAAATGCAAAATAATTAAGTTTTGCAGAGCCATTTCTGAGAAATGTAGGCTTCCGTCTGCGATTTTGCTTGCGAGGATAAGCGAGAAAAGCAAAGAAATCAAGACGAGGTTGTGAGGTTGTGGAGCCATGAAAGTAACTGGAGAAAAGAAAAAGTAAAGAAAAGAAAGAGAAAAAGTGCCGCTTCATCGTATGCATTGCGGATGTAAACAATAATGAGTGTGCAGTGTAAGTAGCATCATTTTATTGGAGGCTTATTTTTAAGCAAAGAAAAAATATTAGCTATAGCTGTGCAGTCTATTATTCATGTGAGAGGCTGCAGCTACAGTTTGACTGCAGCTAAGCAAATTCCTTAAACAAATATAAGCCCAACCGGCTCTAATATATTCTTTAAAGTTAAATATTGTTAGAATATTTTTTAATTATTATTTTGATTTTTAGATTTGAAAACTTTGAATTATTTTGTGTTTGATTAGAATTTAAAAAATTTTAATGATTAGGTAATTATTAGATGAAGAATTTTAAAATTCGAAATCGAAAAATATTTATATTTGTAGTGTTTAAATATTAAGATGAGATAAAATAAGATAAAAATATCTTTTAATTCAAACGGACTCTCTTAAAAGTTGGAATCCAAAGAGGGCTCTTAAATTAGCTTGACTAAAACGATTTCACTGTTATTAAAAAATTATTTTATTACTATTTATAATTTTTTTTTTTTTGTTTTTGTTTTTGTTTTTTTTTTATCTAATCTCATTTTTCCAGCATCTCCTAATTTTACGATATGGACTGATTCATCACTAAAACTAAAGCTTTCGATTCTTTCAATTTCGGTCCATTTTTTCCGCTAATATGCTCTCCATGTTCACATAAGTGGCTTCTTGTTCTCTGGTTGTTTGGGAGTGCATAATTGTATGCACGCAAAAGGCACGTTGAGATGCAGGAAAGATCTCACAAACAACGGCAACTATTGTGGACATGTGTTGGATTCTTGAGCACCCTATGTGAACCTGCAACAAGAGAAGCGTGAAAGGCTTAAGGGTATCGAAACATCTCTGATATCAAAGTTAGTATGTCTTATAATGAAGTGCTTAAGTAGTCTTCACTTACTTGGCTGGTTAACACTTTTTGATATGAGCAATGTGGGGTTACAGCCCTTGTGCAGCAGCGCACAAACACATCTCAGGTCTTTTACTTAGATTTTATTATTATTTTTTTAATAACAAAATATTTGTTCAGTGTGCTTTAGGCTTTTCCAACATAGGGACTGTAGCTAATATTTTTTCTTTTAATATATATAGAGGTCAAGGACGTCTTTCTAGGCCCTAGAACAGCCTAATCCTTTTTTTTTTATTTGAATTAGACTCAGGTTAGTAATATGAGTTTCTCTCCTTATATGATCTTATTTGATCATCTAAGGCCCTGCTTGGATTGGGAAGTGAGTTGAGCTCATCTCAACTCACTTTCATTTCATCATTATATTTTTATAATTTTTTATACAAAACACAAATTCCTATACACTTTTTTCAAATCCCAATACACCTTTTTCAAATTCCAACACACCTTTTTCAAATCCCAAAATAATAATAATATTAAAAAATAAACCAAACTCATTTCAACTCATCTCATCTCCGAATCCAAGCGGGGCTTAGAGGTATTTAAATTTTTTCAGCCATTATAGAACCTGTTGGATCCCTTACCTTCAGGTGATATAGAGAGTTGTGAGTGACCTGTATGACATGCGGGGCTTATCGAGGGTTCACTCTCTCAGGTCTATGGGCATTTGGTTTGCGTAGGTGGGCCTATTGCACAAGAGGGAATTTTGGTCTCTACAATTTGGCTTGTACTAATGTCCGATTAGGTTGTTAAACTCATTCAACTCAATTCAGTCCATTTAAGTTAAGTTTAATATTTTAAGACTTAATCGCCAATTCTTAAATTATTCAAACTTTTCAATTTGAAATCTCTTCGCACGTGAAACTAGTGTGAGACTCACCGACATTTTTTAGTTTTGTATAAATACATATAAACTTATTTTAATATCTAAGAATGACGCTTGAGACTGGATGGGTTTAAAACCCACTTTCACACCAACTAATAAAATAACGACACGTAAGTGTTCTATAGAAAATCTCAATACAGCTACATACACCCCAAAACACCTTTCCTTACTTCTTTCTCCCCTCTTCGTGTCCCATCTGCAAGTGTTTCTTTCACTGCAAACCATTTTAGTCCCAGACGTCGTCTCCTTCCATTCATTTCATCAATTCATTCTCATTTCTGTCTCTCTTTTTCTGATAGTCATACTAAACAAACCACGTAGTAGAATATCAAAAAGTGTAAACCAAGAAATGAAGACCTTCTCCAGCTTTTTTGTTTTTTGTTTTTTGTTTTTGTTTTTGTTTTGTTGGTTGCGATTCTGAAATCCGCATGCAACAATACAGACTAAGAGTTGGTCTTGAAAGCTTTCCAATCAGTCCATAAATACAATCATTCTTGGCTCGACCCACCTTCAGATTGGAACTATTCAAGGGAGATAAGGCTTCTGTCCAGATTCACCATTTTGGTTCAGCTCAATGGTTTTTCGAAGCTTAGAGTTCTTGACCTTTTGCATGATAGTCTCAAAACTCTGCAGAAGGGGATTTAGGTCTTTGTGCGTCCTGTAGATGGGGGGAAAGAAGAAGGGGGAGAAGTTTTGGGGTGTATGCGATTATATTGAGAATTTCTATATAATGTCTATGTGTCATTATCTTATTAGTCAATGTAAAAATGGGTTTCAAACCTATCTCATTTAAAGCTTTTTCCGATCCCTGAACACATTTAAACTTATATTAGTGAATCTTACAAAATTTATTTTACCATTTTAACTTATTAAAATTCATAAAAAATTAAACTCAACTCAATTAAACTTAACATCTTAATACTATCTGAATCTACGTTTGATTGTGCAATACAAGCCAAAGGCAGATTTTTTATTAAATATTAATAAAAATTTATAAAAGAAAATTAATATAATATAAAATTAAATTATTTCATGTACCACTTAAAACCTTTGAATATAATTTATTTTTATACATTATTTAGAAAATTCAAAGTTTAGTTTATCTTTCACATATAAGTATCTCGTTTTTTGTAATTCATATAAGTATCTTTCACTTCCTTTGTGTGTATTGTCATTGGAAAAGTACGCAGCGTCCACATAGAAGAAAGCGAAAATGAGCAATCTTCGTCCCGATGGGTTAGCAGTACAATACGTCTTCCTCTTTGGTTAATTGAGTTGTAGGAATCATTTTGTTAATGTATTAAGCAGCATCTTGCTCATCGCCTCTGTTTTTCAAGCGTAATTAGTGCATACATATGATCCTTCATTTTTGTTTGTTTTACTAAATAGATCACTTCAATGGATATATGTTTCATTCATCTTTCTGATACATAAGAGACAGTAATGCTGGATCTCAAAAACCAGATACATGATTCTTGCTTTTATATATATATACACCATATATATATATACACTAGGAGTAATGCAATCTACGAGAGCACGTTGTTCTGTATCACTATAAAATAAATTAAAAAAACATAAACATCTAAAATAAGAATTCATTCAAGTTACAAACTATTAATTCAAATAGCAATAAGTTTAAATAAACTATTGATTCAAGCAAATTTAGAAAATACACATTGAGACTTTATGGGAAAATATACAATAAGAAAGTTAAAACATGTCAGGTATGAAGGAAACACTATGGCAATGACTTGAAATTTTGATCACTTTTAGATATATCTCAACATAAAAGGAGATTTTAAAATGTTCAGGAACCATCCGGAGATTTTGTTATATGCTTTCAATAATGTGAGATACTTAACAATACAAAAGTTGTTGTTACCTATTAAGTTGATAAAAGTAGTGGTTGTCTTATTCTTGTAAAAAACATAATCTTTATAATGGTAAGCAGATGTAACCGACAAAAGAAAAAATAAAAAAATAAAAAAATAAAAGCAAGAATTTCAATCCGACTCTCCTAAAAGATCACTTCCAAGGAGCCAAATCATGACAAATAAGCATAAATTAAAAAAACATTTGTTAAAACCTATTGATTCAAGCTTAAAAACCGTCTGTTATTTTAATATGCCTTTAAATGACTTTCATCAAACTAAACACTGAATCAAATCTGCATATAGGTTTTAAGCATGAATTAAAACCCAAACTAAGCATCAAACTAAATAAAGAAATAAGGGTGCTTAATTTGTTAAAACAAATGGGTTTTAACTTCTCCATATCTCCTATAATACTGAATTGTTCCCTCAAGAAGCATCAAACTAAGTATGAATTATCCCCTCAAGAACTTTGTGAAAAAAAAAAAACCCGAACTAAACATCAAACCCAAATTCACTGAGTTGATTCGGTCCTCAACTCTTGATCACCACCTGAAAAAGTAAAATAAAAAAGTTATTAAAATTGTGCATAATCCAATTTGAAAGATAGGAAGGAACAGAGAACAGATCTTAAGCTGCAGAAGAGTTGAATTTCATCATTCAAATCACTATTAATTTAGCATATATAATAATACTGTTAGAGGTGTGATGTTATATACTTTAAATCACAAAAAAAGAAAAAGAAAAAAATGCAACACAACATAAATTGAAGTTTTTTGAAGATGATGGAGGTTTAGGAGTCTTCAAGCTTGAGAGTTGAAAGTGACTCTTGGCTGGAGAGAAGAAAGAAGAAACAAAGGGGGAGAGAGGTCATTAGGACCTGGATCTTACAGTGAATGTTGCAGTGTGGATGACGCCAGCACAACCTAGGCTTCCCACATTGAACTGAAAAACTACATTAGAAAACACTAATCAATTTATGATTAAAAAGAAACAGAACGTAACATAACAATCACTGTGAAACCAATTAGTCATTAAAGACAAACTTGTAGAAACCAACCTAAGAATGTGTTGAATGGGATGAAAATCGATACTCGTGGGAACTGACATTCCATATTCTTGAAGCTATAAACTGGTTACAAAGAAAGAATTTGCCTAAACAAATTCTTATGCTAAATATAATTTTTTTGAAAAGGCGAAACTAGTCTGAAAAAGCTTCTTGAGCTCACAAAAAGAACAACAAGAAATCAAAGCAAAATTTTAATGAACTAAATCCAAAGAAATTAAGTGAAACAAAAAGATATGGTCTTCTTCTATTTAAATTTCATTTATAAGTAAATAAGATTCTACAGTGACTTCAAACAATTTAAAAATAGTAGTGCTCTAAATAAAAAAGTGCACAAGTGATAATAATGATTTTATTAATTATAAAAAAAAAAAGCAATGATAACATATAAATGTTTCATTATATTCATAATCTGTCCCATTGTTACATCTAATGCAAAACATGTAAGTGAAAATTTGGAAGAGATCAAATAATCTATTTCAAATATAGGAGAAGTAATAAATTACACCTAATCCTATTAGTTCTAATGAAATTATTATTTCAATTTCTTTAGATTATTATGAAATGACTCCAATAAGCTCTTCAAAAATGACAATTCCAAATTTTTCTGCATTAAATTAGAACTCTTACTGATGAAAAAAAAAACATATCTAGAAAAAGTGTAAAAGCACCAAAAAGAGTTTTTACGATGCAATCCCATTGCATCAAAGCTTTCATAAACCTCATTGTATGAGGTGAAGAGGTCTCGCCCATAAGCTGAGATCCTGCAATAATCAATTATCAAAAAGACGATAGGATGCCAAAAATAGAAAGTATGAAAAAGAGGATCAAAGAATAAACAGTCCTATTATATGTTTCATACAACAAAAATGATAGCATGCAGCTGAAGAAAGTAAGCAAACTACGTACAACTCGTTCATCTTAGTATATATATCATACTGATGAGCATCAAATTGTGAACCTTCTGGAGCCACACCTAAGGCTGTACTCCGACCCGATCCGAAACCATATCGGCCATTTCCGACCCGACCCGAATCTGGCACATTTCCGATAGCCCATTAACCGATCACCCGATTACCCGATAATATATATATTTTTGGTGAAAACGATCGGCGATTCGGCAGAATCCAAGAACACAAACGGCAAACCCTAACAAATACCAAACCCTAATAACCAGATCCAAGAACACCAAACCTTAATAATCATAATCCAAGAAAAGTAACAGATTATATATCAAAACACAGTTGAAATATGCGTTCTCCTTGATCCAACGGGGATCGTTCGAATCACCTCGAGCCAAGTATTGCAGCCAAAGGAGCGTGGAATAGCCATCATCAATGGCTGCCGGGGGATGGTGCTCAGGCGCAAGAGTAGGAAAACCGAGACACAAATCATTCGAGATGTGCCAATCAGGCGGGCTAATGCTCCGCCGCCATGGAAGTGGATTAGGATGGGAAACTTTTCGGTTTCTCCAAGTTTTTTCTCCGGGAGATAAATCTGAGCCTTGAGATTAGACTTTTCGCACCTGAAGATGTCGCATGTGGAGCTCAGTGGTCTGGTCCATGTTCGGTCGACTGATCCATCCTCATTGCTACTGTGAGAGAGAGATTGAACGACGAAACGTGAATAAAAAGGTGTTTAAATCGGTAACGGGTAATACCCGTTTCCGATATAACTCCTATCGAGTCGGCCTTTTCGGGTCGGCATGAATCGGTAAAACGGGTCGGGTCGGTTTTCGGGTTATTTGTACAGCCCTAGGGCCCACACCTGCCATAGCTGCACACAAATTCAAAACATATACAGCAACTTCAGCATAAAGATAGAAGGAGGGCAAGAGGGAAAGAGAACCAAAACAGCAATAACATATGCAACTTGCAAGTTCCAAAATCAAGTCAGACTATAAATGTGTGTGAAAGAGATAACAAATATTAAAATCAGGATTTTGTAAAAAGTCTGAAGACAGAACCAATAAAAAAAAAATAATACAAATTAGCAAACAGCGAAAACAATAGACAGAAGTCAGAATATGCAAATCCACAAGAAACAAATAAATAAATACAGAAGAAAAAAATTCTATTTTTTTTGACAAAACTATAAACCACAAAATCAAACAAAAGCTTCACCATAAACTGAACATATGAAGAGTCAAAGAAAAAAAACACTTTATTTTTTCAAACCTACAATACAAAAACAAACAACATAAAAAATTATAAATTCTATTTTTTTACAAATCCACAAAGCACACAATCAAAAAACATCTCAATATGATCGTATTCTATAAAGTATTCTTTGTTAAGATAGAAACTCTGGATGCAATAATCATGAGGAGATCAATAATCACAATGCAAGTTTTCTTGCATTCAGAGTTTACCTAAAATGGATTTCATGAACTACTTTAAAAAATGTAATTTAATTTTTTTTATATCCCCTGTACTATTGAATCAGGTGACAAATCTACAACCTAAGCTACCACAAGATATGAACCCATGCAAAATAACCACATACGGGATGAGCTCAATGAACCAAGATGGGATTGATAAGCAATGAAAATCTTACCACCATGAAAATGTTAACATGTTGAAAAATCACACAAGACCCTAACAAGCATTTATTTTTCTAGACCTTGCGACCAACAAATAATCAAAGCATAAAACTCAAATTTCAAATCCAAAAGAAAAAAAATATATAAACAACAACAAGAGGAAAATTCGAAAGCAGATCTAGCCGAGACATCGTACCGATGATGAGGCTGGTAGTGAGGCGTAGGTGGTGAAAAATTGAGAAACAAAGTAGGTGCTCACGGGGCACTGAAAGCTAAAATCTTTAGCTTTAAAATTCTAAGATTTACAAGTTTCTTTAGAGAATCAAAAAAATTGGAAAAATGAAAATGGAGAAACATGTTGGGAATCTGGGCTTCCAAATTCCTCCACACCAGGATCTACTTTTAACAGAATAACAAGAAAAAATAGAGAAATAAACACAACACAAGAATTTACGTGGAAAACTCTAAAAAACAGGAGAAAAACCACCAGACCCAGAGAAGACTCCCCACCAGGATCTACTTTTAACAGAATAACAAGAAAAAATAGAGAAATAAACACAACACAAGAATTTACGTAGAAAACTCCAAAAAATAGGAGAAAAACCATCAGACCCAGAGAAGAAAATACACTATGTGAAAAACTGTTACAATCACACAATTTTTCTCCTCACCCCAACGACACCCACAAAAACTTTTCCCACTAGTAAAACTCTAACTTTCACCTCTCTTCCTTTTACATACAAAAAAGGACAACAGAGGAATTTTACTTAAGTCAAAAGTTACTAGATAAATTTCTGACTGGTGTGTTTAAACCAAGGAGCCCAAGCCTTATTTTATAAGGCTTGGGGCTGCCTCCTCTCCCACTCCTTTCCCATGTGGGATTAAGGAGCAAAACCCAACAATCTCCACCTTGCGACTTTGACTGATTCCACAGCCACGCTCCACCGCAATGAGGATCTTCATAGCTTCCGCTATCATGCTCCACCATAAAAGCATACTCACTCAGAATAAACCAATTCCAAGCATTTCACTTCGGCCCATGTCGAAAATAACCTTACTGAAAAATTATGGTTCAACTCCCACGTTTGACTTTCCTGAAAGTTCATCAGCCATCGACATGAATTTCCACCACACACCCTGCATCAATGCCAAACCAATGCCCGTGTGTAAACTTGTGGAACAACTAACATTAACATCCTCTATCATGGCAACTTTGGGATTAGCGACATGCCATAAGGATGTATATGTCTCTTTTTAACAGATATCGTCTTCTGTAAAGAGAGATATAATGTTAGTTTCATTGTCAGTATCTCCATTTACTGACTTGGAACCATTTGCCGAACCGGCTCCACCTCTTGGACAATTTCTTCTGACGTGCCCAGGTTGTCCACACACCCAGCAGACTACTTTCTTCTTCATGGAGTTCTTTCTCTTCCAATCACCAGCTGTCACCATTGCTAAGTTCTCAAGTGAACCATTACTTCCACTACTTAGCCTTCTTTCTTCAGAAAAAAGTTTACTGGTAACTTCTGAAAAAATTATTTTCTCCTTCCCATGTATCAAAATAGGCTTCATATGCTCATAGGAAGATGGAAGAGACCAGATCAGCCTTAAGGCTTGATCCTCATCATCAATTTTAACTCCAATAGATTCCAGCTCAGAGACAATGCCATTGAGAACACTTAAATGATCTGAAATAGTCGTACCTCCACTCATCCGCAGTGTATGAAACTGCTTCTTCAGGTACACTCGATTCGAGACACCCTTCGTCTGATACAACTCTTCGAGCTTTTCCCAGAGTCTCTTTGCCGTGAATATTCCATGCACATTTGTAAGAACATTCTTGGCTAGACACAGACGAATTGCACTTGCCGCTCTCAAATCCAAATCCTCCCAATCTTCATTGCTCATTCCAAATCTGCTCTTTGTTTTACCAGTAGTGCTTGGACCGCTACTGACTTCAGGGACTGGTCTACCTTTCAACGCCTTGTGTAATCCTGATTGAATCAAGATATCCTTGACTTGCACTTGCCACAAGCCAAAATTGATTCTCCCATCAAATTTCTCCACATCAAATCTGATAGGATTTGAAGCTCTACCTCCTGACATAACTTCGATGAATTTAACCGTAGAAATTAATAGTACCCACTAAGTTAGTTCCCAGGAAAGACTGATCTTTCCTAGACAGAACTTCAAGGTTCCCAGGAAAGATTGGAGGGTCACAACGGACACACTTAAAATTTCCAATCTCCTAGACAGAACCTCCTTAGACCATTCGTATTCACACTACCACACCAAAGCTCCACCCTGCAAAAAGAACCTAGTGGCTCTGATACCACTGTTGGGAATCTGGACTTCCAAATTCCTCCCCACCAGGATCTACTTTTAACAGAATAACAAGAAAAAATAGAGAAATAAACACAACACAAGAATTTACGTGGAAAACTCCAAAAAACAGGAGAAAAACCACCAGACCCAGAGAAGAAAATACACTATGTGAAAAATTGTTACAATCACACAATTTTTCTCCTCACCCCAACGACACCCACAAAAACTTTTCCCACTAGTAAAACTCTAACTTTCACCTCTCTTCCTTTTACATACAAAAAAGGACAACAGAGGAATTTTACTAAAGTCAAAAGTTACTAGATAAATTTCTGACTGGTGTGTTTAAATCAAGGAACCCAAGCCTTATTTTATAAGGCTTGGGGCTGCCTCCTCTCCCACTCCTTTCCCATGTGGGATTAAGGAACAAAGCCCAACAAAACAAAGAGGGAGAGAGAACGACGCTGGGGCTATACCTCACGGTGGCTAAAATTTTTAGTTTTAAAACCCAAAGATCTACAACTTTGTTTAGAGAATCAAAGAGATTGGAGAAATGGAGAAACAAAGGAGAGAGAAGGGCGTTGGGGTTATACCTCACGGTGGAGCTCGTCTGTTGTCCGGCCTGCTCCGCAACTGCTACGGCGGCAACCGACGCGAGGCGAGAGAGAGAGAGAACTTGAGGGAGATGGCCGAAACTTGTCTTTGCCACGTTCGGCAGATAGAGAGAGAACTCGAGAGAGAATTTAGAAGAGAGAGAACTTGAGGGGTGAGAGAGATAGCCGACACTGAGGGTGAAGAGGAGATGGGGGTAGTCTGATATTTTTCAGGTAATAAGGCCAAGCAAGAGAGGGGTGTAAATGAAAACACGTGGGCAATGTCAAACAATTTCACCGTTTGTTACCGTAGACAATCCGATATCCACTTTAAGTATAAATATATGTTTTTGAGAAATAATATATGCAGTTATATAATTGTAAGTAGAGACGGATCTATAATCTTTTTATATATAATTAAAATTACTTTTTCAAATATTAAAAAAAATAAAAAATGTCTCTCAATATTTAAAAAATTATCTTTTATTATTTCTTTGAGAAAAAAGTTATCAAGAATTCTATTTCAGAAATAATAATAGATAAATTTTATTTTATGAAAGATTATCGTTGAGTATGTAAAAGAAAAACTTAAGTTTATTTATTATTATTATTATTATTATTATTTTGTAATGGTCTCTATCTAGTATTTTTTTTTCTTTTTTTCTTAATTAAAGAAAACAAATGAAGAAAAAAAAATTAATTATTATTTTTTATATAATTACATGCAAAAAATATATATTATTTATATTTACATATATTATATATTTTATCAATCGTTCCCCCAAACATCAAATCTTAATTTCGCTTTTAATTGTAAGTGACGTATAATTATTTTGAAAAAAGTAAATATATATAAAATTCATGTGAAGAAAATTAATATTTTTTAAATAATTATATATCATTTATAATTTTACAACTCTACTAACATTATCCTTATTTCGTTTCTTCTTGCATGCACCCACTTTGTTTTATAAAAATTATCACGGAACTTAGCTGACAAAAACTTCTACCGAATAAACCTGAATGCCCATAATAAGCCATACAGGCACAGTAAACGAAACGACGCTTTAAAAAAGGCAAGAGACAAGAGACAAGAGACAAGGCAATCTCCCACCAAGATATGGGCTCCTTTCTTGTGCTAGATTGTTGGCCATTCGATTCGATTGTAGTCCTGCCGCATCATTAATTTGATAGGGGTGGGTAGATCTTCTTCTTCTTTTTTTTTTTTTGTTTAAATTCTTATTATGTAAAATACTTAACTAGTAAGCTATCTTTTGAATTAATAATGATTTTTCGTGGGCCTGTCACTTCCGCATGTTATCCCTTGACCAATATGGTGTGGTGAAAGAAACTCAAACCAATAAATTTCTTCCTCGCTTTAGCACAAGATATTATATATTTCTAAGAAAACTTTTGAGGTGTTTCTTAGATTTATTTCTTCTTGAATTTTAAGACAGTAGAGAAAAATTCTTGAATTAACTTTTTTTTTTCCTTAAATTGTACTAGAGTTCATAAAAATAAAAATATAAAGTTATAATTATTTCAACATAATTATTAACATTAGTTTTGTTTTTTGGAGTTTCTAAAATTGTATTAATCTGTGTGTATGGATAACTATTTGAATGAAGATTTGAAATAGAATGTAGTTTTGAGATTTATTATATATTTGATAATGAAATTATAAGAAATGTTAAAATTTTGATGAAATTATATTCTTACCAAACAAGGCGTCAAGTGTTAGGCAAAGTCAAAATAAAGAAAAGATTTGATCAAAAATCTCTCTTGAGAATGTGCAATTCATAACTTAATTAGAATCACATCGATCCCTATTTTTTCACTATATTATATTGAATTCCAATGCTAAGTTAGAAAGATTGCTGACTGTTAAATTACTTATTGCCTCTAAATTTAAAATGAGTTATAAGTTGTAAATTTAATTATTTAATATGTACTCTGCTCTACTGTAAATGAAACTCTCTTAATTAGTCAACTTAACATATAAATTATTTAATTTGAATTAGTGTAATCTGTAGAATGTAATTCCAATAATCAAATTTAAGATATATGTTATGATATTATTGTGTCAAATAATTAAAACACTGGTTGTTTAAAGAATCTAAACTAGTGAGGATCATAGATCAAATTAATTATTTAATTTAAGTTTTCATAGTCTCGCATTAAGATCTTGTCATAATCAAGAAGAGTTTTACTACTTGCAAATTTGGTGTGCCAATATACCATTTGCTGTGATGCACATTATAGTTTAAAAGAATAAATATTACATACGACACTCTTATCTCACTATATAAATAGAAATATTTTGGGGGGTAGACGGTTTGCCCCCACACAAAGCAGTCTCGCCGCCCCCGGTGGCGGTGGACGACACGGTCACCGACGGCAGTTTCGTTCGTTCCATGGTCGAATTCCCTTAAATTCATCTTTATTTTATTTTTTTATTGTATTTTTTATTATGTTTTTATTTTTTTATTATATTTTTTATCATGTTTTATTTATTTTATTTATTTTTAATTTTTAATTTTTTATTTAATCATATTTTTTATTTTATTTTAATATATCTTTTTATTTTAAAGCAACCCAACTAATATTTACCTGCAGCAAATGCGAAATGCGGCCGACAGCCGACCGGTTTCAGCATCTCCCATTTACTTTTCATTACTTTTGGGTCATCTCTTATTCTCCACCTCCTCCTCATCTTGGTCGTACAATTGTCAACAGCAAAGGCAGGCGCTTCCTGCATTTTCTTAAACTTCTTGAGCCCCCACTGAGTGTATTGCCGTACAACCGTGTCCGAGAAAGGCAAGAAGAGAGCCTTGACCTTTGACAAAAATGTAAAATTATAAAATTATTTTTATTATGAAATAAATTTAACGCAATATTATAAAACTACATTAATTTTATATAAATATTTTAAAAAAATGTTGTGATTTTTTTAATATTTTTAAAAAAATATTTTAAGATATTAAAAAAATTGTATAAATAAAACATATATCTCAAAATATTTAAATTCTTAATTTTTTTGCATAATTTTTTTAACATTTTAAAATATATTGTAAAAATATAAAAAAAATTACAAAATTATTTTAAAATACTTATATAAAAATAATGTAAAATAAAAAACTAAAAAAAAAAAAAATTCCTAATATAGGAATTTCTAAATAGAAATCCGAAAGTAAAATCCCAAAATAAAAATTCCTAGCTTTTTTTTTTTTTTTTCTCTTTATATTTATAGCATTTTTTTTATTGAATATACTTTGTGAGAACTAAAAAAAACCTTTGTATTAGCCATGACTTTTGCTACGAAAGATATGCGTAATATTCTTAAAGGGGGATCCACAAAATGTTGCAAGTTTGCAACCACCTGCTTCCCGGAGGAAAACGTCAAAATTCGTGTACAGTGTTTGGGGATGCTGAGCCATGTGGGGTAGAGCTATTATGGCGTGATAAGCCATACCTTCGTAAAGGAAAACAGTGCCCTTCTTGCAAATATAAATATGGAGCCAACCTCCACTTCCTCCTCAATCTAGTTCGAGATAAGCACTTCCGGCATTTTCATAAGCTTCTTCAGCCCCCACACTTCCTCTGTGTGTATTGCCTTAGGAAAACAGAGCGTCGACAGAGAAGAAAGCGAAAATGAACAATCTTCGTCCTGATGGGTTAGTAGTACAATACGTCTTCCTCTTTAGTTTATGAGTTGTAGGAATCATTTTATTAATGTAGTAAGCAGCATCTTGCTCATCGCCTCTGTTTTTCAAGCGTAATTAGTGCATACATATGATCCTTCATTTTTGTTTGTTTTACTAAATAGATCACTTCAATGGATATATGTTTCGTTCTTCTTTCTGATACATAAGAGACAGTACTGCTGGATCTCAAAAACCAGATACATGGTTCTTGCTTATATATATATATATATATATATATATATATGGTTCGTTTCTTCAGGCATGCACCCACTTTGTTTTTTACAAATTATCACGGAACTTTGCTTATAGAAACTTCTACCCAGAAAACCTGAATGCCCATGATAAGCCATATAGGGAGCAAACGATACGCGCTTTTGTAAAGGCATGAGACAAAGAAGAATCTCTCTCTGTCCAAGATGATATCATTATTCACCGCTAAGAAAAGAACATGTAAGACGAGTTGTGTTTTATAGCCCAGTATGTCTTCTTTAAAGGTCCATTCTTCTTCCCCTCGAGTTTACTGATCGGAGTGAGGAGGCATCTCTATTAGTCCACCATTGTTAATGAATCATGTGAAAGAAATGAATTTATTAAAAACGTATAATTTATTTATTTATTTATTTTTGTGAAAATAAGTATATAATTCACCTAAATTTTTTGTATAATATCAATTAATTAAACAAGTATTTAAAAATGAAACCAAAGGTCTCGTTGTGTTCAAATCAGACCACCAAGATTGTGGTCCTGCCACAGCAGGGTAATCTTTCTTTTTAAATGTATTTTTTAAACTCTTACTACGTAAAATTTACTTAATTCAAAAAGTAATTTATTTTCTGAATTAAATAATGATTTTTCGTGGGCTAGTCCATGACTTCCACTTGTTTTTCCTTGACCACCGTGGTGAAAGAAAAGCTAACAAACGAAACCTCTTCCTCACTTAAGTACAAATATTATTTTTAAGAAAATTTTTGGAAAGTTTTTAGATTTTTTTTTCTTAGAATTTTGAGAAAGTAGAGAAAAATTCTTGAATAACTTTTCTTTTTATTTTAATTTTTTTCCTAAAAAGTGTATTAAGTTCGTAAAAATAAATAGGTATAGTTAGAAAATTGTTTAAAGTTGGCGGTCTTGAAATTATTTTATATGCTAATAAGACCTATATGTTCATTCACTCGGATAACATTTATGTCTCATTTGGATAGTAAAATAAGATGCGATGATTTTAAATAAAAATTGAAAGTTGAAAAAATATTATATGAAAGTTAATTTTTAATATTATTATTATTTTGAAATTTAAAAAAATTGAATTATTTATTATATTTTATATGAAAATTTGAGAAAATTATAATATATCATAAATTAAATTAAATTAAATAAGATGAGTTTAAATGATTTCTCAATCCAAATGAAATCTTATTTGGCTGGCAAAGACAAAAATAATAAAAGAACTAAAAGGAAAATGCATGTATCTTAAACCTAAGTATCCCACAACACAGGGTGTTTAATCAAAATCTATAATCAAAATGAAAAAAAGGGGGCAATTATAATTTAATGGTTGAAATTACTCTCACCATTTCCTAGCTAATCTTGATTTTGGTTTGCAGTGGTGAGCAAAGAGAATTTATTGGTCTAACCATCGAAGTCCTAGTCACCATCCAAACTCCCATTCAAGTGTTGGTGAACCTTCTTCAACTAGAGAGTCAGAAGTCAGGCTTCTCTCCATTCGAGACACACCGCACAGTCATGTATCTTTTCATTGGAAGTGTATGTATTTACTTTCTAGCATTGATGGAGTTATTCCGACCCAATGCGAATGCCAGCTACCGCCATGTCGTTAGGCTTATTTGCTATATCTCAGGAGTTCTCGCATGCACTTTTCTAGTATTGATCCTCTTCCCTACCTTTGGGTGGATTATTTTATCTTTATTTTTCATAAGAATGTTACCTAATATGCATCAACAGATTATTGAATTAATCGATGGTATATCCGTTAGATTTTTCAATATGTATGATTCAATCCAGCAGTATTTCAATCAAAATTATGTTCAAGCAGAACCTGCCCCTCAAGCAATTAACGGTAACTCAATAGAGCAAGATGACGATAGTGGCGAGCCAACAGAGCAAGAGGATAGAGATGTTTGATTGCTGATGTTGTCACGCGTGTTCTAGTTGGTTGATCAGGATCTCAAGACAAGTTGTATTAAGAGCCCAAAGATCATGAGTTCAGTCTAAATATTATTTTATGTAAAAATAAATGTGCTCTTAATGCAAGTTTCTTCATCTCTTTCAGCTTCTTCTTCTTCCTCTTCCTTGTCCATGTGTATTTTTGTAACTGCATTACTATTGCTTTATTCACAGTGTGGTAAGACATATAATGTAATAATTTGCTTTTAATATATTGAAGTTGCTTGCTAATACATTTATTCTGGCAATGTAAGAGATGTGATCTCGATTCGAGATGTTTTTTCTAATCCTACTTATATTTTTGAAGGATGATTCTTAGGCTTAAATGCACAGAACCAAACAATTTTTATCAAGCTAACATGAAGATAAGCTGAAAAGATGATGAAATACTAGCCAATTGTTGAGAGAGAAAAAAATATATGAGCCAATCATATTGATGCACATGGCCTAATTGCATTTCATATACCATGTTCATTGCATTAAATGCAACCTAAAAACTTATTTAATTCGTATTCCCATATTATTATTTTGAAAAAAAAAATTAACATAACCACAGCAAACTTAATCAATTGTAACGATAAGTCGATGCGAAATGAATAAAAAAGAAATGATCTAATTGATTGTTCAGAGGGAAAGAAAATATGAAAAAGATAACAAAATCAATTGAAAATTAAAAGGAGAAAAGATAAATCAATCATTATGAACAGATAGAATATAGAGCATCTCTTCTTTCATCACCATGGATATAAGTGAACCAAAATCTGGCAGTGACCATATATAAGGGTGTTCATCCGAATTCCGAATTATCAAATCTGGAATACGGATTTAAAATTTCTTTTAACTTTTTTTAAAAAAAATTTAAAACAAAAAGAAATAATTAAAATTTTAATTTAGGTCGGGTACAACTCGGCCTAAATGAACAGGCCTAACCATATACACCAATAACTATAAAATTGTTGAAGATTAGCAGATCATATGAGTTCAAGCTCTTCCATTCTGTATTCTAGAGAGAGAGAGAGAGAGAGGATACCTATTTCAGGCACTTCTTTGTCTTACTGCCCTAATTTTCATGAAGAGACATTTAAAAAGTAAGCGCTGGAAATTAAAGATTCATAATTAGCATATGAGAAATTCTTAAAACAGAGAGAGAGAGAGAGATGAAAGCATAATTGGGAGAAATAACATATATATTTTACTGTAGGTGAAAGAAAACGATGATCTAACGTCTAGTCATAATTGCAAAAATCTTCAACTAAGGAATCTGAAAAGCAAAGACACAGATTTATTAGGCTAGAAAGAGAAATTTCATACTCTCATTGTCTTTATGAAGAGCAAAAGAACAAATTTTTTAGTCAAGTCTACTTCACTGTATGGGCATGACTTAATAGCTAATCACGTAATTTTATAAATTGACTAAGATCCATGTCTACTTAGCATATTCTCTTCCACCTTCCTACCATCAAGGAAGTGGAGAGACATTTTGGTGGTGTTTTGACTTTTTTTTTTTTTTTTTTTAATTCAAAAAGAGGGTTAGGTTTTGTTGAGTGTTTAATCAAGGGCTTGGTTTTATTTCTCTCTATGAATGTCTGATGTTCTTATGATTCTCTTCATTACGTTGTAAATGGGGTTACTAAATTTTTGTCATTTTGGGTCCAATTTGCTTGCTTTTTGTTTTAATTTTGCTGAATCTTGGATTTCTTTTATTTTTTGATAAGTTGCTGAATCTTGGATTTTTTTGCTTAATATGTTGGATTTTTGTAGGAAGGCTACTCCGTCTCCCTGTTCTGTTCCCCTAAAAATCCAGCCACCATGTAGGGATCCGTTGTGTCTTTCACTATAAATGACATTACGTGGATAAGGTTTGGGATCCTGAGATATTCCACTAATTTAGATTTTCTTCTTTATAAGTGACCAGCTCAGAGTTATTTATTATGTATGATGCTTTCAAACGTCTCTCAAGAAGCAAGACAGAATATATGTCCCCATGAAAGGCTGACCTTTAAAGTAGGTCTAATTTGGTTCAATTTGCTTTGGGGGGAAAGTATTGCTTCTGATGTAAATACAAATGATTTTCATATATATATATATATATATATATATATATATATATATATCCCCGGAGTTTTTTTTTTCTTTGTGGGTGGGGAGGATTGTTCTTCCATGCTGTTCACTTATCTTATTAGCCACGCTTGTGTCTTTTGGAGCACAGTTTGAGCAAAAAAAGTTTTATTTCGCCTGTTGACTAGGTGAAAATTGATACCCAGAACATTTTTATTGGATTAGGTATTTTTATTTTTCAAAAAGTATAATTTTATACGCATACCAAATATTTTTTGTCCTATTTCTTCAAAAGTAGAGAGAAAAAAAAAAAGTACTATTCGATCCTTCAAAGTAAATAGTATTTTTATTATATTTTTATATTTTCTTCTTCATACCTTTTGAAGAAATGCGACAAAAAAATTTGATATACGTGTAAAATTATACTTTTTGAAGAATGAATTTGCCTAATCCAATAAAAATACTCTCACAAGTCGCAATGCTATGGAAACTTGTCGCTCAGACTCGGATGATAATTAAAGCCTCACGATGATTTGTAAAAAGTAATGAGATAATTTGAGATAGTTTATAAATGGAAGTAAAATAGTTTGAGTTGAAATATTTTATAGAGTTTAAGAAAATTAGAGGAAAAAAATTAAATATTAATATCATAATGTTAAAAAATTATTACAATATTATTTTGGTTTTAAGATTTGAAAAAAGTTGAATTATTTTGTATTTTTTTTAAAGTTTGAAAAAATTATAATTTATTAGATGAAAAGTTTTGAAATTAGAAAATGAAAATTATGCATTTGTAGTATTTGGATGTTGAGCTGAGATGTAATGAAACAAAATCGTCTTTCAATCCAAATGGGGCCTAATAGTATCTCCTAAAAGTTGGAATCCAAAGAGAGCTCTTAAATTAGCTTACTTCAAATTATCACATTATTATTTACAAACCATTATACTACTATTTACAAAATTCTAATCTCATTTTGTTTTCCGAGCTTTAAAAGATATCGGCTGATTCATTATCGAAATTGAAACTTTCAATTTTTTTCAACTTCGACTTGGTTTTCCGGCTAATTTATTCTCCATGTTCACCAAAGTGGCTTATTAATCTCTGGTTGTTTGGAAGTGTGTGGTCGTAGGCATGCGAAAGGCAGATTAAGATGTAGGAAAGATTCTAAGACGTCGTCAACTGTTATGAATCTCTGGTTGTTTGGAAGTGTGTGGTCGTAGGCATGCGAAAGGCAGATTAAGATGTAGGAAAGATTCTAAGACGTCGTCAACTGTTATGAACGTATCGGATTCCTGAACACCCTACGTGAATTTACAACAAGAGAACTGAAAAAGGCTTGAAGGGTATTGGAATGCCTCCGATGTCAAGATCATATATATTGATCAGCGTTTATAACAAAGTGCTGAAATAGCCATCACTTACTTGGCTGGTTAACATCTTCTGATACATATAGAGGTTGAAGGCCTCTTTTTAGGCCCTGTAACAATCTAATTTCTTATTAACTTTGAGTTTGGCTCGGATTAGTGATTTGAATTTCTATTTTTATATAATCTTATTCCATCATTATAGGGAGGTATTTAAAATTTTCTCGTCATTATAAAATCCGTTAAATCTCTTAGAACACTCTCTTTGAAATAGCTAATATCCAACCTACGTTTTAGTTAAAATTAGCTTTAGCTATTTTATTCACATCAAATTTTTACATTAGATTATTATTTTTTAATTATATAATAATAAAATAATATGATATGAATTTAATTTTGATTATTTTATTCTCATCAAATCTTCACATTAGATTATTCATTTATTCAATATATAATAAAAAATAATACTAATTTAATTTTATTAAATTTTATCATTCTATCTATCATATGTTAATTAGTAATCATATTTTAATTAAGTTATTGATTACAAATTATATTTTCAATTGCCATTTAGACCCTTTTTGGATTTAAAACTCGTCTCAATTTATCTTATCTCATTTCATTTCATTTCATCTCACTAATACAATTTTTCCAAATTTTCATACATAATATAATAAATAATTCAATTGTTTTAAATCTCAAAAAAATAATAAAATTAAAAAGTATCATCTTAATAATATTTTATTCAATTTTCAAAACTCAACTCAACTAATCTAACCTCAACTTATCTCATCTCAATTCACTATTTAAACCATACCTTAATACTAATAACCACTAATGTCTAATTAATTCATCTAAAATTTCATATAAATATCTTAATTACGAATCAATCTTCTATATTTTTCATCTACTTATATATATATATATATACATATACTAGGTCGGGAGTAATGTGTGAAACCTGTTGCCTAGTTAAGCGAAACAATTTTTTTACGAAATAATATATTTGTTTTTATAAAAAATCAACAAGCATCTATTAGATAAAAATAACTCAAACCTAACGGTACTATGAATAATATGGAAAGTAAAAGACGTTAGATATTTTAGCAATATTTTTCTCAACAAAATATATGAATAAACTTAAAATATCAAATATGTATTACGTAAACTTGTCCTAATAAGTCAATGACATGCAAAAGAAAATGAATGGGTCCTTCAATTCCTAAAGGAATAGGAATGGCATTTCGAGAATTAAACATGTCTTTAGACATTTTTGCATCGTAGTTACCTTTTCCAGCTCATTTATTAAGATGCGGCACATTTTATGCCAACGATGTTGGAGTCTAGTCCCGAAAAGCGGCATTTCTGCCACCTTCCCTCCATAGATCCTAGATCAGGACAACAATTCAGAATAGCACACTTTGAAGAAGCAATAAACTGAAGGGATTTGATAGACTCACCTTACAGTAGCCACAACAAACAAATATGCACTTTAGGACTGCACAATCTGAAACCATTTAATGGACGTATGCATCAGTTTTGCTTCGGATAAGATCCAGTATTCATTTTTATTTTTTTGGATTGGAAATTTGGGAGCTAGTTGATCGTGTGTGTCTCAAATGTGGAAGACATCAATATGAGTTGAACTTATTTCATACACGAATCACTTGCTTCTATCTAATGGAAAACATTGGAACAACTCAAAAAAAAAAAACAAAAGAAGAAAGTCTAATTCCTTGAACTTAAGGTAGGGCAATCTTGACATGGCTCAATAAAAAAACCCATCATATCATTGGAAGCCCCAATATGTTGTTAGTTTATCTATCTGCCCGTGTTTGTAAATGGGGTTATCAATAGAAATCAAAATTTTTTCTCATCCTAACTTGAGGTCCCTAATGTCACATGCCTGGGGAAGGGACAAATTAACAAAGAGTAGAACACAAATGTTCAATGGACCTTGAATGCTAGATTACCCAGCTAGTTAAACTTCCAATACAAAAGAGTATCTTGTGCTTTCATTGGAAATAAATTCAGAACAACAAGGTGCAAAAGAGTTGCATAAGTTCCTAAGAAATTGCAATTAAGTGTCACGTATAAAATTCAAACTATGAAAATGAGACAGGAGGCAAGACATCAGAAAACAAACATGCAAAAAAAAAAAAAAAAAAATCCGAAAACAGACATGCACAAAAATGTAAGTAAGAGCACAAACATACCTGCAACCCATTCATGAAACCAGGACTTATGTACCCAAACTGAAAGGGGAATGCTTTGGACGCATCTGCGGGGGCTACCATATTAATACCATAGAGAAGGTAATCAGTTCATACCAATAAAATTGATTTACCAGCTGAATCATCATCGTTTTCCTCTTCAAGATTAACTGGTTTCTGCCAAACTGGATCTTCATTCAAGACTAAAACACCTTTTCCATCTGGTTTACTTTGGACCACCTTCTTCTTCCTTTGTTTCTTTTCCTTTTCTTCCTCATCATTGCTCTTGTATCTCTTCAGATATTCTTTAAGCGACTTGGACCCCGAACTTGAAGCCACCACAATAATTCAATAACAATGGCCTTGAACTTGCAGGAAAGACAATATTACTGCATTTGATTTTCAACCAACAACAAAAAAAAAAGGATTTTAAACTCATTAGAATTACCAACATAGAAGCAGCAGATCTATTAAATAGGCAAGAGATCAAACAGATCTGTTAACGATTATTTCCTTGTTTTCATTTCTTATATTCTTCTTGTTTTTCCCTATAATGTGCTTTTATATTCTTTGCGACTTAATTATTACTTGTTTTTTTATCACTTCAATTTGGAAAATTGCATTCTCGATATCTTTTTCTCCAGTTTATTTCAATCAGAAGAACCGACCCCAATGCCCTTATATAAGTATACATTTGACAACCAATGCCCTTATGCTTCAGTATCTTATTTCTAAATGGCAAGACATATCAATAGAAACACATTCATATACTCAAGGGGCAGCACAGATTAATGGAAAGTACTACTAAATGTGGAAGGAGTGCTGGTTATAATTTATTAATTTCGCTAAAAGCACAAATCCAACAAAAGCATCCTCAAGAAGTAATCAAAATTCTGGAAATTAGGGGCATAAAAATCAATAATGAATCATAATCCAAACAGTGGCACAAGACTACTGAGATTTGTAATACATGACCTATTTTGTATATTTCCCATTAATCCTACCAAGTAAATCAAGGGACCTGCTTGTTTCAAGCATTAAGTTCTCTGTTCAGACCTGAGCTCTGTTTTCACTCACCTCATAAATGACACAACCCTTAAACAAGCAAACTTTCCATCATTACCCAATGGTACTATTTTCCTTAATATCCAAAAATGATTTAAAATCAATACAATAACCCAAAATTGTATGTCTATTTAAAATGAAGCTTGCGTATAGTTTATTTAAAAAGTGAATAAGGACGTATGTGAGTAAAAACTATTAAACTACGTATAAAATACTCTATAACAATTCAATAGTTATCTATATCTATTATAAAAAGCATTTATCCACTTTTAAACAATAATTTGTGTTCGTCAAAATTCAATCGAAATATAGAAACTCCATTATTGTCAAATTTGAGAATGAAATAAACCAAAATTAATATTGCAATCAATTAAGGATGCCCAGGATTAACTTTCCTCAAAACCCATTCTAGTGGTGCGCTCATTGATATATATACTCCTCGGCAAGCTCTATATAAAGAAATATACAAACAATTTGTACGACATTTAATTGAGTTATTTCATCAAACAGATTGTGCTCAATTATCTACAATCAATAGGAAGAACTCATATGGATTGATTTACTCTCAGTTTCATAACCAATCTAGTACTTACTCTCAATATCTTGAATATTATATCGGTAACGTACTAATCAAAAAATTAGAATAAAATATTTTGATATTGGTATGATTTCATATATCATTTTAGAATAGTCTATACATAAAAAAAAATTATATATATAAATATATATAAATTATATTTCAAGATAATAATTAATATATAAATAAATTATATATATAAATATATATATAAATAATCTAATTTAAATTAAAATAAAAAATAATAGTAAAAAAAATTTCAAGATTTGGTACTGGTCGATACAGGCTCGTACACGTGATTAGTACGATCGAAATATTGATAGCCCGTATGATTGGTACGAAACAGATTTAATTTTTATATATTATACAGTACCGGCCAATACGGTACCCAATGATTTGCTCTCTTTGAGTGGGGTTACAAAGAAGTCCAAAATATTGGACTGTACCTGGCGCCCCATACTGGTTTACTCTCTTTGAGTGGGGCTCATCCAAGAAAATGAGAGGAAAGTGAGGGAAAGGTGAAAGAACTTTCTATAACATTTTAGATGATTTCCGTAGGGTATCCTGGCACGCAGATATCCATCTATCTATGGGCCTACACTAAAAACATACTAAAATTGAAATGAGACTACACTAAGGGCCTAAGCCCATTAACTATTACAACCAAAGGTCCAATAAAATAGTCCAAGACCTGACACGCAAGGATAAAAGAAGTAAAAAGTATAAAAGGATAAATGTAGTCCTTGGTATGGATTGGGCCCAAGTTAATCGGCTTGTTACATAAACTTTATCAGAGAAGAGACGAGAGCCTTTGGACGGCAGAGGGTAGCGACCTCGCCGACCTGGAGGCTCTGGAAGCCGATCGGAAGATCTGAGAGGTCATTGTTCGAATGACTGGGAGCGATTTGGAGCTGTGCGGCGCGGGTTAAAAACGCCGTTTAATAGCAGTTTTATAGCCACTTATATATAGAAGATATATATATATATTAAATTTCACAGTACTTCTGAGAATCACACTTCAATTCTCTTCGTGTTCGTGGCCTGTTGGTCTCTCCAACTTGACCTGTAGGAAAAGTATTTTTATTAGATTATCTAAAGCTGAATTTTAAAAGGTATAATTTTGATAATTATTAGATAAAATTTTAATTTTATCATTTATAAAAAGTATTTTTTTATTTTACAAACTTCTCATCATTTTTAATCAAATATGATCAAATTTTTTTGATAAATTTGTAAAATTATACTTTTTAAAATTTAACTTTAGACAATTCAATTATTCAGAAGATTTTCGTCTCTACAACAATCTAATTTGGCTGTACAGTATCAGCTAAACGTAGATTTTTTTATTAAATATATTTTATTAAAATAATTATAAAAACTTTTAAAAGAAAAATAATATGATATCGAATAATATGATATAATTCATTGTTATACGTTATATAGAAAATCCAAAGTTTAATTTATCTTTTACATATAATTATCTCTTTTTTTGAAATTCAAATATAACTCGTTTCCAAAGTTTAGCGCATATATATTATATATTATATATATATATATATATATATATATATATTTGTTTTTTCAATTGTAACATACGGACAAGCTTACATGAAAAGCTTTTTAGACTGTTGGAAGAATGCAATTTCAATTTTTTTTTGCATATATTTTCCTCACTTTATTTATGTATTGTATCGCTTTCATGTTTTTGGTGTTCCTAAAAAACTTCAATTGAACTATTTATTATAGCCTAAAAATATAATTTGATCCCTCCAAACTTATAATATTCCCGACTTCGTCCCTACCCAATGTGCTCGCAGTGCACACAATACTTACAAGGAAAAAGTGAAAATGAGGGAGGCGTTTGTTTTTCCATTGAGTAATGATACTCACATTGCACATAACACATTCCACAATTATATTTTAAGATAAAATTAATTTCATGAAATGATGCTACTAATAAGTTATTTTACAAATCTATCACTTAATTATTTAAAACATAGTTTTATATAATGCTGTAAAAAATATTGTACAGTTATCATTTTCCAAATATATAAATACCTTACTTTAAAATTATTAGACATATAAAAATACGAACATATAATATACTCATATTTTTACAGGATCAAGCCGACGTTACATTTATTAAAATTATTGTTTATATATATATATATATATATATAAGTAGTTTTAATTTAAGTATCAGTTTTAATTATAATTAGTGTTAGAGTACTTTCATTGAATTGAATTGATTAAAAAAGTTGAATTATTTATTATATTTTATATGAAAATTTGAGAAAATTATAATATACCATAAATTAAATTAAATTAAATAAGATGAGTTTAAATGATTTCTCAATCCAAATGAAATCTTATTTGGCTGACAAAGACAAAAATAATAAAAGAACTAAAAGGAAAATGCATGTATCTTAAACCTAAGTATCCCATAGCATACGGTGTTTGATCAAAATCTATAATCAAAATGAAAAAAAGGGGGCAATTATAATTTAATGGTTGAAATTACTCTGACCATTTCCTAGCTAATCTTGATTTTGGTTTGCAGTGGTGAGCAAAGAGAATTTATTGGTCTAACCATTGAAGTCCTAGTCACCATCCAAACTCCCATTCAAGTGTTGGTGAACCTTCTTCAACTAAAGAGTCAGAAATCAGACTTCTCTCCATTCGAGATGCACCGCACAATCATGTATCTTTTCATTGGAAGTGTATGTATTTATTTTCTGGCATTGATGGAGTTATTTCGACCCAATGCGAATGACAGCTACCGCTATGTCGTTAGGCTTATTTGCTATATCTCGGGAGTTCTCGCATGCACTTTTCTAGTATTGATTATCTTCCCTACATTTGGGTGGATTATTTTATCTTTATTTTTCATAAGAATGTTACCTAATATGCATCAACAGATTATTGAATTAATCGATGGTATATCCGTTAGATTTTTCAATATGTATGATTCAATCCAGCAGTATTTCAATCAAAATTATGTTCAAGCAGAACCTGCCCCTCAAGCAATTAACGGTAACTCAATAGAGCAAGATGACGATAGTGGCGAGCCAACGGAGCAAGAGGATAGAGATGTTTGATTGCTGATGTTGTCACGCGTGTTCTAGTTGGTTGATCAGGATCTCAAGACAAGTTGTATTAAGAGCCCAAAGATCATGAGTTCAGTCTAAATATTATTTTATGTAAAAATAAATGTGCTCTTAATGCAAGTTTCTTCATCTCTTTCAGCCTCTTCTTCTTCCTCTTCCTTGTCCATGTGTATTTTTGTAACTGCATTACTATTGCTTTATTCACAGTGTGGTAAGACATATAATGTAATAATTTGCTTTTAATATATTGAAGTTGCTTGCTAATACATTTATTCTGGCAATGTAAGAGATGTGATCTCGATTCGAGATGTTTTTTCTAATCCTACTTATATTTTTGAAGGATGATTCTTAGGCTTAAATGCACAGAACCAAACAATTTTTATCAAGCTAACATGAAGATAAGCTGAAAAGATGATGAAATACTAGCCAATTGTTGAGAGAGAAAAAAATATATGAGCCAATCATATTGATGCACATGGCCTAATTGCATTTCATATACCATGTTCATTGCATTAAATGCAACCTAAAAACTTATTTAATTCGTATTCCCATATTATTATTTTGAAAAAAAAAATTAACATAACCACAGCAAACTTAATCAATTGTAACGATAAGTCGATGCGAAATGAATAAAAAAGAAATGATCTAATTGATTGTTCGGAGGGAAAGAAAATATGAAAATTACGTGATTAGCTATTAAGTCATGCCCATATAGTGAAGTAGACTTGACTAAAAAATTTGTTCTTTTGCTCTTCATATAGACAATGAGAGTATGAAATTTCTCTTTCTAGCCTAATAAATCTGTGTCTTTGCTTTTCAGATTCCTTAGTTGGAGATTTTTGCAATTATGACTAGACGTTAGATCATCGTTTTCTTTCACCTACAGTAAAATATATATGTTATTTCTCCCAATTATGCTTTCATCCCTCTCTCTCTCTCTCTGTTTTAAGAATTTCTCATATGCTAATTATGAATCTTTAATTTCCAGTGCTTACTTTTTAAATGTCTCTTCATAAAAATTAGGGCAGTAAGACAAAGAAGTGCCTGAAATAGGTATCCTCTCTCTCTCTCTCTAGAATACAGAATGGAAGAGCTTGAACTCATATGATCTGCTGATCTTCAGCAATTTTATAGTTATTGGTGTATATGGTTAGGTCTGTTCATTTGGGTCGGGTACAACCCAAATGAATATAAATCATTATGAATATAAATATAAATCATTATCAATTGAAAATTAAAAGGAGAAAAGATAAATAAATCATTATGAACAGATAGAATATAGAGCATCTCTTCTTTGATCACCATGGATATAAGTGAATCAAAATCTGGCAGTGACCATATATAAGGGTGTTCATCTGGATTCCGAATTATTAAATTTGGAATACGGATTTAAAATTTCTTTTAACTTTTTTAAAAAAAAAATTAAAACAAAAAGAAATAATTAAAATTTTAATTTGGGTCGGGTACAACACATTAAGCAGTGACCATATATAAGGGTGTTTAATCAAGGGCTTGGTTTTATTTCTCTCTATGAATGTCTGATGTTCTTAGGATTCTCTTCATTACGTTGTAAATGGGGTTACTAAATTTTTGTCATTTTGGCTCCAATTTGCTTGCTTTTTGTTTTAATTTTGCTGAATCTTGGATTTCTTTTATTTTTTGATAAGTTGCTGAATCTTGGATTTTTTTGCTTAATGTGTTGGATTTTTGTAGGAAGGCTACTCCGTCTCCCTGTTCTATTCCCCTAAAAATCCAGCCACCATGTAGGGATCCGTTGTGTCTTTCACTATAAATGACATTACGTGGATAAGGTTTGGGATCCTGAGATATTCCACTAATTTAGATTTTCTTCTTTATAAGTGACCAGCTCAGTTATTTATTATGTATGATGCTTTCAAACGTCTCTCAAGAAGCAAGACAGAATATATGTCCCCATGAAAGGCTGACCTTTAAAGTAGGTCTAATTTGGCTCAATTTGCTTTGGGGGGAAAGTATTGCTTCTGATGTAAATACAAATGATTTTCATATATATATATATATATATATATATATATATATATATATCTCCCCGGAGTTTTTTTTTTCTTTGTGGGTGGAGAGGATTGTTCTTCCATGCTGTTCACTTATCTTATTAGCCACGCTTGTGTCTTTTGGAGCACAGTTTGATACCCAGAGCATTTTTATTAGATTAGGTATTTTCATTTTTTAAAAAGTATAATTTTATACGCATACCAAAATTTTTTTGTCCTATTTCTTCAAAAGTAGAGAGAAAAAAAAAATAAAAAAAAATAAAAGTACTATTCGATCCTTCAAAGTAAATAGTATTTTTATTATATTTTTATATTTTCTTCTTCATACTTTTTGAAGAAATGCGACAAAAAAATTTTGATATACGTGTAAAATTTTACTTTTTGAAGAATGAATTTGCCTAATCCAATAAAAATGCTCTCAGAAGTCGCAATGCTATGGAAACTTGTCGCTCCGACTCGGATGATAATTAAAGCCTCACGATGATTTGTAAAAAGTAATGAGATAATTTGAGATAGTTTATAAATGGAAGTAAAATAGTTTGAGTTGAAATATTTTATAGAGTTTAAGAAAATTAGAGGAAAAAAATTAAATATTAATATTATAATGTTAAAAAATTATTACAATATTATTTTGGTTTTAAGATTTGAAAAAAGTTGAATTATTTTGTATTTTTTTTTAAGTTTGAAAAAATTATAATTTATTAGATAAAAAGTTTTGAAATTAGAAAATGAAAATTATACGCATTTGTAGTATTTGGATGTTGAGTTGAGATGTAATGAAACAAAATCGTCTTTCAATCCAAATGGGGCCTAATAGTATCTCCTAAAAGTTGGAATCCAAAGAGAGCTCTTAAATTAGCTTACTTCAAATTATCACATTATTATTTACAAACCATTATACTACTATTTACGAAATTCTAATCTCATTTTGTTTTCCGAGCTTTAAAAGATATCGGCTGATTCATTATCGAAATTGAAACTTTCAATTTTTTTCAACTTCGATTTGGTTTTCCGGCTAATTTATTCTCCATGTTCACCAAAGTGGCTTATTAATCTCTGGTTGTTTGGAAGTGTGTGGTCGTAGGCATGCGAAAGGCAGATTAAGACGTAGGAAAGATTCTAAGACGTCGTCAACTGTTATGAACGTATCGGATTCCTGAACACCCTACGTGAATTTACAACAAGAGAACTGAAAAATGCTTGAAGGGTATTGGAATGCCTCCGATGTCAAGATCATATATATTGATCAGCGTTTATAACAAAGTGCTGAAATAGCCATCACTTACTTGGCTGGTTAACTTTGAGTTTGGCTCGGATTAGTGATTTGAATTTCTTTATATAATCTTATTCTATCATTATAGGGAGGTATTTAAAATTTTCTCGTCATTATAAAATCCGTTAAATCTCTTAGAACACTCTCGTTGAAATAGCTAATATCCAACCTACGTTTTAGTTAAAATTAGCTTTAGCTATTTTATTCACATCAAATTTTTACATTAGATTATTATTTTTTAATTATATAATAATAAAATAATATAATATGAATTTGTTTTTGACTATTCTATTCTCATCAAATCTTCACATTAGATTATTCATTTATTCAATATATAATAAAAAATAATACTAATTTAATTGTATTAAATTTTATCATTCTAACTATTATATGTTAATTATTAATCATATTTTAATTAAATTATTGATTACAAATTATATTTTCAATTGCCATTTAGGCCCTTTTTGGATTTAAAACTCGTTCAATTTATCTTATCTCATCTCATTTCATTTCATCTCACCAATACAACTTTCCCAAATTTTCATATATAATATAATAAATAATTCAATTGTTTTAAATCTCAAAAAAATAATAATATTAAAAAGTATCATCTTAATAATATTTTATTCAATTTTCAAAACTCAACTCAACTAATCTAACCTCAACTTATCTCATCTCAATTCACTATTTAAACCATACCTTAATACTAATAACCACTAATGTCTAATTAATTCATCTAAAATTTCATATAAATATCTTAATTACGAATCAATCTTCTATATTTTTCATCTACTTATATATATATATATACATATACTAAGTCGGGAGTAATGTGTGAAACACGTTGCCTAGTTAAGCGAAACAGTTTTTTTACGAAATAATATATTTTTTTTTATAAAAAATCAACAAGCATCTATTAGATAATAATAACTGAAACCTAACGGTACTATGAATAATATGGAAAGTAAAAGATATTAGATATTTTAGCAATATTTTTCTCAACAAAATATATGAATAAACTTAAAATATCAAATATGTATTACGTAAACTTGTCCTAATAAGTCAATGACATGCAAAAGAAAATGAATGGGTCCTTCAATTCCTAAAGGAATAGGAATGGCATTTCGAGAATTAAACATGTCTTTAGTCATTTTTGCATCGTAGTTACCTTTTCCAGCTCATTTATTAAGATGCGGCACATTTTATGCCAACGATGTTGGAGTCTAGTCCCGAAAAGCGGCATTTCTGCCACCTTCCCTCCATAGATTTTTAGATCAAGACAACAATTCAGAATGAGCATGTCTGGGGAGCAGCCACACTCGGCGCACTCCCCTCACATGAACAGTGTCGTGCACAGTGCACGGCACTGTTCATGTGAGGGGAGTGCGCTGAGTGTTGGCTACTCCCCTCACTTTTCCATTCAGAATAGCACACTTTGAAGAAGCAATAAACTGAAGGGATTTGATAGACTCACCTTACAGTAGCCACAACAAACAAATATGTACTTTAGGACTGCACAATCTGAAACCATTTAATGGATGTATGCATCAGTTTTGCTTCGGATAAGATCCAGTATTCATTTTTATTTTTTTGGATTGGAAATTTGGGAGCTAGTTGATCGTGTGTGTCTCAAATGTGGAAGACATCAATATGAGTTGAACTTATTTCATACACGAATCACTTGCTTCTATCTAATGGAAAACATTGGAACAACTCAAAAAAAAAAAAAAAAACAAAAGAAGAAAGTCTATGAGCCAACTTAGTTTATCTCATCTCATCTCATCTCACTTATCATCTCAACTCACTTATCATCTCAACTCACTTTATAGCATATATCCAAACCTCTCCTAAGTTACTTTATGAGCCAACCATGGAAGCATCGAATCATTTAGTTAAAAGGAACAATGACAACATGCGTATTGCCTTTCCCACTATCCTAGATGCATTGAATAGAAAGATAGCAAGAAGGAGATTAATCGCATTGTTGGCATACGATCATTAGGGATTGTACGTGGAGGTGTGTGGAGACCACACGTGACTCTAGGAGTAGAGGTTAATCAAATTTAAAAGATTTGAGACTGCTAGCTTCGAAGATACTGTGCAAATCATGTGGCCATAGGCTCTCTTCAGTGTGGCGGTGACTGGATTTCACACACTAGTTGTTGATTCTTGTATCTTGTGTTAATCTCATACATTTTTTTTATAGAGTTTGCGTGAAATTTTTTATTTGAAATTTATACATAACTAGTATTACTCTAAATAACATAGTTAGAAGAAAAAAGAAAGAGTAACCCTCGAAGCGTTGTTGCTCTGAATAGGGAAAGAAACGCACTTATAAAAGGTAGCTAGGCTTATTTTTGAAAAGGAATGTTAAATTACGCATATATTCCTGATTTATGTCACAGCATTAAGCATGACGTTAATAATATGGGAAGCCATGCATAAGTGGGCAATGGGTCTCTCTTCCATATGCCAATCAAGTACAAGCTGCATGCACTAGTCCAAAATGGCAAATGGTTTAATATATAATCTAGTTAGCTAGTAATATTATTAAGATCATTATAATATAAATAACTAAATTTATTTTCTTTATTAATTTAATTTGTTGGGTATTGATTTTACTTGGAAGTCTTAAATTATTCAAATTCTGATTCCAGACTTTATTTTGTTTAATGAAATATTTCTTGTATTGGGTCTAAATTGTTTTTTTATTTTTTTATTTTTTTGATAACCCAAATTGTTAAAGTACGTAATTTGGTTTGTAAGATTATCAAAGCATAAACGACCCTTACTTTTCTCACTCTTTTACCTTTTTCTCCTTTTGTAAGAATACTCTTACAAACAATTTGGTTTGTGTGTGGGTCGTTATATATGCTTTGGTGATCTTATACTTTAACAATCTTATGCTTTAAAAATTTACCTATCCATGTTGTTTCTCCTGCTTATACTTTAACAATATTATACCATCTTATGCTTTTTTCGCTTTTGCTCACTAATTTTTCAAAAGATGTTTGCAAACACCCAATTTCGTCACCATGTAGGATAGAAACTTTATTATAAAGACCACTCATTTTTCAAAGATGTTTGGGTGTTTTATAAAGATCAATCATTTTTCAAAGATGTTTGCGAACACCCAATATCGTCGAACATTATTATAAAGATCACTCATTTTTCAATTATGTTTGCGAACACCCAATTTCGTCACCATGGATAGAAACATTATTATAAATTCGTTTTATTATAAAGATGTTTTTGGATAAACAGGAGAAACAACATGGATAGAAACATTATTCTAAAGATGTTTTATAAAACTCAATAAAGAGGTTTTTGGTGACAAAATTGGGTGTAGTATGTCATGATCTTCCAATCTTTTTTTGGTGACGAAATTGGGTGTTCGCAAAGAGCCCCTCTTCAATCACCACGTCAGCAATGTTTTGGACTTTTTACACCCCCATAGGAGAACGACTTTGATGTTCAAATACAAGAATGCTTCCTCAAAGTCGAGAGAGGAAAGAACGGCAGCTCAGTGCAAGTGTTCATGTGCGACTGAAATTGCGACGCAGCTCGGCAATCAGAGAACAAGGCGAAAATGGGCGTCAACAACCCCGATAATTTTCGTCACGAGCGGTACTTATTAGTAGTTTAAAAACAAATATCACTGCTTTAATTTTGCAATATTGTTCCTCTTTGGTTAATGAGTTGTAGCAATCATTTATGTTGTTCTAAGCCGCATCAATGGATGGTGGATCTCAAAAACGAGATGGTTCTTAACTTTGCATTATTTGATGGTTGAAACTTATACATGAACATATTATGGTTCTTAACTTCGCATTTTACAGTCTTGATGGTTGAAACTGATACTGAACATTTCATGGCTTTGGTTTTGGTTTGCAGTGATCATGAGCGAAGAGCATATCTTGGTCTAACCATCGGATGCCTAACTTGCATCCAAACTCTCATTCAAGTGTTGGGGAATCTTCTTCAAGTACAGTATCAGAATTCTGGCTCATCTTCATTCAAGAGATACAGGTTAATCATGCCTTTTTTTATTGGAACTGTGTGCGTTCACTTCCTGGTATTGATGGAGTTATTTTGACCTAATCGTAATGCTGGTTACCGCTGTGCCGCTAGACTTATTTGCTACATCTTGGGTGTTTTCGCAAGTACTAGTCTAGTATTTATCTTCTTTCCTACCTTTAGATGGATTATTCTCTCTCTATTCTCCGTAAGAATATTACTTAGTCCATATCGACAGATTATTGAATTAAGAGATCGTATATCTGACAAATTATCCATTATATATGACTCGATCAAGTAGTACTTCAATCCAAATAATGTTCAAGCAGAACCAGGCCCTCAAGTGGATGAATGGGTTTGAATCGTTTCATGCTATCATGTGTGTGCTGGTTGCCTAGCAGGATCTCAAGGAAAGTGGTCTGAGTTGGGGTTCTTGTATTATCAGCCCGAGCCTCATGAGTTCAGTCCGTTGTTGTTGCTGTTGTTGTTGTTATTGTTGTTCAGGTATGGGATTTTAGTTGTATGAGTTTCCTGGGTCTGATAAGTGATATGGCTTTTCTCTTGTAGTGAATGACATGGGTAAGTTTTTCTGTCCCATTACAGATTTGGAGTTCTATGGGTATTTTTGGTTCAATTAGTCTTCAAGTTTCTAAATTTTGTGGGTTTTTCTCTATACTTGAATAGAATCTGTTGTGGTTTTAGTTGTTTGTCTAACGAGGAAACGAAGGAAAAAATAATATCTAGCTCGCATTGACTGTGTTGTGATTTGAATTGCTGGCTTATTACAAAAAGAAGGAAAAAATTTGAATACCCATGATAACCTATATAAGCAGCAAACGATACGAGCTTGTAAAGTGTTGGGATTGAGGTCGATTGACAAATAGTAAATATGAAGTAACGCAGCGGATGCAACAAAGAGATATAAAACAAATACACATAGAACACAATGGATACCAAGATTTGAAGTGGTTCAGCTCAACTGAGCCTACATTCACTGTTGGGTTGGTTTCAATGAATCACTATAGAACAGAGATAGAGTACAGAGATTGAATTACAATATTCTTACACTAGAAATTATTCAATATCTCTTACAAGTTGCAGAAATCTCTCTCTCACAAACTCAACATTTACAAGAGCTCAAAAAACAAAGATCTAACCAGAGAAATGAAGCTATTCATGGTCTGGAGCTGCTCAGCTTGTCGGAGGAGAAACGGGGGGGCCTGGAGCTCGCTGGCATCTGCTGCTTCCGTTTCTCCCGTCGCCCACTTCACGAAAATGAAGGTCGCGATATTTATAATATCCTATCTCGCTCGAGCGAACTTAAGTTTCGCTCGAGCGAATACTTCTATGTCAAACTTGCTCGATCTGGAAGTCGAGCGAGGGTCGAGCGAAATCTCGGTTTAGCATCTCATTTAAGCTGCACGTCGAGCGAGAGTTGAGCGAACTCTCTGTCTGATGCCTTACTCGAGCGACTGTTGAGCGATGGTTGAACAAACTTATGGGTTGAGGCTCACTTAAACTGCCGTTCGAGCGAGGGTCGAGCGAGAGTACCCAGGTGTGCTTAAATTAAAACTTAATTCAAGCCATATCTCAACATAAAGACTAGAGACACATGTTTGGAGAAGAAAAGAACAATGAAAAAGAGAAGCCATAGACAGGAGACAAAGAAGATTCTATCTCAGTTAAAGATTATATTCATTAATCACTAGTAAAAATAGGATAGGTAAGACTAGTGATTTTAGTTTTTTAACCCAATTTGTCTTATTTTAAGGTTGGGTTCAACCATTCTTCCCCTCCAAATAACCTCTCGAGTTTATTCCGAGCGAGGAGGCATCTGATCTATTCGTCCCTCATTGTTAGTGCATCATGTGAAGAAATGAATCTATTAAACACGTATTTTTTAACAATTAAAAAACGAGATGGTTTCTGCGTATATGAGGGTGCCATTGATTAGTTAGGTCTGTGCAAAAGGGGGCCTGATCCGAGAAAACTCCTGTGTATGAATATGTTTGGTTCCCGAGAACACTCCTTCCAGTGGATCCAAAAATGGGTGACAGTCTATGTTAATGTTGACAGATGTTTTTTCTGTCCTTGCATTTTCTAGGTTTTTCCGGTAACAGGGAATAAGCGAAAGCTGACTCCTTGACACGTGGATATACGGTGACCCTCCGTTAGAAGATTATCGGATGAAAAAGGAAGTAAACCGTAGAGAATTTTAGAAAAATGTCAGTGAAAGCTTCTTTTTTTTTCTTTCCTTTCTCTACAAACGCGCGGCCAAAAATCTAAACTCAGTTGAATGAGAGAGAGTTGGTCGTCATAAATTGAATCAGGTAATGTCTTCGTAGTTTCTCAAAAAGGTAATGTCTGTGTTTAATTTATTTTTTAATATTATTATTATTTAAAAATTTAAAAAATTTATATTAAAATTTAAAAAAATTGTATAAAAAATTATATTTTATCTAAAAAATTATAAAAATATAATAATAAAATAAAAATAAATTGACATGAATTTTAAATACAAACAAGATTTTAATAAGAGAATCTTCTTTTTTTTTTTTTTGTTTATTTTTGTTTGATGTCTTTTGCTTTTTTTGGATGGCGTAGATCTAAATCCAGACGATGGTGAACTCAAGCGGGACAAGAGAGATGAAATGCAAGACGACGAAGACGACGGAAAAATCCAAATCAAAAGTAGGAAATGATATGCTTGTTTACGAAATAGTTTGGTTTTGATTTTTTTTTACTTAAAATAAGAGCGCTCGTTATCTACAGACTTTATAATCTCTCTTTTATATCCTCCAGTTATAGTCTGTCCTTTTCTAGTTATTATATGTCCTCTTTAGCAAAAGAGAGGTTATTAGAGTACTAATATTAAATTAATCAAAAAATTTTTAAAAAGTATAAATTTTGTATTTGATTTAAAAAATATTTATCATATTCAATTAATTATGACAAAAAAAAAATACATAAAAAAATAAAAATATCTTATTTTTAAAAAAATAGATAACAACTTCAAAAAAAAAATTAATTTGAAGAAAATTTCGAATTTCCTATTTATTTTAAAAAAAATAAGAAAATTTTTATTCTCTTTTTATATTTTTTTTTCACAATTGATTAAATATGATTAAAATTTTTTAATATGTATATAAATTTATAGTTTTAAAAAAAAAATTTAACCAATCAAATGTCAATATTCTTAAATTTATAAGCAAGGTTATTCATTCTTTCTCGTTGGGATTCTGATAAGAGAGTTTTTTTATTTATAAAATTATTTAATTAAATATTTTCTAAATAATATTATAATATTTTTATTTTTTTAAAATATAAAAAAAAAATTATTTCAAAACACTTACTTAAAAATTTTATAAAAAATACAACAGAAAAAATCGATCTCATTGGAATTCATTGGGATCCGAACGAGAGGGAGATTATATTTTCCTAGATTTATGTCCTCTCTCTTTCTCTCTCTCATCAATATTCTCTTTCTCTCTCATTCCAACTTTTAAAATACATGTCTCTATTGTCTCCCTCCTCCGTTCTCTCTGTGTCTTTATTCATTTTATATATATTGCATTATCATCGTCAGTATAAATCTAATGACGGAAGGACTGTTTGCGCGTTTATTGGGTTTACGCGTTTTTGGGCAAAAGAAAATCCCCGTTGCAATACCCTCATGCCTCAATCGAAAGAACGCCCGAGAGAGGAAAGAACAAGCAGCTCATTGCAAGTGCTGTGCGACTGAGATTGCCACACAACTCGGCGATCAGAGAACAAAGCGAAAATGGACGTAAACAACTTCGACATTAATCTTCGTCACGAGCGGTTAGTAGTTTAAAAACAAATATCACTGCTTTAACTTTGCAATTTGCAAATGTTTTTTATTTTTCCTCTTCGGTTAATGAGTTGTAGGAATCATTTATATTGTACTAAGCTGCATCAATGGATGTTTCATTCATCTTTCTGATACCAAGAGACAGTACTGGTGGATTTCAAAAACCAGATGGTTCTTAACTTTGCAATATTTGATGGCGGAAACTACTGAACATTTTATTGTCTTGGTTTTGGTTTGCGGTCATGAGGAAGGAGCATTTCTTGGTCTAACCATCCGACACCTAATCACCATCCAAGTTCTCGTTCAAGTGTTTGTGAGCCTTTTTCCAGTACAGAATCAGAATTTTGGCTTCTCTCCCTTTCAGACACACCGCATAATTGTCTCTCTTTTCATTGGAGCTGCATCTATTTTAGAGCGGCGCTTTAGGTGATCATTAATTATATTAAATTTTAATTTAAAAATAATAAAATTTAAATATTAAATAATAAAATTTTATTTGAAAATTTTGAGATGCAAATATATTATACTTTTTTATAATTTAAGTACTTACTTTTATTTTAAGTAATATTTTTTTTAATACTTAATTTTGAAAATAAATAAGGTCATCAACATCAAAATACACATTATTTGGCTAATCTTATTCTAATTTTACTATTGATTAAAAATTTTGTAGATTTTAAATAAAATCTTTTAAAATAAATTTTTTATATTCATTTTCTTTTATCAAAATTTCAATCTTTTAGGTAAAATGGGGGCTACTCAAGATAAGGGAATCTTAGATGGTGGCCTAATTGACAAGAGCCAGTCTAAAACCCTTTGAGCCAGTCCTGATCTATTAACTTCCTAGCATTGATGGAGTTGGACCCATTCTTAATGCTGGCTACCACCAAGCCACTGTCACAAATAAAAAGATGTTCTCGCATAAGAATATTACCTAATCCATATTATCAACAGATTATTGATCAATTAATCGATGGTATATCCGTCAAATTTTTTGATATATCTGATTCAATCCAGCAACATTTCAATTCAAATCATGTTCAAGCAGAATCAAGGCCGCAAGCAATTAACGGTAACTTAATGGAGCAAGAAGACAGCAATGGCAAGTCGACGGAGCAAGAGGATGCAGGAGGGGCTTGACGCTGTCACGAGCGTGCTGGCTGTCTAGCAGGATCTCAAGGCACGTGGGCCTTGTTGGGGGTTCTTGTATTATCAGCCCAAGCATCACGAGTTCAGTCCATTAATTAATTTGTGTTTGTTGGTCCAATATTTATGATAAGTTTTTTGTTGTTGTTTGTTTTCAATTTTTTTTTTTTGTAAATATTATGATAAGTTTGTTGTTGTTGTTGTTATTGTTTTTATATTTATATTTATATTTTTTATTACATTTGGGGATGGGGTCAAAGACTCAAACCTAAGAGCTCCATTTTGGAGACTGGGGTGTTATTCCTTCAAGCATGAGGTTTTAGTTGTATGGCTTTCTTGTGTCTGATAAGCGACATGGCTTTCCCGAGTCTTTCATTTATTGAATGACACGTGGTAAGTTTTTTCTGATTCCCATTACAGATTTGGAGCTTTATGGGTATTTTTGATTCAATCAGTCTACGAACTTCTGAATTTTGTGGGATTTTCTCTGTATTTGAATAGAATATATTATGGTTTTATTTGTTCAGCTCAAGAGGAAACGTTTCTGTTGGAAATAATTATAATAGATCATTTTATTTTTGACGATGTAACATCTGTAAATATTAATTACTTTTCCAATGAATATAGAATTATTGGAAAATTTTGGCAAATGGTACTTTTTCTTCTACAAGCTGTTGAATTATTACTAACAGTACTATTGTGTGACAAAATAAATACATTTTTCAATTTTACATTTGGTAGCAAATACTTATCTTTTCTAACCCAATTCACATTGTCACAAAACTTGATCTCCTAAATAATTATATTGTACAAATTTATTTGTCAAGAACTAGAATACATATTAATTAATTACTTTTTCATACAAATAAAAATCAACAAGAAAAGTTCTGCATCTAAATACCATGTATCTATAATAAGCCATTCATTAGTGACATCAGTGCTTGGTGAGAAAATCTACATTTTTTTCCAAGAGTGCTAATTGGTAGAAAATAATTGTATTTTGCTACCAAAATCAACTCATTAGAAAAAATAGTAGTCATGTCACATATTTTTGACCAATTCATCTATAACAAGTGATTTTTTGTGACAATTAATTATTTGTTCTCGAGCAATATTGCTGGGTTGTAGTTCCTGTACAGCAACAAACAAGAACACCTCAAGCTTTTTACTTATGTTTTTTTTAATCAAAAAATATTTGTTTAGTGTGCTTTAGACTTTTTCAACACAAAGGCTGCAGCCAATATTTTTTCTTTGTTTATACCAATTGTAACTCATGAGAAGAAATTTGTGATTAATATTTGCTTCCTACAACTGTTATATTCATTTTTAACGGATTTAGATGGTGACAATTATGCTTATTTGCAATATCACTCATTGCGACAAATAAACCCTTTTTAGTGGTGACTCTTCCTCGCCACAATAATATAAATACTTTCCCCTTGCTCTTCTCTTTCTCTTCCACCTTCCTTTCTCACCGACTCAAGACTCTACCCAGTTTTGGTGTCCCCCACCCTGCTCGACCTCAACCGGCCAATCAAGCACTCTTTAGGAAGAATCTACAAAAAGTCCTAGCCTCCTTACGAGTCTTTCTAGCTCTCAAGAGTCAATCATGCCGATTGTCATATAGGCACGATAAGCATCTCTCTCTCTTCTCCCTGCACCTTTCTCTCCTTTAGATTTATTGATAAACCCTTAAAATTTATCAATATTGCATCGCAGCACCAATCCCCTGCAGAGTCCTTAGCAGTTGGGATTAGGGGTGCTCATCTTTGAACAAATTTACTGTGGATATAGATCGGCTCTTTTTGTTTTTAAACGTAAAGGTGTTTTTATGTGGGTTTGTTTTATTCTGTGTTGCCTAGTGTGTGTGATGTGATGTCGATTCTAGATGATCTTCTGGCCATACGTATTTGTTTGGCAGATGAAGTGGAATTTATTTCAAGTTATAACATGGAAAGAAGATGAAAGTTGCAGCCAAATTGATGAGATACGGGCCAAATGCTGAGAGAGAAAAATATACAAGCTGGGCCAATAATATGAATGCGCATGGCCTTATTTTAGTTCATATACCATAATTATTTATAATAATAAAACAAAACCCCGCAACATTGAAACTATTTATTTTGTATTCCCATAATATATATTTTTTGCTTTAATGATAAGTCCATGCGAAATGAATAAAATAAATATTTAATTCATTATTTAGAGGGCAAGGGAAAAAAAATAAGAATAGACCTTAAATAAAAATAAAAGCAGAAAGGTGGATAGAATCAGAGAAGAGAAAATCTTAAAACTAAAGCTATAAAAGAACCAGGCTGATCAATTGGTCGTCCAATACTCGCTGAGCTAAACTCGGATCGAACTCAACTCGTGAAAAAAAAATTTTGATTGTGAAAGCAGAAACCTGCTCAATTAGTAAATAACACATACTTGATTAAACTCACTCGACTCGATTGAGGCTCGCTCGTTCAGACTCAACTTGGTTCATTAGCTCAACTCGATCAGAATTCGTCCATAAATCATGAATATATAAATTTTTTCTAATATTAGCTCGTTCATTAGTTCAACTCAGTTCATTAACTCGTTCAGACACACATACTTTTATGTATATTAAATTTAATAACATAAATGTAGTTATCTTGAAAATTAAATATATATTATATAACTCACTTACATATATCTAATAATTTATATCTATATATTGAATATAATTTATAATGATATATTAGTTAATTAAGTACTTAAGTGAATAATTATAGTATATGTATAATGTGTAATAGTTAGTATATAAGACTTAGTGATTTCATTATATACTATAATGTGTAATTATATAAAAAAATGTATTCATAAAAATATTATAACTTTATAGTTTAATATAAGGTTTATACATTAATTAAGTTTTTATTAGATTTAATATTTTATTTTATAATTTGATATTTTTAATTTTTCAATTTATTCAAAAAATATATATGAGTATAAACAAAATTCGAGTAATAACTCGACTCCACTCAAGTTCGTTAACGAGTAAAAATCAAGATCGATAAATAATTCGACTCGGCTTGAGATCGTGTTTGATCTGTTCGAACTCTGCTTGAGTCCAGCTCCATTCAATAACTCAAAAACTCGACTCGACTCGGATCAATTATAGTCCTACTTAAAACCAGCCAATTTGATCTTTTTCTAAGACCAGCCAGCCAATAATAACATGACACGTCAGCTTCACAACCAACCTTAACTTCATGTAACATACACCTAAGCCCATCTGAACAAGACCCACATACCTCACGAGCAAGGAAGTGGCATCTGCAATATATCTATTTTTGAACAAGCCTCATGGATGAATACTAGATGATGGTAAACTAAGCCGTTGGAGGTTCGACAACCCAAAATCACTCAATGTGGATAATTTCTTGACAACAATTCGAACGAGCTGTCAGCGTGAACAATTCAAGTAGATTTCTTGCAAGTTTTGGCTCGCAAATGACAATATTTAATATCGGGCTTTCTTGTATTTGGGGGACTATAGGAAGAGTCGAAGATGGAATTTTTTTTTTTTTTTTTTTTTTTGGAGGGGACGTAATGCAGTGTATGTTTTCTAAATGGTGAAGCTAATGTGTCAATTTTTCATAAGGTGGCTGGTTTTTCCTAAAGACTAGATAGGCTAGTCAAAAGATGCTCCCTTCAGAGAATCTCTTGATTCGCTAGGAGCATGAGTAAATTATGAGATGACGGTGAATATTAACAGCAATATCTATAAAGCCGCTAGGACCTAGGGTTGTACTAGAATCAGATTCAAATTCTGATATCCGACTATAATCAGATTCATATTCAAATTCTAAAAACGGGATGGTTAAATGTTCAGATAAATTTGCAAAACATCAGGAGCGATAACCAAATTCACATCTAGATATACAGGTTGTAACCAGATTTAATTTGGGTTTATTACTACTATTTTTTAAAATACTGTTTAAAACTTTTAAAAAAATTATAGCAATTTTAAAAAATAAAAATCTAATATCATATTTAAATTGCCCATATTTTTTTTAAAAATAATTTAAACACTTTTTAAAGTTTTTTAAAAATAAAGTAATGAAAATAATTTTAAAATGTAAAATAAATCATATTTTTTTTACATCACAATGCAAAACATCAATTTACAAAAAACAAAATAGATAATAATACATCACAATGCAAAACATATATCACAGATTCACAATGCAAAATAATTAACATTGCTGAATATTTTCTGGATCATAATTTCTGCTTCAATCTCTTAATTCAATAATCTGTTGATATGGATTAGGTAATATTCTTATAGAGAATAAAAATAAAATAATCCACCCAAAGGTTTGGAAGAGGATAAGTAAAAGATAGGTATATGAGAACGCCTGAGATGTAGCATGTAAGTCTAACCACGGCATTGTGGTAGCATTAAGAATGGAGGTATGGTTCTAATTCGTTTTGCTCCGATGGAGGAGGAGTTCAACCAACTTACAGCTGCAAAAGCCTCCCACAACATGGCAGGGGAAGTAGATGAAGAAGAAAGAGACTCAGAAATTAACCCACTAATTAGTGGGTTTATAAACCAGTCACTTTTTAAGAAAAGCCAGACGCTTTCCTCCACTCCACTAGCCATGGTTGGAGCCAAGGTTTCCTATATTGATCAGAGCTTGGACTACGAGTAAATAGCTTAAAACATTACCGTCTCCTTGTTCCAAGAATTTGTCTCCTTTATTCCATGCTTGTGCTCGTCTCCAAGAAACATTTATAGAAATGAATCTCGAAAGTGGCTTTGATGCAGGATCAATGAGAACGATCTATTCAAGCTTGACGGGAGGAGCATATCCAATGTCCAACTAGTGTTGCAGTACGTATTCTTGAAGTGGAAAATGGCAGTCTTTGTTGGACTTCTTACTCGTTTGATTGCTACCCTCATCAACCTTGCAATTGAGAACATTGTTGACTGCAAACTTCTTTGTTGTTGTTCACTTGATTCAGATGAAAGGTTTGATGTTATCTCTAAGTAGGCCTGTTCATCACCCGGCCCGGTTTGAAATTTTAATATATTTCTTAACATTTTAATTTTTTTTTTTTAAATATTGAAGAAAATTTTAAATCCGGGTTCCGGATTTGGGAATCCGGAACCCGGATGAACACCCCTATCTCTAATGATCCAAAAGGGGCTGCAAAACAAAAAGTTTGCTTTAAAATGTCTTAAGAATTTTTTTTTTTTTTAAGATACTATTTGCCCTACCAATAACCGTATGCATATTATAGGTAAATTTATCTAAAAAATATAATGAAATTTAAAACAAATTTATTTGTCTAATTATATTATGTACAAACGAAATTAAACTTTGATTATCTTTAGATTTTGTTATTTAACTGAAAAATTAAAAATCCGTTCTCTAAGATATAAACAAATTTTGAAAAAGTGAAATTTTGAGAGAGAGAGAACATCAAAATTTTGTATGTTTCAAATAGCAGGCCAAGGGATCGACTATTTATATAGGAACAAAGAATGTGAATGAAAATTTCCAACTTTTAATTTTTCTGAAATTTGATGCAAACAGAAATATTATTTTTGCCTGTTACCAAATGACGCAAGAGTTAGACTCAGTCCAACGGTCACACTGCACCCTACCAACCAATTTGCACGTGTTCAAAACCCAACAGGTGAAGTTTTTGGCATTTTATTTGCCAAGTGGTAACTGCTATGCTCCTAAAAAAAAATAATAATAACTTGCTATGCTCCCAGGGCCGATTGGACGCTGTTGCTACAGGCAGGCCACACACTCGGAGGGCCATGGTAGGGGCCCATCCTTCTTACAAAACAAGTCTAAAATCATGCGATTGTGTATGTTAAATTATTTAATGATTGGCCGGCCCTGCTTAAATCCATGATCTTAAACGACAATTTCGAGGATTGTAAACTGAATTAAAACTGACCATACGAAAAGTACTGATACATGTACGTAGTACTCCTGATCATTTTTATCTTTTGGCTGCATGGGAAAGTTTCTTTTTTTTTTTTGACAAAAAGTTAAGATCTCATATATAAGAGGAACCATTTCTCAAATTTAATAAAAAATTTCACTTATGGTAGAAGAAAGACCATAATAACAACAAGGAGTGTAAATGGTTCGGTCCAGTCCGAGAAATTTATAAATCGATTTCATTCGGCCCCAGAATTCTCTCACCCTGGACCGGACCGAACAGGAGTTCGGTCCATACCACTCCAGTCCAATTCGGTCCAAAGGCAGTCTGGTCCGGTCTGGGGGTGCTCCATATGATTTAATGGGCAAAATTTAATCTAAAATTCTACAATGATCAAATATTTTTTTACCCAAATTTAATTATTATAAATTATAATATATTAATATTATAAGAGTATATATTATATATTAATATGTTAGTATATATTATATATTAAGTATGTTAGTAAATTATAACTAATCACACTATTATATTAGTATATTAATATATTATATATTTATATATTAGTAAATAGTGATAAATTAGTAATAATATATTAAATAATAATAATACACTTATTACTTATAAGTTATTATTAATATTCTATATAGATATATTATAATTTATATTTTTATACTATATTTAGTCAACCAATAAATTATAATATGTTAATATTATAAGAGTATATATTATATATTAATATGTTAATATATATTATATGTTAATATATATTAATATATTAATATATTAATTTATATTAATATTAATATTATAATTTATATACTATTTTTATATATACATATATAAATAAATATATATCGGGTTCGGTCCGGTCCGGTTTGGTCCAGGAGGAGAAATCCTTTGGACCGGGACCGGACCGGAATTAATCGGTCCATGTAAAATTTGGACTGGACCGAACCGAATTTCATTCAGTCCGGTCCGGTCTTGGTCCGGAACAACCGGTCCGGTCCCGTCCACCGGTCCGGTTCGGTCTTTTTACAGCCCTAATAACAACCAAATCTCTAGAATTTAAAAATAGACAAAAGAAAACCATCCTTAAAAATAATTCCAAAAAATCCAACCACCTAATCAAATAAATAAAAATACAATCCACCCATCAGAGTTGTACATAATTAAAAACGAACATATGTTTAACCCATTTTATCTAATCTATACAACTCCTAATTAAACTCGAAAACTGAGAGCTATGAAGAATAAATTATTCTTAAATAAATTATTTATGGAATAATCAAGATCCTCAAACAAAGATCTCAACTCCTTCCAATAATCCCATAAACACCAAACAATACATCTATTCGATTGAGTCCAAGAAACACAATTAATGAATCACATACAATGTCAATCGCGAAAAAACCCAATTGTTTGCACAATTTTATTCCTTCCACCACTCTTAATTCCGCGTCATTATTAGAGTAAGAACCAAAAAATTTAGAGAAGCCAAATATCAACATACTAGAAGAGTCTCTGAGTAAACCACCCCCCAGCAGGACCTGAGTTACCAAAACTACTTCCATCAGATTCAGCTTAAACCGACCATCACATGGCTTATTCCGTCTCACAACTTGAGGATTATTAAAAGCCGAAAGCCTCCGAAAGTAAGTAATTCTACTAATTAACGATCTCACCCGATGTTTATTGAAAACCAAATATCCAAAACGCTTTAATTCCTTCCTTCCATTCTCGCCACACATCTCCTTTGCCAAAGTCTCCAAACTACTAAACATGGAATTAATCCCAGTAGAGTACCCCTTTGTGAAGTACGAGAGCCTTCATTAAACCAAATTTAAACTCTTGCTTTCCAACTCTGTTGATGAAAGAAAGGAACACCAATCTCAGCCGATACTTTCCTCCAGACTTCAACAACAAACTCCCCCTTGCCCAGAATATGATCCAGATCTTCCATCTCTCTAGAATTACAGCAATGACAAGCTAACACTAGTGGAATTCCAACAGCCTAAACCCTCTTATCCACACTAAGGCAATTGTAACAAGCTTTCCATATGCACAAAGCAATCTTTTTAGGCAACCATATATGCCACACCTATTTAACCCATTCAAACTTAAGGCCATTTAATAAGGGAAGATATAAAATCCGTCTAATCGAGGAAATTCATCACTATTATGACGTTAATTAATTGGATGTATACATATATATATATATATATATATACATATACTCTATATATGATGCATCTACGTGTAGGATTATTGAAAGTGTTAATTCCATTTTTAAACATGACATTTAAAAATATGGCATTGTCGTAGGGAAGAAAGATCTATTTTCGGGATACGCTAAGGTGCGTGTTGGGTTTTAATCGGTGTAATGCAGAGTCACTAACAGTGATCCAATGTGGCTATACAGTGTCCAAGCATACATTCATGACGATGAGCAAAATTTAAACACAGAATAAATAATAAAAGAGACATAGAGATTTATGTACTTCGACACTAGGCCTAAGTCTACGAGAGTTTGAGGAGGAGAATTTTTATTATAATAAACTTGTTTACAATCTCTCATGACCACTAGTCCTCATAATATAATGGAAATTTGAGTTTTCTCTGGTTATCCTTTTTTGTTGAAGTCTTTCTGTGCTAAGGTTGAAAAAGATAAAAGTCTCACCCAAAGTTCTCCCAAAAGTATCCGAAAAATCAATCTCCTAAAATCATGTGTCCTCTCTCTTTTATCTCCACACTTCTTTTTCCTTCATGTATCTTTCCTAATTTTATATTAAATCACACATTTTCCACTCCTGGCATGTTATCCTTCTCATGCCTCAAGTTCAACGCCTCACATGCCTTTATCCCCTGTTTTCCTTCTTATTTCTTTACTCCTAGTAAGTCCTCCGAATAGACTAAACCTAAAAAATTTCATGGGCTGAGAAAAATATTCCCTCACAATTACTCGCCCAATTTATCATTATTCATCAATAGAAGTTTATTCAACCTCTTTTCCAACCACTTCACCTCATTCTATTGGGCCGTTAGTTTGCCGCTTGTCGATTTTAAAGTGGGGTTCTACTCAGTTGCGCCCTGTAGCCTTCCTTCTATTCGCTTTTTCCTATCAATTTCCTTTTCCTTGTCCCTTTTATCCCGTCAAGTCTATTTTCTTTAGCTTCATTTCTTATTTCCTTACCTCTCTTATTCTTCTACTCTTATTTTCTTTAGCTTACTTTCCTCCCTTATTCTTCCGCTCCTACTTTCCTTTTTTTTTTTTTTTTTTTTTGTCGCTTTACCCCCATCAAGTTCCTTTAGATGTCCTTTCTTTCCTTTAAATTTCCATGATTGCATTTCTTTCCGATCCAACCACTTTATTCTGCATAGCCTTTTTTCTTCTCATTTTGCTTTCCATTCCATTTGCTTTTTCCTGCATTGTCAAGACGTTAGTTTTTGTTCGGTAAGATTTCATTAATACCAATTCTACTAATGAGTATTCTGTCGATGAAGAGACTGCTTATGGAGATTTTTTTGGCAAGTATGTCAAGTGGCCTAAAGCCAACCCACACTCCTTCACGAGAGGAATAGAACTACCTTTGGCGACTTGTCCCTTTCGCCTCATCATATTTTTAAATATGATATTTAAAAATGGCATTACAGAAAGAATAGTGTTATTTTCTTTTATAATGTTATTTTTAATTATATGAGTGCTTGCGATGTCAGCAAGTGTTACTAAAAATAAGAATATTCAGTTTAATCAATGGTAGCATTAATAAGAATATTTGGATTTTGAGCGTGTAAGGATGAACAGTAAGTAGGCTGTTTGGACATTGTTTTCAGCTTGGACTCGGGTCTAGTTATGAGCTTTTTCCTTAGTCTAAGACTTAAAACCTGCACTAACGATAGGATATTTGGTAAGATTAAACTTTTAAAATTCATATTGCAAATTAAATTATGCTAGTATAATATGTAATGTAAATGGTTTTAAATATAATTATTCTATGAGTTTATCACTTTTGAACATTTCCTTGTCCACTCTATTGTCGATCTAATAAATGATCTCCTCGCGAGCCTACAATCGCAAGCTTTCATAATCTTCTTAATCTTAGGTCTCATTTGGATTCGAAGATGAGATGAGTTGAGATGAGTTTAGTTTATTTTTTAATAATATTATTATTTTAGAATTTGAAAAAGGTGTATTGAGATTTAAAAAATGTGTATTGAGATTTGAAAAATTTATATAAAAATTTATATTTTGTATAAAAAAATTATAAAAATCTAATGATGAAATGGAAGTGAGCTCAACTCACTTCTGAATCCAAACGGGACCTTAAGCTTGAGGACACTAGCAATAATGTTTTTCAGAGTACTTGTTTTATGACACATGTAACTATGATTTTGCTAAGAGAAAGGCGACGTCTTTTTAAAGGCGGCTTTATTAATTAGGATGTAGAGACAACTTATGCAGTTGCATTAAATAGTTATGATGCAATTCCTCCTCATTTTCTATTTGAAAAGAAAGAATGCTATAAATTACACTCTCATCTCATTTCTATTACATCATATCAAACACATCAACTTAATTATCTTTTGAGTTTTCACAATCTTTTATATCTTTCAAACATAAATTATATGTAACAGTAATGCCACTTTATTATAGAGAGATCATCAAAGTGATGAGATGTACATAATTTGTAGAATTTTCTGTTTCAAGATGTAGACAAAGAGAAACTAGAAACAAAGATGCATGAAGTAATTAGAGGATCAGAAGAATGTGTCCGAGGGAAAAGGAAAAAAATAATTGGAAGGGATCTAGCCTAGGCTATACGATTGGATTTTCATCCAACTTCTCCCAAGTACAACATATATATGTTAAACCCCAAGAATATTCATATATATAATTAATGAAATAATTATTAGATAATCTTAAAATATGTAAATAGTAATTCTTTCATGATTAATGTTATTATATATACCAATTATATGATATATATATATATATATATCTCTTTCCCAGATTTTAAAGGCCGTACGACTCACATATAATGAAAGTCAAAGGGAAGACTAAAGTTCATATCAAACACAAGTCAAATTATAAAACGTACGTGAAGCCTCAATTTCACTCGTTTTCCGGATGCTAGCTTCTTCCATCAAAGGAAACGTAACTATATGCTGGAATCAGATAATCTTTATTGAACAGATCATGTCAATAATATTTATTATAGGTGATCTACCATGCACATCTTGTCGGTATACGTTATAATATATATTTTAAAGAAATAAAACTTGTGAATAAAATGGTTGAGAATTATGCATAGGCAGAGATCTTGCTTGACTATCGCTCGAGACAGGTCAAGCGAAATCAAGTCTGAGACTTCGCTCGACGTACAGCTCAAACAAGAATCATGCAACGATTTCGTTTAATCTCCGCTTGATGTTTCGCTCGAGTATGAAACTATTTGAATGAATTTATGCCACGTATGAAAGAAAAACGCGTCTCAACCGAATCGATATGTGTAGTTACCGTTAGTCGCTCGACCTCGCTAGACAAGTCACTCGAGCGAGAGCCAACTCGAGTCTTCGCTCGATACTTACTTGATGGGATGCTTGAGCGAAGAGCGAAGGGTCATACAGTGACTTCGCTCGACATTCCGCTCGAGCGAGAAACGGTTATTTTGTTAATAACGGGATTTTTCACAAATATCTCTTCAGACTTTATAAATAGTGTAGTGATAGGCATGTAAAGTCACGAAATTTTTTATCTTCTTCTGTTTTTGTCTTTTTCAATAGAAATTATAGGAACTCTCCCAAATTGTTATTTGTAGAGTTCAAAAGTTTTGTTGTATCCTGGAAACGATTTGCTAGAAACCTATTAGCAAATTTTTTGTGAGTATGAGCAAATATCGTCTTAAAGACAGTATTGGTATACGCCTCAAAATCTTGATTAATGTTCAAATTCTCTTTTTCCATTATCTATTTTTTCCAACACATCTTGCTCCAAATTTGATTGATCCTCCCTTGAATTTAGAATCAAATCTGTTAAGTTGAACTCACAACAGAAATCTTCAAGGATCATCTCTTCATTTTGTTCAAGATAATTTATTGGAATTCAAGCGCTTTGTTCAATTACTTGGTACAATATCAATCATTGTTTGCTTTGAGGATGCTATAACAATAAATGATATATGGTCTTCACCCATGATCTTCCAAATTACCAATCATCACATTTTTCTGCTGATCATGATGTGCGGAGTAGTTTTGGATTAGCTCGATCTGTATATATAATATAATGGAAAACTATAAACACGAAGGCTATAAGAGCATATCGTTCAAAGCCACTCGATCTTATTTTCTAATTTTAGCCAAGCAGTAATTAAAATGCTCAAAATTTTTAGTTTTAAGTATTCCAGATATGTAGCAGCTTAGCCTGCTCCTGAAGCACATATACATAACGGCTTCCACATTACTTCATATTGATTTCATTGGGTAAGGAATGAAAATTACTTCTGATCACAGAACCAAGGGCTTCATGAAGGATCATGAGTATTGATGCTTGAAAAAAGAGACTACTTGATTGTAGACTATATCCTTGGCATTTACACCCATGACGAAATCTGCATGGGCATAATCCTTGATGAACTGAACTGAGAGTTTGTCTACATCGTGGAACTTAAAACTATCAAGTAAAAGCATGACATCTCGAACGTCAGAGAGAGCATCTTGGCCACCATAGCTAACGAAGAGAGGAAGGTCATGGGGAATGTTAGAGAGGTTATAAATAGGTGGTCTGGCTTCCCCATAGTGCATCACATTATAGTCAGGCCTGTCATAGTTGTATTTTGCCAAAATCCCATCTCGAACAACTGCAAATTTTAATTGCAAAAGCTTCCTCGGTTAATCATTTTATAAGTGAATATATCTGGGTAGTTCTGACTGGTTCTAAAAAGAGTAATGCTCAAAAGAGTTTGTCTAGATATAGTTTTATAAGTGAACCTACACATGTTAGGACCGCAAATATCATTTCTTGACTAATTAGTCTATTAAAAAAATAAACTGTTCCTTTGTTTTCCAATATCTTATCTAATGTTCGCTAGAAATATGCCAAAACATAATCCAGAGGAACAAATGAACTCACTTTGAGCAAGGTGTACCATGTTCTTGGTTGATGTCGACTGGGGTTCATTCATCAGGAAGAGATCGACGGTGGAGGAATTAAGACAGCAGTTTTGGCCTAGAATAAAGCATGCAGGCATGTGGTGTCAATAGGATTTTCATAAGTTGTCATTTCAATAATGTTTTCTATGTAATACGTATACTGTGCTATTGAATATATATAAATCTAGGACCCCAACAGACATGAGAAGCTGCTGTTGAAAAACAATTATTGGCAACATGTGCTAAAACAAGTAGGCAGAGATTAATACCCGTAAGAGCGCTTAATAAGTCAAAGCAGTCAACCCCCGGATATGCACATAGAGACTTGAGAAAGTTACTTACAGGTTCCCTATTTAGAGGAATTGCAGAAAACCATCAAATTAGTGCATTCTAATTCCAACATAATAAAGTAACATAATTCTTGGTATACTTACCCTTTTGGATTAAACTCTGCAAGACCAATTATGGTGGTGATCTGTTGCCAAATTAAACGAATTAGTACTTCTTTCAGTTAAGCTGTTTATTAATCTTATTTAATAGTAACATTAAGATCAATTTATAAGAGCATCATATATCGGTGATTTACCTCGCCAACAAAAGCTTTGGCAGCAACAACACCGAGTGCAGTGCTCATGTAGCTCAAATAAGCAATGGGGCTCAACAAGGCTGCCGCTTTCATCTGGTTCACCAGTTTACCTTCTGAGAAGGATGCCAAAGCAATTAAAGTCCCCTGCCAAACATGATTGATCACATGTTCAAATTTCAGTAGACCATACTGAAATGATAGGATGGATCATATCTTTCAGAGGGATTTCGTAAATCTAAGAACCGCGCATTCTAAGATTAATTTGAAGTGTACACATTATATATATTTGCATTTAATTAGATAGTGAAGAGGCAGAGCCTCGAAGATTGCAAAATATGATCCTCACCAGGGAATGACCCACGTAATCAATCTTCTGCCCCGTTTGACCATACACGAAGTCAAAAAATGCTGGTATATCAAAGGACACCAATTCATCCCACGACCAATCCCAGAAATCCTGTCATATTTTGATCAATATTTACAAACCATGATCACATATTAATACAGAACTCTTCCTAGCTAGTCTACGCATGAGGGACAACATCAAGAAAGGAAATTGCAAGTAAAATAAAAAATAAAAATAAAAATCCATATAAACCACCTATTATTATAATATTCATAACTTATAATTAATAAATAGACCATGCAGGTAGATTAGGAAAGGAGTGAAACCGGTATACTAGGGTCCAGGGAGGTATGTCGTCTGCTAAATCTGGTTCCTCTAGTGTTAGCAATCCAGACGTCGAAACCATTATCAGCCAAAATCATGGGCAGATTTTGTTCCGGAGGGTTCAGAAACCATGTCATTCCATCCTGCACCCACACGTATGATCACCAAATAACAACATGAATTAGCGCCACGCAGTTAGCATGCTAGCTAATTATATATCGTTAAAATTCACGAGCACAAACAAAACTTCCCGCCCACAAAAAAATGTCGTGGCTTCATCTTAGCACATGACGTTGTAGTCAAAACAATCCAAAAGTCAGGAAGAAGATATATATATATATATATATCTTGAACTTTAATCCCCATCGAAATTCTATTTCTGCCCGAGCGGTGCATGATTTTGACGATCACTAGATCATAGAATAAACTACGTATATAGTTCTATCTTTTTGGTAAATTCTCTGCCATAGATCAGGAATATATGCGTAACTCAAGCATCCTTTTTTAAAAATAAGCCTGCCTTTATTACGTGCTTTTATTTTCCTACATATTCATCATTAGAGCGACATCGCTCCGAAGATTACTCTTAAAAGAAAGACCAAGTGGCTGACATCATACATGTTGTCGTTGACCCTTCGAACAAAATGATTGAAAACCACATGGTGCCACAGTGCGGCACAGAACGCAACTTAATTCAGGGTCATAACATGGCGCAGACGCGGGCGGGGAGTCAGGTTCAAACCTAACAATCAATTCTAATTTCTATGTTAATTTCCTACGTCAAAACCCTTGATCTTTGATATTCCCCCAAAAAACCAACAAACTAGATAAGACAAAATTGTGCTCCTTTATTTTCTATCAAATGCAGCTAAAACTAAACAAGGATGTGTGCCATTCAATTACCACAAGAACACCATGCTGGATTAAGATAGGCTGCCGCTTATTCCCGGCGTCATTTCTAACTACTCGACCTTCTGGGATTCTTTGCAGGCTGAGTATATATCCATCTTTGGTTGTTACCTGTAAAAACTCATGCGTTTAGCCAAACTAAATCACATATATGGTTCTTTTTTTTTTTTTCTTTTTTGCTAAAAGGAGAGTGGTACCTCTTAGTACTTTATTATAATAATTCACATATACGGTTAAATTATTAATTAAACTATATATAGGGAGAAGTTTTGAGTAGTTACTTGATGCTCCTGGCATTTGTAGCCATGTACAATCACCAAAGCTGCGCATATACCAGCCACTGGTGGGATGACAACGCCTTTGCTTGGGGCAAAGGACCCACGACCCAAGCCGTCTGCTCGATGAGGATGAACTACCAAGACCAATACTACTACTAGGACATGACAGAAGTCCCTGCTGGCAGCAGCCAAACCCAAAAAGACTCGGACCAAAGCCATATAATATATTGTGTCTTGGATGGTTTTTGGTAGAGAGTTTGAGATTGAAGCTTCCCTTTATATAATAATAGTAAAGAGAGAGCACCAAGTAAGGAGTAGTGTGAAAACGAATTGGCTCTATCTATATATCTAGTTTCTCGGCTCAACTGACAAGATAAAATTGAAAGTCTTTGGCCTAAAGCGGGGCTTATAATTTTCAGGATCTTACCGGTGAGAAAGGAATAATTGTGGGTCCCATGTTGGTGGCTTTCATGAGGAACTGGATATGGAATACTCACGTCAGTGTCCGTCATCGATCTCTTCAAATTCAATGTCTAGAGCTGGATATTACAGATCATAAACAGCTTTGAGTTTTTGGAGGGAGGTCATATTTTTGTAGAAGTACTGATACATAGAGTATAATTATATAATATATTTTATAATAAATTTTAAATGAAAAATAATTCTATAAAATATTTTATACGTATATAATACTTTATATAAATATTTTTTATTTAACATATTATTATAAAATATACTTTATATTGGGATAATGAGAATGGCCGGGGCAATTTTTTTTTTTTTTTTTTTGAAAGGGGGCAATAGTGTTTACAAAACAAGTGTGGCCCGAAAGGCGATTGTGCTGGTTCATGATTGGCCCCATCTTAAACGGCAAATCATGAGGATTGTAAACTGAAACAAAAGTACTCAGACGAAAAAGTTGTACGTATAGCCCAGTCATTACCTTTTGGTCGCATGGGAAAGAAAACCGATACGTAAGTCCTTTTTTTTAAGCAAATAAATTTTATTACACTAAAAATATATACGAAAAGAAGGTGAGTTTTTCTAACAAATGCCTCAAAGTAATAAACTATAATATATAAATAGTGAAAAAAATGACACTTTCTTTATTAATTTTTTAATCTCTATCTATATATTGTGAAAGAACATTGTCTTATAAAAAAAAAATAGAAATAAGACGTTCGCATAAAAGTGAGTGATAGAATCACTATTAATAGCAGTAGATCTTTCACTAAAAAAGATGAAGGTAGCAAGTATATTATCACTTGTTGTCTAAAAATGGCTATTGGTAGGGGGTGTAAATGGTCTGGTCTGGAAAAAATATGGACCTATTACATTTGGTCCAAAAATTTTCTCACCTTGAACCGGACCGAACTCCTATTCGGTCCATACCAGTCCAGTTCAATTCAATCCATAGGCGGTCCGGTCCATTCCAAGAACACCTGAATAATTTAATGGATTAAATTTAATTCAAAATTTTACAATGATGAAAAATAATTTTTAACTTAAATTTAATTATTTTCAACCTAATTTACGTATTTATCATAAATTTAAGTCAAATAATATTAAAAAAAACTTACTCTTAAAAGAATTGGCAAAAGAAAAAAATAATCTAAATAAAAAAGTAAAAAAAAGGTATAAATTATAATTTTTATCCTATAATTAATCAACTACTATAAATTATAATATGTTATATTATAAGAATATATATTATATATTAATATATTATACTACCACTCTTAATCTATATTAATATAAATATTATAATTTATATATACATATATATAAATTAAATTAAAAAAAAAACATTCGGTCCCCGTGGGGGGGAGGGGAGGGGAATGCCATAGGCCGGGACCAGACCGAAAATGTTCGGTCCATGCAAAAAATGGACCGGACTGGACCGAATTCCATGCTGTCTGGTCTGGTCCCGGTCCGGTCCATGCGGTCCAGTCTTCTTACACCCCTAATTATTGGAAAGATCCACGATTCTTTTCTAATTAAGACGGTCACCTATTAAGAAAAGTGATAACATAAGAAAGTCGAAATCTATACCAAATCGTCAGTGAATGATCAATAGCGGTAGTGGCATGTGCCTTAATCAGAAAGAAAACAAGCAGCCAATGCTAACACCGCTAAAACTACCAAAGCTCCACTTGGCCTCCAAAACTACTCTAGGACGCTGTTGTGCGTGAGTGACTAGCACAGCAAAGGTCGCGCTTGCAGCAAGCATGCCCAACAGAATCGTGAAATTTCCCCTCAAACTTGTTGGAGCCATAGCTCTGAAACCCCTCTACCTGTAGGGAGTAAGACAATCCTGATTATCGATTGAGACGATGCCTAAGTAGAGAGAATAATAAGAGAGAGTTTAGGCTCGTTTTCGTATAACTTATACATAAGTTAAATGGAGAATATAACTATTATAGACAATTAGATGAAGTAGGTCATACACGATCCGACCCACATATATGTGTCTCTAGGATTTATTAGATTAAAGTCGTATGATTTACAAAGTAACTACTGAACATGGCAAATATATATATATTATTTCTTATATATATTTCAAGGAGGAGGTTTCCAACTACAGACCTCCATTTTAATGGTTGGAAGTTATGATAATCAAGTCATTTACATTTTGTAATATATGATTTTTTAGTTTAAAAGAAAAGATATATTAATGAGGCGTATGATCCTATATTATATATATATATATATATATATAAAATGAAAGTAACGTGTAAAGCACGTTTATTTAATTTAATTTTTAATAAAAATTTGACGATTATTAATAATTAAGTAGATGATAAATAATTATACATTTTCATATATTATATATAAAAAAAAACATTAATAAAAATAATAAGATAATCCCATAAATAAACATATCTATAGTTTTATCAAATTTGTTTGAGATAATTTTGATTAAAGTTTTAATAAAATGTTAGTTTAAGATATGATATTTTTTTTATTATAAGATGATGATCTAACATTTGCGTCAGTTTTTACGGCCTCAAGGGAGAGAATATTAAAATGCCTATATTTTTTTATCTTTAAGTTTTTCTAAATCTACATAAACTTGAATCATCTACAATTTTTTTAGTTATGTGATTATTTTTAAGAAATAATATGAGTTTTTTTAAGAAATAAATTATATAGTTTATAATTTATATAAAAGAATGTTATATTATAATTTATAATTTATATAAATTTATTTGATCATATATATTTCAATTAAATATCAAACATATATAATATATTCATTATATTCATTGCCTATTATTATCAATTTAATATAATTATAGTTAATTGTATATACCATGTATTAACTAAAGTAGGGATTTCTAGGATTGTTCATGAGCTTAATGAATTGTGTTTAAAGTATTGAGTGGTGATTAAATAGAAGTTAAATGAATTTTAAATAAAAAGTTTACTATTGTAGAAAATTTAAAATGTGTAATTAAATTTAATGTCAAGAATATTATTTCAATGAATGGATTTAATGAATTGTGTTTAAAACGATATTTCTCATTAGATGAATTATTATTTTTAACATAATTATGTTAATTTTAATGAAAAAATAAGATTTTTTGTTAAAATAAAATTTTTTATTAGATAGTCATTTTATATATAAAAAAAAATATACGTATGATGCATTCAAAATCAGTTTCTTTAATAAATGAACGAGTTCGGTCGAAACAAATGGATCATCAAGAGATGTTGCAGTTGAGCCCCATCCCGAAAAAGCCAAAACTGACGGATGCCACTTCAAAGGCATGCAAACTGCGCGCATCACCGAATACATTAATTGATAAATAAATACAATTTTGCCGTGGAAAAACAGTTGTAAGTTAATGAAATCATTAAAGGGAAGAAAATCCTCTTTGAGCGAAGAAATTCAATGCCATTATCATCTTGATTGCAAACTCCATGATGACGATACACCCAATTGTAAAAGAGTTCTTCTATAGTCACAACTCACAGATTGGCATTTTAATTGGAAATTTCATATCTATAAATATTTATTATCTTTTAATTTCATCTAATTTTTTAACACTTTTAAATTTTAAAACAAATTTAAAAATCATAACATTATTTTAAAATATATATTTAACCATTGAATTTTAAAAAAAATTAAAAAACTACAATTGAGATTTCCAGCCGGAGTCCTAATTCGTGGCTTTAGCATTTTTAATTGTAAAATCATTAGAACAAGAGTAATACTACAAGTACATAGCCTCGCATACATTTTATAAAAACAATGATAAAGAAATTACGTCACGTCAATCAAAATATTAAAAATATAGATTGAAAAAAGATAAAAATATGAGAAGAGAAAATAAAAATAAAAAACATTGATAGTTAAAGTAAATAATGGGTAAAAATTGTATTCATATATGGCTTATACCTAAAAGTTAAACAAGTCATATATAAAAAAACATTTTTATTAAAACAAATAGTATTGTTCTTCATTTTAAATAGTCGACACCAGCCAATGTGATTAGAATTAACAAGATTCAGAACGAATTAAACCATCTTAACATTAATAATGTCTCTCGGAAGTTGAGAGGGGTAAGATGAACAGTAATTGGGCCGTTTGAACATTGCTTTCAGCTTGGGCTCGGATTTAGTGATGGTTTTTTTTACTTTATTTTTAAACCTAAACTCGGACGGACGATATTGGGTATTACTTGCACAAGCAACGTAAACTCCTTAATTCTAAGCTGCAGGACCCTGGCAATGTTTTCCAGATGAGTTTTATAACGCATCAAACCATGAATGCTAAGAGGAGAGACAATAAATTATTTTTCTTATTCTCTATTTCGAAATATAAATGGTACAAATTATATTCTTACCTCACTCTAAAATGTGGCGCTTTTATAATTTTTAATCATCTTTTATGTGATGAATCTTAGGGTTTATATTTAGCCAAGACAGATTACAAATCCACCAAGGGATCAATTAATAACAGCCAAACGATTTACGTGGTAACTTTATCATCATATCAAATGCATTAAAATCTTATTGAAGAATTAGGTGGTTGGATCCTCTTTGGAAGAATAAATTAATTACACAAACGATTAATCGTTTGTGCAGGAATAGAAACAAAAATCAAATCAAATCAAATCTGGAAGAATAAATTGCAGGAAATAAAAGCAAGAAACTACACAAACGATTTACGTGGTTGGATCCTCTTTGGTTTACATCCACGGCCAGAACCTCACCTAGGAGTCTCTTTATTGAAGAATTAGTCACCAATACAACAGAGCTTACAAAGATCAACAGCAGTACACGGTACAATATTTCCTGAAAATTGCTTCTTACCCTCTCGGTCTCTATCTTTCTCTCGCACTCGCACCTCTGTTTCTCTCGGCTTCTTTTCACACGGGTTATGAATGAATAAAGTAGAATGAATTGAATATGAACCTTTTGTGCCGACCAACCTTTTATACGAGAAAGTAAAATTAGAAATGAATAAATTACAAAGAGTAGTGTTAGAGTGAATCCACACTCAGCACACTCACACTCACACTCACAGAGCACTGTTTGCATATTTGTAACTCTCTGCTATGGCAAGCTTTATGTGGGTTTTCAAGGTAATTTTTCACACTTTAACTCTTACTTTCAGCTTTGACTGCACGTGTGAATTCAAGCATTGGTCTTGATTTTTCAACTCTCATTTTTTTTACGGTTCCAGCATTATCCCCCAATCAATGGGGTCTTCAACATTCTCTCAAGTTAACAAAGTTCAAACAATATTTGAATTTAATTCAAAGTAGTAACTTTATCATCATATCAAATGCATTTTTTTCGGTTGATACATTTTTCATCCCAACTCTCCCGTATGCTATAGCGTCTCTCACAAAATAAAGTCTAACATTTATGTGTTTAGATCTCTCATAAAATATCTAATTTTTAGTCAGATAAATAACACTCTGACTATCACAAAAAACCACAATATTTCTCTCATACATATCTAGCTCACTTGAAATATTTTTAAGCCATATTGTCTCATAATTGCCCCAGTCATGGCAATATATTATGCCTCAATTGTTAACAAAGCAACCAGTGGTTGTAGGTTAGCTTTTCATTTGATAGTACCCTAAAAAATAGTGAATACAAAACAAGTCAATGATTTCCTAGTATCTATGTTTGCCTCATAATCAGAATCCACAAAGCCCCTCAACTTTTTTTCTTGTTGAGTATTCCCTCCAAATATCAATTCCAAGCCACTAGTACCCACTAAGTATTGAAATATCCACTTGATAGTATGCCAATAAGGTTTGCCTGGGTTCCTCATGAACTTGCTGACCAAGCTAACTGCATAAGTCAAGTGAGGTTCTTGAGCAAACCATGGCATATATTATACTTCCAATCATGCTAGTATAAAGTATTTTATTTATAAATTCTATGCCCTCATGGATTTATGGTGCTTGCCTAATTAATAGTTTTGAGTGTTGGCCTATAAGAGCACTAAATATTTTCATGCTAAATCTTTTTAGAATTTAAGAGAGGTAAGAATTTTACAAAAGTCTTAAGATTCCTTTCTCTTTATCTCTAGAAATTTTCATCTTCAAAATTCTCTTTACAGGTCACAGTTCTTTTATCTCAAATTCTGTCTTTAGCATATTTTTAACTTGTTCAACTAAACACATGTCCTTACATGCTACAAGAATGTCATCTATATAAAGTAATAGATATACCATGTGTTCTCCAAATTTCTTAAAATATATACAACTATCGTACATGCTTATATTAAAATCATTATTAACCATGTGTGTATCAAATCTTTTGTACCACTACTCAATGGACTGCTTTAGTTCATGCAAGGATTTTTCAAATAAACAAACTTTATTCTTGTCTTTCTCCTCTAAGAACCCTTTAGGAGGTTGCGTATAGATTACTTCCTCAAACTCTTTATGTAAGAAGGTTGTCTTTACATCTAGTTGTTTCAGGTTCAAGATTTTATAGACGGTAAAGGCTAATAGCAACCTAATGAAGCTGTGTTTCACCACAGGAGAGAAGATTTCATTGTAGTCTATCTCTTCTCTTTGTGTAAATCCCTTCGCCTCCAACATTGTTTTGTATCTTATGCCTTCAACCCTCATGATACCTTCCTTTCTTTTGAATATTCACTTGGACTCTATTAGCTTTAAATTTTCAAGTTTCTGCACTAGTACCTTAAGTGTTATTCTTATTCAAGGATTTCATTTTTTTTTTTTTTTTTTGCATGGCTAGTGACCACTTATGAGCTTCCTCACTAGCCATTGCCTCTTTAAAGGACCTTAGTTCCACTTGAACCATTTCTTCTGCTATTGCTAAGCCAAAAGCAGTAAGCTCTTCCTGTTCAAACCTTTAAGGAGGTTTAATAACTCTCATCTTTCTATTTATTGCCAAATTTCGAGTACTGTTAACTGAATTTATGTTCTCAATTTTCTCAACTTATTTTCTTAACTAATCTGAAGCATTTTCACTATACTACACCTCAAGCTGCAAGTCATCTAAGTTTTCCTTGTGTGGAGTCTCAATGTCCTTCTTTTCAGTCATCCATTTTATTCTCATTGTATGTCACATCTCTACTTATTATACACTTTTGTATCCCAAGATCATCCACCCATATTTTATATCCTTTAACTCCCTCAAGATAACCCACAAATATGCACCTTAGAGCCGGAGGCTCTAACTTATCTTCTTTTGAATATGCATAAGCCACACATTCAAAGATTTTCAACTAGTCATATTTTGGGAGTTTCCCTGACCATATTTTCTAGGGTGTTTTGAACCCTATAACGGATGAGAGATACCTATTTATCAAATGTACAGTTGTAAATACAGCTTCTGCCCAAGAGGCTTCTGAAAGGCTTGAGTTTGATAACATGTATCTAACCCTCTCCAAAATGATCATGTTCATTCTCTCAAAAAGACCATTTTGCTTAGGGATCTCCCTAACAGTCTTGTGCCTTAATATCCCCTCCCTTTGATAAAAACTATTGAACTCATAAAAATATTCAAGTCCATTATCTATCCTAAGGGTCCTGACTTTTCTTTCCTCTTGGTTTTCAACCAATGTTTTCTACTCTTGAAACTTTAGGAAGGTATCACTTTTATGTTTTAAAATATAGATCCATACATTCCTAGAGTAGTCATTTATAATAGAGAGAAAATAATGCATTCCTCCATAGGAGCTAACTCTAGTTGGCCCCCTAATAGTCAACATATACGTAATATAATACATGTTTAGTCTGATGAGTGGCTCTTTTAAAGCTCACTCTAGTAAACTTTTCCATGACACAATTTTCACAAAACAACAACTCCCCAATGCTTTTATCACCTAACAAGCCTTGATTTTTTAATTATTGCAAACCTCTTTCACTCACATGTCTTAACCTCTCTTGTGCCAAAGCACAATTTAGTTCTCTTGTTAGTGATGAACAAGTGAGACCTCTCCTATCATTTTTTTCCCTACTAGTGTATAAAGCTCATTTTTAATTACACATTCCATCACAGCCATGGATCTTTTAGCAACCTTTAATATCCCTGCTTCAAATTTAAAGGTACAACCAAACTTATCTAACATCCCTAAAGAGATTAAATTTCTCTTAAGTTCAGGTATACATCTCACTCACTAAGTAGCCTCTCTATACCATCATGTAGTTTAAGTCTAATTGTTCATATTCTTAAAATCTTATAGGACTTATTATTGCCTAGGACCACATATCCTCTATCTAACTTACTAAAGGATTCAAACCAAGGTTTTAAAAGACATGTATGAAAAGAACAACCAAAGTTAAGGATCCACTTATTGCCTGAGTCCACATCAGAGACATTGAGTACCTCTGCACTCTCATATACATCTAAAGCTATTGCTACATTTCCATCCCCATTAGACTTATTCCCTAAGTTTAGTTTCCTCTTGGGACAATCCATTTTATAGTGTCCCTCCTTATGGCATACAAACGCTTAAGTTGTTTTCCTCTCGATTTAGACCTATTCCTATTATTCTTACCCTTTTGATTTTCTTTTTAGGTCTCCCTCTCAGAACTAGCCCCTCCACAGCTTCAATTTAACCATTTTCAGCCTTGTTTTGCAACTCCCTAGAGTGCAAAATAGATAGCACTTCTTTAAGATTCAAGGACTCTCGACCATACATCAATTTTGTATAAGAAGTGTCTAATGAACTTAAAAATAAAATGGTTTGGTCTTCATCATCTATTTTAATGTCTATGTTTGCTAGGTCAAGAGCAGTCTTGTTAAACTCATCAAAACATTCTTCCATAGACGTTCTTCGAACTTTTTAAACGTGTACAACCTAGTTTTCTTGTGTAGACGATTAGGAAGTGATTTAGTCATATAAAAGTTTTCAAGTTTAAGTCATATACCTGCAGCTGTACCCTTTTGCAAGATCTCTGACCTGTCTTTGTCAGAGAAAGAGATGGCATGTCTTTCTTACTAAAAAGATTACACATTTTAATCCTTCACAAACCGAAGTCCTTTTTACCATTGAGTTTTTCCCATTATTTATAATTTCATATCGAACAGGCTGATACAGCCAAAATATTCCATACTGGCCAGTTATCCGATACAAGTTATGGGGGTGTTTCGTTTCGACCAAAATATCGACTGTACCGACCTATATAAAGAATTTTGATCAAAATTTCAGTTAATATTAGCTTGTACCGGCCGATATTCGTGTTTCGGCCGTACTGAATTTCGGCCTCTTACATTTTTTTTTTCATTTTTTGTTAGTTTTTAACCTCAATTCAAGCTAAATTAATTATATATATATATTTATATATAATTTATTCATATATTGACTATTAATTTAAAAAATAATTTATATATATTTATACATATAATTTATTTATGTATAAACTATTCTGAAACGATACCAATATCAAAATATTTCATTTAGTATCTTGACGGGTATGTCTACTGATACAGTATTCCAAATATTAGTTTCTCAAAATCAAACTGGACACTCTCCATCAAAATCAAAGCTCTTGATACCACTTATAATGAATCTTCGAATTTATATTTAGCCAAAAAAAAATTACAAACTCACTAAGAAATCAATTAATAACAGCCAAACCAATAAGAAACGAAAATAAAATCAAATTTCAAAGAATCAATTGCAGGAAATTAAAAGCAAGAAAGAACACAAATGATTTATGTGGTTGGATCCTCTACAATCTACATTCACGGCCAAAACCTCATCTAAGAGTCTTTTATTGAAGATCGGTTCCCAATACAATAGAGTTTACAAAGATCAACAAAAGTACACGGTACAATATTTCCAGAAAATTGCTTCTCACCCTCTCGGTCTCAATCTTTCTCTCGCACTCGCACCTTTGTTTCTCTCGGTTTCCTTTCACATGAATTACGAATGAATAAAGTAGAATGAACTGAATCTGAACCGTTACACATTGCCGACTAACCTTTTATACGAGAAAGTAAAGTCACAAGTCAGTAAATTACAAATATGCCCAATTTAATAACCCTCGGCTACAGCAAGCTTTATGTGGTTTTCAAGGTAATTTTTCACACTTTTGACTCTATTACTTTCAGCTTTGACTGCACGTGTGAATTTATAAATGGTTGCCATTCTTCACATTTTAATCTTAACTGTGTTTTTGCAGAATTTTCTGGTTAAAAATCTCGACAGAGAAACACCAGAAACAAAGATGCATAGAGAAATTAGAGGAGAAGAATGAGACTTGGAAAGAAATATTTACCCTGTGCACTTCCTTTGAGAAATTGAGTAAATCTAAAACTTGGATGAAAAAATGATTTTTTTAATTGTAAAATTTATTTATTTTTTTCAAATTATGCAGAGTTTACAAATCTTAAGACAGTATCTAATGGTATTCATCATATATGTCTCAGATTTTTAAGGGTACGGCTCACTTTTAGTGATTGAAAGCAAATTTTTAAATTTCATTTTGGTAATAGTTCCTGTTAAGCCATTAAAATGAAATATTTTGGTATTGGTCTGTTCTGATGTGCCGTTTCGAGATTAATTATATATTGTAATATATATATATATATATATATATTTATATATAAATTAACAACTAATAGAATAAAAACATATATATGTAAGTGTGTATTACGTATATGTTTATATATTAGAATAATTGAAGATTTATAAAATGATTATAAGTTAAAAAAATACAAATTTGAGTTGAAATACAAAAATAAATAAATAGATAAAATATTAAAAAATAATAATATTTTAAAAAAGACGTATTTAAAATTACAAAATATATAAATATATTTTATATTCTAGAATTAATTAAATATCATCTAAATTTGTAATTTAAAAACATATCATTCAAATATAAAAAAATTACAAAAATAAATCAAACCGAAATAGGGCTCGAAACGACCAAAATTTGGATCGAGACGGCCAAAATTTGACCGGCATGATCGGAACGAAACAAAGAAGTATAATGCACCGGTTGAGGTACTGGAATGGAATATTCCAGCCGTTCCGACCAGAACAAAACGGAATTCAAAACTATGATTAAAAGTCAAAAGTGGAAGATCAGATCAATGTTCATATCAAACACATCCATTTCGATTATCCTTTTTTTAAATGACGGGAACTGTATAATTAATTACATTATTATCAACCGGCGTTCCAAAAATGATAGGAACTAATTATAAATACTCACTTCCGAGATTGATTGAGATAGATAAAATCTTTGTGTGGAGTTTGACATTTAACATCTCCACTATTGCTTTTTTACATGCCCTTTAATCCATACATGACATGAGTTCTTTGACAGACCATATCTCTTACACTAAAGCAGTATCTGAAGAGAACTCAGGTCAGAGGAACTGAAGAAGCTGGATTCTTCCATTTATCTTGAACCAGAGTCATTGCAAACTACGGTTAATCGATAACCGGAATAGCAGGCTCCATCTTCTTCTTCCTCTCGCTAAAGCTACGGCATGAAATCAAGCTTGGAAGACAACACTGCACAGGCCTAATTGGTTTCTCCTTTCCTGTTAAAAGGTCTCCATTTGGGGTCCTTTCACTACTACATACAGAGTTAGTTCCATAAGGAGTATCATGTGCTGAGTTTGGAGGGAGGTCAAGTACAGTTTGTTTAACTTTTATCTTTCCCTTGGAGATGTTCTGATTGCCTGAGGTGTTTTGGTCCCCAATATCTAGGTCCTGCTGGATGCTCTCTCGGAAAAGTTCAACCAGTTTCTTTTTGGGAGATGGCTCTGAAGTGGAACCAGGAATTCTGTCCTCAACTCGAGGGGTTCCCGTAGAGAAGTTATGATGGACTGGAGTGTTGCCACGGGAAGGGGTAAAATCTGCAATAGAACCAATGAACACAACAAATTTGATGGGGCCAATAAACTTATATTTCTACATGTCTGTCTCCTGCATTCTTTGTTCCTTATTCAGATCAGCTAACAAGATTTAAAACAGAAGACAAATCATTTCTTACCACCATTGACACTAAGAAAATCATCCTCGCCATCCGACTCTAACCAGGCTTGGGAGTCAAAAAAAGTTTCCTCCTTGCTTTCTGCAAAAAAGGCAAGACATAATCAACTTAAATCCTAAAATAGACACCAAGAGTAACTAATTAATTTTTTTTCTAAAGATTCAATTTTGAAGGGCATGACACTAACTACTTCAGTGACATTTTCCCCTATACATTATTTCAGACAAATTGCCAACATTGATCTTCTTTCCTATCTCGGAATGAAAGAGAGCCTAACAATGCATTGCATTATGTACAAATAACTAGACACACACAACCACATCCCGATTTTTCCAAACGAAGTGGTTCTCGACAGATTTTAAAAAAATATTGAACGCTGCTTTTCATTAACTCAGACTAGCGAAAAGAGAGCCCAATTTAATTTTTCCTTCTCATGAACTCAGACAAGGCTGGGTGATGGATGGACCACTATATTCAATATGGACGGGTTAATCAGATTTGAATGAGTTGTTGAGACAGAATACAATACAGCTAATATCATGAAATTATATCCTCAAGAGTCACTACAACCACCACATTTGCATTTCAGAAGCATGGCCAAAACCAATGGCCCACACCTACACATCATTGGAGATAATAACACTTCCTATCTACCATAAGTTGGACAGAGGACAAGGGTTTTCAACCGACTCGGATAACAGAGTTCAGACTGCCAAAGAAGGAAAGGCCTAATTCCCACTCTGTTTACCTGCTCCAATATCAAGTTTCTGATGCAACAACATCTTCATGGGTCTGGGGCAACACTCCAATGAGTCTAATCCACAATCCCCACCACATGGCAACGTGTCTAGCTGCTATATTTTTTAAATCACAGGCAGGAATTGTGACAAAAAAAATATTGAAAACAACAGAAGGTTTCCTCAATTGTTTATGATGCCATTTTCAAGCACAAATGAGTGGATACCAGCTTTATTCCATTCCATTCCATTTTCTTCCCTAATATTCCACCGCAAGAACATAATCTATTAGCACTGAACAATATCTATCTTCCGCCATAGCTATAACCACTAGACCCTATTAGCCAAAATCCATGAAGGAAAATCTATTCAGCATCAAAATGATTCTGAAAGTGCAGTAGTGATAAGTGAATAGTGATGTCACACTTCACAAACTGATCTTTCAACAGAATTTACTTTCTTCCACAGCTTTACCCATAAAAAGAAAAGAATCCCTTCACTCGATATAACTGAAATAATTAAAAGATTAAATATTTAATAACATCTAATGAATAAAGCAGCCCAATCACTCAACACCTGCCAGTTAGTACTGTATGTTAATATATATAATAGTAGCTATAGAAAACCAATAATATCAAAAAAAAATTGAGATGATTTCTTCTCCATATAAAATCAAATACAGTAACCATATAAACAGACCCCACCCTTGTTTCGTTTCAGATCGCACGTCATTAAAAAAATCCAAAAAGAAACCATTATTAACGATCATCACTTTTCTAGACAGTAAGATAATTAGAAACAAAAAAGCCATTTGATTTCTTGCATCTCGTAATCAAGAAAAACGGACTATTTAATGGAAACTGAAAATGAGGGGAAAAAAAGGGTCAACGAAGATAACAAGGACAATATATACCGTAGACTCCAAAACTCGTGGTTGACCGAGAAGCCGGCCACTGAGATTTAGCAGCGACAACGTTGTTGTTACTGTGAGTCGGAGGGTTCCCATTGGTGGGATTTTCCTTGATGGGTGTGGCTGGAATCACGAGCTTGTCGTCTTTGGAGCGAAATGACAGTCTGAATTTCATGGCCGAGTCCGAGTCCGAGTTTCTATGCAGCGATGCACACGTACCCATATCTCTCTCTAACCCAACACCAGTCCGATCATCACGAAGCTAGATAGAATCAGAGATGGCTTTCTCACAGAGAGAGAGCGAAGAGAGAGAAGAAGTGGGTGAAGAAGGAACAGGATGGTTGTGCCGTTATGTGAAAGACTTGAGAAAAAGGATGTCTGGAATGGCTGAGAGAGAGGGAGAGAGATTGGCCTTGAAAGGGAAGTTATATAATCAAGTAGGAATGCAAGTGTAAGTGGATTTTCCAGAAAATGGGACCCACTGTGATGTGTTTGATAGGTGTTGGATAATTTACCCATTTTACTTCAACCTATTTGAGTTTTTCTTTTTTTTTTTTTTCTGTTTTTTTTCCCTCTAGCCGTGGGACTTGTGAAAATTGCAGAACTGAACGAATGGAAGAAAGTTAAGGCTACTTTCTTTGCCTTTTCAGGGAGGATTGTTTTAGGGACCGTGTTTCCATGCGCTTTGTATGGTCAGGAAAGTCGTGTTTGATTGCATTGGATCATCAATTAAAGTTCCTGAAATTTAATAATTGTGTGATCTAATTTTCTGTAATTTTAATAAGATTACTATTTACTATTTTCTATTTAAGTATAATTTGAATAAGATAAAATAAATTAAATTAAAATAAATTTTAAAAGTTAAATAAAATATTATTAAGATAATATTTTTTAATATTATTATTATTTTAAAATTTAATTAAATAAAATAATATGAGATGAGATAAATTTTAAATTCAAACAAGATTTTTAATTGCAGAGTAAGTCAAATTGATAACATATTTATTGCATACTTGATGTTATTAGAGTTTTACGCAACAAAATGAATATTACTCAAAAAACTATTTCTTCTTTATAAGTCAGGATGGAGAACACATGATTTCATTTTTCAAATTTGTAAAGAGTTGTATTACATATAATTATTTTTATATATTCTTTACATATTTTAATAATGTTATTGATTAAAGTAATTATTTTATATTTAAAAAGTTGATGTAATAATTATATAAATTAAATGTATAAAGAATATGCAAAAGTATCTATATATAAGATTTTTGTTTTACAAATAAAGTTTATATCATTTAAATAATAAATTTTAATTAGTTATGTTTTAAATTTTATATTTAAAATTAAATTATACCAAATAAATAAAATATGATATATAAGATTTAAAATAACATAATCAATATTTTTCATATGTAAAGACCTTTTTGGGAGAAATAAATTCGGCTGCAGATCTCAGGATTTGACTGATATAAAAAAGAAAAAAATGCTAAATACAAGCCTTGGCCCTTGGCCAAACACGCTTGAGGGCGCCATGCCTGTCATAATTCAGAAGGTTGACCGCAGCCCGTAGCATGAAAAGTGCGTACTGCCAGCTACCACTAGTCTTCTGGTTTAATCATCCCTAAATTATGTGCATGCCCAATAAATATTACCATTAAATTCGTACCGATATGTATTCCAGAAGTAACTTCCTTTTCTTAATCCATTCCCTCAACTTTGAATCTCATACTTTATCTTTTGAAAAGGCCTGCATATATAGATCTCATAATTTTTGTTATTATTTCTTTCATTTCTTTTAATTAGTTAATAAGAACGAAATTTGATTTTTTTTCCATTATAAAGTATTAAAAATTTTGATAATTTTACATTATATGTATTAGAGTAATGCTATTTGAACGCTTTTATATTACATGACATAATCTAATTTATAAAAGCAATGTTACATACAGTCTAAAAAATTAAACTCATTTACAATCCAATCAAGAGCAAAACTAAAAAATCTAATTTATGGATCAATTTGTAAAACAAAATTTAGGGAGAGACAAATATTAATTTGTTATATAATCTAAATACCTTTCAAAATTTGATTTTTATCAAATTTTAAAAATTTGGGAGAGCCAAAGCGCCTCAAGCCAAAAGGTAGTTCCGCCCCTGAGTCCAAGTAATAAAGAAAAAGAGAAATTTCTATTTTAGAATAAAATTAATTAAAATAAATTTATTTACAAATAAAAAACTTTAAAAATTTAAAAAATTCATTTCATTTAGTCATAAAATTAAAGCGTTTATATGTTGAATGCAATGCAGTCTATATTTGATAGACTGTAAAAAGAATTATTCAATTTATAATATTCAAAATTTAAATTTTACATTTCTAATCAAATTATATTAAGTAAATGATGTACTTTGATGTAAAATTTTCAAATATAATTATTCATAATTGCATTGAATAGACGTGAACAGGAACATTTAAAACTTTGAAGTTTTCTACTAAGGTTTGTTGCCTCTAGACTTAGGTTGGTCAGCTACTAAATAAATAGAGAAATTAAAAAATAATAATAATAAAAGGGCAAAGAAAAGGCCGTGATAAGCTACAAGGACATCACGCAAAGAATCCATTTGGTGCTGTGGACAAGTTATGAGGAGCTCAACTTGATTGAGAAATGACAACAGACATGAAATAATTTCTAGATAAAGCTTATAACAAAAGATGTATGCTTTCAACTTTCTATCATACCCTACCAATATCTAGCTTTTCATTTCGGTCGGTAGACAAATTTTCCAAAAATAAAAAATAAAAAAGATTTATATTAGCAGTTCGGTGGAGTCGAAAACGATGAAATTAACCACCAAGTTAACTAACTTTATCTTCTGGAAAAGAGATGGGTATGTAGGTGTAGCATGCACCTACATACCCTTTGTATATCATAGATCATGCTTGTAGATTATGGATCAGCATGATGGGTTCTAGGATTTTTGTTTTTAATTTTAATACAAGAGTAGAGGGTTTTGAACTTATAAGATTTTTTATTTAGAAAATCAGATCATATACTATCATATCATCAAACTCGTGGCGTATTAGAAATTATTAAAAGGAAAATGCTTTTCTTCCTCGTGAAATGAGTCTCGATTCGGTTTTGTTTTACTTTTTTATTTTAGTTTTTTTTATATAATTTTTAAGTAAGTATTTTTAAAAAAACTAATTTTTATATAATTTTTTTTTTAGTTTTTTTATATAATTTTTTATATAACTTTTAAAAAAATTAAAAAAATAAAATGAAACGGAATCCAATCAAGACCCATTTCACCGGAATGAGTAGCATCTCCCTTGTTAAAAATGTGCTAAGATATATATATATATGTATATATGTATATATATATATATATATGTTAATTGACGGATATGATAATGATCATTTCCATATTGAGTATTGTAAATTGTATATCGTATTTTGTGCTAAATACATACTATCAATTTCAAGTGAAATGAAAGTCAGAGAATATTAATTATGTTTATGAACATAAGTTAACTTTTTATTAAAAAAATGTGTTTAATTTTTGTTTGTTTCTTTTGATCAATGCAAAGGGGTAGTAGAATAGCCTGCTGTCGTTACAAGAAATTAACGAGTACTATAATTTGAACAGTAACTTTAAAGTGGCCGCCTTGCATTACAAATGCTGTCGCGCATCGAAAGAAATTCGAGTAGTTAATAGAATTCAACCTCAGCAATCAGCATTATTATTTATGGCGCTTACAGCCTGGAGCCATAATAGCCTCGCTTGGATTCTGAGATGAGATGAGTTTAGTTTATTTTTTAATATTATTATTATTTTGAGATTTGAAAAAGATATATTGGGAATTGAAAAATGTGTATTGGAAATTAAAAAATGTGTATAGGAATTTATGTTTTATATAAAAAATTATAAAAATATAATAATGAAATGAAGATGAGTTGAGATGAGTTGAGACGAGCTGAACTCATCTCCGAATACAAACGGGACCTAAATCTGCCAAAGCGCAAACTGGAGTTAGATGAATGGCCTTTATTAACATTGGACGGTATTACGTGCCTTTCGTTTTCCTAGAATAAGGGTTTCATATTTGACTCGCTTTTTTCTTTTGTCTTTATCTTTTTTTTTTTTTTATTAAGAAGTGTTATAGCTATAAATTAATTATACAAAAGTCACTATAAGAAAAAAGAAAAGGCAAAAATAATCAATTTAATTCAACCAAAATGGCTATTTTCATTAAAAATAACTTGTTATGACTTTTTTTTCTACTTTTTACGACAAAATTTAATATCGAAAAAATTTATTTTCTTATAGTGAGTAATAGTAATAACATCTGTTTCGTATGCTGGTTAACGGGTTGAGCCACCTGCAACACATAATAAAAATAATTTTATAATTTATTGTAACACATCAATCTTTGAACTTATATTTATGAGATTTTTTATAGGTAAAACATTTCTCTTTTGATTTTTAAAAGTATCCTAGCTCATTATCTTAGCAAAAAATTATTGTTTAATCTGATCAATCGATCGATCGGCACTACAAGAAATTTGTTTATCTACTATATTTTTATTAGTTGCTAATAGTCTATTTTAATCATTAATAATCTATTTTAGTCGCTAATAATCTTTTTATCGTTAATATTAGGTCATTACTACTCATTTTTCTTGTAGTATGATAATGTTTTGGTCAAACATAGGAACAAGTCTTAACACATTTCGGTAGCATCCTAAAGCTCCATCGGCATATTTGGGTTTTATATATTGCATTATAAAAAATTGATTATTCGAGTTATTTTCAAAAAATAACATTTTACAAAAAGAATAAACTTGTTTTAATATAAACTTGTATTATTTTAATTACAAGTAACGGATCAAATATAAGTATTTTCTTGTAGTATAATTTGCTTTTATTTTCAATTCATTTATTATTCTGGAAAACAAGGAAGAAAAAGTATTGACTACGAGATTTCATTTCTTTGCAGAAATTTTCTACTTTTTTTTCTACGATAAGTATTGAATTTAAATTTTTTTTTTTATTTAATGATTAAGAAAGTGTTTTTTTAATAATGATGTCAATTTTTTTATTCTTAAAAATTATTTAAAACTAAAAAAATGATTGAAAATTTTTTTTAAAAAAAATCATTCAATGGAAATTCGGACTAGCACCGCTCATAATTAACTAAGGCAAAAAGTTAGAAGAGAGAACTCGGATTTGACTATCAAGGGATTGTTATTTAGTAAATTAGAGTTGCAAGTCAACTTATTCGAGAAAATGTAACCAATATTTTGGTTTTGATAATCACCTACCAATAATGAAAAAAGAGAGAAAATTTGACGAAATCCATGTACTAGGCACTAGCTTAGGAAGAGCGAAATTAAACAGAAAAGCAAAAAAGTGGGCGCACCCGCGTGCGTTAAAGACATGGTGCAGGGTGGCTATGTTTGAATGCATGGGCTTGGGCTGGCTCGGGAGGTCCAATGTCCATCATAACTATTGTAAAGAAGAGTGTTAAAATATTTTTAAAAAATATAAAAAAAATTACAATATTATTTAAAAATCATATAAAAAAATTTAAAAGAAAAACTTTTATCGGAATCCATCAAAATCCTCGTGAGAGGAATTCCGAACATTCTCCTATGCAAATTGAGTCAAAAGACTCGAAACTACAGTACTCGAGAAATTATATCCTTTCATTTCAAATGAATCATATCGTTTTACTTTATTTAAGTTGGGTATTTCAAATAATTTTTTTAATGTTTAATAAAATAATTCGCTTAAAATACGGTTGATAGTGTTGCTTATTGATATTAAAAAGTGGCATTTCTTTTATAATAATAATAATAATAATGATAAAGTGTGGTTATTAACTGTTCTCATCCAAAGAATAAATGCGTTATTTCATCACTTTTTAAGTGGTGCAGGCAGTAAGCATATTAAGAACATTAACATTAGATCTATTAAACGATTCTTTAAAATTTGAAGAGAAGTATAATTTTAATAGATCTATCAAACATCTAAATTTATAACTCCACATTAAATTCATTATTAGATCCATCAAAATAATAATATAATAATATTTTTTTAATAAAAATATATTTAAATATTTTTTTATATTTTGTAATTACACCAACTATATGTATATTAATAATATAATCTAATACTTAAATAATTATTTTTAACCAAATTTTGAAAAATTATATTTTTAATTCCTTGTTAAAAGATTAATTTTTTTCAACCAAATAAGAAAATAAGAAAGAGAAAATGAGAAAAATAAAGTAGGAGAATAAATTATATTAAAATATGTATTTAGATTGTGAATAATAGTCATTCAAATATGAAAGATTGTAAAAATTTATTATAACTCAAAGTTATACATTAAGAAATTTGATAGATCTAATGTAGAGATTTTTTAGTAAAAATCATCAAATTTATGTTTGTTAAATCATTTCATGGATCTAGCATTAATGCTATAAGAAACACTCATTCATTTGAAAAAGAAAAAAAAAAAGCACTAATCCATGTCCGTCTCAGTCACTGTAATAGACACAATCTTTTTATAACTTGTTTTAAAATAAATATATTTGTATAAAATGATCATACAAAGTATTCCATGTAAATGAGGATGTCTGAACTGTAGTATTAAAAAAAAAAAGTAATGTTACTTTTTTCTCTTATTTTGATACCTCAATTTGACATCTTATGTATTTTATTTTTTTTTTTAATTTTTTAATTTTTTAATGATTAAGTAAGTAATTATTAGTGTATTAATATTTTTTCATATTTTTTAAAAATATTTTAAAACGATAAAAAAATGATGATAAAAAAATAGGGAAAAAATAATTTTTTTGTTATTTTTCTTGCCATATATTTTTAATATATTTAAATATTTTTAAAAAAATATGAAAAAATATCAATATACTAATAATTACTTTCATAATTATTAAAAAAATTTTAAAAAAATTAAAATATATAAGATGTCAAAATGAGAAAGCGAAATAGCATTACTAAAAAGACAACTACTTCTGATGTACGCTGCAAGTCCAAAATCAACACGTCTCTAGGCCCATTGTTACAAAAAGTTGGGCCGGAACTGATTCGGCCATTTACTGTCTTACCCTCCAAATACCCATAAATTTGAGCTCCTGCCTTCATCCTCTTTTTTGGGTCTGACAAAATCGAACATATACTCTAGGCAGATTTTGGAGTGTGATGAGATTCATTATTATTATTATTATTATTATTATTTTATTTTATTTTTACAAGATTCTAAATTATCAAAATTATTACGATAATTTAATAAGAGATGTGATAGAAATTATAAATAAAGTGGAAATTTAGGAAATAAAATAAGAAATTTAATTATTTGTTTTAACTGGGACGAAGTTGGAAGTTGCACAAAAAGAGACTATTCAAATTTCAGGTGGACGAGTAGGTAAGAGCAAATGACGGAATGCCGATCCAAAAGTTCCAAAAACGACGCCGCTCATACCACTCAAACCAACCCTTCTCTCTCTGACTCTCATCTCTCATCTCCATCTCCTATTATTTTCCTTTGGACTTAGTTATTCTCAGGCGATCGAAGAAGAAGAAAGAATCATCGGTTATTTGTTAAGCCTGAGCCCGAAAAATGGTTGTTGCGGCGAAAATAGCACCGTCTATGCTATCATCGGACTTCTCCAATCTGGCATCGGAGGCTAGTCGCATGCTCCGCTGTGGCGCCGACTGGCTCCATATGGATGTCATGGTACTAGTGCTAGATTCAACCCCAAAGTTTTTAAAATCTCTCGTTATTCTTAGTACTTTTGCATCGTGGTAGCGACATGATTATTGTTACAGGATGGGTTGGTTTCTAATATTGGTTGGTTTCTATTTCCTTTCATTTTGCAGGATGGGTATGTTTCGTTGCCTCTTTCTCGAATTGGCTTCTTTCGTCTGGGTTGCGGATTTCCTCAATGTATTCATTATGAAATCAGTGCATATTTATACACTGTTTGCAGAGAATCAAGTTTGTTACAAATCTGTTACAAGGATATTCTAGAATAAGAAAATACAAGAAAATAGGATAATATTCTAGACTAAGTTACAGCAGAGGGTATAACAGGTATTTGGTTAATAGTGGTTTTTTTATTTTTTCTCTGTTGAGTTCTTATATTCCGATGCGATGATTTTGCTCTAGTTGATTCCATCGGTATTGTTGTCCCAATAAAGGTTTAGGCATTTAAATCCATTACGTAATGACTGCTTGTATGCAGAAGGGTAATGTTATGTGTTATGTGATTTTGCATAAAATCTGTTTTGATGTGTGTTTGAATGACATGAAGGTTATATTGATGGAGGGTTCTCTAAATCTGGAATTGAGAGGGTATTAGATTTTGAAGAGAAGAGAGGATTCTAATATGGTTGCCTTGGTTAACAATGTGACATGCAGTAGGATCATGGCTCGAGGCAGTTTGAAATTCTTTGGACAAAGATTTTGAGACTAGTTTTTATTTTTTGGAAATAAACAGTATGAAAGTTAGTTTAGCATTTGGGTTTTTAAAAGTCAAGTAACTGTCTGGCCTGATGTACTGCAGATAGTTCCATGTGGTCTTAGCTCCTGTCGTTATATAGTTCTTTTAATTTGGTATTATTAGTGCACAAATTGGATGGTTAATTAGTCCAAAGTGGTGTCATTTATGGCCTTTGATGCTTATGATAATTAGGACATGCTATAAGTTATTTGCATTTGTTAACATGCGAATTTGTTATGTTTTTCCCCCATCTCCTACAGGCACTTCGTCCCAAATTTAACTATTGGTGCTCCAGTTATTGAGAGTTTGAGAAAGCACACAACGTAACTCCGTCTTTGCCTTCACTACTTCAAACATTTCCAAAGTCAGGTTTTTTTTCTGGCTGCAAGATTAGTAGCATAAGTAGATCCAATTTTATTTTCATCTCTTACAGGGCCTATCTGGATTGCCACCTCATGGTCACAAATCCTCTTGATTATGTTGAACCTATGGGAAAGGCTGGTGCTTCTGGTTTTACATTTCACGTTGAGGCATCCAAAGGTGGGTTATGATTTCCAGCATAATTTATTTTACTGTATTTTGTATTACTTGCCTTGTTCCATATGAATATGCCTTTCTTCTGAAGCAAAGTAATCTTATGGTGCTTCTTGCAGAAAATTGGCAAGAATTAGTCCAAAAGATTAAGTCAAAGGGCATGAGGCCTGCGGTGGCATTAAAGCCTGGGACACCCATTGAGGAAGTTTATCCTCTGGTATAGTTTTTTTCCTCTGATTCTCATGTTATCAGATTGTCTAGTTTGAGTTTGATTTGTATTGAATTAGCTAATCATGATGACATTCAGCTTTACCAAGATGTCCCTACTGTGTGAGTTTGATTTGTATTGAATTGGCTAATCATGATGGCATTCAACCTTACCAAGATGTCCCTACAGTGTGTACAATTGAGTAGACGCATAATAATTCTGCCGAGGATTCTAAAATGAATATGATGCTTTTCCTCAAATCACAGATTGAAGGTGAAAATCCTGTGGAAATGGTCCTTGTAATGACTGTAGAACCTGGATTTGGCGGACAAAAGTTCATGCCAGAGACGATGGAAAAGGTTTCCTTAAACTTTGTACTTTTTCCAACTGCTTCTCTTGTTCATTCCTTGACTTTTCTGTCATTTTTTTTTCCAGGTTCGGGTGCTGAGAAAGAAGTACCCAACACTTGATATTGAGGTGAGCCAACTCTTCTTTGTTTGCTTTTCTCCTGGCAAGTCATTGTAATTGATTGTCTTCAAGGATATATATATATATATATATATGTGCATATAAAATTCTTGTTTCCATTTTTTCTGTCTCGTGGCCATGTCATTCATGACTATATGCAGATTATGCCGTCTGTTTGTTCAGCATAGCTACTAGAATCCTGGTGATAAAGAACGCTGAAATTTTGTAGATTTTGTAACCATGGCTAAAATTATAGATATGTTTCTTTTTCATTTGTTCATAAACTTTATGCACAATCTGTTAGTTTTTAGGATTCCTCACGTTTTGAAGCTTTTACCCTCAATTTGGTTTGCATTAACTTTTGCATTCCTCTTTGTATTTTAAATTTCCCTGAGGTCCTTTAGAGAGAGAGAGAGATTAGTCTCTGTGCATACATGTGTCTTTGGGTTAATTTTTGTTTTGAAGCAACAACTAATTGAAACGATTACTTTATTTTCCAGGTTGATGGGGGTTTAGGGCCTTCAACCATTGATGCAGCAGCTTCAGCCGGAGCAAACTGCATTGTTGCAGGAAGTTCAGTGTTTGGAGCTTCTGAGCCAGCCCAAGTTATATCCCTTTTGAGGAAGAGCGTAGATGAAGCTCAGCAAAACAGTTGACATGGTGCTTGTTCTCAACATATTCACAGTGTGTACATTAATTATCTGTATGATGAGATTAATTCTGGGAAATGAATAAAATGTTTTGTCTCATTTATAATAGCATCTGGGGATGATCTCTACTTTCTGAAGTGTAATAAGGTGCTACAGAAAAGTTACTCGAAGTCTGAAGCGTTATTTGCAAACATTTGGGAAATATTTTTATGTGATGCAATGTCATTTCATATTTTATTTACTGCTTTTCTTTTGATCCCCCAAGTAATAGTACCATAATTATTATGCATTCACCTCCACAGCAGGCCATTTTTTCCTTTGATGTCTTGATTCAAATGGATATTATAATAATAAAAAAAATTATTAACAGAATGATTAAAAAATATATACAATTTTTATAATTGGAATCTACTCGTTTATAATTACCTGTTTTTCGATTATTGGCCGTCTCTTCTTTGATGGATTTGTTCATAAGGTATTTAATTTGAGAATTCTTGGAAATCCGTTGAACCTATTTCTTCTCAAAAAAAGGTTGGTGCTTCTTCCGGCTATCAGAGATGTCACCGCCCATACCATTAGAATCGTCTCTCTCTAAGAACCTCACCCTTATGACGGTGATCTCACACAATCTTAAACTCGAAATAAACTCAAAAATAGATCTATTTCGAATTTAAGGTTGTATGGAAATAGTGGGAGGCTGCGTGAGATTGCCGTCGTAGGAGTGAGATCAGAGGCGATTTCAATAATATGGACGATGACGTTTTTAATAGTCGACAGAGACCCCAACTAATCTTTGGGAGGGAATCGACAGATCCCCCGCATCTCCCATTTAATTTATCAGTAATTAAAATAATCTTCGAAATTCTGGGGAAGTTGTACAAATCTATGAGACAATATTTTGTGATATCTACGATATCAGCCATTTGTCTTTTTTCCTGTTTAGAGAATTTTCATTCTTGATGACGCTACACAATGTGTCTGGCTGGCTAGCCTCGTGACACATGCATGACAGTTTAGAACTCTTTCAGTGTTTGGACTTTGACCAGATTGCTCGTACCTGGGAATGTCAGAACTCACTCTTTTTTCCCCCCTCCAAGTAATGTGGTCCTTATTAATTTCCTGGCGCAAGTTGTCGTACTTGCCAGTTTGTTTGCCTGCATCAAGTTCCTGGATCTAGATGTTTTCAAAGGCATGCTCCAAAGTCCCAAAATTGGGTCTAAGATAGGTGGTCATGAGCATGTGTTATCACGTGCATGTAATCCAAGATTCGAGACTTTCATTTATCAAAATAGAAGAAAGAGACAGATCCACAGGGGGCAGAAATACCATTGATGGAAGATACAGAGGAATGAGTGATTTGTTCATGGATATTATCTTTTACTTTCAGGGGTTTGCATAAAAAGAGCTTTTACTTTTGGTCATGGGTTGTCGTGCTTACTCAATTTAGGGGTAGCAAGTCCTGTTTTTAGGTGGTGTTAACTTGAATTTGATCTGTTAACAGGGTCAAACTTTCAAAGTTCAAACTCAATAGATTTAGATAACGAATTGTGTGGTATCATCTATTTTAATCTTTTTAATAATTAATTAAAAATAAATTAACACAACATGACTCATTTAATCTCCTGTCCAACTTTTTGGTTTAAGTAAAAAATAAAATAATTGTTGTGTTTATCAACAATATTACATATAATTGTAAAATATATAAATATCACATAATTATTTTTAAAAAAATAAAATGTACAATTAAAAAGTTAATTTTTTATATAAGCTCTATATTTACTTATTTTTTTAAAAATAATTACACAATATTAATATATTCTATAATTACAAATATTATTTCTCAATATTTATTCTATTATTTATGTGCGAAGTTAAAAAAACAAGGGCCTCGACCATGAGATGTGTAAGCTTCTCCACCATACTTGTTTAACCTATGCTTTTCACTAAACATTTACTAAGAACTGTTCCTTTTAGCACAGATCTCAAGGAATTTGTCTGGTTTGAAGAGCTCAAAAGGTAAGGGTATCCCATGCCCAGATGTCCTATTTGTCACCTTTCAAATAGATAATGTACCTGTTTCATGTGATTAACACGTAATTGGTTTATAACTGTTCTAACTCAATTATATTAATCCTAGTTCTAAGATAATTGATTAACACGTAAATGAGATGAAATAAGTTATGAATAATAATAAAATAAATTGTTGAAATAAATTAAAATTTAAAATAAATAAATAAAATGAATTAAAAATATAAAATAAAATAAGATGAATTAAATCTAATTTATAAAACAAATAGAACCTTAAAGCTGATCCTTTTGGAGAAATGACATGTGAAGTGCATTGATGAGCAGGGAGAATTGACTGTAGCTTGTACTTTAAGGGTTAATGCTTATTGGTACTTTCGTCAACTTAGGATATGATGCCCAATACGACCTATCAATTCTAGCCTTTCTTTCATGCCTCAACTTTACCATGCATTTAATGTCGCCTCTTCAACTACTACTGTTTTGGGTATTATCCAATTCCTTTTACATAATTTTCCAAAAAACTTCATCATTTTCCAATACTCGCATCATTTCTATCCATACTTGTTGACGAATCACGCATGCTCGCCTTCATGCTTTGGCCCTTAAATATTCGCCTACGTGATTTCTATAGGTACCCATAAATGTATGTGGCTGGAGGCATATATTTATGTATCATATAAGTGACATTATACAGTCTCTCATGCCCATATTGCCTTGGGATTGTCTTGCCCCATGAGTGGAGCTAAGTTACCAGTACTTATCCCGTCAAAACTCCATGAGAGCCATTGAATATAAACAACATTCTGGACGTCGACAAGGCCCCGTTTGGAATTTGAACTATTTTGATATCAATTCAATTTAGTCTAATTTTAAACTAAGTTTAATATTTAAATATATAACTTTCAAATCACTAAATTTATCTCAACTCCAAACTTTTATATGAAATCTACAAGCTTTTTTAATTCAATATTTCTTTACATGCAGAATTTAAAATATTTTTCAACTTCTTATAAATTTATTTAAACTTATCTTTAATTCCAAAAATATCTAAACTAATTTTAAACGGCTCCATAAAATTTACTTCACTATCTCATTCATTACTATTTATAGATAAAAAAAAAAAAATTAACTCATCTCAACATCTTAACGGACCTTAAATTCTAGACTACATCTTGAGTTTGGTTGGACTCCTAAACCTCTAGCATGTAGTTAGGCCTCAGTACTCTGACTAAAGAAACGCTCTAAATAATAATATGGCTCATGCTTTTATGATAATGTATATATGACATCTATGTTTATGATTTTACTTGTGCATCTATGAATTATGTGAATGCTCTATGATAGCCAATGTTTAACATGTTGAGGTGGTACAAGTCAGGGTGTTCTGTCTAAGCACATCTAGGAATTGACTAGAAGATACACATGCATTTTCGTGACAATGATTGATGGGAAAAATAAACTAGTGGGTGATCTCCAATTCTTGGATAATGAAATCAATCTCAAGGTGGTGGTTGGCCAAATACTTCGAATTAATTACAGTATTAAGTATAGGATAACTCTGTCAAACCCGAGAATTCTATCCAAGAACAGCTTTAAGAAACTTTAATTTTAATGAGGATTTCTGTATGGATCCAAAATATTCACTTTCTCAAAGTAAGAAAGCTCTTTTTTTAATGGTCCTCTCTATGTAGAAGTGAGTGTTTTCATGGCCATGGCTCTTATCAATAAGCTCCAATTGAGAGCTTTGGTGTTATTTATTTGGCTGTTTGTCTGTGCCGTTGGACAGAACCAGCTCAGCTGTGAGGCTAAATCTCCATATGCTTCTGGCTATCATTGCCATGGAAATGCATCGCAGAATCAGTGTGGGACATTTGCAATTCTGCGCACCAATTCCTATTATTCCTCTCTTTTCAACCTGAGCTTTTACTTGGGCATCAGCCGTTTTGTGCTTGCAGAAGCGAATGGGTTTTCTGCAGATACAGAATATCTTCCGGAGGATCAGCTTCTGTTGATTCCAATTAATTGTAAATGCAAAGATGGTTTCTTTCAGGCTGAATTGACAAAGACTACCATTAAAGGGGAGAGTTTTTATGGTATTGCTCAATCTCTGGAGGGCTTGACAACCTGCGAAGCCATTCAAGAGAAGAACCCGGGAATTTTTCCCTGGGGTCTTGATGATAAAGTTAAGTTATCGATTCCCATCAGATGTGGCTGTCCTTCATCTGAAGGAAGCTCAAAAACAAGGCTTTTGCTGTCTTATCCGGTAAGAGAAGGTGATACAACTTCTAACTTGGCCATTAAGTTCAATATTACTGCAGAAGCTATTATTCTTGCAAATAACAAATCATCACAGCTTTTTAGACCTGAAAGCCTAATACCTTTTACCTCTCTTCTACTTCCAATCGATGGTGAGATTATCCTTGGTCCTCTCGCAAAACCTCTTGAACCCAATTTACGTTTTCCAGCAACTGGCATCCCAGAAATTAGTCGTCCTCACAGGAAAAAGTCCAAAATGCGGAAAATTGGTTTATGTGTTGCCCTTGGCGCGGTTGCAGTCGGAGTGAGCATTGGTATTGCAGCAGCCTTGATATTGATCCAACTGAAGAAGAAGAAGAAGAAACAAAGTTCCTGCAATGGAGGAGACGTGGAGTTACAACAGCTAAGTCTCAGTGTAAGAACCACTAGTGACAAGAAAGTCTCGTTTGAGGGATCTCAGGATTGTATTGATGATGGTCGGAGAAAAGATGCAGCCACGCCTCGCAAGATGCTGGCTGAGACATACACTGTTGAGGAGCTGAGAAGAGCAACCGAAGACTTCAATTCAAGTAATCACATTGAGGGTTCTGTCTATCATGGTCGTCTCAATGGGAAGAACCTCGCTATAAAGTGCACAGAACCAAAAACAGTCTCAAAGATGGAGCTTGAGCTTTTCCAATTTGCAATTCACAGTCATCCCAACATACTTAGGCTTCTGGGAACATGTCTGACAGAAGGCCCAGATTCGTTTTTGGTGTTTGAGTATGCCAAAAATGGGTCCTTGAAAGATTGGCTCCATGGTGGGTTGGCCATGAAGAACCAATTCATTGCCTCTTGCTTTTGTTTCTTGACATGGAGCCAGAGACTCAGAATCTGTCTCGATGTGGCCATGGCCTTACACTACATGCACCACGTAATGAACCCGAGCTATGTTCATAGAAATGTAAAGAGTCGGAACATCTTCTTAGATGAAGAGTTCAATGCAAAAGTTGGGAACTTTGGCATGGCAAGATGCATTGAAGATGATACCGCCTCTTGGAATCCAGGGTATTTGGCACCCGAATATGTTCAACAAGGTGTCATTTCCCCAAGTATTGATATATTTGCTTTTGGGGTAGTTTTGCTGGAGGTATTATCAGGGCAAACCCCAATAACTAGGCCGAAAGAGAAGGGAGAAGGAACTATTCGACTATCTGAGAAAATCAAGTCGATATTGCAGTCAGAAGATGCAGATGATGAACTAAGGGAATGGATGGACAGCGCAATGGGAGAGAATTATTCATTTGATGGAGCTGTCACATTGGCCAATCTTGCAAGAGCTTGTGTAGAGGAAGACCCTTCATTGAGACCAAGTGCTGGAGAAGCTGTCGAGCAATTATCACGATTGGTTCAAGAATTACCAGGAGAGGAGCATTTGTCAATTTGTGAAAGCTCTTCCAAGCCTTTAGTGATGGCATCGGCAACAGGAACGTGAACAGTCCATCGGATAAGACCAGATCCTCTGCTCCTAGCGTGGTTTAATTAATATATATAAGCCATTACGAGACGCATGAGATGCAATTCCCAAAACAAAAAGTTGCAGTTTTCTACTCTGTTTTCTCCGTATCTTAAAAATTAATAAGCTGCCTTTGCCATGCCTCTGCGAGGCAAATGCTGTATTGAATATCGGTTTTGCTATATATAAACTTGTGTGTATCATTTATAATTGATGCCAAAAAGCTTATTTAAGAGAAGAGGACAGTAAAAGGAAAGAAAGAAAAACACTTGAGGTGCTCTTCGTGGCTTATTTCACCTCCATTCTATTACTAAACTTATAATCTGGTGAAGATCCCGAGACATCAATGAAAATGGATTTGATCAGCCTGTTTACTCGGTTTATCTATCGACAACTATTATATGCTATTATCTATATATATATATCGACAACTATTATCTATATCTAGAACGGTGGCAAACATGCGGAGTCCAAACTGGCAGAAGCCTTCACTGTCAATGAAAATTGCCCAAACCAGATCCAGTTCCTACAAAAACCAAAGCTAAAGCAAGACTTAAGGAAAAAAAAAAAAAAAAAGGGAAGAAGCAGATAGGAATGATAGATACAGTCATGGAGTTGTAAGAGGCATGCAGTCGTTTTGAAAAAAAGTGAATATATATGGGACCCACGTGAAAAAGTTAACTTTTTTTCTAAAGCGACTGCACGCCGTTTACAACTCCACGACTGTATGTAGCATTACCCATAAAGAAAAAAAGGAGAGAGAGAGAGAGAGAAGGAGAGAGAGAAGTAGGAAAAATGGAAAAATGGAAGGAAAAGAGAGAGGAGAGGAGGGTGGGAAGGGGGGAGAGAAGAAACTCTCACCCCCCCTCCCCCGCGGGCGCCATTTCAAAAGAAACTCTAGTTTTAGGGAGAAAACTCGACAGCATGACGATCGGAGCAGCGCTGCACACGCGTCCCTCACAGTCGGAGTCTAGCTCTCTGTGCACCTTTTTCGAAGAATTCTCTTAGCACCCATGCTCGTGGCCGAAGGGTCCAGGGACTCCGACGGTCCGTCTATATCATTCTCGCTCCCAATTAGGCTGCGCGTGGTCTCCATGCGTTATTGACGGCAGTAATTTTTGTATTGCCTTTTAAACTTCCTCTAAGGTTGAAAATTGGAGTCTGATTTTCCCAATTAGTTTAGGTTTTGTTTGTTATTTTTTAATAAAAACTAATAATACATCTTGTCTCTAGGATTTTTGGCCCTTAGATTTTGTCTCTTATGGGGTTTATTATGGTGATTGGTTATATGTAATTCTATCTTGTATAAAGTTGGGGCTGTTTCTCAAACTTTGTTTTAGAGAGTTTGGCAATTGGGACTAGAAACAGTCAGTCACTTTTAGTGTAATGAGGAGCTACAGATCATCGATTAGTTAATTTATAATTATATGTTTCAAGTTCATTTGTAATGTTTATTTTTAATAAATGTGATGTTTCCTCTTCAAAATATATATATATATATTTCTTAGTCGTGATGGAGACAACACAATCTGTAATCAGTGTTTTAAATACCGTGCCGTACCGGCCGGTACAAAAAAAATCATATTTCGTTTCGGCCGATTTTTCGATCGTACCGGATTTCGGCCTTCCAAATTTTTTTTTTAATTTTTTATTATGTTTTAACCTCAATTTAGACTAAATTAATTACATATATATTTATCTATATAATTTATTTATATATTAACTATTATTTTGAAATATAATTTATAATTGTATTTATATATATAATTTATTTATGTATAAATTATTCCGAAACGGTACACGAAACGGTATCGGTACCGAAATATTTTGTTTCAGTGACTTGACCAGTACCGGTACCGATACTGGTACTGTATTCAAAACATTATCTGTAATTGCTTTTTAGACCATGCAAATCCATACAGGAGAGTCATTCTTCACCCTTTGTGAAACCGAGTTTTACTGTCCTCCTCCTCCTGTGATGTGTTCTCCATCACAACATTAGGAATTAGGATCATTAGAAGAACAACAGAAAATAAATTTATAATTGATATGGTTTGATATGGTATGCCAAATTATAAAATTACTTTATAATAAAATACATTTAACAGAGTTCATAAAGTTACGTTAATTTATAAATTTATTTTATAAAATTTTGTTGTGTCTTTAGCAGTTATGTTCTACTTTTTAGTTTTTACTTCAAGTGATATATCATTTAATGGTGAGAAATTGAATGAAATAAGCCAGATACGGGATCCATGAATAGAATATAATCAGTACACTACATAGATAAGTGATCAAAGGGCGAAGAAATAAGAATCATAACATCATGGACCTAAATTCATCAAAGTTGATGACCCCATCACCGTTGAGATCAAATTGAGCAATCATGAACTCACACTCATCAAGACTCTTGGATTCACCCAATCTACTGAGCATCCTCTTAAGACTCTTGGGTGTAATACACCCACAACCATCCATCTCATACATCTTAAAAGCCTCTCTCAAATCTTTCACCTTCTCTTCCTCTTCCCCGCCTTCAATCAACTTCACGAAGTCCTCCAACTCCAGCAAGCCATCGCCGTCCGAGTCAAGCAACTCTACCACCGTCTCAGCCTCCGCCAGCGAAAGCTCTCCACCTATTGCTACCACACATTGCTGCAGCTCCGAGGGTGAGATCTTCCCATCTCTGTTTTCGTCAAAGTGATTGAACACATTTTCCATGCTTTAACAATGCAAGTTTATATGCGACGAAGATGTTAATTAAGAGTTTCTTAATGTCTTCGACGTAAAAGTGAAATTAAGGAGGGGGAGAAGAAGAAGAAGAAGAGATTAGGAAGAGCAAGAACTTGAAAGAAAGTACGTACGTGGGGAATGAGCTTCTGAACATACATCGTTTATGAAGATATCTTATTTATAGATTTTTTCAATGCCGCGTCACTCATGGCGTGGGTTGACCGAGTAGAATATGAGACGAGATCTTTTCTGAGACTTTGGGCTATTTTCATAAGATGGGTGGGTAAAGACCGCCGACAACTTGGCCTTCACGGCGTTGATAATGGAAGGAAATTGGAAACGTCGTTTAAGGATTTACAACGTAGTTTTCTCCGAAAGCCCTAATGAAATTACCAATTTTTAGCGTAGTGTCATGGGGTTACCAATTTTTAACCCCACGACACGTAGTTGTTCTATAAATTGAAAAAACAAATTAACGCGAAAATCCCATAAAAAGTTTGACCCAATTCCTGACAGAATCTTCATACTTCGTGCGCTCCCCAAAAATCCAATCATAATATAAATCCTCTCTTTTACTCTTTAGATAGATAGTGATGCTTTATTTTGGTCTACAGTGCGCGAGAGACTTGTACTGTAGTTTTAGGATTTTTTTACAGGATAATGCTACTGTTTATTTTATTTGATACCTCTTTTTGATATTTTTTTCATTTTAATTTTTTTTTTAATTAATTTTTAATTTTATTTAATGATTAAAGATGTGATTATTAGTGTATTGATTTTTTTTCATAGTTTTTAAAAATATTTAAATACATTAAAAAACTATGAAAATAAAAAAAAAATTATTTTTATTTTTTATTATCATTTTTTATCATTTTAAAATAATTTAAAAAATATAAAAATAAAAATATCAATACATTAATAATCACTTTCTTAATCATTAAATAAAAAAAATTTTAAAAAATAAAAATACATAAAGTATCAAAAATAAATGTCAAATAAAATGGGTCTAATAGCATTACCTTTATATATATATATATATATATATATATATATATAAAGTGGCTATCTAACGAAAAATCTTGTTGTAACGAAAAAATTTTATTTTTCTGTTAAAGTTAACATTTTCCATCCATTTTTATTAAAATAAATACTGTATTTAATGAGAAATATTATTTTAAATACAATTCATTAATTCCATTAATCACCAAAATAATGTTCTTGACATTAAATTTAATTACACCACTTTAATTTTCTATAGCGATAAACTTTTCATTTAAAACTTTTTTTTTATGTAAAATAAATATAAAATAATAATAGTATAGAATATATAACAATATATACAAATAAATCATTCATAACAATATAACAATGCAATTCTCACTTAGAGATGTTAATTTATATGTTAGAGAGTTTAATTTTATTTATGAAAATTTATTCCTATTATATGATTAATAATTTCATTCTTTAAAAATTAGTTTATAATTTTAAAATGAATGTATTATTTATTTATTTTTTGAGATAATAAATATACGGTATATACAATTAATTATAATTATATTAAATTGGTAATAATAGACAATAAATATAATTAATATATTATATATGTTTGATATTTAATTGAAATATATATGATCTAATAAATTTACATATTTAAGATTAAAATTTCATGTTATAAATTATAATATAACATTCTTATATATAAATTATAAACTACATAATTTATTTATTTTTTTAAATTATATTATTTCTTAAAAATAATCACATAACTAAAAAAACTGTGAATGATTCAAGTTTATGTAGATCTAGAAAAACTCAAAGACTAAAAATATAGGTATTTTAATGTCCTCTCTTTTGAGGTTGTGCAAAATGACGTAAATATAAAATCATCGTCTTAGAATTATAAAAATATAATATTTTGAACGAATTTTTTATTAAAGTTTTAATCAAAATTATCTCAAACAAATTTGATAAAATTATAGGTTATATTTATTTATGAGACTATCTTATTGTTTTTATTAATATTTTTTTTTTATAATATATGAAAATGTGTAATTATTTATCATCCATTTAATTATGAATAATCTTCTAATTTTTGTTAAAAATTAAACTAGATAAACGTGCTCTTTGCACGTTACTTTATCTAATATATATATATATATATATATAGTCGTGTGAATTTTAAATTTATCCAATTTTTTATGAAAGGAATATGCGAGAGATTCGTACATATAGGAATAATTTATCTTTTTGGGCCAAAAATTGTTTTAAGATTTCAATTGGGTTTGACGTTACGCAAGGGGCAACAATTAATGGCAAGACTACGAAATTTCCCCACCCAAGTGGGGAAATGACTTGCAAAAAGGAATCAACGAAGAAGAAAGAGTCTGGGGAAAGGAATCAACAAAGAAGGCGGCAAAATGATGTTCAAATTATTGAAAGGTAGAAGAAGCAGAAGAAGAAGAAGAAGAAAACAAATTATCGACTTCAACGTTCTAGAGAGAGAGAAGATATGTACAACCGTCATAACTACCTCAACCACCAACCGAAAAAACAAACCACGGAACACGACGAGAGACATTGGCAGGAAACAGGGACTGTAATATCCGATTTTTGGCGGCAAAATGTTATGAACGAGGGTGTTAATAATTTTCCGTCTTCTGATGTAACAGCTGAAATCGATTGGTTTGCATATATTAACTGGAAAAACTCAATTGAAGATTTGGAATTATCATCCCAACATTCTTAAAATATATATATATATATTTTTAAAAGTCAACTGTTCTAATCGCATTAGAAAATATATGATGAATCAGAGTTCTCTTTCTTATCCTTCGTTTAATTAATTATATTATATTATATTATTATTGATTTAAAATCACACGTTTCTGAGACGAATACGTTAAAAATGTGTACTTATTAATAACCATAAACAACAATGTTCACGTGGGACACATAGTATGCACTATCACATTGTTATACTTTAATTTGAACGAATCCTTTTACACCGTCTGGTAGTGGAACTCGTCCGGACACTAACCATACATTAATTATAATTTAATTTGATACTTAAATTATTATTTTCTAATTAATTTTTTTCTTCAACATAATTACTTAACAAATACATTTTGTCTACTCTTTTACGAAACAATCATATATACAATTTATAGAATCAACAAATACATTTACAATTTATTCTTCCGATAAACATGCCTCCAACCGTGTGTTTGCTGCAAGGAAGAAAGAAAAGAAAAAATTTCCCAAGTTGCCTTTCCCCGTCATATGCGCCTACCTTTTACAAATAGAGAAAGAGAAACATAAATTCCCAAGCCGTGCATCAATTCCCTTGACTTCCTTCTCCATTTTCCCGCTCTTTCATCTTGAAGCTCAAGGAACCCAAGTCCCTTCTCATCCCAAACCCTTGGGTCGGTCTCAGCAGAAGAGAAATGAAAGTCGTGAGATTAAAAGCTATAAACAATTGTTTTGGCTTGTGAACAGTACATTTTTAAATATGAAAAAAGATAGAATGATATTGTAGTACAAAGTTTCAAAGGGATTTTTTTAATGAATTCAATGCAACTCTGTTTTGAATATATTCATTAAATTTTGTATTTGACTTGACTTTTGATAAAATCAATGACATAAATTCATTAAACTTTGCATTTGATTGGACTTTTAATTAAACCAATGACATTTGAGTTCGTGTGTTTAATCTAGACTTCTAATCTCTCTCTCTCATTGTAATAGTTATATTCTAATCATCTATGGTAAAATATTTATTTTTACTTATTATTTGCACATTCTACTCATGTAATTGGTTAAAATATTTTTTTTTATATTAAAAAAATAAATTTTGCTAGGTACAAGCAAATTTGTGGATCGATCTGCGTACCAATACTACTGTTTTCATATCTAAAATTTAAATCCGCACCATTTTCATTAAAATTTGATTTTTTTTATCAATCACATGATGACTGCGTATATTGGTGAGCAAAATCACTTACAAACAAATATTTTCTAAAAAAAGTGAGACAACCAATTATATTAATAAAGTGCATAAAAGAGTATGCAAAAATGATTACGCACAAAATTTTTGAATAAGAAATATATCAAAGCCCCTTGCTTTCGGAATAATCTGATAACCGTCATATGGATATAATTGCAAACACAGCTGGTCATTTCCTTCTAATGTTTGTGTTTATCCCCAACCAGTTTTTCGAATCTCTTCTTGCTCATATAAATATAAATATATATATATATGTATGTATATGTATATATCTGTATATATTATATTTATAACAGACCAATATTCTAGTTTTTGTAATCTTCATAACTCAGGTCCATCGGTGCGCTTTTATATAAAGGGGGACTAATATTTGTTTCTTTGAACCAGTTATATTATACTGCAGGACCATTATGATTATATATCATACAATCGATGCCCAAGTGCCCATCACCATTCCTGCTTTCAAGGTGCATGCAGCCTTTTTCTACCAAATTTCAGTAGCATAGGGTCAAGCAAACAAGGCATTTACAACTGTACATTTCGTGTTGTGATAAGGAAAGGCAGCCCAAAATTCAAATGCAGGCATAACTTAATGTGTTACAAATTTCAGGAGGCTTCTTTTGTGATGCACTACCTGCAAACTTGCAACTATGATGCAGAATCTGATTTCTGATCGGCATTGGCATCAGCAGTGGCCTGGACTTGGGCTGCATACTGTAAGTTCCAAAGGACATCTTCAAAAGAGGGTCGAGATGATGGTTCGAGAGATATGCATTTGCTTGTGATGGATATCACAATCGATAATGATTCCTGTGAGCAAGTAGTCAAAACAACAGGATCCACAATCCGCCTTCGGCCGTTCTGACTGCCAAAGGATGCCTGCGGTACATGTCTCCAGTTCTTAGAAACATATCATCTCAAACAAACTGACTAAAGACAAACCAAGTAATTTCGGTCTTTTAAAATATAAAAATATGACCATCTTCAATACTTTTGGTTTATAGTGCAAAATTTATAGCATTTGAAAAAAATTTCAAGAATACAGAACAGAGATCGCATTTTTTGTTATCAAAATTGATAGCAAGACAAACATTTGTAACCATCAATTTATATTTTTATATTGAAGAATAAAAAACTTCTGTGATAATGCTTTATGTTTTTTAATTTGTCAACTGAACAGATTGACAAAATTCAGTAGTCATGGAAATTTTTATACCTTAGTTTAAAAATTCTCATTCGTCTAATTTGCAAAATATCAGGAGTAACAGAATGCTTATAACCAATTTGCCAAAAAGCTTTACTATTAAATCTTAATTTGCAGAAAAAAGCTTTGGCATACCATTTCATTTAGGAGAAATGCTTCTTCTTTTCCAGTGACTATAGGCCCAACAAGTGATTCAAGCAATATAAATCCAAAGTTGTAAACATCATCCTGCACATTTGTTTGATGGCTGCAAAAAAACAAAAAAAAAAAAAAACAAAAGGAAGTAAAAGAGTCAGCTATTTTAGAGTTTCTCTTAAAATACAGCATAAAACCAAGCAGGTACAGAGTAATTCAAACAAATGATCAGTTTCTGTATTCATGCTTTCTTCTATGACACCACCACCAACTGTCCTCAAACAAACCATCTCTATGAAAGATAGTAATGGCACAGGGTAGTTTCATCGGCAACAGTATGACAGTGGTGGTGCCAGTGAGGCAATCATACTAGTAACAGTGATGGCGGTACCCTTAGTGAAGTACGCCAGCATGTTAATAATGGAAGTGTTAACGGTGGTGGCAATTTTGACGATAGTAGAGGTGAGGGCTCCCAATTTCAGTGAGGGAAATGATGAAGGAAGTGGTCATACAGAAGCACAGGTGGATCTGATGGTGATATATGAAGGTAATGGAAACTGTAAGGGAGACACAGTAAGCTGCAACAGTGTTAATGGCAGCAGTGTTAATTATCATACAGCAGCAGAAGTAATACCAGTTTGGAATGGTGAGAAAAAAGGAGTAATGTATATGCCAAGAATTGGACGCTTACACCTCATCACTTAAGCAGCAAAGTAGGGGACTCATAAGTCATTTGCATTATGGATCTATGAAATACTTACAAGCCCCAAGAATGCATTCTCAGGCTTATTAAACAAAGAATTTCTCCCGAAAAAATGCATTATGGGTTATAATGCATTTTTTCAGATGTGACTCCAGTTGAAAAAATCTAGGATCTGCTCAAAAGTTCTGATTTTATCCTCCACTTAGAAATTAAATCCCCTGTTTTTATCATACCGTGATTTTGGGCCTTCTCCCTTTGCCTGCAGAACAAGCAGAATGTGTCAGAATGACTGCTTGGTGAACCAAGATAAGATTTCAACACTAAACAGCTTCAAAAAGCCAGGTATTATACCTGATGTTTTTCAATTTCCTCTGTGATGATTGACATCCCATAGTCACTTAGCTTAGCAATCTGATGCTCATGAAGCAATATATTGTTTGCCTTTAGTTGGTTATTGAAGCAACCCGGGATTACTCCAGTATGTAAAAAATGAACAGCTTTCGCAACTCCGATCAAAATTCTAAGTCTATCTGACCATTTAAGAACTTTCTCTGGAGAACTTTCTGTATCCATGATGTATTAAAGGTGTACGAAACTTTAGTCGATCTCTTCTCCAAAATTGAATACAGTCAAATGGACAGGATGTAATATTAAAGGTGAACTTCTGAATTAGTTATGATCAATCATTATGCAGTTATATTTCAGAAACTAGTTCTGATATGTATATATAGATTGAATTACTAAAGATGCTATACTAACCGGACAGATGGGTATGGTAATTTCCATTAGGAACATATTCATATATAAGAAAAACTTTGTTGGCACCAGAATCATCTTGTCCACTATCATCAATGCAATGACCCAAGAGGCCAACTAAATGTGGATGGTGAAGCTTAGAGAGCAAATCAAGCCGAACTTTAAGGTTTTGAATTGAGCATCTTTTCCCCAAAGATAGAGATCGTATGGCTACAAAGGTCCCATTCTCCCATTGCCCTTTGTAAAGCTGAGAGGAAAAAATAAAATTTAGAAAAGGCACTTGGCAGGAGAAATATAATATGTTGGACTAATTGAATCTCACATATAATTTCTTCTAATTGATACCACGACAAATGCTCGAAATGCACTTTTAGTTTGAATGCATTGATTGTGGCATCCTAACGGCCCATTTCAGGAGTTTGCAAATCATGATGAAAAACATAAATATATGGAAATACAATTGTAGATTGTACATTAAACCCTTTTTTCCTTGCAAGTAAATTTCTAGTTTATGCAATGTGCTCCCTAATATGTGTGTGACAGCTAAAAATGAGTTGTATTATCTAAATGAATCGTCGTTTTGGAATAGTCCACTGAACCATCCATTTTGCTGCCACCTATTTCAGCTTTGAGAGTTACCTTCCCCATTGAGCCTTCACCAAGAAACCCAGATGAATCAAAGCCATTTGTCGCTTCCTTCAACTCTTCAAAGGTAAATAATCGATGAACCAGGGCACTTTGTGTCCCTAGCTTTGCTGTTTGAGAAATGAGCCCTTGGAGGAAGAAAAGAAAAGGTTACTGCTATAAGCTCTCATATGACCACAACCAATGGTATACACAAACATGATTTATTGTCTATTTATATATATTGAACTGCAAACTGACACGGTAGGTAGGACATACAGGTCTTAGATTTTTTTTAATAGACAAATAATAGTTACAAAGATCAACTGACCACTGTAAAAACTTACTGGCATTGGCAAGGAGTTCAGAGAAAACCCCAGTCGGCATATTCTTGTGCACAATCTTTGGCAATATATGCTGCGCGCGTGTTCTTTTTGAACGGCATTTTTTAAACAATAGTAGAAGCCCGAGTACAAAAAGCACCATAACAAGACAAGCTCCGATAATGACACCAACTACTATTGCTATATCTCTTCCTCTGGATTGTTTACCCCTCTTAAGGGCTTCTTTACAATATGATTCTTGATGCGAATCAATGGACAAACAATTTCCACCAAATTTAACAACTACCTTACCTGAGGTACTTCTCAAACAAGAAGGAAGCCCACCTATCAACTTGTTACTAGATACATCAACAAAACCAAGTTTGCCACCACAACTTAACTCATTTGGAAGTGAGCCACTGAACATATTGGAAGCTAAATTCAAATAGCTGACATTTGGTAAATGGAACAACGTAGATGGAAGAGTTCCACTCAGATGGTTGAATGATAGATCGAGGTGTTGAAGCTGACCCAATTTACCAAATTGCCCCGGGATCTTGCCCGAGAACGAGTTCTTGCTCAGTAGCGCTGTAACCAACACTCTGGGCATCATTGGCAGTTCAGAATCTAATTGGTTTTCTCTTAAATCCAAAACATGTAGCTTGGTTAAAGCACTCAAATCAGGCAATTTACCAGAAAGCTCATTGTGGGACAGAGCAAGATAACTGAGTGTCTTAATTTTGCCTACTGAAAGAGGTATCCGACCCTTCAATCCATTATTCTTCAAACATAGAATGGTGAGGTTGGAAAATGAGTCCAGCCAACCAGGGACAGTTCCGTTGAAATAATTTCCATCCAGTACTAATGTATGAAGCTTCATCAATCTGGATACTGCCGGTGGAATTGAACCATACATAAAATTTGAGCTCAAGTCCAAAAATTCAAGCGAAGATAGCCTATGAATCTTATCCGGAAGTGGACCCCAAATCCCCAAAGACACTAAACTAAGAACCCTTAAGCTGGGTAGCCTTGTCAATGTGGTAACAAAGGAATCAATAGAGAAACTTTTAAATAAAGTCTTATTGGGAATTGCAAATCCATTGAACCCACTGACCTTGGCAAGCTTATTTCCCATTATTTTGAGCTCAGTAACCGAACTGTCCTGGCATGAGATGCTCATCTGTGTAGAAGAAGATAGGCCACAGAAATCTCCATCGTAATTTTCCAAAATTTGCAATGAGGAAGGGTAGCCCAACTGCTTTCTTAGCTGCAGTAAAACTTGGGTTTGGGAAGTTTGTAATTCATAAGTGCTTGGAATGAACAAAACCACTAGAAGCAACGACCACAAATACCCCATTGTACAAATTCAAAGCACTATATCTACAATCACGAAAAGGTCAACAAATACAGTAGAAATAAAGCGTCACAATTCAGTTTTAAGGAATACTCAAACAGTGCCAACAAAGATTCTTAAGCAAAGTCATGAAAAGGAGCTCCTTTAGTAAAAATTCACGCCCAGAAAAACGTGCTTCCAAGTAAATGACCTGCGCAGGAAAGAAAAACTCCCGAAATCGAGATAATATTCACCCTTAGATGCTCCAAGACTCTGGTTATCCAAATTCGCTGAAATCCAAGAAAATGACAAACAATGAAAGAAAAACCCTTGGGAAACTCAAAGGGCGTCTTTTTCACCGAAAATGATGAGCTCGAAACAATTTAGCCAAACACATGTACTAAAACAAGTGAGCCAGAATAAAAAAGCAAAACTTGGTGATCCAGATGATGTATCTAAACTCATGGACAAGTTCTAGGTAGTCTCTAGGAAAGTAAGAACTGTCCACGAAGGAAAACTCGGAGACAAACTCAGGGAAGGGGAGCAGAAGAGAAACTACGGTACTTATCCCTAGTTAATTGTTCTTGTTCTTCAATGATGAGTGTGGAACTAGAGGAAAAGTGAACTGCATTTATGGAGGTTGTTGAAGGAGGCCGTATAAGACAGAGCCGTAAAGCATTTACTGCCTGTGAGAGGTGGAATTCCTCTCTGACATTAATGGGTCGGTTTTCTGGCAGGAGAGAAGGACAAGACGAGCAGTGGCGGTGAGAAAAGTGCAGGAAATTATTAATGGAATAGAAGGGTAGTGAAAATTCAGTGCAACCGACAAAAAAAAATGATAACTGCCTTTTCTTTTTAAGAAATGATAGAAAGTAATGCTACTCTTACTCTGGGAGATCCCTCCCGCCCAATGTTGAGAGTTTTTTTTTTTTTTTGTATTTTTTTTTATACAATTTTTTAAACATTTTTTAATGATTATAAAAAATATAAAAAATCAGAATATTATAAAATTATATATTTTTAATTATTATGTAAAAATAAAAATATAAAAATATAAAATATAAATTCCACAATCGAAATTCTGAATCGGAAATTTGTGAGAGTATCTTTTCTCAACCAGAAACTCATACTATTTTTTATAACATTTTATATAATATATTATATATGTATCAACTTTTTTTTTACAAAGAAAGGAAGACTTTTCATAAGTGATTCTCGTAGAATCCCCTCGGATTCCCTTGCTATTTGCGAATGCTGGATATTAAAGTGATTTTAAATAATTTAAATTGATTTATAAAAAATAATATTTTATAAATTACATTGAGATATATTTTAATGGAAATAGTTAGAGATAAATCTTTGAATGTATATGAATGGGTAAATTAGGTTGAGTTTGGCCTAACTTTTAAAAATTATTTTAGTTGCAAATAAATTATACACAAAAATTATTTGGTTGATATAACACGTTAGATTAAGGTCTCCTTTGTTTTCAAAAAACATATTATTTTATATTATTTTATCTCATCTAATATTTATATTTTTTAAAAATTTAATATAAAATAATTTAAATAATTTAACTTTTTCAAATCTCAATATAAAAATTATATTAAGAAAATATATTATAATAATTTTTTATTTAATTTTTTACTTTAATTTCAACTCATCTTATTTTATTTTTAAAAATAAATTAGGTCTAAATTATTTTTATTATAACATAAATTTTATAAATTTTATGAAATTATATTAATTTATAAATTTATTTTTATACAACTTCATGATAATGTAACGGCTGTCCTAACTTTTTTTTTTAATGAAAAGTTAAAAAGTTAATGAGTCTAGTAAATAATTAATTTTAAATTTTAAAATGAGTTTTGATTATTTTAATAGTTAAATATATTCTTGAAAGCACACACATATTTAAGTAGAGTAATGTTATTTATTATTTTAATTTTTATTATTTTATTATGTGATATTTGATAATTAATTAATTTATAAATAAAATATAATAAATAAATTTTAATTATTTAATGTCATATTAAAAAATAAAAAAAAAATAATGATGAATGGATTTTTTTTAACTTAAGTATTAAAATATAATTACAAAAATAAAAAATTGCATACTAATTAAGTAAAGACGTGATGTGATGTAAGGCTTTCATGTCAAATTTCTTTGTCCACTGTGCCATCACGTGGCCTTGCTTCCGTCTTGTCTGATATTTCGATTGGTTTGGAACTGGTTTGAATTGATAAATAAATAATAGATGTAAATGTGGATTTGCAAATCGTATATAATTTTAAAAATAAAAAATATATATATATATATGAGAATTATTTAAAAAAAGTTAATTTTTTAATAAAGAATTTTATTTTTTATCAAAGCAATTATATAAAATTTGTAATTTTACAATTGTATATAATATTACTCGAATTTATAAATAAAGTGAGATGAATTATGAATAGTAAAATTAAAATTAATTAAAATGAATTAAAATAGATTATAAATAATAAAATTGAGTTTGAAAAATAAACCGCCTCTTAATTGACCAAAAAGCCCTCTCCCAAGACCAATAAACGAGTAATTCTATCGTGGAGGGACAAAAAAAAAACCTATGGATGACCGTTGCAATATAAAAAGGAGATATTGGGGTTGGCCCCATACAAAAGTAGTCGGAGTCTCCGTTAGCTACCAGGGTCGTCACCATCCATATCATCGAAACCGCCTCTCTGCAACGATCTCACTCCTGTGACGGTGAATCTCGACAACCTCCCACCTTCTTCACGCAGCCTTTAAATCTGAAGTGGGTTCAGATTTTCTAAATTTTATTTTTTATTATATTTTTTATTGTATTTTTTATTATATTTTAAAAATATATATATTTTTATTAGGAACTATTTTTTAATAAAAGATCGAACCGATCCTCAAAATTTCTCATATATATTACATAGAGACGTGAAGATGAGATTCTAGGAGGAGTTGAAGTGGAAGTGGAACAAATGAAAAATTCTAAATACAGTCGATTGTGCGAAGTCGGAATGCAGCCCTCTGATAAACTGGTCTCAGTTTATTGAATTATTCCTTTTTAACCTTCCACTTTCTCTCCCTTTTTTTTCTGTTTTTTTTTTTTTTCTCCCACGAGTCACGGTCTCACCCATAGCCGCCCCTATCACCTTTTCCGATCTTTTTTTTTCTTTTGTTTTTCGTTCAAGAATCTATGTACATAATGACTCATATCCCGCCGTTCGGCTGTCTTGAAGGTTTCATAAACGAAAAAAAAATATGAAAATCAGATTTTTATATTTTTCGTTTTTATCACGTGTTCTTCACATATTTGAGTGACACATATCAATTTTTTAAATGAGTTTTCCAGTTTAGAGGGAAAAAAAACTATATCCTTTTTATACATAAAATGGTTCATCTCCAAACCAAAGTGATAAAAATGAAAAATAAAAATAAAAAATTATTATGAGCGATTTTCTTTATAAGATTGTTACATAAAAAAAATAAAAATTTTCTTCTATCTACACTAGTTTTTCAAAAGAAGATGTCATATTTATTTATCGAGAAACTTACCTTCATTATTTGTAGATACATTATGGAATGTCTTCCATATTCAAACATGATAACCAAAATTATGCATTTCACCAGTATATTAATTCTTTTTGTATTTGGTCTAGTGATTTTAACTACTAGTATTGTTGAAACTCTCGAGTCTCTACAAACAAAAGTATAAGAGATAATTCAACTTCAACTTTTATAGAAGGAGATCATGACTCATTCTCTATAGATAAAAAGTTCGATAGATGAACTTCCTGATGATCTATACTATTAACATAACATAATTTAGTTTTTTGGAAAAAAAAAAAATTGAGATTAAATGTTCTTAACAAACTAAGGTAAGATTTGAATAATGAGATAAGATGAGATAATTTTAAATAAATTTTAAAAATTGAATCAGATATTATTAGAATATTATTTTTTAATATTAGTATTGTTTAGTTTGAAAAAGAATAATTGTTTATTATATTTAATTTTTACGAAAATTTAAAAAAATTATAATTATTAGATGAGATAAAATACTTTCACTATCTAAATAGAAAAATTAAGGTCTCGTTTGTATTTACGGATGAGATGAGATGAATTGAAATGAAAATTAAAAATTTAATAAAATATTGTTAGAATATATATATTGTTTTAATATTATTTTTATTTTTAGATTTTAAAAAATTAAATTGTTTATGTTATTTTGTGTAAAAATTTAAAAAATTATAATAATTATATAAGATAAAGTTTTTTTTTTTTTTTTTTTTTTTTAAATCTTATAAAAATTAAAGAAACGAGGCCTTAGTTTCTTAACGTGCAAAAGGTATATATTATGTTTTAATATTACTGTAACATGGGATTTGCTATGAAGTCTTTGAGTAGGGGACCCTTTGCCCGTTGGCCAGCCTGTTTCGAAAGCGAAATTAACCACGTTGCGGAAAGCTATACGTACAGTATGGAGCTATACATATATCTATAGCATCCCATGCATAAAAATCTCAATATAAAATATAGATCAGATAAAAACAAAAAACACAACGAAGATAAAACATCTACAGTAAAATGAGACAACATGATTAGTTTTCGAGGCAAAAGCAAAAGCAAATGAAGCAAAACTAATGAGGAAATGATGATCAATAGCAAAAGCAAAAACTATATATGTTTGTGTTTTTAATTTTTCCTTATCTCTCACTCACTAAAAAATAGATTTTTATAATTATTTAATTACGATCAATTAATTATAAATAATCATTTGATCGTAATTAAATAATTCTAAATAAATAATTTTTTTTATAATATTTTTATATATAAATATATATTAATAAAAAAAACTAGAGAGTTATCAATAGCAAATATTCTATACAAAACTTTATAATATAAGAGCAGTGAAAGTAGAAACTATTTACATAAAAAGAGGACCATATAATATCATAAACTAAAGCTTTTATTTTCATTTAAAGTTTGACAAACCAGATTTATCAATATCAAATATTCTATACGTTCAGTTGTTGAGGGCATGAGGCAGTTGTAAGGTAGAAGAAAAAGAAGAAGTAGTAATACCTAGACTCCAAAATTAATTAAATATATATTCTGTCATTCTATTACCTTCTTTATATATTTATATATATATATATATATATATATATAATATGTTGAATATTATAACTAAAAAATTTATTAAAGTCAAGTATAACTTCCTAAGTATATATCCACGTACATGCATGCATGCAATGATTGTTTTTTTTTGTTAACTACTTTGCACGTACAGTTTTATATTATAAGAAAAATAAATATTTATGATAAATTATTTATAATCAATATAATTATATGTAATGAAAAAAGATTTATTTTAATAAAAAATAACTTATTATAAATAAATAATTTTTTTATAATATAATTATTTCTGATTGATTTGGGATAATTAGTATGGTCCTTCATTACTTTTCTTTTAGCCTTAGATTGGATTTATTACTGTATTACCGTACACTAGGGAGGTTTTGAGGGAGGGAATTAGAGAAGGGTGGAGATACAGGGAGGAAAAGACAAAGGATTTTAGAAGGGGCTACGTTTGAAAACAACGTACGAAGAAATATTCAGTAAAGGCCAATTAAAATATTGGATTTAATGGCATTCATCTGATCCGCAACCAAATAAAGGGGCACCTATCCAATTCGATCATATCCCATCCCAACAAATTATAGCATCAATGATCGATGATGATCAATCTATCCGACAAATTAGCTAGCCTGCAACCATATCCATTCATTCTCATTTCTCACGTCTGAAGTCCTTTCTTTGAAGATAACATGCACGTGAAGTGCCTTGGATGTGGATTTCTTTATCTTCATCATCAATGAAATTATCTAGTGTGACCCAAAAAGGAAAAATGGGGAAAGGACAAAAAGAAGTCTGTCTCCTTCTTTGAGTCGACACTCAAAATTACCTAGTGTTCCCAAAGATTGAAATCCTATCTCATGTGCTTGTCTTTTTTTTATATTTTTTTCTAATCAAGCATTGCATTAGAGAAATTAAAAAGTTATAAAAATATAATATTTAGCAAAATAGAAATCCTCAACAATCATTTCAATATCAGCAAAAGCAACACTAAAAATAAAAATAAAACAAATTATCTTATCGAAAATATAACCCCCACTCATTTTCACAAAGGGAAAGTCGCTTAAAAGCAATTTTTACAGAATATAATAAATAAACTATAATATATTTATAATTAAAAATCACAATTAAGAGAGATGTGGTACATTTTGCTGATCTAATCCAACGACTATCATGTGCTATACTCTGTTCATGCATTCCAAATACGAGTGCCATCAAGCTTGCGGGGAGCCACTTGCTAAAGAGTTATATGAGCTACAAACATTAGGTGCAAAACATTAATGCATGCAGTGCCATTGTTCCGAAGGGACGGTCTCGACTGTACGCACGAAGAAATAGATTTTATTTTTCAACAGTTTGCTACAGGCAACTTGACGTCTCGGGGGCCCGGGGCACAACTTTCATCATTGAGGGACTCAATATTACAGTTATATAAAAATAATAATTAAAACAACAATACTTACTCATCATTGAGGGACCCACTTTCAAGGTGTTTTAGGCCTATCAAAAAACAGCTTCCCAATATTTTATTTTTAAAATAATGCTAAATACAGTTATAAACTCTACAAGTACCATATACTCCTTTTTAAAAAGATTAAAATTCATTATTAACAAAATTAATTTATCAGATAAATGATATATTTACTCATTTTTTTCAAAAAAAATGCTGACACTTGTAGAATCTATGATTACAAGTATCATTTCTATTTTTTCCTCCCATCATAGAAACTATCAAAAGTGGGTTTGAGTGTTTGACCAATCTAAACAATAAAATGCGTTTGTTGGGGGTCTCGAGTCTAGAACTGGAAGACAATAATCTTGATCAGAAGGTGGTGTTTCAATATTCTTTGTTCCCGTAAGAATACTTGGGTAACGTAATGGAGAGAGAATGCAACTCATATAGGCGCAGGAAGAAAGCATTAATGATACATGTACCAAGGTTACATTTTGATATTTCTATAATTATGGTTCCTCCCTGAGCACCTTGTCATTAGAAGAAGATTCAAGATAGGAGATAACAAGATCAGCTGCTTTGCACCCAGAGGCTACAGCCTTTCCAACGGACAGCCCACCCTTGTGGTTCCCTGCAAGTTCATTGTTGGCGTGGACAAGATAAGAGAGAAAAACTGAAAATATTAATGACCTTTTTTAAGTCAGCATCTAATTATAACATGGTGGACAGAAGCCATGCTTGCTTGTGTGTGCCCATCTATGTAATACACACACGAAAAAAAAAAAAAAGAACCATGTTAGAATAAAAGCCGAGCTAAATGTACTTCCATCATTCCATGGGAAAACCTTAGGACAAGTAACAAGACAAGAATAGTATTATCACATACCCTACATTTTCCTTGCAATATCTTTTACTAGCAAGCGGCCAACACAAAATAATTGGCAGCGTTCAGATCTTATTTTCTTATAATGATAGGATGCGTTCTTCGTTACTCTCATTAAAACATGTAAAAGGCTAATGGGGAAAAAACCACTCAAGGTTAGATGACTCTTGACTCTAATGCAATATTAACATCTTCAAGGATGTTAAGTATCTGAACTTGAGGCATTATGAACTCCCAGGAAACTTAAAATAGGTTGAATTTTCTATTGGTTTAAGTTTAAGAACGAGCAGGATCTTCCATCCAGCTGGAGATTAAAAACAGTGCCCATCCAGAGTACTTCGAGTTGATAAGTGATTTACCTGCATAGAAGAATCCAGGAAGATTTTTCTCCATCATTTCAATTGCTTCTAGAACTGAACCATAGTTTTGCCCATACAAAGGAAATGCTTTACTCCAGTAGAAATGACTGCATGAAGTACACTTCAATATATTTGAACAAACTTAAAAGAAATAAAAAATAAAAATAAATAAAAATACTAATTTCCTGGATCCCTGGATCAACCTCTATCACCTGAAGAGAAAATAAAATTAAAAATATAGGTTTTCATACTTTACGAAAGTTGGTTCTCCCTCTGCTCCCAGCAACTGCCTAAGGTCAGAAGTAACAGTACGCTTCAACTCATCTCTATAATAGAGTTAACAGGAGAAAAATGTTACATTCAGGAAACATATGATTAGAATAACAAAATAATTAGAATGATTAAAACTTTCTAGAAGCACAGAAACTGAAGGTTGTAATACAACATTGATTTATTAAATCAAAAGCATGAGCTTCCCATACGTTGAAGCTTTTGCTAGATCACTATTTCGACTTCCACCAACAAAGGTTGTATAGAGATACAGGTCATTAGGCGCACGATCTGGAAACTTCATAGAAGAAAACAGTGTACCTGTATTGAAAAATCCATACAGTGACATCATTAGAAGAATTACCGTTTTTCACTTGTAGTGAAACATAGCCAGGCATTACCAAGGGTTTTTAGACCATTTTGCTGCTCCTTAGAAGGAACAAGAGCTCCAAATCCCTCAAGTGGTCTCTTAACATTCTCCTTCTTAAAGGTGGTAATTATGACTGATAGTGGCATGTATGTCACCTGACCAGCAAACACAATATAATTGCTACAACTTGAACCTACAGAAAGCACTACAAATGAAATTACCTTTTCCAGTACCAAGAATATTGGAATGACAATGACTTGTCTAGTTATAAAACATAATCGAACATCATGAAGTAGCTTAGAGGAATTTTGTCTATCTTTTTCGACGCTTTGAATTGAAAGAAAAGCATCTACTGACCGGTCCCAACACAGAAATGACCAACAGTGTCCCAAAGAAAAAGGTACAAATATTATTACATTCTTGTTAACTTAATCTAGCACAAAGTTTCATGCACATATTTCCATGTTCTTCGTAGAGGTAAGTAACTAAGATGAAATAGTAATGTAGTCTCTAAAGAAATTGATAAGCGTGTGCATGATGTTTCAAGTTAAACTGGAATAAGTACCTCTGGAAGTATGTCAAGTGGATAGAATTTTCCCCCTTTGCCAATCTTCATTTCTTTGACATTACACAATGGAGCCTATGATATATAAGTTCCATGTCAGTAAACAATGATGTCCTTTCATTAGCAGTAACGTGTTTGTATAAACATAAGTATGAGTAGTTGCAGATCCAACATGTCGAGGAGAGAACAAGTAGATTCCAAGATACAGAGGTAAAGTTGATTCATATGCGTGACTAAGATGCAAGTATATGTGACATGGAAGTGTTGAATGTCCTGCAGCACAGGCTGTGTCCCTGAGAAACCTATCTTTTATCCAACTCACTCATGTCAGTTGGCAAGATCCCAACAACTGCCATGTGGAATAGAATTTTCTTTTTTCTATATCTTTATTCCTCTTATTCTTGTGCTATTTATTTCTAACCAACTTGGACGTGCAGTTGCATAAGTTTCAGTAGCGGTGGTGTCTAACACATGAATCATACATCCCAAGAAATCAAAGCACACATCCATGTGCAGTATTGCAAAGCACATGGACTAATATATGGAGTATTTCAAAGAATATGGACCAAACATATGTTGAAAAAAGATGTGTACTACCGTCATGATTACTGCATCAACAGCTAAAGCTTGTGAAATCTTGTTGCTATCAGAAGCACAAATAACAGACCAATTTTCTAACGCAGACTTCCCATCAGAGCTGTAAGATAATGACAGAACCTTTGAGTTCAGTTTTAGGTCATCTTTCCCAAGCTCTTTGCACAATGTATCGGTTAGTGTCTGCAAAGAGACCAAGTACATATTTTAAAAAGTAGCAGTATATCAATTCTTAAGAGGTAAAAAGGGCTGTTGTGGGAGGCATCAGTGGGTGACATGTGCCAACTCAACAATGGCATTCAAACATTGGGGTTTATCCTTCATCAGACTAGTGCCTGATTGAGAAGTGGAATAGGTCTCTTCATTCCTCTACCTCATATCATCTTTCAACGTGAAGAAAAACCACAAAGATCAATTAGGGTAGATTCATTCAACAAGGCAAAAGTTTGTACTTTGATTTTTCAATAAAATATTCATTTCAAGGCTGGCCTTTTTCCGTATGGATGGCAGCTCAAGGTAAAAAACTAACAATGGACAACTACAAAGAGGCATCTTATGGTGATGATTTGCTGTTTCAATGTGCAAGAAGGGTGGGGAAACTATCAGCCATTTGTTGCTTATTTGTGATGTGGCCAGGGCCTTGTGGGTGTCAGTTTTTTCACCTTCTTAAGATTGAGCAGGAGGTGGAGTTATTGACAGTATGGGGAGGTAAACTAGGAGACAATTAGAATATAGACATATGGAGGATGGCTCCAATATGCTCAACATGGTGTATGGCCTGGTTTGTTTTCATAGATGAGATAAGATGAGATAAGATCAAAGTTAAATAAAGAATAAAATATTGTTATAATATTTTTTTTTAATATTAGTTTTATTTTAGGATTTGAAAAGGTTGTTTTGAGATTTGAAAAAATTGAATTGTTTATTTTATTTTGTATGAAAATTTGAAAAAATATAATGATGAGTTTGAGATAGGATGAGATGAGATGAGATGGTTTGAGAAAACAAATCAGGCCTTAGAATAAATGCAATGCCTGCAATCTTGAAGACCGTAAGAGAACTTTACTGGATCGAAAAATCCCTATGGTCAAATCTTTTGTATGAATGGTCAACCATCCACAATAATAATAGATTTTTCTCTTTTGTAGATTTTCTGAACTCTGGTTCTTTCCCTTTCTTAGCTAGGTGTTTTCCTATGTATAATCCTAGTGTACGTGGGTGGTACCTCTTACGCTTTTTTTAATGAAATCGGGGTCATTACATATCGGAAAAAGGTGTCAATACCTGCATTCCACCAAGGAAGGAAAATGAACCACGCGGACGTTTCTTTTGTTCCAAAGTGCCCTCCCTTTTGGTAGATAACTTAGATTGAACTACGCCAGCTATGATAGAGCCAAACCTGAGAGAGTAGAGAGTTTGCCAGTTATGGACATATTTCATGAAACAAACATAAAAAATAGAAGAGCCTTAGGATTGGCCAGCCGTCTGCAATAGTTCATTCTGTAAATATTAATACCAATTATAGAAAATATTGCAAGAATGAGACTACTGCTTTGAAGTTCAAAAAATGTGCACAGAACTAGACTGAAATTTAAATGCAATCATGTGATCATTCCATTAAAAGTCAACTGGAGCACGACTCAAGTACAAGTCTTCCAGTCTTTAATAAAGAATGATATATCTATTTTCCCATAATCTCTTTTAAAAACACAGATTGGCACAATCAATAGCCAACATAAGTTCAAACTGAAGACAAGAGAATTGACAAAAGGAATTAAGTACAAAGAATTCTTTGGCAAAAAACAAGTGTAGTTAGTAAAATTTGCACAAACTACAGCGTACCTTTTTTCTAAATTCCATAGCTCTGGGAAAGAATATCGCACCTGTTTGAAACAACAAGAAGGAGATGAAAAAAAAAGGTTACTGAATGAATACAAATGAATTAGAATTAATTCTCAAACTCAACTAAGATTTGTTGAAGTTTTGGCAAAAAGAAGATGCCAAGTGTTTTATGTCAGCCAGGTGTTTACTTATAGGAAGTGTTTTATGTTGATCATAAACAGATCATTTAGGACAAAAACATTTCAGCATGAATAATCTTTTTCAGTTAGTAAAATAATTGATCAATTCAAAAAACAAATCCGATACTGTTACTTTTTGCAATGATGAGTATTTAGGAAATCCAAAGATCCAAGACATTACTTACAGAAAGAGATTCAGGATCTCCAGCACTTGTGCCCGCAACAAAAGGGTCAATGAGATAATCAACAACCTTACAATTGAAAACCAGTGATTAAAAAATTTACTTGATATTTCCTTCTATCAATTCCAAAGCTAATGAGTTTTGATTGTTTGTGTGGATAATCAACTTATCAGGTAAATCGTAAGAAATCATGCTGTATATTATCATAAGAAATCATGCTGTATATTATCACCATTTCATCATCAGAAAAGTAAATACCACCAAAGTAACGATGAAACAATATGAGAAATACCTCTTTCCCAAAATGGCGCTGAAAGAACCCACCCACACTACAAGATAACAAATAACAAATAAAGGGACAAATCCCTCAAATGGTAAAAAACAAACATGAGACAAAGTGCAGAATACTTTTAATTATATATTAGCCATCACCTTTCCTCCCTATAATCATCAGAAACTTTGGAGTTACTTTTCTTCCACAAAAATGGCTCCAAAATGATCTGAAACTGCAAACATGGAAATGCACACCTTAGGTTATACCGTGCAAGAGAGCTGAACTATGCTCTTAAGTTTAAAGAGCTCTTACAGGAACGATGCACAGCGTAGTTTGTACTAGGCCCTCCATAGTGAATTTTTACTTTTAAATACAGTATAAAATTCTTATCAAAAGTCATAGAGAGGATTAAGTTCACCTTACCTTCAAACACAATAATAATAATAACCATGGGATGCCCACCTATTGTGCAATAACTTACAACAAGAATTTGAGGCCACATGCAATATTTAGTCTGAGAAACTTACACTTCCTCTTTCTTTTTTCAATTTGTTGTGGGTATATAAACCTTTTTCTCCCCATTATATTCGTGTAAACTCTCATGTGCTAACATGTGAAAGAGCTGTATATATCTCAATTTGAGGAGCCCCTTTCAATAAGTAAAAGGAAAAAAATAATTTTGTACCCCGTTGCCTTGGATGTATTCCAAGTACACAGGGAGTATACAAAAGCATACCCCTGAAAAAAAAAAATTACAGACAATTCCAGGGAGAAGCTGAAAACGATAGAGTTCCATGCCCTTAAATGTCCAATGAAACGTTATGGGGAAGCTTCTTATTCTTACACTTCATGTCAGGACATCACTATCATCCTAATGTAATGAACTAATGGTACCAGTGGGTCACACACTTCATATCTCATGTGAATAATATGGATGTAGTTGCTTCTGGAAAACAAACCTTGGACTGTGCAGAAAGAAAATTGCTCTTGATCAGTGCAATGGGATTTGTAGGTATCTGATGTGGACAATAAAGAGGTTGTCATCCCAGTTAGACACTTGCAGTTAAATAACATCAACAAAATATGAAAAAAGAAAATAGTCCTCATGTGATAATCTCACCAGTACTGGCACACCATTCCGTACAATATAACGCTTGTTCTGAGAAATTGGCTGGTAGCAGCAGATAACAATTCATTTCATCAGTGAAGTTTCCTTACATATGCAGAGAACATCTACCATAAACTTCAAATTTGTGGTTAGACAGCAACGGAACATCTACTCAAAACTTTAAGAATAAAAGTCTGGCACTCGAATTTCTATAAGAAAAATTGGTGATAAAGGACGAACTAAAGATAGATTCCTGCATTAGCATGCCAATGCACAATTAATGGTCTTCTATTTTATATGCTTGATGTAATGTACAAAGTTAGAAACCCTTACAAATTGTTGCTTTTCTCGAAGTCCAAGATCATCAAGTAAACTGCTGACTTCCATTTCACTTTCAGTCTGCACAGCAACAAAACGTCCATTACGATTGCTTTCAATCTTAGGAAGGACTCGTGGTCACCCTAGGCTACTGCCAAAAATGTCACCATTGTGTTCGCTCCTTCATCCCAAATTAGACCATCCTGTGAAACACTTCTTAACTTCCCGCCAGCTCTTCCTTCAGCTTCAAATACCGTAACGTTTAAACCGTATGATTTCAGTTTGTATGCTGCGGCAAGCCCACTTGACCATCAAAATAAAGTCACAGTCAACTCATGGAAAAGACAAAACAAAGTACATATCTAGCACTCGCAAATCATGTTGCAAATATAAACATGCTAGAATTGTGACAATTAGATATAAGACATGTCAATTTGGAAGGTTTAATGTGACCCGATCTATGAAGCACAAAACAAGTGCCAGACTGATGGGCTTGCTTCAGGAGATGTCAACGCTCCAGATATTCTTAAGGGACCAAAATCGGCTAAACATAAAAGGAAACACTGAAAAGCTGAAAAATTGTTAGATAATAGAGATTTTTTTTTTATATATAAGTAAAAATATATAAGGAGGCAAATGCCTATTACAACTATAGAGATATCCTAAAGCTGAGTCCAAAGTTGGCGCATAACCTTTTTCTTACTCAGTCAGCTCAGCCCCCTTCCCAAGTCGAATAAAACAAGATCAACAGTCCTAACGCACAGCATTTTGTCTTCTTTTTGCTTTAGTAATAATCAAGATTAACAGCTAATGACAACCTAGAATTATCCGCGAGCTCTTGTGATTCTCGTGACCTAACCCCACATTAAATTCATATGGGCTATAATCAACAAAGGCCTCTTATCTACCAAACTCAGCCTATATCTGAGAAAAAACTGTCTAGGGATTTAGGATTGTAAAATATAGCCGCACGACCACATAATTACTCAAAATCAGCGAAGGCCTCGAACATTAAAGAACAATACCTGACACCAGCACCAATAACAGCTACCCTTTTGGCAGAACCTGAAAATTTATTAAAACCATACTCATTACCATCGATAATGTTGATAATAATTACAGGGAAACAAAAAGAAGATGAACTTAAGCCAAACATGACGCCAAATTATGCGACAATTGCGGTACAAAGACAGATATATAATTGTAAACTTGTTTTTATTATACTTCGTTCCGATTATACCTTTTTTTATCGCTTTAGATGTGTGTGTGTGTGTGTGTGTGTGACAGAGAGAGAGAGAGAGAGAGAGAGAGTATTACTGTGGTTTTCTTCTTTGGTAGCTGAGAACATTTTTGCGTTGGGTTGATCCGCTAGTAGCCTAGTACTCTGAGGAGTCAACGTTGTTGCAAAATTCAGAGGATGCAAGCGGAGCAGACGAGGAATAACAGTACCAAACTACCACCAGTCCACCAGCTCTAGCCTAATCTGTGCAATGTTTGTAGCAATGTTTTAGGGGCCAGGTGCCCAACAAGCTTTGAAAGGCTGAAACGGTCCGATTTCAGCTAAGAACTCACAATAGACTCAAAAAAAAATTAATATTTCAATCAAATAATAATTAATAAGCATAAATTTGAAATTGTAATATTTCAATAAATGAATAATAAAAACAACTTTCATTTATTTTGCTCAATAAATATAACTAATCTTTTGGACTAATCAAATAATTTTTTGAAACTAAAATATTCAATTCTCACGCTTCATTTACTCTCCTATGTAAAAAAAATAAATAAGGAACTTATTCAATTTTCGTTTTCATAAAACTCTCGAATCATCTCTTCATAAATATCCAGAGTTTTACTTTATTATTTCAAAAGAAATTTATTGGCTTTATTTTTACAATCATCAACCGTTAGGAATAATATGAACGTTAGAATTAGAATGTAAATAAATAAAAATACAAAATTAATATTTTAATAGAATAATTATTTGATTTATTGAGTTTATTTTATTTGATATAATAAAAAATGACTAGTTAAAATTTGTAAAAATGAAATTTCTAACTAAAATTTAGTCAAATAATAATTAGTGTATTATGAGTGCACTATTACAAGGTAACGTACCAATGGCCAAATCCTATACAACAGTCTTTTAAAGTGTTTTGCTATTCATCATTCAACATATCATATATCATATTCTTTTTATTAAAAATTTAAATATTTATTCATCTTAAATTAATTAAATTATTCTACTCATCATCCATATATCACATATTTAATAAGAAAAAAATTAAAAAAAAAAAAGAGTATAGTGTGTGATATATGAGATGATGAATAAAATTTTTTTTAAGTAGTAGTATGTATATTTATAATTTTTTTAAAAAATTATAAAAACTCATTTTGTCATTTTTTTTAATTTAGATTTTAAGGAAAACACCAAAAAAGTTTTTAAGGAAAATTTCTTATATCTCACTCTCTTTTTTTATTATATTAAAATAATATTTCTTTATTATTTCTTTATATTTTTTCCACTTTCTTTTACAATCTTGACTACTTATTCTTTATTATTTTTTTGGTTATATTTTGAACTATTATTCTCGGACAAATATTTATACAGTTACACATAGCCAAGAATGACTTTTTAGCCGGTACGATCAACTTTTTTAAAATTAGTACATTTTTAAAAATAATATATTCTCAAATAAATTAATAATATGAATTTTCCTCGAGGAAAACATATTTTTCTAACATCACACTCATATTTTTTATTTATTCTATTAAAATAATTTTATTTTTTCTAGCTCATTTCTTTTTACATTTTTAAGTACTCAATTATTTTCTTATTTATTTCTAACAAATAGTATTAGTTTCAAAATACAAAACATCGCCTGCTACATAGGATGGACTTGTAATGCTGGACAAGATTATGCAAAATAAGTGCTTCAAGCCGAATGGGTGTGAAAAATAGTTTCACACCAGCCAATTAAAAAATAAAATCACATAGGTATTCTAGCAAATAGTGAAATGCACGTGTGCACCCCAACTCCTCTCTCTCTCTTTTTCTCTCCCTCTTTCTACCTCATTTGTATTCACCCAAATTCAAGCCGCGCCTCGCCTTCTACCACTCTGTTAACCCATGATAGTGCCTCATGTCATGCCTTGCCATGCTTCAATAGAACTTCATTTAATATGATGTCGTCCTCATTTAATGTGGAGTTGTTCTTCTTGACAGGGTTTTACCATTCGAAGCTGCCCTTTAGTCGATACTCAAATACTTCAACGACTCTGCATAGTTCAGCTCTAGAAAGTTGCTGACTCCCATGTACTTCGTGCCCCTGGTGTTCCCATCAGGCTTACTACTCAAGCCCTGACTAGTGGTCTAGGCCTTGGACTGTGGAACAACTTTGGCTTGAAGTTTAAGCTCTGGTAACAGCCTCGGGCCGGCTTGGTTTGGCTCAGAGGGTCTAAATTTCCCCTCATACAATATCCTGTAAATTCCTAACATACGAGTATGGTGAAAATTGAAATTCTAATATCATGTTTTTCTACTTCCTTGCTCCAGCTCGAAGATCGTGAACTCCACCCCTAACACTTAGAGCACTCCCAATCGATCTACATCTTATCTTTTAAAATACATTACCAAAGTCTTTTTTTTTTGACATATTGGCTAATATACCATACATCAATTTATCTCTTTTTTTATATTATTTAAATATTTTTTTTTTTAATTTTTTTAGTCATTACAATATACGAACACTTGTCTTTAGGTTTATTGAGATATGTGAGAAATTAATTAAAAACATTTTCAAGCATTAATAGTTTTCTCTAGATATAGAGGTTTCCTTGTAGTAAAATATAAAATATATTTAAAATTGAAGATCTAATAAAAGGCAATTTTAAGCGTATTTTTTATATTTTAAAAAAATGCATTATAAATCATCCATTGAGAATGCACTTAGTTTGGAAACTTTGAGACACAACTAAACTCTTTGGTATTGGGCAGCTCTCGATACGCCCATTTTTTTTTTAGAAACAGTTTCATTTATTGAAACTTATAAAGCAAGAACCTCTCGACACACCCACTCAAAGGCAAACAAATAAGGAAAAGAAAAAGAGTTAGTCTAGGCAGCATCCACTGTAGCAGCTGCACACCTGCACACTACACGTGTCGGTCCTTTTTTTTTCAATCTTCCATGTTTGCTCAAATCAAACGAGTGTTTTGATTTCACTCCAGGATTCGAAAATTTTCTCGCGAAACCCCTGTGCCCTCTTTTCCCTGTGGCTCAGTTTCCTCCGGCCAGCCCCGCCGGCGACACCATCACTTTACCCAGCACCACCCCGCGAAGTCGGCATTCTTTTTAGCGGCACCCATTGAAGGCCATCCATTGCCACTCCTCCTGGCGAGCGCATTTAGTGCAGTATGAGAGTTCTTCATCGTCGCCGCTGCTCATACAAAGGTAACAATATTTTTTGATCAATTTTTCTTCCATAAGCCCCAAAGTTTGTCATGTGTACTAATAGAGGGTGAGTTTTGTATTTTGTGAGATGGGTTTTCAGGCTTAGGGCATGGAAAAATCTTTGTTTTCAGTCTCTGGTTTCAATCTCTGTTTTCGAATGTGGTTTCAACCTCTAACATATAATGCGCACTCATGTTGACGAGATGATAGACTATTAGGGTATTTTCTCTTTTTTATCAGTTGGAATGGAGTAGAAGTCTAAATTCTTCGATTGAGATTCTATAAAACAAATTAATAAGTGTTTGCTAGTTGTTCTTTAGCCATGAGAACTTGGAATTTTAAATAGCTCTAGCTTATTTTCTTTTTGTGAAATTAACCATTTATTTAAAAAAAAAAAACATGAAAAACAGCTTGTTCCTTTGGCAATAAGTTTTTTCCTCTGGCAATAAGTTTTTTTCCTCTGACAATAAATTTTTTTCTTCTTAGAATTTCTAAAGCATGATACTAAAGTTGAATACAAGAAAAACAGCATGTTCCATTCTATTTAATTTAATTTTTTCTTTTACAAGCTAGTATTAATTATTAATTATAATGCCTTTTCGAATGCAACTTCAAACAATATATATATTGAACCATAGCGTTAATCAATTTTTAATCCATCTATATTAACTTGAATGCAAAGTATCTTTCTCGAAACACCTCCACCATGCCATTGTGTGAGAGTTTAATTTTAATTTTTCTTCTTTTGACATTATGTGTGTCGTCTTTCAGAAAACATTCGATGTTTTAGTATGATGGGAGAAGAGGGAGATAGACTAGCACCCATGCCTTAGACATCGACTTCACAACTATTAATGACGTCTTTAAATACAATTGAAAATCCAAACGTCTTCCATGTTAGTAGGCAGGTTTATGTTTTATTTTTTTATAAAGTGTGTTTGACGTGCTCATGCATCTAACTAACTTTATGAATGCAAGCATCCCGTTTTGTCCTACCCTCTGCCGTGTAATCTGGATGACTCTTTTAGAGTTTAAGATTTATTTTAGATGTCTCCTATGCAATGCCCTTTGTCAAGTCATCCGGAGGACTTGAGGCAAGAAACTCCCCTCGCATCAACTATACCAACCAGCTCAGAATTTGAAGACAATATTGGAACCTTTCATGATGTTGATGGTAATGATACTATTATCTACTATGACTTTAATGACGTTTATATTGACTCAATGCTAATCCATTATTTTTTTCATTTATAGAAATGTTCTTCGACCTAGATGAGGATTTAGCGGGTGCCACTGTCATCTCGGATAATGAGGTACAAGTTGAACCACCAAGATCTGATATGGAATTTGACAGCCAGAAAGATCTTTTGGACTACTACAAACGATATGCCAAACAAGCAGGGTTTGGTGTAAGAACATAGAAGACTAAGAGGGATAATGATGAGAGGCCTGTGTATGTGACGATCGATTGTGCCCATGAGGGAAAGTACTATCCTAATCCAAACAGTAATATGTCGAGGCCACAGGCAACAACTAAAACGAATTGTAAGGCGAAGATAAATAGATAAATGCAATGCTGAATAAGAATGACAAATGAATTCTCACGACTGTTGAAAATTCTCACAACCACGTTACTATGAGCCCCAAGAAGACAAGATTATTGTGATCCCTTAGGTATCTAGATTGTTGAATTTAAGATTTCAAATTTCGTATCTACGTGTAGATTTTGATGATAACAAATAAATTTAAATCTCAAGCTCAAATTATCTACGCAATAGAGCGAAGCACACATTAAACATAAAAGAACAAGTCTACAAATGAAACTCATAGATTATTTTTGTACATCTCTTAATAAAATTCGAAATTGGATTAAAACTCAAAAATTAATCTTTTCTCATAACATATTAAATTGTATTTTTTTTATGCATGACATAAGCATGATATATATATGACATCATTAAAAACTTTAATTTGAAAAATTATATTTTGCATGTGCATGACATATGCAATGATCTCATTAAAAATTTTATTTTCAAAAATTATATTTTATATGTGCATGACATATGCAATGACTTCATTCAAAAATTTGAATTTTGAAAATTGAATGACATATGCAATGACTTCATCAAAATTTGAATTTTGAATTTGGAAAATGATTGAGTGTGATCCATTTGCCTATAAATAGCTCACTTGAATTTTGTAAAATGACAACAACAAGAGTTTACACATCTATTGCTAAGTTTTGCATCATTCTTTCAAAACTCTCATTATCTCTTTTCTAAAGTTTTGAGTCTTAATTCTTGTTCTTTTTTTAGAGAGATATAAGTTGCGCTGTATTGTTTCTATCTCACTCATTGGGGAATATACTCTGATAGTCTACCCACTATCAACTCTTGTATCAGTAAAATGGTGCGTATAACCCTTGTGTGTGTAGAAGGTGTTCTGCATAGGGAATAGTTGAATCACCAAGTGTGAAGTGATTGCAAGTGTAGAGGGTGTTCTACACGGATTCTTTGTAGCGGTACTGCTCAAATGTATAATAGATTTCTATCTCCACCTAAAGGAGATTGAATAGTGAATTTGGGATCCTCAATGGGTAGTTTGAGGCGAGGACGTAGGCAGTGGGGCTGAACCTCGTAAAAATATTAAGTTTGTTTCTTCTTACCCAATTCTTTACAATTCTTGCTACTTTATATTCTGTTTATATTTTATATCGTATATTTGGTTTACAATTACTGATTTTATAATATAACTCAATTCACCCCCCCTCTTGTGTTAGTTATTTGGGCAACAATTGGTATCAGAGTAAGGGCTCTGTTATAAGATTAACTATCTGTTGAGTTAAGATCATATGGCTAACATTGTAGCTACTTTCACTGAAGGTCAATCCAGTAGTCGACCTCCACTATTTTGTGGAGATACTTATACTTTCTGGAAAGCTAAAATGAGAATATTTCTTTAGTCTCAAGGTCGAGAAATCTGGAAATGTATTGTAAATGGGCCTTATATTCCAACAAAAACTGTTGATAGAGTAAATGTCAAAAAGGAAGATGAAGAGTTTGATCGCGAAGACGATAGACTTTATACTGTGAATGTAATGACTATGAATTTTCTATATAATGCTTTCAATGGTAATGAATTTAACAGAATAATGACTTGCAGGACAGTAAAAGAAATTTGGGACAACTTGAAAGTAACTTATGAAGGAATTTCGCAAGTCAAAGAATCAAAAATTTATGTTCTTACGCAAGAATATGAAATATTCAAAATGAATGATAATGAATCTATATATTCTATGTATACTTATTTTACTAATATTATAAATAGTTTGACATTTATTGGTAAAGTTTATTCCAGATTGGATGTAGTAAGGAAAATTCTCAACTACTTGCCAAAACGTTGGGAACAAAAGTAACAGCGATTGTTGAAGTTAGAAATCTTAAAAAAATCGAAGTAAATGAACTCATCGGATCACTTATTACCCATGAGTACACATTAAAAATAGGAGAAGAAGAAGGAAAGCAAAAGAAGAGCTTGACACTCAAAGCCGTTCTTCATGAAAGTGAAAGCGATGAAAATGAAGAAAACGATGACGAAAAGATTGCAATGATCACAAGAAGATTTAAGAGATTCTTGAAAAATAAAACTCATCCAATGAAACCTTTCAAAAAATCTTCCAACAAAGATACAGATAAAAATGATTCATTAATTTGTTATAAATGTAAAACGTTAGGACATATCAAGGTAGATTGTCCACTGTTAAAAAAAGATCGATACAAAAGCAATAAAGCAATAAAAGCTACATGGGATGATGATTCAAGTAATTTAGACAGCGACGCAAGTAATAGAGAATCTGCAAATCTTTGTTTTATGACTAAAGATGATCTTGAGGTAACAAATCTCGAAAATCCCTCTTATAAAGAATTGTAAAATGCTTTGGAATGGGTATATGAGGAATTTAAAAAATTGAGTATTAAGTATACCGCTTTGAAAAAAATGAAATTGATGTTTTAAGAAAAGAAAATATAGTTTCAAAAGATGAAAATGATGAATTGAAAAAAAAAAGTAGCTGATTTAGAAAAAATTGTTGAAAATTTCACAAATGAAAAAAGAAATTTCGAAAAACTTTTTGGTAATCAAAAATGTGTTTTTGATAAGGTAGCCTTGGGATACATGCCAAAAGAAAAACTTAAACCCTATAAATTTTTTTTTGATAAACCCATTAAATCAAAACCAGATTTTCAAAATTCTTTTCCTAAAAATAGATTCGTCAAAGAAAGACATTATTACAATCACTCAAGTTCTTCAAATATGTTACATGTTATTTGTAATTTTTTCAATAGAAATAGTCATAACTATTATGCTTGTCCTATTAGAAGAAAATATTCAATGACTATTAAGGCTATATGGGTACCAAAAAATCTTGTTTCTTCTAATACTAATAAATAAAAGACCCAAAGAACATGGATATCAAGAAAAATTATTTTAATTGTTTTTGTAGGTATGCATGAAGTCTTCTGTAGGTAAAACAAGATAGTTTTTAGATAGCGGATGCTCAAGACACATGATAAAAGATAAAACTAAGTTCATTGATCTCACTCCTAAAGAAGAAGGACACGTGACATTTGGAGACAATTCAAAAGGGAAGATCGTGGGAATAAGTAAAGAAAAGTTGGTAATAAGTCTTCTCTCATAATTGAAAATGTTCTACTTGTTGAAAGTATAAAACATAATCTTTTAAAAAAGTATAAGTCAATTATGTGATAAAGGATTTACAATTACCTTCAAAAAGAATAAATGCATTATTTTGAATAATCATGATTGCAATATTTGTTTTATTACTTTTAGAAACAATAATGTATATACAATCGAATTTGAAGAAATTGCCTCACAAGATGCTATTTGTTTATCAGCTCAACATGAAAATAGTTGGTTATGACATAGAAGGTTAAGTCATGCAAACATGGAACTTATTTCCAAATTTTTAAAAAATGATCTTGTGAGAGATTTGCCAAAAGTAAACTTTTTTAAAGACAAAATATATGATGCATGTCAGTTTGGTAAACAAACAAAAACTTCTTTCAAAATCAAGAAACATATTTCTACTACTAGACCTTTGCAACTAATACACATGGACCTTTTTGGACCAAACAGAGTTGCGAGTCTGGGAGGAAAATATTATGCATTTATTATTGTTGATGATTTCTCTAAATATATTTGGGTCATCTTTCTCGCTCATAAAAATGAGGTACATAATGCTTTTACCAAGTTATGCAAGAGAATTCAAAATGAAAAGGGCTATACTATTTCAAACATCAGAAGTGATAGGGGAAAGAGTTTGTCAATAAAGATATTGAGTCTTTTTGTGATGAAAATGATTTTCTGCATAATTTTTCTGCTCTTTGAACTCCTCAACAAAATTGGGTAGTAGAGAGGAAGAATAGATCTATTTAAGAAATGGCAAGAACAATGCTTAATGAAAATAGTTTACCTAGTTATCTTTGGGCCGAAGCGGTAAGTACTGCATGTTATGTTATAAATAGAGTTATGTTAAGGTCTAAATTAGATAAAACTCCTTATGAGCTTTGAAATGAGAAAAATTCCAACATTAGTTATTTTCATGCATTTGGATGCAAATGTTTTATACTCAATGACAGAGATAATTTAGGAAAGTTTGATGCAAAATCTGATGAATGTATATTTCTTGGGTATTCAACAAATAGTAAAACTTATAGAGTATTCAATAAAAAGACTTTGACTGTACAAGAATCTATACATGTAGTATTTGATGAATCTAACCCTCTACTCTCCAAAAAATCTATTGATGAAGAATTAGAATTTACAAATAACACAAATAGTGTCAATCTCGACAAAGATAATATAATGGAAGAAGTCCAACATGGAGACATTAGGAAAGATCATCAAAATTTAGTACAAGATGCAACCAAACAGTAGAAACGTGTGAAAGATCATCCAGTAGAACAAATTCTAGGAGAACCTTCACAAAGTGTAAGTATTCGATCATCTCTTAGAAATATTTGTAATCATACTACTTTTCTATCTCAAATTGAACCCAAAAATATTGATGAAGCACTTATTGATGAATCATGGATTCTAGCTATGCAAGAAGAGCTAAATCAATTTGAAAGAAATAATGTATGGACACTTGTTCCTAGACCAAAAAATCATGCTGTTATTGGAACAAAATGAGTTTTTAAAAATAAAAAAGATGAGTCTGGAATCATCACTAGAAACAAGGCTCGACTTGTAACCCAAGGTTTCAATTAAGAGGAATGAATCGATTATGATGAAACGTATGCACCTGTCGCAAGATTAGAAGCTATTCGAATGTTACTTGCATATGCATGTTATAAAAATTTCAAATTTTTTCAAATAGATGTTAAAAATGTTTTCTTAAATGGTTTTATAAATGAAGAGGTATATGTTGAGCAACCTCCAGGTTTTGAAAATCATATTTCTCCTAATCATGTTTTTAAACTCGCAAAAGTATTATATGGACTCAAACAAGCTACTATAGTTTGGTATGAAAAGTTTAGTGATTTCTTAATTGAAAAAGGTTTTTCAAGAGGAAAAATCGATACAACTCTTTTCATCAAATATGAACAGGATGATATTCTTTTAATTCAAATTTATGTTGATGATATAATATTTGGTACTTCTAATGAAAATATGTGACAATATTTTGCTAAGAGCATGCAGGAATAATTTGAAATGAGCATGATAGGAGAACTTAATTTCTTTCTTGGATTGCAAATCAAGCAAGCAAAAAGTGAAATATTTATTAATCAGTCAAAATATATCAAAGAGTTACTCAAAAAGTTTGAGATGGAATGTGCAAAAGTAATTGGAACACCAATGAGTCCAACCACCAAACTTGATCAAGATGAAAGCGGTAAACCAGTTGACTCAAAGGTATATCGAGGTATGATTGGTAGTTTATTATATTTGACAGCAAGTAGACCTGATATTATGTTTAGTGTATGTTTATGTGCACATTTTCAATCATCTCCAAAGCAATCTTATTTGATTGCAGTCAAACATATTTTTAGATATCTTGCCAGTATTATTGATCTAGAGTTTTGCTATCCTAAACACACTTCTTTCGATTTTATTAGTTATTTAGATGCGGATTATGCTGGTTGCAAAGTTGATCGAAAAAGTACTAGTGGAATATATCATTTCTTAGATTATGCACTTATTTCATGGTTTAGTAAAAAGTAAAATTCTGTTGCATTATCTACTGCTGAGGCAGAGTATATTATTGCAGGTAGTTGTTGTGCTCAAGTTCTTTATATGAAGCAACAACTTGAGGATTTTAAACTTATGTACAATCATATTCCTATTAAATATGATAATACTAGCGTTATAAATCTTTCAAAGAATCCAATACAACATTCTAGGACCAAACATATTGAAATTAGATATCATTTTTTTAGAGATCATGTGCAAAAATGTGATATTGTACTAGAATTCACAAGCACACACGATCAATTGGCAAACATTTTCACAAAACCCCTACTAGAAGATAGACTATGCATGATTATAAGAGAAATATGAATGATGCATGCCATGAATATCTGCTAGATACTTTTATTCCATTATCTCAAATGACCTACAGAAACTTGAGACGTTTAACCTCATCATTCTAATGCATTTGCTCCTCATAAATCATAATGACATCCTTATTTAAAGGATTAGGCAATCGAAATGAAGAGGCAAGCAATGATTTTAAATCTTTATTCTGTTGCTTTAACTCTACTATTTTTTTGTTTGACTCATAAACAAGTCGTTGAATTACAGATATCATTTCGCTAAACTTCTCAATTTCACGAGTTTTGGACTGCAACCGAGTGGAAAAAGCAACAATGGAAGATGAGTATCGAGTCCCGAGACCCACAAGCTCATAAATGGCATCATGATTTGATTTATTAGCCAAATTAGTCTCTTGTTGCTTCATAGCGCCTACAACAGATGCAGAAATAGTTTGAGGTGAAGAATACCTCATATCTTGAACACGAGAAGTACTGAAAGAAAATTGATGAGCTATTGAAATTTTGTAGAATGAGAATGAAGATGAACTACAGAGATGAGAAGAAGATTTGATGCGAATTAGATAAAGTTAATGATTGCTTTTATAAAAATAGAAATAAGTACAAGATAAACTATTATCTCTTCAAATCTTACTTAGTCAAGCTTACAAGATATGCCGGATGCATATTGTCAAAAGTTACCGAGTTAAACTAGCGAGATTAATTACAATTGTCCATATTTTTATCGTGAAACGCTACCATTATCTACTGGTGTTGGCTCTGTCCTTGAACTCTCACTCGTTCTGATTTCTCTATTCGAAATTTCAGAACACGAGCTAATTCTGTCAAATCTTTATTTTTTTACTTTAACCTCTTATTATTTCTACCTTTATTTGCATGCTTTTAATGTAGAACAAATATTTGTTTGTTAAGTCGATCAACCTCATTTGCCCTCGCTAGTAATTTTCGAGACATGGTCGTAATAGAGGCAGCATATTGCGCACTAAGAATTCTTGATGCTGCAACAACTTCAGAATCAGTCCTACCAAAAAAATGCATCTCTGCTTCTATCATAGTATTGACAGTATCAGGAGATAAAATGACTGGTTGAGACGGTTCTTGGTTCAAATCCGGAAGATTACCAAAAGAAATTTTCTCCGCCATTCTGTCGTTTTGGATAAACAGATACTTGATCAATGAGCAATGTGAGATTTTTCTTGTGAGTATTCGATGGGTAAAAATAGTCTTTTAAATAGCAACTTGAAAACTTTCAAATCTTTATAAAATCTCGTTGGTCAACAACATTAAGCGAATTTGAATATTCTTCCGCACCGAATTGCCAGAGCTAGACCTCCAACCTTTGCAGGTTTTGTCGGACACCCGTGGCTCCGCACCGAATTCTCTACAGTCTCTACTAATGCACCATTTTATTTGTCTATTGGTTATTGTAGGAAGATGTCTTATTGAGCTAATTATGATTCCTTTTTAATGATGCCAAAATGGGAAGAAGTTTTAGACGTAAATATTTAGATTTTTAACTCTGTTATATATGCTGGAATTATGTTTATCTATTACTTGAAAAACTAACGCATATTCTCAGTGGGAGTTTAAGCATTACTACAAGTCTCAAAATTCTACTAAGTATTTGTCATCATCAAAAAGGGGGAGATTGTTGAATTCAAGGTTTCAAGTTTCGTATTTACATATAGATTTTGATGATAACAAATAAATTCAAATCTCAAGCTCAAATTATCTACACAATGGAGCGAAGCGCACATTAAGCATACAAGAACAAGTCTACAAATGAAGCTCATAGATTATTTTTGTACATCTCTTGATAAAATTTGAAATTTGATTAAGGTTCAAAAATTAATCTTTTTTCATAAAACATTAAATTGTATTTTTATGCATGACATAAGCATGATATATGCATAACATCATTAAAAGTTTTAATTTGGAAAATTATATTTTGCATGTGCATGACATATGCAATGATCTCATTAAAAGTTTTATTTTCAAAAATTATATTTTACATGTCCATGGTATATGCAATGACTTCATTCAAAATTTTAAATTTTGAAAATTGAATGACATATGCAATGACTTCGTCAAAATTTGAATTTTAAATTTGAAAATGATTGAGTGCCTATAAATAGCTCACTTGAGTTTTACAAAATGACAACAATAAGAACTTACACATATATTGCTAAGTTTTGCATCATTCTTTCAAAGTTCTCATTCTCTCTTTTCTAAAGTTTTAAACCTTAATTCTTGTTCTTTTTTTAGAGAGATATAGGTTGCGCTGTATTGTTTCTATCTCACTCATTGATGAGTGTACTCTGATAGTCTACCCACTATCAGCTCTTGTATCAATAAAAGAGTGCGTATAACCCTTGTGTGTGTAGAAGGTGTTCTACACAGGAAATAATTGAATCACCAAGTGTGAGGTCATTGCAAGTATAGAGGGTGTTCTATAAGGATTCTTTATAGCGGTACTGCTCGAAGGTATAATAGGTTTCTATATCCATCTAAAAGAGATTGAATAGTGAATTTGAGATCCTCAATGGGTAGCTTGAGGCGAGGACGGAGGCAGTGAGGCTGAACCTCGTAAAAATACTGAATTTACTTCTTCTTACCCTACTCTTTCCAATTCTTGCTGCTTTATATTCTGTTTATATTTTATATCGTATATGTGGTTTACAATTGTTGATTTTATAATATAACTCAATTCACCCCCCCTCTTGTATTAGTCATTTGGGCAACATAAATAAATATAGCCAAAGGGTCCTCGACTTGAATGATAGAGCCGGTGTACAATTTCACAAGAATTATAATTCGCTTGTTGTTGAAGCGAGGGGTTATGAGAATCTATCTTTTCAAGAGAAATATTGTTGGAATTTCATTGAAGCCAGATATTTAAGATTTGGGTAAAGGAAGTGGGCCATGTGGCGATGCTCTTAGTGAGTACTTCCAAAGAATGAAAGATCAGAATGAGGGTTTCATTTCTAACATGGATGTGGACGATGATGGAAGGTTACGAAGTGTGTTTTAGGTTGATGCTCGGAGTCGAGCCACTTATGAGTATTTTGGAGACGTTGTGTCCTTCGATACAATGTACTTGACAAATAAGTACCACATGCCCTTCGCTCCACTCCATTTGTTGGTGTTAATCATCACGACCAGTCGATACTTTTTTGGGCGGGGTTGTTGTCAAGTGAGGACACCAAAAGTTTTGAATGGTTGTTTCGAATGTGGTTAGCTTGCATGAATAATAGGGCGCCTAAAGCCATCATAACGGATCAAGATCGGGGCTATGAAGAATGTTATTGTCATTATATTCTTGAGAAGCTGGGTTGAAAATTGACATTTAGGTTGCATTATATGATTCACAGACCACCACAGAATTTGAGGAGAGTTGGGTGCAATTGCTTTCAAAGTATGAGCTAGTCGACAATAACTGGCTTCAGTTCTTATACGAGAGAGGTCCTTTTGGGTTCCAGTTTATCTAAAGAGTGTATTTTGGGCTGGTATGAGCACGACACAAAGGTCTAAAAGCATGAATTCTTTTTTCAACGGGGATGTCCATTCTGGTACGACATTGAAGGAATTTGTCAATCAATTTGATAATGCTCTTAGAAAAAGGTGGAGCTAGAGACAATGGCAGATTTTAGTTCTTCCAACCAAACTATCTCCTACGTGTCCCCTCTCAATATTGAGAAGCAGTTTTAGAAATTATATACACATAAAAAATTTAAGGAGATTCAAACAGAGTTGATGAGCCTAATGTGTTGTAATTGTTGGTTGGTAAGCACACAAGGGTGCATTTTAACATTCAATGTCTTCGATGACATATTTATTGATGGGTACACCAAAATAGTCAGGTACTTAGTTTATTACAATGAAGATGAGTATGAGGTAAAATGCACGTGTGCATTGTTTGAGATGCGGGGGATCCTGTGTAGACATGCACTTAAAGTTTGTCAGTTGAAGAAGAATAATGTGCTACCAGATGTATATTTCTTGGATTGGTGGAGAAAGGACTTGAAGAGGCATTACATGCTAATCAGAAGTAGCTATGATGACGTGCGGGACAGACCAAATACACAGAATTATGAGATGATGATTAAGAGATGTGCGAAAGTAGCATCCAAAATATCCTCAAATGATGAGCAAGTCCATGCATTCATGTGCCATGTTGATGAGTTTGATAAATTGTGTGAAGGTTTAGCACGTGAGTTGACATTGGAATCAACGAAAGGCAACCCAAACAAGGTCTTGGATAAGGGTAAAAAGATATTAAGTCCTAACGTTGGCCGACGAAAAGGGAGACCCCCAAGTAAGAAGAAGATTCCACCCTTGGAGAAGTTGACAACAAAGAGAAATAAAAAAGTAATAGATGTTGAAATTTGCACTCTTAATAATTATTATTAATGTTCTAATATATCTTTAATTTTTTGGAGTTTAGACTTGCAGGCAACTTTTAGTGGATGAGACACAATTGGTTGACAACTCGGGATGTCAACCCTGCCAAGATGATGATGGACTTGGTGCTAGAACACAAAATAGCATACCTGCACAATCGATGCTACCAGGAAATGAGGTTAAACATGTCTTGTTGCAATTTGTTTCAATTAATGAACAAAGGTACTGCATATAGAGTAAAGCAAACATAAGTTAAATGGTATGAAATGATGATGTACATTGTTTGGAAAAACAAAACATATCATTGGCTAATTATAGTTGTTTTTTTTTTCCAGAAGGATGACCATCTTCATTTGCACTTGTAACACAATAGTGATAGAAGTTAGGTTTTTTGAACCACCAGACATTTGCACTTGATCTAGTTTATGGATATGTATTAAATCAAGTTTTTGATAAAATACATTTTTTTGGAGAGTGTCTGGTGTATTTTGTGGATACACAGAAGGTTTACTTTTTGTGCTGCTTGAAGAGGGTCTGGTGAAAAGAAGGGGATATGCATAAGGTACCTACCTTTCAAATAACCAATTTCAGATTCATTTGTAATAAGAGAATTCCTAAGAAGTTCGGTTTTCTTCATCATTTTATCTGTAATTGTGCCATGTTTGTTGTTTTTTGAGTGGGTGTCAATATAAATTTGAAGGCAGATATCATTTTATTTCCGCGTTGGACCTTATGTTTGTGCAGAATGGAATTTAGGGTACCCACCATTTCTTTTTTCTTGATTTGCACTCTGTCTGAAGGCATTAATTTATCGTGTGCATTATTTTTAGGGTCTGATTATTTCCATTCCTGCTTTTTTGCTTCCAATTTCTATTTTTGTGATATGTTCAGAGGGTTTCCTGATTGGCTCAAATAAGTCCCAGGCATTAGATTCAGAACAGAAAATGCACCTTTCGAGATATCAACAATGTTAACTGAGCTGCAAAAGTTGGCTAGCATTTGAGCCATAAGCCTTGCAGTCAGGGGCGGAACTAGAATTTAGTATTTAGGGGGGCGATCGATAAAATATATGGTATGTGTAAATATAAATAGGGTGATACTACAGTCACCGTTGTATATGCACGGCCCAGTGCACTGTTAGTGTAATTTTAATTTTTAGTTTATTTATTTATTTATTTATTGTATCATTTTTTAAATATTCTAAAACATTTTAAAAAAATAAAAAATTCAGAATATTATTAAATAATATTTACTTAATAATTAAGTCTAAATAAAAAATTAAAAAAAGACAATGGTGCAGGTGTGTACCAAACGATGCCTTTAGTCTTATCTATATAAATAATGTGTCTTTTTTGCACATGACTATATATAAAAATAGCAATAATATGTTATAAAATTGTATTTACAATATTCTCACAATTATATAAATTAGAGTGAGATTAAATAAATATAATCAATTAATTTTGATAATTATATAAATTTATAATCAATTTAAAGTGACAAATGAGCAAGTTAAATTTTGGATTAAGTGAAACTAGATGAATATTAAAATTTAGGATAATTTAAAATTTTAATAAAATTTTTGGGGGGACAATTTTATTTTATTTTATAATTGATGGAACAATTCTAATTATATATATAAAAAATTTTGAATATTTATATAATATATATATATTTTTAAAAACTTTGGGGCTGTATAACACAGTTCCGCCCCTGCTTGCAGTGCTTCTATATACTGAACAGTCCTAAACAGTGCCAAAGGCAACATATGGGTTTTAATCTACTCAGTTCAACGTACCAATTAATGTTCATAGAAGTTGTGTGAGGGAGGAACGGCAGTTGGTCTTTGGCTTTTGATGCATCATGCACCAGATATATTATTGAAAAGATGCCATCAGTGTTCGGCAGTTTCAGATGAATTGAAAAAGACTTCTCAAGCAAACATTTTCTTACATCTCCTCAGTCCATTATTACTTGCTAGAAAATACATGGCAGCTAGAAAATACATTTTCTTACATCTCCTCAGTCCATTAGTACTTGATATTTCGATTATTTTCTTACATCTTCTCAATGCTTAAGCACAATGATGTATTAGATTGAAATTCTGGAGACAAAACAGCGACCCCTCAATTACAGATGCAGTGCACTGCTTTTTTGAGCAAATTGCTTCTGATAGTCGTGTTTGTTGCTTGTAAATTTTGTGTTAAAAGTTTTTTTTTAATTTATTTTTTTACAGGGACTCCAGAATATGAAGTGAAGGATCCATGCGTGCCCCATGGCAGAGGAGATTAGTGTTTACACTTGGAACTTTGCTGAAAGAATGGATGTTTGTAGCATGAATTTGCATGAATTTCTACATTGTTAGATTCAATTGGCTGTAAGGATCTTCGTAGATTATTTGGTTAATGTATGGTTTCGGTGGCAACCCAAAAGAGCACAAAAATAGCTGTAAGGACCTTCTGTTTAATGAATGGTTGTATGTAACAATCTTCTGTTTATATAGAGAAGTTGTACATTCGATTAACGCATAAAAATAGCATTTCTCTTGTTGAAATACGTTATGCAAAAAAATCTCAAAGAAAAATAAAATAAAAGAAAATGATCATGATAAATAATTGATGTTTATAGCACTTTATGCGAGTCCTGTAAGCATTGAATACAAGAATAAGCATGCATTAATGCTATTGCCGTCCATTCTCTCCAAAGACAAAAATCAAGACTCATTTCCACTACCTAATTCTCTCAATCAAAAAGACTCACAACTATCAACATACAGTATACATTTTCATAATTACATAAAACTTGCTTCAAAATGCAAAGTATCTTTCAGAAAAATAAAATAAAATAAAAACAAAGCATAGACATCCTAGAAATACATTTCTTAAATTTAAGAAATCTAACTAGGATTGGATTGTTTGAATTATAATCCATAACTACATAAGACGTGAACAATTAACAAAGTATACATTTACATTACAAAACTTGCTTCAAAATACAAACACATGGCTTTCATCAACCCATGTTCACAAGCTATTTTCATTCAAAAAATCCTCTAATCCGTGCAACATGTTTTACATATGGAATTTATCCGAACTAAGCAAACACTAATACAAAGGTTAGCACCCTATATAAACACAATAACTTTCACTTTTGACGCCTCAGATTTTTCTCTTCTGACATCACTTTATTTTCCTTTTTTCGAACGACATACTCGCGCATGAGTACTTCACCCCACTTTTACACTTTATTCTCTGTTACACGAATGATCTCCTCGAGCCACTGAAATATGTCCGTCCATATGAAGAATTCACATCCCGTATCTCCTTACGCAAAGTACGAACTCCCAAGTAATTTGGACAAAATACACGCTACATGCAGCAAATTAATATACAAATATGATAAATATACAACAGCTATACCATATTATAATTTGGGCAAGCGAAAAATCTCCTTCTTAAATTTTTACTCGTGCGAGATATCTTTAGTGGTATTTTCAAACCACACCAACAAATTGGTCCTTCTATATCATAATCATTAACTACAGATGATGAACGAGATGATGCCATTCAAGAGTGTCTGAAAAATCAAAGACAAGTTCACACACAAAGACAAGCTCATTTATTTGTAAAACTACAAAGACAAATTCAAACTCGTTTCTTGCTCATTTATATGTAAAACTATAACGACAAGTTCAAACATGAGTGAAAATTGTGGGAAGACAAGTAAAACTATAGTAAGGAAGCTTGAGCCATCAAAACTTATATTACAAAAAACAGATAGAAATAAAAGGCGCAATAAAATATAAGACATCACAATGAAGAAACACTATAATTAGTACAATAAATACTATAATCTCATCAAAGAAACAAGCAAATCAGACCAATGAAACAAATGAGTGAATGAGAAATATATAAGTAAATATATGTATATATATATATAAATAGCACAAGCTCTACCACAGTAAGCTAAACCAAACTGAACCTACAAAAAATTCAAATAATTAAGCAATCTTAACCACTAATTAACCTGTCTAAACAAGATTAATGCACCCAAACAAGATGCAAAAAGCTAGGGTTACAGGACTAACCTCAACATCCAGCCAAATCTAAGGAAATAATTATGAAAGTAATGGTAAAGTAGAGGGAAAAGAGAGGGAGAGAACTTACAAAGATGTCGAGGCCAAGAGAGAGGGATGCGACTTGGGGTGGGGGTGAACGAGATGGAAGGATGCGACTCGGGGGATGGGGGTGGGGTGAGGAGGCAATGGGCGGGGGGAGATGGTGGGCGACTCCGGGGGGTGGGTTTGGCTTTGGCGATGGGCAGTGTGGGGGGTGGGGGGAGAACTTTTCCGCCTCTGGGGGGTGGGTTTGGCTTCGGTGATGGGAGGCTTCGTGAGTGAGATTCGAGACTGAGATTCGCGATGGAGGGAGCTCATTTTCGAATGAGAAATACTGGGGGGCAGACGGGCTGCCCCCCTCCACCAAAGCAGCCTCGCCGCCCCCGCCATCGGGACCGGCGGACTCAAGCGACCTCACCCCTACGACGGCGAGCTCCGGTGTGCCCCCGGCAGCCTTCAACCCGTTTCGGACCCGTACCCTGAGTCCGCCGGTCCCGATGGCGTGGGCGGTGTCGCCCACCGCCACCGGCGGAGGCTCCATTTGCTCCATGGCCGAATCCCCTCTTAATTTCATCTTAATTTTATTTTTTTATTGTGTTTTTTATTATGTTTTTATGTTTTTATTGTGTTTTTTATTATGTTTTGTTCATTTTATTTTTTTAATATATTTTTAATCTTTATTTTTTTATTTAATTATATTTTTTATTTTATTTTCATGTGTTTTTCATCATCAAGCAGCCCAACTAACGTTGGGCTGCTTTAGACGCTGGGGACAGCCAGACCGATCCCCAGCGTCTCCCTTTTCGAATACATGAATGAAATATCTCGAGCCTACCCTAGGGAGAATTTTGTCATTTTACAGGGACACATACATAAGGTGTTCACGGGTGTTGCCCAACAAAGGATGACGCGAAGCATTTTCGAAAGAGAAATTGTCCAACTTTGAATAATAAAGATCTAAAAAAGAGCTAAGAAATTTTTTTTTTTTTTTTTTGTTTTTTTAAGAAACCCAGATCGAGGTCGAGGTCCTTTCACGCAACAAATCCTTGTGTAGATTAGCGAATGAGTTGAATTCATCTTATTATTATATTTTTATAATTTTTTATACAAAATACAAATTTTAATACATATTTTTTAAATTTTAATTCAATTTTTCAAAATTTTAAAATAATAATAATATTAAAAAATAAATTAAACTCATCTTAATTCATCTCATCTCTTAATTCAAATAATAAATTAATCTAATTAGGTACATCCATCCGTACATTCAGATAAACTTACAAGTACTACTCATGACTCAGAATATTAGCAATGGTCTAGCCATTGTTAAGTTTAAATTGAATGCTAATTTACTCTCTTGGCTATAATGCATATGGTTTTAGTTAAAGATTTCACATTGATCTAGCTAAATTAAGATCTAAATAATAATATAATATTATATATTTTAATTAAAAAAATTAAAATTTTTTGCAAATAAACTTAATATATTAAATATTAATTTTAGTAAATCATAAATTAAATTAATTTTTTTAATTTTGTAAATAATAGTCAATTCGGGATATTAAATATTAATTTTGTATACTTAATATATTAATTAATAATAAACTTGCCAAAAAATAATTTTTAGCAAGTTTTAGTGATTTTAATATTTTAAATATATTTAATTTTAATATGTTAAATATTAAAGTAAAATAAAATATTAAGATAGAGAGTGAATAGTAACTCTATATTTGATAAGTTTGAGTGACAAGGCCTCGTTTGTATTTGAAGATAAACTCAACTCATCTCAATTCATCTTCATTTCATCATTATATTTTTATAATTTTTTATATAAAACACAAATTCCTATACATCTTTTTCAAATCTTAATACACTTTTTTCAAATCTCAACATACATTTTTCAAATCTCAAAATAATAATAATATTAAAAAATAAACTAAACTCATCTTAACTCATCTCATCTCTAAATCCAAGTGGGCCTTATTATTCATTAAAGTCTAATAATTTTAAATTTAATAAGTCTAATGTAAAACTTATTTAATTATTTTTATTTTTATTTTTATTTTATAATAAATTTTAACAACATCATTATTAATGCTCTCATGAGACTAATATTAAGGAGCAGTCAAAGTTATTTTATTATTAATATTAATAATATTTAATCTTTTATTATTCTAGCTGGGTCAAAATAGTGCTCGAAGTTCGAAGTGACATTAAAGAAGGTCACGTGCGTGAAGGGGGTGGAATTGGAAATTTGGAAAGGCAAAGCAGCTTGGATCCCCTCGTGCATTAATAAAGAAGGCAAGACAGAGAGGGACGAAACTCCTCCATGCTCATCACGTGCAGTTCAGGTTGGCAATGCCTCTAACTTGTCTAACCATACGTAAAATCATGAATGGGCCCCCTTTAGGCTCTAGCATAGCAGCATTTATCAAAACTTGCTTAATTTACACTCAACTGAACCCATCAATGCTACTACTATTCTATCTACCTCTTCATTCTGGACCGACTCTTTCTGGTTAATTAAAGTATATCAAACTTTAGAAACACGACGCCCTTTGAAAATTCAGCACCGGCCCTTCTTTTACTGTGCTTCTTTTTTATCACCGAAAGTTTTATTCATCATTAATAGTGATCATTATTTTATTTATATGCCGCCTTATAAATGTATACAAAAATACCATTAGATTGACTAAGAATTTAAACATTAAAATTCATTTTAAATCCACATTATATTATTTAAAAGTTAAATAATTTGATTTTTGTAAATAATAAATCCAATTAAATGTTAAATATAGTCAATCAAAGATAATAGTCAAATCTTTATTTTATTTTATTTTATTTCTCATTCTTACTTTACTATCTCTTTCTATAATTCTTGAGTAGAAAAAATTATATTAGTAAAAAAATATAGTTGGATGAAAAATAAGTAGAAATAACTTTTTTTTTTATATATTGATTAGTAATTTAATTTAAATATAATATGATTACTAATTATTTTTTAAAATTCATAATTTAATTAAAATATAATTATTAATTAATATATAATAAATATAATAGTCAAATATGATAAAATTAATTAATTTAATAATTACAAATAATTAAAAAAATTAATTATTAATTACTCATTATTATGTATCTTCATAAATAAATAATCTAATATAAAAATTTGATGTGAATAGATAAAATCAAAAGTTAATTATATTATATTATTATTATATTTTAAAAAAACAATCATTTTAATGTGAGAAGTTATGTGAATAAAATGATTAAAAATCAAAATGAAAATTATATTGACTAAAAATATATCTTAACAAAAGTGAATCCAATGAGAATATTATTAATGTCTTATTTAAATTTAAAGATGAATTGAACTTATCTTAATTCATATTAAATTTATTATTATATTTTTTAAATTTTTATATAAAATATAAATATAAATACAATTTTTTTAAATTTCAGTTTAATTTTTTTTAAAATTTTAAATAATAATAATAATATTTAATTTAATTTTAAAAATATATCTTTAATCCATTTTATCTCAATTCCAAATCCAAACCGAATCATCCAGCTAGCTTTTCTGTAGCTTCGAATTCGATGAGTCGTGAGCCCAGCATCATTCATGGTGGGCTCTATCTCAGCGCTGTGAGGTACATTGAACCTTGAAATGAAAGCGGATGTACGTACGGTAAGCGGTCAAACATACTAACTAAAAGATTTTAGTTTGTTATTTTTCCTATGAATAATATTGGATGGGTCCAGTCTCTCAGAGTCAGATGTTCTGAATTCTAGATTTTGAAATGACAATGGTGATTTGATTTTGCTAGATAGTTCCGCCTTCAGAAGGGGGCCCTGCCTTTTTGGTACAGTGCCTTTTTTACTATTGGTGTAGTACTAGTACTGTACTACTGCCTGCCATTATGGCAATCTGTCAAATAATATGGATATCGAATACAAAAAGGAAAATGATAATTATATTATAATTTTTTAATTTTTTAATAATTATTTTTAATTTTTAATATTATTTTTAATATTTAATTTTACTTCATAATTAAAAATATGAATATTAATAAAATTATTATTTTTATTTATTTTTTCTTAATAATTACAAATATAATAATTAAAAATATTTAAAAAATACTAAAATAAATGATAAAAAAAAAAATCTAAATACCAATAAAATTATAAAAGAATAGTAAAATCCGTTGTACGGATATTACTACTTTTAAAAAAATAATTATTAATATATTAATATATTTTTTATTTTTAAAATTATAAAAAAAATGAGTATAAAAAAATAGAGAAAAAAATATTACACGACCAATCCTTTTTATTTTCATGAATAAATTGCGAATCGCATGCATTGGATTTAATCGGTTACAGATTTCTGGGTGATGTTGTTTTCCATTGTAAATTTTCTCAAGTTCGTTTGAATTAAAAGATGGGAGGAGTTAAGTTAAATTTAATTTATTTTTTAATATTATTATTATTTTAAAATTAAAAATAAAATAAAAATAAAAATTTAAAAATATGTATTAAAATTTTTAAAAAAATTATATTAAGATTTGTATTTTATATAAAAATTTAAAAAAATATAATAATAAATTTAAAATAAATTGAGATGAATTTGGGGACTCTCAATAAGAGGAATTCCAGTGTGGATTTATTATGCATGCTAGATAACTATTATAAATTTATACTTTCAATGACATTCTTTGAATTTTGAAATTTTATTTGGATTTAATTTTAAATTAATAACGTCCATGATTTTGAATTCATTTCTCTCCAAATCCAAATTTTAATACATGATTAAAAAGAGAAGATTGGACTTAAAAACAAAATTAAAATCCTTTATTTCCAAATCTAATCATAAAAAATGTAACGTATATTTATTTTATGTTCAATTAATGTATATCATTAGTAATTGAACAACAAATCTCAAATTTTACATAATCAACTTATATTTAAAGCAGAATTTAAAAAAAAAAAAATTATACATAAATTATCATCAAATAAATGAATACATTTTCATTCATTCACCCATTATATATGTCTATTTCTTTTTCTGACATTGGGAGATATATAGAACCAATTATATGGCATTGGAAGGAGGCGTTCATGAATAAGTTTTCAATTTTACGTCAATTGTAATTAAAAAAAAATCTAAAAGTAGAAATTAAAATTAATTGTGAGCTGTTTAGAAGATGGAATGAGATAATTTTAAATAAAAAGTTAAATGTTAAATAAAATATTCTATAAATGTTTATTTTTAATATTATTGTTATATTAAAATTCTTAAAAATTAAATTATTTATATAATATATAAGAAATAACATAAAATAAAATGATCTCTATCTAAATTTACCTGAGTGAGCTACAGCAGATGGGGCGGCAGGGGTCATTAAGGAATGTTCCAGGTGCTGTTAATTTTATATTACTACTGTTGACTGCGGAGACTGCAGGAGGACTACCTTTATCTTTAATTTTCACAGTTTTATTTTTTTTCCTTCTTTCTACTTTTTGACCCTCGACGGGGAAAAGTAGGAAGTAGAAGCGTAGAACTGAACAGAACTTCCGGTAAAAAAAGAAAAGAAAAGAACCGAACTTCTTCTGACACTGTATATATCATATGCACAGAGATGCTCTTCTTCATCAATGACAGTACCCTGCTTGCTGGTATGGCTGTTCAGTTACAAGATAAGGTCACTGACTCACTGTGATCCTCACGACTAATGTTTTAGATATACTTTCTTGCGCTGTATTTGGAAGTATAGTCCTTCATTTTATTATTGTTTGTGGATGACATTTAAAAGAAATTAAGTTTTTAATATTTTATATAAAAAAATGATCAATATTAAAGACAAATGCTAGAAATAAATAATAGACAAACGTCAATTAATATTACATAATAAATATACAATTTATGTATAGACAAATGTCAATTAATAAACGAAATATACAATTTTTATCTTTTAACTCACAGATATTATGTAGTACATAGTAGGCATCAAATATAGATTATTAGTTGGTGTTTATATGTCGTTTGTTTTTTACGTTTGTCTATAATATTTTTGATAAAAAAATATAAATTATTATTTAAAAATATAATTTCTATACATAAATTCCAAATTAGACTCGAAATTTATATATATAAGACTGTATAAATTATTTCACTATTAAACAGCTAATAATTAACAAATACTCAAAAAGTAATGATTAAATGGCCAGAAACAACCGTTATTAATGTAGTCGTGTATTGCCATTTGGGGAAGAGGATTACCATTTACTCTAATAAACACCATATGAAATATGAATTACCAGTTAAAAATTTAAAGGGTATTGTTATGTATAAGCAAAACTGTTGATTTATTTGCGTAACAACATCGCTGTTTTTATATTTAAAATTTAAAATTGTATTATTTTTATTAAAATATAATTTTTAACTAATTATATTAAATGAATGCGTGTATTGGCTTACAACTGATTTTTTCAAATTTAAAATCCCACCAGTGAGAATGAATGCCACACACACAATTGTTTGAATAATTTTTTTTTGGAGATCATATTTGGTGAACTGTATTTGTAGTCATTATTAAAACACTTCCATTTTATAGGTAAATATTATAAATTTTTAAAATTTTTGATTTGCAAATAAGGGTATTTTAATTAATTTTATTCTAAAATAAAAAATTTTCTATTTATTTATTATTTAGATTATAAAAAAGTCTAATTTTTTAGACTATATATAACATTGCTTATGTATAGTTTGAATAATAATTTGAGATAAGATAAATTTTAAAAATTAAACAAAATATTATTAATAAAATATATTTTATTATTCTTATTTTAAAACTTAAAATATTTATTATATTATATATAAAAATTTAAAAAAATTATAATATTAAGATAAACTTAGATTAGATGAGTTGAACTAATATAAAGAATAATGATATATTTCCTACCTATTTATCATTTTTCTATTTCTTTTTCAATTTTTTTAAAATTTTCTTTTTATTTAATAATTAAAAAAGTAATTATTAGTGAAGTTGTAATTTTTTTTAACATTTTTAATGATTAAGAATATTTAAAAAATATTTAAAAAACAAGAAAATAATAAATATATTAAAAATAATAAATAAATTATACTAATAATAAATGAATTATTACTCTAATCCAAATAGGAACTTAACTCCCAGTAAACCAAATTTTGTAACGGTGGTTAAATCGCAGTTAAAACTTCCCAATATATTTGCACCCGACTCTCTCTCTCTCTGACTTCTGGCGCTCACTTCGTTCAAAGTTTCCAACTTTCTCTCGACCCGAGCCTCGTGTTTCTTAGAGCGAGAGAGGGCGCATGCCACTGCGAGCCTTCATCTGAAGTTGCAGTCACAGTTTGGTACGACTAAAGCTCGAGCGTCGACGCCACGTGTGAAGCCGCCGAGATGACCTTTTTTTCCGGTAAGCAGCAGGTGTTTCCGGTGGACTACGAGGCCGATGTCTCGCAACGGCTTCTGGAAGCTTCGCTCTCCGGCGATCTGAAGTTGGCGACCGAGTGCATCACCGATCCGTTCGTGGACGTCAACTTCGTCGGCGCGGTGTGCTTCAAGAGCAGGAAGACCGAGCTGGTCCTGCACGACGAATCGCCTATCGAGGTCCGCGTGGACTACGAGGAGTTTAAGACTGACGTCACCGCCTTGTTCCTTGCCGTCCATGCGGGCAACGTCGACCTCGTGAAGAAGTTGCTGGTAATTATTAATTGCTCGATTCACTGGCACGGAAGTTTGAGTTTTTTTTTTTTTTTACTGTTGCATTCGAATCGTTGATTTTCCTCCCATTTCGAAGCATTTTGAAACAGTAGCGTCTATTGCTTTTGCTTTGAAATTGTCGAAAGCGTGTTTTTTCTCTCACCTGTTTATCTCTACATCTTGGTGCTCAAATTTGTGATTGGTGCTGTTTCTAATCATCTTCTAATTCTCACTGATTATCGAATTCCAAAGTCGGTTTCTTTCTTTGTTTTCTTTTGTTTTTTAAAATATCGAAATCGTTTGATGTTTTATCTTACTTAGTTGTCTATTTTATTTATGCTGATGAGATTTACGTTTTTTATCCACACACTTGGTCGTAAGTATTTTAATCTGTGATATTGATTTTTTAATGTTTGAGGTTTTGAAGCATATTCCGCGTATGGACTTCTTATTAGTTTGTGATTCTCGTTAGTCATGTCTAAAATCGTTTTATGTTTTATGTTTTACTTATTTGTCTATTTTATTTTTGCAGATTGAGATATGCGTTTTTATTCACACACTTGGTCCTTAGTATTTTAATTTGTGATATTAATTTTTTTAATGTTTTGCGGTTTTTGAAGCATATTCCACGTATTTCTCCTTAATAGTCAATTCTAAAATCTTCTGTTAAAATTTCTATCGATATTTTTAGTATTTGAAGACTTGAGACATCAACGGTTTTGAATCTTTGATGAGTTTTTAGCTTTTGAATAGAAATGAGTGCTATGGAAGCTAAGGTTTCGATTTTCTCAGACATTATTACCTTTGGTATTAAAGTTGTTTATTCCTTTAGATTCTTTAGAGATTCATTGTCTTCAATGCTTTCCCTTGTTGGTTGCAGTGAATAAATGCCTCATTATCTCTCAGACTCTCACTAATGTAAATGCGGTATTCCGTAACTAGTTTTTTGGATTAGATTTCCACCCTTTTGTGTCGCTTGTCTTTTTATTTTATTATTTTTCCGTAATTTTAGTTTTTATTTTATTTATAGGAGTAATTTTAGTTAAAGGTGAAGCAGATTATAAATCCGGCTTCAAACTAATTCATTTGAAATGATAGGTCTGTTCCTTCAGCTCCAATTGGATCTTTGCATTTAAAGCTAACTTTTCTGGTTTTATCAGTCTTGATTGGTCCTCAATGCATTTAGTTATTTCTGACCTTTGGCTAGAGCGTGATAATTGCATCCCATCTTTCCTCATTAATGACCTTAATGTACTGCCCATGAAAGTTCCATGCTTTTCTGCCTATTACACCAGATTTGATTCCCCTTTTTGTCTGCTTGTGGCCTTACCTTTTGCGTTGAATTGGTCTTCTGGATCTTTGTCTTCTTTGCGATTTTGAGCATTTTTTTTATAAGTGAGATTTTGAGCAAATTATAAAAGAAAAAAAGGAAAGAAAAGAATGAAATGTCTCCTTCTGGAGTCTTGTCAACCAGCTTTGCAATACTTAAGGGTTGGTGCTTTTTAAATTGACAGAACTCTGGAGCTGATGTGAACCAGAAACTCTTCAGGGGCTGCGTGACAACAGCAGCAGTGAGAGAAGGACATCTTGAGATTCTTAAGATCTTACTTAAAGCTGGGGCCTCACAGCTAGCCTGTGAGGAGGCTTTGCTGGAGGCGAGCTGTCATGGCCGTGCAAGACATGCAGAGTTGCTCATGGGCTCCGATCTCATCCGGCCCCACGTTGGTCTACATGCTCTTGTCACCGCATCCTTCCGGGGTTTTGTGGATGTGGTTGAAACTCTCATGAAGGTAAAACATTGTATTCATACTTGTTCTCAATCACCAACTTCTTATATACTACTGCATACTGTTCCAGTAAAATTGAAATGAACATTACAAGGTTGCTTTTATGTTAGATCATGTTAGGAAATTAATTGCTCCTCAATATCTTGGTGAATTTTGTACAGTTTCTGGAGCTTCTCTCCTCTAAGCCAAAATTCTCGAGTGTTGGAACTAGGGTAGTCTGGCTAATTTTGGCATGTGCAGTACACTGATGTGTATTTGTCTTAGCTGAAATTTTTGGTTTTGGATGTACTCTCCACTGTATTAAAAGCGTGTATGATATTTGTACTGACATTATTGCTTAATGGCAGTGTGGTGTAGATGCAAGTGCATCTGACCGGTTCCTGCTCCAGTCATCTAAGCCTTCTGTTCATACGAATGTGGACTGTACTGCACTTGCTGCCGCTGTGGTTGGCAGGCAGGTTCCCATTGTCCACTTGCTGCTCCAGGTGAGTCTTTTCTCAGTACTAAATCCATTTTTTTCTATTAATTTCCCTACCCTTTCTAAGTATATAGATTCTGGTAAGTATAAAATCGATCAATAATGTCAAGCAATTTAGTTTTGAGTTGAGAATGCATGATCTGCACTGCCGACTCAGTATGAGATATAAGTTATAAGATAGTCACAGACTTATTACTGTGTTTATCTTTTCATGATTACCTCTTTCCCCCTAACTTTGGGTCTTTTTCCTGGAATGGAAAAACAGGCTGGTGCCAGGATCGATATCAAAGAGAAGTTGGGGGCCTGGTCTTGGGACATGGCTACTGGGGAAGAATTTCGAGTTGGTGCAGGGTTAGCAGAACCCTACGCCATCACCTGGTGTGCAGTGGAGTATTTCGAAGTGAGTGGTGCAATCTTGTCTATGCTCCTAAAACACCTCTCCCCCAATATCCCACATTATGGGAGAACTCTCCTTCACCATGCCATCCTATGTGGCAATGCAGGTGCTGTCGAGGTGCTGTTGAATTGTGGTACTGATGTCGAATGCCCTGTTAAGACAGCCAAGAAAAATGAGTTCTGTCCTATACACATGGCTGCCCGCCTTGGGTTATCAACCATACTTCATTGCCTAATTGACTCTGGTTGTGATATAAACTCAAAGACAGATTCTGGAGACACGGCCCTGATGATCTGTGCAAAATATAAGCATGAAGAGTGTCTCAGGGTATTGGCCATGGCCGGTGCTGATTTTGGTTTGGTAAATGTTGCTGATCAGTCTGCAATTTCAATTGCTGGATCAAACCGGTGGTCCCTTGCTTTCCAAGACACTGTGTTGGACGCAATAAGAGCCAAGAAGATACCCAGATCCAGCAATATGTCTATATTCTCTCCCGTAATATTTGCAGCCCAAGCCGGTGACGTTAAGGCTTTGGAAATCCTGATTGATTGGGGAGGATTTAATCTTGATTATCAAGATGCAAATGGTTTCTCAGCAGTAATGTTTGCTGCTCTGAAGGGTCATGTTGAATCATTCAGGTTGCTGGTTTATGCAGGGGCTGACGTAAAGTTGCATAATAATGACAACCACACGGCAATCACTTTATCTGAGTTACATCATAGCCATGACTTATTTGAGAAGGTGATGCTTGAATTAGCCCTTGAAAAGGGCAACCGCAACCCAGGAGGGTTCTGTGCTTTACATTGTGCTGCTCGTCGTGGGGATTTGGATGCTGTCAAATTGCTCACAAGCAGAGGTTATGATGTAAACGTCCCTGATGGGGAAGGCTACACTCCACTCATGCTAGCTGCAAAGGAAGGTCACGGGGCCATGTGTGAGCTCTTGATCTCACGTGGGGCCGACTGCAACATAAAGACTGCTAGAGGTGAAATAGCACTCTCACTTGCAAGAACAATTGATGGCCAGAAAAATGAGGCGAAAAACGTGATACTAGACGAGCTTGCTCGTAAGCTAGTATTGGGTGGTGCTTACGTACAGAAACACACTAGGGGAGGGAAAGGAAACCCACATGGGAAGGAGATGAGAATGATGGAGTCCACCGGGGTGCTGCGATGGGGGAAGTCGAGCCGGAGAAATGTGACATGCCGGGATGCCGAGGTGGGGCCTAGCCCAAGTTTTCGGAAGAACAGGAAGAAAGGTGATGCTGATGTAGCTGGAGTGTTTAGGGTGGTGACCATAAAGAACAGAGAGGTGCATTTTGTATGTGAGGGTGGGCTTGAAAAGGCTGAGCTTTGGGTGAGGGGTATAAAACTTGTGACCAAAGAAGCTATTTTTGGCAAGCACAAGGATGCATAGATGGTTTGAGGATTAAGAAGTGGGCAATAATTTGTATAGTGATATGGAGAGCTACTTCATCTTGAAGTATATCTTTGCTTTTTAATTGTAGAGGGTTTCGCCATCAGAAGTTGTAATTTTGTTCGATTCTAGTTAAAATTAGAAGTTATCTGAGAACTTGCTTTTTTAAAAACTCACAAAAAACCCGGCTGGTAAATAAATAATAGTAACTAATTTATTTCTTGAGAAATAATACTCTTCTCTGATTAGTTTCTTCTATCAGAGAAGTAAGTTCAAAGGATTTTTCAATTGCTTCCATGACAAAGAGGGCTTTCGACTCGTCTCCAGAAGTGAATAACGATCAGGTCGGGCTTTGGATTGAGAGACGACCAAAAAAATATCTAGCCAAAATACAAGCCCATAATTGGAATATTATTTTTTAGAAATATTATTTATCACAATTTTAATTAGTTATTGAGTGAATTATGGGCTATATCGAAGAAATTGGCTAATATTTTGGAAGAGTATTATTTCTTTAAAATAATATGTAAACAAATAAAATGATATTTAAACGACGTCGTTTTATAATTAGTAGCAGATTTTTCCACGTGAATATTGCCCCGTTTGAAACGGACTAGCGGCTAAAATCGGCCCGTGCCCCACCAGTGTTTGTTTTTCAGCTGGCCACCGAACCCTGCAATTTTTGGATAACAAAAGCAGGTTTTCCTCCATTATTTGCTTTATTCGCTAAAAGAGATGAGAGCGTTCTGTGCAATCCGCTCTGTCGAGCACCTCTCATGTCTATCTAGAGGGCTTTTCACTACCTCAAGGTACTACTCCTGCCATTGTCCTTTCTCTGTTTTATTCCTATTAATCTCTCTCTCTCTAATCTTTTTGTTAGTCTTCTCCGTTTTGGTGCTTAATTAGTGTAGCTTTGATGGCTTATAAGTAAATAAGTAAAAAATTCATTCTTGGATATCCGTTGGGGGCATTAATGGTCTTTGCTTTTGTGAGGTTGAGGGAAATTGTATTTTACAGTTTTCTGTTTCTTCGACATATGCTTGTGTATTTTTTAAATTATGGATTCTGTTCATTTTTCGGAGCTAAATGATTCATGGGATTCATTAGGTTTTGCCAATAATATGGTGGAGGGGAAGAAAATCCCGAATATTGTACTAAATAAGCACAAAATTTGTAGCATTTGAGGATGAGCCATCACGGTTACTTGGTGCTGATTAGCGGTGATTAAGTAGTGCAATGGTGGTGTGGTGTGAGGAAAACCAAAGATGTTATACTGCTAGAGATGAAGTGTTGCATGAACTTCTGTTAACACGTGTATAGGATAGAAAGAGATTGTTTTTGGGAGGTTATATTGGAGCACTCTGTGGTGAATGCAAGTGGGGTTTGACAGATGGGAGGTATTAGGTAGGTATAATTTTGATTTAATTTGTTTGTTGTGAATTATGTTGGTAATTTAACTGGGTGACAGATGGTTTTGAGTTACTGGATGATACAAATGATTGTAGTACCTAAAGTAACTGAAGCTGCAGATCCCTCACACCTTCTGGCTATCTCCCTTTCTGTTTACTATTTATTTTGTTTTCTATCTGATTTTCCTGCTAAGTGTGGAAATTTTGATTTTTGTTTGATCTTATTCAGGATTCGACTTCCATTTCCTGCAAAACTCTTCTCCTGTAAAGCAAAATTGGGTAAGCAAGTGCATTTTCATTTTCTTTCATGTAGCTTATGTGGGGCTGTTGTTGCCTCCATGAGTAAGCGTTCGTTTTGGATACGATAGCAGTTGGTTCTGTTATCATTATTTTCTCTTTTATGATTTTAAGCTTTTTTTTTTTATTTGATATTATGGCAGCTGATTCTGGGGTAGATGGATTATTCAGCTTGAAAGTGGTGCCTCCAACCTTGTTAGCAGCAGAAAAAGAAGAAGCCAAGGCTGTTTTGACCCTGTTCTTAAAGAAACAAGGATTGAGCAATGCAGTTGCAGCAAGAACCATCAACAAGTCAGACCTTTTCATCGACCACCTCGTCTCAAAGCTTCATTCTGTTCATAAATCTCGATATCTAGTAGGTTCGATTTCAACATATTGGTGTTTCTGTCGATCCAAAGCTAACATCTATACTTCTAAATTGAGTCTTTGTTAAATCACATCTCTCTTTAACGTGACAGGACGTGAGCTTACAACTCTTGAGATCAGGGACGCTCTTATTCCATTCCTTGAAGCCCTTCTCGAAGAGCATGGAAACTTCATGATGGATGTAGTGGAAAACTTTCCACACCCACCTGTTAAAGAAAAAACAGTTGTGCCAGTTTCTCAGACCAATCGGACTCTTGACTCTAAAAAGCTAAAGGCCATCTCTCGAGTGAGTGAGATGGACCCAGCTGGGAATCTTCGCCCTCATGTTCTCTATCTCATTGAGCTTGGTATGGATCTTGAGCAGATCAAGGGAATTACACGAAGATTCCCAGCTTTTGCCTACTATAGCTTGGAGGGAAAAATAAAACCAGTGGTTGAGTTTCTTCTTGAGCTCGGGGTACCAAAATCAGATATTCCCATCATCCTCAACAAAAGGCCTCAGTTGTGCGGAATCAGTCTCTACGAAAACCTTATACCCACTATGACGTTCTTGGAAAATTTGGGTGTGGACAAGAAACAATGGGCGAAAGTGATATATCGCTTTCCAGCACTTCTCACTTATAGCAAGCAGAAGGTGGAGACTACTGTAGAATTTTTTTACGAGATGGGCCTCTCAGCAGAGGGAATTGGTAAGGTTCTGACACGCGGCCCACACATTATTGGTTACAGTGTGGAGGAGAAGTTACGGCCAACTGCTGAGTACTTCCGTTCTTTGGGGGTTGATGTTGCTCTTCTTCTCTATCGTTGTCCACAGACTTTTGGTCTTAGCATTGAGGCCCATTTGAAGCCAGTGACAGAATTTTTTTTGGAGAGGGGATACAGCATCAAGGAAATTGGGACCATGATCTCAAGATATGGAGCATTGTATACTTTCAGCTTGTCAGGGAATTTGATACCGAAATGGGAGTACTTTTTGACGATGGGTTATTCCAGATCAGAGCTAGTGAAGTTCCCTCAATATTTTGGTTATAGTTTGGAAGAAAGGATTAAACCGAGGTATGCACGGGTGAAGGAGTTGGGGGTTCCAATGCTGCTGAACCAGGTGTTATCACTGTCAGGTAGCGACTTTGAGAAGACTTTGAAAAAGAAAGTGAAGAAAATGCTCCCTGACAAGGATACTGAGTTGTAGCAGCAATGACATTCGTTGAGGCCAGGTACACGAAGGTTTGAGGTTTGTATGCAGATTTATAGTTGTACGAGGTACACTATTTAAAGCATCGTTGTGGGGTGCAATTGCCAGGTCAGAAACAAATATTGGTGTCGTTGAGTGAGCAAAAGAATAATTGCACTGTAATGGAAAATTTTGATCATGTAGACAAATCTACAGCTGCATTTGCTAGCTATGGCCATGTCAGTGCTGTTGTGCGGCTTAATCAAGTTTCTTACATTTTAGTGCATAATGCTACATGCAAGAAAGGGGATGAAGATCCATCTACCATCGCTGGTCATTTCAATCCCCCCGCTGCTCCCACCTATGGCGGGTGAAGGACTACCTAGGGGTGTTCATCCGACTACCTGCTTGGTGGTGCCATATATTCTCTGATTATGATTCTTTATGGAAATACTCTTCCATCTGATTCGTTTTAAGTAAGGGGTGTAGCCTAGTTCTGTGTCTCTGACTCTCTGGTCATTGTATTGCTAACATGGCCTTTAGGGAAATTTACATTTTACTCTCTGGAGTCTGAATTATCAGTTTTTTTTTTCCTTGCATCCTAGACCAATAGGACTACATTTACTTTCTTAATTTAATAGATTGCGATTCAAATGAAGGAGATGTTCTGTCATAACCATCGTGATAACCATTAAAGAAAAACATGCCATATTATTGGAAGTGCTCGATTCTTTTAGTACTCTGCCCTTAATTATAACTGATCTAGAATTATTGCCGCATCAGCTAACATTCATAGAGGGGTGCAAACTTGAATTACCAATGTTGTCTAGATGACTAATAGGAGGAGAATTGAGTTATATTATAAAATTAACAATTATAAATTAAATATACGATATAAAATATAAACAAAATACGAAACAGCAGGAAATATAAAGAGTAAGGATAAGAAGAATCAAATTCAGTATTTTAACGAGGTTCAATCCTACTGCCTACGTCATCGCCTCAAATTACCCCTTGAGGATCCCAAATTCACTATTCAATTTTCTTCAGGTAGAGATAAAAACCTATTACACATTTGAACGACACCGCTACAAAGAATTCGTGTAGAATACCTTCTATACTTGCAATCACTTCACACTTGGTGATTCAATTATTCCCTGTGTAGAATATCTTCTACACACACAAGGGTTATACGCATCTTCTTACAAATATAAGAGCTAATAGTGGGTAGATTATCAGAATACACTCTTCAATGAGTGAAAAAAGAACAATACAGTACAACCTATATCTCTCTTAAAATGAATAAGGATTAAGACACAAAAATTAGAGAAGAGAGAATGAGAGATTTGAAAGAATGATACAAAACTTTGCAATTGATGTGTAGGCTCTTGTTGTTATTATTTTGAAAAACTCAAGTGAGTTATTTATAGACAAATGAATCTTCGATTTCAAATCTTAGCAAATGTGAAAACATAATTCATATTTCAAAATATTTAAATAAAAGCATTTCTTTTCAAGACAACATTATTCATATTTCAAAATATTTAAATAACACATGCACATGTCAAAAGATGACACTCGATCATCTTCCAAATTCAAAATTCAAATTTTGATGATGTCATTGCATATGTCAAGCACATGTGAAATATAATTTTTGAATTTAAACATTTTGATGAAGTCATTGCATATGTCATGCAAATATAAAATATTATTTTCGAAATTAAAGTTTTTAATGATGTCATGCATATGTTATGCACATGTAAAATATAATTTTCGAAATTAAAACTTTTAATGATGTTATGCATATGTCATACACATGTAAAATATAATTTTTGAAATTAAAATTTTTAATGATGTCATGCACATGTGAAAAATGCAATTTGATGTTTTATGAAAAAATTAATTTTGAGTCTTAATCCAATTTCAAATTTTATCAAGAGATGTACAAAATTACTATATGAGGTTTATTTGTAGACTTGTTCTCTTTCTTATTTATATTTAATTTCTTGATGTGCTTAGTTCCCTTTATGCATAGACAACTTGAGCTTGATTTTTAAATTTATTTATTATCATTAAAATTTATACGTAAATACGAGATTTAAAACTTTGAGTTCAACAACTAACGACACAGGTTCAAAGAATTCAATTGTTTAACCCAATGAAAGAAATGAAACTGTTATGCTCCCAGTGCCTTTCTTCTAAGAAGAGAGTCTTTAGGCTCCATGTGAGTTGCAGGTTGCTTCTTCAAAAAGCTCAAGAAAGCTCAGCTCACTTGAGACTGACATCCCCTCATATAGAAAATGCTATTGGTCTCGATTTGGGATCTTAATTTGTAATTTTTTTTAATTTTATAATTAAATAAGTATTTTTAAATAATATTGTGATTTTTTTAAAATGTTTTAAAATGTTAAATGATTTTTTTAACATTTTAAAACATTTTTTAAAAATAATAGAAAATCACATTAATATTTAAAAACACTTACTTAATTATAAAGTTAAAAAAAACTTTAAAAAAATTACAAATCGGATCTCAAGTCGGGACCAATAACATGGCCCATATACTAGCTCATGATTATGCGTCTCATCTTTTTTCTTTGAATCATTTTGTAAAATTTTAAAATAAATTACCTTATACACAAGGCTGCGAGTTTCTAAATCTTTTTTCTTATGTGATAATTATTTTGTAAAATTCACATGACTAGAAATGATATATAAATCTGCTTTACAGTAAAAAGAGTTGCCTGTTTTAATGTATTTCAATAAGACACATTAGTTTATATAATTATTTTCGTGAAATCTCATTGTTATTTCTATGCCACTTTTGACCGAGCTGGGCTGGCCAAGAACGGGAATAAATACAGGCCGGATCTGAAATTACCGCGTTGTAAAATAATAGCTGACGCAAGCCAAGCCCTTGATTATCGGCCCAATGCTGATCGGAGTAATGTAATTGAGTTCGATAACCAGATCGGATTCGACTAAGCCCAACCAAATAATTTTGACAAAGACACTGCACTATTTACAGAGAGCGCTCTCTCTCTCTTTCTCTCTCTCTGCGAGTGATTTGGTATCGCCGAGCGAACTCAGAAACATGGGCTCGTTGGAAGCTCTGATCATTCAGATACAAGGGCTTTCGAGCAGCGCCGACGATATCTCCCGCCTCCACGTCATCCTGAAGCAATCGGAGGACTCGCTCCGCGCTGAGTCGACTCGGTTGTCTGCGGTTCTTAACGAGCTCGACCCGTCCACGCACTCTCTCGGATACCTCTACATCCTGTGAGTCCTGCTTCATTCTGCCACACAGTATACTTTCTTCTTTTGCAGTTTTATTTACCTATTAATAATTCTTCTAGCTGAAAGCATTTGGCATGTGTTAGGGTTTTAAGTATTTAGTTAAGCCCAACCGATTGGCTGGTTGTGAAATAAAAAAGGAACAAACTAGATGAGAATTAAAAAAAAAAATGTAGGACTATTTATCTAATTTCGTAAAAAAAACCGAAGGATCAGAATTAAGTTTTAGGAATAGTTTCATTAGTCTCAATTAGGTAAACTTTAATTAAACAATTACGAATGTTTTGGAACATTTTCGGGCAATCAAACCAGGTACAAGTTATAGAGAATAGTGTTACTTCATTTCATCAAATACCAATTTATTTGAGACCAGAATTTTGGCGTAATTATCATACTGCATTTGATTCTGATTTGTAGATATTGTAAAATTTTGGATGTTGAAAGAAATTGACCACTATGGAGTGTGGATTTGTGGTAACAGAGAGGCTTGCACATCTGCTCCAATTTCGAAAGAGCAAGCCACAACGTTGGTTCCCTACATTGCTAGATTTATTAGTTATTGTGTTCCAGAGCAAATTGGTTTGGTGCCAGATAAATGTATGTCCCTTTACCCTTAGATTTAATTCTATTTGATGGTCAAGACTGTAATTAAATCACCTGTTTATACCCATTGATATAGCTAATTGTTGGGGTTTCAGTCATATCTGTTTGTAAGAGGCTTAAGGACCAGGTTTTGCTTCTTGGAACGCCAATTCGGGGGGTGGCTCCGATGTTGACTGCTGTGCGGAAACTCCAGCATTCCTCAGAACATTTGACTACTTTGCATCCAGAGTTTCTTCTACTTTGTTTATTGGCAAAATGCTATAAGACTGGCCTCTCCATTTTGGAGGATGATATCTCTGAAGTTGATCAGCCAAGAGACCTTTTTCTCTACTGCTATTATGGGTGAGTTGCTTTTTCTTCTTAGCATTCATTTGTCACTCGTATGATCTTTCCACTTTTGTGTTGTGGATATCTGTTCTGTGAACTCTTCTTTTGTTGGGCATGTTTTCTGTCCTGTTTTAGCTTCTTGGTAATACTTCTGCCTCATTCAGCATTATATTTTCTAAATGGGCATATTTTGTAGGTTTTTGGGAAATCTCTTGTTTTATTGCATACTTTTCTTGATGTTTGCCTTTGTGAGTGACGAACTTTTCAAAATTTTTCCAGGGGGATGATATGCATAGGACAAAAGCGTTACCACAAAGCACTGGAGCTTCTACATAATGTCTGTTGTCCATGTGCAACTTATTAAATTAGCAATTATTGATTGACATCTTAAAGTTCCCATGCGCTTGAGAATCCTGATGCTTATGGCTTAATACAGGCTGTTACTGCTCCAATGTCTACTATAAATGCTATAGCTGTTGAAGCTTACAAAAAGTATATAATGGTTTCTCTGATTCACCATGGACAGGTATGCTCTTTGTTCGTTCCTGCCTTCCAGTGAAAACTCAAGGCATGAAGGCTATTGTTGGAAATATGATCAAATAATGCACAAATGGAAAGAAATTTTTGAGCAAGTTTTGCCATCACTATCTTGTAGACTTGTCAAATTATTTTTTAAATTTATTTGTGGCAGTTTTCTACTAGTCTCCCTAAGTACACCTCTTCGGTAGCTCAGAGACTTCTAAAGAACTTCTGTCAGGTATTTTGTTAAATTAAGTCAGGGATTGTTCTTAATTCCATGAGTCCTCAGGTTGATTCAGTGGCTATTACATGTATATATATATATTTTTGGACTATGTTTTATATGATTGATACCCTTGCTGAATACGGAGTTATTCGTTGCTGCATTCACATTGTAACATTGTGTCTGTGTGTGAACTACCACTATGATAAGTGGCATTTGGCCTACACTGCTGTGAGAGAAAAGATCTATTTGTGGCTACCAAATTTAGGCTCTTAACACCCCAACAAACATGAACTAAGAGATGCATAAGTGGGATGGAGAAAATAGCTACTGGTCAGACCCACTATTGTATTTGTTTCTATAGTATTAAATATGGAGAGTTTCTATATTTTTTCTGTAATTTGTCTTATGAGCTTACCATTGTGATTCTTTACCTGCTTTTCTTAACATGCTTCATGGAAGGTCTTTTTCTGGGTTTTTCTTTGGTTGAACTTCATATTATGGTTAGGTTTGTTGAGGTATAATCACCTATAAGGAAGTAACTGCACTTGTCCATCTGCTCCCATTCTTGATCCTTTTTTTTTGCCTCACAAGTAACCAAAGATTTTATTAAGAAATGCAAAAGGCAAAGTGCAAGCACACAAAAAGTATACAAGAGGGAATTCCAAACTCGAAATAGAAAAAGAAACGAGTAAATCATTCAATCTCAACCCATTAAATCTACGGAAGCTGCCCAAAGGAACATTGTATTGAAAAGCTGGATCTTTGAGAATCTTTTCCAAATCATATATATGTTCTTTTTATAAGCCAAATTTTGTTTATGCTATTGTTTTTATTATTATTATTTTGCTTTGAGCAGCCCTATATTGAACTCGCATCAAGTTATAGCACTGGAAAAATTGCAGAATTAGAAGCATACGTTCAGACAAACAGGGAGCAGTTTGAAAGTGTGAGTTCTCTATCATACATAATTCGTTCTGCACTTTCTAGGGTCTTGGTCAGAAGCCTGAGATTAAACCAAATCATGTTGTATATAAAAATTTTACTTAGCTTTTACGGTTACTTGATGAAGTTCTGCCTGAATGATTGGTTATCTAAAGGTGGCTTGAAATAACGACTTTCCAGGACAACAATCTTGGATTAGTGAAGCAGGTTGTCTCATCCATCTATAAGCGAAATATTCAGAGATTGACTCAGACATACCTGACCCTATCCCTTCAAGACATTGCCAATACAGTACAACTGAGTAGTCCCAAGGAGGCAGAAATGCATGTCCTGCAAATGGTAGTTTCTCTGCAACTTTTTGTGGTAATATGATTTAAATTGTCATTAATGTTTCTATGCCATATTTTAGATTCAAGATGGTGAGATATTTGCAACAATCAACCAGAAGGATGGAATGGTGAGATTCCTAGAGGATCCTGAACAATATAAGTCCTGTGAGATGATCGAGCATATTGATTCATCCATCCAAAGGTATGTCACTGGTCTTTATATACATTTTGGAGGTTATCTAAGAGGAAGAGGATAATCTTGATATCTATATCTTCTAGAAGTTTACTTTTTAAAAATAAGTATCTTCCAGAAGCCCATGAGTTTGATGTCTTTTTTTTTTTTTTTTTATAGGTAATAAGAATTTTATTCCAGTAAATGGGTAAAAATCAAGTACACAAGGAGTGTATTAGATAAAAACCTAGATACAAGCTAGAAGAAGAGAAAATTAAAACAAAAGATTACAAGAAATCCCTTCCCTTACAAGATTTTGCACCCAAAAACTGAGAGAATTACGAAAGAAGACCCTAAAATCCTCCAAAGAACGTTCACAATCATCAAAACACCTCTCATTTCTCCCAGACCATAAGCACCAAAACAAACACAAAGGGACAACCCTCCAGCAATCAGCATAGCTTCCACAAACCATAGAGCCATTCCAACTTGCCAAGAAATCCACCACGTGCAATGGCATAACCCACAATGCCAACCATGCTAAATATCTCATTCCATAAGGCTGATACCATCTCACAATGAAGGAAGAGATGACTGACAGATTCGTCATTTTTTTTTGCACGTAGCACCAATCAATAATGAAGAGCCATTTCTTTATCAAATTGTCGGTAGTTAATATTTTTTTCTAGAGAAACCAACCAGCAGAAAAAGCCACTTTAGAGGGGACTTTTGGTTTCCAGATACATTTCCAAGGAAAAGCAGTGTCACCATGGCAATTTAGCACTTTGTAATAAGAGCTCACAGAAAAAATGGACTTAGAATCATGTTTACACAACACCTTATCCTCCCTATTAAAATCCAGCTTCAACTCATATAACTTAGAATAGAAATCAGAAGCTTCATGTAATTCCCAATCCTGTAAATCTCTGATGAACTCCACATTCCAAAGCAACTGATTATTATAAATTTTTAACAATTCAGCCATTGCAGCCCCTTTAATACTAGCTATCCTAAAAAGATTAGGATAGATTTGAAAGTTGAATCCCCACACCATACATCATGCCAGAAAGAAATATTTTTCCCATTCCCAACTTTATAGATAATATTTTTAGCAAAGTCCCCCCAACCCAACCAAATGGATTTCCATAAGCTCACTCTAAAAGCCCCTTTAACTTCATTAGTACACCAGTTTGCCCACGTTCTTCCATATTTAATATCCACAATTTGCTTCCATAAAGCTTCACTTTCAAAATTGTATCTCCAAAACCACTTCCCAAGAAGTGCTTTATTGAAAAGCTTTAAGTTTCTGATGCCCAAACCCCCAGAAGACATTGGGGCACAAATTTTATTCCAGCTCACCAAATGAAATTTTATATTATCCCCAATTCCATCCCATAAAAAATTCCTGAAGATTTTCTCAATTCTTTTAGCAACCCCCACTGGAAGTGGGAACAAAGAGAGAAAATAGGAAGGGAGATTAGACAAGGTGCTTCTAATCAAAGTGACTCGGCCTCTTTTAGATAAATAAATCTTTTTCCAGCTAGCAAGTCTTCTGTCAATCTTCTTGATCACCCCATCCCATATAGAAACAGTTTTATAGGATGCTCCTAAGGGAAGCCCAAGGTATTTTATTGGTAAAGAAGATACCTTGCAACCCAAAATGTTGGCAAAATCATGAGTGTTACTAACGGACCCTACTAGAACAGTTTCAAACTTGGAAAAATGTATTCTAAGCCCAGAAACAGCTTTAAAACACAGCAACAAGGCTCTCAAGGTTCTAAAATGAACTTGATTAGCATCACTGAAAATTAAAGTATCGTCGACAAAGAGCAAGTGAGAAATAGAAATGCAGCCCCTAGAGGCGTCTCCAACCTTAAAATCCCCCATAATGCCACCAACAACAGCCACATCAATCATACGCCTCAAAGCATCCATGATAATGACAAAAGGGTGTGGGGATGATGGGTTACCTTGCCTTAAACCACGTGAACTGTTGAAAAAACCAGTTGGAGAACCATTCACCAAAATAGAAAATTTGGCCGTTGAAATACAATGCCTTATCCAAGAGCACCACTTCTCTCCAAAACCCATTCGCCCAAGCAGATAGAGAAGGAAATTTTCAATTGACATGGTCAAAAGCCTTTTCCATGTCTAATTTCACTAAAATTTCAGATTGACCTGACCTCAGTCTACTATCTAAGCACTCATGTGCTATGAGAATAGATTCCAGAATTTGTCTACCCTTAACAAAGACATTTTGAGATTTTGAAGTGAGCTTATTTATAACCACACTAAGGCGGTTAGCAAGCACCTTAGATATGATCTTATACATCCCATTTATTAAGCTAATGGGGCAAAAATCTCTTATTTCAACATCACCAGATTTTTTAGGAATTAGAGCGATGAATGTTGTGTTAAAATTAGGGGTGTAAGAAGATCGAACCGGACCGGGACCGGACTGGTCCAATTTCTATATGGACTGAATATTTCCGGTCTGGTCCCGGTTTACGGCATTTTTCCCGTTGGACCGAACCGGACTAAATGCACACATTTTTTTTTAAATATCTATATATATCTATATATATGTATATATAAGTAATAGTATATAAATTATAATATTTTTTGATAAGTAATAACCTTTATTGATTAATGCAACTAGGCAAAACCCAAGTACACAGGGAGTATACAAAAGATAAACCTAGTTACATTCTATTGAAATGAAAAGAAGTCAAAAACTCATGGACATCCCTTCCCTTTAGTACAATTGCACAAAGCCATTATACCAAAGAAAATACAAAAAAGTCTCAAATTTTCCCCACGGTCCTTTCCTTCTTGTTGAAGTATCTCTCATTTCTTTCCAACCAAAAACACCACAATAGACACAAAGGAATCATCCTCCACGTCGCAGCCAAAAGCTTGCACTGATGATATTTTTTACAACTAGCTAGAAGATCTGCCACACCTTTTGGCATTACCCAATGCAGCCTTACCCTTCCTATGATACCATTCTATAATTCTCTTGCCACATTGCAATGCAAGAAAATATGGTCGTTGGTCTCCCCATTTTTCTTGCATAAATATCATCATTCGACGACTATCATCCCTCGTTTTCTTAAATTGTTGGCTGTCAAAATCTTGCCTAATGCCGTTGTCCATACAAAGAAAGCAACTTTAGGTGGCGGTGGGACTTTCCATATACCTTTCCATGGGAAGCCAACCGGTTGGTGTGGTTGGTGTGCTTGCATTGTCTTGTAGAATGACTTGACGGTAAACTTTTTGAGTCCGGTGTGATTCCATAACATTCTCTCTCTCCCCCCTCCTCCTATTTGCCTGGAGTATAATATATTAATATATAATATATACTCATATAATATTAACATATTATAATTTATAGTTGTTGTGGTATAAAAATATAAATTATAGTATATTTATATAGAGTATTAGTAATAACTTATAAGTAATAAGTGTATTATTATTATTTAATATATTATTACTAATTTATCACTATTCACTAACATATTAATGTATAATATATTAATGTAATAGTGTTATTAGTTATAGTTTACCAACCTATCATGTATCACTAAATCACTATTAACTAATTAGTTAATTTATTTTTTATTTTATTTGAGTTTTTAAGGACTGATTTTTTTTTTTTTAGATTAATTTTCTTTTGCCAATTTTTTTAAGAGTAAGGTTTTTTTTAATATTATTTGGCTTAAATTTGTGATAAATATGTAAATTGGGCTGAAAATAATTAAATTTGGGCTAAAAATTATTTTTGTTTATTGCAGAATTTTGGATCAAATTTAGCCCATTAAATCATATCAAGTGCCCTTAGATCAGACTGGACCCCCCTTGGACCGTACTGGACCGGACCGGTATGGACCGAATAAGAGTTCGGTCTGGTCCAGGGTGGGGAAATTCCTGGACCAAATAGAACCGGTTCACATTTTTTCCAAATCAGACCGGACCGGATCATTTACACCTCTAGTTAAAAACTCTTCTCAAACTTCATAAAGGAGTGAAATTCACCGAAGACTTTCATGATATCATGCTTCACAATATCCCAACAAGTTTGGAAGAAAGCCATGGAGAAACCATCCGGATCCGGAGCCTTGTCTTTGGACATACTCCTAACCACATTAAAAACTTACTCTTCTTTAATGGGTTTTTCTAACCATCTTGCTGAAAAATGGTCAATGGAATCAAAGTGCAATCCATCTAACTTAGGCCTCCAAGAAAAGTCTTCTTGAAAAAGCTTCTTATAATAATTTACGATATGATCTTCAATCTCTTCCTTCTTGATAATCACATTATCGTCTACTTTTGAGGACTTCGATAGCATTATTTCTACGATGCGAATTTGCCATCTTGTGGAAGAATCTCATAAATTTGTCTCCTTTCAGCCAAAGAATTCTGGATTTTTGACGCTAAGAAATTTTTTCCATAAAAGATAACTTTCCAATTTCAGCCACTACAACTTTCTTCTTATTCAAGTCCTCCGAAGATAAAGGACCTGATAACTCTAAAATCTCCAAATTATGCAGCTGATCCATAAGTAACTTTTGTTGGGATCTTGATACATTTGATGTCTTTGCCCTCAATGTGCTGTTGGGATCTTGATTTCAGTGGAAAAGGATTGATGAATTGCATCTTCCAGTTATAAGTCTCTTGTGAAGAGTAAATCTCGTAGGTTATATAAACGCTCTAAAATGGTACAGAGATAAGTTCCAGGACAGGTTTGAACTTCGAAGATCTCTAAAGACAAGAAAAATGTAGTGCAGGACCCATAATTTGCCTCTGTTTACTACCTTTTCATTTCTTACGGTATCTTGTTTTTTCTCATTTTCGACCTTCTGCTGGTGTCATATGTTCTTTTACAATATCTATAATTTAATTGTGGGAAAATCATCTTCTGTTCAATACCTATTTTTTTGTGACAGGATAATGGCACTGTCAAGGAAGCTGACTACTATAGATGAACAGATCTCATGTGATCCTTTGTACCTAGCAAAGGTGAGCCATCACTTTTATTTTCATATTTATTGACTTGTCTTGTAAATTATTGTTCACTAATTGTCAGTACATGTTTTCAGGCTGGGAGAGAGAGACAGAGATTCGACTTCGATGACTTTGATACTGTTCCCCAGAAATTTAACATATGAAGTAAAAGCTTGATTGACCATACCTGGAATTGCTTCATGAATCATGCTTTATAAGCATTGCACCAGACCCCCGCTTAATCTTGATCTGTTGGCTCGTATTGTTCAAAAAGTTGCGATCTTTTCTTTTGTTTATTAATCCCAAAATGAAAAAGAAGTGAATAGATATGTGACATTTATTTTTTTGTTATTAGCCGGTTATGAAGGTTTTAATTTTCATGTATTCAAGTATCTTCTGTTTCCTGCATCCTTTCGTAGGATGTTTCACTCGTTATGCACATTGCAAAATTTTGACAAACAAATGAAATTCTGAAGGCTTGGCACTTGAGCAAGCTCATGTCTGTGAAGAAAACTAGTTTTTCAACCCATCGTAGGTTATACAATTTCTATCTTAGGGGTTCTTCTTCTATGAATCAGCCTGATGAAAATCATGTTCTGGCTCACTGGAAAGCGGATGAAAAAGAAAACTAGGTTAAGTTTCAATATGCCAGAAACCAGCAATGCAACTTCAATGTTTATCGTCAAGACTTTCTTTAAATCACATTAAGCATACGGAAGAAATGAAGTTCCAAATTAGAAATTGAAGTCTGCCAAAAAGAATCATATTCCTAACACTTAAATTCCCAAAGTGAACAACAGCCAATGACCACTCGATCCAAAAGATGTACAACCGGCTAACCCTCCCTGGGGTTGAAAAATAAGGAAATAAACCCAATAAAAAGGGGGAAAAATAAACCTCTGCCATCAAACCTTCAACTACCACCTAATTCATACACCAGGAAAAGAATACAAGAAAATGCAAAGAATGTGTTCCATATACTTAAAGAAGGTAAAAAAAGGTATTAACTTTGGTTCTTTTCTTTGCACAATATGTGCCACTCCTGGAGCACTGCGGCTTGAAGAGCACGATGCTCAACCTCCTCTGCAGTTAACTTCGACAGGGTTGAAGGTCCCTTTGTTTTCCCATCTTCTTCATCATCTTTCTTCTCTTCCTTCTTTTTCTTCTTTTTGTCCTCATCTTCCTCTTCATTCTCCTCTTCATCATCATCATCATCAGATTTTGGAGTCTTTGGTCGTGGTTGGGCTTCCTTTAGTAAGGCAATTCTTTCCATTGAGATCCTAAGCCTCTCAGCAGCAGCCACCTTCACTTCATCTTCGGGTACGTACTCCACACACCCATCAGTGAGGTCATCTAACCATCCCTGTAGATCTGATCCAATCTCTTTTGTAATTGACACGTCAGAAGCTCGAACCACAAATTTGCACATCATGGTAGTTGTCTCATCACCTAAATCCACATTTCTGCTCACTTCACTGGCCCCAAAGATCATCATGCCCAAGAAGCCTCCATACCAAGTTTTTGAGGCAAAACAAAGCTGTTCCAAGATGGTGATATGGTTGGTAACTTTTTTTAAATAACATGTTCCAACAAAATAACACGTAGGCAGAATGCCAAAGCTTAAATCTACAAAACGAATTACCAAATCAGAGCCAAAAGTGAAATTTCCCAGAGACAGAACTGAGTTTCTTTTAAGGCTTAAAATCTAAGATTGGTCTAAGTAATTACTTGAGGAAACTTCTCAGGACAAACAATGATTAAAAAAATGAACTGCAAAAGAGAGTCAACTTAAACATCAAGATCGAAATGGCTATACCTGAAAGCCTGCCACTGTCCGGATGATATGTGAACAAACTCTGTGGAATGGCTTAGATGGCAAAGATTTCAGTCCACTTAAGAAAGGTGATGCACCATACTGTTGTGCAGCAGTAGCCTTGAAGCCACTTCCTTCATATGTATATGTACCTGTGCACTCCACTATAGCTGGCAAACTAGGCCATAGGCGGAAAAATTCAACAGGAGATATTTTGTGGGGCAAAAGAAGTTCAGTGAGTGGAATTTTGTAAGGCTGACATCTCAAAGTCACAGGCTCTCCCAGTTCTGGTCTTAAGCTTCTCTTTTGTCTCATGATTTGGGAATCCTCTTCAGTATAGTCACCCTCATAATCTCCCACAGCACCACTCCCATAGAATGGATAGTATAATACTTGAACCCAGAGGGCGCATCTCTCAAAATGGGACACACCCACTGTCACACTGCTGAGTACCGGATCCTACAGATAATTGAAAACAAGGTGAAGAAAATTGATTAAATACCGAAAAACATATTCCGATAAAGGAATGCTAATATCATGCATGAAGGGAAGGAAATAAAATTTAGGAACGGATTAATTAATGCATTCTAATCACTAAAGCCTGTTATAACCTTGAAACAGACCTATTCTTCTTAATTATGAACCGCTGACAAGTAATAGTACGAGTGAGTTACAACTCCTTTATAATTGATTGTCATTAGAAGAAAAGAAAAACTTTAAAAGGGGACCCCCCGGGGGTCGGGGGGGTGGGGGGGCACAATTAGATTCACCATGAAGGCAACTGCTCTCTGAACAAAAAAAAGTATGTACGGACAAAACAGCCGAAGATACAGATAGGGAGGAAAAGAAAACCTGTGAAACAAGATTACGCAGTTGCCGAATTGCTTGTGGAGAACCATCCATAAAATACAATGCACCAGATAAACCAACTCGGATATCCACTCGATTTAGTTCGAGTTCAGTTAAATTTAGGACCTGCAACATATTTAACGAAGGTCAGAAAGATAAAGCACAAAATCAGAGCAATGTCTGTCAGAACTTTATAAAGACAGAAAGGAAGTACTTTTTTTTCCCTTTAGTTTATGGAAGTTAGGATAATGCAGTTTAATTTTTTTTTTGATAAGTAATAATCTTTATTGAGTAGAATGAAACTAGGCAAAGCCCAAGTACACAGGAAGTATACAAGTTGAGACACCTAATTACACTCTAGTGGGCTGCATAGTGAGTTGAGTAAAAACTCATGAACATTCCCACCCCTCAAAACAATGGCAGAAAACCACTGGAAGAAGAATAAAACAAAAAAATTCCAGATTTCTTCCGATGCACACTCCTTATCATTGAAGCACCTATCATTTCTTTCCAACCAAACAACCCACATTAAGCACAAGGGAATCAACCGCCACACTGCTGCCATTTGAGTACAAGGGTGAGACCTACTCCAACAAGCTAGAAGATTCACTACACTTTTAGGCATGACCCAACTCAACCCGACTCTACTAAGGGTACCAGCCCATAACCTTCCAGCCACCTCACAATGTAAGAGTAAGTGGTCTATAGATTCCCCATTTCTTTTACACATGTAGCACCACTCCATGAAAATCATTCATCTTTTTCTTAGATTATCAACCGTCAAGATCTTCCCATGTGCAGTTGTCCATGTAAAAAATGCCACTTTGGATGGTACTGGGGCCTTCCATATACTCTTCCAAGGAAAGAGCGTGGGTTGTAGAACTGTCAAAACCTTGTAGAAGGATTTAACAGTGAACTAGTTTCTCCTTGTGTGTTTCCACAACATGTGATCATCCCTATTGGCCCCTAGTTTTGCTGAATACAAGTAACTATAGAACTCTGCCAGCACTTCAAGTTCCCAATCTTGAGTATTTCTTGTAAAAGTGACATTCCAAATTACTGTCCCGTTAGCTCTACATAGTACTTCCGAAACTGGAGCTTGCTGATTTCCAGCCATGTTAAAAACAACTGGAAAAACAGTGGAAAGAGGCCTCTCACCACACCAAGCATCAACCCAAAAACGGATTTGTGCTCCATCACCCACCTCAAACTTGAGATGTTTTTCAAAAGTGTCCCACTCTTTTCTTATGAATTTCCATAGGCTTACTCCATAAGGCCCTCTAGCCTCATTAGTGCACCATCCCCTCCACGCACCACCATACTTATGATCAATAATCTCTCTCCACAATGAATTCCCTTCCATTTGGTACCGCCACAACCATTTTTCCTAGTAGTGCCTTATTAAAAACACAAAAGTTTCGCACTCCTAGCCCCCCATACATGATTGGACAGCTCACCTTTTCCATTTTACAAGGTGAAATTTGAATTCCTCCTCCATGCCACCCCACAAGAAAACTCTAAATAACTTTTCTATCCGCTTTGCCATCCCCGCTGGTAAGGGAAAGAGAGAAAGGTAATAAGTGGGGAAGTTGGAAAGGGTGCTTTTGATGAGGGTTAGTCTCCCCCTTTTTGATAGATATAACCTCTTCTAACTCGATAATCTTTTCTCCATCTTCTCTACCACTCCATCCCATATACTCTTGGCTTTGAATGATGCCCCCAAGAGAAGTCCAAGATATTTCATTGGAAGAGAAGTAATTTTACAGCCTAATAACTCCGCTAATGAAGCTATATTACTCACCTCCCCTACCCGAACCAATTCTGACTTTCCAAGATTCACCTTGAGGCCCGAGACAGCTTCAAAACACAACAAAACTGCCCTTAAAGCTTGCATCTGGTCGCTGGTAGCATCACAAAAAATAAGCGTATCATCCGCAAATAGTAAATGAGAAATGGAGCTGCCATTACTATTGCTGCCCAATGAAAATCCAGCTAGAAATCCCCCCTTACAGCAGCCCTCATCATACGACTAAAAGCCTCCATTACAAGAACAAAAAGGAAGGGGGATAGCGGATCGCCTTGTCTCAAACCCCTTGAAGACGGAAAAAAACCACAAGATCTTCCATTGACTAAAACTGAAAACCGCACGGTCGAAATACAATGTTTAATCCAAGCACACCACCGATCCCCAAAGCCACATCTTCTAAGCATATAGAAAAGAAAATCCCAACACACATAATCATAGGCCTTTTCCATGTCCATCTTTTAACCGGCTATCCAAACACTCAATTGCAATCAAAATTGAATCAAGGATTTGCCGGCCTCTTACAAAAGCATTTTGAGGTTTGGAAATAAGTTTATCCATCACCAAACTCATACGATTGGCGAATACCTTTGAAATGATTTTATAGATCCCACCTACCAAACTAATAGGTTGGAAGTCTTTCAAATCATGGGCACCAACTATTTTTGGAATAAGAGCAATGAAAGTGGCATTTAGTGACTTCTCAAATTTTTGGCTCGAGTGGAAATCATGAAAAATCTGCATCATTTTCTCCTTCACTATGTCCCAGCCCTCTTGAAAGAATGCCATGGAAAAGCCATCCGGGCCCAGAGCTTTATTTTTTCACATTCTTCTTACCACAAGATGCACCTCTTCTTCCTCAAACGGCCTCTCCAACCAGCCTGCTACATCCAAATCTAGCTGATCAAACATTAAACCATCGAGTTTGGGGTGTCATTCTCCTTTTTCAGCAAGAAGATCCTCAAAAAACTGCACTGTATGATCTTGGATATCTTCGGGAGAGAGTAACACTTGTGGGCCAGAATGGAGAACTTCAATAGCATTGTTGCACCTATGCGAGTTAGCAACTTTGTAAAAGAACTTAGTACATTTATCCATCTCCTTCAACCAAAGCGCTTTTAATTTTTGCCTCCAACAAATTTCTTTCATCAACAAAACTTTCTCAATTTCGGTCACCACCAAATTCTTCCTTGCCAAAGAAACCTCATTAACTTCCCCTTCCTCCAAAGCACGCAACTCAGCCCAAAGACTGTTTTTCTGCACTTCCGTATGTCTGAATACTTCCTTATTCCACTTCTGTAAGTCGGACTTAAGGGCTTTTAGTTTACTCACCATAATGAAGCTAGGGGTGCCGTCATAAGAATAGCCCTCCCACCAAGCCCTTACCTTCTCTACAAATCCTTTAACTTCCAGCTACATGTTCTCAAATTTGAAGGAATGCCTACCCCCATGGAGGTCCCCACAATCATGCAAAACAGGATAGTGATCGGAACAAACTCGTGGCAACCTTTTTCTGACAAAGGTTTGGAAAGTGTGTCTCCCAAGAGGAGGAGACTAGAAATCTGTCCAGCCAGGACCCCCCACGGCTATTGGACCAAGTGTAGGCCCCCCTACCAACGGAAGATCCACAAGGTTCAGGTCGAAAATCAACTCTGAGAAAGCTTCCATAGCACTTGTCGACGTAGAGGCCCCCGTCCTTTCACTAGGGAACCAAACAATGTTGAAATCTCCACAAAAAACACAAGGTAAGTCCATAAAGTATAAAGACCTGCCAATTCCTCCCACAAAAGGCTTCTATCTCTATCTACATTAGGACCATAAACAGCCCCTAGCACCCACAACCACCCATCCTCAATGTTCTTAAAGGATGCAGCCATTGAGAACACACCAATACAAACCTCTATCATCTCCACAACTCTCTTATCCCATATCACCAGCACACCTCCCGAAGCTCCCGATGAGGCTAAGAAGGACCGCCCCACAAAGGAACAACCCCACAAACTATGAATAATGTGTCTGTCTAAGCAACCCAGCTTAGTCTCTTGAAAGCATACAATGTCAACCTTCCAACTACATAAAAGGGATCTAACGTGAAGACGTTTATTCACGTCATTGATCCCCCTTACATTCCAAGAAAGAATTTTAGACTTCATTAAGAGACAATGACCTCCTCCCCTTCAACCTCTCTCTTCCCACAATTCCCTCCTTGTTGTCATAGTTAATAGAGCTTTTAAGGCGATTAAACTCTCTATCCCATTTCACAGCTGATTTATGGAATGTAGCATTCCTTGCCTCCAGTGCAATTACGAGAGCCTTAAACTGATCTTCAAATCCAACACACGAAATCCCTACACATTCTTGCATAGCCTCTACTTTTTTTAACACCCAATCTGAAGGTAAACTGAGCACTGGCTTCGAAGAGAAGGTGCGTAACGGGATAGGGCTTCCCAATGCTTCCTGTTCAGCCTCTGTATTGTTGGCCACCAACCACAGCTCCTTGTCCAAGTCACCCTCCTCCAAGGACACCTCCTTTTCGACCTCCAAAGCCTCCAGAACCACCTCTGACACGTCTGACAGCAAAGGCAAGGCTTGAAGCTCACCTGAAGGAGGTGTCCCGGTGGTCCCGGTGAAGGGCGACGAGTTATGTGCAACTATCAACTCCCCAGGCGAAGGAAGTGTCTCAGAAATCAACGGTACCACTCCTAGGGCCACCGGTGGCATTGTTTGGGTAGAACCCATGGTGTCGCGAATGTCGGCGTTTTCTGCATTCTGGAAGTGAATGCAGTTTAATTGAATGAGCTCAAACCCCAAGTCTATAACTTCTTTCAGACAAAGTTGTCTATTTGCAAATGAACAATGACAATAGGATTATTTGAGTTTGTGTTTGTGTGTGTGTGTGTGCAGAGTTAAAAAGCATGATGGCATGATATAATGATATCTCAATACTTAAAACTAGTAACTGTTGTATAAGCTCCCATGGAAACTAGTACAAAAGACAACTAAATCCCCATCCATTAACATCAGTGTGCTCAAGTGGGTTCCCAAAAGAAGGTGGTTGGTAGCAGCTTGTTATTAGCGATAAAGTTTAATGAGTTCAGATAAAGTGAGTTGTAGCCAACATCCAAGCACAAACAAACATTGTTTATTCCACATTATCATCATCCATTGCCATGTTAGGAAAGCGTCTTACTAAGAATTCTGAAGAAATTTTTGTAGGATACTAATTCATAACAAATAAAAGGATGCATGCAGGTATTTGTAAATAGTCACCAAGTAGAAAACAGTTTGACCTTTAAATGCAGAGTGATCCTTCCATCACTTGAATCTGCTAAATGGTATGCTTCAACATAGCATGGATCACTGCTACCAGTCAAAGTAATTGCGGTTGGTGGAACCTTCAGTAAAGTAGAGTCAACTCCTTTTGTCAGCAAAAGAGCTAGTTCACTAGGTTCTGGCCTCCATAGCTCTAAAATAGCCTTGTGAACCAATCCTTCCAACTTCCTATCATGAGCCGCAGATGCTTCATAAAACTGAACAGTTAGCTTGTGGTGGCTGAATGGGTAATCTCCTCTGGCTTCACTTACCCCTGCCCACCTGAAGAAGAAACATAATCATCCCCCTCTTCAACAATTTCCATATTTGTAAAAATAGTGAGGTACTTGTTCAGAAATTACAAAAATATGGTTGAGGAAATCATAAAGAAGGCAGCTCAAAGCTACTCTAAATGAAGTTTGATAGCCAGTTGACTTAATGCAAACAGGACATTTTTGTACAAAATCTGGATAAAAAATTGGGGTTATTTTTATTTTTTATTTTTGGAAGGGGGAACAAATTTAACATTGAAAAGTTGGATACAAATAAGGAACACACTGGGAATATTCAGAATATATAATCAATTGAGAACTTTCAACCTGCCCTTGTTCAGATTACAAGAATTTAAAAAAATGCTTACCTACTGTCCGGATGACTTAAAACATATTTTAGTCTCTGCAATATTAAGCGGCACTGATGCTTGTTGACAGAATCAGCCAAACTATTGCTTCTAAACTCTTCAAGTTCTTTAGTCAGTAACTGCCCTGCCCGAGCGTGACGTGATCCCAACCGCTGAGCAGATAAAAGGACTGCCTGAACATCTTGAAGCCTATTTGTCATATCTGCAGATGAATCTATGTTGAACAAAACTCTGTGAATATTTGTTACAATTATGTTAAGCGGATCATCAGGGTCATCAGCTAGAAGTGGATCCAATCCTTCTAGATCTATGTGTTCACCAACAGCCCAAATAAGGCGGGCACATATTCTTGGGGTATTCACCTGCCAAATGGAGAAAGGTTTGAGACAGCATGGAAAAATATATAAAATCAATTCAACACACTTTGAAAAAATGAGAAAGATGATAGCACTCAAAACACGTTGGAGTTTAAGTAGCAATAATAAGGAATATGGATAGAAACAAACAAACATCCAAGGAACAGAAATCCAGTAAAGCCATAACAACTACGTTTTCTTTTTTCTATTCATAAAAAGGTTTTATTACCAAGAATAGGCATAGCCCAACTACACCGGAAGCATACAAAGGAAATACCTACTACACTAGAAACAGGAGCATAACTACTACATTTGTTTTGAAGGAATTAACAACCATCTTCCTTCAAGTGACAATTTCTATAAATGATACGAAACCATATACCAGTAGTAAAAGGCAAAAAAGAAAAAGAAAAAAGAGTAAGTGAATTGTTCTCCCAAACTATGATCCTGTGTTTCAAGCATTAAGAGTACTTGCCATCCTAAGGCCTGCTACTTTAGTGCAGCACTTGTTGGTTAATAGCCCGTGGAATCATCGGCATCACCTATTTGATTAAATCTAAAATAAAAGTATATTGAACTACTGACATGCAGGGCAGCACTCCTGAGGACATGGCCTTGCAGACTCACCAGTGACAGTTTGATTCATTCCTCTCAACTTATTACAATATTTAATTTTAAGAACTAAATAGTTTTATATTACAAGGACAGTACTGGAAATTCTTTCACATGTTCATTTGAAGCATTAATAATTAAATAATTTATTTCTTACGTTTCAAGAATTAATACCTATAATACTTCACTTCCAAATGTGATAGCCACAAATATAGTGAATCAGTAAGTACAAGTCCACATAAGCATTGCCCAAAAAAAAATATATTACTATTAAGTGGAGTTCACATACCTCTCGTAGATCTTTCACAAGCTCCCGCTGCAAGTTCTGCAGCCTCGTCTCATTTAAAATTTGATCCTGAGAAGCACCATCTTTAACCGTTTTTACACCTCCCCTGGTATCATAGATATGGCACAACCTAACAAGAAGCTTCAGGTAACAATCAATTGCATAGGTCCGGCCATCACAGTCCCATTTGACGCAAGGCCTACAAACTTCCACCACTTCCAATGCAGGCTCTGTCCAATTTAGTGCACCATAACCAGTTCCATATGCTAAAGCTCCAATGACCCTACTCTCCATTCCTGAGTTCTTTTGTTCAGGAAGAGGTAGAGACAACTGAAAGCAACTTTCCACCAGGGATGCTACTAACTCCTCCCTGAATAAGCTTTTACTTGTTACACTATTAAGATCATCCTTTATCCTTGCATCCTCAAAAAGAGAAGCAATATCAGTTCCTGCAAGAGGTTTCTGACCTCTTCGAACGCTTTCCTTTGCAAAAAGATCAACACAGAGAGCTGTCCTACAAACACATGCCAAAGCATGCATGCGGTCCGATTCGGCCCTCAAGTTTCTCACCATAAGAAGCAGCCTCTTAAACAATGAAACCTATGAACAGAAGATTTACAATCTCAGCTCATTTTCAAAATCAACCCTCATACATGGTAACTTTTTATTTTTATAGGTAATCAAGAAGATTTATTCATAAAAATAGGCACAGCCCAAGTCCCTCATACATGGATAACTGTTTTTTTATAGGTAAAAACAAATATTATTGCTCAATGAATAGGCGTAGCCAAGTACAAAACTTTAAAAGAAAACAAAAATATGCTCTACACTAAGTAGATGTATTCGAGACAAGAAATATTTGTTTTACCTACACACATGGATAACTGTTATTGGAACCTACACACATTTTGATCACTTCCATATGGGGTGTCCTGAATTCTCCTTTGTAAGGTAGTAATTGAGCCTCATAATACCATAATTTTTACACTTTTCAGCCTCAACCTGAGAACCTCGTAAGACAATAGAGAGGGTAGAAATAGAACCACAGCTACAGTTTCATTCAGCTTATCTACAGCAAATTCTTCAAAACCAAAGCTCAAAACCCTACTCATCTATACTAACAATGAAGAGAACTGTTTCCCAGATCTCCTATTTACCGAAACCCCACTTGACTTCCAGGTGATCTATCCAAGTTGCGAAGGTGCCTAGAGTTTTTAGCTTCTAATGTTCAAGCAGCAAGTTTAGTCGAATAAAATAATACGAAAACCACTACAGATTGTTCTTGTCGACGACAATATACCCTATAAATTCACTACAAAAATCAAAATCAAATTCAGCAGGCGAATAACATTAGCAAATGAGCACGTGGTACCTGCATATGAAGATCGAGGAGGTGTAGATTCGTAACCACGGCCCTGACAATACTCTCTCTTGCGGACGAGAACTCTTGCCTATCCCAAAGCGTGAGAATCGCAATTATCGACTGTGAAGCCCACTCGGGCTTCCCTCCAGGGACATCAGCCAAATACAGCATGTTTATCCCCACTTCGAAAATCAAAGCTGGGTCCAATGACGAAGACAGGAACGGTGCGAAATGCGAAACCACGTCCGAAACTCCAATCAGCCTTTCAGCATTCGAATCCACAATAGCCCTGCCATTGGTGGAAGAAGACTTCGATAGCTTCTGAAGGACTTCCACGGCCCCCGAAGCCACGGCCTTCACCGCATACACAATTGGGAACACCGTGGCCCTGAAACTCTCGACTGGTAAGACCAAAGACCTTGCCATCAACGCATTCCGCCTCTTCCACACGAAGTCCACCATCGACGAAACCCAATTCGACCGAATCGCAAGCGAGTTCTCGCTATCCACTAACTTATCACCGGCCAATCTGCTCATTCTCTTCGAATCGAACTCCTGGAACAATCTGCCAACGGACTCGAACGCGACCTTCGAGACATTGTCAGATTTGTCGAGCATGTTCTGGCCAATGCGGGTCCACCAGTTGGAGACTCTGTGGAGGAGGTTCACACTATTCTCGCAAAGCGTGACAACGTCATCGCGGGCGAGGATGCAGCCGAGGGTTTCGGTGATGGAGAAGCGGAGATTGTCGCTCGGGGAGCCAAAGCAGTTCTCGATCTCCTTGCTGGAGTCGGCGATGAGATTGCCGAGGCGGTGAGAAGGGATAGCTGCGAGGATGGATATGGCGGCGGCGGTGACGTCGGGGTCGGGGAAATCAAGATCGTTGCGGACGCCAATGCAGACGGTATCCCAGAGGTCGGCAGTGAGGCGGGTGGAGCGGATGAGATCGAAGGCAAGCTTTTTGGACACGGCGGAGGCCGGGGAGGCGACGATTTCCTCCACAGAGGACTTGGCAAGGAGAGAAATGTCACGGCCGGCGGCGGATTGCTGGAGGGCCAGGAGGAGAGCGCCGGTCTGGCGGAGAGCGTCGTTGGAGCGGAGGTCAGCTTGGATCTGGGCGAAGAGAATGTCCATATTCTAGGGGACAGCTCCAGAGCCAACGGCTATCGGGTTTTGACGGGAAAGAAGGAAATGGAGGGTTGAATTGTTATTTGTTTATTTAATTACATTCTCTCTCTGTGAGAGTTGTAATTGTAGCGGCGAATGGAGGAACGGACGATATGGTTCAGAGCCGGAGGAGGGAACGGAATTAAGTTGGCAGCTAAGGCTGACGGTACGGAAGGTCGTTGTTTTGGAAAACAAAATTATTGATGGTTTGGTTGGACAGTGGTGGCAGTAGCAGTGGCAGTGGCAGTGGCACCGTCACAGCCTTCTTAGTTCTTTCTCAATCTCATGAGATAAGGCTAGTTTCGGCATTTTGTATTGCTGATTCTGGAAGTACGGTTCTTTTCTACGGGAAAAAAAAAAACATGTATATATATATATATATATTTTTTTTGAATTTTTACTAATCTTTTTTTTAAATTACCGGATTTTTATATAAATATTTTTAAATAATATTATGGTATTTTTATATTTTAAAAAAATATTAAAAAAATTATAGAAATAAATAGTACCCCGTTACATGCAACAGGATCACTGTAACAAAAGGTAAAATTGCTTTAATTTACATACATAGGATTTTTAACACTTTCATCTTTATTTTATCTATTCTTGCTTTAAACTTTTTGATATTTTTCTTTCCTTCGTACCTCTTTTGTTGTACTCAATGCTCATACCATTGTCGACCATAATTATACACATATATCTTCAAACCGTTAGTCTATCTTTTTAGGTTAGAACTACATATAATATTAGTTCTACAAGACCCAGAATTCAGGTTAGTGATTACCTATAATTTGTGTTACTTAAAGTGAAAAAGGAACTGTTAAGAATTTGTTAAATTTAGGCTTTATTTTACTAGGATAAAATAAGCATGAGATAATTTTAAATAAAAATAAAAATTTAACATTCAAATAATAGATTTTTAAAATATTATTTTTTAATATTTTGATATGAGATGAGACTATTTTCATATCTAAATGCCGTCTTAAGATTTGGTTTGAATTAAAAAATAAGATGAAATAAGATAATTTTAAATAAAAGATGAAAATTGAATAAAATATTATGAAAATATTATTTTTTAATATTATTATTTTGATATTTGAAAAAGTTTAATTATTTAATATATTTTTTATAAAAATTTAAAATAATTATAATAATAAAATAAGATAAAGTGGAATCATATTTACCGCAACCATCCCAACTTTTAACGCCGAATGACGTATAAACCACGCAATAAACAGTGAGAATCATGAAGCTCAATGGCTTTGCTGTAACTTCTAGTGCTCAAAAAATGATTAAACTAGAGGATCATTCGCATTCACAAAGTAAAAAGAATATCCTTAAACCAACTGTTGCCTGCACAACCCCGCGACATTGAACAAATTATTACAATAGCAGAACTCGCATTTTGTTTTCCAAGTACACGAGCATTTTCTTTGGTTTCAGATCATCACTGTCTGCCAACAAATATCAACCAAAACTATAAGCAAACAATAAATTAGATTTAATCAAAATTCACACACTAATTTGGGGAAGCAAGATTTGTTAAATATTTTAATATGATATTAATAAATAAATCTTTAATTTCTTATAATCTACAATAATAATAAACAACAATATGAGAAACGTACTTTTTTCTATCTGATCGATGAAGAATTGATCTGATTATGAGAAAATGATCGCTCTAATAATTTTACCTCATAAGTGTCTCCTGATGGCTAGAGGCATTCTAATATTATAGGTAAGAATCCTTGAACCTTCCAGTATTATTTATAGACTTCCGACCATCAAGAAATCTAAGAGTTTGTCTCTGATTATAATTAAAGATATAAACTTTTAATCTTATCTCTTAAAAGTGATTCTTATCCATTTATAACTCAAATGTTAATGGATAATATTTTGAACTATTTCAAACTGATAAGATGGGTGTGTGGGACACAGAGTTTAAATAAAACTTTTACATTCTCCCACTTGGCCTATACGCCTATAAAATAATACTTTTCGTTTATAGGCTTATCACAGGAAATTAACTATACTGCGTAAATTTATTTCCTGAACTTTTCATAGCTCAAAACACAATTTATGAGTTCCTTAATATTAATGTCAAATTAACTGCCAATGCAAGTCATGGCGGTCCTCTATTATATAATCAATAGATTACCTTCCATGTACCACAATACCAGTAACTAATTTAACACACGATCTTTAATAGGGATAATTATGACTAATACTGTAATGCTTTTGGGTTCCAATTCATGTCTATTATAGACATTATTTTGTCATCATTCATCCACACCATTTATTGTACATATAAAGTGGAAAGACAAGAAAACAGAAACAAAATAACCATAATTGATATCATTAAGTGTCAAAATAGAATCATAACATTCACGAGCTCAATAACATGTTTACATCATAAGACCCATACTGTTAACATGTTCTTTAAAGTGTTTCGCTATTAGACCCTTTGTTAATGGGTCTGCTATCATAAGCGAAGTCCTAATATGTTCTATGGATACTATTTGTTTCTGTACTTCCTCTTTGACACTTACGTATTTGAGCTCTATGTGCTTAGCACCTTTAGAATACCTATCATTCTTGGAAAAAAAAAACTGTAGAGGAATTATCACAGTAAATTCTCAGCTGCCTGGCTATAGAGTCAACAATCCCAAGTCCTGAGATAAAGTTCATCAGCCATAAACCATATATTGTGACTTCAAAGCACGCCACAAACTCAGAGCAACTGGTAAAATCAGAGTCTGAGTATCCTGTTACCTCCAAACTATCAGTTCTTCTAAAGGTAAGCTGGTAAACCTTAGTTCCTTGCAGGTATTACAATACCTTCTTTACTGCTTTCCAACAATAAACAACTTTTTATGTCAAATTTCTCAAGAACTCTTTCTATGTAATTTTTCTGAGACAATCTCAACAATCATTGTTTTCGATCTCGAAAAATTTCGATTCTGATCACAAAGGATGCCTTCCTCATATATTTTATTTCAAAGTTTTTAGAGAGAAAACCATTGGTTTCATAAAGTAAGCCAAGATCACTACTAGCCAGCAAGATATCATCAACATACAGGATCAAAATTATGAACTTACTCTCACTAACCTTTAGGTATATACATCGATCAACGATGTTCTCTTTAAAACGAAAGGCAGTAATGATATCGTTAAACTTTAAGTATCATTGTCGGGAAACTTGCTTAAGCCCGTATATCGATTTCTTAAGCCTACATACTAGATGATATTTGCCATTTCCTCAATGTAGACCACTTCATCCCAAACTTCTATTTAAAAATGTTGTTTTCACATCCATATGATGTAACTCTAAATCATAATGAGCCACCAATGCCATAATGATTCTAAATGAGTCATTTTTAGATACTGGAGAAAATGTCTCTTTGTAATCAATGCCTTTTTTCTGAGTAAAACCCTTAGCAACAAGTCTGGCCTTATGTCATTCGATGTTGCCTTTTGAGTCGCGTTTAGTCTTAAAGACCCATTTACACCAAACTCTTTTACTACCTTCAGGTAATTCAACGAGATCCTAGACTTGATTCTAATTCATGGATTTCAACTCTTCTTTCATGGCATCGATCCATTTACTAGAATCACTTCCCTCTATGGCTTGTGAAAACGTTAGTGGATCTTTACTTGTCCCAATGTCAAATTCAGATTCTTGGAGATACACCACATAATCTGTCGAAATGGCAGGTCTCCGATCTCTCTGAGATCTACGCAAGACAACCTGTTCTGGTGACTCCGAACTTGGTTCATCAATAGTATTATCATTCTGAGATGGATGATCATTTAATTGTTCCATGGTATCATTGTGATGATCAATTAGAGGAACAATTATCTTTTCTGAGGATGTAGGTATATGGACATCTGTCCGTACTTCCTCAATGATCACATATCTGGGTTATATTCTCCCACTAATCTCGCCAAATTCAATGAATTTGGCATTCCTTGTTTCTACAATTTTTGGACTGTGATTAGGACAGTAAAATTTATACCTTTTGGACCTCTCTAGGTAACCAATAAAATCTGGCTTTGGCTAGGCAACCCAAACATGCATATGTCTCAAACTTGGTTTCCTACCAGTTCATAACTCGAAAGGAGTTTTTGGAACTGCCTTACTGGGAACTCGGTTTAAAATATACATTGTCGTCTTAATAGTTTCACCCCACAATGATTTGGGTAAGGTAGAATTATTTACCATACTTCTGACCATATCTAATAAGGTCTGATTAAGCCTTTCAGCAACTCCGTTCTGCTGTGGTGTTCAGGGCATCGTGTACTGTGCAACAATGCCATGCTGTTTAAGAAGTTTGGCGAATGGGCCAGGATTACGGCCCGATTTATCATACTTTTCATAGTATTCTCCACCTCTATCCGACCTGATGATTTTCACTTTTATATCTAACTGTTTTTCCACCTCCATGAGAAATACTTCAAGTACCGATACAGCTTGAGATTTCTCATGTAACAGATAGATATATCCAAAACGTGAAAAGTCATCTATAAAGGTGATGAAATACTTTTCTCCACCAAAACATTCTATGGAGAATGTTCTACATATATATATGTGAATTATTTCAAGAATTTCTTTACTTTTTGTGGCGCCTTCTTAGTATGTTTGATTTGCTTTCCTTTTATGCAATCCACACACACTTCAAGATTAGTAAAATCAAGGTGTGGAAGAATCTCTTCTTTTACTAATCTCTGTAACCTTTCTTTGGAGATATGTCCCAACCTATTATGCCACAAGTCATATGAGTTTTCATTCATCATATTTTTTTTCATTCCAATACATGTTGCATGGCGTTGGGTATATGTATTTTTAATGAATGTATTATCAAGGCAAAGTTGATAAAGACCATCGAAAAGAAACCTAGAACCAATAGATAAACTGTTTTTAAACAAATTGAAATTACCATTATGGAACGAAAAAGAATAACCACCAGTATCAAGTCTAGAAAGGAAAATTAAATTACGCTTCACAGAAGGCACAAATACTGTGTTATAAAGGTCTAAACAATGACCGGTACTCAAAACTAAACGGAAAGTCCCTATGGCTAAAACTTCAGCCTTATTCTCATTTCTCATAAAAATGAAGCGCTCATTGTGGCTTGGTGTTTGGCTTGTAAGGTATCCCTGTATGGTTATAAAAACATGAACATTAGCACCTGAATCTAGCCACCAAGAATTAGTAGGAACATTTACAAGATTTGATTCAAGACGTACAAATGTAAATAGCTTACCCTTCTTTCCGAACCAAGCCTTACGTTTTGGACACTCAGTTTTCATGTCCATATTTCCTACAAAAGTAGCATTTGCTACTGTTGTTCTGAACCTAATTGGCTTTCACAAGCTGATTTCCTTTCAGTGGTCCAGTTCGCTTCTTTTTACCGTAATGATACTTTTTCTTTCCAGCTTCTTTATTCACGAAATTAACAGAGTGATGTCTTTGTTATTTCAGTCTTGCTTCCTCCTGAACTACTATACTTGCCAACTCATTCATATTCCATTTATCTTTTATAGCATTGTAATGCATTTGGAATGGACCATACTGAGGTGTCAATGAGTTCAGAATAAACTAAACAACAAAGACTCATCTACTTTCATTCCTAGGGTTTGCAATCTGGCAGCAATATTTGTCATTTCAAGGATATGCTCTTGCATTCCTTTAACACCATCATATTTCATGGTGGTGAGTCTAGCCATCAGTATTCCTGCTAAAGACTTATCAGCGGATTTAAACCTCTCCTCAGCATTTTTCCAAAAGGTTTGGGCTTCCTCAGTACTAGGGAGTGAATTTTTGATATTTTCGGCTATGGTAAATGTTATAAACGTTAAACTCAGCCTATTTGATCTCTCACACTGTTTAAAAGATTCTTTCTGATCATTGGTACTAGTTTTAGTGATAGGTGATGGTTTTGGACTCATAAGTGATGAGTCTAAATCAAGGACACCTAAGGTGAACCTAAGGTGAACCTAACTCTTTTAACCCATTCAGAAAAATTGGAGCCATTCAAAACAGGAACAGATAAAGTCTGTGAGTGTAGTGATGCGGGTACGCTTACTGCAAGAAAATTTTATAACATTATGCTTTGAGTTAGACACTTATAAATAATAATCAAAATTTAAACAATTATGGAAGAACTAGTAGTGTAATCAAAACCCCATTTAAGAGTAGATCTTGACACACAAGGTATTCCATCCAGTATTAAATTATGTGGATGAACTAGTTGTATCATCAAAATTCTCCTTTGAAAGTAAACTCTAACATACAAAGTGTTCCCTCCAACCTTATTTTTTATGGATAAACTAATAGTGTTATCAAGACCCTCATTTGGGAGTAAATCTTGACACACTAGGTGTTCTCTCCATCATATCCACCTTACTATGGGTTTAATGACTTGTCACCAAAATCAAGAAAATCTTGTACCTTTGGGCAACCAATATTTTCTTGATTTTGATGTAAATCATTTATCCCACATTGGATATACATGGCATGTCAATAAGAGCCAAAATAGACAGTTCACAATAATAATATGCATACAAATGTGGATAACAATAATATGCATGAAATAAAAGGTTTGATGAATTTTACAACATGTATGAATAATACTTACTAAGTAAGTTCTTAGGAAAGATTATTCTTTCCTAAACAGAACTTCAAAATTCCCAGGAAAGATTGGAGGGTCACAACGGACACATTTAGAATTTTCAATCTCCTAGACAGAATTGCTTTAGCTTGCACATATTCACACTCCCACAGCAAAATTCGTAAAAAAAAATTTATGTTCAAACCAAAATTGATTTTACAAGAAAATCACAATAATAACATGTATATAAATTAAATAAACATTTCATACATACATGTATATAATTTAAATGCATACATATAACATTAAGATATGCATATAATAAAACTTTAATTAAATTCTTTTTTTTTGAAATAATATTATAATATTAAAATAATATTATTTAATTTGGGTTGGGTCGGAAACGGGTTGGGTCAGGAAACCGGGTTAAGACCCGGATCATAATTGGTCAAGCTTAGTTGACCCAGGTCGGGCCTTAAGTCCAGGCCCGATTACCTCATTTTCCTTTTTTTTTTTTTTTTTTTGTTTCTGTTACAGGGCTGGGCTACTTGCCATAAGCTTGTTTTACTTTTCAATTAAACCTGATTGGGCCATAGCCCATGACCCGGCCCACGTCAAAACCAAAATCTTTTATTGTCTTCTACCTTCAGCAGCAATGGGTATAGTTGCCGATTCCTTCAGGGATCAGATGCCGCAACCTTCAGCTACGGCCATAGATGTTGCCGACGATGAGGAGGTACCGATCTCCTTCCACCGGTGGGTCACTTTTCTGTTACTTCCTCTCTTTTTTTTGTCCATCCCAGGTAACCATGATGGTAGTGGGCTTTGGAGCTCTCTGCCGTTGTTACAGAGACGTCAACGAGTGGGCTTCTCAGCCCTTAACCCTGCCAACGTGTGGAGCCAACGCCACCACATACGACGCCCAACTAGAGGCTACAAATTATGGGCTACTCGACATGCATCAGTCGACTTTTCATAGTTTTTTTCCACCCCTCAACTTCCTTTCCCATGGCATCACAGTGCTAAATTAAAAGGTAAATAACAACTTTACACAACACATATAGAGGAAGGAAAATAAAATCTAAACAAGGGATGCATAACTAATAACATGACAAGAGTTGGGAGAAACAGACAATGCAAGCCAAAACATATAAAAACCATCATTTTTTTTTATCGCTGTAGGATGATATGAAAACATATTTTATTATTGAGATTATAAAAAGTCTACAACCTATGTCTCTGATACCACATGTTAAATATTTTAACATAATATTAATAAATTGATCTTCGATTTCTTATGATTTACAATAATAATAAACAACAATATGAGAAACGTACTTTTCTCCATCTGATCGTGAAAAATTGATATGATTATGAGAGAATGATCGTCCTAACAACTTTGCCTCATAAGTGTCTCACGATAGCTAGAGGCACTCTAATGTTGTAGGTGAGAACCCTTGAATCTCCCAGTGCTATTTATAGACTTCCGACCATCAAGAAATCTAAGAGTTTATCTCTGACTATAATTAGAAATATAGACTTTTAATCTTATCTCTTAAGATTTATTTTTATCATTTTATAACTCAAATGTTAACCGATAATATTTTGAACTATTCAAACTGATAAGATGGGTGTGTGGGACACAGAGTTTAAATAAAACTTATACAAGATTTACCAAAGACAACTCGTGTCTTCATTCAACAAAGTAGGAATCTGTGAAGTTCAAAACATGTCACCCTAGCTAGGAATTTGTAAGCCGACAAGAAGATTCATTCTCCATTGTCGATATAGGTCATTGATAATCACAATATACCAGATCATTGCAAATTTTTCTGCATGCTTGAAACCCAGCTAATAAGGTTATTATACAATGAAGCATTTGGGTTTCTCTTTTGTTAGTTTTTTTTTTTAAATTTTTGTGGAGTTGTTTTGATCATCAACCTTATTTATATTACGACCCACTTACTAGAAAAAGAGTTCCTCGATAGAAAGGGAGATTCCATGGCAAGCTATACCACCTCCTGGCTGAGGATTAAACTCTCACGTATGAGTACCACAAAGGCTTCTTTCAGCTCCGCTTCTTCTCATACATGATACATCACATAAAATGGCAATCATGCCAATTCTAACAATTTGTTCGTATTTAATAATTCCGATGCATATGTACTCCTACTTGAGATAAGTGGAATCGAAACATTCAACACTAGAAAACCCTCTCTCCCAAGCAATAACCCTAACGAGAACTCCCCCCCCGGTCCCCCCCGCCCCCTGCGGAGGTCGGCGCTAAACACAAAGGGGGCGGGGGGGTGGGAGCTTTCGGCTCTGCCCTTCATTCCCTCCAAACCCCCATCAGTGAGGAGGTGTTTTTTCCAATTTCTTTTTGTTTTTTTTTTTCAAGTTTTCTCTCGAATGTGGTTGGGGCCGTATTTTTTTGATGGCTTGCAGTCAACACGCGCACCACAGTTGGAGTCCTCAACCACCAATCTACCAACCTTCGAAGGGCTTGCCGTCAGCTACAATGTGTGGCTCTTATGCGCAATCGCATGAATTCAAATGCTTTCCATGTGCCATCTCAAAATGTAACATGTCGCTATCTCACTCGACCTTTTTTGGTGTCGCCCCCCTCGGGAATGCAGGTATCGACGGTCTAGCCATCCCATTGTGGCGCGTGTCTACGACGCGCTACTACACCCGTGCAATACCCGTGTTTTTTGAGTGTTTAGTGTTCTTGCTTTTTGTTGGTTTTTGTGTATTGTTAGTTTTGGTTGTGCTTTTGTTGTTGTTGTTTTGGTGTTATGTTTTTGTGTTTCGATTTGGTTGTTTAGGTAGTAATAAGTTGAAATAGATTTTATTTTTTAGTTGTATTTCCCTTCCTTCTTTTAGAGAACAAAGGTGGTAATTTTCCTCTAATAGATGGAGGTTCTCTATCTCTATTTTTAGAATGTCACTCTCTCATACAAACCATAAATTGAAGTTAAAATTTTTGTTAGTTTTATCACTTGAGAGTTTAGAAGTTCGACACTATTCGTCATTATTGTATGCAGAAATGCTACGGATAAGAGAATAATTTGGTTTATAATATAAGTTTGTCTTGTAAATACTAATCATTTATAAATGAAATGCAATGTAGTCTTTTTATAAAATAATAATAATAATAATAATAATAATAATTCCGTTGCATGAAAGATTATGCAGCTCATTCAAGTTAAATTGTAATGGAGCATTTATTTTTCCAAGATGCTTGAAGTTGAAAGACATATCGCTATGAAGATAAATAATAAACCTGTAGTTCTTCGATCGGAAGAAAGGCACGAGTCGAAGGAGCCTCCGAGTCGAGATCAAAAGCCTGGAGAAAACCAAGAGGGGGCCTGAGAACGAACTGGAGACACATTGCAATTTAAAAATTTGGTCGAGGATGAGAAAGCGGAAATGGAATGGATGACAATTAATAGCGAAATAGCATTTCGTTTTCCAGAAAGCGATTTGGACTTTGAAGGAAAAAAAAAAAAACATAAAATAAAAATTTTAAAATAAAAATCTCTAACATTGTTAAAATATTTAATTCGTTTTTATTCATTTGCTATTTGTCGGCTAACTTCTCTTCATTTTAGTTTATTTGCATTTCAACCCCTTCTATCTTGTCTGCTGTCGCCTGTATGCTGTGCGGTGATTGGTTTTGAGTGCTTTGTTTGTGAAAGTGGACGAATTTGGATTTTGTGATCAGAGCTCATTTTTTTTTTAAATCAATCATTGATTTTTTTTATTGTTAATGAATCAGAAGTTTTTTTTAATCATTTGAATTAATTTATATTTTGATTTAATTTATAAAATTGGATTAATACAAAATAAAATATAAATATATGACATTATATATGAAGAAATATTATCAATATCAAAAAAATTATGAGAATATTATTGATAGTTAGAGAAAATATTTGAAATGAATAAACAAATATTAAAGTTATAATATTTAAATGATATAGAGAAAAAATAGATTAACTAATGGATGGTATATTATAAAAGTGAGCACGTAAAATAAAAAATATAAAATTTGATGGTGTATTTTGAAGAAAAAATATCTACTACATTAGAAATTCTCTTATAAATATAACTATACAAAGCAAAATTTATAAATTAATGTGTTTTAATAAGATATACTAAATTTATTTTACAAATGTATACAAAAATAATATCAATAATTGAACAATTTAGAAAGAAAGGTAGAGAAGAGCTTTCATCCTTGGCCACGTAATTATTGATAATGTTATGGTGGCGTATGAGCTCCTTTATTCTATGCATGTTAGAAAGAAAGGTAGAGAAGAGTGTATGACAATTAAATTGGATATGTCAAAAGTATATGATTAAATCGAGTGAAATTTTTTTGAAGTAATGCTTGTAAAATTGGAATTTAGTGATTATTGGATTAAGCTCTTAATGACTTGTGTCAAGACGGAATCCTACTCAGTATTGATCAATGGGGTCCCTGGGATAGTGGTTTTACTTTCAAGAGGTCTATAGTAGGGTGATCCGTTATCACCTTATTTGTTTCTTATGTGTGCTAAGGGTCTTAGTCATCTCATGCAGCAAGTTGAAGGAAAATGGATATTGATTATAGATTAAGCGCATGTCGTTATATGTGTCATGTATTCGGCTGAAGTCGTCGATTGTGACAGAGATATTGATTGTACATTAAGTCGTGGAAAATTGATGCTATGCACTAAGTATTTTAGTGAAATGAAGTTATCCTTTCTATGTGATCAGTGGGAGCATATGTGATGGAGGGTAAAGTCAGATAAGGTAATGACAAAAAAGTGTGCACGTAGAGGCTTATCATACTCTGACACCGATCTATAAAGATATGCAGATGAGAGTTGAGTAAGGGATAACCCATACTGGTACCAAGGTAAATACTCAATTGAATCATCACCATTTTGTGTGATCAAGTGGGAGATGTTATTCCATAGAGTGTGATCATCAAACGGTGTACTCCTTGGAATTGCACCCTCTCCACAATGATGGTTTCTATAAGGGGTGATGGTTGTTGGGGATGTAGAGACACAACCTTTTGACTAATTCAAAATATTGCATTTCTTGTGTAAAGTGTCAAAGGACACAACACTTTGAGTTAATCAAAGTGTTGTGTCATTTACTAAGAGTTGTATCACTTAGTAACTATTGAGATATCAATGGTTGTGACTCTTTCGAATAAGTGCATGGTTGCCTATAAATAGTAGTTATTAGTGCACAAATTATTTACTCACATTCTTCCTCTTGCCATCATGAACTTATGGGACAAACACTCTCACGGGATCGTCACAATTTTCATTGCTTCTTGTTTTTCATTTTCTAATAGGTTATGGACTTGATTAAGCAAGGTTGTGTATGGAGAGTCGGAAACAGTAAGAGCATTAAAATATGGAGGGACAAATGGATTCCTATCCCCACTACTTTCCAGATCCAGAACCCTATCTTTCTTTTAGATGAAAATGCCAAAGTTGAGTTGCTTATTAATAAAACCACAAAATCTTGGAGATCAAATTTAGTGCTGTGTTTAGGCAGGAGGAGGCTGATTGCATTTTAAGTTTACCTATCAGTTAAAGGGGTTCGAATGATAAAATTATATGGGGTTTATCTAAAAAAGGACTATTTTCAGTTAAGTTAGCATACTTTGCAGACTCTGACAAAATTGTACAAGAATATGGAATGACTTCTGGACAGCAAAATGATGTGAAGTTATGGAAGAACTTGTGGAAAATGAATTGCACCAGGAAGGTGATACAACTTATATGGAAAGTGCTCAATGATATTCTTCCTACAAAAAAGAAGTTGTTTCTCAGGAAAATAGTTGATACTCCCTTATGCCCGATTTGCCAATTAGAGGAAGAGTCAGTTCTCCATGTTTTATAGCAATGCCCTGCTTCAGTGATGTTTGGGGGGAAAAGCTCGGCCCACTAAATAAACGATACTGATTTTTATACTCTCTAGATTGATTTAATGGGTAAGTTGGATGGCTTTATTCTAAGTCAAGCTGCTAATGTTTTTCATGGTATTTGGAAGAGGCGAAATGACTTCGTGTTTAGCAACAAATTCAAAAGTCCTACAGTTCTGGTACAACTAGCATTACAAGAGGATGTAGAAGCAGATCATATTAGTTCTCAACAACCAATGGGCAATTTCCAAGAGTAGGTTCATTCAGCTTTTAGCATATCTGGTTGGATCCCTCCAAGTGCTGAATTCTTCAAAGTGAACATTGATGCTGCCTTTGTCAAAGAGCAAGAATACATGGGCATGGGGATGATGGTGTGTGATCATATGGGTGAGGTTCTGGCTCTGCTAGTAGCACCAAGAAGAGCAGTAAAATCAGCTTCTACGGCTATTAAGCTAGCATTACTAAGAGCAGTCACATTCTGTATGGAGCTTGGGCTTTCTAATGTAATCTTGGAATGTGATGCAAAGCTGGTAGTAGAGACAGTGAATAGCAGGTCCTCAAATTATTCATGGCATGGCCAAACAATTGAAGATATCAAAGCGCTATTGGAACCTCGGCATATGTGGTCTTTACAGCACACTAGTAGGAATATAACAACAAGGTTGCAGATGCGGCTGCTAAGGTTGGTTTTAAGTTTAAATTATGAACAAGTGTGGATGAAGGAAGTGCCTGATGTAGTCACTGTTTTCATTAACTTTGACAATTCCTGTATTCATTAATCTATGAATGAATATCTGCTTTTTTTTTTAAAAAAAAAATGAACAATTTAGATTATAAAACCGAATAAATTAACTGAATATGATAAATATTCAAATCTTTTAAATTCTAATATAATACTATTATCGTACCTTAGAAAAAAAATACTATTATCGCAAGAAAAAATAAATAAATTGCGACTATAAAAATAAACAATCATTGGTGGGCCTCCGTGGGAAGCCCAAAGGCCTAGAACCTCTCACTCGTGGTAGAAGATAGGTGAAGGGATAGTAGCGAGTTTGTCCCCAATTTCCCCTCAGAAGTTCTTCCTCGTCGGATCTCCGAGCTGCATCTTGACCAACAACCGGCCCCCGACAATTCCATCGCCTCCGTTCCCCAGTAAGTTCCTCTCTCAACGATTTCAGATTCGAATCAACACTCTACCCATTTAATTCCTCCCTTTCTCTGTTAATCTCTCAACACTCTTCGATCTGTGCGCTACTCTCTAGTTTAGCCTTTGTTTCTTATACATTTTTTTATTATTATTTTCAGCAGAAATGAGGTGAAAGAAAGTTTTATAATCGGTTTATTGCTTCTATAAATGTGAATGTTAACGGCTTACGGCCATAGACATTTGCTTAAGCAATTTAGGCATCTTTATGTATCTCGTTCTATGTCTATTGGTCAGTGTATGCGCGGCACTGTGGACGCAATAGTTTAGTTAAGTGGAATGAAAATTGAATATGCGTGTTTTCTTTCTTTCTAGTTTTGTTGGGTTATTATCCACTGCTTAAATTCATTAAGAGATTAGATATATTTAAAAAACTGTGACATGAAGGAGAGTATTATTTTTTTTCAACAAAAACATTATTGTTGAATCAAATTGAGCATTTCTTTGTTTGGGGGGTGGGGGAGGGGGGTTAGGGCGTTATATTTGTTGAGGGGGGAGCTAAAGTATGAAGACCCATTTATTTCAGTGGTTGTATTTTGGATTCAACTTCAAGGATAGTGGTTTGGGTTACTTCTGATACATCTTCTTCATCTGATCTAGCTTGAAGATAGGTGTGTGAGTGACCTTTCATTTATTGAGATTTTCCTCCTATAGGATATACTTACAATATAACAATGGTTGTTATGAGTTCATGTATTGATTGTTGGTGTCAGGAATGTTTTATTTCCTTTACTTTCCTTTCCCCTTGTTACAGGAAAAGATAAGTAAAGGAAAACAAATTTGATGAATGCATGGAGTACCTAAAATTAAATGTACTTTCATGGGAGGGAGAAATATAGAGCCACTTTCATCTTCTAATGACTTCATCTTCAGTAATGATAAACTTTGATGGAGCCAGGGAGGAGGGAGAGACACTTTCGCCTTCTATATAGCTTCAGTGATGATTAAAAGTCTAACTTGTTTTGTTGGTGTTTGCTGGAATTATTTTGTTTTTTTATAAGTAATAAGAAATTTTATTCCAACTGAGTAACCATAACCAAGTACATAGGAAGTATACAAGAGAAAATACCTAAATACAAAACTAAAGCAAAACATTACAAGAACTCCCATCCGTTACAATATTTTGCACCCAAAAACTGAGAGAACTAAAGAAAAAATCCCTGAATTCCCCCAAGGTTGGTTCACAGTTATCAAAACATCTCCCATTTCTCTCTAACCATAAATACCAAAACAAACATAAAAGGACCACCCTCCAAAAATCCGCACTGCCTCCACTACTCACAGAATCATTCCAGCTTGTCAAAAAATCCACCACATACAATGGCATAACCCAGACAATGGTACAGGATGGTAGGTGATAGGAATGGTATGGGATGGGCGAGGCTTGCGGCGGTGTTGATGGAGGTTGGACGAGTGGTGCTGTCGAGAACTGGGACTGCGACTAGGAACAGGACGTATAGGGATGCCTTGGTGTTCCCTTGAGGCGTGCTTACCACAGAAAGGACAGCTTCCCTTTCGGCAGATGATTAGAAAGGTAAGGGTGGTGGCAGCTACTTTGTTGAGCTGAATAAGGAAATTATTTTGAAGGAATTAGTCGAGATGCAATAGCAGTTAGAGGAGTTAACAACTATGATACAGTGCATTGAGACTTTGGTAGATGGAGAAGTGGGTTTGGGCTTGTCTGGCCCACAAGTGGAACGTTTATAGGATCATGGGCTTATTAAGGCTTAATCCAACACCAACGTATCAGGGGCCTTCGGTGGGTCTCAACAGGCCCATGGCACTGGGTAGCCCAAAGGCAAAGCTGTGCAAACCAAACCTGGAGAAAGAAGTCGGGTCTTGTCGGAGGCTCGTGCAGACATTGCCGACGCAGCCTTAGGTCGTTGCATCGACAATCACAGCTTTTCCAGGAGTCTTGCCGGAGTCCACAGGCTTATCGGAATTGGAGTCCATCGATGGGAGGGTTTTTGCCCTAGGGTGTGTCACCGTCTTCGACGTCGACGATGTTACCTAGATTTCCGGAAACATGCAGTGTAGTAATGGATTAGAATTCGGGAAGTTTCCAGGAAGCAGAGGATTTCGATAGTTGGCAGCTCACAGTGCAGACCAGATTCAAAGTTTTGGGGGACTTTGTTGACATCTCATAGCGTGACAGTGATCTTCTGTGTTTGTCCAGGCCAGTGGAAGCTGAAGAAATTGTAGATAGTCAGAGCTTGGGGGAATCTGAGGAGAAGGGAGGTTTGCAGATAGTTTCTAGTGATGGGAAGTGCTACGATGGAGATGAAGTGGAACCTTTATGCATGTTACCTTCTACACACAACCCAGACTAGTTATTTAAAAAAGTGGAGGAGATGCAAGCTCTGTTTGGGATGTCTAGCATAGGCTTTGAAGAACAATTTAGGGCACTTGTTGTGGCTATGGAAGATTGTAGAATGAAAACCACCCCTAAGAGAGACATGGAGCTTAAGCGACTTCATTGTTCTATAAATTATGGTCAGGTGGGGAGTGTGGGAAGAGATAGATTGAAGGGAATGGCACTTACCATTGTCAATGAAACCTAAAATTCTGTCATGGAATGTACAGGGGCTTAATGACCGCAATAAGAGCCTACGTATAAAATCCTTGTTGCAGATGTGGAAGGTAGATGTGGTTTGTTTTCAAGAAACGAAGTTGTGAGTCATGGATAGAGGAATTGTGCGTAGTTTTGGGGGTGTCCCTATGTGGGTTGGTCTTATTTGGCTTCAGCGGGAGCATCGGGGGGTGTTTTTTTAATGTGGGACAAAAGGGTAGTGGACATGATAGAGGATTGTGTTGGGACTTTCTCGGTTGCTACTCGTTTCATAAATGCTATAGATGGGTGGGAGTGGGCCTTCGTCAGTATCTATAGGCCTAACTTGGATGGAGAGAAGAGAGGGTTATGGGAGGAATATTCAGGTTTATTTAGTCTATGGGAGGTGCCGTGCTGTATAGGTGGAGACTTCAACATCACCCGCTTCCCTAGCGAGCGATTGGGGCACATCGTAGTTCTGTGGCTATGGAGGAGTTCGCGGACTTCCTGTTTGATTTGAATCTCATGGACCTTCCCTCAACTGGAGGCAAGTACACATGGTTTAATAATAGGGGTTGGTCAAGATTGGACAAGTTCCTTATTTCTCCTTCTTGGGAAGCACACTATCCAGATCTGTGTCAAAAAAGGTTAATGCGCATATATTCAAATCACTTCCCCATATTACTAGATTGTGGTGGTATTCACAGGGGACGCCGATATTTCCAATTTGAGAATAAGTGGTTAGCAGCTGATGGCTTTGTTGAGAAGGTTCGTGAGTGGTAGTCTTCGTATCAGTTCACAGGAGCTCCAAACTTTATCTTTGCAGGCAAGCTTAAGGCATTGAAGACAGATCTCAAGAAGTGGAACATGGAAGTATTTGGTTGCATTGACAATCAAACGACAACCTTAATGAGGGAACTTCAAGAGTTGGAGGGGCAAGTGTTGATGGGAGCTCCTCTGAAGAGATATTGGGGAGGAAGAATGCAGTGGTTATTGAGTTGGAGAGGGTTTTGTTGATGGAAGAGACCTCATGGCGACAAAAAATCTAGAGTTTTGTGGTTAAAAGAATGAGATAAGTGTACCAAGTTCTTCTATGAAGTGGCCAACTCTCATAAGCGAAACAACACCATTGAGACACTCATGTTAGGTAACCAAGTCCTCTCCTCTCCCAATGATTTGGAAAATCACACATTGTGAATTTTTACGAGAACCTGCTCATGGAGCCGACCTCTTGGAGGCCAAAGCTAGATGGTTTGTCTTTTGAGTCTGTTGATATGCAAAGTGCATGTTGGATAGAAAGACCGTTTGAAGAAGAGGAGGTTCATAAGGTAATTAGCAGTATAGCTAAAGACAAAGCACCCTGGCCAAATGGTTTTTCCATGGCGTTCTTTCAACACTGTTGGGAAGTGGTGAAAACTAATGTTGTGCAGGTGTTTATGGAGTTTTATACCTTCAGGAAGTTTGAAAAAAGTCTCAATACAACGTTTATGGCCCTAATACCGAAGAAAAAGGTGCAACAGAGATTGAGGACTTCCGCCCTATAAGCCTGGTAAGTGGGGTGTATAAGATTATTTCTAAGGTGCTCACTAACAGGTTAAGTTTGGTTATAGGGCAAATCATTTCAAAACTGTAGAATGCTTTTCAGGGGAGACAGATACTTGATTCAGTGCTTATGGCCAATGAATACTTGGATCATAGGATAAATGAGGGTATACCGGGTATTCTTTGCAAGCTCGATATGGAGAAAGCTTATGATCATGTGAACTGAGATTTTCTCTTCTACATGCTCGGGAGATATGACTTTGGTGATAGGTGGATTTCATAGATTCGACACTGCGTTATTACAGCCTGTTTTTCAGTATTAGTTAATGACACCCCTGCAGGTTTCTTCAACAGTTCTCGTGGGTTGCGACAAGGGGATCCACTATCACCATTCATTTTTGTCATTGTTATGGAAGCGCTTGGATGAATGTTGAAGACAGTCGTGGATGGGGGTCTCTTAGCTGGATTCTCAGTGGGTAATGAGGTTAATGGTTCCATTATGATCTCACATTTTTTATTTGTAGATGATACTTTCTTCTTCTGTGAAGCAGATCAAGGCAAAATCCAAGAGGATCTGGCAAGCCTTTCCAGTGCTTTATAACATCGCAGTTAACAATGAGGCTTCAGTGGCAAATTTGTTGTCTTTTGATCATGGTGCCCCACAGCGGAACATCCTTTTCCCTAGGGATAACCATGATTGAGAGTTGCCCATTATTTCAAATTTGTTAGCTTGTTACACTCCATGGGATATATAACGACACAAGGGGACAAGATTCAGTGGCGGTCCATAAACAACAAGAAGTTCACAGTAAAGACCTACTACACAATCCTAGCCTCTCCAAGACATGTACCTTTTCCGTGGAAGAATATTTGGTGGTCTTGTGCACCCTCCAAAGTGGCTTTCCTTGTGTGGATGACTGCCCTTGGGAAAATTCTGACCACAGCAAATCTGAAAAGGAGGGGTATTGTTGTGATAAATTGGTGGTGTTTGTGTAAAAATCATGGTGAATCTACAGACCATCTGTTATTGCATTGTGAGGTGACGCGAGTTTTGTGAAATGCGGTTTTCAGTCGAGTGGATGTTGCCTGGGTCATGCCGGCTAACGTAGTTGATTTGTTTGCTTGCTGGAAAGGAATCAAAGGTTGTCCACAGGTGAAAGCTACATGGAAGATGATCCCATTGTGCATTATGTGGTGCATATGGTCGGAAAGAATTGAGCGCTGTTTTGAAGATAGAAAGCGAACTAAGGGGGAGCTCTAGGATTTCTTTTTGCTACTATGGTTCTTAGATATTGTATCCTATGGTAGCAATGTGTCTGATTTCTTGTCTTTAAGCTCGAACTCGTATATTGTAATTAGGCGTACTTTTTTGTATACCTCCCGTGTACTTCGGCTATTCCTATTTATATTCTCATTAATAAAGATGCTTCTTACTTATTAAAAAAATATAACCCAGACAATACCAACCCTATTAAATATTTCATTCCACAAGGCTGTCACCACCACACAACGTAGAAAAATGTGATTAACAGATTCACCATCTTTTTTGCACAAGAAAACCAATCAATAACAAATAATCCTCTTTTCCTCAAATTATATGTGGTTAGAATTTTCTCAAGAGAAACCAACCAAATTCTTTTGTGCTGCTGTACTCTCCAATTTAGTGATAATAGTTCTCTTTGTCTGAATCTTTAAGATTTTTTTTTTTACTTCTCAAAAAAAAAATCTTTAAAATATTTTTAAAATTATTTCCACCAACACCACTTGCTCTTTGTTTTTTGTAGGGTGAGTAATTGAAGGAAGCATTGACTGCAATGGCTGGACGAGTGATCCACCAGCTACTGAGAAGGAAACTTGAATCTCAATCAACAGTAAGATTCTGTCTATCCCTGCAACTACTTCCTCCCTTCGGACCCGTCCTCACTCAGATAAAGTTGATGTTGGCTTCTGTTGTCCCAGCCTAGACAATCCAAATTATGACTTGCTAGTCTTAGGTTTATGTGAATCCCCTTATTCAGTTTCATGTGCTTTTTTAACACTTTCTTCTCCCATTTTTTCTCCTCCAAAAGTTCCGTAGGTAGGTCAGACTCCAATGCTATGCTCAATTTATTTAATATATACCATGTTTAAAATATTTACTTATAAACAAAATTGTATTTATAAGAATACATAGATTTGGTTTTATACCAGCTCATGACTGTTTACGTTTGCTGACATGGTAATGTCATTATTGTTATCCTATCTGGGCAAGAAATCTAGCATCCTTTTTATTTTATTATTATTGTTTAATATTAACTCATGTAATAATCCAAGATTATTGTCTTCTTTTTGAATAATTTCCTGGATTTGTATTGATAAGAGAGAAATCTTTTTTTTCTCTCTCTGGAGAAGGGCTTTGGTCTTTTGACTACTGTATTTGCTAAAATGTTGTCGTCTATCAATATGTAGGCCCCACCTTTATTTTCATCTCTCATATCAAAGAGCAATAATGTTGGGTCTACTGGCATGAAGTCCTATAGAGCACTCGCACTCCTTGGAGCAGGCCTTTCAGGACTTTTGAGTTTTGGAATGATAGCATCTGCTGATGAGGCTGAACATGGATTACCGCCTCCTCACTATCCCTGGCCTCACAAGGGCATTCTCAGTTCATATGATCATGCTTCGTGAGTACTGATTGAACCTTTGATTTTTTCTTTTTTCCTTTTTTGGATCTTTTGTGCTCTAGTAATACTGATCCCGAGTTTGTATTGTGACTTGATAGACTTTAATCTGGACTATTTCAGGCTAAAGATTGGACCCTCTATGGTAGTCCTATATGTCTATTGCCTTGTTGTTAGAGTCATAGATGGTAGTCCTCTAGGGCCCTGTTTGGATAGTGAGATGAGATGAGTTGTTTTAGATAAAAGTTTGAAACAAACATTGTTAGAATATTATTTTTTAATATTATTATTTTTTGATATCTGAAAAAATTAAATTGTTTATTATGTTTTGTATGGAAATTTAGAAAAAGTGTAATGATGAGATGAGATAAAACCGTTTCTAAATGGGGCCTAACAAGGCAACTAGAATCATGATATGCTTACAGTTTCCTGAGAAAATCTTTTGAAGTTCTTTTTGGGATGCAGAATTACATAGTGATGTGCACTGTGCCTATTAGATTCACTTTCCTAATATCAAGTGCTAATACCAATTTTGCCTGAGCAGGATTCGTCGTGGTCATCAGGTTTATCAACAGGTCTGTGCGTCTTGCCATTCTATGTCACTTATATCATACCGTGATTTGGTCGGTGTTGCATATACGGAAGAGGAGACAAAGGCTATGGCAGCCGAGATTGAAGTGGTTGATGGACCTAATGACGAGGGTGAGATGTTCACACGCCCCGGTAAACTCAGTGATCGTTTTCCGCAGCCTTATTCAAACGAACAAGCAGCTAGGTTTGCTAATGGAGGGGCCTACCCTCCTGATCTAAGCCTTATCACCAAAGTAATTCCTGTCTTTTACTTAATTTTGTTCAGGGTCTATGCTCTCTGTCCCAGAATTATCTTACCCTTGATCCTTTCAGGCTCGCCATGATGGTCAGAACTATGCATTTGCCCTTCTAACTGGTTACCGTGATCCTCCTGCTGGTGTCGCGGTAAAATTTTATCCACCACCTCTCTTACTACGCATTTTCTATTGTAAATGTGAACAACTTGTGGTTCAAGTAGAATGTATATTTGTACTATAGTTGAAAATTTCAGCTTGAAATCCTGAAATAGTAGTACCCCCCAAAAAAAAAAAAGTATAATAAGGTCTCATTTGTTTTTACAACTCATCTTATCTAATCATTACAACGTTTTCAAATTCTCATACAAAATAAAAAAAATAATTCAACCTTTTCAAATCCTAAAATAAAAGCTATATTAAAAAAGCTATATTTTAACAATATTTAGTCAACTTTTATCTTTAATCTCAACTCATCTCATTTTATTTGATCTACAAAAACAAACGAGGCCTTAAGAGAAAAGAACAGATTTCAAAGCCTCATAAACTGGGCGCTACTTTCATAGTTCTATATGTTTTTTTCTTGGAAGGGGGGTCCCAACCTTTCTAATTCCCATCATTCATACAGCAAAAACTGTTATGTACATATGCAGTACATACGAGAAAAAAAATCAAATCTGCTATCTATTTAATGCATTCAATTGGTCTAGGTGTAGCACTACCTTTTATATCTTGTGCAAAGTTGCACTTTTCGTTTGATGCAAGAAATATCTTGTACCTCAACCAATTTCCGTCAGATGCAGACTACAGTTCCCCTGTTCCCTTCTGTTTCAAGGGACAGGGTCAAAAGTTGTTGCTTCAGTTCTCAGTTGTATATGATTGTATGATCTACAAGAAGCCCAGAGATTATACGCATCCCATTCGTAGAGTCAAGAATTATACTTCAGGGATCTTTAGTTATGTAAAGCATAAACTGATAAACATATATTGTCTAGCTTCTCTTAATGTGTAAATGTTTATGTTCACTTGAGTTATTGCTATTTGACACCTCCTCACAAGCTATTCTTAATTGGTATTGTAGATTCGGGAGGGGTTGCATTATAATCCTTATTTTCCTGGTGGAGCAATTGCAATGCCTAAAATGCTTAATGATGGTGCAGTAGAGTATGAGGATGGTACACCTGCAACAGAAGCTCAGGTTTGTTTCCCTAGTAAAAATATGCGCCTGGAGCAATAAGAAGCTCCTTCCATGTTTTCAAATGTTCTCTTGAGGGTAAATTTTATGATGCTGTGATGCAGATGGGTAAAGATGTTGTGACATTCTTGTCTTGGGCAGCGGAACCCGAAATGGAAGAGAGAAAACTGGTATGTTTACTTCTAAGTCATGTCTCGGAGAGATTATTAAAAGCTATGTTTTATTTATGGCATTGTGTAATGCAGATGGGATTTAAATGGATATTCGTACTGTCACTGGCATTACTTCAAGCTGCTTACTACCGTCGATTGAAGTGGTCAGTTCTCAAGTCTCGCAAGCTGGTTCTCGACGTTGTCAACTAGCTTCCATCCAGTTTCCTTTCTACTTTTGCTTCTGGAGGACTAAACTCGACAATGATTATTATGTCAGATATAGTTTTTCTTGCCGTTTCAATTTGCTCCAATTGGTAAAAAATTGGTGATGGAGTGACCTTGAAGGTCTGTCTTTTTTGAGTTTTGAGTTTGAGTTGAGAATAAGCTATTCCACACTTGATTAACATCGTTTTTCAACGATTTTGGTAATCAGTTCCAAATTGTTCAGGGTGGAATATCGTCATATATTTTGTTCGAATTTGTCATTTTTATTGGCGTTTTGCGATGGCAATAATCGGCGATACTTTAAAGTGAGAAGGAACGGGTAGCATCACGCCCTTTTCAAGTTTTGTTTCTACCCGAACTCGTTTTCATATCTTGAATCAGTTCCAACAATGATAAATCGTTTATGTCCTGCTATATCTATTGCTACAATAGATAAAAAGGACGTAATAATTTTACTATTATGATACCATGCTTAAATTATTGAAGCCTTGTTTGTTTTTACAGGTAATGAAATTAGATGAGATGATAGAGAAGATGATAATAAGATGATGAATAATCACCGCACCAATCATTATATTTGTGACGCCCTTTCTTATGATAAATAACTATAATATTAGTATGAATGAATTTCGTCAACATAAACAGCCGAGGCCCGAGACGCCAGAACATTGTAATTTGTAACCTCCTCTTGTGGCCAAAAAATTGGGACATAACTGAATTAGAAATAGGTTTTTTTTTTCTTTTATTTTATATACCTATCAAGATGATGATAGATAAATTCATTTTTAATAGGGCCCAGATCTTGTTACTGGGCCTTGAACCTGTGCTGGGAAGTAAGATGAGTTCAAAGGGTGGATGTGGGATTTGCCTGTAGAAATGGGCCAGCAAGTCCAAGAATTGGGCTTTCTTCCTTAAGAGAAAAGGCTCCATGGGTCTCTCTGATGAAAAATAAAATCATTAAAAAAAAAAGGACAGTCAAGGCCAGAGTCGTAGTGCACGACTGCACGTTTTGTTGCATTACTTAAAAAGAGACGAAGGTTTGATAAATTTAGTAACTAAAGGTTTGAATGAAGCATCATATGGACCCCACCACTCAGTCAGAGTGGGCAGGCCAGGAAATTGTATTATTACTACAATAATTAATTACTTTGGTGGAACAAAGCTGTTCAATTAGCATTAATTAAACACAAATGATATGGGCCCCGATGTCGGGTCCCTTTGTGCCCCGAGCTGATGTGGCGTCAGCCGGCTTTTTTTTTTTTTTTTTTTTTAAATTGAAATTGAAATCAACGGGATTTGAAATCCCAGAATCACAAAACCCATGGATACGAAAGGGAGAGAAACCAAAGGTCGCAATCACCGTTGCCCATTTCATCGCAGGCATCCAGCCGGCATCGTCTGAGCCCAACCGCAGTGCTGTCGCTGTCAGCGCCTGAGGGACCCTTCCCCAACCGCAGTGGATTTCGCAACGAGACGAGAGAGTTTATGCACGAAAAAAGTATTATACCTTCTCAAAGAACGAAGGCACGAAAAATGCCTCTCTCTCTTTATTTAACTGAAAGACTTGCATGCATTTGTTTGTCAGTTAGTTAATATAGGTAACCCTGAAATGGTTTTTCTTTATTTGTTTCTTGTAGCACAATCTAAGCACTGCCCCCGGTGTTTCAGTGGCAGTATAAGGTAACGGTTTTATTTTTATCTTTTCAAATTGTTTCCCTTTAGAGCCAGATCTAGCATAAAGATCAGTTTGGGTTCAAAATTTGAGGATGGACTTTTATCTTATGTTGTTGTATATGCCTGAATGATGATACATGTGGTTCCTAGATTGATGTTTAAGATGCTAGTTCTTTGGAAGTGTGCGATTTTGCTTCTAATCTTTGGTTTTGAGTTAGTTTATTAATTTCTTGTGGTTGCTGTTGATGCTATGGTCTATATAGCTGTATGTAGTGATCTTGCTCTTCATTCTTACTTCTCTTGTTCATCAGGGGAGCTTCTGCATTCATATCTTGGGGTTGGCTCGTTTTTTCCCTTTTCTGGGGTGGACCTAAATGAGTGGGCTTGGTCAATTAAAACATTCCTTTTTTGGAGTTAGGTACAGTTCTACTTTTTTTTTTTAATCTTTGACAGTCTAAATTTCAATTTGCGTATCTATTTTGCACACATGCATTAGTTGTGCCTTTTTGTTTCATATTGAAATGAAGGTAATTCTCTTTTCTAAGGGAAAGTTCACCCTTCAGATAATTAGAATTTTGGTAATATATTTTGTGTAGACAAGCTTAAGCTCTTCTCTAATTTTCCAAGTGTGTGGTAGCCCGATTTAACATTAGTAGTTTTCCATTGATCTGCTATTAATGGAAGTTTCCTACAGGGAAGCTTCTTCTTTGTCTTTGGATTTTATCCCTTGGTTATTGATCTGTTATTAAGTCAATTTATTTCTATGATGAATATTTTCTGTTCTAAAATCAAAGTTAATCTTTCAAACCTTGGCAGGGTCACACATATCCAAATGACATGGAATCTCCAACTCCTCACATCAATACAAGTTTCAGTACGAGCAAAGTAATTGGTTCAAAGGATAATAAACCCGAAATTGAATTGTCATGTGCATTCTCTAGAGTTGAAAAAATTAACGAAGATAGACCAAATCTACAATAAACTGAGGATAGACCAAATTGCCGTGTGCATATGCAAGAATGACATCCTCCTATTGTGTTTTATGTATTTAATGCAATTTTTGTATGATGAATGTGAGTTGGTTGAAACTCTTGTGTGAATTCCAAATAACATTACATGGAAATTACACTTCCAAAAGATGGTTCAGTTTTATGATTCAGCTTTGTGATATACATATTATAAATTGATATGTAATGGTTCAGTTTTATATAATAAATGATGGTTCCCTTATAAACATCCAAAAGATGTCCTAAATATGTCCCAATACATTTCCAAAACATGCATTCCATAGACATGTCCCAAATATGTCAAATACACTTCTAAAAGATATCCTAAATTTGTCCAATACATTTCCAATATGTCCAATACATTTCCATTACATGTCCATTACACTAGCTACATGTTCATTACGTTAACAAAAGTGCCATAGAAAATTTGGCACATTACATGAGTCGTAGCTGGGGCCTACTATTTATTGGATACATCAAAATTGCACAAGTCATAAAGGCAAAATTGGTCTCTCCAAACTAGTTTTGTCTTCACAAGTCACAATGATAGTTGGAGCAATTGCCAATCCAACCCTAGTCCAACCTGAAAGCAATATACCAACAGTTTAACAAAGTGATTGTGAAGAGCAATCAGCTAGCTAGTGCATCAACTCAGCACCAAGCAAAAATGGAACGCTTGGCCATTATAAGAGCAGCCAAGAACAAAAAGTAAAAATATAATATGAACATAGATCCAAATATAATATGAACATAGAAGTTAATGATCATTCTATGGGCAAATAAAATAAAAATAGAAAATGATAAATGGTTAAAAACCTTTAGACGTCATACTGGTTTTATGTTTAAATGAAACACGAGGAAAATTAAGGTGATGACATGTCTCAGGAGGAGCAAAGCTCTTACTCCAAAAATTAAGTATGTTATGAAACGCATACATTTGACCAGCTGGACAATAAAAAGCAGGGCTTATAATCTCAGTAGAGTGCAACTATAGGTGATAAATGAATCATTGAATGCAACTAAGAAATTAACTCAATTGGTCAATATATAGAAACTTCTTTTGGGAGGTTACAATCCATAATTGAGTATAAGCAATTGGGGCTTCATTACGTCAAATTATACGTATAAGCAAAATAGCTTGGTCCTCTAGATATATAGGAGCTTCCTAGCAATTCCTACTTGCAAGCAAGGACTTTTGAAAGATGAACAGTAGAAATATAGGAGATTCCCAGCTGTCAGCTGCCACACTCTTAGCATAACTGTAAACCGTAGAAAGATTCCAAATAAAAACATCAGTTGAGACTTCTTTTAAGTTTGTCAGTACAAACTTATCCAGGCAAACAAGGTTTTGGGGATCCAACAATGAGTTGAGACTTCAAAATAGTAAGCATTAATGTACAAGCTAAAATGATTTTCAAACTAACTTTATTTTCTGTGGACTGTACCCGTAATTGTTCATTTGAAATCAAAAGGTTAAACTTTGGATATGGGTTATAAGCAAGAGCTACAAGATTGTATAGCGCCTTAAGAAAATCTGCGTTAATCCGAATGTTATGAACTCGACCTAGAATTATGAGGTTCACAAAAAAAAACCTTTATACAAATACACAGAGAATATACTGAAAGAAGTGAAAAAACAACCATTAACAAGAATTCAGAATATGATATTACTTACTACATAAAAATTAGAGAAATTATTGAGCTGACAATGAAGACATCACAAACGATGCGTGCGACGGCTTGGCACCAGGGAAAATAGAAAAAAGGAACCCAGAAGAAAAATACCGATGGAGGAAAGGAGTCACGCGACTTCCGAAAGAGTGGGCTTAGGCCAGCCTGCGACGGAATGGGCTCAGGTTGACGGCAACTTTAGCTGGAATGGACTGGCGACGACGGAATCCTCTCTCAACGTTTATGTTCTCCTCGTTCTCCACTTTTCATATCTATAAGTTTTCTGATTCTGGAATTTCAAAATTCAAACATCACTGATTTTGATTTTGTCTTTTTTTTTTTTTAATAAAATAAATTGACTAACGTGGCAGGTGCCACTGTTGGAGGCGCAAAGGGGCGCCGACGTTGGGGGCCCCCATCATTAGTCTTAATTAAAACCAATAACTTTTGTTAGAACAAATCCTCTCTTCCACATATGGTATGTGATCAACTTTTCCTTCCAATTAAAGTAGATGCCAGCGTACTATTTGTAATGTTTAAGTTCGAATATCCGCATAACCGTTATATATATATATATATATATTATTAATGAAAAGGTTTATATACCACATTATTATGATCTTGTTTTTATTCTATTATACTATACAAGATGTGATACTCATTCTTAAATTATCCTTTATTAAAAAGTTTTCTACCATTTAATAATAATAAATAATTAAATATATTAGATCTGATATAATGAGATTAAAATAAAATAGTGATATAGTATATAACATTATTCATATCTATCGCATTAATCAAGATAAATTAATTGATCTAACTGTACTTCGTCATGACATCGATATAATATTACACAAATGCTACACTTTTGAGTGGTGTTTGGAGATTATTTTTTCTATATATGCATACGACACTACACAAATTAAAATTCCTCCTAAGATTATCAATTACTACATACACACATTTTGGGTGGTTTCCACTTTGAGCTGGTGGTTTCCACTTTAAGCTTGGTTGAACGGGAAAGGAGAATTGTGCTGCAAGCGGCAAGCCCCATGTCTTACGCTCTTTTCAAAAGTATTGGACACCCTCCCAATTCCCAGTGGCTGACATCGTGGGTCCCATATTTTTCCTTCAAGATACGCCCTTTGCTGTCGGACCCAACGACCCACCGACCCACCCAATCAGGTGCTGCTACTGCTTCAGCTTGCCCTAGACACGTGGTGTTCCCTAACCAGGCTGCCCTTTGCTACTACTGTTGTCACTTATCATTATCGTTCTCATCTCCGAGCGAGCGAGAGAGAGAGAGAGCGTATGAGAAGGCACTAAACAAGGTAGAGCTAGGAGGGTGATGGACGGTGGATATCGGTGGCACATGGCGAGTAACGGTGCTGCGTGCGGACAGCAAGATAAGACGATAATAAACCGAGTGATGCTCCGATTCCGACCGATCGCACCGAGACCTGCCACCGGCGGATCAGGTTCGCTGACGGACAACAAGAATCACCCTTTTGTTTCGAAAATAAGGAAGAAGAGAAAGTACGTTAGGGCTCTCAAGAATAATGATGGTCGGCAGAGAAAGAAAAAGGTTCCCGACGAAGAATTTATAGACCATGGGTTGGATAGGAAGATTCTGACACTGCAACTCTTGCCCGAGAGAGCTCAAAATAAAGATCTCGACGCCGGAGGCTCCCGGTCTAAGGTTCAGCCTCCTGCTCACATAGTCGCAGTCGAGAATAATTATGATCAGGATCTGGACCTACAAATGTGGATGAACGGCAACAAATGGGTGTTCGGAAGCATGGACTGCTGTGTCGGCCGGTCAGATCATACGGTAGTGATGCCACAGATCAGCACGGTGGCTGAATCGTGGGTGACTGTGGAGAGCGTGATAGACACGTGCATGGATGTACGTGAATTGTGGTGTACGGACGCGGAGAGATTCAAGAACCTGGAGAGAGACACGTGTCCGGGGTTTATATCGGAGGGCCTGGGTAGGGTGCAGTGGGTCAACGAAGCATATAAGAGGATGGTGAGCCAGGAGGGTGACGGACAGTCACGGGAGTGTACAGTGAGGTTGGTGACAAAGGGGAAATTGCCAAATGTGTACCCGGCGTTCACGGGTCGAGTAAGACTGCAGTACACGTGGCGGAACAAGAAGTGTTCAAAGGTGATGCCTTGTGATGTGTGGAGGATGAACTCAGGAAGGTTTGCATGGAGGTTGGATGTGGAGGCTGCGCTCGGTTTGGGACTTTAGAATATAAAGAAAGTAACAAAGCAGAGAAGCAAGCTAGCGATATCAGGTATATATCCATATAGCTACTGAGTTTTTCAATATATTATTTCGGTACGCAATTATTTCTAGCTAAGTATAGGACATTGAACATTACTAAACTGATCGAAAACGAGGTAAATTAAAAGCTGATCGAAATGTTTTTTTAGATTGAAAAAAAAAACTGAAGTGTAAATTAATTTGATTATATATAGGACTGGATCATAAATGCGGGAATAAGAGAAAAAAGTACCTAAATATATAAAGACATTCAAGTGTGGATATATATATATATATATATATATAAGTATTAGGTATGAATATTTATTTAATGCCAGTTGGGGTTGAATATTTGGCAATAAGAAATCGAACAGGCCAGGTCTAAATTAAGGTATTAATCTGGAATTAATGTACAAGATTCTTTATTGTCGTAAACAGACATGAGGAGCTCTGAAAATGATATATCGGCTGTTTGCATGGTTGTGTAGTACTTCTATATACATCGGGTATTATTGTATATATGATCGACCGGTGGGTGTGAAAAAGAGTGGTTAAATCTTGAAGAACATGCAAGGACCGACGAGAACATGCGCATAACGTTCTTATAACAACAAAATGCTTGGACTGAAATCTGAATCTTGACGAAAAAGTGATCGACCGACTGCAAGAAAAATAGATATTTATGATTAATTAATTGCAATCAATATGACTATTTTTGTCACAAATAGTATTATTTTTATCGCAAATAGTCATGTTGGTTGCAATTAATTGATTATAAATAATTTTTTTTATTTGTAATGAGATGACATAAAGGGTGAAGTGTTCGAAACCAGTCAAGAAGAAAAAGGATGATGGAAAAGCCAAAGAAGATGAAGAGCATGCATAACATCTGACTCAGTTCAATCAAGTAAATTAGTGGAGGTGATGATGAAGTGGCGAAATGAGTGGAGGCACTAGAGGAGGCATAGAGGAAATGCATAGGTTAGGTTTATTCTTTGAAAGAGATGAATATATACCCTATTAAAAACGGCATCATTTAAGTTTTTCTTAAAAAAATTGCAAAACAAGAAATAGGGCTTGAGGGACTCGAATGCAGGTTCTTATAGTCAAAATTGTGTTTTGACCATTAGGCCACTTGGCTATCTAATATTTATATTAATATATAATATAAAAGATATAAATAGTCAATTATTCGGAATTAGAGTTTGGGGCCAACAAGACATTCGGACACTGATTCCATTTCTAAGTAAGAGAGTCGTGTAAGATAAATATAATTATATATTGAATAGATAGCAGCGAAAATAATAAAATACATATCTCCTGTCATGATGATTCAAGAACGAGCAAGAGCCAAAAAGAAAACTCACTTAAAAATATTTGAATAGGAAGAGAATTTTCTAGCCTATGCCTTTTGATTGGATGGTGTACATAAGTCCTCTATTTATAGGCTAGGTTGGGAACCCTATAACAGAGTTAGTCTTAAACTATTCCACCCATCAAAGAATAAAATAGAACTTATCCCATACTAATAGTTTAAAATGAAACTTTTAACACTCAAATCTAAATTTAAACTTTTTAACAAGTCGGAATTCCTCCAACTCCGATTCAAATTTTCGAAACCTTTAGTCGGAGTGTGTTGAAGTTCGGACGGAATGAGAATGGATGAGTTCTTTGCCCATCTCTATAACCTATAGTTAGAAACTTAGAAACTTAGAACCCACCTTAGTTAGTTGTCCTGGACTCTTGATAAAAGACAACTTAGCCTCATTTGGATGCGAAGATAAGTTTATCTTATCTCAATCTTATCATTATAATTTTTTTAAATTTTTAAATAATAATAATATTAAAAAATAATATTTTAATAATATTTTATTTAATTTTTAAAATTTATTTCAACTTATTTCATTTCATTTTTGAATTCAAATAGGGCCTGAGCATGTTCGATTTCTCAAACCTTTCCCTCAAAATGTTTCCCACATGCTATGTTCTAACAATAATTATTGAGTGAATCCACACTCAGCACACTCACACTCACATAGCACTGTTCACGTGAACAGTGCTATGTGAGTGTGAGTGTGCTGAGTGTGGATTCACTCTAGCATCACTCATGTTCTAAACATGACTCTCAGCCTAGTCAAAACCCCACCTCTAGTACTCTACCGTATTGGGGAGTGATGGGCAGCACTACTTCGTGATCTAGCATTGCTTCCCTTACGGGACCATTTCGCGTCGCTCAATAGTACTTAACCGGATACGTTTCTTTTCCAACAGACCCATTAACTGGACACGTGTTCTTCCACGCTAGGATATTACTCTACTGGTGCTTTGGTTATCGCGAGAGAGAGAGAGAGAATATTTTCCGTTGTATTAATAGAGTACGTGGTAGGAGATATGGGGAGAGATGACAATCAAATAGGATGCACTATAAAAAAAAATATATTTATGATTAATTATTTATAATAAAAATAATTTATTATAGATAATTAATTGTGACAAAAAAAAATTATTTTAGTTAAAAATAATAATTTTATTAGAAATAACTGATCATAAAAATAATAAATAGTTTTCTCTCTCAGTTTCACTCGATGTTGTCGCTGGTAGCCATAAGAGGTTTGGATATTTAGGTGGGTCAGTAATTGATAACAGAAATATATATAATATTGTGACAGGAGGAAGCGCAAAGAGGGTATGTATTAGGGCTAGAAAGAATAGTGGTTATAAGCTTAACAAAAGTAGGTAGAGGGAGAAACGAATTTGATTGGTTATATTTGATACATGAGATATTTTTAAGTATTCTCAGAATGTTTTATTATTTAATTATTAATTATAATTAATTTTTATTATTTAATATTTTATTATTATTATTTGCCACTATTTTTAATATTTTTCATTATCTAAATATAACAAAAGTATGAGACGGAGAAAGAAGTGGCTCGGCAACTTTTTCCAGAGAATTGTAAGCGGATTGAGTTCCCGGGACATGGGATGTCGGTGTAGTTTTTAATAGTTTAGTCGCCGAATTTTATCGTACGGCGACTAAACTATTAATAAGGGCCAAGGCTGTCCGCGATAACATGGATCATACAGTGGTGATGTGACAAATGAAAAGTGTAACGGAGCCGTACTGGATGACGGTGGAGAGCGTGACAGCCACATGATGCATGGATGTGCGATCGAGGGTTTGGGAGTACGGACGTCCATTTTTTGGAGAGATGAGAAATCTGAAGGAAGACACGTGTCCCAGTTTCTTAACGGTGTGGTTGAAGGTGAGAGAGAAGTTGCCGTACTTGTACATGGGCTTTACGTACCAGGTAAAGCTAAGCTGCTCAGTTCTTTTGGATCACGAATATTGGATAGGAGCATTATTTGTACAAGTCTGATTTATACGAGCTTCATTTATATAAATAATAAAATATTATTTATATAAATAGGATTTGTATAAGTCAAATTCACACTTAGATTTTTTCTATTGGGATAAGCTCCATTTATCACACAACTCAGATCATTATGCTTGATTATCCACACACCTAATTAATGCAATATCTTAAGAAATTACTAAGAAGTAGCAAATAATTACATTAATGAACATGACCAATTAAGGAGCAATATTTGTGGGTGGGAGTTGAGTTGTTCCTCCATTAACGCACGTACGTTTTAGAGGTGCTTTTATTTTATGTTCTCTCTCCTAATTCTATTTTGTTGGAAAAAAAAAACGACATTAATAATTATTATAGTAACTAAAACCGAGAAACGATAATAATGACAGTTACATGCAGCTAATTCTAGCTAGTGCATGAGTACAAACAATTTGACCAATTGAGAAAAGTCTAGTAGTCCTCCGACAACAATAGGGAAATAATTCTACACAAATGCATGCATGCATGGTACTAAATACTTTTATAATTATTATATAAAAATTAAGTATTTATGATATTTTAATTATAATTAAAATAATTATTTAGTACGAAAATAATTTATTTTTACCGTAAATAATATTTTTAATTATAATTAAAATATTATAAATAAATATCTTTTTGTAGCAAATAGTGTTCAGTACTTTTAGTAGCCAACTAACTGCGCATGTTCTGATCTTGATCTGTGCTTCCCAACTTGTTGCATGTCTGTATAATTGAATATTAGTACTTTTGCTGTAGATGTTAGACCAAAATTTGTAGACACCCCAAACTGCATCTAATTGATGATCTATTAAACAAGTTATTAACAAAACTATATATATACTGTTTAGAAAATCTCACTCTGTAAAAACACCTTTCTAATTTGAGTATTGCTACCCCTATAAACAAATTACATAAAAGTAATTTTATAAATTAATATAGTTTTATCTATTTCGTTAAATTTATTTTATAATAAAAATAATTTTATAATTTTATAATTTAATAAAATATATCAAACTATATCAATTTATAAAATTATTTTTATATAATCTATGTTTAAGACTTGAGTATTTTCCTTCTAATTTATACCATAAAACTTACCAAAAAGCTGGCAATTAGGGGCCAATATGGCCATGCCATTATTGCGTACGTAATGCGTTATTGCAACTACGTACTTACTTAGAATGACGATACGATCAGGTGAGAAAAGGAAAATGAACTTATAAACAAAGGAGAAAAGATAGGTGCAGTCGTAGAATTGTAAATGATGTGCAGTCATTTTAGAAAAAAATGGAGTCCACTGTTAAAAAAGTTAAAGTGACTACACGTCATTTATAATTCTACGACTATATGTAGCATTACCCTAAACAAAAAGAATATTTTCAGTAAATATAATATATGCATATTATAATATGCCCAGAAAAGTACCATTGGTGTTTTAATTTGTACGTATGATGTTTATTCATCATGTTGGTTTATGAGTTATAAGTAAATTCTTATAATTATTAAGGGTGTAAATCCGATTTGGATTTTTTCAGATCCGATTATAAATCCAAAACCTAAATGAATTAGAGCGGATATAAATTATCAATATCTCTCTCAACTCTTTTGCCAACGGTATATTCTTCCCTCTTTCAACTTGCACTCTTTCTTAACGGTATATTCTAGGTTTGTGTTTGTACTTAAATCTTGATGGTATTTTGAGATTCTCATACTTGTTTTGTTATGATTTTCTTCATTTTTGTGTTCTCCATCACTTTTACTTCTAGATCTGCTTGTATATCTAAGTTTCTATATTTATAGATCATCTTTTTGGGTTTTTTTTTTTTTTTTTTTTTTTTAAATTCGAGCAAAAACGTTTGCCTTGTTTATATGGGTTTTTTTTCCTTCCTTTGTGTTTGGATCTGTATATGGGTTTGTCTTATTTTTTCTACTGAATTTTTGACCTTCTATGCATTCTTCAGATAACCAAAGAGCAGGCTGAAGCAATCTAATGTAAATGTTTTGTCGCATATACACTTCAACCATGATTTAGTGTGATTCCTTTTTCACACTTAACAAGAATGAGTGATTATTTTTGCTATTTCTGTTTGGTTCATTTCTCGGTTATGGTGGACTAGGAGCTCAAAGAATATGTAGTATATATATCTATTACGTTGTGATTTGTGGTATTTAATATACCTGGTTTGATTGAAAATGGAAAATATGTAAGTGTTATGATTTGTGGAATTTATTGTAATTGGTGGGATTAGTGGGATTTATTGTGTTCAAATGAGATAATGTGTATTCTTGTGGAATTTAATGTGTATATGGTTGATGGTATTATTTGGAAATTTAAATTAAAATGCACGTCAGCACGTGTTATGATTTCTGGAATTTAAATATGCATGTGTTATAATTTGTGTTGATTTTGTTTGAAACATATAGATGGTCTGGATCTTCTTCTAAAAGCAAACATAATGGTTTTAACTCCTCTCCATTTGTTGAAGGGTGCAAATGGGAGAAGAGCATATGCTTCCTGCATCGTTATATTAATGCATTTTTTTGTCAGATACGTTGGTATATACGGATTAATGCAAATAGTCCTTGATGTTGTAATTATGTTCATTTTCTATACAAAAGATGATATATTCACATCAGTTCATCTGAAAAATTCACTTTCTTGATGGGTATGAATCATTAGAAGTCATTTTCAAAAGTGACTTTTCTTTTATCTTGATCTCTTTTGCTTGCTAGAAACATTGTTCATTTTTCCCTTATATTACAACGTCATGCATTGGAAGTTGTTCAATGGGGAAGCGAGTACATGTAGCCTCCTCTATTAAATAGGCAATTGAGGTTGATTATAAGTGATCACATTTTCTATTTATTATCTTCTCTTTTCAATTATTTTCTTTATACCGATGTCGATTTGTTTTTCTTTGTATTGTGAATCAGGTCTTTGATTGAGCAGATATGTAAATAAGTTTCTTACATTCATGGTTATATAAGGCAACACGAGGATTATGTGATCGCTTGCAAGTTTTCAAGAAGAATTGATGTTGTGCGTTGTGATGTAAACAGTGTAACATCTAGATTGTAGTGTGTGTGTATAAATATATATATATATTAGTATAGTATGTAGTGTATTTGTGTGTGTGTTGATGTCAATTATTATTTTTTGTTCTATAACATTTGAATGGGTAATAAAAATTTAAAAAAATGTCTAAACAAAATATTCATTATATAAAAAATAATAAACATAAAAGGTATTAATTTTTTTTATAAAAACTCAAAAATAATAAAAAAAAAATCATGTACAAGTCCGGATTAAATTTTGTTATTGAAAAATGTATTAAAAATCCAGATTAAATCTTGTTATAACCTGGGTACCCAGGTTTTTTAGTACACAAGTGAAAATCCGATTACATTTCGGATATCCAGAATGAATCCAGTTACCCGCCCGTTTTGGATCCGAATCAATCCGGGCAGATAACTGCCCGATTTGGGAAATCCGGATCCAGATTCGATTATGTCCGAATATCCGAATCCGGATGCACACCTCTAATAATTATGATATATCTCTTTAATATAATAAATTTTTGATGATCAGTTTGATTGATCTGCATGTAATAGGGGGCTTCTGTATCAAGAGAAGAAGATCGAGATCATATAGTACAAGTACTCGAACACATGAGTCGAATATGTAGAAATAAGTGTACATGATATTCTACATGATCTGTAACTAACGTTGGAGATCAAGAGACTTGTTTCTGGGCTTTTGCAATTAAGCAGTAACGTGTTTTCAAACAGAACCCGTGTTTAACTTGGGTCATTAGTGCAACTTATTTAACTAAATAAACGTCACTAATTAATGAGTGGAGTTTATTTGCTGGGGCAACCAAACACTGGAAGAGGATGGTTGCTATTTACATGTCTCGGCGTTTATTCAAACACCGAGACTTGAAAATCTCATTATCAACGTCTTTTTACAAGTTAACGACATTTATCTATATGCTGCCAAATTCCTTAAATTAATGGCATTTACATAAACGCCACTACTAGTTTGTTGCTATCCCATTACATAAAATAGCGATATTACAATAAATATCACTAATAGTATGTTGGTGACACATTGAATAAATTAATAGCATTTATCTAAACGCAACCACTAATATATTGTCACTGCTTTGCATAACTTAACGGCGTAATGCAAAGGCATCACTAATATGTTGCCCGCGCATTTTATAAATTAACGTCATTAACGTAAATACTGTCACTAATACATTGCAGTCGGCACATTGCATAAATTAACGACATTTAAATAGACACTGCCACTGGCATTTTCTCTCGTTAACAATTTATTTTAATATCAACATTAGAAAACACCAATAATATGATATCCCAACATTACAAAAACATGGTTATTTGTTGGCATTTATATTACTGGAGTTTATATAAATGCCAGTAAAAATAGTAATTTGCCAACATATTGTTTATGTGCCGATACTTATCGGCACATATGCCTATATGCCGATATTAAATATACATTTGTTGATGTTTGCCTAAACGTCAATAAATTAGAGACGATTTACCGACGGTTATAGATATGTCAGAACAATAGTTTTTTATTGACATTATGTTTTCATGCCAGTAATTAAATATGCATTTGCCGACGTTTGCAAAAATGTTGATAAAGTAAAAAGGATTTAGCGGCTTTTATATTAGCAGCGCTTATAGATACACAAGAAAAAAAATAGAAATTTATCGATGTTTCATTTTTATGCCGATAATTAAATATACATTTATCGGTGTTTGCATAAATGTTAGTAAAGTAGAAAGGATTTAGCGGCGTTTATATTAGTGGCGCTAATAGATATGCCAAAAAAATATAAATTTATCAACGTTTCAATTTTTTGCTAGTAATTAAATATACATTTGTCAGCATTTGCATAAATGCCGATAAAAATAAATTCCATTTCTCGATGTTTTTCTCAAATTTAAAACCTATAACCTATTCTCACTTAATTGAAAACATTAAAATAATATAAAAGGGCCACAACTTTTGTTAGACATGACTCATACATGCATGTACCAAATAAGGGAGAAGATAAATGAGGGATATGGTATGTGAAGGGGGAAAAAAACAAAATTAACAAATCTCAGTACACTCAACGCACGAAAAGACTAAAAGTGAGTTAATAATTCTTTATTGTATTTCACTTTGGCACCGCTCTAAATAAATTCACTTTGGCGCTGAAGACTGGTTCCAAATAAATCTTAAATATTCATTTGCTTTTTAAGTGTTATGTAACTTAAGTCGGTTATCACTTTATTCACGGTTTTTTACCCTTATCTCTTTTTCATTAATGCTGCTTCAGAACTTTCTTCAATATTTTGATTACGGATCGTAATTTATGCTCTTCATTCATGTAATTGTTTTGTTTCACAGTACCCCAGTACCAATTGTCTTTTTCCAACTCCTTAATCCATTTCTCACACCTCAATTGTGAATGAGAGATTGAGAGAGAGAGAGCTCTATTCTTCATAAATTCATAGAACCTTTCCATGTGGGCTGCCAATCTTTGTCTCCAGTATATATGCATCGTCCCTCTCTTCTTCCTCCTCATTTCTTCTTTTCCAGCTTGCATTTTTTTCGTGGATTTTGTTTTGTGATTGAAATTTTGGATTGAGACTAATTTTGTGTTTTGGTTGTTGGATTTCTTTGTTGTGTAGTTTAGAAATTTTTTTGAACTGGTATCTATCTATGGAGCTCTAAACCTTCGTTGCAATTTTATTCGAATTCTTCAACTGCACATCCATGTCTTTGCCTAGCAGAGAAATACAAAATGGATAAGAGAACTACAGTTCATACTTCAATTTCACAACGAAGGGAAATTCAAAGAAATACCTAGTTGTCCGGAGTCTTCTACAATTCATAGCGGAGAAGATAAGTGGAGGTGTGGCTTTGGATGTGTTGTTGTAAATTTTGTTGTGGATATATGTTGTTGTAATTTTTTTTCTTTTTAACTTTTGATATATAAAACAGTTTCGAGTGTCTATCTTTGTGCATTTTTAAATTTTATCGATTGTAGATTATAAATTTAAACCGCTTGATTACCAAAAATTGGTGGGTACCTTTTTTGGGGCCGATAAAATACCTATTATCACAATTTTTTAACCTGTCATAATTTTTTAATTTTTATGTAAAAAAAAATTGCTGGCATTTATATGCATCGATAACAAAGTTTTCAAAATGCCAATATCAAAATAATTTATCGACGCTTGTAGACGTCAATAAAATAATTATGATTACCGACCTTTGTAAGTGCCGATAACATAGTCCTCAAAACATTAGTCGCACTAAATGTTATTGGCGCTTATAGATGTTGATAAAAAAAAAATTGACGATTAACCATGATGAAATGGTCCAATACCAGCATTTGGAAACATCAGTGGCAGTACACAAAACGCTAGTAACAAAAAAATGGATAGTGGTGTTTACATAAATGCCAGGAAAAAAAACTCCCGACCCTTATGTGTTGGCGCTTGAATTGTATCGGTAAATATACACCGGCAAAATAATTAGCAGAGTTTATTACCAAGTTCCCGGCATTTATTTGACACCAACAATTTGCCTTTTCTTTGTAGTGTGCATAACAAAATAAATATAATGCACAAATCAATAATAAATATAATATGAGTCAATATTCATATAACAAAGAAAAAAATTACAAATCAAAATAAATGAAAATGGTTTAATAACAACTACTATATATAAAATCATTACATGTGAAGATGAACCTTGAATTTATTGATTTCTAGAGGCTTATAATCTGGGCTTCCACTAAATGCTTCATACCCTGCTCAAATCTCTTGTTTAACAGACTATGCCAGCTCTCTCTACAAATACATAGTAAGACTATTGAATTTTATTCCAGCATCAAATCATGGAAACAATTGCTTTAATTATCCAATGACCAAGAATGGCATGACATCAAATAGGGCTATAAATGAACAGAACTGTTCATGAACAATTTGAACTCAACTCGTACAAACTCGACTCAGATTCAATTCATTTAATAAATGAGTTGATTGTAAATACTAATATTGATTCGAATATTAAACGAACAAAACTCGTATAATCTCGATTCGACTCGATTAAGGCTTGTAAACAATATTCGTATAAACTCAATTCGACTCGTTTTGAACTCGTCGTAATACTTGTAATATTTCTATATAGATATATAATACACTCTTACATATATTTTTTATTTCTTACCTATAATCTTTTATTGTATATATTTTATGGGTTATATTTATTAATTTTGATATTTTGTATAAGTAATATATTTTATTACTTTATGTTATTATGTATAAGTAACATATTTTGTTATATACTTTACAATAATAATATATTAAGTTCACAAAAGAATTATTAAATCAGATATTTATAAAGAGTAAGTAGCTCTAATTTTAGTTCAAAATGATTGGAAAAAATAATCTCATTTATGTTTCAGCCAACCAAAAAAAATGTGTATCAAATTAAATCGAGCTACTCGAGCTCGTATCAACTTGAGTATTTTTTATTCTCGAGTTCGATCAGATTATATGTTAAAGGAGTCGAGCTTGATAAAAAATTTCTAAATTTTCTCGAGCTCGAGTCAAATTTGAGTAGTGAAATATGTTAAACGAACTTTTGACCCCCTATTCAAATTCGACTTGATTCGGATCGTTTGCAGCCTTAACATCAAGCCAATAAAATTTACGATAGTTTTCAATACATAAATAAGATTTCAAGCCAAGAAGAAAGCACACCATCCAACACCAACTTCAAGCTAAAAAATGTAAAGCTTTCGACACATTGTTGCACACAAATCATAACAACAGTTGATATATTGATATCGTCAGGATCACACACGTAAATAAATTAAAAGTCTTTCGGCCAACTGATCAAAGATTCAAAAGTCTAGCCCCAATCAAGAACAATATTAATGTCCAATCCAATAATTAATGATATATAAATATATATTAACATCACCAGTAAATTACACCAATCAGATTCAGAAACCACCTCACTTACAGTACTGCATGGCTCGAGGAAGCTTTAGAGTCTCAGATGATCATGAATGCAATATATATTCTTCTTTCCTATGCATGCGTGTCTCTTTAAATTACTGTCATTGTGTTTCATAGCTCCACATTTTAGAATGATTCGTGGCAACTTCTTTACAAGTTATTTTACTATTTCTAGGGGCAATTCAAAAAGTTAAAACTTTCCCCACTTGAATGTAATTATTTTGACAATAGAATACCCATGCTCATGAACTTACAGACTATATTGCATATTGCAGATGAAGGCATCCACGTCATATTTTGTGCCTCACTATTCTTTCTAGAGATCACTCTATAATAACAAGCTCAAACCTCTCTAGTTTTCAAATTTGATATCTTTCCTTGTTGAAAGAAAATAGATTATATACCTACACATTGTTAGGGTTCTTTGACTAGGGCAAGGGAACTCTTTGAGAACTCAAGTGTTGAAGCCGAAGTGAATCTGGGATGCTGTCGAAGACTAAGGGTACTTAAGCCAGGTGAAGCGCACTGTTCCAAGCCGTTTGTATAACGTTGCGTTTTGAGACTTAATAAAGACCAGGAACGATGCCGTTTGAGAGTTCTGGCCCATTTAATTTCCAGTTGTTGCATTTCTTTTTCTGTTTTCTTACTTTACACGTGTTCTTGTTTCATTTGAGCGGTTTGTTAAAAAGAAGAATGTGTAAGGAAAACGTGCTTTTTGTTTGTATTCATTCTGGAAAATTAATTGAAACGAAAACACAGTGGAGGAAGGGATCCCTTGAAGCATCCCCTGCGTGATTCTCACGTATTATTCATCATTTTCCTAGTATTTTGGTTTGTTTACAGAACTTATCATCCCCATTTCCGCATCTGCGTTACTATCAATCCATTTCATTCCCAGGAAATACTAAATGATATGTTCCTTATAGAGAGAAAATAGATTATATACCTACACATTGTTATGGTTCTTTGACCAGGGCAAGGGAACTCTTTGGGAACTTAAGTGTTGAAGCCGAAGTGAATCTGGGATGCTGTTGAAGACTAAGGGTACTTAAGCCAAGTGAAGCGCACCGTTTCAAGTCCTTTGTATAATGCTGCATTTTGAGAGTCAATAAAGACCAGGAACGTTGCCGTTTGAAAGTCCTGGCCCATTTAATTCCCAGTTGTTGCATTTCCTTTTCTATTCTTACTTTACACGTGTTGTTTTATTTGAGCAGTTTGTTAGAAAGAAGAATATGTAAGGCAAACATGCTTTTTGTCTATATTCATTCTGGAAAATTAATTGAAATGGAAATACAGTGGAGGAAGGGATCCCTCGAAGCATCCCTGCGTGATTCTCACGTATTATCCATCCTTTTGCTAGTATTTTGGTTTGTTACAAAGCTTATCATCCCCATTTCCGCATCTGCGTTACTATCAATCCATTTCATTCCCAGGAACATACTACGCATACACACATACATAGAACAAACAGAAAATGGGAAACTGCTGCAGACGTGAATCAAGGAAATCTTCATTTTTTTAGAATATAACATGAAAGATGCAAATAAATGGTGAAGAATTAATCTTTTTGTTAAAGACTAAAGACTAGGGATTGGATAATCCTTTTCTATTGTGAAATAGGGTCTCCTCTAAACCCAAGTTGCCTAACTATCTCATTCTATCCCTTTTTTTCTAAAATACCTCTATTGATGAAAATGGTCGAGATAGGAAGGGCGACTAATTTAAAATATTCTTCCTAGACATTCTTGCATATTAATGGAGATCATTCTTGTGGCCCTTTGGTCAAATGGCAAGTTCATAGGCTGCAATCTCATGTGATCCGTATTTTATTTAGCAATTAAAAAAAGCATATAAGAATATTTTAAGATCAAAGGATATTGCTTAAATGAAAACAAAAAACTGCCACTCTGCAACTTGCATTTTCTGAATTGGGACATTCTAAACCCTTCATCTAGTAAAAAGTCCTCTAAAACTGGACCATCATTGATTTTAAGGGCATCTTCATTGTCAAGGTAGCTATCTCTTTCTTAATCATGCCAATAAACTCAAAAGCACATAAAAGATTGTCCTTTTTCATTTTTAAGTACCAGCAGATCCAATACCCACAACTTGTAATTTCAAATGCCAACTAAAAAGAAGCTAAAAAGACATGAAACAAAATCAAAGCTCCAAGATCTAACCACAAGAAAACAAGCAAAGCCTGCATCTTATTCATAGACCCAGAAGTCCCAAAACCAAGCATCGACCCGAAAATTGACTCTCCCAATGCATCCAACATCGATTGTTATTATAGTTATTCATTTTCTTTACTCCTACATTATCTTGGAGTTGTTGTCAGCTTTCCAAGAACAACCACCAATGGTATTGGTGGCCGCTGGTGTTGTGTCCACAAGAAAACGCTCAAAGCCTATCTTGACTAAGATCCCACCCCCGAAATTCAAAAAATAGAATGAGAGAGAGTAGATGCATCCAATACAAGGTTTTGAGTGAGGAATGATTGAAAGAAATCAAGAAATTAGGGAAAGAATGCAAGGGGGAAGGGAGAGAGAAAACAGGGAAGGATGGGGATACCAAGAAGGACAGCGATCGACTCTAGTGGTTGCTCTGTTTAAAGCTAAAGATCTGCTCAAGCTCAATCCGGATCCCCTCCTCATTCCCATCTCTCGCTTTGGAATTTCGGAGAGTCGAAACTTTAAAGAGCTTCATATTCTTCGATTTCAATTGGCCTTTATAGTTTGAAATCAAAAGAACCGCCAAATGCTATTTGGGGGAGTGCACTAGTGGAGGTGCCAAGTGAAAATTTTGCTTCGATTTTTTGTTTTGACAATTTTTATTTGCCTTTTAGGCTTGTTTGAATTCGGAGTTCAGATGAAAGGAGTTGAGATGAGTTTTGAAAGTTGAATAAAATATTATTATTTTTGTTTTAGAATTTGAAAATTTTGAATTGAGATTTAAAAAATTTGAAAAAATTTTATAGGAATTTAAATTTTGTATGAAAATTTGAAAAAGTGTAATGATGAGTTTGAGCATCTCTAAATCCAAACGAGGCCTATCTCTCTCTCTCTCTCTCTCTCTCTCTCTCTCTCTCTCTCTCTCTCTCTCTCTCTCTCTCTCTCTCTCTCTCTCTCTCTCTCATTTTTGTTTAGATATCAATCATTTTCAGTTTTATTCTTTATTTTTCTCTCATTGTTAGCTACTTTTCAACTAATTTTCAATTTTTGTATTTTTTTTTTCATTTTCTTCAGTCTAAGAGTATTAGCAATGGATAATTCAAATTTTTTTTTTCAAAAAGTACAAGTTTGCATACATATAAAAAAAAAATTCGTATACTTTTGAAGGGTTACTATTCAAAAGTTGAACAAAAATCTATTTTATTTCATTCTCCTCACTTTCTTATCCTCCTTTTTGAATATATATAATAAAAAAATTGATATGAGTGCAAACTTTTATTTTTTGAAGGAAAATTTTAAAGGATCCATTGCTAATGCTCTAAATAATTAAAACTGGGAAGTTTGAATATTACTGATTTACTGAAAGAATTACATTGTATAAATTCTAGAGTTATTTTACTCTAAGCTAGAGCATTGATATTGGTCTTATCAAAATTTATCATCAAAAGTTGATTAAAAGTACAAGTTTGCATAAAATTTGATGAATTACTATTCAAAAGTCAAACAAAAAGTATTTTTATGCTATTCTCTCCACTTTCATTTTCTCATTTTTGATTAATTATGACGAAAATTTTTTAATGTGTATACAAACTTATAATTTTTTATCAATTTTTGATAATAAATTTTGATAAGACTAATATCAATACTATTAGGAGTTAGATAACTATATGGGCTATAAGTTTTATATGGACTATGATAGTTTCACACGAAATTCCTGACTTCTTTTAAAGGGGACTTGAAAAGGGGATGGTGAAATAGCTTCCCAATGATTGACAATTTATCTTGTAGCTAAATTGATGCCTACCCATCTTCTTTCCTTTTGAGTTATTTTATAATACAAGGGTACAATATATTTATATTTGCCTTTTCCTTTCTTGTCTCGTGGTATATGGCCTCAAATGGCTGATAAAAAGTTCAATATAGCAGATATTTTTAAAAAAAATTTGTCGGCATCCAAACTTTTATCACTTCATTCTTTGTATGCCGATACACAAGGGTAACAAATTGCATGATACTATTTGATGGTCGATTTAGGATGCTAGGGGGAAAAAACTAACTTAAAATTCATCTCCAAAATAGCATTGATGACCATATCTTATATTTGAAAAAATTTTCATTTAAATAAGAGAAAGTCCCTAGACAATAGGTCGCTAAAATTCGGTCTTAATTTTCTTTAAATCTGAAATAAAGTTCAAATGAGCGCAATGAAGTCTAAAACTAATAAATATATAAAATTAGACTAAAGTTTAAAGTTGACAACTAATTAAAATTTTTGGTGTATTTATAAACGATAGTACAATTACTGGTTATTGTCGACATAACAACATAAACGTCGAAAAACTTCTAATTTATCAACGTATAATTGATAAATTTGCGGCATTTTTTATAAATGCCAACACAACTATATATTATTATTGACGTAACAATATAAACACAAAAATATTTTATATTTACTGACATAAAAATTAAGCACATTAACTTTATCGGCGCATAAATAAGCCTTGATAATATAAATGTTGGCAATTCACAATTTTTTTGTAGCGTACGTACCGCATGCAATGCTAAGTTATTCTAAGGCTAAGGCATATGTGATTATGCTGCCATCAATTGGGAGGATGAATTCATCTTTGAACAGCTCTATATATGCTACTACTAAAACAAAAATATGTGCATAATGTAGGATGTTGGAAATTATGATTTCAAGAGACCATAAGGGTGGATTTATCCTTTAATTTAAACCGCCCATTAACGTAGGCCCTTTATAACCATTCTTATTGCCTTAAAATAGGCTTTGAGATTGATGAGACTTTCATACTATTTTTTTGGAGATAAGGACTTGCCAAGTCAAGTAGTCGCAAATGTAAGGTCTCATACTCGCAAAAGATAAGTGAAAAGTATCTCGAGGTTTCATCAAGGCAATTTTGTCTATAGGTGAGCAACGTACTACCAATACAAAACCTTATTGTGGGCTCTAGATTGTAAATGTTTGAGTGAATAGCCTAAGTTTAGTTATTCAGCCGATAAAGATAAGTATATAAATATATACATAAAGATACACTCTGATATGCTTATAATAGAATATTAAATATCCTATATATCAGGTGGTTCTAAATATTGAATTTGTTGCAGACCGAATCTCTTGAGATCTTTATTTGGTGTTGTTGCATGGAGTGATTATGGAGATGATGCCGTTGCAAGGGGTGATCTTTGAGATTGCCGTGAGGATTCAGCATCTGCATGTAATTCTCTTACATCCCCCCGCAAGTAAATGAGGAGATCAATCACCACTAACTTGGATAATAGCATACTGAACTGTGTGGAACTTAATCCTTTAGTGAGCACGTCAGCTAACTGATCATAGGAGCCAAAAAAAAGAAGTGAGATGTCTTTATTGGTAACTTTCTCACAGATGAAGTGAAAATAGACTTCAATATGCTTAGTTTGCCCATGGGAAATGGGCAAACTAAGCATATTGGATACCAAAGCAATTGCACCATTATTATCACACCAAATCATAGGGGCGGTAGGGATGGTAATGCACATATGTTTGAGTAACATACGAATATAATAAAGTTCCTCTGCGACCATCACTAAGGACCAGTACTCAACTTTGGTACTTGATCGAGCCACTACCGACTGCTTTTTAGCTGACCACGAAACAAGCGAGGAGCCAATGAAGACAACATAGCCCGTAGTAGAGCGATGATCCTTAGGATTGCCTGCCCCATCCGCATTGTAGAAGGCTTGAAGATGGCTATCACCTTTAGTGTATCATAGATTGAGATCAATTGTGCCTTCAAATATCAAATGACTCGTTTGGCTGTAGTCCAATTATATGAGTTGGAATTGTGCATGTGTCGACATAGTTGATTCACAAAGAATGCAATGTCCGACCTTGTCAAGGTACAGTATTAAGTACACCTACTGCTTGTCGATATTCGGTTGCTTAAGCAAATGTGAGTGGTTCACTGACTTGTAAGGAGAGTTTCTGGCCCACAATGCATGGAGAGGGAGTAGGTTTTGCTCCTAACATTTTTGTGTGAGAGATGAGATCTACAATATATTTGGATTGTCGAAGGTGGAGCTCAGTAGAGGCTCTAATAGCTTGAATGCCAAGAATGTAGTTAATAGGACTCAAATTCTTCATTTTGAAATAATTTTGCAACTTGAGAATAAGAGACTTCATTAATACTGAATTTGTACCTGTTACAAGGATATCATCCACATAGATGAGAAAATAAATGTGTGAGTTTCCATCATGATAAACAAATAATGAAGTGTCCCCCGAAGATGAAACAAAGCCAAACTCGAGCAAGGCAGTAGATAAGCGCTTTAACCACACTCGAGGAGCTATTTAAGTCCATATAGAGATTTATTGAGTTTGCACACATAGTTTGGATGGTTTGAATTAATGAAACCCTTAGGTTATTCCATGAACACATCCTCCTCAAGAATGCCATGTAGAAAGGTATTAAACACATCTAATCGTGTGATGTCCCAATCAAATTGTACTATAAGGGATAAAATAATACAAATAGTAGCTCATTTTATCACAAGGCTAAATGTAAGTATAAAATCAATTCCTTCCTCTTAGTGATAACCTAGTGCCACTAAGCGAGCCTTAAGGCATCTGTGAATGTTTGTTTGGTCTTATAGACCCATTTATTTCCAACTACATTGTGATTTTTAGTCGTAGGATAGAGTGTCCAAGTGTCATTTGACATGAGAGCATCATATTCTTCCTTCATTGCTGCACACTATTCAGGTAAGAGAGTAGCCTATCCATAAGAGTTAGGTTTAAGTGGAATTACAACACTAGATAATGCATACAATGGATATTTCATGGAGTATAATTGAAAGTTTGAAAATTCTTTGAGTTTTAAAGATCCTGTTTGAGATTGAGTAATCATATGACGAGTGGGCCAAGATGTGGTGGAGCTAGGATTATTTATGGAGTTAGTGGAGAGGTCTGAGGTTTGGGTAACATGTGGTGAGGAATTTTAAGTGTAGGGGAGGCCTCAGTGATATGAGCTTTTGGTAATATGGGTTAAGGTGTTATGGTTTGATGGGGTGGGTGTGGTTTCAAGTGCAAGGGAGGTGTCAGCTAATTGTGAGGGACGGCATAGGTTGAGATGTCTTGAGATAGTGAGGTGTGGGAACTTGTTATGCATGGAAATGAGATGAAGGAACATCATACTTGGGGAAGATATTATTGGTAGAGATTCGGTAGGTTTCATTCCACTCTTAGCAGGAAATGAGTTCTCATAAAAAAATAATATGCCTTGAGATAAATACTTTTTGAGTTACTGGATCATGCATCCATACCCTAAGTGATTTGCACTATAGCATAGAAAAATGCAATGTTTAGAGTGAAACATTGATTTATGAGATGTGTATGATCGAATGAGGGGAAAGCATGCACACCCATATGTACGGAGAAATGTGTAATTTGGAATTTTTCTATTGAGTTTGAGGTAGGGACTTTGATGTTCCAGAACTAGGGTAGGCAACTGATTGATGAGGAAAATGGAAGTGAGGAATGCATCGACCCAAAATGTTGATGGTAAGTTTGATGGTAAGTGAGACTCGGCAAGGAGAGTAAGCCTCATTTCTACCACATGAAGATGTTTATGTTTAGATATTCCATTTTGTTGGGGTGTGGGGACAAGAGATGTGACCAAATTTGAAGGGTTACTATTCATAAGTGGAAAAAAAAAATTATTTTTATTCATTTCTCTCCACTTTTTTTCTACCAACTTTTAATCAAATATGACTATTTTTTTTTTTTTATATTTGTGCAATTTGTACTTTTTGAAGAAAAATTTTAATCACAACTATTACTAGTGCTCTAAGAGATTTAGTAGAGCACGACCACACATTGAAATGAATTAAATCCAATGTAGAAGTAGACACGCGAGTTCAGATCAAGAAGGAAAGGTGTTTCCCTTTGTCGAGTTGACATGAATAACAAAAATCCATTTTATTGATTGAACCTTTAACAAGTATTTGAGATTTATTTAATAATTGAGATACAACTTAAATAGATGCATGGTCTAATCTAGAGTGCCAAACAACAAGTGGTGCTTTCACTCTTGCTACAGCAGTTAAGGCACGTGGTTTATTGAGAGAAATCAACTGTATAAGAAATGAATAAAGGCCACCTTCACTCTTGCCTTCAAGTAATGTCTTCCCTATTAATGTGTCCTTAACAAAGATAAAAATAAAAATAAAAATGAGAAGCAGTTAGAATAAAGAAATAATTTTTATCAATGTAAAATTAGTTGATAGAAATGAGGTTGGTTGAGGCAGTATGACAATGTAATACTGACTTGAGGTGTAACTGAGTAGTGGACATATGAAAAGTTGCATTACCAGCATTTGCAATGTTTATACCTTGACCATTACTGACGGCTACATGCTCTTGTCTTGTATAAGGTTGAGAAAGGGCGAGTTGCTTAAAATTATACATGATGTGTTGATTTACGCTACTATCTGCAAACCATGTATTGGCTTCATGTTCGACATTAGTGTATGGCCTATGCTAACATGGCTGCTAGTTGAGAAGAAGGGTGTCTCCCTTTATATGCATAATTCATATGATGAAAGTAGTCTAAGGTTTGATGATTGGATCGCCCACAAATTTGGCAGGGAGATTGAGGAGAGGTGACATTTTGTGGTGATTTAAGAGAGGTAGAAGGTGGCTTAGGTGGGGTGTTGGTGGATGGTTGTTTAAATGGAGGCATGGAGTTTCGGCTAGATGGAGGGTGGGAGGGAAAAGTTTAGGACGATTGGTTAGGCTTATTAGGATATTTTGGTTTGCGATGGAAGTTCGGTTGGTTTTGCTTGGGAGCAAACAAAGCAAAACTATTTGTATCTAGAGGGACGAATTTAAATTGGTTTTCAATAAGGAGCTCATTGTACATGAGTTCGGTTTGAAAATCATCAAATGACATGGGATGGTCTCTAGTGGCTAAAGAAAAAGATGTCAGAAAAGGGAGATAAGTAGGATTTAAGCCATGAGTAACATATGTGATTAGATCATCATCTTCAATGATCTTACTAGTAGCACTGAGTTCGGCATCAATCTCTTTGGCTTTATCAAGATAGGTAGTAAAGCTCCGAGATCCTTAAGTCAAGGCTTGAAGTTTGCGTTTTAAGTGACTCACACGATATCGGGATTTTGATGCAAATTTCTTCTCCGATGCAAATTTCTTCTCCAATGCTACCCAAGCTGGTCAAGCATAAGTCATGCCAAGCATAGAGATCGCTACATTATTGGATAAGGTGGAATTAATCCATCCGAGTACAAATTGATCTTTTTTCTGTCAAATGATGTATTTGGGATTGAGATTGGTTGTAGATTTCCCTTGACCATCAGTGAGAAATTGAGTTAGGCATGGTTCAAAATCATCCACGAAACCCATCAAGCTGTTGCTCTTTACTATAGAAACCATTTGGGACAACTAATTCAGATTGTTGAACCCATCAAGTGTAGTTGAAACAAGTTGATTGAGGTTGGGAGCAATGAAAGCAATGGAAGAGGAAGCCATTGGCTGAGAGGATCGGTATTTGCATGAGTAGAGTGCTCTAGTACCATGTAAATGTTTGAGTGATTGGGCTGAGTTTAGTTATTCAATTGAGCATATTGATGTATCTATAAAGATTACAATCTATAAGTACATAAAGATATACATAAAGATACCTTCTGATATGCTTATAACAAAATATTGAATATCCTATATATCAAGTGGTTTTGAATATTGAATTTGTTAAAGATTGAATCTGTTAAGATCTTTATCTGGTGATGTTGCATGTAGGGGCGAAACTACGTTAATTCTTAGGGGGGTTACCCCCCCTCCAACCCAAATTTTTTTGAAAAATTAAGTTAGTATATTGTATCTTACAAAAAAAAAATTTCTTATTCAGCCCCCCTAATACTGAAATTATTCTTCCTACTCTGAAATTCCTTATCTTTCAAATATCATAAAAAAGGTTTCCTTGTTAAATATAAAATGTACCTATAAAATGGCTAGCTGCGTGCATACTTTCACGATTGCAGGCTGCAACTTTCCATGTACAATGCCCCTGCTAATTGCTATAAACTGGTTCATTTGAATTCTTGAAAATTCTTTACAAGTCTATCTCTTGGACCTTTAGAAATTCTGACTACAAGATCGTTGCTTCTATAGAACGTTAAAGCCCAGCCTGCCCAATGTTTAAAACAAATCACTCATACAGATTATAGAAAAACAAATTACTTTTGTGAGCTCGAGACCATACCGTATTACTACATATTTCTTCTTCTTTTGAGTTTGAGCTATTTCTTCTTAATCCCCTTTTTGTTGCTGAGTTATTGTAATCGGAACGTCGTTGGGCAATTTCATCCATTTGTAAAGGCTTGGGTGATTTCCAAACGCTGGGGCCTGGGATCTCCGCATGCCATTTACAAAAGTCTGAAGGTAGCTTGGCGCTTGCTCTCACCTTTGGCTCTAGCCTCTCGGGTTCTATCTTTCTAATCTAAACTCTATATTGTTATTCCTTTTATATTAACTTGTTACCATATTCTAGAATCTGCTTTAGCTTTTGTTTTTATTTTTTATGTTTTACTCCTTACGCTTGCTTTTATTTATTTTTTATTCTTTGAAGTCTTATGCTTGCTTTTATTTTATTTTTTCTTTGAAGTCTTACATCTGCTTTTAACTTGTTATAACTTATATTTAAAATTTTTTATGATTTCTTTATTATTTAGCTTGTTTTAAAATCAGATTTTAGCCCTTTTTTTTTTCCTAAGTTTGCATTTAGTTTGTTATATTTAAATCTTTTTATTATTTAGCTTGTTCTATAATCTTTTATTATCATTATTATTATATTATTATTATTATTATTAAGCTTAGGTTTTTCTTTTTAAGTTTTAAATTAGTAATTTATTATTAGACTGTTAGAATGATTAAGTTTAGGCTTTTTGATCACTTAGACTATTACTCTCAGATTTTAGCATCATTATTCACTCTCATTTATTTAGACATTGAATATACTTAAAAGTATAGAAAAATATGAGTCAGTCAAAAATAAATAATTTTTTTAAAAAAGAGAAAGATGTGGATAAGTCGGAGAGTAATATACATTTAGAGTGCTTGATAACAATAAAACGTGATATTTCTATCACTAATGAACTTCTATCTAAAATTCTAAAAATACAACCTGAAGAAATGGATGCTACCTCTTTGGAACGTGATCCCGGATTACGTCCACAAATATAAGAATTTCTTACTAACCTATAAGATGAGATCCGACGTGCCTATCTTAAATCAGGTCCATATTAACCTAAATTCTCAGAATATTCATTTTCAGGAATAGACAATCAACGTCGTCGATTTCAATTTTCTTGATTTTAAAGATATTCTAATTGGTTGGAGTACTCACCTTCAAAAAATGTTGTATTTTGTCTTCCATAGTACGTCTTTACTAAGAAATCAATGGGCCGTCCGGGATCAGATGCATTTACCAATAAAGGTGTTGACAATTGGAAAAAAGTAAATGATGGAATGAATTTTCCTTTAATAGGACATGTGTGGAGAGATTCAAATTCACCACATAAAAATGCTGTAAAATGTTGTGAGAATCTAATGAATTATACAAGACATATTGACAAGTTAGTTGAAAAACAAACATCACAAGAGCTGATGAATAATCGGTTGCGGCTCAAAATTTCGATAGATAGTGTTTGTTGGCTGACGTTCCAAGCTTGTGCCTTTAGAGGTCATGATGAAAGCTCTGACTCAAAAAATCAAGGCAAATTTATTGAACTAATAAAATTTTTGGCAAGTTATAATGATCAAGTTAATGGAGTTGTCATGGAAAATGCTCCATCGAATGCCAAATATACATCACCAAAAATTCAGAATTTGTTTTTGCATATATTTACAAATAAGGTGCGAAATGTAATTCGCGAAAAAATCAGAGATGCCAAATTTTATATTCTTGTTGATGAAATTTGGGATTAGTTTAAAAGAGAACAGATAGTTATCATTTTGAGATTTGTTGATAAAGATGATTTTATTAGGGAGCGATTTTTTCGTATTGTGCACGTCAAAAATACTATGGTAGTAACTTAAAAAAAATAAAATATGTGTTCTTTTTTCTCGTTAAAACCTTTAAATTGAGAATATTTATGGCCAGGAATATGATGGAGGAAGTAATATGCATGGTGAATGGAATGGATTACAAGTTTTATTTCTTAAAGATTGTCCTTATGCATATTACATACATTATTGGGCTCATAAATTACAATTAGTTTTGGTTGCAGCCCATAAAGAAGCCAAACATATTCATCAGTTCTTTATCCATTTGACATCCATTATCAATATCGTTGTTGGTAGTTCAAAATGTAATGATGAATTACAATCTATTCAAGCTGCTGAAATTGAAAGTTTGATTACTTCCAATGAAATTAAGGCTGAAAAATGGGTAAATCAAATTGGTATGCTACATCAAGCTGGAGATACTAGATGAGGATCTCATTTCCAATCTGTTTGTAGCTTGATGAGGATGTTCGGTGCTACTTGTACAGTTATCAATACTATGTCAAACGAGGGATCAAATTACTCTCAACATAGTGATGTTGAATCGGCTTACATAGTATTAACATCATTTAAATTTATTCTGATATTACATATGATGAAAGAAATAATGGAAATTACTAATACACTTTGTCAATCTTTGTAACAAAATTCTCAAGATATTGTGAATGCCATGAGCCTAGTTACAACTACAAAAGTACTCATTCAAAAATTAAGAGATGATGAGTGTGAGTCTTTGCTTATTGATGTTAAATCGTTTTGTGAAAAACATCAAATTGATATTCCTGATATGAATGACCAATATATTCGAGGAAAATCGTGTTGTCAAGTTGAATGGACAACAATGGAACATCATTTTAGAATTGATATATTTACTGCTACAATAGATTTTCAGTTGTAAAAATTGAACAATAAATTTAACGACCAAATAATGAAACTTTTCATTTTTAGTGCTGTTTTAAACCCTAAAGGTGGATACAAATCATTTAAGAATGATGATATATGCAAATTAATTGAGAAGTTTTATCCACAAGATTTTACTGAGCAAAAAAAATTCTTTTTGAGAATCCAATTGCAGCATTATGAACTTGATGTGCTAATACATCCAGCTTTTCAATATATGTCTACATTATTTCAATTATATAGAGGACTAACAATTTTTAAAAAATCAAATATTTATTATTTGATTGATAAGCTAATTCGTCTAGTCTTAACTCTTATTGTTTATACTGCTACTACTGAACGGACATTTTCTACTATAAAATTTATAAAAATTAGATAGTGCATTCGAATAGAAGATAAATTTCTTGCAGATCATTTACTAATTTATATATATTGAAAAAGAAATTATCAAAAATTTTATTTCAGAAATGATAATAAAAGAATTTTATTTCATAAAAAATTATCATCAAATTTAATTTAAAAAAAATTTAAATTAACTGTCTCAAATATTAAATCTGAATTCTATCCTTAATTGCATGGAATGACTTTGGATATGATGCTGTTGCATGGGGTGATCCTTGATATTGCTGTGAGGATTCGGCGTCTGCATGTAACTGTCTTATATAGACTACTTTATTAAGACGAACGTGAGCTACCTCAGTAGGTCGACATTTGTTCCAACATGTTGTGCAATTCAATTTAAAAATTAAATATTAACGGACAATTTTACCTTGTTGTCATAAAATAAAAATAAGATAAAAATATGGTAATAGAATTTCCTTTAAAATCATAGAAAAGCGAAACTGGTAACTAAGATCACTATTAATTACTCAAAACTTTGGCTTGTTCGGAAAATACGATAAGATGAAAATTTTATAAATAATAATAAGATAGTTTTTAAATAATAATAAAGTAGTTTAAGTTAAATATTTTTTTTAGATTTTAAGAAAAATGAAAGAAAAAATTAAATAAAAAATAGTATAAAGTAGTTTTATAATATTATTTTTATTTGAAGATTTAAAAAAGTTGAATTTTTTGTTTTGTTTAAAGTTTTCAAACTTTTAATGGTTAATTTAAAAATTTTATATTTAAAAAAATGAAATAAAATAAAATGAGAATTTTGATCACATATATTTTCAAATAAGTCCTTGAAACGGCAATACAATATAACAGTCCTATAATGGGACGACACTCCAATTCAGTCGCATCCGTGGGATAACCTTCTTCAGGCGTAAATCCGACGGTTGATGTTGTTCCAAGGGCTTCGTAAAAGAGTAAGCCGTGGGCTTAAGGTAAAGAGGCTTAGAGAGCGGAGACTCGGTACTCCCTCTCCCTCTTCGAACACTCTCGAAGCTCGTCACCGAAGTATTCTTCTTCAGCGAATTCTTCCTTCTGGTGTTTTCGAATTCGTCACCATATCTTGATACGAGCTCAGTTCGGCGGAGGATTTCGGAAATTGGATTTCATGAAGAGCCAACGCCAACGATTTTGGTAACTCTTTTTAGGGTTTTGGGTCAATCTGGAAAACTTTTATGTCTCATATGGGCTGTTTGAGTTTATTACAAGGTATGCGGTTCTCAAGATTAGGGTTTTGTTAAATTCTGTTCTTGTAAAAAGCTTCAGGTGTAAGAGTCTGAGTTGTGTAAATTGAAAGCAAGTAAATTTTACATTACGTTTAAATCTTGACTTCAACTGTTAACTCATTAACTTGGCTTTGCCTCTCCTTAATCTTTCTGACTTGCAAATATAGGGATTTGTGAAATAAGAAAAGTTCGTATTTGCTACTTGATTTGTATCCTCTGTTTGGTTGCTTACGAAGTGGGGAATATTAGAAGAATTCCCTTTAAAAAAAATTCCGAGCAATATGAAGTGATGCTGAGTGGATTTTGTTTGGGTGGGTTACAAGTTTTGATGAATTTGATAAAACATCTCTCTCTTTCTCTCTGGTGTTTTCTTTTCCTACGTTCCTTAGCAATTAAAAATCTATAAGGTTAACTGGAATATGCTGAGTAAATGATCAAACTGTAAGGTGACAATTGTTGCTTTGGGGTTCAGTGGATAGTGAAGGATACTATGGTGGGGAAGAACGATAGGTACCCTGGCGGGTATTATAGTAATACCATTAATACTGCCGGCGAATCAGAGGGTTCTGGTATCTCAGGGCGAATTGACATAGAAATAACAGCATCTGAGGATTCAAATGTCCCAAAAAGGAAATGCATTAGTGTAAACTCCAAAAATTGTGATGCATTTGGCGTCCCTATGCAAGTTCTTCCCTTGTCAAACATGTTGCGATCTGAAAGAAAGGAGTTAATACATAGGTTGAAATTGGAACTTCAAGAGATTCGGGAACTGCAGAAGAAAGTTGAATTGCAAAGGACTAATGCTGTAACTCTGTCATCTTCTAGTGATATTCTCAGCTGCAGTAATGCACAAACTGTGGCACAAGTAGAAAATGTCAGAAACTCGTCAGCATTCACTTCTGTACCGAGTAAGAAATTGGATGATCCATGTCATGGACTGGGAAAGAAATTGAATCCTTCAGGTCCTAAGCAAAAGGCATGGAATCGCAGTATTTCTGGCAGGTTTGAGTCCACACCAAGCACTGCAAATGTAATTTTGATTAAACAGTGTGAGGCTCTGTTGAAGCGATTAATGTCTCATCAGTATGCTTGGGTTTTCAACACACCTGTTGATGTAGAGAAGTTGAATATTCCGGATTATCACACTGTTATTAAGCATCCTATGGATTTGGGGACGATAAAGACCAAGTTAGCTTCAGGAGCTTACACCAGCCTTGTGGATTTTCATGCTGATGTAAAGCTTACTTTCAACAATGCCATGTCCTATAATCCACCTGGAAATAATGTCCACTTAATGGCAGATACTCTTGCTAAATATTTTGATTTGAGATGGAAAGCTATTGAGAAGAAGCTACACAAGACTGATGCCCAACTGTTACCAGCAAAATCTAGCCCTTGTGAAGATGTGGTAATTGCGAAAAAAGTGATGCCTCCCTCAAAAAAGAGGAAAATCACGTCCCTGCCTCATGAAGTTATGCCAAAGCCTGTGAAGCATATAATGACGGAAGAGGAGAGGCACAGTTTAGGCAGAGAATTGGAGTCTTTGCTTGGAGAAATTCCTGTTCATATCATTGATTTCCTGAGGGAGCATAGTTCTAATGGAAGGAAATGTGGAGAGGACGAAATTGAGATTGATATTGATGATCTCAGTGACGATACCTTGTTTAGTTTGCGGAAGCTTTTGGATGACTATCTGCAGGAGAAACAAAAGAAACATGCAAGAACTGAACCTTGTAAGATAGAGGTACTATCACAGTCTTCCTCCAACTTCAAACTATTGAAGCTATAGTTTGCTACGTGTCTCTGCTCCATATATTACAAATACATGTTCCTGTATTCTTTTTTGCAGATCTTCAATGAATCAGGTCCGAGCAATTCTTTCATGCAGCCATGCAAAGGTCACATTCTCTTTCATTTAGTTGCACAGAAGAACAACTCCCAAATCACTTTTAGGACTTTATGTTACTTATTTATTCTCTATGCCACACTTTTGTAGGGAATGACCCAGATGATGGGGATATTGACATTGGTGGAAATGAGCCTCCAATTACAAGCTACCCACCTGTGGAGATTGAAAAGAATGCAGCACATAGAACCAGCAAATGTATCAGCTCAGGCAGATCCAGTGGTAAGTTGAGTTTGTCATCTGGTAATCTATTTTCACTTGGTCTTTCTCAAGATTCTTCCTTTAGAGTTAAAATCATTATCTGAATCAGGCTTAAAGCCCCTCTTGGTCCAATATAACCTGTTACTACGTTTGAAGCCCCAAGCAGATGGTAGAGAACACATTAAATTGATTATGCTTATCGAAGTACATATTTACCATTGTATGCAGATTTGGAGTCCGGCAGTCCTTCTGAAAGTGAATCTGATGGTGATAAAGCTTCGATTCCAGCTGATATATCAAAGGTAATTTGATGCTCCAATCTAGTTTTAATTGATAATAGATTATTTTTTGGTGAGCCTTTTTTCCTTGTTCCTAATGAATGTTTAGCTTATAATAGAGCAATTAACTGGATTGGTAATACCTCTTGTAGGGATGTTTGACTAACTATCATATTTTATTGGGTTTTTAGCTCATATGGTATGGATGTTGATGTTCAACCTGTGCTCTGCAATGTATTTTGTTTCCCAGGTACCAGAAGCTGTAAATTCTGGAGCTCGGTTAGACGATAAAACTAATGCTGTTGATCCTCTTGAAGGAAATCGTGAGTGTATTTTTCATGGTCTTTTCTCTCTCGCAATTTCTTAGTATTGTGTAACAAATAGTATACCTCTTCAAAATGTTTCGTCTGCAATTTCCTTGGACATCACTGGTAAAAGTGAATCCTAGGAAGATTGCCATTTGTACCTTTGTCTTTGAGTTTAGAAGAGTCATAAATGATTGATTGCTGTACGCGGATGATACACTAATTTTTTGTGATGTGGACAGCGAGTAAATCAAAGCTTTGAGGGCTGTACTTTTATGCTTTGAGGGCTGTACTTTTATGTTTTGAGGCCGTTTCGGGCCTCAAGGTCAACTTGGAAAAATTAGAATTGGTTCCAGTTGGTGGGGTGGAGAATATCAACTAACTAGCCGACTTGTTGGGTTGTAAGGTGGCTATCCTTCCTATGAGATATCTCGGACTTCCTTTGGGAGCTTCTTTTAAAGCAGAATCTATTTGGGATGGGGTGGTATAGAATGGGAAAAAAAGATTGTTTGGGTGGGAGCGTCTTTATCTTTCAAAGGGTGGGAGGCTAACACTCGTCAAAATCACTCTTTCCAATCTACCTACACCGCGTACAATCTTTAGAGAATTCTTATGATGTGGCATGGGAGAGGAACACAAATTTTATTTAGTGGGTTGGCCTAAAGTGTGTATTCCAAAGGAGATGGGTGGGTTGGAAGTGCGTAATTTGACCACCTTCAATATTAGCCTTACTAGGAAAGTGGTTGTGGAGATTCCCAACGGAAGAGTTGACGTTGTGGAGAATGGTTGTGGATGGGAAATATGGGTGCGAGCGGGGGGGTTGGTGTACTAAGGAGGTTAGGGGAACTTATGGACTGAACTTTTGGAAGTTTATTAGAAAGGGGTGGAATGCGTTTTCAACACATTATTTTTGAGGTTGGTGACGACACAAGAATTAGTTTCTGGCTTGACAAATGGTGTGGTGAGAGAGCCCTTTTTTCAGCATTCCTGAGGGTTTTCAGTTTAGTAGAAACTCAGCAAGCTACAATTTTCTATGTGTTGTGTTGAGTTAATGGCACAGTGTATTGGAACTGGACTTTTTTCAAGAATATTCAGGATTGGGAAGTTGAAGAGATGGCAGATTTTTACAGCTTCCTTTATTCCAGGCAAATAGGAGGAGGGGGGAGAGGTAGAATGTTGTGGAATCATCCCAGGCACAAGAAGTTTACCGTCAAGTCGTTCTACAAGGCCATGCAAGTATATCAACCGGTTGGATTCCCATGGAAAGGTATATGGAAAGCTCTAGCACCACCTAAGGTCGCTTTCTTCGTATGGACAATGGTACTAGATAAGATTTTGACGGCCGACAATTTAAGAAAACGAGGGTTGATAGTTGTCGAATGGTGCTATTTGTGTAAGAAAAATGGGGAGTCCATCGACCACATTTTTTTGCATTGTGGCATAGCAAGAAAATTATGGGATTTATCATTGGAAGGGTAGGGCTGCATTGGGTAATGCTTAAAGGTGTGGCGGATCTCCTAGCTAGCTGGAATAGATATCATCAGTGCAAGCTTTTGGCTGCGACGTGGAGGATGATTCCTTTGTGTCTATTGTGGTGTCTTTGGATGGAAAGAAATGAGATATGCTTCAACAATAAGGAAATGACAATGGGAGAAATTTGGGATTTTTTTGTATCTTCTTTGTACAATGATTTTCTGCAATTATACTAAAGAGAGGGGAGGTTCATGAGTTTTTGACTTCTTTTCAGTTCAATAGAATGTAACTAGGTCTATCTTTTGTATACTTCCTGTGTACTTGGGCTTTGCCTAGTTGCATTTAATCAATAAATGTTATTACTTATAAAAAAAAATTATTTATAGAATTGCAGTCGCACTTGCTATACCTGGCAAAATTCTTTTTTGAAGTACTTCCTTTAGTCATGGAATTGTGATATGTGAGGTTATTTGCCTCCTATCATGGATCAGAGTGCTTGTTCTGGCACGACTATCAAGTATTTCAGGAATGATAATCGAGTTACATTAAGTAGAATGTTGTCATAAGGTTAGGAAGTGCTGCATCTGGGGAGAAAACTGTCTTAAAAGGAAAACTGATACATATTATATTATCAGCCGTGTGGCTTCTACCTGTAGTTGAAAATAAACCTCAGCTGCCACATCCGTCGACTAGTTTTTTACAGCTTTACAACTGAGCATTTATTTTATTTGTGGCTGGTATTGATGATGTTTGAAACTGTTGTGTGCGCACTTCAAAGTTGACATGGTTTGGAATGCTTGGTTTCTCCTTGAAGCTGGACTATGGCTGTAAATTCATATTACTGCTTTTGTATACTAATTCATGGTTTGATGCAGAATCTGTCAGTGGATTGGATCAAGTTGAGCAGACATCCCTGCAAAAGCCAAGTTCTGTTGATCAAGATTGCCGTCAAGATGGTAAGCTTAAGAGTTTACAAGGGAAATGTGCTGTTAATCCTAGAGTAGTTTCCAACTGTTCATCCCTTAAAAATTGTAGGGGACAGTGCTCCAACTGAGAGGCAGGTCTCCCCTGAGAAACTCTACCGGGCTGCTCTTTTGAAGAACAGATTTGCTGATACTATCTTAAAAGCTCGAGAAAAGACACTGGCACAGGTTGGATATGGATTTGGGTTATTCAATAATTTACCCCATTCATGTATATCTGTTTTGTAAGTATTAAACCATTTGGGTGTGATTGGATACAATCGATCTGGCTGAGATCAGGGTGAGAAGTGGGATCCTGAGAAATTGCGTCGTGAAAGGGAGGAGCTGGAATTGGAGCGGTGGAAAGGTTTTGACTTTATGCCTTTTTATGCTTGTGATGATATTTGGCTGCCCGTGTTTTTATACGAGGTTTATCTTAATACATCTGTGAGCAAACTTTTTTATTTTCATCATTGATCCAGAAAAGGCACGGTTACAAAGGGAAGCCAGGGCTGCTGAAGAAGCTCGAAGGCGGGCAGAAGCAGAAGATGCTGCAGAGTCCAGACGGAAGAGGGAGCTTGAGAGGGAAGCAGCACGACAGGCATTGCTACAGGTAAATGAGCACACTACAAACCACAATGTTGTATATGGCACTATTCCTCTTTAGGTTTTGTTGTAACATATTCCAGCACCACCCTTGCAGATGGAAAAGACGGTTGAAATCAATGATAATTCGCGGTTTCTTGAAGACTTGGAAATGCTTCGGAGTGGCCCGGCTGATCAATTACCGAGCTCTGTAGACGAGACAAGCCCAGATCACTCTCAGGATGGCTTGGGTAGTTTCAAGTTTGGGGGCTCAAACCCCTTGGAACAACTTGGCTTGTTCATGAAAGTGGATGAAGAGGAGGAAGTTGAACCACCAAGTAATCCAATAAATGATGTTGAGGAAGGAGAAATTGACTAAGTAATATTATAGCCTTTTGTCTTCGTTAATGAATTGGGAGAAGAATAGAAATCAAGTTCGTTTGTGGTATAGTGAGTATGCCTGCCCCCCATCAGTTAAGGCTCTTACTTTTTACAGGGGACAAGCTTATACTGAAACAACGAAAAGTAGAAAACGGCAAACACTGAACCGACAAAAGTTAAATCCCCTCGTTAAATTTGTTGTTAGATTGAAGATGTTTCAGACTTTGGTTGAAAATGATTGGGAATTTAAGAATATGATGACCCCCACGGTCCACAAAATTATTTTTCAAATTATTTTATTACTGAATAATATGATAATATCATTTTTTATTAAAAATAATAATATTAATTAAAATCTCCGGACTTGTCTATCTAATTTGAATTGTAAATATAATATAACCATAGTTTAAACTTTAAAACATAACATTGTTAAATCGTATCATATTTTTAGAACATCAATTAAAAGATTAGCATTGGATTTATTGAAAGAGAAATGATAGATGCAGTCATGAAGTTGCAAGTGGCGTGCAGTCAGTTTGTAAAAAAATGAATATATATAGGATCCACGTGAAAAAGTTAATTTTTTTTCTAAAGTAACTGTAAGTCATTTATAATTTCACGACTGTACGTAACATTTACCCAACTTAAAAAAAGAAATATTATAAACAAAAAAGAACTTATCTTACTTACAAAAGGAGTCGGTGTCTGGATAAAAAACCAGCTTTTGCTTCCTCTTCTTATTTATACTTACTGTAGGGCGAGCACTTTCGTACCTTTAGTTTTGAATTAAATCCCAAGTAAGCCCTAGAAGGTAGAACGAATATCGAGTAAATTGCAATTTATTCAAATCAAATAGCGCCGGAGGGTGTGAAAACTAAAAGTTCACACCTTCCTGAACAAACCCTAGAAGAAGATTAATTTTTCGTTCCCACCCGTTTCTCCGTTCTTCTGACTTATTAGACTTATTAGAAAGAATTCCTTTCCCGTACTTTTGAGTTAGAATTCCATCAAAAGATGGAAAATTCAGCTGTTTGCCCCATCCCGTTACTAGTCCTGTTCTTCTTCATGTTCTTCACGATCTACCTCGTTGCCTACTTCATCGTCTTCCGCAATTGGAGCCCCAATATCCGACCCGAATCTTCCAGCTGCTTTATCTCCCTTGCTCACGGCACACCCGCGGTCCTCTTGTCCACCTTTTCCGTACTCGCGGACTCAAACCGCGGTTTTGCCTCTCCCAACACCGACCGCCAGAACTTAGTCCTCGACTTCAGCATTGCCTACTTCTTAATGGACCTTCTCCACTACATCGTCTTCTTCCCCAAGGACGTCCTCTTCATCGCCCACCACTTGGCCACGCTCTTCGTCTTCGTCACCTGCCGCTATCTGGTCTCCCACGGCGCGTACGCCATTCTCGTGCTCCTCATCCTCGCTGAGCTCACCAGCGCCTGCCAGAACACTTGGACCCTCGCGAATGCGCGAAAGAACGACGTTGCATTCGCCGCCAAACTGTACGGTCTCCTGTCTCCCCCCTTTTATACGGTTTACTCGATTATTAGGGGCCTTGTGGGGCCGTATTTTCTGTACGAAATGTTTGTGTTTTACGTGAGTGGGGCAGCAAAGAGTGTGATCCCGAAGTGGGTCTGGGTTTCTTGGATTGTTGTAGTTCTTACGGCTATATCTGTTAGTATATTGTGGGTTTCAAACTTGTGGGTTGAGTTATATAGCGAAAGAACGGGAAAATTGGAGAAGAAAATTCGATAGAAACATTTATGCTTTAGTGGCAACTTTTTCTTGTTAGTTTTAGCTTCTGTATTTTAATTTTATTTTGGAGAAGTTTGGAAATTTGAGTTTTTTTAAACTCTATATCGATGTATGTTCCCAAACAGAATAATGGGAGGTGGGTTTTGTGAGATATATGTATCAGTTTGCATTCAACGTTGTACGTAGTAGTTTGGATGAATTGAAAAATGTTCTCAAGGTGAACTAAATTACTAATGGTTGTTTTCTTAATACTCCTTAGAAAGTTTCTTACTAATTAATACCCCATTTTTCCTTCCTTTTTAGAACACGCCCTAAAAGAGCGAAGCAATTTTCAATATAATTTTCCAGTTTCTTAAAAAAAAAAAAAAAAAAAGAAAAAAAAAGTCTCTTGTAACTACTCTAGTACGAAGCAGGAAGTATTTTGAGTATCATTCGATGTCATTTAGAACCAAGACACATTATTTGGAACAGTGGGCTAACGTTATTTGAGATCAAAGATCTGTCAGAAATATAAGACCTGTGCGAAATAGATTATAATTAATTTGAACCTGAGACTTGTGGCCGATTAACCTGTTTTCCACACAATCTAGTATTCTGGAGCTGTTGATTGCAGGAACCTTGTGCCCTCTCTTAATAAAGGCAAGTATTCTGCTGTTTTTGCTGATATATGACGAGTAAATCATAATGTCTTTCACTCATGCTGAGAACACACATCAAGAGTTTGGTTATCTTATTGATGAGTACAGATATAATATGCTAACATTATTAGATTTAACAGCTGCAGACTTCTCTGGCGTCTGAGGTGGTTTAAGAGTAGAAGTGGTAGGTCTTGGCTTGAATTATGATGTTTCTTAGCCCTCCAATAGGTGAGAGAATCATCAGCAGGAGGCCCAGTATGATGCAGATCTGAAATTCAGCAAGCCAAATTCGATGATCTGATTTTGGATTTTAAAGCTGATGAAAGTACAATGAGGACAACGAAGCATTATTTAAGTTGAACATACCCAGTTGGTACACCAAGATAAGCATTATTTACAAATTCTTTGGTTTGTAAATGGAAAGCCACATGATGCAGGGGAGCTGAAGAATGTATGATACAGGAAAAACTTGTATGAAATACTTTGTTGCAAGGCATTTGTTGCAAGGCATTTTTCCTGAATAAGAATCTAATATCTATAACATTTCATTTTTAATTATTAGAGGGATGGATTACAGCTTACGAAGTATGTTGTTGGCGCAAATGCGAATCCTCCAAAGAATCCCAGAAGACCACCGAAAAAAGGGAAGGTAATGGCTACAAACATTGTGAATGCTGAAATGAAAAAAGAAAAAAAGAAAAAAGCATGGGACAGCATTTATATAAGAAAACTCAATGAGATTGTTACTTAGCAACCTCATTGAAACAAAGGGGGGATTTTGCTTACCAACATATAAATTGCGTACAATGAAACGAAGAGGGGTTGATGGTCTAAAATGCATCTTCTTTACCAACAAAGTTTCTATCATGTCAAATACAGGCATTGCATATATCTGCATTAAGACAATAGAAGCAAAATCTTGATAAGTAACCTGTTTTACTGACTTGTCTATGGAAAAGAGATACTGCAAAGCACACCTGATAGCTGCCAATGACATGGACGACGACAAAGAGGTTAGCTGCTACGATAAGCCATTCAGGTTTCTCTAACGAGATTAGGATGTTATCTTCAACTTTGTTTCCGAACATGTAATATCCAACGAGAGCAACTGGGAAGTAGCACAAAGCCACTACAACATAGGCGACCACCACTCCTCTCCACATAGGTCGCTTGGATGGTTTCTCAGGCGTAGAAGGGATTGTTGCTTGGATCTCTAATACCACGTTGTGTCCGGCATAAGCAAAAGCTACATCACCCAAGGCAGTGAAGAAGTTGAACACTGTTCCTGACGTGCTCGAGGCTTTATAACCATAATCCACATCTGCCTGAAGCCCCTTATGGACTGACGCTGCCCAAGCAATTGTAGAGTAACTGCATGACAACCATATTAGCAAACAATGTTATTTTAGCCAAATAAATGGAAGTTTGAAATGTATTTTGCTTGTGGGAATTCTTTGCTGTGATATTTGTATGTTTGCTTGATTCATTATTATTATTTTTTTGCCTTTGACATTGATAGATTTTCAGTTTCTAATTAAGTAGGCATTAGATTTCCTTGTAACTCCTTGGATCAAGTTCATTTTCCTCTTTCATTCAGATACCAGCATTATTTCCCTGCAAGAGGACTGAGATTACGTCAAAGACATCACCGCTGCTGCCAACGAGACCCCAGAGATGGAGTTGAAGTTTGGGAGGTGGGAGAGGACAAAATGAACCGTAGTGAAAATCATGATGAAGTAGGTAGTTTTGATTTGTTTGCAATCTTTGCATAGTATTTTATACACCTTTTGTAGCGATTTCCCTCCAGTGACCATGTACACGATGTCCACTCCTACTTCGCAAATGAGCTGTTGCGGTACCACAATGTACAGACCAAGCTTTTCGCCAAAGGCTTGTTGACCCAGTTCATGGTACCTATCAAACCTTTTTCCTGGAATCATTTCATGCATTTCAACCATTTGCCAAAGGGTGTATAAAGTGATTATCCATGAGAGTATTAGGATGACTACCCCAGGACCCCTGAAATGAAAGATAGAAAAGCAGCGAGATGATCAGATTTTTATGCTGCTTTCAGAATACAGGGACTGATGGAGTCTGAATGGCAAGCATCCTCAAGAACTGTTACTTTCTACCAATTCTGAACAGGACTTTCTATTCGAGGTATACTCTTATAAAATTCTAGGGATGATGTAATTATGTTGCAACATATATAGTTAAAAGCACATCATATCCATACCAATCAATAAGGCAGTCTCAGGAAATGATACACAATAACTTTGCCAATTTTTGGGTGTGTTGCTTTGTTTGGGACATACCATCCTAGATTGGCCATGGCATAGGGAAGACTCAAGACACCTGCTCCAATCATGGCAGTGACATTGTGGAAAGCAGAGTACCACCATTTTGCGTTCCTCGAAGATGTGATTGGAAGCCAATCGTCGATCTCCTTCTGTTCTTTTGTACGTTCATCAACCTGTAATAAATGATAACAAATCTCTTAGGCAAAGTTCAAAAGCCAAATTAATCCCATCCCAATAACCCTTCCTCCCATCAACTAATAGGAGTCGTTGTTTCTCCATATTAAAGTATTTGGATTGAAGTTTCATGAAAACACTTCACAGTTCGACAGAGTTACATTGTCGACAATTTTTGTATTTTCATTTTCATCAGGGGTACTATCCTCAACGTTCATTGCAGCACTACAGAAAACACCGCAAAGTTTTGTTGGAGAAGATGACACTGTTGACACATAGAACAAAAAGGCGAAAACGTTATATATATATATATATATATATATATATATATATGCTACTCAAGCTGTGCAAATACGGAGAACTCAAGAAAATTAGTCATGGCCTCTGGATGACACAGGAATTCTTGAAGGTGACATTTTTGTTTGACACGCATTTTTACGACAAAAAATCATGTGATAGATTGGGTGAATTCTAAAGCTTTTGATATCTAACGGCTAAAGCATAATAATAATAATAATAATAATAATAATAATATAAGCACTCCTATTGCGTTAACTCTGGTCTTTCCTATGCGTATGCATTTAGAGATTTTATCGTACCTTTCGAGTCTTTTTGTGCAGGTGCCGTCCCAAATTTGTCACTTAATTTATTTAGCCAAAGAGCAATCATGTACAAAACTCTATTCATTCTAAGAACATTGCTCGTTGTTTGGATCACCCATTACGCATATGGTTGCAAATATTGCTGTATTTAGTTAAATTGCACTCCTTTATTATCGTCTTGCAGTTTGGAGGTCCAACCTGGGACAATGTTTTATTCTCTCTTTTAGTAGTTATCATTTGGTTCATCAATTTGTCTAGTCCTCTGATCTTAGCCATGTTGTGATTTAGATTCATATTATAAAACTAATTGGAACCAGAGGAGTCCGAAATCGTTTATTATTCCAAGATATCCATTTAACTATGCGTGAAGTTTGATAGGTAGACGATTATATTATATTAATACGAATAGGCAAAGCCGAGTACATAGATGGTATACAGGAGATTACACCTAATTAGGAAAAAAAAAATATAAAAATAAGAAAAGCATGAAAATCAAGGCTAGAGAAATCTACAGCTTTTGGCCCAAAAAGAGATAGTTCTAATAAATCTAATCTATTTCAAAAATTACTAAGCTTCATTTATATTCGAAGACGAGACGAGTTCGTTTCAATTTATCTCAAACTCATTATTACATATTTTCTTATTTTTATATAAAATACAAATCCTAATACATATTTTTCAAATTTCAATACAGTTTTTTCAATTCCCAAGTCAATATTTTCGAATTCATAAATAATAATAATATTAAAAAAGAAACTCAACTTAATTCAACTCAACTCATCTCAACTCATCTCCAAAACCAAACGGGGCCTGTCTTCAAATGTTTTGTCATTTTGTTCCTTCCAAACACACTATTGAGATTTGTGGAAGACCATTGAGATTCGGCCAACAAGCTAGAAGTTCGACTATTGTATCAAGCATAACCCAGGTTAACTCTTCCCCTCAGAATATATCATAATGATCTTGTGATCTCGCAATGTAGTAGAAGATGGTCCACAGTCTCACCACTTTCCTTACACATACCACCATTCCACCACTATCATCCCGCGCTTCCATAAGTTATCCATCGTCAAAATCTATTCTAAAGATACTGTCCAAGCAAAAATTGCCGCATAGGAGGGTCCTCATTTCTCTAAATTCTTCTCTTAATTTGGAAAGAAAGTATTATGCGGTTGTGTGAAGGCCTTACAGAAAAAGCGAACTGGAAAAAACCATTTTCTAGCAGATATCAACCACAAAGTATTAGCTCCTTGATTGCTCGGTCTCATAGAGTATTAAGAGTCAGAAGAATTCTACAAAAATTGTTGACTTTCCAATCTTGGGCCGCCTACTGAAGCTCACATTCCATTGTTGTAAATCACCATCCGTCTTTATAACTACAATCTTGGTTCCATTATGCATGATTTGAGGCTCATGCTTCCTATAGTGAATTTAAAAAGTATATGCTTCCCCAAATTATTAAGGTTGAATCTTTGGGAAAATTGTTCCCGGCTACAAAACTGCAACAAAATAAATAACAATAATTAAGTGATGGAGGAGCTCGTGCCTCCTAGTTTAGTTTTATTTAAAGGGAACTTTAATTTGATACTATCTACCCAACAACATTTTGCATATTGAATTATTAAGAGTACTTTTTGGGGGGTGAAAATCTAAGGATCCAAATCATAAAGATAACAAGATGTGTTGCAAACGAAGAAAACACCAAACTACATGTGCCAAAATGCTGCAAGAAAGTAAGAAAGACAGACACCAGATCCATAAGCTATATATATAATGACTTCACAAATTTCCTTCTGTCATACATAATTGCATTCAGCAAGCACGAAACGCCAATACCTACTTTGAAAAGCACAAATGAACACAACGAGTGGGGTGATACACATACGTATACAAAGCAAAATGACAAAGAAAACAATGCAAAGGCCTGTAGAAGTTCGTTCCCCTTTGAGTCGGTTCTGTGCCCAGAATTTCCTTCTCCACAGACATATAGCACATAGCATTGTATCAATACTTGTACAATTCTGACAACCACCTATTAGTGCCACAATGAATACCAAACGCGGTTGAAAGATTTAGTTTTGTAAGATCATTGGCTTCCCTTTCTATGTCTTAAGGATTGTATCTGCAGTTACCCAATACTTCTTTGGCTAGGGGGATGCCTTAAGAGTAAAAAGTATAATGCTTGGCTTGAATAATGATAGTCCTCAGCCCTCCAATAGGTGCTACAATCATCAATAGAGCGCCAAGTATGATGCATATCTGAAATAATTTGAAGCCAAATAAGATAAACAAAACTTAAAAGTTCTAAGCAGATCAAAAGACAGTGGGGACAATGAAACTTGAATCAAGTTGCACATACCCAGTTACACCACCAAGACAAGCTGAACTTCCTTGGTTTGTATATGGCAAGCCACATGATGCAAGGGAGCTGAGGAATTTAAGGAGAGAGAGAGAGAGAGAGAGAGAGAGAGAGAGAGAGAGAGTGAGATCCATGTGAAGTCTCTTTTCTCAGATGGCAAGTATTAAAGCAAAATTTAAATATAATGTTGTGCTAAAACTAGGATTAGAATAGCATCAATACTAAAACAGAATGTGGCTTACAAAGTATGTAGTTGGGGCAAAGGCAAACCCTCCAAAAAACCCAAGAAGACCCCCAAAGAAAGGGAAGGTAATGGCGACAAACATAGTAAATGCTGCAATAAGAAAATGTTTTTATCAACTTGAGTTCAAAGGAACTGGTGGTTTGGGATCCCACTACCTTGTCTGTGATAAGCATAAGTAAATGGAAAGAAAGGGTGATGGGAGGGGAGGAGTTTACTTACCCACATATACAGAGCGTGAAACGAAACGAAGAATGAAACTTGGCTTGAAATGCAATTTCTTTAGCAATACAGTTTCTATCATGTCAAACACTGGCATCGCATATATCTACATTAACAGATAAAAGCAGAGGTTCTTTAGTAAAGCAACATTGATCATTCCGAGAAAATATACACCAGAGTTTGAACATCACCTGATAACTTCCAATAACATGGATGACAACAAACATGTTAGCCATTGCAATAAGCCACCTAGGCTTCTGCAATGACATGAGAATATTATCTTCAACTAAATTTCCGAACATCCAATAACCAATAAGGCCAACAGGGAAGTAGCACAAAGCCACAACTATATAGGCAACAATGACTCCTCTCCACATGGGCCCTTTGGATGGCTTTTCGGGTGTAGATGGGATTGTTGCTTGGATTTCAAGTACCACATTGTGCCCAGCATAGGCAAAAGCCACATCACCCAAGGCATTAAAGAAGCCAAAGATTGTTCCAGAAGTAGTCTTGGCTCTATAGCCGTATTGCGCATTTGGCTGAACACCTTTGTCAACAGAAGCTCCCCAAGCAATAGTAGAGTAACTGCCAGATAGCATAACAAAAACGCCACATCAGTATCCGTCCCACTTCTGTTCACTTTTTCTTATCTTCCTACTTTTCAATATTTGCAACAAAAGTTGGCACTTCGATTAGAGAAAAAAAAGTGCATTTGTACCTTAAGGACATGACTGCTGCAGCCAAAGAGACTCCGGAGATGGAGTTGAAGTTGGGGAGATGGGAGAGCACAAAGTGAACAGAGGCAAAAATCATGATGAAGTAAGTTAATTTGATGCTTTTACAATCTGGACAGACCGTATCATGAAACTTCTTCAACGATTTTCCACCCGTGACCATATACACTATGTCCACACCGACCTCAACTATAAGTTGTTGAGGCACCACGATATAGAGACCAAGTTTTTCACCAAAGGCATACTGACCAAGTTCATGGTATCTATCAAACCGTCTCCCAGGTACCATCTCATGCATCTCAACCATTTGCCAGAGTGTGTACAAAGTGATGATCCATGATAGGACTAGCACAACCACCCCCGGACCCCTGAAATTGATGAAAGCAAAACTCACTGTAATTGGACATTCTACTGCAAATGATATCATTTTGAAGCAATTTAAGAAGCAATTTATTTCTAACTAAATCTTATGGAAACTATAATTTAAACGTACCATCCAAGCTCGGACATGGCGTAAGGGAGACTGAGAACACCAGCTCCAACCATGGCAGTGACATTGTGGAAAGCTGAATACCACCATTTTGCATTCCTAGATGAAGTAATCGGAAGCCAGTCATCAATAGCCTTCTGCTTTGCTAATTTCTCTTCAATCTGTAGTAGATAGTTAGACAATTCTCCATGATCAGTATCAATGACAACGTAAAGACCATTTCAAACACAATAATAATCAAACAGTTAGCACACTTTTATTCATGCTAATTAAATCAGCAATGTTTGAACTAATAAGACAGCAAAACGGGACAGTTCTTTGCAGTTAATAAATAAATCCAATACATTTGAAGTCAGTTAACAATAAACATCAATCATGGACAGAAAAAATATGCTTAAATATTGTCTTTTGTTTCCCTATAAATTGGAGCTGATCATTCGTAATGACTTAGTTATTATGTATGGGGCATATTATGATCATTCTAATGACTTTGACAGCAGAAATCCCCCTAATTTTTGGAGGGGAACGCCGAACAAACAAAGTGTTTTGTTCAAGAACTTTTGTGCAAGGACATATATATTGGCCATGGCGTGGTGAAATTCTTAATTGGCTTCTTATGTATAAACTAACATCCTCAGCCACCTAGTATGGTCCAGCTCCTAAAAGATAGTACATGGTAGATATTCCTTTTATAAATAGCTACTAAAGATAGTAGATAAACAGCCTCCAATAACTTTTAGTCTTTTCCACCCAACCAACCTAGTAACTTTCCTTAAAATATTAGGTGCACCTAATCCCCAAATTCCAATTGTAAGTTTGCTTTTACATGAAACTGCTGCAGGCCAAAAGAGAATGGTTCTGCTCAAAACCTTATTAAAAGAGGTATATTCATGTCAACCCGATATGGTAAAGGAATTTCCAAGTTCCAACTAAGGCACATGGAATTGGGTGCATGCATTGCTTTTATATGAAACTTATGAAGAAAGTAAGAAGAACATGGATGCTAAAGATATTATTAATTTGAGTTATTCTACTCTTAAGTTGGTATATAGAGCACGTCATCATCTACATCTATTAAATGGTAAAATTTGATTAATAAGTGTGCTCTATATTCCAGCTTGAGAATATAATTTCTGTATTAAATTTAGTCTCTAATTGGTATATTCATGTTGACCAGGCATGATTTAAGGAATTCCCAAGTTCCAACTAAGCCACATGGAATTAGGCGTATGCAGTGTGAAATTAAAAACCAAATTTTAGCAAGATCACCACCCGACTATGACCTGCCTTTAAAAAACGCATATAATATGCAAACAACTTCATTACAAGTTGCCATAATTTAGCACAATATAAAAGATCATCAATAAGTACATTGAGCATCAAATTGCCAGCACACAAGGGAATATTTTATAAAATGAGAGATTTGGTCAACTTGTTTGAAGGCAAGTCCAAAGGAAAAGATAACAAAATAAATAAGCTTGATTGAAGCAAAATGCCGGTAACATGGGGCCTGCATGTGGAGCCCACGCGTGCGAACATGGGATAGTTTTCGATTTTACTAGAGATTGTCTCCTACCCAAGTATTTGTCTCTCAGACTCTTGACCCTCTGGTATGGAAAACAAGTTTCTGTATTAATTGTCGACTCCAGATTCTTTAAGTCTTTGGTATGGAAAACCAATTTCAGCTCATTCTGTGAAAAATAACAAATAAAAAAGAACGATAAAGGCTTTAGAACTAAGTTACTAACTAGTTTCATTATCCCTATTGTTTTTTTTTTTTTTTAAAAAAGAGAATATTTTCCCTGGCCAAGGAATTAAATTAAGAACCCCAAAGAAACATCCTTTCAGTCTATCTATATATCATTTCAGAAACTCGGAAAAAACTATGAACACCTCGAAATTATTTGCTGTAATAATTGTTTAAGTGTGGTTTGTGAATGTTAAATTATCGCTTACATTTTGATTAAAGAGGGATCGTCTAATTAGTGGAAAAAATTAATATATATCCCAATATTGTCATAATTTTTTTATGTAATCCATGCAATCAAATGGAAATATATATGCAACAGAGAAACGAAGATAAAAGAAACAACAATATAAATACAGAACTCCAGTAATTTTGGAAAATTCAGTGAGAGAGAGAGAGACAGAGAGAGTGAGACTTACGTCAGCGCGGTCGTATGAGTAGTCCTGGTTAGTCGGAGCTTGAGTTCCCATAGCTGTGTACACTGCAGTGAATTGCAGAAACCGGGCAAGGAGAAATGGCAGAAATAAGAAAGTTTGAATATAGTGCAAGTTTCAGCTCACCAAATGTCGAAATGGATTTTCGTATTTAAGGATGTGAGAGAGAGAGAGAGAGAGAGAGTTGATGTGTTTTTGTTTGACTTGGAGAAATCTTCTTCTACGAAACAGCTATGCAATCGAATTATTAAAATTAAAAAATATCAAAAACTGAATCCTACAACATTAATTGCAACCGATATATAATTTTTTTGGATTCAGACATCAAATGAAATGTGATATAAATAATAATAAAATGAGTAGTTAATATAATTTGAAATTTGAAATGAATAATTAAAATGAATTCAAAGTACAAAATAAATTATGAATAATAAAATTTAATTTATAAAACAAATCGGGTCTAAATCGTTTCAAAGAACATAAAAAATAAGAACATGTATATAGAACTTATATTACATGTCTATCTGATTCCCAAATTTATGATGCTAGATAAGACAAAGGATCATGACAAATTAGTAGAATACTTGATCTACTCCGATCCCTAAGCCGCAAGTAATAAACAATTTATTTTTTTAAGTTTTAAGATAATAATATTAAAAAACAATATTTTATTTAATTTTAAATTTTTTATTAAAATTATCTTATTTCATCTCATTATTCAAACCGCATCATCTCATCCCTACGATTGAAAGACAAACTATTAAATTAATTATAAAAAATATATAATATAAATATTTTTAGAGGTGTAAGAAATCCGGTCTGAATTGGATCGACCGGATCAGTTATTTTGGACTGAACTGGAATGAATGGAGTTTGATCTGGTCCAAGTACAAAAAACATCGGACTGAATAATATTCGGTCCGGTCCAAGTCCATTGAATTTCTTCACCTAGACCAGAATAAATCGAATAGCTTAATTAAAAATAAGTATATATATATAACCTTTAATGTGTAACTCTAATATATAGTAGATAAGTACTAATATATAAATTATTAGTACTAATGCATAACTATAATATATAATATATAAGTACTAATATATATATATCTTTTCATGTATAACTATAATATATAGTACAATATATAGTACATAAGTACTAATATATAAATTAATAGTATTAATGTATAACAATAATATATAATATATAAGTACTAATATATATATATAAAAGTACTAAGAGTATTAGAGTTGTAGTGTAAAGTAATAAGAGTATAATAGTTTAATATACTATTATTAAGAGTAAGTTTTTAAAAGATTTTTTAGCTTAAATCTATTATTAAAAAAAAAAGAAATTGACTGAAAATAATTGAATTTGGGTCAAAAAATAAATTTAATCATTGTAAGATTTTGAATTGAATTTGACCCATTAAATCATGTCCGGTCCCCCTAGATTGAACTTGGATCAACTCTAGACAGAATGAGACTAGACTAGTATGGATCGAATATCACTTCGATCTGGTCCAGGTTGAGGAAAATGCTGGATCGTATAGAATTGGTTTATCGCTTTCTCAGATCGGACCGGACCGAACAGTTGACACCCCTAATTATCTTCTACTTTTCATAATTTTCTAATACATTATCCCCGCCTATATCTAAACGAGAAGGGCAAGGATGTGCATCCCAACAATTTTTTTTAATATGATTCCAAACTCGAAAATATGGGTGAATTTGATGATTATCCGTCCGAATTAGACTCGGTTGGATAAAATATCCTTTTTCCCATTTAGATATTATTATGGATCCAATTATTTAACCGGTTATTTGTAATCATATTTTTTTAATATGTAATTTTTATTTCAAAACGAATTTGTTTTTATACATGCAAAACGCGTGTAAAAAAACTAGAGTTAAAAAAAGTGGAGTTAGAAATGGTCCATCGACTTGATGCATCAATTAAAATCATAAAGTATCTAAATGGTCTACTTGATGGATGAATAGGCCCACATATATTCCCGTGAATCATTTGTAAAAAGAATGGAGATTCAACAATGACTTTTGAGGGAGATGGTTTGATAATCAACTTACATTAGGAATATGCAGAGTACGAATATTCATTGGGTAAAAGAATCATTTGATTCTTTAAGGGATGCCCATGCAAATTATCAATAATTCGTCTCATTATTATTGATCTCGGATGTCCAAGATGATCATGCCAAATCATAAATATTTTGGGATTAATGCACTTCTGGTGCATTACCACATATGATTCAATTGTTCTTATATTTGTATAATATAATCTAGAAGAGAGAGTATGCAATTTTTCTAATACGAGTTTCTGGCCCGATATTATTTTATTAATGAGAAGATGCTCTTTACTGTTTCTTTCCTAGTTTCAATATGATAATCGTTATTGAAATTTCCTTTTTACCTGTATGGCCAAATATATCTAACAATTTGCACAATCAAATTTGTTAGATATCAATCGTGTGAATATTCATAAATATGTAATAAATAAATTATTAAGCATAACACACCAATTGGTTACGAAGGGAAACCTTTTAAAGAACTTTTCAAAAGTAAAACTGGGACAACCAAATCCAGGAAAGTCATTTTTATTGATTGAAAATTAGTTTATAAGTAAGTTATTTAATTACAAAACCTTTGTCAATTAACCCTCTTATTTGACTGGAAAAAAGACTCGTTTATCCCTACCTCGGTAGCAGCTAGAACCTCTGGCGATCTTCAATCTATGTTTTTCCTACTAGAACTTCCAGTGGTTGATCACGTACACCAATCAACAATCTTTTCAAACCTTAAACAAGATCACACTCGCAAGTGTATAAAAATTATAAGGAAAATTCTCCACTAATTTTCCTCTCAAATGACTCTAAAAAATCTCCAAATATTAGTTTTGGCCGAAATCCTTTCCTAGAGTTACCATATGACTTGATTTAAAAAAGTAATCTAAAAGTGCTGCTGAAACGCGTCTGCTGACAGGTTATCCTTCATCAGAATCCGTTTGCTGACAGGTTGCTAATAAATTTCCGGATTTACTACTGCAATTTGAATTTCGAATTTGCTTTCTGATTTTATCCTTCCAGATTTCGAAATTCAATTCTTCAGTCTCTTTAACAGACTCTTAAACTCCTAAATGAACTCAAAATACTATGGATAAATCCCATAATTTAAATTACATTCATTCAAAAATCAAAACTTATCCTATTTGAATTCAAACTCAACAATTCAAAATTACAGCTTTAGAAATAAAATGAAATCTTATCCTATTTGAATTCAAATACTTCAACACTAATCAAAGCCAACAAAATCTGCATTAACAATTATGACATATATTTTTGAAACTTAATAAATTTCTTCTAGATTGTGAAGAAAAAATCCAAATACTTCAACACTAATCCAAGTCAACAAAATCTGCATTAACAATTATCACATATATATTTGAAACTCAATAAATTTCTTTTAGATTATGAAGAAAACAGAGCATCATCAATACAAAATTTAGTGTCATTAGGCAACACAATATAAACTTTTCCGAATCTCTCAATTAGATTTGATGAACCTGATATGACATGAACATAGGTTTTGCTTAGAATTAGATTTTGAAAATATTTCTTATTCTTAATAATTGTGTGAGTTGTAGTACTGTCAGCCAAATATACATTTTTATCATTCAACTCAGAGATAAAAAATTTATTAATGTGATCAATGATTCTATAAAATACACAAAACTTTCATTATAAATATTAAAAAGTAATAAATAAAATACATTAATTGGGAGGAACACTTCCATATCCAATCAAGCGATCAATTCTACTATTAGGATCTTCAAAAAAATCAGAAATATCAAGATGAGTGATTCATGCTCATCTATATATAATGAATCATCTGATGGTTCTACTAAATTTGTTTCAAACTTTTTATTTTTTTCTTTTATAGATGTTTGATATAAATCAATCAAGTGTCTGGCCGTTCGACAGGTACATGACCAATGTCCAGTAATACCACATCTATAACACACATCTTCACATTTTTTGGAAAAATTATTTTGAGAGCTTTTAACTCTATCTGAGTTGTACTACTTCTGGCGATACGGTATATTTATATGATTATCCTTTTTAATATTGTCACTTCTGGGACCAATATTTATATAGTTCCTTCTACCACGTTTACGCTATCGATTTCTTTGAAATGATGCACTATTCGCTTATGAAAATGATGTAAATCTAATACAATTCACTTCAGGGAATGATGTTGAACCAGTATGACGTGACTGGTGATTTCTTAATAAAAGCTAATTATTTTGCTCAGCTACTAGAAGATAAGATATAAGTTCATAATATGTTTTGAATTTTCACTCTCGATACTACTGCTACAGGAGCACATTCAAGGTATAAAAATTAGTATATGTCTTTTCTAACATATCATCATCGGTGATTTTCTCATCGCATAATTTTAATACTGAACTGATTTTAAAAAGTGCAGAGTTATATTCACTTACACTTTTAAAATTTTGCAACTTCAGGTACAATCAATCATAACGAGCTTTTGGGAGAATAATAGTCTTCTGGTATTCATATATCTCACTTAAATTATTCTATAAAATAAAGTGATATTTTACTATGAGATACTCAGTTTTTAATTTTTAGTGAAGATGACGTGAAGGAAAATCATTATCTTAGCACGGTTCTACATAGACGCTTGATTTTTTTCTGTTATTGTTTCTCTCAGGTTTATTGCATCCAGATATATCTCAGTATCAATAATCCATGATATATAATTTTTTTTAGAAATATCAAGAGCAACAAATTTCAACTTTGTAAGGTTTGACATTTTCTACATATATAAATAGTAAAATAAATATGTGTATTTAAAAAATATATTTACAAAGTTACGGGAGTAAATGCAGATTTTATTAAGTATTAATCAGTAATATAATATTTCATATTCATCTAAAAAACTACAAATAATATATTAAAAAACTTACTTGAAACAGAAGACTATTAGCTTCAGAATTAGTAGAATCTTGTATTGATAATGTGTTATAAAACTAAAAAGAAATTACTATTGCAATAGATTTTATAAGAAAATATATAGAACTTTTAAGAGCTGAAATTATCTTTTTTTTTTTTAATATATGAGGTGTGTGTACATAATAGATCGATCAAAACTCATATTTATAGGTTTTGATTACTAAGTAAATACATATTTTTTCAAAAAAATGTGTCCCACTTTTTCTCAAAAGTCGTTGGAGAGATGTGGGAAAAAATTATTGCTTTACAACAAATCCTACTACATTAATTGCAACCGATATATAAATTGTTTAAATCTTTTCAAGAACACAAAAAATAAGAACATGCATGTAAAACTTATATTACATGTCTTTCTAATCTCCCATTTTTATGATACTAAATAAGACAATGGATCATGACAAATTAGTAGAATACTTGATCTACTCCGATCCCTAAGCCGCAAGTAATAAACATTTTAATTTTTTTAAGTTTTAAAATAATATTATTAAAAAATAATATTTTATTTAAATTTTAACTTTTATGTAAAATTATCTTATCTCATCTCATTTCAGTTCATCTCATTATTTAAGCTGAATAATCTCATCCCTAGGATTGAAAGACAAACCATTAAATTAATTATCAAAAATATATGATGGCTATTTTTAGGGGTGTAAAAAATCAAGTTTGAACCGGAATGACCGGACCAATTATTTTGGACTCGACTGGACTGAATGAAGTTTGGTCTGGTCCAAGTACAAAAAACATCAGACTGAATAGTATTCGGTCCGGTCCAGGTTCATTGGATTTCTCCTCCTAGACCGGACTAAATCGAATAGCTTAATAAAAAATAAGTATATATATAGAACCTTAAATGTGTAACTATAATATATAGTATATAAGTACTAATATATAAATTATTAGTAATAATGTATAACTATAATATATAATATATAAGTACTAATATATATATATATATATAAGTATTAAGAGTATTAGAATTGTAATATAAAATAAAGTAATAAGAGTATTACTATTATTTAATATACTATTACCAAGAGTAATAGTATATATATATATATATCTTTTAATGCGTAACTATAATATATAATATAAAAGTACTAATATATATATATATATATATAAGTATTTAGAGCATTAGAATTGTAGTATAAAATAAAGTAATAAGAGTATTATTATTATTTAATATATTATTACCAAGAGTAATAATATATATATATATATCTTTTAATGTGTAACTATATATATATATAGATATATAAGTACTAAGAGTATTAGAGTTGTAGTGTAAAATAAAGTAATAAGAGTATAATAGTTTAATATACTATTATTAAGAGTAAGTTTTTAAAGATTCTTTAGTTTTTTAAAGATTCTGAGAAAAAAGTAAAATGGACTGAAAATAATTGAATTTTAGTGTAAAAAAATTAAATCATTATAGAATTTTGGATTAAATTTGGCTCATTATATCATGTCCGGTCCCCCTAGACCGAATTTGGACCGGCTCTGGATAGAATGAGACTAGACTGATATGGATCAAATATGAGTTCAGTCTGGTCCAGATGGAAAAAAATACCGGATCGAATAGAATTAGTCTATCACTTTCTCAGATTAGATCGAACCATTTCCGTCCCTAATTATCTTCCACTTTTCTTAATTTTCTAATACAATATCCTTGCGCATGTTTAAACGAGAAGGGCAAGGATGTGCATCCTGACAGAATTTTTTTAATCTGATTCTAAACTAGAAAATATGCGTGAATCTGAATGATTATCCGTCCGAATTGGACTCCGTTGGATAAAATATCCTTCCACCCACTTAGATATTATTATGGATCCAATTATTTAACCGATTATTTGTAATTATATTTTTTTAATAAGTAATTTTTATATAAAAAAGACTTTGTTTTTATACATGCAAAACGCGTCATGTACAAGAACTAGAGTTAAAAAACAGTGGAGTTAGAAAGAATGAAGTTAAAATCGGATACTAGTTAGTAGTTACAATCTGGGTAGTCGGTTGATATCCATCTGAATTGGAACAATTTTATTCAAGCAAATATCTGTCTAGTTTTAAAATTGAGCAATTCTACATGTACATGGCCACATGTACTTTTAGCAAAATTAATAGTGTGATAAATAATGTCATGTTAATTAAAATATTAAAAAAATATATTAAAAAACAATAAAAACATAATAAGAAAAAAATAAAAATAAAAATAAAAAACATAAATAATTAAATTTAAGGATAAATAAAAATAGTATTATATACTACGTGTACGTAAAGCCATGTACAAATAATATTTTTCTTTAAAAATACAAGTAAGAATCTAGATATTCTCATACATCTAGATCTATATTTGGATGCACACTTTTAACAAATATTACATATATAAAGAAGAGATTATATAAAAATAAATTTAAAATTTTTATATAATTAATTAAATTTAATACTTTAAGATAAGAATAAATTTATAATATAATGTATTATATTAAATCACATCATTTAATAAATTTATTCTTATATAATTTTTTATGATTGAAATATTACTCTTAACTAAAATGCATAATTATTCCATCCCATGTGCACAACTGTCTTTGGCCTAACGTTAGGAAGTGCATGATAACGTACTAGTGGTAGTGGTCCATTTTTGTCCAACGTGCCCACGACGTTGCTCTCTAATTTCCAAATATCAACTTCAATGTGATCTTGACATATCATCTTCCACATTTAAGTTACCACTGTTTTCCTTGGCAGTATAAAATCCGTTTATTAAAAATAAAAAATAAAAAATTGACGTATAATTTGATTTAAAAAATAAATTAAAGAATTAATAAAAAATAAAAAAAGATAGACAGGATACGGACGTCCGGCGAAGACTGGATGCATCTCGTTAGCATTTGACGCAGTCTAATTATAACGTGCTACGTGATTCATAAGGAATATTCAATATATACGAATATCGAATCAAACATTTTTTTTTTTTCTTCTTCTTCTACGAAACAGCAATTCAGCAGATATTTTTAAGAACGACAACATCAAAGCAACAATATATTAATTCGGAAACACATGTACGACATCCTGTCATTCTTTTTTTTTTTAAACAATATTAATAAAGAATTATGCCACTTGTTTTTATTTAATAATAATTTGACTTGCATCGACTTATTTTTTATTTTTGTAAAAATGGATCGAGATAATTGGGATTCGATAATAGGAATGATCTGGGATATTTTAAAATTATTATTTTTTATTATTTACAAACTATTTTTATTCATAAATTACTTTATTACTATTTACAAAAAATTATAATATATTTTAATAAAAAAATACTACTATATTGTTTCTAGGGGTGTTCAACCGAATCCAGATCCGGATCCGGATATCCGACCATTTTGGAATTTGGATCTCAAAAATTGGGTGGATAATCGTCCGGATTAAATCTGGTTACAATCTGGATGAATAATCGGATCATATTCGAATACCTGGATTTAAAATCAAATAACTGAATTTTTTTCATTTCTCTTAAAATATGGATACCCTGATTATCTACTCATTTAACAAAATGACTATTAATATATAAATATTTTTTAATTTTTAACTTTTTTTTAAAATATATTTAAAAAAGTATAAATTATACTAAAAAAGCAAACCAAATAGACAAATTAAAAGAATATAATAGCACCACTCATTTTAATATCTCATGCGTTCAATTCTCTCAATCTCTGACATCATGGGATGAATAAAATGCAAGAAGTTCACACAATCTGCTAACTCTGAACCGTCGTTCCATTTGAAACGTTTGGTCGTAGTCCCATAGATTTTGAATCTATTTTGTTGCTTCTTCTTGTCATTTTGTTTAGATATTACAAGAAAATTGGTCTATTATGACATTTTTATAGTAATTAAATAGACAATTGTAATATTTTTATGTCTTAAATAATCTATCTGACTACTATAAAAATATTAAAACAGACTAATTTTCTTATAGTGAGCTAGAATATGTCTACGGACATAGTGCCCTTTATGATTAGGGGTGCCTTAGAAATTAGATATTCCTTTCAAAGCATTTGCAATTTTCCATAGCATTGACCAAACTTGTCTCTAGCGAAAACCTATCATAATTTATTTACGTGACATTATTGTATAATAATAAAATAAAAAATTTTTTCAAAATTTTTTTTTATTAAAAATATTCTATTAGCTAGCATATAACTCCATAATAATTACAATATAAAAATTCTAGAAATAAACAAGTTTGATAATGCACGTCATATATAATAAATTGTTTATAATTATATAACATAATTTAATTTAAAAAAATTAAAATTTAATTTATACAAATCAAATCTTATTATTTATAAAATATTACTTGTAAGTTTAGGAATAAAATAACTCCGACAAATTTGGTCAAAAAGTTGAAATAATCGCCTCCACTTTATAAGAAACTGATCCATTAAGGGATAAAGATCAATATATACATTATGCAGGCTTTGAATCAACTTGATAATGTCCAACTTATTATAAAGTTTTCACATTAATTATCATAAGGATAGCACGTCCACAATCTTAGTGTTCACGAAAAGGTATATATAGGATGATCAGCACCATATGGTGGAATCTGAACGAACTTGTAAACTGAAACCAATGAAGTTAAAAAGGAGATTCCCACAAAAGGCAAAAAGGGTTCGTTCATCATCAGCTTTCTCCAATATCTGTCTCTCTAAATATCTCTTTAAATTTCTAATCCTACGTACCCTTTTGTCTATAGGTAGCAAGCTGTCCAAATTTGATTTCACGCCCAATATGAAATATCTCACAAGCAATCCATGAGAACATTGACTTCTCCAAACTTTAAGATCAAGTCTTGTAATTTCACATGGTTTGCCAAGATTTAACTTCAGATATTTTTTTGAGCTATAATTACAAAAAGATTATATGAAAATAACTTTACAATCTAATAAACTACATTCATATCAATTTATAAGATTATCTTTATATCATTACTCTATAACTAAAATATTTCTCTATTTTTAATTAGAAGATGTTTCGTGTTTGTGTGAAGAGGTGAATCATGCTGGCCTCCCAACTTGTATATGTTTTCCTCGGGGATCAATATGGTCAAGTTTTATGAGATAGAGGAGGATATGGTCAAAGAAAGGCACAGACGTTGCACCAAAACTTTTTAAGTGTTCAGACTGAACCTTCCTTCCATATATCTCTGAATTCCCCGAAAATGGGGGGTTTTTGAGTGGAGGACTCTATTATTGCAAATCCACTCACTGACCCGCACGCAGACTTTCCTTTTCAGAATCTTAAAATGCACAATAAAAGATGCTGCAATTGGACCATAGAGATTGAGCTTGGAAGCTTGACTCTTGAGATAATTTGCACCCAGACTTGGACCCAAACCGGCTTTATACTCAACACGAAATGCCGTTCTTTATTTTTTGGTTCACTGATTTATGGCATGCCATCATGTGAGCTCTCCATGTTTTGCACAAAATTGACCTCTCCACATGTTTTATAATTATGGCTTTCTCTTTTGTTTTATTTTTTTAAGTAATATCATAGATAAATTACGTGGTTATCAGATATAAGATTTTAGCGAGATAAAAATCTCCAAAAATCTTTTCAAAATAAACAAAAGCAACAAAAAAAATAAAAATAAAAATAAAAATAAAAAAGGGGTTTGCAGAGTTAAAAGATTTGTTTTCATTCAGTCTTGTTAAGAAAATGCCGCTTAAAGCAATTTTAAAATAATCTAATAAATAGATTATTGAATTACGACTAAACACCGTAGTTGTGAAATGTGTGCTGCTTTTTGTTGTTCTGATTCGACTGGAGGAGATCTTGACAACCACTTTATCTTTATCTGTGGTTATGAAAAACAGTAACATAGAAACATAACAAACGGATGAAGCACCGATGCATCGACAAAAGATCACCATTAATTATGGTGATGTGTGAAGAACACGTGCTATCCTGAATAGAGAAAAGTTATTTAGATCTAAAAGATCTGAGGCCGTTGTTGCTAATGGAGCTGCCCGTAGCGGCAATGGACTTGCCCTAGCCTGACGGCACGTGTTCTTCACGGGTGCTGAAAATCGTGCGTAAGTCACACGCGCCACACGTGTCGACAATTTGTTATGGCTTTCGAATGTATAGATCCTCTTTGTTATTGAGTAGTATTACTATATGTTCACAATTTGTTCACTATTTGGTATGTTATTAGTGCAAATTGAAAATTTCTTTTTACTCTTTAAAAGATGTTAAAATATTTTTAGAAAATAAAAAATATATTAATAAATATTTATTTTAATTATAAGTAAAAAATTAAATATATAAATGATCAAAATGAGAAGATAAAATGAGATGACATAATATAGCATTATTCCTTTGCTATTGATGACTGCAAATTTGCCTCACTCTGTTTGTCGAAAGAATTGTTTTTTTCTTTTTTTAATTCTTATTGGTGAACTCTTGAAAAAGCTTGTTTGGGTGTGTAAAAACACTACTAAAAAAGCGAAAAATAAAACTTTGGCTTGAATTTGGCCTAATTTTATAAAAGAATATATTTTGATATATATAACCAGGATTCGTAAAAACCCACAAGTTGGTCCTCTAGTCTCTTGCCTGAGAGTCTTATTAAAAAGCATATATAATACTCTACGACGATAAAATATAAATAATCGAAACCGTTCGTCGAATTTATTCAACACTTTCCGAGAAAATCAGAAGAATTTTCTTTCTGAAGGTTAATGTCAACGAATCATGACTGAAGTACCTGCACGCGGTTTGCGCAATTATTGCATTCAGTTAGGGTTATCCGAAACAAATTGAAATCCGTGTCCTTGGTTTCAACCACAAAAATGTCAAATATATTTGAATGGACTGTGTGGATTTTTGTGGTTGCATCTATCCCAATGACGTTAACATATAAGAATTTATTAAATACCAAAACCTTAGCTTTTGGTTTTTTCTCTCTGTTTTTTACTCTTTTTGTTCTCAATTTTCAAATGGTGCAAATCAATTGACATCTTATGCTGGAAATTCTTTTTTTTTTTTTTTAATTTTTTAATTAATTAATTAATTAATTATTTATTTTTTTGGGAAGAGACAGTTATCACATGTTGATGAAAATCTCTTGCTGTTATTGATAGCTGTCCAAGCATGTTATAATCACCGTGACAACTGACAAGGCATGGAATTCGTAGACATTCTGACTCTAAAGAGAACGACGGAGTTAAATGTTTCTATTGCCATTTCAAAAGAAGAATTTGCGTGGAAGTTTCCTACAAAGTTTTTAGTACTTTTAGTTCCGGTTTAGATTTAGAAATAAGAAGAGTTGTAAAAATTGAATAAAATATTATTATAATATTATTATAATTTTATAATTTAAAAAATTAAATTAGAATTTTAAAAAAATTGAATTATTTATTATTTTATATAAAAATTAAAAAAAATTATAACAATAAAAATTTAGATGAAATGTTCATTTTTAAATCCAAACGGGTCTTAATTGTATGTGTTTGTCAGAAGTCTACAGCTTTCTGTTTAAGGGCTATTAAAAAATGAGGGCCTGGGCTCAGTTCGAATATACAGCCGGGCTGGTTATATCTGAAGCAAAATCTCCACATTCGAGCCCTGATGGAGAAAAAATGAGTGAAAAGGACAGAATCAATCCTAGAGACTAGAGAGGAAGAAAACGTGTGAAAAGGACAGAATCAATCTTAGGGAGAAAGGAAACGTGGTTTACCCATCTCTTTTTTTTTTTTTTTTACTTGTTTGTTGAGGTGTGTTCTTTTGATTATAACAAATTAATCATAGATCATATAATGGATGCATGGGAGTAATTCAAATTCTTAAATAAAAGTTATGTGTGGAATTGAAGGGATAAGATATCACAAACCTTTATGCAGCTATGCTGGTATAGGAAGAACAGGCTTTGACGCACTAATAATTGTAAGAACATGTCACATTGCCTTTCCAAACCGTGGAAAAGAAATTGCATCCCACATAGTAGTACAGTACATGAAGCTACTGGAAATTTGGACTATATAGGAATATTTCTTGGGAGAAATGATATTTGCAGTTGTGGAGTGCGTAAGTGTCGCAAAATCTCTTTAAAAGAAAGTGAGTAAATACGAGACTCATATGATAAAAACTAATTTTTCGATAGTAGACTCCACTCTTTTTCAAAGTGATTGTGTAGCGATTGCAAATTCTATGACTATATATAGTATTACTCATTATTCCGTGATGATAACTCTGATCAGCCAGAAAAGTCACCCAATTCAAGATGTGCTCTGTTCTAAGCCATTACATAGAGAATTTATCTATCTACAGCATCAGAAGTCATTACATCCTATAAAAGCGTAATACATTCTCCTCCTTCCCTGTCTCCCTTTCCCATGTCTAATTTGCTGGACTAGAAGTTATGAAGCATAACAGATCAAACACCTATGCTAATAGAGAAGTATTCTATATTTCTTATCCTGCATAATCAGCTCTCAATACTGATTGAAACATAATGAAGCAGCCGGTATTGAAGAACAAGTACACAACTTACAAATATTCAACTACCAAACGTTTACAAAGAAACAAATTTAGGAAACATGCTATAGAGGTCTAAATTTCAGGAACAAGCCAGAGGACTGATCTGAGTCTTAGTTCTTCGTTAGTGCATTTGCTGTTGGCATGGTTTCAGACAGTTGATTCCTTTCTGCATTTGAGGACTCTATCATTAATCAAGCCACCGAAACAATGGGACACTTGTAACTCTGTCCCTGCTGTTGCCTGCTTACTGGGGCTTTCACAGATTGTCCTGATATATAGAAACAGAAATACTGGCTCTTAGATCTCTTATTAATGGGATCTGGTTTAATCAAACCTGGTCCTCCATCATTATATAGTTCATTTGAGCATGATGGTCCTGCCACATCTTCTTCAATAAAAACACCTTTCTGTTTATCTAATGAAATAGGCGAAGAAAGTGATGATTTTGAAAATGAACTGGAACGAGACCGGCGTGGCACAGAAATATGTGGCTTGGCCTGCATGACACCTTGCAATGGCCCTGAAGCAATTCTTTTCTTGGCAGTTGGACTCGAATGGTTACTCCTCACAGAAAGTATCCGTTTGTTGTTAGGAGGTGATGAAGGCTTCGAGAATCTCAAACGGAGTGGAGTTAGGCTACCATCTGAACTACTGTTGCATTTCTTCTGTTGTTCTGCTGAACTCTCATCATCCGGTTTCTTGAATCTGTCGGTCTTCTCTTTCACCCGGGGCCACAAAAACACAGATTTCAGTCGTTGTGCTGCAGAACTTGGTCTCTTGTTAATTGGTGAGCTATTTTTCTGATTGATTGAGTAATCTGGACTTGGTTCCATTGGTGATATACTCATTACTGCATTATCCTCATCAGCAGTTTCATCTAATGGATTCTCAATGCCTGTATACAAGAATATTTCTGTATCAGAAATTCGAAACGAAGTTCCAGGACTGCCACAAATACCTTGCATCTTAATGCGAGAAGAAATGGCTGCTCTTGCATTATAATCCTGCCTACAAAATGTTGCCCCAGCTGAAACTAGCTGTCTGATGAGTATATCCGAAGAAGCCGATCGTGGCCGTTGCCTGAGGTAATCAAGTGGGGTCAGCCCATCTGCATCACATACATTCACATCGATTGATCTAGCAGTCATAAGAAGTTTCACAAGGTCTGAGTGAACGTTGCCAATGATGGCCATGTGAAGAGCAGTTCTTTGGTCATTATTTTGGACATTGATGACATCCTCTACGGTGAAAAGCTTCCCAATCCCACATACCAAATTCTTCATAAGCTCAATTTGTCGGTCCAGTCTTCGAAAAGCCGGTGTCTGGAAACCAGACACAGCCTTGTGGAGAAAAGTTTCTCCAGAGCTGTTTTTCAGGGAGATGGATGAAGGAAATGCTGATATCAGGGCTTCAACTGCCGCTAATTGGCCCTTGTAAGCAGCCACGTGCAATGCCGTATTGCCCTGATTGTCAGTGGAGTTGAAAATATCAAAGGTTGATATCAGATCCTTAACTACCTGCATGAAAACAAGAGCAAGATTATCATAAATCAAGTACAATGAAAAAAAGGGTTGCAATAGTCAAGATTTTTAGAGAGATAGAGAGAGCGAGGAAAAAAAACATTTTCCTATAATTGAGAGAATGAAGCATTTCATGTGGGCTTCTACATCCTAGCATTTAGGCCTGGTTTGTTTTAACAACTTTTCAGCTCATCTTATCCCATCTAATTATTATAATTTTCTTAAATCTCCACACAAAAATCAATTATTTTAAATATCAAAGTAAAAATGATATTAAAAAATATATTTTAACAATATTTTATTCAAATTTTAACTTTAATTTCAACTAATCTCATCTTTGTATGAGCAAATAGTAGTAAGAGACTCACCTCAACCTGTCCTTTGCCAGCCGCTGCATGTAGGATAGTTGAGCCCTGAATATCTCTATAAGCCAAAATACCAGAACAATCATCAAGAAGGTCCCTCAAAATCTTAAGATTTCCTCCTCTAGCAGCAGCATGAACAGCTCTGTTCATCATCTCCCACTTGTAATCAGAAGGGAGCTCCCCAATGTGCTCCATCAGTTCTCCACCTTTTCCTGTCAAGAACCTGGGGGAGACTGCAAAATCGAAAAGAAGCCTGAAAACCTCAGAAATCTTACTCCTGGCTGCTGCATATAATATATCAGTAACACCATATTCTCCTTCACCAAAAACAAGTAGAGGATTCGTTTCAAGAAGTTGTTGAACAAAACCCAATTCTCCTGCTGAGGCCGCAGTGTACATCAACCATCCACCATAGCCAGCTCGGATGAGTGAGTTTTTCCCTCTCTTGGATTTACACTCGACAAAAAGCTTTCTTGCAACCTGAGAACGACACTTGGCAACATCATCAAACTGTTGTTCATCATCCCAGACAGTTTCAAGCCTCCGAATACGTCGTAAAGAGGCAAGTTTGATAAGGTGATTGCTATCAATGCGAAGCAACTCCCTGACCAAGTCATAGTGGCCATTAGCAGCTGCCCAATCAATGGGTGAAGCATACCACCATTGGTCACCTGTGCTCTCCCACCGAAGAGGAAAGTATGTTGGAGGCATTGAGAAAATAGAGAGTTTAATAAAGGTCAACAACTTCTTGTGAGTTTAACCAAAACCCTTTTGAGAAGCCGTGCGAATCAATTCAACAAACTAGGTAGAAGGAAAAGATGAAAATACTCAAGAGAGCAATGTGAGAAAGATCTTCCTGAGTTCTATTCTATGCAAAGTAACTGGACCGGGAAAATATAGCCAATAACAAGGAAAATGAATGAGAGTTAGAACTCAAGAAATAAAGGACTCCATTAAAGGTTAGTTTAGTGAAAGCAGTTGAACTACCTGCAACAAAACCAACTAGGACTCTGGCAAAGGAAATGAGGGATAGCAGAAGCACAGTATGCAAAAATAAAGAGTACCAAGCAAGATTGATGCCAAGATATGTAGCGGGAATTAATATTATCAACTAGATGATTTGACAAAAAAAACAGTCATCAATACAAGCACAAAGCAACCACAGAAAAAGAAACAGGCCCTATAAGGAAAATTTGGAGAAAAACACAGTTACAAGGTCAGAATCGGATTCTTTTCAAAAGAGATAGCAAGGCAGAATTAAAAATCTGTTAAAATGAAACATATTTTTGGTCTTTTTGTGGAAAGAAAATACTTTAATTACATTTGAAAAACAGAAACAATATATCATTACAAGGTGAGACCCCTGATCTTGAACTTAAATGGCATTCAGAGTAATACAGATAATGATAATCATATCTGGAGAGAGAGAGAGAGAGAGATGGGTTATTTTCACTTATTGGTTGGGGTAATGATAGACACGAGTGGTAAAAAGTGAAGGTTTAATTCCAAGTTCCACATGCTTGTGCTTGTCCTCTTCAAGTACTAAGCCATTCGTTTCTCTTTCATTTAATTATTATTCTCAGATTTATGCTATACTCTAATGCTTGAACACATAAATACTTGTATCAGAAACATGTCTACACGAAGTTTTTGATGTTAATGTGGAGTCTGTAAAAGCCGAAAACTGCGCAGCTCTAAAAAGAAAAGAAGGGCATGTGAGAGGCAGGCAGCTTTGCTTTTTTGCAGTACTGCATCAAAGGTATAATAAAGTGGTAGGTAAGCCTGCTTTAACAACAATAACGCAGAAGCTTGTTCCCTTAGCTACTTTTTCTTTTATTCTGTTTCTCCCACTGTTTAATGGGATTCATGAAGCCTCATCTTCTCATGGAGCATGCAAAGAAAAGCATGACCAATCTCCATTGTTGGACTTGGTTGGACACAGTCACACAGGTCACTACTAACGCCATTATAGTGAGCTAAAGTGGTCAACCGTGATTCAGTATATGATAGATCATGCTGGTCTCCAAGAAATCGGACCACCGATATATTTTTATATATATTATTATTGGCACCAATGTAAAGAACAAAATCTTAATTAATCCCGACCAACGGTTTAGAGAAATATTATAACTACAAAATGATTATAAAAAAGTAATATCACAAATTAATGTGATTTGACGTAATTTGTTAAATTATAAAATTATTTTTATTGTCAAATAGATACGACGGATCACATAAAATTATGTAAATTTATAAAATTATTTTTATTTAATCACTTTTTGTCGCTGTAGAACTCTCACCGGTTTATATTACAATGATAATGATCACTATGCATCGTGGTAGATAATCTGTCCATCTGTTCTGGTGCATGCTAAAAAAGAAATTGGCAGGGTTGTCAAGGTCAATTGATACGAAATCATGAACCCTTTCACGAAGGGTGTGGACCACCTGTCATTTGCCGGGGAAAGGGAAAACAGATGCACAGTTCAGTGAGGATAAACTCTGATTCCCCGCCATTTTAAAGTTGAAGACGAGGGAAAACAAGAGGCTGTGGGATTCCACCTAAGAAGTTTGATGGCGGTACCAAATTTCGGGTCCCAACTTTATAAACCTTATATGTATCTTACTTGAGGAGAAACACTGCGGTGGAGCAAACTCCATGGAAAGCACCTTACGCTGTTGAATTCTTACCTTGCAATCAGATAGGATGTCGGGGGACCCAACATCCAATCGACCCCATTGAAAATCCGTTACGTTCTTGCCCTGCAAATCAGATGGGTCCAGCACCACAATCAGCGCATTAAAGCACCATAATGGCGTCGAACTGAAATATAATGTCGGAACTGAGATCTAAGTTTCACCCATAATTCATGGCACCTCCACCTATATTGCATATCTACACGATTAGTACCATTCTGTCAAACACTTAAAACGGTGTACAACCCAGAAGCCCTAGGCAAAAGAGGCTTCTGCCCCAGTGCAAGAGACAGCATATCAGATGTTTTCTGCATCATTCAACTTGATAAATCTAAAACCAAAATCTTTTTTTTTTTGCTAAATATGCTAAATCATTTTTGCTCTATCCCAGTCCCATATGATCATTTTTGCAATCACTAAAAAGGAACCGCAGAAGATAGAAATTAATCATGCCTCACGAAGTAAATAATGACTCTTTAACAGATTTTTCTTGGATGCAACCGACTAACCGAGTTGTTTTCCATGATTCTTGCTCGGTTCTAGTTTAACAAAGCGTTTGAGATCTTCATAAGGAGAAGTTTCATCTTCTTCCTCCTTAATTATTCACTCGGTGCTGGGCGTTTGTCCACAGCAACTCAGGGTTCTTGAAACAGGACTGGATCTTGGGAGTTGCCCCCATTGAGGATTTTGGCACCAGCCACCACAAACACAAAGTGCTGGTCTTGCTTTTGTCGAAGGAGATCGGAGTGGTTTGGGCCTGAGATGATTATAAAAGGCGGGATTACGTAGCCATTACGTTCATCCGAGCCGGACTAGGGCCCAAATGCATCTCCTCCAAGTAAACAAGAGTTCGATGTTTTGGGCCTGATACCATTATTAAAGGCCCGATTACATAGCCATTACCTTCATTTGAGCCAGATCCGGGCCCAAATGCATTTCCTTGAATTAATCAAGTTCGATGGAAACGTTGCAAGCAAACCCCCGCTAAAACCCTAAAATCTCTCGATTTTCATCCTCACTCTGCACAGGCTCGTCAGTCGTCACCATCAATGGGTAGCCAAGCCGCCGTGTCTTTCCTTACTAACATCGCACGCGCCGCCGTGGGGCTTGGCGTATCCGCTACTGTACTGAACTCCTCGCTTTACACCGTTGATGGAGGGCAGTGCGCCGTCATCTTCGACCGGCTCCGCGGAATACTGGACGAGACGGTGGGCGAGGGGACCCATTTCTTGGTCCCATGGCTCCAGAAGCCCTTCATTTTTGACATTCGAACCAAGCCCCACACCTTCTCCTCCGTCTCCGGTACTAAGGACCTCCAGATGGTCAACCTGACCCTTCGAGTCCTCTCTCGCCCCGAGGTCACGAAATTGCCCGAGATCGTCCAAACCCTAGGGCTCGAATACGATGAGAAGGTCCTCCCGTCAATCGGCAACGAGGTCCTCAAGGCCGTGGTGGCGCAGTTCAACGCCGACCAGCTCCTCACCGAACGGCCTCAGGTCTCGGCCCTGGTCCGCAACGGTCTGATGGAGCGGGCAAGAAACTTCAACATCGTGCTCGATGACGTGGCAATCACTCACCTGTCGTACGGAGCAGAGTTCTCGCGCGCCGTGGAGCAGAAGCAAGTGGCGCAGCAGGAGGCCGAGCGGTCCAAGTTCGTGGTGGCGAAGGCGGAGCAGGAGAGGCGGGCTGCAATTATTCGGGCCGAGGGAGAGAGCGAATCGGCCAAGATGATATCAGAGGCGACTGCGCAAGCTGGGATGGGTCTCATCGAGCTCAGGAAAATTGAGGCTATGAGGGAGAACGCCAGCACGCTGGCCAAGTCGCCGAATGTTGCATACCTTCCCGGGGCTCAGCAGATACTCATGGCTCTCAATGCCGCGCGTTGAGTCCGGTATGATACTGTTTGTTACTTGTCTGGTTTTAATTGATAATTATAATGCCACTGTAATCAGTTGGGATCGAACATTCAGATAAGGCAAGGATTATTAAAATGTTTTATGATTAAGTACCTTTGTACCAATTACTGGGATTTGGTAGTGCATATTAATCTCTTCAATTGTGCTCTGCTTCGCATCATTTTGTTAGCGTTTTTTACTGCAATTCATCTCTTGAAATGTGTTTTGTTTACCAATTATAGAGCGTAGTGAACATAGAATTTCTGTTAAATCGATGCTGTAGTAGTTCGAAGCCTAACGGAAGTTATGGCACCTATCTTTATACAGGGAAGCCATACATGGAGTCTGGGTTTCTATTTCATTAGCGTAGGAGTAGGACTTACTCTAATCCGTTAGAATAACCGTTTGAAGCTACTTTGGGCTCGAGATATCAAGAGAATTTTAAATTTGTGTACAATTTAGATTGGTATCGAGGTCAAGTGATCCTCTTTATAAAGATAATTGAAGGCAGTGATCATTATTACATTATCGGGTATGTAACTGGTAGTAAGCTGCAAAGTGCAAACTTCTGGTGTGGTACACCTGATCTCATACCATTTATGAGTTTTTAGTGTTAAAAACTGTTACTTAGAATGGAATTGACGACAGTCTCTTAAAAATAACCAACAGGAGTTAGATGGTGATTGATATAAAGAAAGATTGGACATTTTTTTTTATAAAACTGGGACTACTGGGTGTTTTTTGTAATTCATAACTAAGCAATTATATTACCATAGCTTGATTAAATGAGCTGGATCTATTCTCTTAAAGTATTGAGTTGTTGCATTTCTAATTGAGGTATTGCATTCTCTTCAAGTACATAGTCTGTGTTTGAAACCTTTGTTTTTCCTACTCTGTATGCTACTATTATTGGAGTCTTTAGAGCTAGAAGAGAGATATACATCAACTAGCGGTCGCTTCCGCCAGAGGTATACATCAACTACCGCGCTTCACCGGTTCAATGAGCATGTGAATTGTATTCCTCTTAAAGAGGTATCACGCCAGAGGCATCAAAAGTGTCACTGGTGGTTGAATGAATATTATGATGAAACCTCTTGATCACACATCACATGATAATATTTTGATGTGTTCTTTGTTTGTTTGCAGGGTCTTGGGATGGCATATCAACGTGAAAGGTCATGGATTTTGCATGATTGTTGGTTTATATATTCTATGAAATTTCCGTTTTTGTATGGAAGAACATGATATATAAACTTCCTTTTGGAATCAGAAATTATGAATTTATGATGTTGTTGGTCTCAAGTTGAAAACAAACGGGTATTCATTCTATCCTGCAATAATCCCCCTGTTTCTCATATGTTATAACTTCAAAGATAAGATTTAAAACTCAGGATATTATCCTTTTGCTGAATGCATTCGTTTTTACTGAAGTTGCTTTGGGAATCAGCTATGCTTTCTTTTCAATAATGGCCTGATATGGTTTACCTCTTCTAAATAAGGTTTTCCAGATTTTTAAACTCGCCAATATCCCCCGAGCTGCCAAAGTTCACTCAGCATGAGGTAATCGGATAAAATACAGTAATAATTAAAAACACCTCAAGCAAATAAGACGGAAGGATTAAAAAGAAATAAAAAAACCATGTCTGAGGAACAAGAAAATTGCTTAACATATCTCCAAGTAATGTTTACGATAATTTGGTCAAAATGCATCAAATGGAGAAAAAAGAAAGAGGGTAATACAATGACCACACGATTTGAAGATAAAAGACTAGATGAGATATTAACCAGTTTAACAATACGCTCCTCAAAAACCCATTATTCTAAAACACCTCACTCCTTAAACAAACTAAACTGCAAACTAGCCGGAGGAAATGGACGCTCAACATCAGTTGATCTTAGTCTGGAAGCCCAACAGCCCTCATTGAACAGAGGCAATGTGTCGGATCAGGTCAACAACACGAGTGCTGCAACAAAAACAACCCATTTAAAAGAAGTAAATAGAGACACTAAAAGCCTCAACTTTAAACATCCAAAATTTAGAAATGAGACACTATGGCAATAACTCCGCATCAGTTGTGAGAATGAGTGATCGTATAGAAACATGTATTACCTGTAACCCCATTCATTGTCATACCAAGCGACTAGCTTCACAAAGTTGTCATTCAGTGCAATTCCAGCCTTGGCATCGAAAATACTAGAACTGCAACAAGGAGACAAACCACAAAATCAGCTTCAATTACACGTTCAATAAGGTACCACCTAAAAAACCATTTAATGTCAAAGAAACCAAATCTATTTAGTGAAGAAAAAAATAATGGCAATATAAAAACAATTAACATTGATATAGCCAGAAGATGCAACACCACAAATTTGCAGACACCAGCTTAAAAAGTGTTCATTTGAAATGCTCCAAAGTTAAAAATCATAGAAGGAGGTAATGATCATATTCATATGACAAGAATCAGCACAACACGACATTACCTGCTGTTACCCACAAAGTCAGAGGACACCACATCATCCTCAGTGTAACCAAGGATTCCCTTCAGTTTGCCCTCAGATTCCTCCCTAGATAACAAAATGCGAGAAAATGTCATCAGAAAATATCTGACACAATTCTACTTTCCTTATGAGGTAGTAGAGGCATAACACTTCAACCTTAATTAACCAACACAATTTAGAAGCATTCCTTTTATCTTTTTTTTTTATTATTTTTTATTTTAAAAGGAAACATTCCTTATCCTTACCTGATAGCAGCTTTGATCTCCTCATAACTGGCCTTCTTCTCAAGTCTCACAGTAAGGTCAACAACTGAAACGTCAACAGTGGGAACACGGAAAGCCATTCCAGTCAGTTTCCCGTTCAATGCAGGCAGCACTTTACCAACAGCCTGTGGAGTTAAATAATCAACAGGCATATTAGCCAGTCTTCGAAGGAAGACCCGGGCATGAAAGTTTGAAATGCTAAAATTATAAAACCAAAAATGCAAGACCTTCGCAGCTCCAGTACTGCTAGGAATGATGTTGAAGGAAGCAGCTCTACCACCTCTCCAGTCCTTCATTGATGGTCCATCAACAGTCTTTTGTGTGGCTGCATGACATATATATGCACGTCGATCAAAAGTTCAAATCCATTCAAACCGTAATGAATATGTTCAAATGTACACTCACCAGTAATGGAGTGGACAGTGGTCATAAGGCCCTCAACAATACCGAATCTATCGTTGATTACCTGTCAAGAGATATATTTAAGAATCAAAGTAGCTTCAAGTTTGATTTATCTCCTTTGTTGATGGTTAAATTCCATTTCCTTTTTCATAATGGTACGGCAACAACCAAGTACAAAAAACTACCTTTGCCAATGGAGCAAGACAGTTGGTGGTGCAGCTAGCATTGGAGACAATGTCAAGATCTGGCTTGTAGTCCTTCTCATTGACACCCACAACGAACATGGGAGCATCCTTACTAGGGGCAGAAATGATTACCTTCTTTGCACCACCCTAAACGAACGTAGAATTAAACGCAAGTAAGTTAGTAGACAAAACAAGGGCACAATTTCGAGCAACAGATGAATGAAAGTAAAAAGTATTTATACACAAAATTGTTTAGTGCCCATTAATTTCAGTTCCAAAACAGAAATCAAGCACCATTTGCATCCAAAGTTCCATTTTTCTTCAACACAAAGAGAACCAAAACTTGATTTTCCACAACAATAAGAGACAAAAGAGAAGAACTTCAACAAAAAAGATAAAGAGTAGACAATACAACAAAAATATAACCACAGATCAAAAGAGCAGTGTATAGTTCAAAACGATGATGGATGGACTTAAAAACAGAATAACTGTTATGACATGAAAACCAAACCCTCAAACATAAAACAGTTTATAGACAATTTTACACTCAAACTAACATGAACTTGCAAAAGCACCCTCCGTTAAATCTGATCATTAGGATGATGTCCGTTAAATGCTAATGATCGATGCTATTTGACAGTTGGTGGTAGTTGAAGGGTGGAATGTATTAGTTTGATCATTTAAGGAGCAAAGTGTAGAACACCTGGTAGTTTAGGGTAAAAATGTTTTAACCCATAATTTTTTATGGTCAATGATCATCATGTGAGCACTACTTAATCACAAACCTTCAAATGAGCAGCAGCTTTGTCCTTGTCGGTGAAAACTCCAGTGGACTCGACAACAAATTCAGCTCCAGCCTCAGCCCAAGGGATCTCCTCAGGGTTCCTAATTATCAAAACAAGTATATAAAGTATGCAAGCATTACATAAGAAAATCCCATTTTCCTCAAGCAAATGAACAATGAACCAGACAATACCTAATACCAAAAACAGTGACCGGCTTCTCCCCGAAGAGAAGGGTCTTCGAGTCCTGAACCTTGAGTTCATTGTGCTTCCATTGGCCATGAACAGTGTCATACTTAAACATGTAGGTCTGTTGTGTAGTACAATTACAAAATTAGACCAAGCATAACTGCATATTAACACACTTCAATTTCAAAGAGGAAAAATTCTAGTCATTTTTGCATACTCATTTGCGTACTCCATTAATAGGATTGGTTGCATCACTTTTTTAATATAAAATAACTTTTTTGGCTAATTACATCAATGGAGTGCGCAAGGAGGACGCAAAGAATCAAGGAGTACGCAAAGAATGAGTTCTCTCCGACTGCCACTGGACACTTTCAGCCAATTTTGGTAGATCCCGAGAATTTCAAAAGGTGAAGCATGAACAAATACTTCCCAAGGGAACGTACGGCAAATAGATCATCATCAATTCTAATCACACAACTAAAAAAAGTTTCTCATCAAGGTGTTTCTTATTTCTTATATCCAAAGTTAAAGATTGTGCGTGCAATAGAAACAGTTAGGTGATCAGAGCAATATACAAAGATCGATACATACAAAAGGCAATGCACACACGTGTGTGTAAAGAACCCTCCAACAGTTACTAGACTAATAACTTCACAACATTACCTATGAATCCACATCTAACACAGACAAATGCACAAACATGACACAAAACATGCGTGTCTGTGTTATGTTTTCGAAAATAAGCTTCATTGAGAGAGAGAGAGAGAGAGAGAGAGAGAGAGAGAGAGACCATGTAATCAGTGGTGATGAAAGGATCGTTAACAGCGACGAGTTCAACGTCATCTCTCTGAAGAGCGACCCTTGCCACCAAACGCCCGATCCTTCCGAATCCTTCACCATTTGAAAACACAAAAACCATCATCTTCGTAAACACAGATTCATTACACATCAAAATAATCATCCTTTAAACAAAGACAAACAAAAATGGAGTCGAACATGATATAATTACCATTGATCCCAATCTTGATCTTTCCCATGACTGCGAGAGAGAAACAAAACAAGGATATTAAGATGAACGAAGGTTGTAAGGCAATGTGTCGAACAAAGATGAAAGAGAGGGTGAGAGAGGTTTGTGAATAAATGACGATCGAGTGAGCTTATATGTACAGATACTCATAAGATAAAGGGAGTTGGAAAGAGAAATGTTGGGGTGGATTTCTCGAGGGAGGAAGTAGGGACCATCACAATGATCCATCGATGATAATGATAGGTGGCTGCATCACCGTTGATTCCAAGGAGAAAAGGGTGGAGGGTCACATTAGTCTCATTTTCTCGCGTCTTTCACGAGATCTGCGGCGTAGAATCGGTAAAAACAAAGACAAAAAAAGTGAGGCTTTATGTATTTGTTTTGTTTTGGCATAATTCTTTTTTTATTCAAATATAAGTAATTTCGTTACAACAAAAACTGTCAATTATTACAACGCTTTTCAGAATTCAATTTACTAGAGATCAATACAGGACCCTCTTCTTGTCGGCGCGTGTTCTACACTCTTGAATAACGTTTCGATTCTCAGATAACTAATCTATAAAAGAAAAAAAATAGAGAATTGGGATATTCAACTCTTAGAATTCTCCAATGCCTTTGTTAGTAAGAATTTTTATAGATCAAAGATAATTTGAGAGAAAATCAATGATAGTTACTCGTACTTTTTTTTAGTGATACATTCTTTCCTTTGTATGGGCTGAAATATCGATCGGACACATGTGTAATTATCCAGGACTATTGGAGAGCAGGTTATTTCCCTCTACATCCTGGGTTTTCCAGAATCATTTATTGATTTTGTTTCTTCTCAATAATATCTCCTTTAATATGATTATCTTCGGGCAATCAGTAGGTATTTTCGGATATTTATATCAAACCGCATTTAATGTGATATGTTATCCTACCAGACTTTAAATGTTCATAGGACTCCTGATCATCACACTACCAGTGTGCAGGGATAATCCTGACGAATCTACCAAACCCATCGTATTTATTTAGTAGGAACTAATATAGGAGAAATACAGTTTGAGTAAGGAGGAATTAGAATCCAACTTTCCGAATTGACATATTACAATTCCTTCTAAGACACCAAAAGAGGAATAGTAGGCGGGTGTCACTACGGCGGGCGTCCATCACCTTATCCCTTATTGTAATTGTCCCCTCACTGTGACCCCGCGAATCCTAATCGAAAACGATTTGATTGGGATTTATTCAACTCTTATTGCCCAAACTCATGAAATTTTATCCCGCGCAAAATTAAATTTGAATGGGCGGAGTAGGGGCATAATAGTCACGTAAGAGCTTGCTAGCTCTCTAACCGCGACGATTTGGCTTCTGCTCACTGGGCATGGGAAAAGGAGGCAATTTTCTGATCATAATGACTCGATATATCGTGCGCTGCATTTATGGATCATTTCCATCATTGTATGTCTGGCTTTTCAGTTTCTCGAATATTTGTTGTCAGTTACTCTTCATTAATTGAGACGTGATATCCACGCGCTGAGGAACAATTTCGCATTTGCTCTCCATTTATCAGTCGTGTCATTTCACTTCCTGAAGATTGTGCTAATTATATCGTTTACCTTCCCCATGGTGGTAACCATCTGTAATATAAATACCTGTTTTCCGTAATGGTTCACTTTTTACTACCGTTTTGCTGCTTGAAATTTTACCTTCCATCTCTTCACAACTTCATCTTCAACTCGACCTTTCTCTATATTTCTTTTAAGCTTCAATGAGGGCTGGTTCTATCTACACTGGACATCAATAAGTATCATTTTACGCCCCTTCATCCATCTAGCATCTTCGGAATCTGGGTTACATTCCTACTTCGACGAGTTTTGGAGCTGTTAGAGCGTCCTCGTGACGCAGAAGGACAAGCTCAGCATGTGCTCCTGTATGAGGCCATGTTCAAGAACGGGCCGCGTCTTCCATTTATCAGACCAGTGCGCGAAGTTCTTCACTACCTGGGCTTGGCTCCGGCTCAGTTATTACCTAATGCTTGGCGAATACTATTAGCTTCCTGCATAGTATTTCGTTCATCACTGCTAGAGGTATGGGAGTTGTACCCTGACCTAACGGCTCGAGAGTTCCTCTCTCTTTATCGTTTAATTAGAAAACCTTCCCTAAGTTTGGTTGATTTTCGGTCTCGGGATAGCGAGACAAAATTATGCACTTTTGAGAGTCGATACTCCAACGTCAAATATTATCACAAGAAGATATTCTATGTAAAGGGCGATGGATGGCAATTCCCCGAGGACGAGACTAGAGGGGAATTCCCTATTCAGGTGAATTGGGGCGAGTTGCCTCCTGCCTCCCTTCTGGACATAGATCTAAACCAGAGGGAGCATGCTCAGGTGGAGATAGTTATAAGGTGGGCGCAACGCCACTTTCACTGGTTGGAATCTGACCTCATTCTGACCGACTACAACATCAACACCTATCTGGTCGAGCCAAGGCGAGGTTATGCGGAGTTCCAAGATTTTTTTAGCATACCAGTTGCCGAAACGCCTGATCGCCCTGCTGCAGCTTGCAAACGTGCTGCCCCTCCAAACCAAAAAAAGCGCACAAAGTCTCACCGCGAAAGAGGCGGGCGAGCTGCTGTGGAGACACCTGAGCCTCCTGTTCTCATCTTTGCTCAGGAAAGGCGAATTAAAGCTCGCCACGATATAAGGATTACTCGTCCTTCACTTAAGGGTCGAAATCAATCCTCTCCAGTACAACCTCCTTAATCCTCTCCAGTATAGCCTCCTCAATCCTTGTCTGTACTCGCGGCGCCTGCTAGTGAAGGGAGCAGCCAGCATACAAGGTCCCATTCACTGGAAGGGCAGGGGGCCAGAATGCCAGAGCCACTGGTTGTGTGTTTGCCTTCAGATTGCCAGCCCCATCTGAACAACAGGCTTTTGCCTTCGACCCCCGGGTAGGATATAGATGAGGTCGAGTTGGCCTTTTTGGCTGCCTTATCGAATCCTCCCGCGTATGCTGCGGGAACTCCTTATTTTTAGGCGTCCGTGTTATCATCTGCACAGGCTCCTACTCGGGAGGATGTCCCCCGATCAGCAGGCCTTTCTTCGTTTAGAGAGGGTGACCATGAAATGGGCGGGGGAGACGAACCTCCCACTCTGGGATTTAGCGGGCGATAGGTGGCTGCACTCGAGCACAGGGAGACAGACCATCGTTTGGCATCGAGGCTCTCCGTTCCAGACTCGACTAATGCCAAAACCAATGAGAACATTGGGCGGGAGTCTCTTCAGTCTCCTGATGACGATGCCAGATCAACGATGGGGTTTTCTCTCGATCGAGCTATACAACACTCCACCCATCCTTCACCTCCAACCACTTCCATTCCTGATTGTACAGAGCAGACGGGAATGGTGGTCGACCTACTCCAGTCCCTTTTGGCGCAGGTACTCATTCAAGATTCTGTTTTAATTTTAACTTCTTTCGTTTCTCTAACTGTTTGTTATTGTTCAGGCCTCTGACCAAATTATTGGGTCAATCGGCTCCGAGGTGACGAGGCTATTAAACGGGAGTGTAAAACGGGCTCGGGATCAGCTTCTAGAAGCCGATGAAAAATACTGAGAGCTTGGTGCTTTGGTTTCCCAGCTTACAGAAGATAGAGATCTTTTGAAAGCCACCGTTATGGAGTTAGAAGAAGAGCGGGATTACTATACAGAAACTTACGAATCCATGCTAGAAGAAATGGCGACATTAAAAGAGAAGAACCGGTTCTTAGAGGCGGGTAGGGGTGGGCTTCGACTCCGATGGAGTCGGAGTTCGGAGTTTCCGACTCCGACTCCGACTCCGACTATAGTCGGAGTCGAAAACAACTTCCGACTCCGACTCCGAATTGGAATCGGAGTTCGACTCCGATCGGAATTCGGAACTCCGAACTCCGATCGGAGTTCTGTCGGAGTTCCGATCGAAAGTTGGAACTCCGATTTCCGAACCGACTCCGACTAAATGGGCAAATTTTTTGGCCCATTTCTGATTCTACTTGGTTCAAAGGAGCCAATTTTTTAATGTATTTTATCTGTTTTACATATAAATAATAAATTAGTCAATTAGTGTTAAATAATGTACCATTTAATAGTTGATATTTGATAAACAAATAATACAAATTATATTATTATAATTTACAATACTAAGACTAATACAAAAAATAGCACAAACTGAATAATATAAATAATAGTACAAACTACAAAACCACTCGATGTAAAGTAGAGAAAAAAATATATGCAACCGCTCCATCGTAATGTAGTTAATCGAATCATCAGTCATCGGCAAGTATGTCAGGATTGATATGTAGATCTGTGAAATTATAGACAATATAAGTTAGATAGATTTATAAAATCATAAAAAATAGTTATTGAAATAATTATATACACTTTGTTACTTTAATCATAAAAAAAAAAGTAAATTAATTAATTTAATTTTACCTGACTCAAGTCTATAGCTAATAGCATCGATGCCAATGTTCTCTAGTCCAGAAGGAATATCACTAATCCAATTCTGCGTGCAAATGAGGGCCTCCACAGTTGACGGTGCCAATGAATTCTGATAAGCATCCAACACTCGACCTCCGGTGCTAAATGCCGACTCAGATGCAACTGTAGTGATAGGAACGGCTAGTACATCTCGAGCAATACGGGAGAGGATTGGGTACTTGGAAGAATTAGCCCTCCACCATATCAAGATTTGAAATTCATCTGTAGGCTCCTCGACCTCTGCCAATAAATACCGATCAACCTCATTCGTACACTGTAGTGGATTTCTCGTCGACCTTGCGTGAAACGACGTCATAATGTTGAAGCCTCGGGGTCGACTGACACTGTCTGCACTGGCCTGACAGGTACGGGCATCTGAAGAAGGTCCTGACCTCGAGCTCAAATGTGAGCTACCTGCGGTTGCTGAGGATGAAGGCTGCCTATTAATGCTGTAGTAGCTGTATAAGTCGTTTAGATCAACCTTAAGTGCTGCGATAAATGCAGCTGCCTTCACTATCCCGAGAACTTCATTTGCCCACCATTCTATCACCGCCAACTTCAATCGGGGGTCGAGGATCGATGCTATGAACAACAATCGATTTATTTTCTCAACTTGCCCCCAATATTTATCATATTTCGACTGTATCTGTAATGCCATACTAGATAACAATCCGCTCGGGTCAGCACAATCTTCTTTCAAGTGGTGGTGTACCATTGAGATCTCGCTGAACCACATGTTTGCCGTCGCATATGCGGATCTAGATACCCGCTTAGTAATATCATAGAAAATCTGTAAAAAGTTGACAAACTCGGATATAGCTTGCCAATCCGTACTGTCTGGCGGACCGAGCCCTGTTCCATTAGGCTCCAGCAGGGCATACCTCAGACCCCCTTCCTCAATCTCCAACTGCTCAAATGCCTTCTGGTACTTTAGGGCCACACCCAACATCAGATATGTGGAGTTCCATCGAGTGTGAACATCCAAACACAACATTTTTGAAAACTCAACCCCAACCTGTTCTGCTATTGCCTTGAACTTCCGCAGCCTTTGGGGAGAAGCCCTCGCATACCGCACAATATTACGGACTTTCTTGATGGAGTTGTCCACATTTTCCATCCCCTTAACCGTTTCATCATTGAAAAATGATACCATTTTCAAAATTATAAATCATAAAAATATTAAAATATAAAATACAAAATCAAAACCAGAGAGGCTCACCAACAATAAGGTTGAGTATGTGAGCAGTGCATCGAACGTGGATTAATCACATCGTATCTTGCCCTCATATTCAGCGAAAACCACTCGATGGCAGTCTCATTAGCACTGGCATTATCAACTATAATGCATAGCATCTTTTGGATGCCCCAATCCACCAAACAATCATCCATCTCTGCCCCTATTGATGCACCCTTATGGTCAACTATTTCTTTAAATCCAATAATTCTCTTTTTAAGATTTCACTCACTGTCAATGTAGTGTGCTGTGATACACATGTACGACGTATTCTGTATAGACGTCCATGTGTCAGTCGTAAATGACACTCTCTGACCAGTGGTGATGAACATCTTCTTCATCTCTGCCTTCTCCCTCATATGCCTCTTCATACAATCACGCATTGCTGTATAACGGGATGGCAGTGGAAATCTTGGCTCAAGCAGCTTCACAAACTTGCAAAACCCTTTCTTCTCAACAATGTTAAATGGCATCTCATCCTCTATAACCATCTCTGCAAGTGCCTCACGGTACACCTTCTCACTGTATTGAGGGACCACCAGATTTCTCATTTGGTTTCCTGTCCCATTAGTTGCTGTAGAGGTCTCGTAACTAAGATTAGTTTGAGATCCACCTGCGACTGCATATAATAATTTATGGCCCAATATTAGTTTTAAACTTTAAAGTTAAATGAATAAATCAATTAGCATACATAATACATATGGCCCTATGAGATTAATAAAACACTAACCTCTTGACGCCAGCCCCTTCGCTATTTGGTATCGCTGGCAACCATTGAGATGTGATTATAGACAAGCGGTGCCTTGTCTTCTTGAATGACACCCAACTTGAGCGCCACAATGGTTGTATTCAGCCCGTGGCTTCTCAGGATCCCCACTATCAACTTTCGTGAAATGTTCCCATGTCCACGATCTTTTTTTATTTGATCGTGAATGGGGTGGCCTCATAGCTGCAGGGTGTACTGGTATATCCGGATCTTGAACCGGATTGTCCCCAAGACCCATATCCTCCTCCTCCATAAACTGATCGAAATCTCCCGCTTCTAATTCTATGTTGACTGGAAGTGGAAATCCACTACTAGCACACGAGGTTTGTGCTCGAGTGGAGCTAGGTAATCGACTCCGAGTCCGACTCGGTATTGCTGCTTGGGATGCCGACGGAGTCCTGGCATCTGGAGTCTCATATGGAGTCGGAGTCCCACTGGCACTATGTGAGCGTGAGGGATCCATATATTAAGTAGACCTGAAATTCAAATATAACAATATAAAAAATGTTATATGTGTTTGACTTATATATAAGTTTATATATATGCGACTAAAACATCACCCAACTCACGCCGCTAACTATATATGTTTGATTAAAGAACTGTAATATAGAAATCATGTAAAGGAGTCAAAGATCATAATAGTTTATCAATTTTTTTATATTATTATAATTTATATATAGGTCCTGTGTCGATCATTATCCACCACAAAATAATACCTTAACAGAGGAGCAGAGACGAGCTACATGCCCATTACAACAATAGCACAAAACCTTCTAGAATAGCAGAGTAGAGAAAGTAGTTAGAATTTCCCTCAAGTTATTGTAACCAACACATATTCTTTTATTCTTTTATATTGTGTATAAATACAATCCACAATACTCAATGAAAGATAGAGAAGTTTTAGTATATTTCTTTTGTGTTAACAAAAGGATGAGATGAATAAAAAAATGTCATATTGTTTCTAAGACCTTACTATATAATTACTTCGCTATCTTCACCTAGAGCTTGACCAGTACTTGATCCATCATAGTTCCACTTGGGAACTGGGAAGCTCAGATGGATGCTTAACAGGCTTGGACATTGTCCGAAAATTTGAAAAGAAAGTAGCAAGAATACCAATGTTCAGATATGTTGAACTATATATAAATAAGTAAATAACTAAACAAATGAAATTAAAAAAAAAAAACATTCCCAGCAAATGCACACTTGCATTCTAACTTATCATATAAAAAAACACATTCCCAATAAATGCACACTGTTACAATTAAATAAAGACTGTCCTCAAGGGCCAAGGCCAAATATATCACTTTGTTCCATTTCAACTCCGAGAAAGCAAAGTAGGGAAGATGTAGTTATTTCTCTTGGAAGATGTAGTTATTGAGTAAAAAGTTCGTTCTCTAGTCTATGGCAGATGATCATGAGAGCCCAAGTTTTGTTTTAGGATAAAAAGGAACCAAATAATTACTCTATAATTCATAAAATTAGAATGATTGAATATAAGGCATAATATGACTCTTTTTTCTTTCCATGAAGAGGTCTGCATCTTTTTTTTAATTGCAATAGTGACAGAACTTAAGAATTTCAAACAAAAAAATAACCTTGCATGCATGGAGAAAATTAAGTTAGTTGTTTATGTATTCTATTTGGTTAGTGAGAAAAATTAAGTAAATGGAAAGGAAATAATAGAAAGTTAAGGAATATCATTTTTTTTTTCCAGCCATAGTTTGAATAAGGAATTTCATAACAAGAAAATGTACTCAACTTTCGTGAAATAATAGAGGACCCCCTATGAATGCCCCTTAAATTTACAGTGGGACTTCATAATGCATAAGAATGATGATATCCAAAACTGTAGTCAATAATGTGCTCTTATGTAGTGATAAACTAAGCACATCAAGCAGCCTCCGAGTATAACACAATAGTAGCTACTATTTTTAATTATATATTTCTCCTCCACATAAAGTAATAGCAAAAACCCATATTTCCACGACCAAAATGCACCTCAAGATTCATAAGATCAGGTTGTGACTCGTGTATAATTACTTGTACTCAATGGCAGTGTGGTACTACTGGCCGGTCTTCATATTTTTTTTTTTGAATAATATGTTGAAATGTCTTAAGAAGCAGCCACATTAATTAATGCACCTGTAATCAACAGAAAAGTAAAATATAAATATGAATAAGCTGAAAAGGGACTAGCTAGCTAGAAATTTCAGTTCAACAGTATCAATTTGGAATACAAACATTAAAAAAAAAAAAAAAAATCCAACTCCATTTACATGTACCAGCAAACAGCCAAACACGACCATCGGCATCAAGTTATCAACAACGTCCCCATTCAACTTCTAATTATATAACTCAATCTGGCATGATTTAAGCCATTGATAAATTATCTAGGAATTAAAACACAATTATATGATTTGCAAATTAGACCGAACTGATGCAGACCGAACTGATGCAAGACGTACATACCGAACTCAAACGACTACAAATTAGAGGCTTAAAAAAATAAAGAAATTAAACACTATAATTTCGAATCTTCAATAGTTCAATTACCTTACAAGTAACAAAATTGATACATTTGAAAATAATTAACACAATCCTCAATTAAAATTAAAAATAAAATCCTATTTTGAAACCCTAAATAATACCAGGAATAAGATTACGGACTTGGAGGCTCTCCTTGGCAGTGGCAGTCCGGCGCAGTGAAACTCAGACGGCGGCATTGCGGCTGGGGAAGCGGTTGCTCGAGGGAGAAGAATCGAAGATGAAGCTGGGCTGCTGGAGTCTGGAGAAACCGAATGCGATGCGGAAGAAAGAAGAAAGAAGAAAGAAGAAAGAAGAGGAGAGAAAGAGAAGAGGGGATCCGGAGGGGGGGGGGGGCGATAAAGTAATTTGAAAATGGCGTCGTTCCTCATTAGTTGGAATGACGTCGTTTAATATTTTTAAAAAAATATCCCAGATGCAAAACGACATCGTTTTGCATCTGGAATTTTTTAAAAATATCAGAGTTCGGAGTTGGAGTTCGGAGCATTTGTTTTCTCCGTCTCCGACTCCGAACTCCGATTTCGGAGTCGGTAGTCTTCCGACTCCGAATCTGACTTCCGAATTTCGATTCCAATCGGAGTCGAAATCGGAGCGGAAACCATTCGGAAGTCGGAAGTCAGAATTTTTGCCCACCCCTAGAGGCGAGTAGGGATGACCTCTTTCGGGGTCAAGAGTCTATTGGGCAGACGCTCGCCATCAAAGAGAACGAACTTTCCCTCGCCAATCAAGAAATGAAATGTTTGAAATCAAACTTGACTGTCCTTGAGCATTCGTGCGCCACTCGAGAAGAGGAGTTGGAGACCCTTCGAGCCAAGGTCGATACAACTAAACTCGAACGTGACACTCTCTCTCGGGAGTTAGGCGAGGCGAATGCTGAGTTTGAAATTCTCAGGCGTCAAGCAACTCAACATCGTTCCCTCTGCATAGCTGCCTGGAGTCAACGTTATGTGGAGGGCTTGAGGTGGCTAAGAGAAGAAGTCGTTCGGAACCCGTCCTTATGTGGCTAGCATGGATCCCCGACAGCTTGCTCCTGACCCCATAACGAAGGCAGAGGTTGCCAAGATCGGTACACCAGAGTGCCGCATACGTTTGCCTCCTTAATAGTCAATGTATTGTACATATTTGTATAGATTTCAAATGTAAAGAGTCTATTAGTCAATATATCATTCTTTCCGCTATATGCTTACTTTCTTATTGTGTGGTGGAACAACTCGCCAGTTCTTACACAATGTGTACAAACATAAAGATTGATGTAAATCTACATATATGGACCGCCTTTCAGATATCTATGAGCTATATTCTCATAATCAGATTGAACATTTGAACACTGTAATCTAAATTAATTATTAAACAATTGAATATGATATTTTGATGGTGATTGTACTACCCTGCGAATCTTTATCACTGAAGATAAACAATCTATTGATAAAGATTTACAATAAAACATGAGAGCCCATGTTATTGTTTGGACGCCAGAAAGACTAGGGCGAGTACAATGTTAATAACTTAGGCGAGGAAGATTTAAGCGAGCATGTACCTTATTTAGCGATCTGTGGGTGCGGTGATCCGTGGGCGAGTCGTGGATAATATCGCATTGTTCGAATTCCTTTTTCTCGGCGATCGAATTGGGGCGAGGCTTAGAGTCCAGGCGATCCTACAATTCAAAAGGCGCCGGCTTGATGGCAAAGGCGAAGGAACAGGTTCCTTCCTTTCGGCGACTAAATCGAAGGGTGAGGCTTAGAGTCCAAGCGACCCCGCGATTTATAAGGCGCCGACGTGATGGCGAAGGCGAAGGAACAGGTTCCTTCCATTCGGTGACTAAATCGAAGGGCGAGGCTTAGAGCTCAGGCGACCCCGCGATTCATAAGGTGCCGGCGTGATGGCGAAGGCGAAGGAACATGTTCCTTCCCTTCGGCGACTGAATCGAGGGGTGAGGCTTAGAGCCCAGGTGACCCCGTGATTTGTAAGGCGCCGGCGTGATGACGAAGGCGAAGGAACATGTTCCTTCCCTTCGGCGACTGAATTGAGGGGCGAGACTTAGAACCCAGGTGACCCTGCGATTCGTAAGACGCCGGCGTGATGGCGAAGGCGAAGGAACATGTTCCTTCCTTTTGATGACTGAATCGAGCATATTTCATCCAATGGTGCATATTTGGGGTAAGACCAGTAATTTACAACTTTCATATAATATAATCCCAGTGAAGAAAAAATTGAGCTATACATAATATTTTTTCAAATGTTCCGCATTTCATGGATGGGAGAAAGTATTGCCTTCACTGTCTGGAAGCTTGTACGATCCTAGTCGGGTACTCCTGGCGACAACGTAGGGTCTCTTCCATTTAGGTCCTAGCTTGCGTTCTTCGGTGGTGGTCACTCCTGCGCGCTTCAAAACCAGGTCCCCAGGTTTAAAAGGTCTGGATTTGACTCGCTTGTTGAAAAACTTTTCAGCTATGCGTTTATGATGTTTTACTCTTATAGCCGCCTTTGCTCGCCTTTCTTCGAGGAGGTCCAATTGTTGTAATAGCTTTATTTCGTTGTCTTCCGGATGAAAGTTTTGTACTCTTGAAGTAGGGACCCCTATCTCCGCAGGGATGACAGCCTCGTTGCCACGTGTAAGAGCAAAGGGGGTCTCTCCCGTTAGAGTTCGGACGGTAGTACGGTAGGACCATAATACCCCAGGGAGTTCGTCTGCCCATGCTCCCTTACAGTTTCCTAACTTCTTTTTGAGGATAGACAAAATAGTCTTGTTACTTGCTTCTGCTTGGCCATTTGCTTGCGGGTGCCCAGGCGATGAATACCGTACTTCGATCTTCAGCTTGGCGCACCACTGTCGGTAGTGCGAAGAGTCGAATTGACCTCCATTGTCAGATATGAAGCTTTGTGGTATTCCAAACCGACATACAATAAACTTCCAGAGGAACTTGATAATGGCTTGGGTGGTTATTGTAGATAAGCCTTCCGCCTCCACTCACTTTGTGAAATAATCAATCGCTACTATAATGAATTTAACTCCTCCATGCTCCGCAGGAAGAGGACCTATGAGATCTAACCCCTACTGTGCAAAAGGTCAGGGCGCTATTACAGATGACAATTCTGTAGGTGGAAGGTGCAAAATATTGGCATGTATTTGACATTACAGACACTTTTGGGCAAACTCTTTCGAATCTCTAAGAATGTTTGGCTAGTAATACCCCGCTCGACCTATCTTGTTTGCTAGAACTCTTCCTCCAGAGTGACTCTGCAAATACCTTCATGAATCTCTGCTAATACAAATTGAGACTCTTATGTTGACAAACATCTGAGCAACGGTTCTGAGAATCCCTTTCTGTATAATATCCCTTCTAAGATAGTGAACCTGGCGACCCGATTTCTGATCTTTTTTGCTTCATTTGTGTCAGTGGGTAGCTTATTATCTTGCAGAAAATCTATTATATCTTCAGCCCATCCGGACTGGTCTGTCTCTGCTTGGAACATTTCTTTTCCAATAGAAGGGATATCTGCTTGCCTTACTTCAGTGTTTTCGGGAAAAAGGGACATCCATTTGCCCGGAGGCAATTCTAGCTAGGTGGTCAGCTTGGCAATTATTGACTCTCGGGATTTGTTGAATGGAAGAATACTAAAAATAATCACGTGCTTCACAAACCAGCTGAAAATATTTCTTTAGTCGTTCTCCTTTAGTAGCAAAGGTACCGGTTACTTGGTGAACTACCACTTGCGAGTCGGCATGCACCTTCACTTCTTTAGCTTCCAAAAGGCGAGCAACATTCAAGCCGATTAAGAGTGCCTCATACTCTGCTTCATTGTTGGTGACCTTGAAAGTAATTTTAACGGCGTACTTCTACTCCCTACCATCGTCAGAGATGACATGGATACCTGCTCCTCCTCTCGCTTTACATGTTGATCCGTCCACATATACCATCCAAGGTTTGTTGGGGGGTGTCTAGGCAATCTCTTCTGGAAAGCCAATGAGTTCGACTATAAAATCAGCGAGTACTTGCCCTTTGATTTCCTTTCTAGGGGCGTATTGGATGTCAAATTCGCTAAATTCTATAGCCTACTTTGCTAATCTTCTCAACGCCTCTGGTCATTGTAAAACATCTTTCAAGGACTGGTTCGTAAGTACTTGTACGGTGTGAGCTTGGAAGTACAGCCCGAGTCGTCTAGTAGCTACCATTAGGGTACCTGGCCTCTGCCCCTCGAAATGCTCGACTTGTATAATATACCGGTTTCTGCCCGGTCGCCATGTCTCTTATTAGAATAGCGGAGGTTACATTGGGCGAGATGGCTAAGTAAGCAGTCAACATTTCACTGGGCTCGGTTTGGCTAAGCAATGGTGGGTGAGTTAAATATTCTCTTAGCTTATCTAGGGAATTGTCACAAGAAGAGTTCCACTCCTGTGCTTTCTTCAATACTTAAAAGAAAGGTAAGCATTTGTCGGTGGATCGAGCTATGAAGTGATTCAAGGCGGCTACTCGGCCCGCCAATTGCTGCACCTCGTGATGATTCTGGGGTGCCACCATGTGAGATATGGCTTTCACCTTTTCAGGGTTGGTTTCGATTCCCCTTTCGGAGACCATATAGCCTAAGAATTTCCCCAACCCTACTCCAAAAGAACATTTACTTGGGTTAAACTTCATCTTATATTGACATAAGACTTCAAAAGCCTCCTGCAAGTCCTCCACATGTTGCCCAGGTGTTTTACTCTTGATCAGCAGATCATCGACGTATACTTCCACATTCCTCCCAATCTGCTGTTTAAACATCCGGTTGACTAGGAGTTGATATGTAGCTCATGCATTTTTCAACCTAAAGAGCATCACCTTGTAGCAATATAATTCCTGGTCTGTAATGAAAGCTGTTTTGTCCTCATCGTCTGCATTCATCCTGATCTGATTATACCCTGAGTACGCGTCCATGAAGCTAAGTAACAGATGACCAGCCGTTGAGTCCACGATCAGATCGATGCGAGGTAGTGGGAAGCTATTCTTCAGACATGCCTTGTTAAGATCGGTGAAGTCCACATACATCCTTCATTTACCGCTCGCATTTTTCACCAGCACTACATTAGACAGCCATTCTGGATATTGAGCCTCTCTGATAAACCCCGCCGCTAGGAGGCGGTCTACTTCCTCAGCTATGGCAGCATATTCCTCGGCGCAAAAGCTACGTCTGTTTTGCTTAACTTTTCGAGCTTCCTGATTGACACATAAATGATGTTCAATGACACTATTGTCTATACCTGGCATATCTTGGTGAGTCCAGGCGAAGACATCCTGATGTTCAGCCAAGAGTTATTTGAGTTTCCGTTTCAGGCTAGGTTCCAGGCTGGAACCTATCTGAATCTTCTGCTCGGGCTTCGCCTGGTCGAAGGCGATCAGCTCCAATGGCTCTCTGGGTTCGGCTTGTTTGATGGTTTGTTCATCTCGAAAGTCTCCATCCCATCGAGTCAAGGACGGTGGAGGCGGCAACTTAGCAACAACTTCACTATGTCTTGATTCCTCCTTGGCGATAGGGGTGTAAATGGTCCGGTCCGGTCCGGGAAATTTGTGGACCGATTCCATTCGGTCCAAGAATTCTCTCACCCTGGACCGGACCGAACAGGAGTTCGGTCCATACCGGTCCGGTCCAATTCGGTCCAGGGGCGGTCCGGTCCGGTCCAGGGGTGCCCCATATGATTTAATGGGCTAAATTTAATCTAAAATTCTACAATGATCAAATATTTTTTTGGCCCAAATTTAACTACTATAAATTATAATATGTTAATATTATAAAAGTATATATTATATATTAATATGTTAGTATATATTATATATTAAGTATGTTAGTAAATTATAACTAATAGTCTAATAGTCTAATAACACTATTACATTAGTATATGTTAATAAACTATAACTAATAAATAATAACATTATTACAATTTACATTAGTATATTATATATTTATATGTTAGTAAATAGTGATAAATTAGTAATAATATATTAAATAATAATAATACACTTATTATTTATATGTTAATATTATTATAAGAGTATATATTATATATTAATATGTTAGTTAATATTAAATATTAAGTATGTTAGTAAACTATAACTAATAGTCTAATAATACTATTACATTAGTATATGTTAATAAACTATAACTAATAAGTAATAACACTATTACAATTTACATTAGTATATTAGTAAATAGTGATAAATTAGTAATAATATATTAAATAATAATAATACACTTATTATTTATATGTTAATATTATAAGAGTATATATTATATATTAATATGTTAGTTAATATTAAATATTAAATATGTTAGTAAACTATAACTAATAGTCTAATAGTCTAATAATACTATTACATTAGTATATGTTAATAAATTATAACTAATTAGTAATAACACTATTACAATTTATATTAATATATTATATATTTATATGTTAGTAAATAGTAATAAATTAGTAATAATATAGTAAATAATAATAATATACTTATTACTTATAAGTTATTACTAATACTTTATCTAAATATACTATAATTTATATTTTTATACTATAACTAGTCAACTACTAGTCTACTATAAATCATAATATGTTCATATTATAAGAGTATATATTATATATTAATATGTTAATATATATTAATATTAATATTAAAGTTTATATATTATTATTTATATATACATATATTTAAAAATCAAAATTAAAAAAAAAAAAAACACTATGGATTCGGTCCGGTCCGGTCCGGTCCAGGGGGATGAACTCCCTGGACCGGGACCGGACCGGAATTTTCCGGTCCATACATTTTTTGGACCGGACCGGACCAGACTCCAACCGGTCCGGTCCGGGACAACCGGTCCGGTCCGGTCCGCCGGTCCGGTTCGGTCTTTTTACACCCCTACTTGGCGATGCCGATCATCATTTGGCTTAGGGGTTTTAACTCGCGAAAGTAACATTCGCGGGCTAAGGATTGCTCACTTTTGACTTCTCCTATACTACTTTGAGTTGGGAACTTCATTTTCAGATGATATGTAGAAGTCACAGCTTTTAGGCGATTTAAAGCCGGACGCCCCAGTATGGCATTGTACGAGGAAGGGGCTCTGACCTCTAAAAAGTCAACCATGATCATTGAAGTTCGAGGTGCCTCACCGGCCATAACAAGTAGAGTTATGACTCTTTTGGGCTGTATAATATCGTCGGCGAATCCCCTAAGGGATGTTGGGGCCCGCCATAGCCTGTCTCGCCCGATCTTCATTTTGTCAAACGCGTCCCAATAAAGGATATCTGCCGAGCTTCCATTATCAATAAGGATCCTCTTAGTTATGAAATTGGTGACTAGCATGGTGACTACCAGAGCGTCATCGTAAGGCTGCATCACTCCCTCATCCTGTCTGTTAAAGACGATTGGGACATCTTCAGAAGACTGTTTGTCTCGAGTCGACTCTGACGTGGCGAATACTTCCGCATAGCGTGCTTCTCTTGCATACGCTTTTCTTGAAGTTGAGGTTTCACCCCCTTTTGGTACTCCTCCAACAATAGTTTGTATTTCGCCTAGGGCTCCCCCCCTTTGAGACAGGTCTTTGGCTCTTCTTTCTTTATGAGGGCTAGGACTACGTTTACTGTTAGAATACTCCCCCCCTTGTGTGACTCTTCCCTTTCCCTTTCATTTCTTCTCTTCAAAGTTCTACAGTCCCGAGTATTGTGCCCAGTAGATTTATGATATTCGCAGTACATATTTCCCGGTCGACGCTGATTCTGGTTCTGGTTGTGATAATGCCTTTCCTCGGTTTCTTTATCCACCGTCAAATTGTTGTGCAGGCGTGGTCTGTATTGCCCACTCCCTTGAGGCTGCGGGCCTCCTTGGGCGTTTCGTCTCTTTGGGTCGTTGGTAACTCTTTTCCTTGTTGGCAAGTTGTCTTCGGTTTGAGTAGTACGCTCTACTTTTTCCCGCCTTGGTCCTATGAGCGCTTGCAGAGTGTCTTTAGCGTTTATAGATCCATCTGTCCTGTCCATGAATTCGGCCAAGGTGGCTGGAGTTCATCTAGCTATCTATGCTAAGAAAGGACTTCCAGGCCATATTCCACTTAGGAGAGCAGCTAAAGTGATCTTCTCATCCTGATTTCCTATCGTCATTAACTCCTTGTTGAATCGGGAAAGATAGTTCTTGAGGCTTTCTTGACTATTCTGTTTAATTGTGAGGAGATACGCAGCTGGTCGTTTCCTCTTTCTACTTCCTAACAACTAGATGATAAATAGGCGAGCTAGACAGTCAAAACTATCTACTGTGCCGGTAGGTACCGTTCTGAACCACGTTCGAGCTACTCCTTTCAGGGTAAGTGGGAACGCTCGGCATACCACCTCGCTAGGATAACTATGCAAACTCATGTACGTCCTAAACGTCTCTATATGTTCATATGGATCAGTACCTCCATCGTACAACTCCATCTGAGGTGCTCGAAACTTCGGAGGTAATGGCACTATCATAACACTTGCACTGTAAGGGGTACCGAGGTGGTTGCGTAATTACCCAGTAATAGAAAGGGCCTCTATACGCTTGGCTATGTTCTCGTACTTGTCTTCTAATTCTTTGAGTTTTAGTTGCATTTTACGCCTCTCTTCCTCTACTTCTTCATGATTAGGTTCATTGACTCGGTGAGATTCCGCGCATCTACTAACGGAAGGTTTCTCACGAGCAGTTAATTTTTCATTATTCTTCTGCAGCTTCTCATTCTCTCTAGTGAGCTCCCTGATCGTTGCTTCCAAGGTGGCTAGTCGTTCTTCCATCGGGATGTATTTTGAGTTGCAGTTATTACCTCGTAATCGCAACGCAACCGATTTGCAGAGAACATCAAAAGAGCGCTATCCCACAGATGGCGCCAACTGTTGGTGTGTGTTCTACACTCCTGAGTAACGTCTCGATTCCCAGATAACTAATCTGCAAAAGAAAATATGGAGGATTGGGTTCTTCAACCCTTAGAACTCTCCAATGCCTTTGTTAGTGAGAATTTTTATAGATCAAAGATAATTTGAGAGAAAATCAATGATAATTGTTCGTACCTTTTTTCAGTGATACATTCTTTCCTTTACATGGGTTGAAATATCGATCGGGCACACGTGTAATTATCTAGGACTATTGGGGAGCAGGTTATTCCCCTCTACATCCTGGATTTTCCAGGATCATTTATTGATTTTGTTTCTTCTCAATAATATCTCCTTTAATATGATTACCTCCGGGTAATCAGTAGGTATTTTCAGATATTTATATCAAACCGCATTTAATATGATATGTTATCCTGCCAGACATTAAATGTTCATAAGACTCCTGATTATCACACTGTCAGTGTGTCAGGGATAATCCTGACGAATCTACCAAACTCATCGTATTTATCTAGTAGAAACTAATATAGGAGAAATACAGTTTGAGTAAGGAAGAATTAGAATCCAACTTTCCGAATTGTACATATTACAATTCCTTCTAAGATACTGAAAGAGGAATGGTAGGCGAGTGCCACTACGGCAGGCGTCCATCACCTTATCTCTTATTATAATTGTCCCCTCACACTTCTATCCAGAATTTCATCTCTGAAAAAGTTAAAAGTCAACTTTATTAACATATGTGCAATTTCATTCGCTTCTCGTCTAACATAATTTAACTTACTGTGACGGAAATCTTTCAAAATTATTTGTATGTCTTCAATGATCTGACCATATGATGTCCAGCATAATTCTTGACTTGCTATTGCTTTAATTATGACTTGAGCATCTCCCTCAAAAATAACAGTATAGCAACCCAATTCAAGACAAAGTTCCATGGCCTTTCTCAATGCCATGGCTTCAGCCAACTGAGGAGAATATTCCAGCTTTATTGGTTCACAACAGGTTGCAATCGCCTCTCCATTATTGTCCCGGATAATGACTCCTAGACCTGATTTTTGAGTGAGAGGATCCAACGCTGCATCAAAATTAGCTTTGAGCCATCCCTGTTCTGGTTTCTTCCATGCTGATATAACATTATTTGCAGCGGTTTCATGCGTTTGAGGTAGAGATTGCGCTTCTTTGAATTCTCTTAAGGTTTGTAAAGCATTAGGGAGCACTTGTGTTGGCCCTTCGAATTGATCTTGAAATACCCACTTATTTCTTCGATGCCAAATTGCTCTAAATATTGTAGCTGCCTCTTCCAATTCTTCTTTTTTCAATCTATCCTGCAGCATCTTCCACAAACTTAGAAATCATCTGCTATAATAGACCATTTTTGAAATCTACTTCCTTTCTCAGACCACACATCATTTACTGCTAAACGTTGCCACAATACATGGATAACAGATTCATTAGCTTGTTGACATAAGGGACAAACGGCAGAAGATCCAATTTGTCTGTTGAAAAGCAATGCCTTGGTTGGTAGGGAATCTGATCCTACTTTCCATAGAAAATGTTTAGTAGCTTCTGCAACCTTTAATTTCCATATGGATTTCCAGAATGCCTCTTGTTGTATCACCCTTGATGACTCCCCACTCTTCTCTTTTTCTTCTATCTCGTGCCACATAATATGCACTTTTTACATTAAAAATACCTATTTTTGTAAACTTCCATATCAATCTATCAGCTCTATTTCTGTTGCTAATGGGCACTCTTTTAATCATGTCCATTACTTCTTGGTCAAAAATTTCATTTAACATTTCATCATCCCAACATTTCAATTCGGAATTAATTAATTGGCTAACAGTAGCTTGTAATCCAATCCTTAAGTTTCTCAAAGCATGAAAACAATGAGCTATGGATGTCGGGAGCCAGTTTTGACCCCATACTTTGATACTCTGCCCATTACCTACCCGCCATAATAGTCCTTCTTTAAGAGTATCTTTTGCTTGACAAAGACTTCTCCATATTAAAGATGGATTATTACCAATTCTTGCCTCCAAGATGTTACTTGTCTTGTAATATTTACTACTGTAAACCTGGGCTAGTAAGGATGATGAGTTTTGAAGAAGATTCCAGCAATGTTTCGCTAAGAGAGCAATGTTAAAATCTTCCAGATTTCTGAATCTTAAGCCACTCTCATTTTTTGCCTTACATATGTGTTCCCAACTCTTCCAATGGATCCCTTTTTTATCCCCTTGCTTTTCCCACCAAAATCTTGTAAACATAGCTGAGATTTCAGAACATAACTTCTTAGGGAGTTTAAACACATTCATAGAATATGTCGGCACTGCGTGTAATACAGCCTTAATTAAAACTTACTTTCCTACTTTTGAAATATACGTGTTTTCCCAATTATTCAGCTTTTTCCATAGTCTGTCTTTAAAATCTCTAAAAGTGTTGTACCAAGATCTACCCACTATTGAAGGCAACCCAAGGTACCTTTCATAACTTCCATAAATTACTGCACCAGCAGCTTGTTTGATAGTGTCTCGGGTTTCCTTTGGTGTAATGGTATAGTGACTAGTCGAGTTATTTAGGAGTGAAAAGTGAATGGGAAAGGACAAGCGGCGAGTGACGATTGGAAAATGGATGGATAGGAATTTACAGGAGATAGTTAGGAATTTAGGGGGACCAAGAGAGGCAGGCAGTGACTAGATTTTGTCACGGACGGCACCACCCTTTTTGTTTTTGTTTTTTTAATATTTGCTGTGTTAACCCTACTTGGAAGATTGACAGCATCTTTGGCATATACAGAGGGTTCTGGGAAATAAAATTAAAAGGCTTCCTTTGGAGAGTAAGAGAAGATATATAAATTAAGATGATTTATGAATAATAATAATAATTATTCGTTAAAATGAGATATGATGAAATAATTGTGTCACCTCTATATCCAAACGGGCCCTAAACTCCTCCTATTGATAAGAAATTATCTAGATTTCAGATAAGATTCTCCACGGCCCTGTGCTTCTGGTGTGTAACTCAAAGATTATTACTACAGAACATTATCACCTGCAATAAAACCATCAAGACACCACTATGGTCAAGCAACCCCAATTGCAACTGGTTATCATTATATTCACAAAGCAGTCATGTTCTAAACAACTCTGTTGATACAAACTAACCCAAACCTATATAGACGCCACAAACAAATGAACAGAAGAAGGCACAAACAAAATTTTTAATCCTCATGGACCACAAGATGAAGCTAACCGCCTATGCACAATCATCTACCAACATTTTTGAGAACCCATGATTTTCAATCAATTTTCCTATGATCATCTTCAATGCAGGAGCGCTCACCCTGCATTTCTGATCAATGAAGCACGATCTACCTTCTTCAGCTGCCTTGCATAGCTGTGGATCCAACATTTTTTCCATGTTCTTCAGCTGCCTTGCATAGCTGTGGATCCAGTACACATCCTTCAGGAATTGCTTAATGACCCTGTTCTTCCGTGGACCCCTCCATATAACAGCTTCATCAGGGTTAGGAAGCATGAATCCAATCGAAATGACCCCAAGGTTGGACTCAACATAAACAGGAGACCAGCCAAGGTTGCTCTGGTGGACATATTGACCTTCTAGGCCAAGCATCTTTGGAATGCTTTAAATATTAATGTCAAGGAGACCCACTTGAAAGTCCATAGCTGCTAGAGCGAATAATAGGTGGGCAGAAAAACGTGCTCCTGCCAACCCCACCTTTTCCTGATAAAACTAGCATCTTATGCTTAACAGTAGCCATTCTCTCTGCATGTACAACCAAATCTGCGGAAACAATAGGAAGCGTTAAGACAAAAAGGCAGCCGTTGTATAATATTAACGCAGAGAACATGGGATAAGTCACCAACCACAAACGAAGAACTCGCCCGGCAAACGAAGATAAGCGCCCAGCAGAATAGGATTCCCCCCCTTCGTCCTCCCCTCGCCCCATCGCCGTCACCGCTCCACATCGCATGCTACGAAGCCGTCCCATTCCTCAGAGAAGAGTAAATCCCTTCTCCCCTTCGCATTTTTCATATTTTTCGTGGTTCCCTTGTGTTTGGTTCTCGGAAAATTGTTTGTATTTTCATATGGTAATTCTTGTTTGGTTCTGGAAATTCATACGAATTTGTGACTTTGTAAACTTCGGTTAATATCTTTATTTACTTTGTTTAAGTTTTCTGGTTTCGATGTTCATTTTAAGGAAGAACTTCTTGTAGGTAGAAGTTACAGGCATCTCTGAAGAATACCAGTTGCCTTGATTCCAGAAATAACACAACTTTATTATTTTTGGTTGCTGTACCAGTGGACATCTTTAAAATTATATGGGCAAAAGCCACAGCGCTGTGAAGCATCCTTTTGAGCAAGAATGCTTAGTATTTTTTTATTTTTAATCTTTGGGATTCTCTGTCTTATCAATTTGTATTGAAATTAGGCAAATTTGGGAGGTTCCTTTTACTTGAACCTGTGCTTTATGCACGATTAGAACTTATAATTCGGGAGTCTCTCTTTTTTCGGCTGGTATTGAAGTTTTGCAAATTTAAGAGGTTCCTTCTGCTTGAATTTGTTTGTCTTTTTGTCTGCATGATTGTAATTTTGAGTTTCTATACTTTCACTCTCAGTATCATGCCATATATCTTTTTAATTCTTGTTTTACTTTGTTCATCATTTGACGTGAAATGAGCTTGTTTGTGCAACCTTCTTTCAGACATTGAACTTGGCATTGTAGTTTGCCATATTGCGAGTACTTTTAATAACCAAAATGATTTATACAAGTTATTTGTTGCAAGGAAGGTAGAAATTTATGCGCATAACTCATCTTATAAAATCGATCCAATGAGAGAATTTTGCACATTACTTATAAGTATGCTTAAGGTCTTATCCACAGGTAATGTGATATTCATTCCTCAACACCCTCCCTTACGTGCAGGCCAGTAATTTTTCTGGTCCTTGTCACGGAATAAGTAGTGTGGGTCCACATTCGTCCTGTGGCAGGCTCTAATACCATATAGAAATTCATAGGCCTAACTCATCTCATAAAACTTGACAAGGACCAGAAAAGTTACTGGCCTGCACGTGAGTGAGGGTGTTAAGGAATAAATTCCACATTGTCTGTGGACAAGACCTTGGGTATGCTTATAAGTAATGTACAAACCTCTCTTATTGGACCGATTTTTTTAGATGAGTTAGGTCTATGAATTTCTACATAGTATTAGAGTCTGCCACAGGACGAATGTGTGCCCAAACTACTTACCCCGTGATAAAGATCAGAAAAATTACTGGCCTGCACGTGAGGGAGCGTGTTGAGGAATAAATCCTATATTGCCTGTAGACAAGGTCTTGGGCATGCTTAAAAGCAATGTGCAAACCTCTCTCATAGGACCAGTTTTATGAGCTGAATTAGGCCCATGAATTTCTACAAGGAAGGCCATATGGCGATAATGGAGAATTTCAATTCCGGTTTATCGTGTTTTACTTTAGGTTTAAGAAGAACGAGGGCAATCCAATCATTTCTCTAACAAAATGAGAGATCATATAGTAATTTTGTACTCTAGACTGCAATACAGTCTTCTTTAGAGAAATGTATATGGCATTACTCATATTGATAAATACATGTTTTTTTTTCCTACAAACATGATAAGTTGGGAAGAGATCATACATAGACATAATGTATGTGAAGGATGAATTAATTAGTAGGTCATTTCATTCAAATACAATGGAATAATGAGGCTTGGACGTCTGGCAATATATGATTAAGTAGAGGATTATTTCCATAATTTTTTGTTTCTTGTTTTTTTTTGTTTTTTGTCTCGACTCGCGTCTCGCAATCTTCTTAGAATTTCTTTGGGTCTTCGTCTTTGACAGATAAGCACCAACCAGAGAACAACCTAAGCAAAAAACACATGAGCGGCTATGATAAGGGGAATGGACAGATCAACAACGATAGTAAACCGGCCCTTTAGGTGATTGAATCAATGACCATCGTATACGTAGAAAAATAGGAGCTTAATAATTAATGAAAACTAATATGATATGCCTTCATTTCCCCCACCCCTCATATAAGCTTTTTATTTATGATTTGGTTTCAAGTTATAAGAATGTGAAGTTTAATGGTTTTTTTCGAGATGTATAGAAATTCCTAATCGCTGAGCAGGAAATTGGGATTGGATCATGCAGGACCCTATTCCCCAAGAAAGAAAGGTGGAGAAGAAGTTCAAAACAATAGAGATGGAAGATTACCTTCTAGCTTGGTAACTCTCTCTCTCTCTCTCTCTCTCTTAAGAATTTAACATATTCTAATTATGAGTCTTTAATTTCCGGTACTTATTTTTTGAAGGTCTCTTCACAAAAATCAGGGCAGTAAGACATAGAGGTACATGAAATTGGTATCCTCTCTTTCTCTCTCTCTCTCTCTCTGTGGAATATAGAATTGGAGCTTGAACTCACTTGATCTGATGATGTTCAGTAGTTTTAAAGGTATTGGTGTTTATAGTCAGCCCCAGATCTTGATTCACTCACACCCATGGTGATGAATCAAGAGATGCTATGTATTTTATCCGTTCATGTAGAACCAAAAAAATGATCTCAAATCGAGACTACATCTCATACATAGCCAGAATAAATGTATTAGCAAGCAACATCAATATATTGAAAGCAAATTAATATATGATGTTTCACCTCACTGCAGAATAAAGTAGTAGCAATGTAGTTAAGGCAATGTACCATCTCAACTCATATCATCTAATTATTACACTGTTACCAAACTTTTGGACTGAAATCATGATCCATGGGCTCATAATAGAACTTGGGCTCATAATAGAACTTGCCTTGAGATCCTGATCGGTAGCCAGCACATATGTTTTGGACATCATCAGCCATCAAACTCCTCCATCCTCTTGTTCCGTTGGTACGCCACCGCTGTCATCTTGCTCCACGGAGTTGCTGTTAATTGCTTGAGGGCTTGATTCTGTTTGAACATTATTTGGATTGAAATACTGTTGGATTGAATTATATATATTGTACAATTCAACGGATATATCATTGATGAATTCAGTAATCTGTGGATATGAATAAGGTAATATTCTTCTGGAAAATAGAGATAATAAGATAATCCACCCTAAGGTAGGAAAGAGGATAAGTAATAGACAGGTACATGCGAGAACACCCGAGATGTAGCAAATTATAAGGCTAATAGCGCGGTGATAGCTAGCATTAGGAATGGGTCGGAATAACTCCATCAATGCTAAAAAATAAACACATACAGCTCCAATAAAAAGAAACATTATTATGCTGTGTGTCTCGAATGGAGAAGAGCTTGAATTCTCATACTTTACTTGAAGTAGGCTTGCCAACACTAGAATGAGATTTTGGAATGTTTTTAAGGTCTTGGATGTTAAACCAAGAAATGATCCTTGCTCACCACTGCAAACCAAAACCAGGACAACAAAATGTTCAGTAGTTTTCCATAGTCAAATTGATCAAACACTCCTATGATGTGGGATACTTGATCATCATACTTGGGTTTAGGATTAGTGCATTATTCTATTTTCAATTCCTCTAATATTATTTTTGTCTTTGCTAGCCTCCAAATAAATGTTCTTCAAGTCAATGAACATATATAAAAAGCATATAAAATCATTTCAAGACCGACTCCCTTAGTGCCACTAGGACAATAAAAATCTTGGATGTGCCCTCGCAATATTTGCCTAACACACTATTAATGTTGGTTCCACCTTAGTAAAAAAGTATTGAGGTTTAAAACTGTTTTATACTGGAAATACTATCACTTCTTAATGCTATTATCATACTTTTTTCTCAATATGATGAGATGACATTGTCTCTCAACATTTATCTTTTTTTGTTTTGTTTTGTTTTTTTTTTTAAAGAGTAAGAAATGACCCAAAAGTAATGAAAAGTATCATATTTACATAGTGAGATAAGAGTGTCGTATATAATATTTATTCTTTTAAACTATAATGTGCATCACAGCAAATGGTATATTGGCACACCAAATTTGCAAGTAGCAAAACTCTTCTTGATGATGACAAGATATTAATGCGAGACTGTGAGAACATAAATTAAATAATTAATTTAATCTATGATGCTCATGACTAGTTTAGATTTTTTAAACCACCAGTGATTTAATCATTTGACGCAATATCATAACATATATCTTAAATCTGATTATTGGAATTACATTCTAGTACACTAATTCAATTTAAATAATTTATATGTTAAGTCGACTAATTAAGAGAGTTTCATTTATGGTAGAGCAGAGTACGTATTAGATAATTAAATTTACAGTTTCTAACTCATTTTAAGTTTAGAGACAATAATCTTCCTAACTTAGCATTGGAATTTTATATAATATAGAGGAAAAATAGGGATCGTTGTGATTCTAATTAACTTGTGAATTGCGCATTCTCAAGAGAGATGTTTGATCAAATCTTTCCTTTGTTTTGCCTTTGCCTAACACTTGAGGCCTTGTTTGGTAATAAAATAATTTTATCAATTTTTTAACATTTCTTATAATTTCATTATCAAATATATAATAAATCTCAAAACTAAATTATATTTCAAATCTTCATTCAAATAGTTATCCATACACACAAATTAATGCAATTTTAGAAACTCCAAAAAGCAAAAATAATGTTTCTTTTTATTTTTACAAACTCTAGTCCAGTATAAAAAACAAAAAAAGTTTATTCAAGAATTTCCCTCCACTGTCTCAAAATTCAAGAAGAAATAAATCTAAGAAACATTCAAAAGTTTTCTTAGAAATATATAATATCTTGTGCTAAAGCGAGGAAGAGGTTTTATTCGTTAGCTTTTCTTTCACCACACAGTACTGGTCAAGGGATAACACATGGAAGTGACTAGCCCACGAAAAGTCATTATTTAATTCAAAAAAATAGTTTACTTTTTGAATTAAGTAAATTTTACATAATAAGAATTTTAAAAAATATATTAAAAAAGAAAAAAGAAAGATCTACCCACCCCTTCGAATTAATGATGTGGCAGGACTACAATCGGATCGAATGGCCAACAATCTAGCCACTAGAAGGGAGCCCATGATATCTTGGTGGTATGATTTGAACCACCACGAGAAGGCTGATCTTGATTTTTACATACTTGTTTAATTAATTGACATTACACAAAGTTTTTAGATAAATGGTGGTGGACGAATAGAGATGCCTCCTTCTCACCCTGGATAAAGTCAGAAAAAATCTATATAATTTCTTATTATTTACATAATCTTCACATATCATATTTTATTTTATTTTATTTTTATTAAATATTTAATATATGAATAATAAATAAGTAAATAAAATTATTTTAAAAAGAACAAATTAAAAAAAAAATAAAAATAAAAATAAAAAAAATAAAAAAAAATTATTGTATGAAGGTTAGGAAGATTGTATTGAACAATCTAATAAACTCGAGGGGTTATTTGGAGGGGAAAAAGAATGGTTGAAGTCAACCTTAATTAATAAGACATACTGGGCTATAAAACTCAAACAACTCGTCTTAAATGTCCTTTTTTTAGCAGTGAATAATCATATCATCTTGTACAGAGATAGATTCTTCTTTGTCTCTAGTCTTTACAAGCGTGTTTCGTTTGCGGCCAATATAGGTTATCATGGGCATTCAGGTTTTTTGGGTAGAATCTACTAGCCTTTCTATAAGCAAACTACCATGATAATTTGTACAAAACAAACTGTGTGCACGCCTGAAGAAACGAAACATATATATATATATATATATTTATATATATAAGCAAGAACCATATATCTGGTTTGTGAGATCCAGCAGTGTCTCTTATGTATCTGAAAGATATATCCATTGAAGTGATCTATTTAGTAAAACAAACAAAAATGAAGGATCATATGTATGTACTAATTACGCTTGAAAAACAGAGGAGATGATCAAAGATGCAGCTTACTACATTAATAAAATGATTCCTACAACTCACTTATTAACCAAAGAATAGGAAAACGTATTGCAAATTAAAGCAGCATATGGACTAACCCATCGCCATCGGGACGATCCGAACGAAGATTGCTCATTTTCACTTTCTTCGCTGTCGACGCTGTGTTTTCTACGCCAGATCAGGAGGGTGAATTGAAGCTTATGAAAATGGCGGCGTGCTTGCCTTGGATAATTTGACGAGGTGTAAGACGACTAGACGAGCTGATGATTCTTGTTTTATATATATAGCCATATGTGGAAAGGTCTAATTAGTAATACATCATGATGACTAACGTCACTTTCCACATATGTAATACCTTAAAGAGTATTAGTAATGGTCTAATTATTACTAAGTTTAAATTGAAGTTAAAATTTATTCTTTTGACTATAATCTACATGATTTAGTTAAATAGTCTACATTGGTTTAGCTATTTTAAAGTCTAAAATAATATAATATTATATATTTTAATATTTTTTTTAAAAAAAATTTTAAAATACACTTATATATTAATTATTAATTGTAGTGAACAATAAAATTATTCTAATAATAATAATAATATAATTATATATTTTAATAATATTTAATAAATTTTTTAATATTTTACAAATACACTTCATATATAATACATAATTTTATTAAAACCCTCCAATTTATTTATTTTTTTCATTAATATTAATACGATTTTTAGTTATCATTGTTTCATATTATTTAACACGATTTGCAGTTAAATAATAAATAAATGATCAATCTTTTTAATAATTTAGTGCCACTAAAAATAAAAACTAACGTGTAAATAAGAATATGATTAATAATAATAATAAAATTTATTTAAAAGCTTTGCACATGAAGAAAATGAGAGAAATCTACAACGGAATGGACGAAACCTGCTATGGAAAGAAAGAACAATAGCGCACAGAGACGGAAATTCAAGGGAAAGAAAGAGGCCGGCTGTTGGAGGGAAAATAATAAAATAATATTTGGACTTTCAACAGTAGCTGCCAATAATAGCTAGGAAGAGCAATTTACTGTAGTACAAAATTAAAATAGAAGACTTTTAGCTAGTCTAATGTGATGATTTTTTGATTAATATAATTCAATTATAAACTTGTATTGATATTTGGTTAGATCATTACGAATGCTCTAAGTTAGTGTTCAAAAAGTGTAGATGGACCATACGATCGCCATCTTGCTCCATCTACAAAAATGGACCGTAGGATCGTCAAAAATGAACTGTAAGGTGCAAAAGTTTTTACTTTTATTTTTGCACACTAACTTTCAGGTGAAGTTACTTTATGAGATTTTTAGGTTCCAAAAAGATATTGGCAGCAAACGATACGGGCACCCTAAGTTAGTGGGCAAAACGCGCTTTTTACAGGCAAGAGTTTTTAGTGTCGAAAAAGGATCGACATCTTGGTCCGTCTACAAAAATGGACCGTAGGACCGCAGGGTGCAAAAGTTTTTAACTTTTTAGTGTTCATTTTGCAGACAAAGGCTCGCTTGAATTTGGAGATGAGATGAGTTTAATTTATTTTTTAATATTATTATTATTTTAAAATTTAAAAAAAGTATATTGAGATTTGAAAAAAATGTATTGAGAATTGAAAAATGTGTATAGGAATTTATGTTTTATATAAAAAATTATAAAAATATAACGATGAAATGAAGCTGAGTTGAGATGAGTTGAACTCACCTTCAAATACAAACGGGACTAACTTGCTCCAAGTACATTTTCGATCCTTTCTTTGCCGTCGATGCTGTGTACTTTTCCTAAGGCAATACACCAGAGGAAGTGTGGGGGCTGAATTGAAGCTTATGAAAATGGCCTTTTATAATTTTTAGGAATATCATGATATGATGGTCCATTTTTTGTCCATATATATGATGCATTCCTGTAACCTGCGACTCTAACAGACCAATAAGAATTAAAGAAGTAAAGACCTTTGTGCTACCTACCTATATGTGCATTCAGTCAAGGAATGAGAGTTGCAAGCTAGAAAATGTTATCCCCGACATTTTCCTTACGTATCCATGTTCCTCGACTGATTATTTATCTGTTTGATTTGGCGGCTGATTATTTATCTGTTTGATTTGGCTGATTATCCTGAATGTTCCTACTGGACTTTCTTCGAAGGTTCCTACTTTATTCAGGACCTTTATTTGTTTGTTAGGAACATTTGATTTGGCTGATTATCCTGAAGGTCCTGATGGGACTTTAAGCCAATTCGAAGGAAAAAAAATTTTCCAGCTCCAACGCAAATGAAAAATGAGTAACAATATGCAAGAGGTTGAAAAATGAGTCTCGTCCGATTGATAACATGCAATATTCGACCAACACTATGCCAAATATGGAAATAGCAGCTGTGGAAAAATGCATGACAAGGATAGCAGCTGTGGAAAAATGCATGACGAGTAATGATAGGATGTATCTACACTCATTACACTTATTCTTACATGAATAATATACGTGTACTGTTTATATAAGAATGAGTGTGATGAGTGTAGATGAGTGTAGTAGATGCTCCCAATTATTTTTGTTCACAATAAATCCTGTCCCCACAACATATACACCTTAGGGTGACTTTCAAGATCTGAATAAGAGATGACTCAAAAGTAATGAAAAGTATCATATTTACATAGTGCGATAAGAGTGTCGTATATAATATTTATTCTTTTAAACTATAATGTGCATCACTGCAAATGATATATTGGCACACCAAATTTGCAAGTAGTAAAACTCTTTTTGATTATGACAAGATGTTAATGCGAGACTATGAGAACATAAATTAAATAATTAATTTAATCCATGATCCTCACTAGTTTAGATTTTTCAAACAACCAGTGGTTTAATCATTTGACACAATATCATAACATATGTCTTAAATTTGATTATTGGAATTACATTTTACACTATTTCCAATTAAATAATTTATAAGTACGTATTAGATAATTAAATTTACAGCTTCTAACTCATTTTAAGTTTAGAGACAATAAGTAATTTAACAGTCACGCAATCTTTCTAACTTAGCATTGGAATTCAATATAATATAGGGAAAAATTAAGAATCGTTGTGATTCTAATTAAGTTTTGAATTGCACATTCTCGAGAAAGATGTTTGATCAAATCTTTCCTTTGTTTTGCCTTTGCCTAACAATTGAGGCCTCGTTTGGTAATAAAATAATTTCATCAAACTTTAAACATTTCTTATAATTTCATTATCAAATATATAATAAATCTCAAAACTAAATTCTATTTCAAATAGTTATCCATACACACAAATTAATACAATTTTAGAAACTCCAAAACACAAAAATAATGGTACTTTTTATTTTTACGAACTCTAGTACAATTTTAAAAACAAAAAAAGTTTATTCAAGAATTTCCCTCCACTGTCTCAAAATTCAAGAAGAAATAAATCTAAGAAACATTCAAAAGTTTTTTTAAAAATATATAATATCTTCTAAAGCGAGAAAGAAGTTCTATTCGTTAGCTTTTTTTTCACCGCACGGTATTGGTCAAGGGATAACATGTGGAAGTGACTAGCCCACGAAAAATTATTATTTAATTCAAAAAATAGTTTACCTTTTGAATTAAGTAAATTTTACATAATAAGAGTTAAAAAAATTAAAAAAAAAAGGAAAGATCTACCCACCCCTAAGACTGTTCATCCGGGCCGGATATTTTCTCGGCCCTGTCCAAAAATCGGATATCCGGGAATCCGATTCCGGACTCCTACTCGAATTAAACCAAATCCGGAATCTGGATTTTAAAAATCCGGATCAATTGATCCGGATCCGGATATATAAATCCGGATACCAGATTTTACATCCGAAACTGGGTATATATATTAAAAACCCTAGCCGCTTCCTACAAACTACCCCTCTCTCTCTTTGCATCCATGTCCACCCCCTCTCCCGCTCTCTCTCACATAGGTGAAACGAAACCCTAGCCAGCCATCGAGTTGATCATGCTCAACAATCGTGGGGGACATGATCTATCACCGTCGTCGAGTGGTCCTTTTTTTTGCTTCTAGGGTACTCTCTCTCTCTGTGTGCTCTACGATGCTCTATGGGTTAGGTTTGGGTAAAAGTTGCATATTATATTCAACGGTTGGATTGTGTTATGCTAAGGCTTATTATGTATAAAAACAAAGAACGTTTTGTTCTTTGTTGCCTCAAGGATGTTGCTACTGGTTTGACCATTTGAGGTTTTGGCAAGGTTTTGTGTATCTGCATAAGGGTTTTGATATCTGCATTTAGCATCTCTACTACTCATTAAAAGGGCTTATATAAATAAAATATATATATATATATATAGATATTGACATCGAAACAGGGGCTTATATATAGTGTATTTTGACTACTTATATTAAGCACTATATCTTTTAAGTTTGGCTTATATTCAAAAGATTTGATCATTTTAGTCTTTTTTTCCATTTTTGGAAGTGAACAATGCAATTTTTTTGTTCTTTGCGCATGCATTGATATAAATTAATACGGTTTGTTTCTGTCGTGCTGATATCATTCACGAATTACATGCTAAGTTCTTAACTTCTTTAATTTTTGCTACTTTAAACATAATTTATAGGCTAAGTTGAGCGAAGCACTTCTGTGCTTGTATCTTATTGGTCTGACACTCTTGAACATGGCCCTTTCTTGTTTAAATTAGTTTCTTGTTTAAGTGGTTCATGGGGATATGGATATTTCATTGTTTATAATATTGGTTTAAGAAAGTGGTATCATTACCATGTTGAGAGAGGTTATTATTTAAATAGTGTCAGATCTGTGCTAGTATATGTGCTAGCATATTTTTTGTATGGAGTTTTTTTGTGCGTTAGATTTGTGCTAGCATATTATTTAGATGGATTTTTTTTTATTGGTATAGCTTGTAATGTTATGCAAGTGGTTGTCAAGGTTGGTTTTTTTAAACCTTTTGAGGGAGGGGTTAATTGAAGTTCAATTCTTTTATGTCGTTTTTGAATAATTAATTCTTAGTAAAATATCATATTTGTTAGATCATACCTGGTCTAGCAAAAAATGTTGACTAGTTGGATTAGAACTCATGTATCAAATTTATATCAACTGCAGTTATGTTTCAGATTTAGTTTAATGGTTTTTATTTCCTTTTGAATGAACATGCAGGTGTGCTATGGGAATTGCAATTTGCTATAGCTTGCAAAAAGATCATAAATGTTTAATTTTCATGTGTCCTGCTGTAGAGCAGGACTATTGGATATGTAATTTTCATATATTGTAATTATGTATTTTGTAATGTAATGTAATAAATACCAGATAATGATATGTAGTGAATTACATATGATAAATATTATTGATTTGTTTTAGATGCATTGGATATGTAATTTTCATATATTATAATTTTGTATTTTGTAATGTAATGTAATAAACATTGATATCAATGTTTCTTATCATGGCCATTTTTGAACATCTGTTTAGGCTAGGTCCTTTTTCTTCATCTGAAAGTGTAACTCGACAGCATCTCGTTTGATTAGTGGATTAATATTGAAAGAGGTGCGGGTGCCTCTTGGTGGAAGTGTAGCTACTTCTATTTGTCTATGCATTTAGCTTTGTACTTCTATTTGTATTATTTACTTGAAATTTGCTGCAAGTTTATTTAGTTTTACATTTTGATATATATTTTTTTTATCATCATCCATGGATAAAAATATAGACTTTTATATAATAAAAAATTTACTTTTTAACATTACTTTTTGGAAAAATTTTAACTAAATAGAAGATTTTTTATAAATATTTTTATAACAAAATTCTCTGCAAACAAGTAAAAAAAAAAAAAAAAATCCGGAAACCGGATTTCCGATTTTAAAAAAACCTAATTGATCCGGATTCAAACCGGATTTCAACCCGGGCGAAACTGAGTTAGAGTCCAAACCGCTTTTGACTATCCGGTCCGGGCCGGTTTGACCTGGATTTTCCGGTTTGGACACCGGATGTTCAGCCTTACCCACCCCTCGAATTAATGATGTGGCAGGAGGATAATCGGATCGAATGACCAACAATATATAAATTTAACATATTGTACGTTGTTTTAATTAGTACTTGTTCATTTGAAGAAATTTCCTCCTAAATGTATAATATCAACTCAAGCAGGGCTATACTTATTAAGGATATAGCACGAGTTGGTCTCATAAGGTTAAAAAAAATTGGATTTTTTTTTATTTTTTTACGTTTTACATATTTTAAATATTTTCAAAAAAAAAAAATACAAAATCATTAAAAAATATTTCTTTAATCACTAAGTAAAAAATTAAAAAAAATATAAATTAGAACAACCCTCAGATGATTTACTCATGTGATTATCCATTTTTGTTGAGTCTTTCCCAAAAAAGGATAAAAAAGGATTTGTACTTTTAACTATTTCCATATATACAATCAACAATGGTCTCAGTAATAGTATACGCGGTGTCTCATAATAGACTTCCAAAGTATAATTAGACTCCAAACAAAATTGTGTTACTCATTTAAATTAATACATGTTTGAAATTATGATAAAAATATAACTTATAATTTTAGAACTTATAATTTCTAACTTAAAAAACTAATTCTGCTTTCAAAAAATTATTTATTATTTAATAACTATATATTTGAAACATTTTCTAACATGTTATATTTGTTTGGAAACAAATTTAAAAGTTTGGGAGATATAAATGACAATTATTAGATCTTTTTAAAAAAAATTATGATCATATCCTTACAAATTTTAAAATTATAATTATCTTAAATTTGTATAGATATTTTTGCCCATTGGCAATTTTTGCCTGAGCGTTTATATACAAGTTTTATTGACGACAATGCCCTCCTTAGTAATGAAATTAATCATTTTCACGTGCCTCTCGAGTCGTCGATTATAGATCAGGTATTGAGATTTGAGAATGAGAAGTGATTCAGTTGTTAGTTGATTTTATAAAAATAAAATTATATAAATTATAATTTGAATATTATATTTTATAATACAAGTAAAAATTAAGGAAAAAAAATGAATATTATATTATATTAATTTTTATTATAGTGTGTCTAATGCATTTTTTTATTAAAAATTAAGAAAAAAAATGAAAAAAAAAGGAGAGAGCATTATGCGCACTGGGCTGGGATGAGCTGGGCCGTGTCTGATTGAATTGGGCTGCTTTTAATCATGGATCGAAACATGAAATAGATATTTGTGTGATTGTTTTCAACATATTCAATGCAATATTTATATAATATATATATATATATATATATATATATATATATTTGCAGTCCAGAATAAGGAATGGTATATGTAATCCTATTAAAATATGGGAATAAAAAAAGAAAAATTATTATTTTAAAAAAGATATTATTATAATTTTAAATAAAAATTAAACATAATTATATGAACTTGTATAAATAATCCTTATACGAGAAATGTATATAGAATAACTCATTCACCTCGTGAATTGAAGAAGACACACCAACACACATCTCCCATCAAGAAGATAATAAAAATCAAAATTAGGAATGAGTTATATTTTTTTTTCTATACATTTAGGAGGAAATTTCTTCAAATGAACAAGTACTAATTAAAAACAACGTACAATATGTTAAATTTATATATTGTTGGTCATTCGATCTGATTATACTCCTGCCACATCATTAATTCGAAGGGGTGGGTAAGGCTGAACATCCGGTGTCCAAACCGGAAATCTGGGTCAAACCGGCCCGGACCGGATAGTCAAAAGCGGTTTGGACTTTAACTCAGTTTCGTCCGGGTTGAAATCCGGTTTGAATCCGGATCAATCAGATTTTTTTAAAATCGGAAATCCGATTTCCGGATTTTTTTTTTTTTTACTTGTTTGCAGAGAATTTTGTTATAAAAATATTTATAAAAAATCTTCTATTTAGTTATAATTTTTCCAAAAAGTAATGTTAAAAAGTAAAATTTTAATTATATAAAAGTCTATATTTTTATCCATGGATGATGATAAAAAAAAAATATATCAAAATGTAAAAATAAATAAACTTGCAGCAAATTTCAAGTAAATAATACAAATAGAAGTACAAAGCTAAATGCATAGACAAATAGAAGCAGCTACACTTCTACCAAGAGGCACCTCTTTCAATATTAATCCACTAATCAAATGAGATGCTGTCGAGATGCTGTCGAGTTACACTTTCAGATGAAGAAGAAGGACCTAGCCTAAACAGATGTTCAAAAATGGCCATGATAAGAAACATTGATATCGCTGATTATTACATTACATTACAAAATACAAAATTATAATATATGAAAATTACGTATCCAATGCAAAGATAGATACATACAAAAGGCAATGCACGCACCTGTGTGTAAAGAACCCTCCAACAGTTACTAGACTAATAACTTCACAACATTACCTATGAATCCACATCTAACACAGACAAATGCACAAACATGACACAAAACATGCGTGTCTGTGTTATGTTTTCGAAAATAAGCTTCATTAAGAGAGAGAGAGAGAGAGAGAGAGAGAGAGAGAGAGAGAGAGAGAGAGAGACCATGTAATCAGTGGTGATGGAAGGATCGTTAACAGCGACGAGTTCAACGTCATCTCTCTGAAGAGCAACCCTTGCCACCAAACGCCCGATCCTTCCGAATCCTTCACCATTTGAAAACACAAAAATAATCATCCTTTAAACAAAGACAAACAAAAATGGAGTCGAACATGATATAATTACCATTGATCCCAATCTTGATCTTTCCCATGATTGCGAGAGAGAAACAAAACAAGGATATTAAGATGAACGAAGGCTGTAAGGCAATGTGTCGAACAAAGATGAAAGAGAGGGTGAGAGAGGTTTGTGAATAAATGACGATCGAGTGAGCTTATATGTACAGATACTCATAAGATAAAGGGGGTTGGAAAGAGAAATGTTGGGGTGGATTTCTCGAGGGAGGAAGTAGGGACCATCACAATGATCCATCGATGATAATGATAGGTGGCTGCATCACCGTTGATGCAGCCACATTAGTCTCATTTTCTCGTGTCTTTCACGAGATCTGCGGCGTAGAATCGGTAAAAACAAAGACAAAAAAAGTGAGGCTTTTATGTATTTGTTTTGTTTTGGCATAATTTTTTTTTTTTATTCAAATATACGTAATTTCATTACAACAAAAACTGTCAAGTATTACAACGCTTTTCAGAATTCAATTTACTAGAGATCAATACAGGACCCTCTTCTATCCAGAATTTCATCTCTGAAAAAGTTAAAGGTCAACTTTACTAACATATGTGCAATTTCATTCGCTTCTCGTCTATCATAATTTAACTTACTGTGACGGAAATCTTTCAAAATTATTTGTATGTCTTCAATGATCTGACCATATGATGTCCAGCATAATTCTTGACTTGCTATTGCTTTAATTATGACTTGAGCATCTCCCTCAAAAATAACAGTATAGCAACCCAATTCAAGACAAAGTTCCGTGGCCTTTCTCGATGCCATGGCTTCAGCTAACTGAGGAGAATATTCCAGCTTTATTGGTTCACAACAGGTTGCAATCGCCTCTCCATTATTGTCCCGGATAATGACTCCTAGACCTGCTTTTTGAGTGAGAGGATCCAACGCTGCATCAAAATTAGCTTTGAGCCATCCCTGTTCAGGTTTCTTCCATGCTGATATAACATTATTTGCAGCAGTTTCATGCGTTTGAGGTAGAGATTGCGCTTCTTTGAATTCTCTTAAGGTTTGCAAAGCATTAAGGAGCACTTGTGTTGGCCCTTCGAATTGATCTTGAAATACCCACTTATTTCTTCGATGCCAAATTGCTCTAAATATTGTAGCTGCCTCTTCCAATTCTTCTTTTTTCAATCTATCCTGCAGCATCTTCCACAAACTTAGAAAATCATCTGCTATAATAGACCATTTTTGAAATCTACTTCCTTTCTCAGACCACACATCATTTACTGCTAAACATTGCCACAATGCATGGATAACAGATTCATTAGCTTGTTGACATAAGGGACAAACGGCAGAAGATCCAATTTGTCTGTTGAAAAGCAATGCCTTGGTTGGTAGGGAATCTGATCCTACTTTCCATAGAAAATGTTTAGTAGCTTCTGTAACCTTTAATTTCCATATGGATTTCCAGAATGCATCTTGTTGTATCACCCTTGATGACTCCCCCCTCTTCTCTTTTTCTTCTATCTCGTGCCACATAATATGCACTTTTTACATTAAAAATACCTATTTTTGTAAACTTCCATATCAATCTATCAGCTCTATTTCTGTTGCTAATGGGCACTCTTTTAATCATGTCCATTACTTCTTGGTCAAAAATTTCATTTAACATTTCATCATCCCAACATTTCAATTCGGAATTAATTAATTGGCTAACAGTAGCTTGTAATCCAATCCTTAAGTTTCTCAAAGCATGAAAACAATGAGCTATGGATGTCGGGAGCCAGTTTTGACCCCATACTTTGATACTCTGCCCATTACCTACCCGCCATAATAGTCCTTCTTTAAGAGTATCTTTTGCTTGACAAAGACTTCTCCATATTAAAGATGGATTATTACCAATTCTTGCCTCCAAGATGTTACTTGTCTTGTAATATTTACTACTGTAAACCTGGGCTAGTAAGGATGATGAGTTTTGAAGAAGATTCCAGCAATGTTTCGCTAAGAGAGCAATGTTAAAATCTTCCAGATTTCTGAATCTTAAGCCACTCTCATTTTTTGCCTTACATATGTGTTCCCAACCCTTCCAATGGATCCCTTTTTTATCCCCTTGCTTTTCCCACCAAAATCTTGTAAACATAGCTGAGATTTCAGAACATAACTTCTTAGGGAGTTTAAACACATTCATAGTATATGTCGGCACTGCGTGTAATACAGCCTTAATTAAAACCTACTTTCCTACTTTTGAAATATACGTGTTTTCCCAATTATTCAGCTTTTTCCATAGTCTGTCTTTAAAATCTCTAAAAGTGTTGTACCAAGATTCTACCCACTATTGAAGGCAACCCAAGGTACCTTTCATAACTTCCATAAATTACTGCACCAGCAGCTTGTTTGATAGTGTCTCGGGTTTCCTTTGGTGTAATCGTATAGGACTAGTCGAGTTATTTAGGAGTGAAAAGTGAATGGGAAAGGACAAGCGGCGAGTGACGATTGGAAAATGGATGGATAGGAATTTACAGAAGATAGTTTAGAATTTAGGGGGACCAATGAGAGGCAGGCAGTGACTAGATTTTGTCACGGACGACACCACCCTTTTTGTTTTTGTTTTTTTAATATTTGCTGTGTTAACCCTACTTGCAAGATTGACAGCATCTTTGGCATATACAGAGGGTTCTGGGAAATAAAATTAAAAGGCTTCCTTTGGAGAGTAAGAGAAGATATATAAATTAAGATGATTTATGAATAATAATAAAATTATTCGTTAAAATGAGATATGATGAAATAATTGTGTCACCTCTATATCCAAACGGGCCCTAAACTCCTCCTATTGATAAGAAATTATCTAGATTTCAGATAAGATTCTCCACGGCCCTGTGCTTCTGGTGTGTAAGTCAAAGATTATTACTACAGAACATTATCACCTGCAATAAAACCATCAAGACACCACTATGGTCAAGCAACCCCAATTGCAACTGGTTATCATTATATTCACAAAGCAGTCATGTTCTAAACAACTCTGTTGATACAAACTAACCCAAACCTATATAGACGCCACAAACAAATGAAACAGAAGAACGCACAAACAAAATTGTTAATCCTCATGGACCACAAGATGAAGCTAACCGCCTATGCACAATCATCTACCAACATTTTTGAGAACACATGATTTTCAATCAATTATCCTATGATCATCTTCAATGCAGGAGCGTTCACCCTGCATTTCTGATCAATGAAGCACGATCTACCTTCTTCAGCTGCCTTGCATAGCTGTGGATCCAACATTTTTTCCCTGTTCTTCAGCTGCCTTGCATAGCTGTGGATCCAGTACACATCCTTCAGGAATTGCTTAATGACCCTGTTCTTCCGTGGACCCCTCCATATAACGGCTTCATCAGGGTTAGGAAGCATGAATCCAATCGAAATGACCCCAAGGTTGGACTCAACATAAACAGGAGACCAGCCAAGGTTGCTCTGGTGGACATATTGACCTTCTAGGCCAAGCATCTTTGGAATGCTTTAAATATTTAATGTCAAGGAGACCCACTTGAAAGTCCATAGCTGCTAGAGCGAATAATAGGTGGGCAGAAAAACGTGCTCCTGCCAACCCCACCTTTTCCTGATAAAACTAGCATCTTATGCTTAACAGTAGCCATTCTCTCTGCATGTACAACCAAATCTGCGGAAACAATAGGAAGCGTTAAGACAAAAAGGCAGCCGTTGTATAATATTAACGCAGAGAACATGGGATAAGTCACCAACCACAAACGAAGAACTCGCCCGGCAAACGAAGATAAACGCCCAGCAGAATTTGATTCCCCCCCTTCGTCCTCCCCTCGCCCCATCGCCGTCACCGCTCCACATCGCATGCTACGAAGCCGTCCCATTCCTCAGAGAAGAGTAAATCCCTTCTCCCCTGCGCATTTTTCATATTTTTCGTGGTTCCCTTGTGTTTGGTTCTCGGAAAATTGTTTGTATTTTCATATGGTAATTCTTGTTTGGTTCTGGAAATTCATACGAATTTGTGACTTTGTAAACTTCGGTTAATATCTTTATTTACTTTGTTTAAGTTTTCTGGTTTCGATGTTCATTTTAAGGAAGAACTTCTTGTAGGTAGAAGTTACAGGCATCTCTGAAGAATACCAGTTGCCTTGATTCCAGAAATAACACAACTTTATTATTTTTGGTTGCTGTACCAGTGGACATCTTTAAAATTATATGGGCAAAAGCCACAGCGCTGTGAAGCATCCTTTTGTGTAAGAATGCTTAGTATTTTTTTTTTTTTTAATCTTTGGGATTCTCTGTCTTATCAATTTGTATTGAAATAAGGCAAATTTGGGATGTTCCTTTTACTTGAACCTGTGCTTTATGCACGATTAGAACTTATAATTCGGGAGTCTCTCTTTTTTCGGCTGGTATTGAAGTTTTGCAAATTTAAGAGGTTCCTTCTGCTTGAATTTGTTTGTCTTTTTGTCTGCATGATTGTAATTTTGAGTTTCTATACTTTCACTCTCAGTATCATGTCAAATATCTTTTTAATTCTTGTTTTACTTTTTTCATCATTTGACGTGAAATGAGCTTGTTTGTGCAACCTTCTTTCAGACATTGAACTTGGCATTGTAGTTTGCCATATTGCGAGTACTTTTAATAACTAAAATGATTTATACAAGTTATTTGTTGCAAGGAAGGTAGAAATTTATGCGCCTAACTCATCTTATAAAATCGGTCTAATGAGAGAATTTTACACATTACTTATAAGTATGCTCAAGGTCTTATCCACAGGTAATGTGATATTTATTCCTCAAGTCCCTCCCTTACGTGCAGGCCAGTAATTTTTCTGGTCATTGTCACGGAATAAGCAGTGTGGGTCCACATTTGTCCTGTGGCAGGCTCTAATACCATATAGAAATTCATAGGCCTAATTCATCTCATAAAACTTGATAAGGACCAGAAAAGTTACTGGCCTGCACGTGAGTGAGGGTGTTAAGGAATAAATTCCACATTGTCTGTGGACAAGATCTTGGGTATGCTTATAAGTAATGTGCAAACCTCTCTTATTAGACCGATTTTTTTAGATGAGTTAAGTCTATGAATTTCTACATAGTATTAGAGTCTGCCACAGGACGAATGTGTGCCCAAACTACTTATCCCGTGATAAAGATCAGAAAAATTACTGGCCTGCACGTGAGGGAGCGTGTTGAGGAATAAATCCTATATTGTTTGTGGACAAGGTCTTGGACATGCTTGAAAGCAATGTGCAAACCTCTCTCATAGGACCAGTTTTATGAGCTGAATTAGGCCCATGAATTTCTACAAGGAAGGCCATATGGCGATAATGGAGAATTTCAATTATGGTTTATCGTGTTTTACTTTAGGTTTAAGAAGAATGAGGGCAATCCAATCATTTCTCTAACAAAATGAGAGATTATATAGTAATTTTGTACTCTAGACTGCAATACGGTCTTCTTTAGAGAAATGTATATGGCATTACTCATATTGATAAATACATGTTTTTTTTTCCTACAAACATGATAAGTTGGGAAGAGATCATACATAGACATAATGTATGTGAAGGATGAATTAATTAGTAGGTCATTTCATTCAAATACAATGGAATAATGAGGCTTGGACGTCTGGCAATATATGATTAAGTAGAGGATTATTTCCATAATTTTTTGTTTCTTGTTTTTTTGTTTTTTGTCTCGACTCGCGTCTCGCAATCTTCTTAGAATTTCTTTGGGTCTTCGTCTTTGACAGATAAGCACCAACCAGAGAACAACCTAAGCAAAAAACACATGAGCGGCTATAATAAGGGGAATGGACAGATCAACAACGATAGTAAACCGGCCCTTTAGGTGATTGAATCAACGACCATCGTATACGTAGAAAAATAGGAGCTTAATAATTAATGAAAACTAATATGATATGCCTTCATTTCCCCCACCCCTCATATAAGCTTTTTATTTATGATTTGGTTTCAAGTTATAAGAATGTGAAGTTTAATGGTTTTTTTCGAGATGTATAGAAATTCCTAATCACTGAGCAGGAAATTGGGATTGGATCATGCAGGACCCTATTCCCCAAGAAAGAAAGGTGGAGAAGAAGTTCAAAACAATAGAGATGGAAGATTACCTTCTAGCTTGGTAACTCTCTCTCTCTCTCTCTCTCGTAAGAATTTAACATATTCTAATTATGAGTCTTTAATTTCCGGTACTTATTTTTTGAAGGTCTCTTCACAAAAATCAGGGCAGTAAGACATAGAGGTACATGAAATTGGTATCCTCTCTTTCTCTCTCTCTCTCTGTGGAATATAGAATTGGAGCTTGAACTCACTTGATCTGATGATGTTCAATAGTTTTAAAGGTATTGGTGTTTATAGTCAGCCCCAGATCTTGATTCACTCACACCCATGGTGATGAATCAAGAGATGCTATGTATTTTATCCGTTCATGTAGAACCAAAAAAATGATCTCAAATCGAGACTACATCTCATACATAGCCATAATAAATGTATTAGCAAGCAACATCAATATATTGAAAGCAAATTAATATATGATGTTTCACCTCACTGCAGAATAAAGTAGTAGCAATATAGTTAAATCAATGTAACATCTCAACTCATATCATCTAATTATTACACTTTTACCAAACTTTTGGACTGAAATCATGATCCATGGGCTCATAATAGAACTTGGGCTCATAATAGAACTTGCCTTGAGATCCTGATCAGTAGCCAGCACACATGTTTTGGACATCATCAGCCATCAAACTCCTCCATCCTCTTGTTCCGTTGGTACGCCACCGCTGTCATCTGGCTCCACGGAGTTGCTGTTAATTGCTTGAGGGCTTGATTCTATTTGAACATTATTTGGATTGAAATACTGTTGGATTGAATTATATATATTGTATAATTCAACGGATATATCATTGATGAATTCAGTAATCTGTGGATATGAATAAGGTAATACTCTTCTGGAAAATAGAGATAATAAGATAATCCACCCTAAGGTAGGAAAGAGGATAAGTAATAGACAGGTACATGCGAGAACACCCGAGATGTAGCAAATTATAAGGCTAATAGCGCGGTGACAGCTAGCATTAGGAATGGGTCGGAATAACTCCATCAATGCTAAAAAATAAACACATACAGCTCCAATAAAAAGAAACATTATTATGCTGTGTGTCTCAAATGGAGAAGAGCTTGAATTCTCATACTTTACTTGAAGTAGGCTTGCCAACACTAGAATGAGATTTTGGAATGTTTTTAAGGTCTTGGATGTTAAACCAAGAAATGATCCTTGCTCACCACTGCAAACCAAAACCAGGACAACAAAATGTTCAGTAGTTTTCCATAGTCAAATTGATCAAACACCCCTATGACGTGGGATACTTGATCATCATACTTGGGTTTAGGATTAGTGCATTATTCTATTTTCAATTCCTCTAATATTATTTTTGTCTTTGCTAGCCTCCAAATAAATGTTCTTCAAGTCAATGAACATATATAAAAAGCATATAAAATCATTTCAAGACCGACTCCCTTAGTGCCACTGGGACAATAAAAATCTTGGATGTGCCCTCGCAATATTTGCCTAACACACTATTAATGTTGGTTCCACCTTAGTAAAAAAGTATTGAGGTTTTAAAACTGTTTTATACTGGAAATACTATCACTTCTTAATGCTATTATCATACTTTTTTCTCAATATGATGAGATGACATTGTCTCTCAACATTTATCTTTTTTTGTTTTGTTTTGTTTTTTTTTTTAAAGAGTAAGAAATGACCCAAAAGTAATGAAAAGTATCATATTTACATAGTGAGATAAGAGTGTCGTATATAATATTTATTCTTTTAAACTATAATGTGCATCACAGCAAATGGTATATTGGCACACCAAATTTGCAAGTAGCAAAACTCTTCTTGATGATGACAAGATATTAATGCGAGACTGTGAGAACATAAATTAAATAATTAATTTAATCTATGATGCTCATGACTAGTTTAGATTTTTTAAACCACCAGTGATTTAATCATTTGACGCAATATCATAACATATATCTTAAATCTGATTATTGGAATTACATTCTAGTACACTAATTCAATTTAAATAATTTATATGTTAAGTCGACTAATTAAGAGAGTTTCATTTATGGTAGAGCAGAGTACGTATTAGATAATTAAATTTACAGTTTCTAACTCATTTTAAGTTTAGAGACAATAATCTTCCTAACTTAGCATTGGAATTTTATATAATATAGAGGAAAAATAGGGATCGTTGTGATTCTAATTAACTTGTGAATTGCGCATTCTCAAGAGAGATGTTTGATCAAATCTTTCCTTTGTTTTGCCTTTGCCTAACACTTGAGGCCTTGTTTGGTAATAAAATAATTTTATCAATTTTTTAACATTTCTTATAATTTCATTATCAAATATATAATAAATCTCAAAACTAAATTATATTTCAAATCTTCATTCAAATAGTTATCCATACACACAAATTAATGCAATTTTAGAAACTCCAAAAAGCAAAAATAATGTTTCTTTTTATTTTTACAAACTCTAGTCCAGTATAAAAAACAAAAAAAGTTTATTCAAGAATTTCCCTCCACTGTCTCAAAATTCAAGAAGAAATAAATCTAAGAAACATTCAAAAGTTTTCTTAGAAATATATAATATCTTGTGCTAAAGCGAGGAAGAGGTTTTATTCGTTAGCTTTTCTTTCACCACACAGTACTGGTCAAGGGATAACACATGGAAGTGACTAGCCCACGAAAAGTCATTATTTAATTCAAAAAAATAGTTTACTTTTTGAATTAAGTAAATTTTACATAATAAGAATTTTAAAAAATATATTAAAAAAGAAAAAAGAAAGATCTACCCACCCCTTCGAATTAATGATGTGGCAGGACTACAATCGGATCGAATGGCCAACAATCTAGCCACAAGAAGGGAGCCCATGATATCTTGGTGGTATGATTTGAACCACCACGAGAAGGCTGATCTTGATTTTTACATACTTGTTTAATTAATTGACATTGCACAAAGTTTTTAGATAAATGGTGGTGGACGAATAGAGATGCCTCCTTCTCACCCTGGATAAAGTCGGAAAAAATCTATATAATTTCTTATTATTTACATAATCTTCACGCATCATATTTTATTTTATTTTATTTTTATTAAATAATTAATATATGAATAATAAACAAATAAATAAAATTATTTTAAAAAGAACAAATTTAAAATAAAAATTAAAAAAAATTAAAAAAAATTATTGTATGAAGGTTAGGAAGATTGTATTGAACAATCTAATAAACTCGAGGGGTTATTTGGAGGGGAAAAAGAATGGTTGAAGTCAACCTTAATTAATAAGACATACTGGGCTATAAAACTCAAACAACTCGTCTTAAATGTCCTTTTTTTAGCAGTGAATAATCATATCATCTTGTACAGAAATAGATTCTTCTTTGTCTCTAGTCTTTACAAGCGTGTTTCGTTTGCGGCCAATATAGGTTATCATGGGCATTCAGGTTTTTTGGGTAGAATCTACTAGCCTTTCTATAAGCAAACTTCCATGATAATTTGTACAAAACAAACTGTGTGCACGCCTGAAGAAACGAAACATATATATATATATATATATATATATTTATATATATAAGCAAGAACCATATATCTGGTTTGTAAGATCCAGCAGTGTCTCTTATGTATCAGAAAGATGAATGAAAGATATATCCATTGAAGTGATCTATTTAGTAAAACAAACAAAAATGAAGGATCATATGTATGTACTAATTACGCTTGAAAAACAGAGGAGATGATCAAAGATGCAGCTTACTACATTAATAAAATGATTCCTACAACTCACTTATTAACCAAAGAATAGGAAAACGTATTGCAAATTAAAGCAGCATACGGACTAACCCATGGCCATCAGGACGATCCGAACGAAGATTGCTCATTTTCACTTTCTTCGCTGTCGACGCTGTGTTTTCTACGCCAGATCAGGAGGGTGAATTGAAGCTTATGAAAATGGCGGCGTGCTTGCCTTTGATAATTTGACGAGGTGTAAGACGACTAGACGAGCTGATGATTCTTGTTTTATATATATAGCCATATGTGAAAGGTCTAATTAGTAATACATCATGATGACTAACGTGATCACTTTCCACATGTAATACGTTAGGAGTATTAGTAATGGTCTAATTATTACTAAGTTTAAATTGAAGTTAAAATTTATTCTTTTGGCTATAATCTACATGATTTAGTTAAATAGTCTACATTGGTTTAGCTATTTTAAAGTCTAAAATAATATAATATTATATATTTTAATATTTTTAAAATTTTTTTTTTAAAAATACACTTATATATTAATTATTAATTGTAGTGAACAATAAAATTATTCTAATAATAATAATATAATTATATATTTTAATAATATTTAATAAATTTTTTAATATTTTACAAATACACTTCATATATAATACATAATTTTATTAAAACCCTCCAATTTATTTATTTTTTTCATTAATATTAATACGATTTTTAGTTATCATTGTTTCATATCATTTAACACGATTTGCAGTTAAATAATAAATAAATGATCAATCTTTTTAATAATTTAGTGCCACTAAAAATAAAAACTAACGTGTAAATAAGAATATGATTAATAATAATAATAGAATATGATTAATAATAATAATAAAATTTATTTAAAAGCTTTGCACATGAAGAAAATGACAGAAATCTAGAACGGAATGGACGAAACCTGCTATGGAAAGAAAGAACAATAGCGCACAGAGACGGAAATTCAAGGGAAAGAAAGAGGCCGGCTGTTGGAGGGAAAATAATAAAATAATATTTGGACTTTCAACAGTAGCTGCCAATAATAGCTAGGAAGAGCAATTTACTGTAGTACAAAATTAAAATAGAAGACTTTTAGCTAGTCTAATGTGATGATTTTTTGATTAATATAATCCAATTATAAACTTGTATTGATATTTGGTTAGATCATTACGGATGCTCTAAGTTAGTGTTCAAAAAGTGTACATGGACCATAAGATCGCCATCTTGCTCCATCTACAAAAATGGACCGTAGGATCGTCAAAAATGAACTGTAAGGTGCAAAAGTTTTTACTTTTCGTTTTGCACACTAACTTTCAGGTGAAGTTACTTTCTGAGATTTTTAGGTTCCAAAAAGATATTGGCAGCAAACGATACGGGCACCCTAAGTTAGTGGGCAAAAAGCGCTTTTTACAGGCAAGAGTTTTTAGTGTCGAAAAAGGATCGACATCTTGGTCCGTCTACAAAAATGGACCGTAGGACCGCACGGTGCAAAAGTTTTTAACTTTTTAGCGTTCATTTTGCAGACAAAGGGCTCGCTTGAATTTAGAGATGAGATGAGTTTAGTTTATTTTTTAATATTATTATTATTTTAAAATTTAAAAAAAGTATATTGAGATTTGAAAAAAATGTATTGAGAATTGAAAAATGTGTATAGGAATTTGTATTTTATATAAAAAATTATAAAAATATAACGATGAAATGAAGCTGAGTTGAGATGAGTTGAGCTCACCTTCAAATATAAACGGGACTAACTTGCTTCAAGTACATTTTCGATCCTTTCTTTGCCGTCGATGCTGTGTACTTTTCCTAAGGCAATACACCAGAGGAAGTGTGGGGGCTGAATTGAAGCTTATGAAAATGGCCTTTTATAATTTTTAGGAATATCATGATATGATGGTCCATTTTTTGTCCATATGTATGATGCATTCCTGTAACCTGCGACTCTAACAGACCAATAAGAATTAAAGAAGTAAAGATCTTTGTGCTACCTACCTATATGTGCATTCAGTCAAGGAATGAGAGTTGCAAGCTAGAAAATGTTATCCCGGACATTTTCCTTACGTATCCATGTTCCTCGACTGATTATTTGATTGTTTGTTTTGGCGGCTGATTATTTATCTGTTTGATTTGGCTGATTATCCTGAATGTTCCTACTGGACTTTCTTCGAAGGTTCCTACTTTATTCAGGACCTTTATTTGTTTGTTAGGAACATTTGATTTGGCTGATTATCCTGAAGGTCCTGATGGGACTTTAAGCCAATTCGAAGGAAAAAAAAAAAAACTCTCAATATTATTATTTTTTTAATTTATTTTTAATTACTATTTATAAATACTCTCAAACATTTTCCAGCTCCAACGCAAATGAAAAATGAGTAACAATATGCAAGAGGTTGAAAAATGAGTCTCGTCCGATCGATAACATGCAATATTCGACCAACACTATGCCAAATATGGAAATAGCAGCTGTGGAAAAATGCGTGACAAGGATAGCAGCTGTGGAAAAATGCATGACGAGTAATGATAGGAAGTATCTACACTCATTACACTTATTCTTACATGAATAATATACGTGTACTGTTTATATGAGAATGAGTATCATGAGTGTAGATGAGTGTAGATGCTCCCAATTATTTTTGTTCACAATAAATCCTGTCCCCACAACATATACACCTTAGGGTGACTTTCAAGATCTGAATAAGAGATGACCCAAAAGTAATGAAAAGTATCATATTTACATAGTGCGATAAGAGTGTCGTATATAATATTTATTCTTTTAAGCTATAATGTGCATCACTGCAAATGATATATTGGCACACCAAATTTGCAAGTAGTAAAACTCTTTTTGATTATGACAAGATGTTAATGCGAGACTATGAGAACATAAATTAAATAATTAATTTAATCCATGATCTTCACTAGTTTAGATTTTTCAAACAACCAGTGGTTTAATCATTTGACACAATATCATAACATATGTCTTAAATTTGATTAGTGGAATTACATTCTACACTATTTCCAATTAAATAATTTATAAGTACGTATTTAGATAATTAAATTTACAGCTTCTAACTCATTTTAAGTTTAGAGACAATAAGTAATTTAACAGTCACGCAATCTTTCTAACTTAGCATTGGAATTCAATATAATATAGGGAAAAATTAAGAATCGTTGTGATTCTAATTAAGTTTTGAATTGCGCATTCTCGAGAAAGATGTTTGATCAAATCTTTCCTTTGTTTTGCCTTTGCCTAACAATTGAGGCCTCGTTTGGTAATAAAATAATTTCATCAAACTTTAAACATTTCTTATAATTTCATTATCAAATATATAATAAATCTCAAAACTAAATTCTATTTCAAATCTTCATTCAAATAGTTATCCATACACACAAATTAATACAATTTTAGAAACTCCAAAACACAAAAATAATGGTACTTTTTATTTTTACGAACTCTAGTACAATTTTAAAAACAAAAAAAGTTTATTCAAGAATTTCCCTCTACTGTCTCAAAATTCAAGAAGAAATAAATCTAAGAAACATTCAAAAGTTTTTTAAAAAATATATAATATCTTCTAAAGCGAGAAAGAAGTTCTATTCGTTAGCTTTTTTTTCACCACACGGTATTGGTCAAGGGATAACATGTGGAAGTGACTAGCCCACGAAAAATTATTATTTAATTCAAAAAATAGTTTACCTTTTGAATTAAGTAAATTTTACATAATAAGAGTTAAAAAAAAAAAAAAGGAAAGATCTACCCACTCCTAAGACTGTTCATCCGGGCCGGATATTTTCTCGGCCCGGTCCAGAAACCGGATATCCGGGAATCCGATTGCGGACTCCTACTCGAATTAAACCAAATCTGGAATCCGGATTTTAAAAATCCGGATAAATTGATCCGGATCCGGATATATAAATCCGGATACCAGATTTTACATCCGAAACTCGGTATATATATTAAAAACCCTAGCCGCTTCCTACAAACTACCCCTCTCTCTCTTTGCATCCATGTCCACCCCCTCTCCCACTCTCTCTCACACAGGCGAAACGAAACCCTAGCCAGCCATCGAGTTGATCATGCTCAACAATCGTGGGGGACATGATCTATCACCGTCGTTGAGTCGTCCTTTTTTTTGCTTCTAGGGTACTCTCTCTCTGTGTGTGCTCTACGATGCTCTATGGGTTAGGTTTGGGTAAAAGTTGCATATTATATTCAACGGTTGGATTGTGTTATGCTAAGGCTTATCATGTATAAAAACAAAGAACGTTTTGTTCTTTGTTGCCTCAAGGATGTTGCTATTGGTTTGACCATTTGAGGTTTTGGCAAGGTTTTGTGTATCTGCATAAGGGTTTGGATATCTGCATTTAGCATCTCTACTACTCATTAAAAGGGCTTATATAAATAAATAAATATATATATATATATATAGATATTGACATCGAAACAGGGGCTTATATATAGTGTATTTTGACTACTTATATTAAGCACTATATCTTTTAAGTTTGGCTTATATTCAAAAGATTTGATCATTTTAGTCTTTTTTCCATTTTTGGAAGTGAACAATGCAAATTTTCTGTTCTTTGCGCATGCATTGATATAAATTAATAAGGTTTGTTTCTGTCGTGCTGATATCATTCACGAATTACATGCTAAGTTCTTAACTTCTTTAATTTTTGCTACTTTAAACATAATTTATAGGCTAAGTTGAGCGAAGCACTTCTGCGCTTGTATCTTATTGGTCTGACACTCTTGAACATGGCCCTTTCTTGTTTAAATTAGTTTATTGTTTAAGTGGTTCATGGGGATATGGATATTTCATTGTTTATAATATTGGTTTAAGAAAGTGGTATCATTACCATGTTGAGAGAGATTATTATTTAAATAGTGTCAGATCTGTGCTAGTATATGTGCTAGCATATTTTTTGTATGGAGTTTTTTTGTGCGTTAGATTTGTGCTAGCATATTATTTGGATGGATTTTTTTTATTGGTATAGCTTGTAATGTTATGCAAGTGGTTGTCAAGGTTGGTTTTTTTAAACCTTTTGAGGGAGGGGTTAATTGAAGTTCAATTCTTTTATGTCGTTTTTGAATAATTAATTCTTAGTAAAATATCATATTTGTTAGATCATACCTGGTCTAGCAAAAAATGTTGACTAGTTGGATTAGAACTCATGTATCAAATTTATCAACTGCAGTTATGTTTCAGATTTAGTTTAATGGTTTTTATTTCCTTTTGAATGAACATGCAGGTGTGCTATGGGAATTGCAATTTGCTATAGCTTGCAAAAAGATCATAAATGTTTAATTTTCATGTGTCCTACTGTAGAGCAGGACTATTGGATATGTAATTTTCATATATTGTAATTATGTATTTTGTAATGTAATGTAATAAATACCAGATAATGATATGTAGTGAATTGCATATGATAAATATTATTGATTTGTTTTAGATGCATTGGATATGTAATTTTCATATATTATAATTTTGTATTTTGTAATGTAATGTAATAAACATTGATATCAATGTTTCTTATCATGGCCATTTTTGAACATCTGTTTAGGCTAGGTCCTTTTTCTTCATCTGAAAGTGTAACTCGACAGCATCTCGTTTGATTAGTGGATTAATATTGAAAGAGGTGCCTCTTGGTGGAAGTGTAGCTACTTCTATTTGTCTATGCATTTAGCTTTGTACTTCTATTTGTATTATTTACTTGAAATTTGCTGCAAGTTTATTTAGTTTTACATTTTGATATATGTTTTTTTTTTATCATCATCCATGGATAAAAGTATAGACTTTTATATAATAAAAAATTTACTTTTTAACATTACTTTTTGGAAAAATTATAACTAAATAGAAGAATTTTTTATAAATATTTTTATAACAAAATTCTCTGCAAACAAGTAAAAAAAAAAAAAAATCCGGAAACCGGATTTCCGGTTTTAAAAAAACCTAATTGATCCGGATTCAAACCGGATTTCAACCCCGGCGAAACTGAGTTAGAGTCCAAACCGCTTTTGACTATCCGGTCCGGGCCGGTTTGACCCGGATTTTCCGGTTTGGACACCGGATGTTCAACCTTACCCACCCCTTCGAATTAATGATGTGGCAGGAGTATAATCGGATCGAATGACCAACAATATATAAATTTAACATATTGTACGTTGTTTTTAATTAGTACTTGTTCATTTGAAGAAATTTCCTCCTAAAAAATATATTCAATGCAATATTTATATAAAATATATATATATATTTGCAGTCCAGAATAAGGAATGGTATATGTAATCCTATTAAAATATGGGAATAAAAAAAGAAAAATTATTATTTTAAAAAAGATATTATTATAATTTTAAATAAAAATTAAACATAATTATATGAACTTGTATAAATAATCCTTATACGAGAAATGTTTATAGAATAATTCATTCACCTCGTGAATTGAAGAAGACACACCAACACACATCTCCCATCAAGAAGATAATAAAAATCAAAATTAGGAATGAGTTATATTTTTTTTCTATACATTTAGGAGGAAATTTCTTCAAATGAACAAGTACTAATTAAAAACAACGTACAATATGTTAAATTTATATATTGTTGGTCATTCGATCTGATTATACTCCTGCCACATCATTAATTCGAAGGGGTGGGTAAGGTTGAACATCCGGTGTCCAAACCGGAAATCCGGGTCAAACCGGCCCGGACCGGATAGTCAAAAGCGGTTTGGACTCTAACTCAGTTTCGTCCGGGTTGAAATCCGATTTGAATCCGGATCAATTAGGTTTTTTTAAAACCGGAAATCCGGTTTCTGGATTTTTTTTTACTTGTTTGCAGAGAATTTTGTTATAAAAATATTTATAAAAAATCTTCTATTTAGTTATAATTTTTCCAAAAAGTAATGTTAAAAAGTAAAATTTTTATTATATAAAAGTCTATATTTTTATCCATGGATGATGATAAAAAAAAATATATCGAAATGTAAAACTAAATAAACTTGCAGCAAATTTCAAGTAAATAATACAAATAGAAGTACAAAGCTAGATGCATAGACAAATAGAAGCAGCTACACTTCTACCAAGAGGCACCTCTTTCAATATTAATCCACTAATCAAACGAGATGCTGTCGAGTTACACTTTAAGATGAAGAAAAAGGACCTAGCCTAAACAGATATTCAAAAATGGCCATGATAAGAAACATTGATATCAATGTTTATTACATTACATTACAAAATACAAAATTATAATATATGAAAATTACGTATCCAATGCAAAGATAGATACATACAAAAGGCAATGCACACACCTGTCTGTAAAGAACCCTCCAACAGTTACTAGACTAATAACTTCACAACATTACCTATGAATCCACATCTAACACAGACAAATGCACACACATGACACAAAACATGCGTGTCTGTGTTATGTTTTCGAAAATAAGCTTCATTAAGAGAGAGAGAGAGAGAGAGAGAGAGAGAGAGACCATGTAATCAGTGGTGATGAAAGGATCGTTAACAGCGACGAGTTCAACGTCATCTCTCTGAAGAGCAACCCTTGCCACCAAACGCCCGATCCTTCCGAATCCTTCACCATTTGAAAACACAAAAATAATCATCCTTTAAACAAAGACAAACAAAAATGGAGTCGAACATGATATAATTACCATTGATCCCAATCTTGATCTTTCCCATGACTGCGAGAGAGAAACAAAACAAGGATATTAAGATGAACGAAGGCTGTAAGGCAATGTGTCGGACAAAGATGAAAGAGAGGGTGAGAGAGGTTTGTGAATAAATGACGATCGAGTGAGCTTATATGTACAGATACTCATAAGATAAAGGGGGTTGGAAAGAGAAATGTTGGGGTGGATTTCTCGAGGGAGGAAGTAGGGACCATCACAATGATCCATCGATGATAATGATAGGTGGCTGCATCACCGTTGATGCAGCCACATTAGTCTCATTTTCTCGTGTCTTTCACGAGATCTGCGGCGTAGAATCGGTAAAAACAAAGACAAAAAAAGTGAGGCTTTTATGTATTTGTTTTGTTTTGGCATAACTTTTTCTTTTTATTCAAATATACGTAATTTCATTACAACAAAAACTGTCAAGTATTACAACGCTTTTCAGAATTCAATTTACTAGAGATCAATACAGGACCCTCTTCTATCCAGAATTTCATCTCTGAAAAAGTTAAAGGTCAACTTTACTAACATATGTGCAATTTCATTCGCTTCTCGTCTATCAGAATTTAACTTACTGTGACGGAAATCTTTCAAAATTATTTGTATGTCTTCAATGATCTGACCATATGATGTCCAGCATAATTCTTGACTTGCTATTGCTTTAATTATGACTTGAGCATCTCCCTCAAAAATAACAGTATAGCAACCCAATTCAAGACAAAGTTCCGTGGCCTTTCTCAATGCCATGGCTTCAGCTAACTGAGGAGAATATTCCAGCTTTATTGGTTCACAACAGGTTGCAATCGCCTCTCCATTATTGTCCCGGATAATGACTCCTAGACCTGCTTTTTGAGTGAGAGGATCCAACGCTGCATCAAAATTAGCTTTGAGCCATCCCTGTTCTGGTTTCTTCCATGCTGATATAACATTATTTGCAGCAGTTTCATGCGTTTGAGGTAGAGATTGCGCTTCTTTGAATTCTCTTAAGGTTTGCAAAGCATTAAGGAGCACTTGTGTTGGCCCTTCGAATTGATCTTGAAATACCCACTTATTTCTTCGATGCCAAATTGCTCTAAATATTGTAGCTGCCTCTTCCAATTCTTCTTTTTTCAATCTATCCTGCAGCATCTTCCACAAACTAAGAAAATCATCTGCGATAATAGAACATTTTTGAAATCTACTTCCTTTCTCAGACCACACATCATTTACTGCTAAACATTGCCACAACGCATGGATAACAGATTCATTAGCTTGTTGACATAAGGGACAAACGGCAGAAGATCCAATTTGTCTGTTGAAAAGCAATGCCTTGGTTGGTAGGGAATCTGATCCTACTTTCCATAGAAAATGTTTAGTAGCTTCTGTAACCTTTAATTTCCATATGGATTTCCAGAATGCATCTTGTTGTATCACCCTTGATGACTACCCCCTCTTCTCTTTTTCTTCTATCTCGTGCCACATAATATGCACTTTTTACATTAAAAATACCTATTTTTGTAAACTTCCATATCAATCTATCAGCTCTATTTCTGTTGCTAATGGGCACTCTTTTAATCATGTCCATTACTTCTTGGTCAAAAATTTCATTTAACATTTCATCATCCCAACATTTCAATTCGGAATTAATTAATTGGCTAACAGTAGCTTGTAATCCAATCCTTAAGTTTCTCAAAGCATGAAAACAATGAGCTATGGATGTCGGGAGCCAGTTTTGACCCCATACTTTGATACTCTGCCCATTACCTACCTGCCATAATAGTCCTTCTTTAAGAGTATCTTTTGCTTGGCAAAGACTTCTCCATATTAAAGATGGATTATTACCAATTCTTGCCTCCAAGATGTTACTTGTCTTGTAATATTTACTACTGTAAACCTGGGCTAGTAAGGATGATGAGTTTTGAAGAAGATTCCAGCAATGTTTCGCTAAGAGAGCAATGTTAAAATCTTCCAGATTTCTGAATCTTAAGCCACTCTCATTTTTTGCCTTACATATGTGTTCCCAACCCTTCCAATGGATCCCTTTTTTATCCCCTTGCTTTTCCCACCATAATCTTGTAAACATAGCTGAGATTTCAGAACATAACTTCTTAGGGAGTTTAAACACATTCATAGTATATGTAGGCACTGCGTGTAATACAGCCTTAATTAAAACTTACTTTCCTACTTTTGAAATATACGTGTTTTCCCAATTATTCAGCTTTTTCCATAGTCTGTCTTTAAAATCTCTAAAAGTGTTGTACCAAGATTCTACCCACTATTGAAGGCAACCCAAGGTACCTTTCATAACTTCCATAAATTACTGCACCAGCAGCTTGTTTGATAGTGTCTCGGGTTTCCTTTGGTGTAATGGTATAGTGACTAGTCGAGTTATTTGGGAGTGAAAAGTGAATGGGAAAGGACAAGCGGCGAGTGACGATTGGAAAATGGATGGATAGGAATTTACAGGAGATAGTTTAGAATTTAGGGGGACCAATGAGAGGCAGGCAGTGACTAGATTTTGTCACGGACGACACCACCCTTTTTGTTTTTGTTTTTTTAATATTTGCTGTGTTAACCCTACTTGCAAGATTGACAGCATCTTTGGCATATACAGAGGGTTCTCGGAAATAAAATTAAAAGGCTTCCTTTGGAGAGTAAGAGAAGATATATAAAGTAAGATGATTTATGAATAATAATAAAATTATTCGTTAAAATGAGATATGATGAAATAATTGTGTCACCTCTATATCCAAACGGGCCCTAAACTCCTCCTATTGATAAGAAATTATCTAGATTTCAGATAAGATTCTCCACGGCCCTGTGCTTCTGGTGTGTAAGTCAAAGATTATTACTACAGAACATTATCACCTGCAATAAAACCATCAAGACACCACTATGGTCAAGCAACCCCAATTGCAACTGGTTATCATTATATTCACAAAGCAGTCATGTTCTAAACAACTCTGTTGATACAAACTAACCCAAACCTATATAGACGCCACAAACAAATGAACAGAAGAACGCACAAACAAAATTTTTAATCCTCATGGACCACAAGATGAAGCTAACAGCCTATGCACAATCATCTACCAACATTTTTGAGAACACATGATTTTCAATCAATTTTCCTATGATCATCTTCAATGCAGGAGCGCTCACCCTGCATTTCTGATCAATGAAGCACGATCTACCTTCTTCAGCTGCCTTGCATAGCTGTGGATCCAACATTTTTTCCCTGTTCTTCAGCTGCCTTGCATAGCTGTGGATCCAGTACACATCCTTCAGGAATTGCTTAATGACCCTGTTCTTCCGTGGACCGCTCCATATAACAGCTTCATCAGGGTTAGGAAGCATGAATCCAATCGAAATGACCCCAAGGTTGGACTCAACATAAACAGGAGACCAGCCAAGGTTGCTCTGGTGGACATATTGACCTTCTAGGCCAAGCATCTTTGGAATGCTTTAAATATTTAATGTCAAGGAGACCCACTTGAAAGTCCATAGCTGCTAGAGCGAATAATAGTTGGGCAGAAAACGTGCTCCTGCCAACCGCACCTTTTCCTGATAAAACTAGCATCTTATGCTTAACAGTAGCCATTCTCTCTGCAATTACAACCAAATCTGCGGAAACAATAGGAAGCGTTAAGAAAAAAAGGCAGCCGTTGTATAATATTAACGCAGAACATGGGATAAGTCACCAACCACAAACGAAGAACGCGCCCGGCAAACGAAGATAAACGCCCAGCAGAATAGGATTCCCCCCGTTCGTCCTCCCCTCGCCCCATCGCCGTCACCGCTCAACATCGCATGCTACGAAGCCGTCCCATTCCTCAGAGAAGAGTAAATCCCTTCTTCCCCCTCACATTTTTCATATTTTTCGTGGTCCCTTGTGTTTGGTTCTCGGAAAATTGTTTGTACTTTCATATGGTAATTCTTGTTTGGTGCTGGAAATCCATACGAATTTGTGACTTTGTAAACTTCGGTTAAGATCTTTATTTACTTTGTTTAAGTTTTCTGGTTTCGATGTTCATTTTAAGGAAGAACTTCTTGTAGGTAGAAGTTACAGGCATCTCTGAAGAATACCAGTTGCCTTGATTCCAGAAATAACACAACTTTATTATTTTTGGTTGCTGTACCAGTGGGCATCTTTAAAATTATATGGGCAAAAGCCACAGCGCTGTGAAGCATCCTTATGTGTAAGAATGCTTAGTATCTTTTTTTTTTTTTTTTTTTTTTTTTAATTTTTGGGATTCTCTGTCTTATCAATTTGTATTGAAATTAGGCAAATTTGGGAGGTTCTTTTTACTTGAACCTGTGCTTTATGCACGATTAGAACTTATAATTCGGGAGTCTCTCTTTTTTCGGCTGGTATTGAAGTTTTGCAAATTTAAATGGTTCCTTCTGCTTGAATTTGTTTGTCTTTTTTTTCTGCATGATTTTAATTTTGAGTTTCTATACTCTCACTCTCAGTGACTATGTATCATGTCATATATTTTTTAATTCCTGTTTTACTTTTTTCATCATTTGATGTGAAATGAGCTTGTTTGTGCAACCTTCTTTCAGACATTGAACTTGGCATTGTAGTTTGCCATATTGCGAGTACTTTTAATAACTAAAATGATTTATAGAAATTGTTTGTTGTAAGGAATGTAGAAATTCATGCGCTTAACTCATTTTATAAAATCAGTCCAATGAGAGAGGTTTGCACATTACTTATAAGCATGTCCAAGGTCTTGTCCACAGACAATGTGAAATTTATTCTTCAATACCCATCCTCACGTGCAGGCCAGTAACTTTTCTTCTAAATCAAGTTAACAATAGCAAGAAGCTTGTAGCCAGCAATGTTCTCAATTGCAATATTGATGAAGGTAGCAATCAAACCAGTAAGAAGTCCCAAAGAACTGAACCCCTCAAGCACAAATTATAAACAAATAAGAAGATAATAGATCACCTTGACGTATCCTCTTTTAGAAAAAAATGGGTCCCCTGGAATCCCATTATATATAGTTTCAGTGTTGCATTTAATGAAATAAACATGGTATATGAAATTAAATACACGCTTATTTCATTAAATAAGGCCATGTGCATTCATATTATTGGCTTGTATAGTTTTCTCTCAGCAATTTGCCTATTTTTCAATTTTCATCAACTTGGCTTCAACGTCTTTCATCTTCTTTTCATGTTATAACTTGAGATAAACTTTACTGTCAGAATAAATGTATCTATCTCAAGCAAGCAACATATATAAGTAATGTAGTTACAAAAACACACACAGACAATGAAGAAATTTAGAAGAAAAAGAGGAAGAACCTTGCATTAATATAGAATAAGACATCTGTTGTGAATGAAAGTAATAAAATATAAGAGATGTTAATTCGAAGAAACCTAAGGCCTCCAACACAAGTCTTCTGCAACTGAACTTTGCCTTTTCACTAGCCAGTACTCGAGAACAATCAACAAATACAACAAAGATTAACAGAACAATCGGGCCATTACAATGACCTGATAGGAACTAGTGTCTGTAAAAATAGACCCAGTACTCAATACTAAAGACCATTTCTGACCAGATAATTTGCCACTAACTGACTCAACAACTATCGAACTCATCATGATTATTGGACCAACAAACATAAAATAATTATTGGACGGAACTCGTGATGCTTGGGCTCATGATATCCAAGAACCCCAACTCTGCCCACTTGCCTTGAGATCCTGCTAGGCATCCAGCACACATGTGACAGCATCAAACCCCTCCATCCTCTTGCTCCGTTGGCACACCACCGCTGTCATCTTGCTACACAGAGTTGCTGTTAATTGCTTGAGGGCTTGATTCTGCTTGAACATTATTTGGATTGAAATACCGTTGGATTGAATTATATGTATCGAATAATCTAATGGATATACCATTGATTAATTCAATAATATGTAGATGTGAATCAAGTAATATTTTCATGGTAAATAGAGATAAAATAATCCACCCTACGGTAGGGAAGAGGATAAGTAATAGACAGATACATGCGAGAACACCCGAGATGTAGCAAATTATAAGGCTAGTGGCGCGGTGATAGCTAGCATTAGAAATAGGTCGGAATAACTCCATCAATGTTAAAAAGTAAATACATACAGCTCCAATAAAAAGAGACATGATTATGCTGTGTGTCTCGAATGGAGAGGAGTTTGAATTCTCATACTTTACTTGAAGTAGGCTTGCCAACACTAGAATGAGATTTTGGAATGTTTTTAAGGTGTTGGATGTTAAACCAAGCAATGATCCTTGCTCACCACTGCAAACCAAAACCAAGACAACAAAATGTTCAGTAGTTTTCCAGAGTCAAATTGATCAAACACCCCTATGATGTGGGATACTTGATCATCATACTTGGGTTTAGGTTAGTGCATTATTCTATTTTCAATTCCTCTAATATTATTTTTGTCTTTGCCAGCCTCCAAATAAATGTTCTTCGAGTCAGTGAACATATATAAAAAGCATATAAAATCATTTCAAGACCACCTCCCTTAGTGCCACTGGGACAATAAAAATCTTGGATGTGCCCTCGCAATATTTGCCTAACACACTATTAATGTTGGTTCCACCTTAGTAAAAAAGTATTGAGGTTTAAAACTATTTTATACTGGAAATACTAGTACTTCTTAATACTATTATCATACTTTTATCTCATTATGATGAGATGACATTGTCTCTCAACATTTATCTTTTGTTTTGTTTTTTGTTTTTTTTTAAAGAATAAGAGATGACCCAAAAGTAATGAAAAGTATCATATTTACATAATGAGATAAGAGTATCGTATATAATATTTATTCTTTTAAACTATAATGTGCATCACAGCAAATGGTATATTGGCACACCAAATTTGCAAGTAGTAAAACTCTTCTTGATTATGACAAGATCTTAATGCGAGACTATGAGAACATAAATTAAATAATTAATTTAATCTATGATCCTCACTAGTTTAGATTTTTGTAACAACCAGTGATTTAATCATTTGACACAATATCATAACATATATCGTAAATTTGATTATTGGAATTAAATTCTACAGACTACACTAATTCAAATTATATAATTTATAAGTTAAGTTGACTAATTAAGAGAGATTTGAATCATTTACGGTAGAGCAGAGTACATATTAGATAATTAAATTTACAGCTTCTAACTCATTTTAAGTTAGAGGCAATAAGTAATTAGACAGTCATGCAATCTTTCTAACTTACATTAGAATTCAGTATAATATAGTGGAAAAATAGGGATCGTTGTGATTCTAATTAAGTTGTGAATTGTGCATTCTCGAGAGAGATGTTTGATTAAATCTTTCCTTTGTTTTGCCATTCCCTAACACTTGAGGCCTTGTTTGGTAATAAAATAATTTTATCAAATTTTTAACATTTCTTATAATTCCATTATCAAATATGTAATAAATCTCAAAACTAAATTCTATTTCAAATCTTCATTCAATAGTTATCCATACACACAAATTAATACAATTCTAGAAACTCCAAAAAACAAAAATAATGTTAATAATTATAACTCTTTTAACTTTTTATTTTTACGAACTCTAGTACAATTAAAAAAAAAATGTTAATTCAAGAATTTCGCTGTACTGTCTCAAAATTCAAGAAGAAATAAATCTAAGGAACACTCGAAAGTTTTCTTAGTAATATATAAGCAAAATGGGTGCATGCCTGAAGAAACAAAACATATATATAGGCAAGAACCATCTCGTACTTTTTGAGATCCCCCAGTTTCTGTTATGTATCAGAAAGACGAATGAAACATATATCCAATGAAGTCTATTTAGCAAAACAAACAAAAATGAATGATCATATGTATTATGTACTAATTACGCTTGAAAAACAGAGGAGATCATCAAAGATGCAGCTTACTACATTAATAAAATGATTCCTCCAACTCATTAACCAAAGAGGAGTATTCCTACAACTCATTAACCAATTAAAGAGGAAAACATACCCATCAGGACGAAGATTGTTCATTTTCGCTTTCTTCTCTGTCTAAGGCAATACACAAGAGGAAATGTGGGGGCTGAAGAAACTTACGCCACGGCCGTCCCTTCTTGCCTTTCTCTGAGGCTGTGTTGAGCGGCCTTTCTCTTATAAATGTGTTGAGCGGCACTTCTTGTGTCGTAACTTAGATTTTTATAGTGAATTCCATCCACCTCCTAGAACGAGAATTCTATCCACCTTCTAGAACCTCTTCTTAATCTTCTAGAACCTCTTCTTAATTCTTTGTCGGTCATTTCTAAGTTCATGACACAGTTCTTCTGCTATTGGATTTGCAAAAGATTGCTTTATTACAAGAGGGCGAGTGTCGACACTTTTGTTAACGGACGCGATTGGGAAGCATTTCGATGAAATGGCGGCGCATGGTGCGTGTCATTCTCGAACTCGTCGATGCTACCATCAGTCAATCACGACCTCCTTCAAAATGGCTGCCGACCGCTAATAGGAAGCTTCCCTCACTAAAATGAATCTGTGTAATGACAAGATTCATTTTCGTGACGACTGGATGTTGGGGTTGGCTGTAATGACGGTTTTAGCCTTTGCTTATAGATTTCTAAGAAAACTTTTGAATATTTCTTTGATTTATTTCTTCTTGAATTTTGAAACAGTAGAGAGAAATTCTTGAATTAACTCTTTTTTTATTATATATAAATTGTACTAGAGTTCGTAAAAATAAAAAGATAGAGTTATAATTATTAACATTATTTTTGTTTTTTGGAGTTTCTAAAATCGTATTAATTTGTGTGTATGGATAACTATTGAACGAAGATTTGAAATAGAATTTAGTTTTGAGATTTATTATATATTTGATAATGAAATTATAAAAAATGTTAAAAATTTGATAAAATTATTTTATTACCGAACAAAGCGTCAAGTGTTAGGCAAAGGCAAGACAAATGATAGATTTGATCAAACATTCTCTCTCGAGAATGTGCAATTCACAATTTAATTAGAATCATTATTTTTTTCCTTATATTATATAGAATTCCTATGCTAAGTTAGAAAGATTGCGTGACTGTTAAATTACTTATTGCCTCTAAACTTAAAATGAGTTAGAAGCTATAAATTTAATTATCTAATACATATTTTGCTCTACCGTAAATGAAACTCTCTTAATTAGTTGACTTAATATATAAATTATTTAATTTGAATTATGCAACTTCTTCAGAAAAAATTGTGGAAGTTGTAGAATGTAAGTAGCATGCGGTGGTAGATCAACGTGGGGGCAGGGGGTCATGAAATAAAGACAGAAAGAAAAGAGAAATAGACACGGTTTTCTGCCAAATAGCGAAATCAATATTACGCGTTTTCTGGCCAAATAGCGAAACCAATATTGGAACTAAGACGATCACGGCGGTCTCGGTCGTTGTTGAAGTAGCGAAGCCAATGCCATTTAAGTTGGTAATTACTAGGCCCTCCTTGGCCTAGTAAAGAAGTAAAGAAGTAAAGGTAGTGTTAATGTGTACCAAGAGGGACCTTCTTTTCCTAGATCTAGTCCTGCACAGGGGCGGACCCAGCTTAGTGGTTGGGGGCTACCCCAAATTTTTAAAAAATTAATTTATAATATAAATATATATAATTATATATATATATATAATTAAAATTCTCTCTCAAATTAAAAATAAATAAAAATTACCTCCCCAATTTTTTTTTATTAAAATTATTCATCTAAATTTTAATATATATCTATTTATATTCTAACTTTTAATTTCACTTAAACTCAAATTTCAACTTACATAATCTCACAGTTATTCAACTAATAGTCTAACTCTAATAAAAAAATTAATTATAAATTTATATGATTGTAAAATTAATTGATTATATTCACTTATTTAGTTTCAGTCTAACTTGTATGATTATGAGATATAGTTTATTAAAAATTTAACAGCATTACATCATTACTTATTAGAAAATTCTCAAATTTATTTTTAATCTATAAATTTTTCTTAAATCATAGAAAAATATGAGCAAGTACTTAAAAATAATTGATTTTTTTTTAAAAAAAAGAAAAAAGACGTGAATAATTCGAAAATTAATATACATCTAGAGAGCTCGGTAATAACAAAACATGACACTTTTATCACTGATGATCATCCTTATAAAATTATATTTATTGCACATTTTATCGATCACTTCCTCAAACACAAAATTCTGGTTCCGTCCCTGGTCCTGCAGAGACTGGAGACAGCTCCAATGCTTCCAATTATCTAACCCAACTAAAAATAAACAATTGTAGGGAAAGGAATGAAGTAACATATACAAGTGCCATTTAACATTAATTACAACTCTTTGAACAGGATTCTTATAATCCCCATCAGATATAAGTCCCTCCTGGATCCAATTCTGATAATGCACATATATGAATTATATGCATATCACTGAAACTTCTTTTCTCCTATCAAAATATGTCACTGGATCCGATTGATCTATCATCTAATGCCTCTCTGAATCTCTTTTTGTCCAATTGATGTATTTCATTAGATGTGAATCTGATAGTTACATATAATGATTATTATAGAGAATAGATAATGATAATTACATATAATGATAATTACTAATAAGATAATGCCACGTAAGGACTGCATAAAAATATATACGTGTACAAGTTGTTTATACAACTTTTAATAACAAGAATGATTTATACAAGTTGTTTGTTGCAGGGAGGGCCATATTGCGAGAATAGAGAATTTCAATTTTAGTTTATCGTGTTTTACTTTAGGTTTAAGAAGACTGACAGCAATCCAATCATTTATCAAATAAAATGGGAGATGATATAGTAATTTCGTATCCTAGACTGCAGTACTATATATAGTAGTACTCTTTGTTTATGCTTGAGACTCAACCAGACCGAACATGCTTAATACAGTAACATTTCGACATTGTTTTAAATATTAACAAGTAAGATTGTTCGCAATTTAATTGGTATTTTGAAATATAAATATGGTCAATTTGCTTGTATTTTTTAATTTTTCACACATTTGAAGAACGCTCAGTCAATTCAGAATGATGAAATTTTGGTATTTTTACATTATTTTTAAAAATAATATTGGAAAATTTTGTCGAATTATATATTTATCTGACAAATATGGGAAGGACAGGATTTGTGTTCTAAGTTATTCCTCCCTTGGAATCAAAACACTAGCCCAAGTCTCTAGCCGAGGACTACATCTGTCGTACGAAATTCTAGAGCCTGGTTTATTTTTAGAATGCTTGTAGACTGGGGATCTATAAATTTTTTCTTTTAGTTTTTTGTTTTCATTTATTTTTTACTACTTTTATAATTTAAAAAAATTATAATATTATTATAAAATACATCTTTAATCATTTTTTTAAAAAATAATTAAAAAGAAAATATAAAACCAGAATCCCAATCAGGAATTAAAAAGAAAATATAAAACCACAAATCAAAATCCCAAGTCGGGATTTTTGATACGTGGCTATAGCTTTATTCTTATTTTTATAAATAAGATGAGATAAAATTTAAAAATTAAATAAAATATTATTATAATTTATTTTTTTAATATTAATTTTATTTTTAGGATTTGAAAAAATTGTTTTGAGATTTGAAAAAATTAAATTATTTATTCATAAAATATTTTTTTTCTCAAGAGCACCTTGAATTCAAACTTAAATCCGCAACTTTAACAACAAACTAATAAATTAATAAAAGAAAGTGAGAATCCAGCAAAAGATTCACACTAAGACCAGAAAAGAGAAAAAAATTTAGAGGAAGAAGTGATTTCTTCATTCAAGTACTATAAGCAAAGGATAGAGTTTATCTTATTATTTTTATTTTGTATGAGAATTTGGAAAAGTAATAATGAAGAAATAAGATGAGATGAGATGAAATGAGAGTATTTGTAAAAAAAACCAGACCTAAATAACATGTTTTTTTAATACTAAAATGATGTGACAAACTTCACACCAATAATAAGTGTGGTTTGTCAATATATAAGCTTATAAATGAATTTTTTTTTATTCTTGAATCTCAATAGCTAACTCTTTAAAGGGTTCGTTAAACTTATGTACAGAAATGACTTAGCATTATAAATTAGAGAAAAATAGTAGGCATAAGAATGAGAAGCAAATCCATGGGAACAATAACAACATAACAAAAATTGGACATTCAATCATCCACATTTATTTGGGTTACATTCATACTGAGCTTTCTGACAAACAAACTACATGAGCTTTGTGCAACAACTGCCTGTATTGCTTAACGAACTCTGCATTTCTATACATAAGTTTAACGAACCCTACATTTCTGTACATAAGAGACACTGCTGGATCTCAAAAACCAGTCATGGCTCCTCACATCATGATTTTCCATGAATTAAAGGGGCCGGGTCTGTTTCGGTCTTTTTGAACATGATGCAGGCTAGCAAAGCTTTTCTGACAAGGACATGAGCCCACAGGATCGATAAGGGGTCCTCCTCTTGACTCGAAGATATGCTTACCCACAGAGACACAGACAATGCCGTGGTCAAAACAACGCGTAGAAAATACGTTCTGCATGCACTTCAAATTAATATTTCATAAATTATCAAATACTAATTTGGTCTCCAAATAACTTTTTGATCAGTTCCCATTTATTTGCTTCTGTGGAAAAAGCAAAGCAATATTAATATAAATGCTTTCTAACGAAACTTAAGCAAGCAGTAGCTAGGTAGCTAGCACAAAAATCTTTACTTTAATTCTTTTTGGTCTGTTAGCATAGGCTGATCATCTTTCGGTGGATCTTTGGACCGTCAAATTCTTATCATAATTATAAACTACACGTAATAAAAGATTTCTTTTTGGGTCCCTTTTTTTATGATAGAGTTGATCAAAGGATAGAAGCAAACTTTTAAAGTATTTGCGACTTTCCTTAATCAAACACTAGATCATATATAGCTGGGCTCTCCACAGCTAGGGAACTAACACGTTGTTGTGTTTCTCTATGGCTCTCAACCAAAAAACATATGATGTTAATATATATATGATTGATTAGTCACTGAAAGTCTAACATGAGCCGAAAATTGTGATCAAGCTTTTAAGACATTAGGGGTCGCATACATGCGGACAACCGACAATCAACCTGGCTGCCTCTACAAAATTTCATTATAAATAACAGCATGAATATCACGACCTTATATAAACGTACGATTTATCTAGCAATTGTCAAGCTTGTGTCATGTCGTTTGTTCTGTTTTCATCAATAATTATAATGTTTTAACTTTTAAGTATCTAAATAAATGGTGCAAACACATCATGCTAAGATCATGACCATCTCTTAGTACACTATTCTTAAAGGAAATTGATATTTTGCCCTCTCATTTTGACACCTAATGTTTTTTAATTTTTTTTAATTTTTTATTTTATTGAATAATTAAGAAAGTGGTTATTAGTGTATTGATATTTTTTTATATTATTTAAAAATATTTTAAAAATGATAAAAAAATGGTGATAAAACAATAGGAAAAAAAAAATCTTTTTAATTTTTTTTCATATTTTTGTAATGTATTTAAATATTTTTAAAAAATAAAAAAAAATATCAATACACTAATAATTACTTCTTTAATTATTAAGTAAAATAAAAAATTAAAAAAAGAATTAAAATGTATGAGGTGTACGTCAAAATGAGAGGGCATAGTAATATTACCCATTCTTAAAAGCTAAATCCAACGTCATGTGTATGCAAATCTAGCCCTCTGTATCTCTGCCGTTACGGAGCAGCACTCATTTTGTGAATCTCGACATTATCTCTATCATCGACTTGGGGCGTCGCCGGAGGTTGGGTTTGTTGCCAGAATTATCTCTGTTGCCGAAGCTTGAGGTCGTCGCCGGATATTGGTCTCGTTGTCGGAGATGGGTGCTGGGGGCATTCGGATCAACAAATGGAATGATTTGGTCTCGTTTGGGTCTTTCACGCAGGAGAGTGATGATTTGGTCTCTAAGTGTGAAACATGGATGTTCACGTTGGTCGGGAATGAAAATAGAAATTGCAAAACATCCCTGCATTAAGGAGATATCCAGACCGACCCCCCAATAAATACAATCTGCCGCCTCCGGTGGTGGGAACGGACTCATTTTGGGTTTAAAGCTGCCGAGGCTTCGTCGGCGGTATCCGGAGATCGCCATCGCAGGAGCTCGCCGATCCCGATGGTATGGGCGATGTCGCTCACCGCCACCGACGGCAGCTCTGTTCTGCTGAGGGCTGAATCTCCCTTAAAATCATCTTTATTTTATTTTTTATTGTGTTTTTTTCATTTATTTTTTTATTATAATTTCTATTATGTTTTTTTCATTTTATTATTTTATTATTGTGTTTATTATCAAAAAGCAGTTGGGCTACTTTTAATGCTGGAAATAGCTCGACCGGCCCCCAACATCCCCCTTTTCCTTATTTTATTTGTTAGATTTTGTTGAGGGAGGATAAAAAGTGGCCTGGTTTTGTCCACATGATGCATTCCTGTACCAGCCTGCTATTTATTTATTTATTTATTTTTTATGGTAATATTTTTAGAGATTTGAGTCCTCTATCTATTAAATATTTGTTATTATTTTATAATTTAAATACAGTGTTAAAATTAATTTACTCTATGTTTTTATAATTATAATAATTTTACCAAATTATTAATACTATACTATTTTAGAAAAGTACAATAACTTCTTTTAAATAAAATGATGGTGTAATACACTATAAGAAAATTGGCTTTTTGCGACATTAGATTTTATCGCAAAAAGTAAAAAAAATACTGCAAAAAAGTATTTGCAGCAAAAATAGTCATTTTGGCTGCAATTAAAATGCCACAAATAATTGTTTTTCTTGTAGTGATACGAGGACTTCTGTAAAAAAAATTCTATAATTACTAAATAGAAGTTTATTTATTTATTTTAGATGATGACATTTATTTATTTAAATCAAGAGGTATACGGAGATTGAAGAAAAGTTAGATACGTGATTTTATAAATCTTAGAAAGTTCGTCTACAATAATAGTTATAGGGTTAGGATTAAGATGGCAACAAACGTCAATACACAGTGTCCTAATACACGGTGTCCTAATACATAGATGCATATATAAGTGAGCTTCTCTTTAACTAAGATGCTTGAGACCATAGATTTCTCTTACTGTCAATTTAGTTTCCATCATATTAATATTTGTTTTTCATACATTCATTTTTCTATTATATTCAATAATTGTTTTAGGTGAATGTTATATAATAATTATATTTTCATAAGAGCATATGAAAATGTAAATATGTATTATAATTGATTTATATTTTCATAAGAGACAAAGCTGAAAACACTAGCTATCACCATGCCATTAGCCTTATTTGCTATGTCTCGGGTGTTCTCACATGTACCTGTCTACTATTTATCATCTTCCCCACCTTTAGTCGGATTATTTTATCTCTACTTTCCATGAGAATATTATCTGATTCATATCCACGGATTACTAAATTAATCAATGGTATATCCGTTGGATTATACAATATATATAATTCACTCTAACAATATTTCAATCCAAATAATGTTCAAGTAGAATCAAGCTCTCAAGCAATTAATGGTAACTCAATGGACCAAGATGACGGTGGTGGCGTGCCAACATAGCAAGAGAATGGAGAGGTTTGATGGCTAATGATGTCCAAAACGTGTGTGCTGGCTGCTGATCAGGATCTAAAAAAGCAATTTGTATTATGAGCTCAAGGATCAGGATTTCAGTCTAGTAATTATTTTATGCAATATCAAAATATAGAAAGTTTGAGAAAAGTATAATAATTAGATGAGATGAGTTGAATCTTGATGCAGTTTTCTTCATCTCTTTGTTGTTATTCTTCTTTCACGTCTTTACCTCTGTGTTTTTGTAACTACAATATTACTTCTGCTTTATTCTACTGTGAGGTGAGACATATTCTGTAATAATTTGTTTTTAATATGCTCATGTTGCTTACTATGTACGAGATGTGTGTTTCTGGTCCTACTTCCTTGTTTGGCAGAGGATTTTTTGGCTTAAATGCACAGAACAAAACGTTGAAGTAAAATTTATACCAAGTTATCATGAAAAGAAGCTGAAACCAAGATGATAAAATACGAGCCAATTGTTTAGAGAGAAAAATATACAAGCCAATCATATGGATGCACATGGCCTTCTTGGATTTCATATACCATGTTTATTGTATTAAATGCAACACTCAAACCTATTTATTTTGTATTTCTATAATAATAGTTCGAAAAAATTAGCAGAACCACAATAAACTTAATCTGTTAATCAATCGTAATGATAAGTCGATGTGAAAGGAATAAAAAAAATAGATCTAATTCATTAAGAGGGAAAGAAAAAAAATGAAAAAGACAACAAAATCAATTGGAAATGTAAAGGAGAAAAGATAATCAACCATCATGAACGGATAGAATATAGAGCATCTCTTGATTCATCGCCATGGATGTAAGTGAATCAAGATCTGGCGGTGACTATAAACACCAATACCTATAAAATTGCTTAACATCATCAGATCATGTGCGTTCAAGCTCTTTGAATCTATAGTCCAGACAAAGAGAGGATACTTGTTTCATATACGACCTCTTTGTCTTACTGCCCTCATTTTTGCGAAGAGACCTTTAAAAAGTAAACGCCGGAAATGAAATTAAAGATTTATAATTAGAATCTGATAAATTCTTAAAATAGAGAGAAACAGGGAGATGAAAGCATAAATGGGAGAAATAACATATATATTTTTTTATACGCGAAATGAAACACATTCTGAAATAAATACCTTCATGTGTTGGTAGAGATTATTTGCTCATGATAAATAAATAAATACCTTCGAATCTATATCGAAATAAATAAATAACATATATATTTTATCGAAATAAATAACATATATATTTTATTATATGCGGAATGAAACAAATAGCATAAATGGGTATAGTATGAAACACATGCTACGGTGGATTTCTCTTTCTCAAAGAGCATATGTCTATGTCAATACCGTATAGATCTTAGTCTATCCGCTCCTTAGACGTTTAACCCAAATTTCTCTATTTGTACGTCTCCAAGGCGTTAAAAAGAATCTCGCATCTGGCTAACCACAGACTACATGGATGGTAAGTAATCCATACACAGTCTTCTCAATAGACCTCATTTTAGCTCCTACTAAGGCGAAATATCTTTGTTTTAACCAACTTATCCCTTCGGACAAGTACTTAGGGACGCAATGTCTTATATTTACTCGCTACTTAAGCGCTAGAGGCGATTGCTCATGTGAGTGAGTCAATTTAAGCCTGTTGACATATCTTTTGTGTGTATTAGTAAAAGACAATACGATAAAGACAAGAACCAAATCATTTTGTATTAATATCCCAAAGGAAATGTTACATCTCAATGTTATTTGAAATACAAATTACATTTACAATCTACGTAGTCATAGATTCCTAACATGAGCCTCAAATACATTTCTTGCAATGAGCTTTGTTAAGGGATTAGCAACCATGCGACTCATAGAAAAGTGTTTCAGAACCACTTTCTTTTGCGCTACCATATCTCTGATGTAATGATATCTGATATCTATGTGTTTGGTTTTTCCATAATACTTTGAGTCCTTAGCATATGCGAGAGCTTCTATGCTATTGCAGAATATCGTCATCGGATCTGATATATTCGTGCCAAAGTCTAAATGCTTGAGGAACCTCTGTAACCAAACAGCTTCTTGAATTGTTGTAGAACAAGTTATGTATTCTGCCTTCATGGTGGATAAACTTATGCAAAGTTGTTTCTTGCTGCTCCATGTAATGGCGTCATTGTTGAGCAGAAAGACATACCTAGTAGTTGATTTGCGCTCATTTAGGTCACTACACCAATCGGCATCACTGTAAACTCTTAGTTCCAAATCTAAACCTTGATAGCACAGTACATAGTCTACAATTCCCTTGAGATATCGCATAATTCTCTTGACTACTTTCGAGTGAGTCAATCCGGGGTTGGATTGAAATTTACTCACTAAGCCAACTTTATAGTATATATCAGGTCGAGTACACATTATTGCGTACATCAGATTACCCACAGCATTAGCATATGGGACGCAGACCATCTTTTCTTTTTCTCTTTAAGTCTTAAGACATAACTCTTTGGACAAGTTCTCGCTTCTTGCAATAGAGGTGGCACTGAGTTTACATTCACTCATTAGGAAGTGCTCGAGAACTTTATTTATGTAAGTCTGTTAGGACAAACACAAAAATCTCTTTGAGCGATCTCTATAGATCTTAATTTTCAAAATGTATTCTACCTCACCTATATCCTTCATCTCAAAATTGAAGAATAACCACTCTTTTGTGGCAACTATCAACCATTTATCATTTTTAACTAGTAGTATGTCGTCAACATACAATGACAACATAATGAAACTTTTCTTAGACCTTTTGACATAGACACAATGATCCTCCATGGTCATCGTAAACCCATTCGAGAGAATGGCTCGATGGAATCTGAGGTACCATTGTCTAGATGATTATTTTAGGCCATATATAGATCGTTTGAGCTTGTACACTTTGCGATCTTGACCTTTGACCACAAAACCCGTTGATTGATTGAGAAATGTTGCTTAACGTTTATCTAATAGAGTTCCAAATCCAGATTTGCTACTATAGTTAGAATCAAACGAATTGAGGCAAACCCCACCACTGGTGAAAACGTTTCCTCATAGTCTATACCCTCATGTTGGGTATATCCTTTCACCACTAAGCGAGCTTTGTACCTATCTATTGATCCATCTGACTTGCGTTTGATCTTAAAAACTCATTTGTTCCTAATAGCCTTACACCCTGTCAGTAGATCAACTAGATCTCAAACCTGGTTAGTCCTCATAGACTAAATCTCATCATTAAGTGCTTTTATCCACTCATCTTTAGTAGAAGATGAGAGAGCCTCATGAATTGTCCTAGGCTCATCATCATCATGTGGAGCTACCATAAAAGTTTTCCCTTCAATCTCAAAATGACGACGGGGAATACTTTTAAGTGTGCTTCTACGAGGTTATTGTGATTGTTGACAAGTGGTGTACTACCACTTAGATTCAAGTCCCTTTTATACTTTGTAAGAGCTTGAAGAATTTCTTCCTCATTTTCAAGTAAATTTTTTGGAGCACTTTCTTCTTGTTCTACAATCTCATGAAGTTCTAAACTCCTATCAACCTCACCTCTACTTAGAAACTCATCTTCAATGAAATCCACATCTCGTGACTCAATCTCAGTCACACTTCCATCAGTTTGTTCGCCTATTAACACATATCCTTTAGAGTGTTCTGAGTACCTTATAAAAGATACACTTCTTCCCTCTAGGGCCTAACTTTCCATACTTATGAGAAATATCGTGAACAAAACCCGTTGAACCTCATGGCTGCAAGTTACTCAAATTGAATTTCTGGCCGGTCCAAAGTTCATATGGGGTGAAAGTTACTAATTTGGAGGGTACTCGGTTAAGAATGTAGACAGCAGTCAAAAGTACATCCCCCCAAAAAGAAGTTGGTAGGTTTGCTTGTGCCATCATTGACCTAACCATCTCAAACAGTGTTTGATTTCTCCTTTCCGCCATGCCATTTTATTGTGGCATACTCGCATTGTCAACTATCTTTTGATTCCTTTTTCATCACAGAGCGTTTTAAATTGCTCAGAAAGATATTTTCATCCTCAATCAGTTCTCAAAGTTTTTAAGCTCTTGTCTAACTGATTCTCAACCATTCTTAAATATCGCCTAAAGCACTCCAATGTTTCATACTTATGGGAAATCAAGTAGACATGATCATAACGTGAAAAATCATCTATAAATGTGATGAAGTAGACACCTCCGTGTCTTGCCCTCACACTCATTGGGCTATAGATGTCTGATTGGACTAATTGCAGTGGAAAAGATTCCCTGATGACTTTTCTAAACGATTTTCTCTTGGCTTTTCCCATTAGACAATGTTCACATGTAGGCAAGATGACCTTAGTAAGATTGCTTGGCTTCTCTAGCTAATCAAATCATTCTATCTTGCCCTATATGGCCAAGCCTAGCATGTCATTTATATGAATCCAAATTATCAGATGCAGAAAGAAAAGCAATAGACTCACTCATATTTGAATAATCCAAATCCATTATCATAAAAAAGACGATAAAGAATCCACACCATAAAACACTTTGCCCAAATAAAAAGAAACACAATTATTTTCAAATACAATCTGAAAACTAAGTCCTAATAGAGTAATTACAGAAAGTAAGTTTTGTCGGATCTTGGGAGCGTATAACACATTGTGGATAAAAAAAGTGCGGCTACCCCACAAGTCCAGCTTGTAGGTACCAAGTTCCAGCACCTCCACGCTAGCTTCATTCCCTACCTTGATATCACGGCTCCCAGCTGGAATCCGACGATACTCCACAAATCCGACTCTGTTTTGGGTTATGTGTTTAGTCGCTCTTGAATCAACAATCCACACATGATAAGATTGAGCAACCATCACATGGCTAGTTACAAAAATAATACGAGAAAAGTCAAAGTGCACCGTCTTCGGCTCAATGCAGTCATGAGCGAAGTGGCATTTCTTTCCGCAGTTGAAACACTATAATTTTCACTTGTTCTTCCCGCGCTTGCCCCTCTTGCTGTGTCGAGAAGTTCTTGACACTTTTTTAACTTGTTCAGCAGCTACCCCATTCTTGGACTTCTTGTGCAAACCAGAATCAGCCACATAGGCCGAATGATTGGGCTTAACAGTCTCAAGGCGCTCAGCCTCCAATTCCAAGTGACGCGAGACATCATCAAAGTCTTTAATATTCTCGTTATACATCAGATTCTAGCTCATATTCTTCCAAGAACTCGGTAGTGATTTTATCACTGCCTGAACTTGTTGTTCATCAGTTAGGTTGTTTCCTGCCGACTTAAGTTCTAGGATCATGGTTAACATAACCCTAAGATGTTGCTTCATCGTGTGGTCAAAGCGCATCTTATAGAAGTCAAACCTCATTGTTAATCCATGCAACCTAGTGGCCGAAGTTCTACCAAACTTCAGATTTAAAGCCTCCCACATGCTTTGGACAGTGTCAAAGGTGTCGAACTCACACATTAGATCATTGTGCATGCTGCTTAACATTAATATGCGCGTGCACCTATTTTTCTTAGCCCATTCAGAATAGGCTAACTCATCTAATTTGTGTTGTTCCGAATCTCATTCTTTGGGCTTAGTCAGGGAGTGAGACAAGGTCTTTACGACCTCTTGTTCTTCTAAGACATACTGGATTTTACGATGCCATATGTCATAGTTCTCCCCAGCCAATTTCTCCCATTTGTTTAAATTGGTAACTATACTCTTGGATGTCATTTTACTACAATATGCAAAGAAGAGATATTACACACACACTTAAGAAATCTGACGCGTCCATCCAAGTTAGAAAAAGAATAATTTAGATATGTCGCAAGATCGAAAAATCGCTAGGCTTCATAATCAACTATTGCACCACAATATCCAATTATTAAATTTTTAACCTAATTCCCGTGCAAATTTAAAACAATATGGGATATTTAATCATAAATCTCAATCATACTCCCACTATCTAAAGTAATCACCTAGTCCTATTCACCCGTAAAGATAAATCCTACTAAAATTGCAGTAACATGTTGGGCCAGTCTACAAGGATAGCTACACTGACCACTGGAGCCTGTTAGGTCAGTCTACAAAGATGGTTCATATAAGACTATTACAGTCCATTTTTCTTGTTCGTTCAGTGCATTTACAGTTCTTACTGAGGCTACCATAGTGTTATCGTTGTACAGTGCATTTACAGTTCTTACTAGCTTTCACCCTATCAATTTACACTGACAACTCTAACTAGGACTACTTAGTGAGAATTTTCTATTTTATCACTAAATAAAATTAAGGCTAATGTCTAATCATACAAGCCTAGCATTTATACATGATAAAATAAGCATAGATCCACATGTTCAATACACACATACATGTAATCACATTTAATCTCAAAAAAAGAAAAATAAATAAAAGATCACATGTAATATTACATTATAGAATAATAATAAAAACATGAATATCACCATATATGCACATATAATCACATAAAAGTTCACATGGTATGACAAAATATATCTAATCATATATTAAATCATGCCATTTTTTTAATTGCAGAAAAGAAATAAAAAACCATAATAAATATATTTAAAACCCCAACTAAGCCAAATGACACTCACAACCCAATGGTGCATGCCAACCTTGAACATCCTGTGGTCCTAGGTTCGAAACCCAGGTTTTCCACATTTGTCAATTTTTCCTCCTTTTTTTATAACATCTGGGCTGTAGGCCCAAATTCTAGTCCAAAACAAATGGACCGAGTGGCCCAAGCCCAGCCCAAGCAAAACAGATGACCAAAAGGTCATCTTCAATCTTTCAGCTAAGGCACTGTTCACGTGAATAGTGCCCATTTTCAGCAAAACTGGGTGCCACTGTGGCACCCGCCTGGTGTGCGCGGCACCACTAGGTGCACGTTGCACCAACCTTAGGTGCATGCAGTACCAGGTGGAGGTGTGCGCTGCACCTCCTTACGAAAATGGAGTTTATTTATTTATTTTTTTCTCGGGTACAAAAAAAAAAACACTTGGACAAATCTCAAGTATATGTGAAAAAAAAATGGGAACAATTATGCAAGCTCTGATACTAATGTTAGAAAGTACAGCGGAAAAATATCTCAAACTCAGCTTATAAAACTGCTCCACAAGTTTCTCTAAACTAGCAAATTTTAAGCGTTTCTTCTTAGTGGCGAAGTGCACTACGTAGTATAAAACTAGAGTAACATTTAACAAATCCACAGCCTAAATACTGTTTCAAGAGATAACAAAGACAGATATTTTCTTTTTTTCAAATGGTGCCTAAAAACAAGCTAAGGGAGACTGTTTATAGTCTACCCACATACGGCTGGCCTTAAATGCCATCCATTTCTCTGCCATTTAATTGGCAGAAATGCATGGCTTAAAGCCATGCGTTGCACACCATTTAAGCAGTGTAAAGCCATACATTACACTCTTGTAACGTTTTGGAGAGGAGGGGTCAGCCCATGTGGGTGCCCCTCCATCCTACACCGAGGAAAGAAAGGTGGAGAAGAAGTTCAAAACAATAAAGATGGAAAATTACCTTCTAGATTGGTAAGTCAGTCTCTTCTCTCTCTCTCTGTCTCTCTCTCTCTCTGTGTCATAAGAATTTATCATATTCTAATTATGAGACTTTAATTTCCAGCGCTTACTTTTTGAACGCCTCTTCGCAAAAATCAGGACAGTAAGACATAGAGGTACATAAAATAGGTTTCCTCTCTCTCTCTCTCTCTAGAATATAGAATTGGAGCTTGAACTCACATGATCTGATGATGTTCAGCAATTTTAAAGGTATTGGTGTTTATAGTCACCCCCAAATCTTGATTCACTCACACCCATGGTGATGAATCAAGAGATGCTATGTATTCTATCCGTTCATGTATTCTACCCATCGAGATTACATCTCGTACATAGCCAGAATAAATGATTTAGCAAGCAACATCAGGACATTGAAAGCAAGTTACTATATAATATGTCTCATCACACTGCAGAATGAAGGAGTAGTAATGTAGTTAAGGCAATGTACCATCTCAACTCATATCATTTAATTATTACTCTTTTACCAAACTTTTGGACTAAAATCATGATCCACGGGCTCGTAATAGAACTTGCCTTGAGATCCTGATCAGTAGCTAGCACACACGCTTGGGATATCATCAGCCATCAAACCCCTCCATCCTCTTGCTCTATTGGCTCACCATTGCCGCCATCTTACTCCATTGAGTTACCATTAACTGTTTGAGGGCTTGATTATGCTTGAACATTATTTGGATTGAAATACTGTTGGATTGATCATATGTATTGAATAAGTTGATGGATATACCATTGATTAATTCAATAATATGTGGATGTGAATCAGGTAATATTTTCGTGGTAAATAGAAATAATAAGATAATTCACCCAAAGGTAGGGAAGAGGACAAATACTAGACAGGTACATGCAACAACACTCGAGCTGTAACAAAAAAGGCTAGCAGCATGGTGGTGGCTAGCATTAGGAATGGGTCAGAATAACTCCATCAATGCTAGGAAGTAAACACATATAGCTCCAATGAAAAGATACATGATTATGCTATGTGTCTCAAATGGAGAGGAGTTTGAATTCCCATATTTTACTGGAAGAAGGTTGGCCAACACTAGAATGAGGTCTTGGAATGTGGTTAGGTGTTGCAATGTTAAACCAAGAAAGATCCTTGCTCACCACTGCAAACCAAAATCAAGACAATAATATGTTCATTAGTTTTCCACAGTCAAATTGATCAAACACCCCTATGCTGTGGGATACTTGATCATCATACTTGGGTTTAGGATTAGTGAATTATTCTACTTTCAATTCCTATAATATTATTTTTGTCTTTGCCAGCCTCCAAATAAATGTTCTTCGAGTCAATGAACATATATAAAAAACATATAAAATCATTTCAAGACCACCTCCCTTAATGCCACTAGGACAATAAAAATCTTGGACGTGCCCTCGCAAAATTTGCCTAAAACGCTATTAATGTTGGTTCCACCTTAGTAAAAAGGTATTGAGTTTTTAAACTTTTTTATTCTGAAAATAATATTACACCTTAAAACTATTATCATACTTTTTTCAAAGAATAAGAGATGACCCAAAAGTAATGAAAAGTATCATATTTACATAGTGCGATAAGAGTGTCGTATATAATATTTATTCTTTTAAACTATCATGTGCATCACAGCAAATGGTATATTGGCACACCAAATTTGCAAGTAGCAAAACTCTTCTTGATGATGACAAGATGTTAATGCGAGACAATGAGAACATAAATTAAATAATTAATTTAATCAATGATGCTCATGACTAGTTTAGATTTTTTAAACCACCAATGATTTAATCATTTGACACAATATCATAACATATATCTTAAATCTGATTATTGGAATTAAATTCTAGTACACTAATTCAATTTAAATAATTTATATGTTAAGTCGACTAATTAAGAGAGTTTCATTTACGGTAGAGCAGAGTACGTTTTAGATAATTAAATGTACAACTTCTAACTCATTTTAAGTTTAGAGACAATAAGTAATTTAACAGCCACGCAATCTTTCTAAATTAGCATTGGAATTCAATATAATATTGGGGAAAAATAGGAATTGTTGTGATTCTAATTAAGTTGTGAATTGCACATTCTCGATAAAGATGTTTGATCAAATCTTTCCTTTGTTTTGCCTTTGCCTAACAATTGAGGCCTTGTTTGGTAATAAAAATAATTTCATCAAACTTTTAACATTTCTTATAATTCCATTATCAAATATATAATAAATCTCAAAACTAAATTCTATTTCAAATCTTCATTCAAATAGTTTTCCATACGCACAAATTAATACAATTTTAGAAACTCCAAAACACAAAAATAATGGTACTTTTTATTTTTACGAACTCCAGTACAATTTTAAAAACAAAAAAAGTTTATTCAAGAATTTCCCTCTACTGTCTCAAAATTCAAGAAGAAATAAATCTAAGAAACATTCAAAAGTTTTTTTAAAAATATAAAATATTTTGTGCTAAAGCGAGAAAGCAGTTCTATTTGTTAGCTTTTTTTTCACCACACAGTATTGGTCAAGGGATAACACGTGGAAGTGACTAGCCCACGAAAAATTATTATTTAACTCAAAAAATAGTTTACCTTTTGAATTAAGTAAATTTTACATAATAAGAGTTTAAAAAAATATATTAAAAAAAAAAGAAGGAAAGATCTACCCACCCCTAAGGCTATTCATCTGGGCCGGATATTTTCCCAGCCCGGTCCAGAAACCTGATATCCGAGAATCCGGTTCCGAACTCCTACCCGGATTAAACCAAATTTGAAATCCGGATTTTAAAAATCCAGATCAATTGATCCGGATTCGGATATATAAATACGGATATCGGATTTTACATCCGAAACCGGGTATATATATTAAAAACCCTAGCCTCTTCCTACAAACTACCCCTCTCTCTCTTTGCATCCATGTCCACCCCCTCTCCTGCTCTCTCTCACATAGGCGAAACAAAATCCTAGCCAGCCATCGAGTTGATCATGCTCAACAATCGCGGGGGACATGATCTATCGCCGTCGTCGAGTCATCGTTTTCTTTGCTTCTAGGATACTCTCTCTCTCTCTCTCTCTCTCTCTGCGATGCCCTAGCCTCTCATCTCCTTGGTTCTCTCTCTCTCTCTCTCTCTCTCTCTCTCTGTGCTCTGCAATGCTCTATGGGTTAGGTTTGGGTAAAAGTTACATATTATGTTCAACGATTGGATTGTGTTATGCTAAGGCTTATCATGTTTAAATTTCAGATGAGAATATTTTGAATGTCTTGGGTGTTAGGTTATTCTTTTGTTAGATCTGCTCTCTTTGTTTTTATACATGATTTTTTTTTTTTTTTTGTTCTTTGTTGCTTCAATGATGTTGCTGCTGGTTTGACCATTTGAGGTTTTGGCAAGGTTTTGTGTATCTGCATAAGGGTTTTGATATCTGCATTTAGCATCTATACTATTCATTACAAGGGCTTATATAAATATATATATATATATATATAGATATTGACATCGAAACAGGGGCTTATATATAGTGTATTTTGACTACTTATGTTAAACACTATATCTTTTAAGTTTGGTTTATATTCAAAAGATTTGATCATTTTATTCTTTTTGCCATATTTGGAAGTGAACAATGCAAATTTTCTGTTCTTTGTGCATGCATTGATATAAATTAATAAGGTTTGTTTCTGTTGCTGATATCATTCATGAATTACATGCTAAGTTCTTTACTTCTTCTATTTTTGCTACTTTAAACATAATTTATAGGCTAAGTTGAGTGAAACACTTCTGTGCTTGTATCTTATTGGTCTGACACTCTTGAACATGACCCTTTCTTGTTTAAATTAGTTTCTTTTTTAAGTGGCTCATGGGGATATGGATATTTCATTGTTTATAATATTGGTTTAAGAAAGTGGTATCATTACCATATTGAGAGAGGTTATTATCTAAATAGTGTCAGATCTGTGCTAGTATATGTGCTAGCATATTTTTTGGATGGATTTTTTTTTTTTTGGTATAGCTTGTAATGTTATGCAAGTGGTTGTCAAGGTTGGTTTTGTTAAACCTTTTGAGGGAGGGGTTAATTGAAGTTCAATTCTTTTATGTCGTTTTTGAATAATTAATTCTTAGTAAAATATCATATTTGTTAGATCACGCCTGGTCTAGCAAAAAATGTTGATTAGTTGGATTAGAACTCATGTATCAAATTTATATCAACTGAAGTTATGTTTCAGATTTAGTTTAATGGTTTTTATTTCCTTTTGAATGAACATGCAGGTGTACTATGGGAATTGCAATTTGCTATAGCTTGCAAAAAGATCATAAATGTTTAATTTTCATGTGTCCTGCTATAAAGTAGGACTATTGGATATGTAATTTTCATATATTGTAATTATTTATTTTGTAATGTAATGTAATAAATACCAGATAATGATATGTAGTGAATTGCATATGATAAATATTATTGATTTGTTTTAGATGCATTGGATATGTAATTTTCATATATTATAATTTTTTATTTTGTAATTTAATGTAATAAACATTGATATCAATGTTTCTTATCATGGCCATTTTTGAACATCTGTTTAGGCCAGGTCCTTTTTCTTCATTTGAAAGTGTAACTCGACAGCATCTCGTTTGATTGGTGGATTAATATTGAAAGAGGTGCCTCTTGGTGGAAGTGTAGCTACTTCTATTTGTCTATGCATTTAGCTTTGTACTTCTATTTGTATTATTTATTTGAAATTTGCTGCAAGTTTATTTAGTTTTACATTTCGATATATTTTTTTTTATCATCATCCATGGATAAAAATATAGACTTTTATATAATAAAAAATTTACATTTTAACATTACTTTTTGGAAAAATTATAACTAAATAGAAGATTTTTGATAAATATTTTTATAACAAATTTCTTTGCAAAAAAGTAAAAAAAAAAAAAAAAATCCAGAAACTAGATTTCAACCCAGGCGAAACCGGGTTGAAGTCCAAACCGCTTTTGACTATCTGGTTCCAGGCTGGTTTGACCCAAATTTCCAGTTTGGACTCCGAATGTTCAACCTTACCCACCCCTTCGAATTAATGATGTGGCAGGAGTATAATCGGATCGAATGGCCAACAATCTAGCCACAAGAAGGGAGCCAATGATATCTTGGTGGTATGATTTGAACCACCACGAGAAGGCTGATCTTGATTTTTAAATACTTATTTAATTAATTGAAATTACACAAAAGTTTTTAGATAAATGGTGGTGGACGAATAGAGGTGCCTCCTTCTCACTCGGAGAAAAGTCGAGGGGTTATTTGGAGGGAAAGAAGAATGGTTGAAGTCAACCTTAAATAAGGCATACTGGGCTCGGGTTTGGAAAGTAGACACTCACAAATAGTTTTTACTATTATTTATTATTTTATTATTATTTTTTATCTATTTTTTTTTATTATTTATTATTATTTAATTATTTATTATCTACTTTTTATTATTATTTACAAATACTCTCACTATCCAAACATAGATATTGTACAGAGAGATTCTTCTTTGTCTCTAGTATTTACAAGCGTGTATCGTTTGCTGCCAATACAGGTTATCATGGGCATTCAGGTTTTTTGGGTAGAAGCTTATAGCCTTTCTATAAGCAAACTTCCATGATAATTTGTACAAAACAAACTGTGTGCATTCCTGAAGAAACGAAACATATATATAAGCAAGAAGTATCTGGTTTTTGAGACCCACTAGTCTCTTATGTATCAGAAAGATGAATGAAACATATATTCATTGCAGTGATCTATTTAGTAAAACAAACAAAAATGAAGGATCATATCATATGTACTAATTACGCTTGAAAAACAGAGGAGATGATCATCATGATGCACCTTACAACATTAATAAAATGATTCCTACAACTCATTAACCAAAGAATTGGAAAACGTATTGCAAATTAAAGCAGCATATGGACTAACCCATCGCCATCGAGACGATCCGAACGAAGATTGCTCATTTTCACTTTCTTCGCTGTCGACGCTGTGTTTTCTACACCAGAAAAAGTGTGGGGCTGAACTGAAGCTTATGAAAATGGCGGAATGCTTGCCTTTTATAATTTTTAGGAATATCAAGATCCTGAGGTCCTGAAATTGAAGCTTCTGAGGAATTGAAGCTTCTGAGGAATTGAAGCTTCTAAGGAATGTTCATTTTCTGAGGTCCATTTGGATTTTGACTACGAAAGCCGCCCTTGTTGGGAAAAAGACAGTTCTGTAAATTTTGTTAGACACAAATTATGAAGGGATTATTCCTTTGTACAAAAGTTCAAAATATTTGTGCTTTCTTAACATTTTTCATCCACTGAGTTTTGGGTGGTAAAGTTGGAGATTCTTACAAGGCTTGACTCTTTGTTGCCTAGACTTGTCTCTCCTCAACAGGGAGCTCTTGTTGAGGGAAAATAACTTTGCTCCATAATGGTTATATTATATTCTATTCCAATGCATATTCTTTCTATGGAGAAAGAATTGTTTTACCTTTTTAACAATTCTTTCTGTGGAACTTATTACAAAAAGATAATTGATGGGCTTTTGCCAAAGGGTAGTCCAAACATGAAAAAGATGATTCACTAGGAGAAACTTTTAAACACTTAGAATGCAAAACATGGGAGACGAGATTCATGGATGGATGGCCGAGCCTTTTGTGCCATTGTGCTACACTGGTTCGTTCACCTATGAGTAGAAGGAGAGGATGTTGAAGACGAAGCGGAAGGAAAAATGTAGAGTCCATTATGGGTGGGACCTGTAAGGAGGATTTTCGCCGTATGCTTGTCCTTCACAAAGAAATGAGAGGAGTGAAATTCAAAATAGCAGGAATTATTAATGCAAAATTGACGAACAGAGGCAAGAATTTTGGTAATTGATGGAACATGGAGCATATTGCGAAGAGAAAATGAAAGAGAAGAAGATGATGGAGAGAAAGAGTTGTCACCGAAATTCTGGTTAGGCAGAGCACTTCCATCACCAACCCGTATTGTATTACCACCACTGTACTACTCAGAAGAAATATTCAAGTTATTCAAATCATTAGTAATGTGGTGAGAAGCTGCTGTATCCAGATACCATGAGGAATCAGAGAATGAACCAGGCATTGTGTAATTGGCAGTAAATGATCTTGGAGCATCATATTGATATGAGTGGTCAAACCTGAAGCGGCATTGCAAGCAACATGCCCTGCCTTTTCTTTACATGGATAGGCAGAGGAGCAGCTCGTGTAGTAATCGATGTGATGAAGGATTCATAAGATGGGCCAAGCCCATTAAGAATATAGGTTACTATTTCTTGATCAGGGAGAGCGTTTATTGTGGTTGCCAAGGAGTCAACAAGGCACTGAACTGTACCAAAATAATTTGAGATAGAGGAGTCACCCCTGGATAGATTTGTAAGTTGAAAGCGGATTTGAAACTCTTTGGCTTGGGAATGAGAAGCAAGCATGGACTATAAAGAAACCTAGAGATCTTGGGAACAGGAACAAAAGGGAACATGATTTAGAATTGATTATGATAGAGAGGATAAGAGAATGCTTAATACAAGTTGATCGGTGCGACGCCAATTGAGGAATTAGGGTTTGGTTTTAGGTGGGAACCAGAGGAGGTAAGAAGTGTTTCAGGGGGATGGGGAAGTGTACTGTCAACGTAGCCGAAGAAATCCTGACCACGAAGATATGCCGAGATTTGTACTTTCCATAGTAGAAAATTATCATTGGTTAATTTGGTAGTGATGATGTTTGAAAAGGAAGAGATGTTCGGGCAAGGGGTGAGAAAAGTGGGAGGAGGGGGAGGAGAAGGAGGAGGAGGAGGAGGAGGAGTGTTTGAGGGAATGGCCATGGATCAAAGTGACGATTAGTCAAGAGGCTCTAGACACCATATTAGACAACAAGTTTTCTATTAATTCCTCATTATATTATGTGCAAAACACTGTATCTATTTATACACGAAATAATGAAATAAAGAGAATATTGTTCTAAAACTAAAAATGAAACTACTACTATTGTAAGAGAAATATAAAAGAAACTCTTTGGAGCTCTTAAGAATTGAAACTTTCTTTGTTCTATATATTTTTCTTATAAATTTCATAACAACTGAAACCATATTTATAGGCCTTGAAATTACTATGCAAGTTACTATACAAGTCATTATGCAAGATTTAAAAATAATAGTGGTGGGGTCATTCACATAATTTTGGTGGTGGGACAGAGGGCGGTAGCCGTCTCTCCAATCAATCATTCATTACACTCCCCTTTGAATGACCATCCATAAAGAACCTGCCTCATTAAAATTTTGCCAAGAAAAAACCCAGTGGGAAGAAAAATCAATAGCGAAGGAAAAAAAGTACAGTCTTCTTATTTATCCACAAGTGCTTTAAGATTGCCTCATTAAAACCTTGCAAAAGAAAACCCAGTGGGACAAACCTTAGCAAAGGAAAAAGAGTATAATCAGCACAAGTCTACAGGACATTTACTCCCTCTGAAAAGTGCATAACGATAGATTTTTGGGTTTTCGCATTCTAATATTCTGCACAATCTTATTGAATGTTGCAGTTGGTAATACTTTCGTGAATAAATCTGTCAGATTATCACTTGATCGTATCTGCTTGATATCAATTTCATCTTTCTCTTAGAGTTCATGAATATAAAAGAATTTGGATGAAATATGTTTAGTTCTGTCACCTTTGATATATCATCATCTGATTTGAATGATACAAGCAGTATTATCTTCATATAAAATTGTTGTGCTATTATTGATCATGAAAAACCACACATTTCTTGGATATGTTGAGTTATTGATTTCAGCCAAATACAGTCTCTACTTGCTTCATGAATTGCAATAATTTTTGAGTGATTTGAAGATTTGACAGATACATGCAGTTCCATATCCCCATCCGATATTGTCCTCTTTGGCACTTCAGGCTCTTATGGGTTTAAAATATGTCGGACAAGGTAAAGGAAACCCCATATATAAGGCGCTTGACAGACTTAGTAGAAACCTGAGACCTGCAGTAATACTTAAACTCCTCTTGAGAATATGCGTCAGTTTTTCAAGTAATAAACAAATATGATTTCAGCATATATAACATGTTAAGAATTCAAACATGATTTCCATCTAAATAATGCATTAGAGAGAACATGATAATATATTTATCTAAAATTTTCTCTCCCTCATTCGGCGTTATTAGGGAGAACTTGTTATATACGGCGGAAATAGCATTGGAAACCATCCATGTATGATAAAAGCTGTAAAAACTTGAGGTCTAATATTATCGATTCGGCGGAAAATCAAATCCGCTTGACATTGTTGACAAATGAGATCTTGAAGAGATTTGAAGGTTTCGGGTTGTTATTTAAATATAACTAGTTTTACCATTGGTTTACTCCAGCAAAAAGATCTCACATTTTTCATAGATTCAGTTGTTGTTCATCCAGAACGATATTATGTCTGATAGAAATTCTAATGTCCCAGATTTAAACCATGAACCTTTTATACCTCAACCACTCATATTTTTTCCTGAAACTGTAAACACCATGATAAGAACAGAGATATATCTTTATAGTAAATCTGATCCTAAAATTATTGCAGCATCAAGAACCCTCAGTGCTCAATATGCTGTCTCTCTTATAACCATGTCTCAGAGGCTACTGGTGAGAACGAGTAAGGTTGATTATCTTAAAAATCAAATATCTGTGTTGCATCAAATGCTTGCAACTAAAGATAGAAAAAATAAAAATTTAAGACAAAATAATAAGGAGATGAAGAAATTTATAGACTGGTATTCTCGTGACCTGAAAACATGAGTAGAAGAGCTGGAACGAGAGATAGCTCAAATACAAAGTTAACAACAGCAGCTAACAGCAGAGGTTCAGCATTTACAAAAAAATAAGGATAGCTATGATTAATCTCGCTGGATTTTGAAATTATGCATCCAGCATATCTTGTAGAGTGATATTTGAAGAGATGATGGTTTGTCTTGTTCTTATTTCCATGTCTATAAGAACTGTCTTTAGCTTCATATAGTTCGCATAAAATCTTCTTCTCATATCTATAATTCATCTATATTTGCATTCTTATTCTACAAATTTCCAATGGCTCATCAATTTCCTTTCAATATTTCTCACGATCAACATATGAGGTATCCTTAACCTCAATTACAAGTTGTTCCTGCATCTTCCGCAGGTGTCATGTTGCAGTAAGCGAATGATCTGGCTAATAATCAGATTGTGAAGCTGTTTATGAGCTGGTGACTCTCGGCACCCGATACTCCTCCTCTATTGTCGGGTTTTCCAACCGATTACAATAAAAAAATCGTGAGATTGAGGAGCTTAACGAGAATGTTTCCGTACTTCAACGACTCGTTCAAGAGTCTGACAAAAAAATTACAGACGTAAATCAAGAGAATAAGGATTTAAAATCTTTACTTGTCTCTTCATTTCGACTGCCTAATCTTTTAGATAAGGATGACATGTTGCTTTATGAAGAGCAAATGCATTTGAAAGATGAGGCTAGAAGTCTCAAATTCTTGTAACTTATTTATCAATTGAATAATAAGATCTTTTCTTTTCAAATGCATTCCTTGAATTTATAGTAGTCCTTGTGATCTCTTCAGGAGTTCTAACAAAGAAAATCATCAACGTAAACTGCAATAATGGCAAATTTAGATTTTGATAAAACACATGGGTATATAGGATTATTCTCAAATCCTTCTTTCAATAGATACTCGTTGATTTAATTACACCACATGCGTCCGGATTGTTTTAACCCATATAAAGATTTTTGAAACTTTATAAAGTACATACTCCTAAATGTACTTGGATTAGATGCTTCAAGTATCGTATATCTTTATATATGTAATGACTTAATGATCCTTATAAATATGCAGTGACCACGTTCATCAACTGCATATCTAATCCTTTTGTAATAACCAAATCGATTAAATATATGAATGTGATTGCATTCATAACAAGGAAATATGTTTCCTCATAACTACTCTTGGATTTTTGCAAGAAACCTTGTGCGACAAATTGTACCGCACAATTTCATTTCTCATTATGCTTTCGTATAAATACTCACTTATATCTTACAGGCACTACACCTTTTGCTATTTGGACAACAGGTCCAAATACCTCTCTCTTTGCTAGCGATTTTAATTCAGTTTCAATAGCTGCTTTTCATTTTGGCCAATAATTTCTACGTCGATATTCTTCGACAATTCTTGACTCACTTTCTTCATTACTTCAGGTAATGTCAAGTGTTATCATATATGTTGTCGACAACAGTTTTATTTCTATCCATAAATTTTTCAGTACTCATGAAATGTATTGAGATCTCATTGTTTCTCTCCAAGAAAAAATATTTCATGAAACACCTCTACATGAGGTTTGTACATGAAACACCTCTACATGAGGTTTGTACTCTTCAGGAGTTTTCTCTTTAGGAGTTATAGTCTTCAGCAGTTATACTCTTCAAGAGTTACCTCTTCAGGAAGTTTCCTTTTCAGAAGGATTATATTTTTATAGAAAGTACGGTCTCTTCAAGAGCACCGATTTTTTTTTCTTTTACACCAATAGGTCTTCAACGCTTCAGATATATAGGAATAGATGAGATATCTTAGACTCATCTATTCCTATTTTAACAATTCGTCCTTCAGGGATTTCAATTCCTGCTTAAGCATTAACAGCAGTTATATATGATTTTACAGTACCTTTAATGTCAATAAATAATATTGTAACTGATTTGCAACACTTTGCAAATAGATAATCCTCTGAACTTCTGATTCACATTCATTTATAAGAGGATCAAATTTAGACAGGGTTTTATTATTCCAAGTAATTTCTTATCATGTTTCAGGTACCGACTTTTTGTTATTTCAAAATATGATAAAACTTTATTATAATGTATAAAAGCTTAGTATAAGTAAATCAAGTGCTTGACCGTACAACAAGTACGTGACCACTGTTCAGTCATATCATATCTATGACAAACATCTTTATCTTTCTATGAAGAATTATTCTGAGGGCTTTTACCCTTCTCTGAGTTTGATCACTTCTGGTGATACGTTATATTTTTATCATCTTTAGTGTTGTCGCTTTTGGGACTAACACTTCTATAGTTTTTCTACCACATCTACGCTCTTGATTCCTTTGAAATGATGCACCGTTCACTTTTGGGAATGGTGTAAATTCGATATCATTAATAAGACATAACTAGTTATTTATTAACAAAAACTCATTATTTAGCTCAATCACTAGAAGACAAAATAAAAGTTCAGAATATTAGTTGAACTTTTGCTCTCGATATTGCTACTGCAGGAGTACATTCGAGGTATGAAAAATTATATATGTCTTCTTTTAAATATCATCATTAGTGACTTTCTCACTGCATAATTTTAATATTGAGCTGATTTTAAAGAGTGCAGAATATTCAATACCACTCTTAAAATCTTGAAACTTCAGGTACAATAAATCATAATGATCTTTTGAGAGGATTACATATTCTGGTGCTCATATCTCTCTCTTAATTCATTTCACACAGTAAGATGATTTTTCACCATGAGATACACAGCATGGTCTTTCAGGGACACATGATTTTCTTCTATGATTATATCTCCCAAGTTCATCATCATATCCAAATGGATCTCATCAATGATCCTGGATAAATAACTTTTTTCAGAAATGTCAATATTAATAAATCTCAATATTTGACATTATATATATATATCACAAAAATAAATTTGTGAATTTAAGAAATATATTCACATAATCATGAAAATAAAAGTAGAATTGTATCAAGTAATATTCAGCAATATTACCTTTAATATTTATCTCAAGGACTGCAAATAACATATTGAAAAACTTACTTGAAGTAGAAGACCACTAGCTTCAGTATCGGTAGAACCTCGTGCTGATAAAGTGTTATAAAACTAAAAAGAAAACTACTACTATTCTAAGATAAATATAAAACAAACTCTTTGGAACTCTTAAGAACTGAAATTTTCTTCGTTTTATATATTTTCTTATGAATTTCATAATAACTGAAACCTATATTTATAGGCCTTGAAATTACTATGCAAGTTATTATGCAAGTCACTATGCAAAATTTTAAAATAACAGTGGTGGGGCCATCCACATAATTTTGGTGGTAGGACAGAGTGTAGCCGTCCTTCCAATCGATCGTTCATTACAAATATACAATTATTACAAATAAATGTAGAGAATAACAAACTATTTCTCTATTGAGACATTCCAAAAGCTACGTTTGTTATGCATTTGGAGAATGTCTGTTGTTGTGTATTGTTGGCATGTTGTGAATTATCCACTGTTTCGGTTGATGCTTTGGCAGGTGTGCACTCCTTTTGTTTGTGAAAATGATCAACAGAGTCTGATATCTTAATAAGTCTAACTGCGATTCCGGTGCTTTTTTATTTTTATTCATTAATTGGGAGTGCAGGACCTTCTCAATGTAGAAAGGGTTTGCAAATCTTTGCATGATTCGGTTAGAAGTGATGCTCTTCTGTGGAGGTGTATTCACATCTATCAGTAGTTGAGCGAGAAGATCACAGATGATGCTCTTCTGAAATTGGCTTACAGGGAACAAGGCACCCTTCAGTGCTTGAACCTCGTGGACTGCATAAAAGTCATGGATAACGGTTTGAAGCGTGTGATTGAAACAAATCCAAGACTGAAAAATGTTGGTGTTTATGATACAATAAGTATCTTGGAACATAAATTATTTTTGGTCATCATATTGTCTTCAGCTATAATTGTTGAGACCAATTGATTTATAACAGATGCTCTCCTATTATTTTTTCTTCCTCCAATAATGCCTAATGACTTTATCAGGTTGTCTGCGTATATAATGCTTGAGACATTTTTTAGTTGCTATAGATGGTATACATAATAAATAACAATTATTTGATTCTTCTTCCATTTTAGGTATTATCTGTACTCTTAACAAACATGCACAATTCTTCTTTGTATTATAACTCTCTCGTATCCATCACTGAATATGATATTTATGCCTTTTTGTGTGTCAATCAAGTCATTGGGAATTCAGGCATCCTATACAACTTGAGCAAGTGATCTGTTATATGTCAAATAGCCTTTTGAATGTCCAATTTTTGTTATGTTGCTATTGTCCCATGGCTTTGCTCCTCATTCTTATAATGCTATTTTTCTCTAATTTATAATGCTCTTTTTCGGTAAGTCATTTCTATACGTAAGTTTAACGAACCCTTTACAGAGTTAGCTATTGGAATTCCAAAAAAAAAAAAAAAAAAAATCCATTTATAAGCTTATTTATTCACAAACCACATGTATTATTGGTGTGAAGATTGCCACATCATTTTAGTATTAAAAAAACATGTTATTTAGGCCTAATTTGTTTTCACAAATACTCTTATCTCATTTTTTCCTTATTACTTTTTTAAATTCTCATACAAAATAAAAATAATAAGATAAGCTCTTTTCTCTACTTACAGTTGAACGAAGAAACAACTCTTTCTAGATTTATTTCTCTTTTCTGATCTTAGTGTGAATCCTTTGATGGATTCTCACTTTCTTTTATCAATTTCTTAGTTTGTTGTTAAGGTTGCGGATTTAAGTTTGAATTCAAGGTGCTCTTGAGAAGAAAATAGTTTTTAAATAAATAATCCATTTTTTTCAAATTTTAAAACAATTTTTTTTTAAATCGTAAAAATAAAACTAATATTAAAAAAATATATTATAATAATATATCATTTAATTTTTAACTTTTATATTTTCTTATCTATAAAAATAAACCAGATCTTAGAATTTTGTACAACAAATATAGTCCTTGGCTAAAGACTTGGGTTAGTGTTGTGATTCCAAGGGAGGAATAATTTAGAACACAAACCCTAACCTTTTCATATTGGTCATATAAATATATTATTTGGAAAAAAATTCCAATATTATTTTTAAAAATAATGTAAAAATACCAAAATTTCATCATTCTGAATTGACTGAGAGTTCTTTAAACATGTTAAAAATTAAAAAACACAAGCAAATTGAACCATATTTATATTTCAAAATATCGATTAAATTGCGAACAATCTTAATTGTTAATATTTAAAACAATGTCGAAACGTTACCGTATTAAGCATTTTTAGTCTGGTTGAATTTCGGGCATAAACAAAGAGCATTGCTATATACAATTTTCTAAAGAGGATTGTATTGACAATTTTCTAAAGAGGATTGTATTGCCGTCCAAGATACAAAATTTCTATATGATCCCCCAATTTGTTAGAGAAATAATTGGATTACCCTCAGTCTTCTTCAATATAAGGTAAAGCATGATAAACTAGAATTGAAATTCTCTATTCTCAAGATATGGCCTTTCCTGCAACAAATGACTTGTATAAATCATTTTTTTATTTATTAAAAGTTGTATAAACAACTTGTATACATATATATATATATATATATATATATATATATATATACTAGGTCAGAAGCAACGTGCTTTGCACGTTGCCTGGTTAGTTAAGTGAAACAGCTTTTTTTATAAAAATAATATAAAAGTCCATGTAACATAAGCCTATATTAATAAATTTTCGATCCATCTCCTATATTTGTATTAAGTTTAAGTAATTGATTGACTATTAATCGTGACTTCCAATATTTTAGTACTATTTGGCTAAAACTTTTGTGAAAATTATTTATTATAATTAGTAAGTTGCTGCAATATGAAGTTATGTTAACTTAAAACTATAATTTATTGGAAAGAAGTAGCAAAAGAAGTTTAACTATAAAACTATTCTAGAATGAGTGGAGGTATTTTTAAGTTGTTATACGTAACTGAACAGACGTTCTAAAAAATGAATGAATAATTTATTCTTACAAATATAAAGCAATATAGAAAAGATTGTGGTCATTGTACTATTTCATAGTTAAAATTTAATAACAAGTATCTCATCTTATTTAGTATTTCTTGAATATCTCTTAAGATTGAACAAAATCAATTTAATAGAAGCAAATAAGAGCTACATTAGAGGATTAGTGATTGTGCAAGGATTAGTGGATTTTGTGAGAAACAACTCTTGCACAAAATTATGATTACAAAGACTTCATTGTTGAGGCTTTTAATTTTCGCCAATGTCTCCCACCTTGTGGCCCATTAAAATTGATTTTCTATAAGTTTAATGTTAAGCGGAATGAACTTTTGATTTCATGACTGCACTTGCAAAATCTCAAAAATCTTCGCACAAAATTATTCATACTTTAGTTAGCTGTGACTTTTTTTTATAAATGATTCACATAGATACACAACCCTAGATGAAGATGGCCGTTTATGCCTTATTGAAAGGCTCTCACAGTGCTCTATGATATGGTGAAAAATAAAAAATTCTTGAAAAATTACTATAATATTTTACATGAAGCTCATTCATATATACCAAATGCAGTCTGTAAATACAAATGTGTTTAAAGCTATATAAACATAATGATAGAATAAATATAGTAAAATATTACCTCAACATCGAAATTAATTAAGACATGCAATCTAACACAACAGTCATATTTGATAACACTATTTCATTGGCTCTTGGATTTCCACTTTGAAAAACCTAAATTATTAGAGCTTATAAATTATTTTATATATAATCATTATTATTTTATCTCATAAATATACATCCAGTAAGTCTTGAGCTCATGACTTCACCTTATACTTGTGCTTACAAGGGGGAAAGTGAATAGACCTCACTGATACAACATGAAAATTATAATGATGGAAGATTAATATATTCTAGAACCGATTTTTGACCAATTAAACTTATAAAATAAATTATATCATAAATCACCAGGGTCATTTGATAACTTATGGGATTCCTCGTATATAAAATGATTTAAACCCAATTATAGAAAAAAAAAATCCTAAATACACAACATTTATATGCACTATTGGATCACATCCACTTAAAAAAAATCAACTATGCAAAGGCCTACGAAACTCAAGTCTACAGAAACACAATACGATAGTCATTAATTCTACGTGTAGTTGCGAGAGAATAAAAACCATACTGAAATTTTTCCAGTTTCGACGAGAGAGGAAGCAAATGAGAGCTCAGAAACCTTCACTCTTCCTTTCCGAGTTCTCTCTCTTCATTTATACACAAATTAGGATTAGATTTTAAGAATTAATCACTATAAAGACTTAAACACTAAGAAGATAAGAATTTTGAAGTGTTTGAGTTGATATTCAATTTAGATTTAGGAGTCTAAAATAGAGGATAACTTCTAAGAAGTTTGAATTAAAATAGTTTAGATGATGACTATATATGTAGTAAAAAGTCTAATATAAACAATATACTTATTAGCTTCAAATTGAGAATTAAAATCACTTCAAAAATATTAAAACTAATATTATTAATATTATAATAGTAATGAGAAAAAAAAAGTGTTTAATAATATAATCAAATGACGGGATTTGCAGAAAAGGGTTTAGATTAATTAGGTCTTTTTAATCTCTATTTACTATTTAATCACATATTAAAATTTGGATATAGATTTGCAACAAAACCAACTAAGATTTTAAGCTTTTATAAATTTAGATTTTCAAAGGTAAATCTAAATTCTTGTATTCGAGAAAATAAAGTTAATTAAGTTGAATACTAATTAGATGAATGCTAATCTCCTTCAATTTAGTTTAGTTAGATGATTCCATTTGAGAAAATAAGCATGGTATTAAATATTCTCGTGAGATTCTTGGTTTTAAAAAAATCTTAACTAAAAGGTAAATGTTATAAAAATTAACAAGTTTATCATGGCAAAAATATGTAATAGGTAATGACTCAAATTCCTTGTAAATTACTCAGAAGGATTCATCTACGAGTAAATATGCAAATAGTACAAATCTCAATTTATGTTTGATTAGATGATTCAGTACAGGAAAAAGATAAATATATAGTATTACATATTTAAATATTATAGAATCTATATCTCACCATATTAAAAAATTATACAACAATATTAAATATTAAAGTATATATGGTAGAAGTCACAACTTAATTATTTCTTTAAATTGAAAATTTCAAATTTAATTGAAGATCGTAATATTAATCCATACATAAGTTAAAGAGATCATTTATATAAAGACAAAAAAATGGAATAATTTATTCAAATTTATAATTTATAACTTATCTAATTTAAAAGAATCATTTATATTATCTAAATAATATATATCTAAATTTATAATTTAGATATAATTTAAAATTATAGATCTAACTAATCTCATCTATATTTTAAATTATATATCTAACTAATCTCATCTAAATTAAATCATATCTAGTGTTTTAAATATCTAGTATTAAGTGGCCATTAAATTTAACAAAAAAAAAATGAAAGTTAACGAAAAACGAAAAAATTTATGAAGTAGTTGTTAGATAGAAATAAAAATATATAATACGAATAATTAAATCACAAGATGGATAAAATTAATATTTTTATATGATATGTATGTAAAAGTACAAAAATCGTATATAAACAATATTTTTATTATTAAATAATGATAGTTTTTATTTGCAAACATTATAATTTGTGAGATGTTAATATGCTATATATATAACGTCCGAAGTAAGTAAAAAAATAAAAAAATATTTTTATACATTGCCAACACAGAAGAATATATGTATAGGATATTTTAAATTTTGAATTGATATTGGATATTTCACTGTTTTTTAGTTTTAAATTTTAAAAAATTGAAATGATATTGGATATTTCACTACTTTTTAGTTTTAAATTTTAAAAAATAAGTAGATATTAAATTTAACGGTCACTTAAAGGAAAAACGAGAAAATCTGTTAAATAGCCATTAGATAGCTACTTATTATAATAGAATATATATATATATATATATATATAGATTTATGCAGCCCTTACATGGCCTTATCTTATTGATTTTCGATAAAGAAAAAAAAAAGATTTATAGGCTGCATCTGGTTAGAAGTTTTTCTCTATAGTAATCATTAGATGTAATTATCAGATTCGCATCCAATGAAATTATCAATTGGGAAAAAAGAAATTCAAAGAGGCATCAGAATCGGATCCAGTTACATATTTTGATAGGAGAAAAAAACTTTCAGTGATATGCATCTAATTCATATATGTGTTACTTCATTTATGTGCATTATCAGAATGGGATCCAGGAGGGACTTATACCTGATGTGGATTATAAGAATCCTGTTCAAAGAGTTGTAAGTAATGTTAAATGGCACTTGTATCTGTTACTTCATTCCTTTCACACTTGTTTGTTTTTAGCTGGTGTAGATAATTGGAGCTGTCTCTGCCGGACTAGATCTAGGAAAAGAAGGTCCCTTTGTACACATTGGCGCTTGCTTTGCTTCTTTATTAGACCAAGGAGGGCCTAGTAATTACCAACTTAAATGGCATTGACTTCGCTACTTCAACAACAACAGAGACCTGATCTTACCACTTGCGGCGCTTCAGCTGGAGTCTGTAAAATACAAAAAAAGTTACAAAATCATAAAGCATAGATAAAATTAAATTTTGATAATTTGTCAAATAATGTAAAAGCACATTTAATGTCTATTTCTATGAGTAATATTCATCATTATTATTGTTGTAAATATGAAATATTTAAAAATTATTTTCTTCGTGGAAAGAATCAAATGCTCTTTTAGAATGCCATTTTTCATTCTAATATTTAAACTAGTTGATCAAAATTTAATATAAAATCTAACTATTATGGTATTACATTAAGCATATAATACTATAAAAGAGACCTTAAATAAACTTCTCCTTACTCAATAAAGTTTAAAGGATAAATCATCAATCTTAAATCATTTTTCTAGTATTTTCACTTTGAATTTTATATTAAGAAACCCAATTTTGTATAATATAAAATTGGGAGAAATGTTAATAATTTATTTTTTAATTTAATATCAGTGTGGCCACATCTTAAAAAATGGATAATATATGAAAATTATATAAAATGTAAGGGTTATAGGGAAAAAGAAAATAGAGAGAGACATTTTAATTTACGGGCACACCTTTATATGTTTACACTAGGATTCACAACCACACCTTTATATGTTTACACGTTAATTTCACAGGTCATACTTGGAGACCTTTGCAGATACCTTATTCTTCACTTTGAAGTTTCTAGCACAGCCCTCAAACCCATGCATACGTCTCTTCATCCCTCATCTCTCTAGGGTTCCTTTTGGCTTTTCAATAACCTATTTTTATACATATACGTATATGGTTAAATATTCTTCATCAAGAATCCTCAAGCCGCAAACCTCCATGGATGTCATCATCCCATGCACGAACTTAAGACTGCAATTTTTTTAGCCACCCCCGTCGCTGCCTCCACCAATAGGTTGTCCTTATCATCACGGAAGGCCAATCCGAGACCCTCGGCAACCACCTTTGTACACCACACACGATCGACAGGTCGCCTAGAAATCCCCTATTTTTGGCAACCCGAAACAGAGGATCTCCTTTTCAGTCTTCCTTATGCGGTTTCTCTTCATTATTTTGAATGTTGTTCTCTTTCTCCTCACTGTCATAACTCTTAGCAGACACCCTCTCATCGTCCTCACATCCGAAGGTTTATTCCTCCATCACCTTCTCCTTCACAGTCGGGCTTCACTTTCTCACAAATATTGTCTCTTTAGTTCTTTGTGAGATCCATCACCTAGCCCCCCCATAACACCACCCAATGTTGTCGAGACCGCACAAAAACGTGAGCGGGCGCTACTCTATTTTGCATCACCAAAACAGGGGAATTATTTCCCCCATCGTAAGCCAACAAGCCATCATAAGCATCGCAGCCCTCCACCAATGCCATGCTCATCTCCTCTGTCCATGGTTCCACCATCGTGCACGAGCTCCATCCCTCTCAATAAACCATTAGAACCTCCTCGGTTTGTTCTTTCTCGGTTTACTCTCTCTCGTTCTCACTGTGCCCCTCTTGCTCTCTCTCTCGTCGTGTTCGGTCTTGCTTTTTGTTGGTAACCACCGTAAGCCCTGGTTCCTTCGCTTGTTGCCTCTGCCTCACGGTGAGTCTTCACCGTTTGAACTTTGGATCTTGCGTCTTTATTTCCCTGTAAGTCAAAAGTTTTGTTTTATTTTTTTATATGTTATATTTTCGTAGTTAACGGGATGCATGTTTTGCAAAATTTATTCCTTTTGCCCTCAATTTTAAAGCAAGCTATTTATAGTTTTTTTTTTCAGTGAGTTGATCTTATTTTCAGCTTCATGGGTTTGTATTCTCTTGAATCCCCTTTTTTTTAATTGTATTTTTTGTTAACTCATTCGGGAATTAAATATTTTTTGGGTTCAGTTGGGCTCTAAATTATTTTGGATTCATAATTTAATTTATTTCAGATCGGAACGTGGGTGTTGCATTATTTGAGAAAGTTGGGTTTTTGATTTCTTAAGGGAATCGGTATTTGTGTTAAAAATTAGGTCAAACGTATCAAGTGGATATTGATGATTTTGAGAAAGGATGTAATTTTAGGATTAAAAAAATTTCAGGTTTTGGAGGAATTTGATGATTTTAGTACTTTAGGTTTAAATATCAGAATACATGGGTGATTTGAGAATTTGCGGATGTGCATGATTATTTTTATAGGTGACGACTGATCTATGTTCAACTTTATTGAAGATATTTCTGAAAAGTTAATAAATCCAAGTAAGCGGGGCTCCTATACTTGACTTTGTATCAAATGTAGACTGAGGTTGACTTTCTGAAAATTTATGCATGTTTCATTATAAAATAAGAACTTGAGAAAAACTAACTTCAGTCATTTATTTGCATTGCTCATAAAACTTATATGAAAGAAAGAAAAAATGTTTCTGTCATGTATTGTGTAGACATGAGCTTACTTTTTATCATTTTATTTTTGAAATATGAAAAAGAGCGATTTTGAGGATCTGAAAATGTGTGCATTGATTTTATAAAGATGCTCTAACTCTGTTTTGTTTATATAAGAATGATTCTGAAAATAATTTGGAACTATATGTTATTTTGATGACTCTGAAAACCTTTGGCATGGTATACTGGTTTGTATCTGACTCTATCTCTACTTTGTTCTGCTCTGTTTGGGTTGGTACCAACTTCTTTGTCTCAGAGTGCACCCATTTTGGAAACAAAGTGGTTTATTGTGAACTTTTCTGTGTGCACACTCGAGGTTTCGATAATGATTAAGGGAAAATTTCACCTATGTCTCTGCCTGTTTTGGCCACCGGGATTAGCACAACCCTATTACAGGGGTTAAACATGATCTCTGCTCTGTAAGATGCTCTGTTTTGATATGATGATGATTTTCAGTTTTGTTATGCCAAAGTACTCTGTATTTTATACGATTTAAAAATTTTCGTTTCGTTACGTTTAAAAATATGTTTTGTTCTGCATATTAGAATTGAAGAATATTTTTGCTTTGCATACTGTACTTTAGAAAATGCTCATGTTTGTACTCTAGTATATGTCCTCCGCTTACTGAGTTGATAGCTCACCCTTTATCACTGAATATTTTTTTCAGATAAATTTGGATATTTTAGCCAATGATCGGATTATAAAGTATTGGGTAAGATGGCTTAAGAATTGTTGATAAAGCATATAGAATTTACACGAATATTGATAAAGCTTAATAAAAAAATATTATTGTATTCTGGTGACTTAATATTTTTGGAATTAATGATATTAAGGAAGTGGATTTTAAGATCAAATTTTATATGATATTTGAAAATTTTGAGTCTATAATTATAGTGTTGAATGTGAGTATATGTAATAGGTAGTAACTCTCGGGCCTCTGCGGATACCTCTTTCATGTACCTCTACGTCTTACTACCCTGATTTTTGCAAAGAGACTTTCAAAAAATAAGCACTGGAAATTAAAGACTCAGAATTAGAATATGATAAATTCTTAAAACAAAGAGAGAGAAAGAAACTTACCAAGCCAAAAGGCAATCTTCCATCTTGTTTTGAACTTCTTCTCCACCTTTCTTTCCTCGGGAATGGGGTCTTGCATGATCCAATCCCAATTTCTTGTTCAGCGGTTACAAATTTTTACACATCTCAAAAAAAAAAACCATTAAACTTCACATTCTTATCATTTGAAACCAAAACATAAATAAAAAGCTTATATGAGGGGTGGGGGAAATGGAGGCATATCATATTAGTTTTCATTAATTATTTTGAGGAAGCTCCTATTTTTCTATGGATACAATGGGCATTGATTCAATCACCTGAAGGGCCGGCTTACTAAAGCCGTTGATCTGTCCATTCCCCTTATCATAGCCGCTCACGTGTTTTTTGCATAGGCTGCTGTCTAGTTGGTGCTTATCTGTCGAAGATGAAGACCCGCAGAAATTCCAAGAAGATTGCGAGACGCGAGTCGAGACAGAAAAAAAAAAAAAAGAAATAAAAAAGTATGGAAATAATGCCTCTCCTCAATCATATATTGCCAGACAACCAAGCCTCATTATTCCATTGTATTTGAATGAAATGACCTACTAATTAATTCATCCTTCACATACATTATGTCAATGTATGATCTCTTCCCTACTTATCATGTTTGTAGAAAAAAGATCATGTGTTTATCAATACAAGTATTGCTATATACAGTCCTCTAAAAAGGACTGTATTATAGTACAGGATTCAAAATTACTATATAATCCTCCGTTTTGTTAGAAAAATGACTAGATTATCTTCAGTCTTCTTCAACCTAAAGTAAAACATGATAAACCATAATTGAAATTCACCATTCTTGCGATATGACCTTCCCCGCAACAAACAAACAACTTGTATAAATCATTTTTGTTATTAAAAGTACTTGCAATATGGCAAACCACAATGCCAAGTTCAATGTCTGAAAGAAGGTTGCACAAACGAGCTCATTTCATATCAAATCAAATGATTAAAAAAGTAAAACAGGAATTAAAAAGATATATGACATGATACATAGTCACTAAGAGTATAGAAACTCAAAATTACAATCATGCAGAAAAAAAAAAGACAAAGAAATTCAAGCAGAAGGAACCTCTTAAATTTGCAAAACTTCAATACTAGCCGAAAAAAGAGAGACTCCTAAATTATAAGTTCTAATCGCATAAAGCACAGGTTCAAGTAAAAGGAACCTCCCAAATTTGCCTAACTTCAATACAAATAGTCTCAAACCTATTTATTTCGTATTTCTATAGTAGTAGTTCGAAAAAATTAGCAGAACCACAATAAACTTAATCTGTTAATCAATCGTAATGATAAGTCGATGTGAAAGGAATAAAAAAGATAGATCTAGTTCATTAAGAGAAAAGATAATCAATCACCATGAACGGATAGAATTCGAGATTTGGCGGTGACTATAAACACCAATACCTATAAAACTGCTGAATATCATCAGATCATGTGAGTTCAAGCTCTTCGAATCTATATTCCAAATAGAGAAAGGATACCTGTTTCATATACCTCTTTGTCTTACTGCCCTCATTTTTGTGAAGAGATCTTCATAAAGTAAGCACTGGAAATGAAATTAAAGATTTATAATTAGATCTGATAAATTCTTAAAACAGAGAGAAACAGGGAGATGAAAGCATAAATGGGAGAAATAACATATATATTTTATTATACGCGGAAGAAAAAGATGATCTAACCTGTTGCTTAAATCTACAACCAAAGAATCTAAAAACAAAAGACAGAGATTTATGAGAATAGGAAGAGAAATTTCATCAACTCTCTATACTCTCATTGTCTGTACGAAGAGCAAAAGGACAAAATTTTCAGCTAAGTCTATTTCACAGTATGGGTGTGACGTAATGGCTAATCACATGCAATTTTATATATTGACCAAGACCCATGTTTACTTAGTATATTCTTTTCCACCCTCCTGCCATCAAAAAAGTTAGGTTTTGTCGAGTGTTTATCAGTTAGCTAGTCAAGGGCTTGGTTTTATTTCTCTCTATGATGTTCTTATGATTCTCTTCATTACGTTGCAAATGGTGTTAATAATTTTTGGTCACTTTAGGTCCAATTTTATTGCTATTTTAGCTTAATATTTGGGACTTTTGTAGGAAGGCTACTCCATCTCCCTATTCTGTTCACCTAAAAACCCGGCCACAATGTCGGCATCAGCTGCGTGTTCGTGGAGTACAAAGTTCATATACTTCATTTAGAATGGGGAAAAGTTCAATCTAGCAATCACTATAAATGACATTATGTGGATAAGGTTTGGGATCTCGAGATATTCCACTAGTTTAGATTTACTTTTTTATAAGTGACCAGCTTAGAGTTATTTATTATGTGTGATGCTTCCAAATGAAAGTCTCTCAATGACCCTATTTGGACTAACATAAGCCAGTTTAGTTTACCCTTGATAATTCTTGTCTGTTGTTAATGAATGTATCTATGTTTTGTGTATATGTTCTTTTTTTTTTTTCCTCTTGATAAGGAGGAAATGATTGTTTGAATTTGGCTTTGTCTCAAATTTATTTCTTCTGTTATAAAGATGGTTTAGTGAATTTTTATTCTGATTGATAGGGAGTTAAATCTTTCGCTTTCATAGTCGGCATATAATGTTCACAATTGTGTTGATATTCTTAGTGGGTTCTTAGATTTTGTCAGATAAATTTTATTAGCCTGTGGTATAAGACCTCAATGATTATTTACCATTGTGTAGAGTTCCTTCTGTTAGATTTCTCCTTTACAATGATTATTTACCATTCATCTGTCTCGTTCTATAACCAGGCGCCCCATATTGAGAACTCCACCGGAGACCAACCCAGAAGCAACAACAAAGAAGAAGGAAGATGACGCGGATAATTGAGATCTGCCTGAAGAGGGAGTCATCCCCAATTAATTGCGTTCAACGTGCCCTTCAATTTAGAAAACTCTACACCTTTTGAGTGCAAGAAACTGTTGGTCCATGTAAATGGCATGAAGTGAATCCTATTCTTTAACAAAATGCATTATCCCTTTTTTTTATTGTTGTTTGTGTATGAGATTCTTCATTTTTGCGTCCATCAGAGAGCACTTTATGTTAGGTACTTTTCTATCAGCTATATAGGAGTGCTACCAATGTTAGGAATTATAAGGAGGGAGACGTTCTTTGGAAATTAACACTTCCTTTTTCCTTTTTCAACTGAAAAATTGAAGGTGAGTTAGTCCTATATGGTTGAGGCTCCTCTCATTTGTCAAAATGTTAGGGTTCAGAAAGCAGCAAGCGGATACATAAAAGGCTGACCTTGCAAGAGATCTAATTTGGCGCAATTGCTTTGAGGGGAAAGTATTACTTCTGATGGACATACAAATGAATATATATCCCCCCAAAAGTATTGTTATGGCGAGAAAGTGTTCTTCCATACTGTTCTTGTCTTAAGTCTGGTATTAGCTAGGCCACGCTTGTGCCTTTTGGAGACAGTATAATTGAACAAAAAATTTCTATTTCGTGTTCTGTTGACCAGAAGAAAATTGATAAGCACAATGCTATGAAAACTTGTTGCTCATACTCGGATGATAATCAAGGCCTCGTTGAGACGATTTATGAATAATAATAGGATAGTTTGTGAATTGTAGAAAAATTAAAGGTGACGGGAACTCTGGCTGCGCATTTAATGCGCCAGGGGCTTCAGACGCCTCTACCTGGTTCTGCATTAAATACGGCGTGGTCCAAGCCAACTTTTACATTTAATGCACCGTGGGTGTGTCTGTCTTCTCCTAACTTGGTTCTGGCCATCGTATGACTTGTTGTACTGGTAACCTCTCGCCCAGTGTACCCTAAGGTCACCTCCTGTCCCGAGTCCGGAGCTGGCTACCTTGATAGAATGGGCGAGACAGAGCTTCCTTTGGATTTGGGCCTTTTCCAGACTCGTAATGGGCCTAACTTAAGCAGGAGACCAGCCAAGGTTGGACTCAACATAAACAGAAGACTAGCCAAGGTTGCTCTGGTGGACATCTTGATCTCTTAGGCCAAGCATCTTTGGAATGCTTGGGCCACAAATATCAATGTCAAGAAGACCCACTTGGAAGTCCATAGCTGCTTGAGCGTGTGATAGTTGCAAAATATGTGTTTTTGCCAACACCACATTTCCCTGATAATATGCTTAGCTAGCCATTATTTCTATAATTACAACCAAATCTGCAGAAACAATAGGAAGCGTTAAGACAAAAAGCCAGTCGTTGTGTGCATATAATATTAATGTAGAACATGGGATAAGTCACCATCTACAAAAAAATAAAAATAAAAATCTTGTGCATAGATGGACACCAATTCGGCTTAAGCAAAATTTGTACCAAACAAGACGCTCCATTAAAATATAGACATTTCTTCTGGCAGTTTAGTCATGAACATAAATGGGTCGTTAGAGTGTCAATATGATTTCTTATATGATTGCTAAGCTAAATATCTATTGAAAGAGTGACCTTCCATGCATGACTCTAAATACCTGCACTTTATAAATTGAATTACTCCGATTATGTCAGAAGCCCCCATGCATAACTTAATGAGCTTTCAAGGAAAGGTCTTTTCTCAAAACTTATATCAAGCAGAATTAAATGAGGATTACTTACTCTAATCAGACCAGTAGGAAGCCAAAATAAGATCGAGTGATATCTCTATAATTAAATTTTTTCCTTGTATAAGTAATTGTTGCAAATACCACACTTCTGCTTCAATGTTTTAGGTTGCAAGTTATCTCATCAAGATGAATCTAATTTTTCAAAGGACAAGTCTGGGATGAGCTATAAACTCGAACATTTTGGGTAAGATTGACTTCAGAAATATATCTATAACCTCAATGCCAAAGAGAATGACAACCAAGATATGGTATACTCATTCCATTTAAACAGTGACCACAACGCCATGTGAAAAAATTATAGAAAAAATCCCTCTCCTGTTTGATGTTTTGTGTCCAAGATATCGCTAGCTCTCTCATTGCAACAACATGTGCTTAATATCAGTACAAGACTCGTGGAAATGGCCCAAAATCCAACACCTTGAGCTTGTCGGTTGCAGTACTTTCCCTAACACTAAGAGCGTACTTGAAAACATCATACAGAAATGTGAAAACTCAGGCAAAATTTGGAAAATTACAGGACCTCGAAAATATGATCCAGAGTTAATCCAGCAGTAGTTGGTAAACATAAAGGCGAAAACCAACACCAATTAATTAAGGGCCCGTTTATTTTGGGAAATAAAGTCAAAACTCTCAAATTCATCATTTAATTTTTTTAAATCTCCATACAAAATATAATAAAAAATTCAACTTTTTCAAATTCTCATATAAAATTAATATTAAAAAATTATATTACGATAATATTTTATTATTTTTTTAACTTTTATTATATTTCATTTTATCTTTATCTTTAAAAATAAATACAACAAATGTCCAAATTCATAGCCAATAAGGGAAAAAATTAAGAAATAAGCGAGAGAAAGAACCTGGGTCAGGGCCTTTAGGGGTAGTAGCAGAAACTTCCTGATTAGGGCAGCCTTGACAAGCGTTGGATTTTCTGGCAGACTCTGATCGGGGCCCAGGGCAATCTGAATATGAAAACGAATGAGGAAAAACGGGAACAAAAATACAGAATTTTAGAGGGACCCAGTAAAAAAAATCCAATAACCTTTGAAGATTTAAGGAGAAAAACGATTGAGACGAAGAGCTTAAGCTTGTTGGCGTTGTCTGGGATTTCACCATTCTCCATGTTCGCAGCTTTGTTCTCTGCTTCAACTGAGAGGCCCAATCTAACGGGAAGAAAGAACACCACTTCAAATCGGGTCTGGATAGAAGGATGTGGTTCGGATCAATTATCCGCCGTTTCAATACAGTCCTAAATGAAACGCAGACTTTCGTCTGCGTTTCATTTAGTGAAGAGAACCCCTAACATTTGCCCCCCACCATACGAAGAACTCGCCCAGCAAATGAAGATAAACGCCCAGCAGAAGCGAACTCCCCCCCTTCGTCCTCTCGCGCCCCGTCTCCGTCGCCGCTCCACATCTCATGCTACGAAGCCGTCCTATTTATCAGAGAAGAGTAAATCCCTTATCCCCTTCGCATTTTTCATATTTTTCATGGTTCCCTTTTGTTTGGTTCTCGGAAAATTGTTTGTATTTTCATATGGTAATTCTAATTTGGTTTTGGAAATTCATACGAATTTGTGACTTTGCAAACTTGGGTTATGATCTTTATTTACTTTGTATAAGTTTTCTGTTTTTGATGTTCATTTTAAGGAAGAACATCTTGTGGGTAGAAGATACAGCCTACAGGCATCTCTGTAGTATACCAATTGCCTTGATTCCAGAAATAACACAATTTTATTATTTTTGGTTGCTGTACCAGTGGGCATCTTTAAAATTATATGGGCAAAAGCCACACACTGTGAAGCATCCTTATGTCTTAAGAATGCTTAGTAAAAAAAATGTTATGGTTGGGATTCTCTGTCTTATCAATTTGTATTGAAGTTAGGCAAATTTGGGAGGTTCCTTTTACTTGAACCTGTGCTTTATGCACGATTAGAACTTATAATTCAGGAGTCTCTCTTTTTTCGGCTGGTATTGAAGTCTTGCAAATTTAAGAGGTTCCTTCTGCTTGAATTTGTTTGTCTTTTTTTCTGCATGATTTTAATTTTGAGTTTCTATACTCTCAGTGACTATGTATCATGTCATATAGCTTTTCAATTCCTGTTTTACTTTTTTAATCATTTGATGTGAAATGGGCTTGTTTGTGCAACCTTCTTTCAGACATTGAACTTGGCATTGTCGTTTGCCATATTGCGAGTACTTTTAATAACAAGAATGATTTATACAAGTTGTTACCTGCAGGGAAGGCCATATCGCGAGAATAGAGAATTTGAATTCTGGTTTATCATGTTTTACTTTAGGTTGAAGAAGACTGAAGACAATCTAGTCATTTCTCTAACAAAATGGGGGATCATATAGTAATTTTGTGCCCTGGACTGCAATACAGTCCTCTTAAGAGGACTGTATATCAATGTTTTGAATACCGTACCGGTACCGGTATCGGTCAAGTCACTGAAACGAAATATTTCGGTACCGGTACCGTTTCGTGTACCGTTTCGGAATAATTTATACATAAATAAATTATATATATATACAATTATAAATTATATTTCAAAATAATAGTTAATATATAAATAAATTATATAGATAAATATATATATATATATAATTAATTTAGTCTAAATTGAGGTTAAAACATAGTAAAAAATTAAAAAAATTAAAAAAAAAAACTGTGAAGGCCGAAACGAAATGTGATGTTTTTTGTACCGGCCGACCGGCCGGTATGGAAAATTCCGGCCGTACCAGCTGGTACGGCATGGTATTTAAAACACTGCTGTATATAGCAGTACTCGTATTGATAAACATATGGTTGTTTTTATACAAACATGATAAGTAGGGAAGAGATCATACATTGACATAATGTATGTGAAGGATGAGTTAATTAGTAGGTCATTTCGTTCAAATACAATGGAATAATGAGAGGCTTGGACGTCTGGCAATAAATGATTGAGGAGAGGCATTATTTCCATACGTTCTTATTTCTTTTTTTCTGTCTCGACTCGCATCTCACAAGCTTCTTGGAATTTCTGCGGGTCTTCGTCTTTGACAAATAAGCACCAACTAGAGGCAGCCTATGCAAAAAACACGTGAGCGGCTATGATGAGGGGAATGGACAGATCAACGGAGTTAGTAAACCAGCCCTTGAGGTGATTGAATCAATGTCCATCGTATCCATAGAAAAATAGGAGCTTTGGTAGTAAGACATAGAGGTACATGAAACAGGTATCCTCTCTCTCTTTTTGGAATATAGAATTGGAGCTTGAACTTACATGATCTGATGATGTTCAGCAGTTTTAAAGGTATTGGTGTTTACAGTCACTCCCAAATCTTGATTCACTCACACCCATGGTGATGAATCAAGAGATGCTATGTATTCTATCTGTTCATGTAGGACTAGAAAAATGATCTCGAATCGAGATTACATTAGATCTTGTAAATAGCCAGAATGGATGTATTAGCAAGCAACACCAGTACGTTGAAAGCAAATTATTATATAACATGTCTCACCTCACTGCAGAATAAAGCCGTAGTAATGTAGTTAAGGCAATGTACGATCTCAACTCGTATCATCCAAGTATTACACTTTTACCAAACTTTTGGACTGAAATCATGATCCATGGGCTCATAATAGAACTTGCCTTGAGATCCTGATCAGCAGCCAACACACACGCTTTGGACATCATCAACCATCAAACCCCTCCATCCTCTTGCTCTGTTAGCTTGCCACTACCCCCATCTTGCTCCATTGAGTTATCGTTAACTACTTGAGAGCTTGATTGTGCTTGAACATTATTTTGATTGAAATACTGTTGGATCGAATCATATCTATTGAATAATTTGACGGATATACCATTGATTAATTTAGTAATCTGTGGATATGAATCAGGTAATATTCTCATGGAAAATAGAGATAAAATAATCCAACCAAAGGTAGGGAAGAGGATAAGTAGTAGACAGGTGCATACAAGAATGCTCGAGATGTAGCAAATAAGGCTAGCGGCGCGGTGATACCTAGCATTAGAAATGGGTCGGAATAACTCCATCAATGCTAGGAAGTAAACACATACAGCTCCAATGAAAAGAGACATGATTATGCTGTGTGTCTCGAATGGAGAGGAGCTTGAATTCTGATACAAAACTGGAAGAAGGTTAGCCAATATTATTTTGTATCAATATTGGAACTAATGCAATATTATTTTGACTGTGAATGAGGCGTTAGTATTTTTTGTACTAATGCAATATTGCATTTTGACTGTGAATGAGGCCTTAGTTTTCTTCAACCCCCACACTTCCTCTGTATTGCCTTTGGAAAAGTACACAATGTCGACAAAGAAGAAAGCGATCGAAAATGAACAATCTTCGTCCCGATGGGTTAGTACAATACGTCTTCTTCTTTGGTTTATGAGTTGTAGGAATCATTTTATTAATGTACTAAGCTGCATCTTTGATCATCTCCTCTGTTTTTCAAGCGTTAGTACATACATATATATGATCATTCATTTTTGTTTATTTTGCTAAATAGACTTCATTGGATATATGTTTCATTCATCTTTCTGATACATAACAGAACTTGGAGGATCTCAAAAAGTACAAGATGGTTCTTGCTTATATATATGTTTCGTTTCTTCAGGCATGCACCCACTTTGTTTTATACAAATTATCATGCAACTTTTCTATTTTAATATATTTTTTAAACTCTTATTAAGTAAAATTTACTTAATTCAAAAAGTAAATTATTTTTTTAATTAAATAATGAATTTTTTTTAATACATTTGGGGAAGGGAGGTTTCGAACTCCAGACTTACATTTTGAAAGTTGAAGATTATGCCAATTGGACCACAGGTCTTTAGCAAATTAAATAACAATTTTTCGTGGGCTAGTTCATGACTTCTGTGCTTTTCCTTGACCATGGTGAAAGAAAAGCTAACAAATAAAACTTCTTCCTCGTTTTAGCACAAGATCTTAATTTTAATAAAAATTTTGAGAATTTATAAATTTATTTTTTTATTGGATTTTGAGAAGGTAGAGAGACATTCCTAAAGAGTTTAAAAAAACAACTGTACTAGAGTTCGTAAAAATAAATGAGCAGTGCTACTCTGCTATCGGAGTAACACCGTTCATTTGTACCACTAGTGTATTTTTTTTTTCTCAATTTTTTTGTACATATTTTTTTTTATCATGTTAGAACTTTTTTTAAATATATGTTATATATATATCAATACACTAATAATCACTTTCTTAACCATTAAGTAAAACAATTGAAAAAAAAATTAAAATGCATGAAGTGTCAAAGTGGGTGGGCGAAGTAGCATTTCTCAAAATAAATAGGTATATTTGAAGAATTGTTTAAATATAATTATTAAGATTATTTTTGTTTTTTAGAGGTTCTAAAATTGTAATAATTTTTGTGTATGGATAAATATTGGATAAAGATTTTGTGTTTGGGTAAATATTGAATGAAGATTTGAAATAGAATTTAGTTTGGAGATTTGTTATATATTTGATAATGAAATTATAAAACTTTTAAAAATTCGAGAAAATTATTTTGTTACGCCTCAAGTTTTAAGGCAAGGCAAGGCAAAACAGAGGAATGATTTGATCAAACATTCGTTGAGAGTATGCGCAATCCAATGCCTAACTAAATCACAATGGTCCATGTTTTTCCACCTATATTATATTGAATTTCAATGCTAAGTTAGAAAGGTTATATGACTGTTGCATTACTTATTGCTCCCAACAGCATCATGGTATTTGATGATTTGATCAATTTGACGGTGGAAAACTATTTAACATTTTATTGTCTTGGTTTTGGTTTGCAGGGGTGAGCAAGGATCATTTCTTAGTTTAACATTCCAACACCTAACCACCTTCCAAAATCTCATTCTAGTGTTGGCAAACCCTTTTCAAGTAAAGTATGAGAATTCAAGCTTCTCTCCATTCGAAACACACAGCATAATCATGTCTCTTTTTATTGAAGCTGTACCTGTTTACTTCCTAGCATTGATGGAGTTATTCCAACCTATTCCTAATGCTAGCTATCACCGTGCCACTAGCCTTATTTGTTACGTCTCGGGCATTCTTGCATGCATCTGTCTACTACTTATCATCTTCCCTACCTCTAGTTGGATTATTTTATCTCTATTTTTCATGAGAATATTACCTGATTCATATCTACATATTACTAAATTAATCGATAGTATATTCGTTGGATTATACAATATGTATAATTCACTCCAACAATATTTCAATCCAAATAATGTTCAAATAAAATCAAGCCTTCAAGCAATTAACGGTAACTCGATGGATCAAGATGACGGCGGTGGCGTGCCAACAGAGTAAAAGAATGGAGGGGTTTGATGGCTGATGATGTCCAAAGCTTGTGTGCTGGCTACTAATCAGGATCTAAAAAAGCAATTTGTATTATGAGCTCAAAGGATTTAAGTCCAATAATTATTTTATGCAAAATCAAAATATAGAAAGTTTGAGAAATATATAATAATTAGATCGGATGAGTTGAGTCTTGATGCAAGGTTTTTCGTCTCTTTGTTCTTCTTCTTCTTCCGCTTCCTTGTCTCTATGTTTTTGTAACTACGATATTACTACTGCTTTATTCTACAATGAGGTGAGACATTATGTAATAATTTGTTTTTAATATGCTGGTGTTGCTTACTATGTACGAGATGTGTGTTTTTGGTCCTACTTCCTTGTTTGACAGAGGATTTTTTGGCTTAAATGCACATAACCAAACATTTAAGTAAAATTTATACCAAGCTATCGTGAAAAGATGATGAAATATGAGCCAATTGTTTAGAGAGAAAGAGCCAATTGTTTAGAGAGAAATATACATGCCAATCAGATGGATGCACATGGCCTTCTTGGATTTCTTATACCATGTTTATTGCATTAAATGCAACACTCAACTATTTATTTCGTATTTCCATTATATTTGTTTGAAAAAATTATCTGAACCGCGACAAACTTAATATGTTAATCAATCGTAATTATAAGTCGATGTGAAAGGAATAAAAATTAGATATAATTCATTATTCAGAGGGAAAGAAAAAAAATGAAAAAGACAACAAAATCAATTGAAAATGTAAAGGAGAAAAGATAAATCAATCCTCATGAACGGATAGAATACAGAACATCTCTTAATTCATCACCATGGATGTAAGTGAATCAAGATTTGGTGGTGACTATAGACACCAATACCTATAAAACTGCTGAACATCATCAGATCATATGAGTTCAAGCTCTTCAAATCTATATTTCAGAGAGATGATACCTGTTTCATATACCTGTGTCTTATTGCCCTCATTTTCACAAAGAGACCTTCAAAAAGTAAGCATTGGAAATGAAATTAAAGATTTATAATTAGAATCTGATAAATTCTTAAAACATAGAGAAATAGGGAGATGAAAGCATAAATGGGAGAAATAACATATATATTTTATTATACGCAAAAGAAAAGAATGATCTAACCTCTAGTCATGGTTGCTTAAATCTCCAACCAATGAAGACAGAGATTTATGACACAGGAAGAGAAATTTCATCAACTCTCTATACTCTCACTGTCTGTACGAAGAGCAAAAGAACAAAAATTTTAGCCAAGTTCATTTCAAAGTATGGGTGTGACGTAATGGCTAATCACATGCAATTTTATATATTGACCAAGACTCATGTTTACTTGGCATATTCTCTTTCACCTACCTGCCATCAAGGAAGTGGGGAGACACTTTGGTGTTGTTTTAACTTTTTTTTTTTTACCAAAAAATGGGTAGGTTTTGTCAAGTGTGTAGCTAATCAAGGGCTTGGTTTTATTTCTCTATGATGTTCTTATGATTCTCTTCATTACGTTGCAAATGGTGTTAATAGTTTTTCGTTACTTTATATCCAATTTTATTGCAATTTCAATTGTTTTAGTTTTGCTGAATCTTGGGTTTTTTTTTTTTTTATATGAGTTGCTGAAGCTTGGAATTTTTTGCTTAATATGTGGGATTTTTGTAGGCACGCCACTCCATATCCCTGTTCTATTCCCGTAAAAACCTAGCCACAATGTAGGCTTCAGTTGCGTGTTTCGTGAAGTACAAAGTTCATATACTTCATTTAGAATGGGGAAAAGTTCAATATAGCAATCACTATAAATGACATTATTTTTTTTTTTGGTAAGTAAAAGTTTATTAATCAAAAACGGCAAAAGCCAATTACAAAGGTAACAAAAACAAAAAACAAAAAAACAACAAAAATACCCTCAAGATGGCGCATTAGATACAAGGAAATTATGCATATCCATGCCGTGAAAGTCCAAGGCAATGGTCCATATACACAGAGTTCTAAAAAAGAAAATTAACAGTTCCTATTGGGATCTCTCATTGTCGTCAAATGTCCGCTCATTACGTTCCATCCAGAGGCACCAGAGAGTACAAATGGGAATCATCTTTCACACCACTTTAATCTCGCCTCGCATGGGAGGCCAACTTGCAACAACTGACCCTACCGACTCAGGTATGAGCCAAGCTATGTTTAGTCTGTTAAAAATCTCATTCCAAAGTGCTCGAGCAATCTCGCAGTATAACAGAAGGTGGTTAACTGACTCATTCGCCTTACGACACATGCAACACCAATCTGCTATGATAACCTTTTTTTTCCTCAGATTATCTGTTGTGAGAATCTTTCCTAGAGATGCTGTCCACACAAAGAATGCCACTTTTGGAGGTGCTTTGTGTCGTCATATCTGTTTCCACGGAAACTGAATCTCAGGTCCTTGATTAAGAATCTTGTAAAACGTTCCTTTTTCTCTCGGGGTCCATATCAAGCCGTCTTCATCCTGCAGGTTCGGTCGTTGAGAGTAAATGAGGCTGTAAAAATCCACAAACATGCCATGTTGTCAATCTTGTGCCGCCCGATTGAATCTAATGTTCCAAACCAATCTCCCCCCGATTGACTCCATGACTTCAGCCACAGTGATAGCTTTGGCGCTGGCAATCTGATACAAAATAGGGAACACCATTTCCAAAGACCTGTTTCCACACCACACATCCTTCCAAAATCTGATTTTTGAACTGACGCCCAAACGGAGCCTAGTATGCTACTGAAAAACCCTCCATCCCCTTTTGATGTTTTTCCACAAACCCACACTAGCTGCCCCCCTAACTTCATTGATGCACCACCCACCCCATGCGCCCACTATAAATGACATTATGTGGATAAGGTTTGGGATCGCGAGATATTCCACTAGTTTAGATTTACTTTTTTATAAGTGACCAGCTCAGAGTTATTTATTATGTGTGATGCTTTCAAATGAAAGTCTCTCAATGACCCTATTTGGACTAACAAGTTTAAACACGAAATTAAATACTATAAGCCAGTTTAGTTTACCCTTGATAATTCTTGTTTGTTGTTAATGAATGTATCTATGTTTTGTGTATATGTTCTTTTTTCTTTCCTCTTGATAAGGAGGAAATGATTGTTTGAATTTGGCTTTGTCTCAAATTTATTTCTTCTGTTATAAAGATGGTTTAGTGACTTTTTATTTTGATTGATAGGAAGTTAAATCTTTCACTTTCATAATCGGCATATAATGTTCACAATTGTGTTGATATTCTTAATGGGTTCTTAGATTTTGCTGGATAAATTTTATTAGCATGTGGTATAAAACCTCACAAACATGCTGTTATGTGGAATTCCTTCTGTTAGATTTCTCCTTTACAATGATTATTTACCATTCATTTGTCTCGTTCTATAACCAGGCGCCCCCAATTGAGAACTCCACCGGAGACCAACCCAGAGGCCACAACAAAGAAGAAGGAAGATGACGAAAATAATTGAGCTTTGCCTGAAGAGGGAGTCATCCCCTATTAATTGCGTTCAACGTGCCCTTCAATTTAGAAAACTCTACACCTTTTGAGCGCAAGAAACTGTTGGACTATGTAAATGGCATGAAGTGAATCCTATTCTTTGACAAAATGCATTATCCCTTTTTTATTGTTGTTTGTGTATGAGATTCTTCATTCTTGCGTCCATCAGAGAGCACTTTATGTTAGGTACTTATCTATCAGCTATATAGGAGTGCTACCAATGTCATAAATTATATGGAGGGAGACGTCCTTTGGAAATTAACACTTTCTTTTTCCTTTTTCAACTGAAAAATTGAAGGTTAGTTAGTCCTATATGGTTGATGCTCCTCTCATTTGTCAAAATGTTAGGGTTCAGAAAGCAGCAAGCGATGATATATAAAAGGCTGACCTTGTAAGAGATCTAATTTGGCTCAATTGCTTTGAGGGGAAAGTATTACTTCTGATGGACATACAAATGAATATATATCCCCCCCCGCCCCCCCAAAAAAAGTATTGATATGGTGGGAAAATGTTCTTCCATACCGTTCTTGTCTTAAGTCTGGTATTAGCTAGGCCACGCTTGTGCCTTTTGGAGACAGTATAATTGAACAAAAAATTTCTATTTCGTGTTCTATTGACCAGAAGAAAATTGATAAGCACAATGCTATGAAAACTTGTTGCTCATACACGGATGATAATCAAGGCCTCGTTGAGACAATTTATGAATAATAATAGGATAGTTTGTGAATTGTAGAGAAATTATTTGAGTTAAAATATTGTTTTAAAGAGTTTTAGAAAACTAGAGAAACAAATTGAATAAAAAAATTATAAGTTACATATTGTTAGATTATTTTATTATTATTATTATTATTTTGATTTTGAGATTTGAAAAAGTTAAATTATTTTGTATTTTGTTTAGAACTAAGGAAAAATTCTAAAGATTAGGTAATGATTATAAGAAAAATTTTAAAATCTGAAATTGAAAATTATTTGTATTTGTGGTTTTTGTATATTGAGGTGATGAGATAAGCTAAGCGCATCTTTTAATCCAAATAGGGCGTAATAGTGTCTCATAAAAGTTGGAATCCAAAGAGGGCTCTTGAATTAGCTTAACTCAAACTATCGCACTATTATTCCTTTTTATAAAATTCTTTTCTCATCACAATGGTCTTCTGTGATCATCGTAAACCCATTCGAGATAATGGTTTGATGGAATATGAGGTACCATTATCTAGATGATTGTTTTAAGCCATATATAGATCGTTTTAGCTTGCACACTTTGCGCTCTTGACCTTTGTTTACAAAACTCGTTGATTGATCCATATAGATTTCCTCACCTAGTTCTCCATCAAGAAATATTGTTTTAACGTTCATCTGGTAGAGTTCCAAATCCATATTTGCTATTATAGCTAGAATTAGAGGAATTGAGGCAAACCTCACCACTGATGAAAACGTTTTCTCATAGTCTATACATTCCTGTTGGTTATATCCTTTCGCCACTAAGCGAGCTTTGTACCTATCTATTGATCCATTCGACTTGCGTTTGATCTTAAGAACTCATTTGTTCCCAATAACCTTATGCCCTGTCTGTAGATCAACCAAATCCCACACCTAGTTAGCCCTCATAGACTCAATCTCATCATTAAGTACTTTCATCCACTCATCTTTAGTAGAAGATGAGAGAGCCTCATGAATTGTCCTAAACTCGTCATCATCATGCGGAGCTACTATAAAAGATTTCCCTTCAATCTCAAAACGACGATGGAGAATACTTTTACATGTGATTCTACGTGACTAAGGTTGTTGTGATTGGTTAACAAGTGGTGTACTCCCACTCGGATTCAAGTCTCTTTTATAATTTGTAGAAATTTGAAGAATTTCTTCCTCATTCTCAACTAAATTTCTTAGAGCACTTTCCTCTTGTTCTACAATCTCATGAAATTTTAAACTTCTATCAACCTCACCTCTACTTAAAAACTCATTTTCAATTAAATCTACATCTCGTGACTCAATTTCAATCACACTTTCATTAGTTTGTTCACCTATTAACGCATTATTTAGAGTGTTCTGAGTACCTTAGAAAAATACACTTCTTCCTTCTAGGGCCTAACTTTCCATACTTATGAGAAAGATCGTGAACAAAACTCGTTGAACCCCATAGCCGCAAGTTACTCAAATTGGATTTCTCGTCGGTCCATAACTCATATGGGATTGAAATTACTGATTTGGAGAGTACTCGATTAACAATGTAGGTAGCAGTCAAAAGTGCATCCCCCAAGAAGAAATTAGCAGGTTTGTTTGTGTCATCATTGACCTAACAATCTCAAACAGTGTTCGATTTCTCCTTTCCACCATGCTATTTTGTTATGGCATACTCGGCATCGTCAACTATCTTTTGATTTCTTTTTCATCATAGAGCCTTTTAAATTGCTTAGAAAGATATTCTTGTCCTCGATCAGCTATCAGAATTTTTAAACTCTTGGAGCTTGAACTCACATGATTTGATGATGTTCAGCAATTATAAAGGTATTGGTGTTTATAGTCACCTCCAAGTCTTGATTCACTCACACCCATGGTGATGAATCAAGAGATGCTATGTATTCTATCCATTCATGTAGGACCAGAAAAATGATCTCGAATCGAGATTACATCTCGTACATAGCCAAAATAAATGTATTAGCAAGCAACATCAGGACATTGAAAGCAAATTATTATATAATATGTCTCATCTCACTGCAGAATGAAGCAGTAGTAATGTGGTTAAGGCAATGTACCATCTCAACTCATATCATCTAATTATTACACTTTTACCAAACTTTTGGACTGAAATCATGATCCATGGGCTCGTAATAGAAGTTTCCTTGAGATCCTGATCAACAGCCAGCTCACACGCTTTAGATATCATCAGCCATCAAACCCCTCCATCCTCTTGCTTTGTTGGCTTGCCACTGCCGCCATCTTGTTCCATTGAGTTACCATTAACTGCTTGAGGGCTTGATTGTACTCGAACATTATTTGGATTGAAATACTGTTGGATTGAATCATATGTATTGAATAAGTTGACGGATATACCATCGATTAATTCAATAATATGTGGATGTGAATCTAGTAATATTTTCATGGAAAATAGAGATAATAAGATAATCCACCCAAAGGAAGGGAAGGGGACAAATACTAAACAAGTACATGCGACAACATTTGAGCTGCAACAAAAAACGCTAGCAACACAGTGGTGGCTAGCATTAGGAATGGGTTGGAATAACTCCATCAATGCTAGAAAGTAAACACATATAGCTCAAATGAAAAGATATATGATTATGTTGTGTGTCTCAAATGGAAAGGAGTTTGAATTCCCATATTTTATTGGAAGAAGGTTCGCCAACACTAGAATGAGATTTCGGACTGTGGTTAGGTGTTGGAATGTTAAACCAAGAAAGATCCTTGCTCACCACTACAAACCAAAACCAAGACAATAAAATGTTCAGTAGTTTTCCACAGTCAAATTGATCAAACACCCCTATGCTGTGGGATACTTGATCATCATACTTGGGTTTAGGATTAGTGCATTATTCTACTTTCAATTCCTCTAATATTATTTTTGTCTTTGCCAGCCTCCAAATAAATGTTCTCCGAGTCAATGAACATATATAAAAAGCATATAAAATCATTTCAAGACCACCTCTCTTAGTGCCACTAGGACAATAAAAATCTTGGATGTGCCCTCGCAAAATTTGCCTAATACGCTATTTATGTTGGTTCCACCTTAGTAAAAAGGTAGTGAGGTTTTGAATTTTTTTTATTTTGGAAATTATATTACATCTTAAAACTATTATCATACTTTTATCTCATTATGATGAGATGACATTGTCTATCAACATCTATTTTTTGTTATTTTTCTTAAAGAATAAGAGATGACCCAAAAGTAATGAAAAGTATCATATTTACATAGTGAGATAAGAGTGTCGTATATAATATTTATTCTTTTAAACTATAATGTGCATCACACAAATGGTATATTGGCACACCAAATTTGCAAGTAGTAAAACTCTTCTTGATTATGACAAGATGTTAATGCGAGACTATGAGAACATAAATTAAATAATTAATTTAATCCATGATCCTCACTAGTTTAGATTTTTCAAACAACCAGTGGTTTAATCATTTGACACAATATCATAACATATGTCTTAAATTTGATTATTGGAATTACATTCTACACTATTTCAAATTAAATAATTTATAAGTACGTATTATATAATTAAATTTATAGCTTCTAACTCATTTTAAGTTTAGAGACAATAAGCAATTTAACAGTCACGCAATGTTTCTAATTTAGCATTAGAATTCAATATAATATAGGAAAAAATAGGAATCGTTGTGATTCTAATTAAGTTGTGAATTGCGCATTCTCAAGAAAGATGTTTGATCAAATCTTTCCTTTGTTTTGCCTTTGCCTAACAATTGAGGCCTTGTTTGGTAATAAAATAATTTCATCAAACTTTTAACATTTCTTATAATTCCATTATCAAATAGATAATAAATCTCAAAACTAAATTCTATTTCAAATCTTCATTCAAATAGTTATCCATACGCACAAATTAATACAAATCTAGAAACTCCAAAACACAAAAATAATAGTACTTTTTATTTTTACGAACTCTAGTACAATTTTAAAAACAAAAAAGTTTATTCAAGAATTTCCCTCTACTGTCTCAAAATTCAAGAAGAAATAAATCTAAGAAACATTCAAAAGTTTTTTTAAAAATATATAATATTTTGTGCTAAAGCGAGAAAGCAGTTCTATTCGTTAGATTTTTTTCACCACACAGTATTGGTCAAGGGATAACACGTGGAAGTGACTAGCCCACGAAAAATTATTATTTAATTCAAAAAATAGTTTACCTTTTGAATTAAGTAAATTTTACATAATAAGAGTTTAAAAAAATACATTAAAAAAAAAGGAAAGATCTACCCACCCCTAAGGCTGTTCATCCGGGTCGGATATTTTCCCTGCCCAGTCCAAAAATCGGATATCCTGGAATCCGGTTCCGAACTCCTACCCAGATTAAACCAAATTGTGAATTCGGATTTTAAAAATTCGGATAAATTGATCCGAATCCGGATATATAAATCCGGTACCGGATTTTACATCCAAAACTGGGTATATATATTAAAAACCCTAGCCGCTTCCTACAAACTACCCCTCTCTCTCTTTGCATCCATGTCCACCCCCTCTCCCGCTCTCTCTCACACAGGCGAAACGAAACCCTAGCCAGCCATCAAGTTGATCATGCTCAACAACCGCGAGGGACATGATCTATCGCCATTGTCAAGTCGTCGTTTTCTTTGCTTCTAGGGTACTCTCTCTCTCTCTCTGCACGATGCCCTAGCCTCTCATCTCCTCGATTTTCTCTCATTTGCTCTCTCTCTCTCTCTCTCTCTCTCTCTCTCTCTGGTCTGCGATGCTCTATGGGTTAGGTTTGGGTAAAAGTTACATATTATGTTCAACGGTTGGATTGTGTTATACTAAGGCTTATCATGTCTAAATTTCAAATGAGAATGTTTTGAATGTCTTGAGTGTTAGGTTATTCTTTTGTTAGATCTGCTCTCTTTGTTTTTATACATGATTTTTTTTTTTTTTTGTTCTTTGTTTTCTCAATGATGTTGTTGCTGGTTTGACCATTTGAGGTTTTGGCAAGGTTATGTGTATCTGCATAAGGGTTTTGATATCTGCATTTAGCATCTATACTACTCATTACAAGGGCTTATATAAATATAAATATATATATATATATATATAGATATTGACCTCAAAACAGGGGCTTACATATAGTGTATTTTGACTACTTATATTAAACACTATATCTTTTAAGTTTGGTTTATATTCAAAAGATTTGATCATTTTCTTCTTTTTGCCATTTTTGGAAGTGAACAATGCAAATTTTCTGTTCTTTGCACATGCATTAATATAAATTAATAAGGTTTGTTTTTGTCGTGCTGATATCATTCATGAATTACATGCTAAGTTCTTAACTTCTTCTACTTTTGCTATTTTAAACATAATTTATAGGCTAAGTTGAGTGAAGCACTTCTGTGCTTGTATCTTATTAGTCTGACACTCTTGAACATGGCCCTTTCTTGTTTAAATTAGTTTCTTGTTTAAGTGGTTCATGGGGATATGGATATTTCATTGTTTATAATATTGGTTTAAGAAAGTGGTATCATTACCATGTTGAGAGAGGTTATTATCTAAATAGTGTCAGATATGTGCTAGTATATGTGCTAGCATATTTATATCAACTGAAGTTAATTGAAGTTCAATTCTTTTATGTCGTTTTTGAATAATTAATTCTTAGTAAAATATCATATTTGTTAGATCATACCTAGTCTAGCGAAAAATGTTGACTAGTTGGATTAGAACTCATGTATCAAATTTATATCAACTGATGTTATGTTTCAGATTTAGTTTAATGGTTTTTATTTCCTTTTGAATGAACATGCAGGTGTGCTATGGGAATTGCAATTTGCTATAGCTTGCAAAAAGATCATAAATGTTTAATTTTCATGTGTCCTGCTGTAAAGCAAGACTATTGGATATGTAATTTTCATATATTGTAATTATGTATTTTGTAATGTAATGTAATAAATACCAGATAATGATATGTAGTGAATTGCATATGATAAATATTATTGATTTGTTTTAGATGCATTGGATATGTAATTTTCATATATTATAATTTTGTATTTTGTAATGTAATGTAATAAACATTGATATCAATGTTTCTTATCATGGCCATTTTTGAACATCTGTTTAGGCCAGGTCCTTTTTCTTCATCTGAAAGTGTAACTCGACAGCATCTCGTTTGATTGGTGGATTAATATTGAAAGAGGTGCCTCTTGGTGGAAGTGTAGCTACTTCTATTTGTCTGTGCATTTAGCTTTGTAATTCTATTTGTATTATTTTTGAAATTTGCTGCAAGTTTATTTAGTTTTACATTTTGATATATATATTTTTTATCATCATCCATGGATAAAAATATAGACTTTTATATAATAAAAAATTTACTTTTTAACATTACTTTTTGGAAAAATTATAACTAAATAGAATATTTTTGTTAAATAATTTTATAACAAATTTCTCTGCAAAAAAGTAAAAAAAAAAAAAATGGGGAAACCGGATTGATCCGGATTCAAACCGGACTTCAACCCAGGCGAATCGGGTTGGAGTCCAAACCGGTTTTGACTATCCGGTTCCGGGCTGGTTTGACTCGGATTTCCAGTTTAGACACCGAATGTTCAGCCTTATCCACCCCTTCGAATCAATGATGTGGCAGGAGTATAATCGGATCGAATGGCCAACAATCTAGCCACAAGAAGGGAGCCCATGATATCTTGGTGGTATGATTTGAACCACCACGAGAAGGCTGATCTTGATTTTTAAATACTTGTTTAATTAATTGAAATTACACAAAAGTTTTTAGATAAATGGTGGTGGACGAATAGAGGTGCCTCCATCTCACTCGGAGAAAAGTCGAGGGGTTATTTGGAGGGAAAGAAGAATGGTTGAAGTCAACCTTAAATAAGGCATACTGGGCTCAGGTTTGGAAAGTAGACACTCACAAATAGTTTTTACTATTATTTATTATTTTATTATTACTTTTTATCTATTATTACTATTATTATTTTTATTATTATTTAATATTATTTTATTAATTTTTATCTATTTTATTATTATTATTTACAAATACTCTCACTATCCGAACATAGATATTGTACGGAGAGATTCTTCTTTGTCCCTAGTATTTACAAGCGCGTATCGTTTGCTGCCAATATAGGTTATCATGGGCATTCAGGTTTTTTGGGTAGAAGCTTATAGCCTTTCTATAAGCAAACTTCCATGATAATTTGTACAAAACAAACTGTGTGCATTCATGAAGAAACGAAACATATATATAAGCAAGAAGTATCTGGTAACTGGTTTTTGAGATCCACCAGTCTCTTATGTATCAGAAAGATGAATGAAACATATATTCATTGCAGTGATCTATTTAGTAAAACAAACAAAAATGAAGGGTCATATCATATGTACTAATTACGCTTGAAAAACAGAGGAGATGATCATCATGATGCACCTTACTACATTAATAAAATGATTCCTACAACTCATTAACCAAAGAATTGGAAAACGTATTGCAAATTAAAGCAGCATATGGACTAACCCATCGCCATCGGGACGATCCGAACGAAGATTGCTCATTTTCACTTTCTTCGCTGTCGACGCTGTGTTTTCTACACCAGAGGAAGTGTGGGGCTGAATTGAAGCTTATGAAAATGGCGGAGTGCTTGCCTTTTATAATTTTTAGGAATATCAAGATCCTGAGGTCCTGAAATTGAAGCTTCTGAGAAATTGAAGCTTCTGAGGAATGTTCATTTTCTGAGGTCCATTTCTCGCTGTCTTTTTTTTATTGGTCATGTCACTTTTTTTTGGGCAATCTCGCTGTCGACGCTGTCTTTTTTTATTTTTTTTGTGACCAATAAAACTTTTTCAAACTTTCTGAGGCACTCCAGTTGTTTGTCTTATTCATGAACTTTTTCAAAAACTTTTACACAACTGGAGTAGGACGAAAATGCTAGAAAATTGGATTCAAATGGAAAAAAGCAAAAAGACAAGCAAAAACCTCTTTAAATTTTCCCCAACTATCCTCCTTTCCGACCATTTAAATTTAAAGAAAAAAGAAGTTTTTGCTTTTTTCTCTTTGATTTTTGAAAAAAGCAATTCCTCTCAAATTATAAAATTGTTATAAAATTAAAAATAAAATTACTAGTATTACAAGAGAGAATTATAAAAAGAACTCTTAATAACTCTTAAGAATTGAAATTTTTTTCGTTCAATATATTTTCTTATGAATTTCATAACAAATGAAGTCCATATTTATAGGCTTTGAAATTACTATGTAAGTTACTATACAAGTCACTATGTAAAATTTAAAACTTATAGTGGTGAGATCATTCACATAATTTTAGTAGTGGGATAAAGGGCAACAACCGTCCCTCCAATCTTGTTCATTCACATAATTTAAAAATTGATGTCATTCAAAGATGATAGATGGTCATGATAATCCTTCCAAGTAATCCTTCCAAGTAATCCTTCCAACTAATGACAAAACAACAAGCAGTAATTCATAATAATAAAATATAAATAATATTATAAAAAAAAGCAAAGAAACATAGGCTCTAAAGAATAACTCTCAATTTGTTTTTGACAACTCTCAATTCTTTTCTAATTGTGTTGCTCATCATTTCATATCAGATATTATATTTTTTTTAAATATTTTTTATTCTAATTTTATTTCTATTAAATTAATTTAGTTATTCCACATATTATTCGTACATCATATACTTATTATGAAAAAAATTAAAAAATATGGGATGTTATCATCTTAAAAGTGGAATTATTCATTACTTCCCTATCAATTTTTAAATTATGTGAATGAACAAGATTGGAGGGACGGCTGCCGCCCCTTATCCCACTACCAAAATTATGTGAATGATCCCATCACTATTATTTTTAAATCTTATATAGGGATTTGCATAGTAACTTACATAATAATTTTAAGGCCTATAAATATAGGTTTCATTTGTTATGAAATTTATAAAAAAAATATAAAGAACGAAAAATGTTTCAATTCCTTCTAAAAGCTTCAATTTTAGGACCTCAGGATCTTGATATTCCTAAAAATTATAAAAGGCAAGCACTCCGCCATTTTCATAAGCTTCAATTCAGCCCCACACTTCCTCTGGTGTAGAAGACACGGCGTCGACAGCGAAGAAAGTGAAAATGAGCAATCTTCGTTCGGATCGTCCCGATGGCGATGGGTTAGTCCATATGCTGCTTTAATTTGCAATACGTTTTTCAGTTCTTTGGTTAATGAGTTGTAGGAATCATTTTATTAATGTAGTAAGGTGCATCATGATGATCATCTCCTCTGTTTTACAAGCGTAGTTAGTACATATGATATAATCCTTCATTTTTGTTTGTTTTACTAACTAGATCACTGCAATGAATATATGTTTCATTCATCTTTCTGATACAGAAGAGACGGGTGGATCTCAAAAACCAGATGCTTCTTGCTTATATATATGTTTAGTTTCTTCAGGAATGCACACAGTTTGTTTTGTACAAATTATCATGGAAGTTTGCTTATAGAAAGGCTATAAGCTTCTACCCAAAAAACTTGAATGCCCCTGATAACCTATATTGGCAGCAAACGATACGCGCTTGTAAATACTAGAGACAAAGAAGAATCTCTCTGTACAATATCTATGTTTGAATGGTGAGAGTATTTGTAAATAATAATAAAAAATAGATAAAAAATAATAAAATAATATTAAATAATAATAATAAAATAATAATAATAATAGATAAAACATAATAATAAAATAATAAATAATAGTACAAACTATTTGTGAGTGTCTACTTTCCAAACCTGAGCCCAGTATACCTTATTTAAGGTTGACTTCAACCATTCTTCTTCCCCTCCAAATAATCCCTCAACTTTTCTCCGAGTGAGAAGGAGGCATCTCTATTCGTCCACCATCATTTATCTAAAAACGTTTGTGTAATGTCAATTAATTGACCAAGTATTTAAAAATCAAGATCAGCCTTCTCGTGGTGGTTCAAATCATACCACCAAGATATCATGGGCTCCCTTCTTGTGGCTAGATTGTTGGCCATTCGATCGGATTATACTCCTGCCACATCATTAATTCGAAGGGGTGGGTAGATCTTTCCTTTATTTTTTTAATATATTTTTTTAAACTCTTATTATGTAAAATTTACTTAATTCAAAAGGTAAACTATTTTTTGAATTAAATAATAATTTTTCGTGGGCTAGTACCATTATTTCTGTTTTCACTTCAAGAGCTTGCACGTGCTTCTTGAACTTCCTCAACTCTTTCACCATTAGGGGTGTAAATAGTTCGGTCCGGTCCGGTCCGGTTTGGAAAATTTGTGGACCGATTCCATTTGGTCCAAGAATTCTCTCACCCTGGACCGGACCGAACAGGAGTTCGGTCCATACCGGTCCAGTCCAAATCTGTCCAGGGGCGGTCCGGTCTGGTCCAGGGATGCCCATATGATTTAATGGGCTAAATTTAATCTAATATTCTACAATGATCAAATATTTTTTTGACCCAAATTTAACTACTATAAATTATAATATATTAATATTATAAAAGTATATATTATATATTAATATGTTAGTATATATTATATATTAAGTATGTTAGTAAATTATAACTAATAGTCTAATAGTTTAATAACACTATTACATTAGTACATGTTAATAAACTATAAATAATAAGTAATAACATTATTACAATTGACATTAGTATATTATATATTTATATGTTAGTAAATAGTGATAAATTAGTAATAATATATTAAATAAAAATAATACACTTATTATTTATATGTTAATATTATAAGAGTATATATTATATATTAATATGTTAGTTAATATTAAATATTAAGTATGTTAGTAAACTATAATTAATAGTCTAATAATCTAATAGTCTAATAATACTATTACATTAGTATATGTTAATAAACTATAACTAATAAGTAATTATACTATTACAATTTACATTAGTATATTATATATTTATATGTTAGTAAATAGTGATAAATTAGTAATAATATATTAAATAGTAATAATACACTTATTATTTATATGTTAATATTATAAGAGTATATATTATATATTAATATGTTAGTCTATATTAAATATTAAGTATGTTAGTAAACTATAACTAATAGTCTAATAATCTAATAGTCTAATAATACTATTACATTAGTATATATTAATAAATTATAACTAATTAGTAATAACACTATTACAATTTACATTAGTATATTATATATTTATATGTTAGTAAATAGTGATAAATTAGTAATAATATATTAAATAATAATAATATACTTATTACTTATAAGTTATTACTAATACTTTATCTAGATATACTATAATTTATATTTTTATACTATAACTAATCAACTACTAGTCTACTATAAATCATAATATGTTAATATTATAAGAGTATATATTATATATTAATATGTTAATATATATTAATATTAATATTAAAATTTATATATTATTATTTATATATACATATATTTAAAAAAAAATTAAAAAAAAAAAACTCTAGGATTCGGTCCAGTCCGATCCGGTCCAGGAGGATGAACTCCCTGGACCGGGACCGGACCGAAATTTTTCGGTCCATATATTTTTTGGACCGGACCGGACCGGACTCCAACCGGTCCGGTTCGGTCTTTTTACACCCCTATTCACCACCTAAGTATTGCTTAACCAATGGAAAGTCAAGATAATGGTTAGTCTGTAAGATCTCGCATCAAACACATCAAAGAAACAGAGTAAACAATAAATCAAAAATCAAAAACGCACTGCAAATAAGAAGTCTAATTTGAGAGTTAAATGAAAATCTCTTAGAGGAGCAAGATGAGTTTTCACGAGCCGGAGAACCTGTTAGGAGACGAAGCTGAAACCAAAATGAGAATCACAAGGGCAGGAGGTGGAAGACTTTCATCGATAAAACAAAAGGATGATGGAGTAGACTAAGCTCGAAGACAAAGGAGTGGGAAAGCACCAAAAAGATTTGATCTTGAACCCCATGAAGATGACCCACACCCCCACGAAGATCAAATCTTGGAGATGACCCACACGAAGTTGATGACCCACGAAAATACCTACACAGATCAATCCACTTGACAACTTGAAGATCTCGGTGCCAAAGTATAAATAGAGAAGAAGACCACGCCATGAAGCTAAACACGGACTCGAGAAGAAGATGACGCCATGAAGCTTCTGTGAGCACGAAGACTCTACGTTTTGAGCTTTTGAATGTGAGTTTTGAAGGTGAACTAGAGGGATCGATTTTGGGGAATGGCTGGAACGAGATTGAAGATGAAAGAAAATGTGTGATTTTGAAGAGAGGAAATGTGAGATTGTGTTTTGATTTTGGGAAGGGAAAAGAAGACAGCGCATTTTCATCTTCGTTTAATTTTTTTTTTCAAATTAACGGCTGAGGTGGCGTATTACCATATCAGCCGACTCCAAATCGACCACACAAACTTGACTCTGTATAGAATTTCTTATAAATATTATATACCACTCCTTTATCTCAAATATGATACTTTTCTTTACTTTTGGGTCATCTCTTATTTTTTAAGAAAATTAATTTACTATATGATCCCCCATTTTGTTAGAGAAATGATTGGATTACCCTTAGTTCTCTTCTGCTAGGCGAGTTCTTCGTAAGGTGGGGAGCAAATATTAGGGTTCCCTTCACTAAATGAAATGCAGTTTTCATTGTAGATGAAACTCAGTCTAATTTAGGACTGTATTGAAACGGCAGATAATTTATCCGAACCAAAAAATTTATCCAAACCAAAACCTTCTATCCAGACCCAATTTGAAGTGGTGTTCTTTTCTCCCGTTAATTATTGGGTCTCACAGTTGAACCAGAGAACAAAGCTGCAAACATGGGAGAGCTGATAGGTTTTGCTTGAAGCATCTTACTGTACAGAAGGAGGGTGTGAATATACTTCCTCTGAGATAACACAAGACCTTGAGATGTATGATCAATTTCAAGACCTAGAAAGTAAGATAATGGCCCAAGGTCTTTAATAGGAAAGGTAGCAGCCAGATCATGAATTAAAAGGTCAATGGCTGAATTTTTTGAAGCCGTAATGACTATATCATCAACATATACTAAGAAATATATTAACAAATCACCATGACGAAGAATAAAGAGTGACCGATCAGCTTTGGAAGCATGAAAACCATAGGCAAGCAGTTAAGAGCTGAGTTGAGCGAACTAGGCTCTTGGTGCTTGCTTGAGGTCAAAGATGGCCTTGTGAGATTTGCACACAAACATAGGGTGAAGTGGATCAATAAACCCCTGGGGTTGCTGCATATAAACTTCATCAGTGAGGAAACCATGCAAAAAGGTATTCTAAATGTCTAATTGGCGCAAAGGTCATAATCTACTAACTGCAATAGATAAAACAAGCTTTATGGTACAGAGTTTTATCACAGGGCTAAATGTCTCTATATAGTCCAGTCCTTGCATTTGATGATATCCCTTTGCCACGAGATGTGCTTTTCTTCATTGGAACGAGCCATCAACATTTGTTTTGGTGCGAAAAACCCAACTACAACCAAGAATATTAGCATTCGGAGTGGGGGGGGGGGGTACAAGACTCCATGTGCGGTTTTGCTGAAGCGCACGAAATTCATCATTCATTGCATCTTTCCAGTCAAAGAACTTAGCAGCATGCGAATAGCTTGTAGGTTCATCTGGAACATAAACGGTGGTGATGAGACAAGAACTGGAAGGATATAAAATGGTGCCATCCGTGAATTTTTGGGGACGGGAGGAATTTGTTTGGGCACTTGTAATTATCGGAGAAGGGGAGGAATTAGAATCGAAGAAGTGGGGGAAGAGATATGGGAGGAAGAAGTAGTAGAAGGAGAAGAAGTAGTAGTGATTGAAATGGAGGTTGAATTTGGGGATGAGGCAGGGATTAGGGTTCGATGTGAGGTAGACGAAGAGGGACCTGGGGTAAAGATTGGGTTTGGGGTAGAGGTTGGGTTTGAGTTTGGGGGTAAATGAGGAGGTGGGTTTAGGTTTATGTTAGAAGGGTCTAGGCCAGGCCGAAGAATGGATGACTGAAAAACGAATAAGGCAACGGTAGAGTTGGAAGGTTGAGATGTGGGAGGGTTGGGCCTAGCAGTTTTGACGGGAAATGAGTGTTCATGGAAAATTACGTCTTGGGAAATGTAAAGTCTGTTGGTGGTGAGATCAAGGCATTTGTAGCCTTTGTGAGATGGGCTATAGCCCAAGAAGAGACAAGGGGTTGGCCGAAAATGAAGTTTATTGGAAAGATAGGGATGTAAATTTGGAAAACATGTGCAACCGAAAACTTTGAGGAAATTGTAATTTGGGTCAGATTTATAAACAAGATCACGAGGTGATTTATCTTGTAAAGTGGGAGAGGGAAGTAAATTAATTAAATAAACTACGATTTCAAAGGCATCAGCCTAATAAGAAAAAGTAAGATGAGAGTGGGCCAATAAAGCAAGCCTAATTTCAACAATATGCTCATGTTTTCTTTCAATTAACCCATTTTGCTTATGAGTATGTGGACAAGAGAGATGATGGGTGATGCCATTTTTTTGACAGATTTGAGTTAAAGGTTTGAATTCGCTACCACCATCAGTTTGTAAAGTGAGGAGTTTAGTATTGAATAGTCTTTCAATGTATGGTAGTAATGTAGCAAATATTTGAGTGACATCGAATTTAAGTTTTAATGGAAAAAACCAAGTGTAGCATGTGAAACGATCAACCAAAGACAAATAGTATTTATAACCAAGTCTTGAAAGATAAGGGGCTGGACCCCATAAATAAGCACTAATAAGTTCTAAAGGCCGAGTATAATGGGCCATGCTATTACAAAAAGATAATTGATGGGCTTTTGCCAAAGGGTAGTCCAAACATGAAAAAGAAGATTCACTAGGAGAAACTTTCAAACACTTAGAATGCAAAACATGGGAGACGAGATTCATGGATGGATGGCCGAGCCTTTTATGCCATTGTACTACACTGGTTTGTTCACCTATGTGAGTAGAAGGAGAGGATGTTGAAGACGAAGCGGAAGGAAAAATGTAGAGTCCATTATGGGTGGGACCTGTAAGGAGGATTTTCGCCATGTGCTTGTCCTTCACAAAGAAAGAGAGGAGTGAAATTCAAAATACCAGGAATTATCAATGCAAAATTGACGAACAGAGACAAGATTTTTGGTAATTGATGGAACATGGAGCATATTGCGAAGAGAAAATGAAAGAGAAGAAGATGATGGAGAGAAAGAGCTGTCACTGAAATTCTGGATAGGCAGAGCACTTCCATCACCAACCCGTATTGTATTATCACCACTGTACTACTCAGAAGAAATATTCAAGTTCTTCAAATCATTAGTAATGTGATGAGAAGCTGCTGTATCCAGATACCATGAGGAATCAGAGAATGAACCAGGCATTGTGTAATTGGCAGTAAATGATCTTGGAGCATCATATTGATATGAGTGGTCAAACCTGAAGCGGCATTGCAAGCAACGTGCCCTGCCTTTTCTTTACATGGATAGGCAGAGGAGCAGCTCGTGTAGTAATCGATGTGATGAAGGATTCATAAGATGGGCCAAGCCCATTAAGAATATAGGTTACCATTTCTTGATCAGGGAGAGCGTTTCTTGTGGTTGCCAAGGAGTCAACAAGGCGCCGAACTGTACCAAAATAATCTGAGATAGAGGAGTCGCCCCTGGATAGATTTGTAAGTTGAAAGCGGATTTGAAACTCTTTGGCTTGGGAATGAGAAGCAAGCATGGACTATAAAGAAACCTATAGATCTTGGGCAGAGGAGCAAGAGAGAACATGATTCAGAATTGATTCTGATAGAGAGGAGAAGAGAATGCTTAATACAGGTTGATCGGTGCGACGCCAATTGAGGAATGAATGATTGGTTTTAGGTGGGGAACCAGAGGAAGTAAGAAGTGTTTCAGGGGATGGGGAAGTATACCGTCAACGTAGCCGAAGAAATCTTGACCACGAAGACATGCCGAGATTTGTACTTTCCATAGTAGAAAATTATCATTGGTTAATTTGGTAGTGATGATGTTTGAAAAGGAAGAGATGTTCGGGCAAGGGGTGAGAGAAGTGGGAGGAGGGGGAGGAGGAGGAGGAGGAGTGTTTGAGGGAGTGGCCATGGATCAAAGTGACGATTAGTCAAGAGGCTCTGGATACCATATTAGACAACAAGCTTTCTATTAATTCCTCATTATATTACGTGCAAAACACTGTATCTATTTATACACGAAATAATGAAATAAAGAGAATATACAATTGTTACAAATAACAAACTATTTCTCTATTGAGACATTCCAAAAGCTACGGTTGTTGTGCATTTGGAGAATGTCTGTTGTTGTGTATTGTTGGCATGTTGTGAATTATCCACTGCCAAAGCATACCTGCCAAACAGAAGGAGTGCATACCTGCCAAAGCATCAACCAAACAACCCAACAATACACAATACACAACAAAGTCTGATATCTTGATATGTCTAACTCCGATTCCGGTGCTTTTTTATTTTTATTCATTAATTGGGAGTGCAGGACCTTCTCAATGTAGAAAGGGTTTGCAAATCTTTGCGTGATTCGGTTAGAAGTGATGCTCTTTTGTGGAGGTGTATTCACATCTATCAGCTGTTGAGCGAGAAGATCACAGATGATACTCTTCTGAAATTGGCTTACAGGGCACAAGGCGCCCTTCAGTGCTTGAACCTCATGGACTGCATAAAAGTCACGGATAGTGGTTTAAAGCGTGTGATTGAAACAAATCCAAGACTGAAAAATGTTGGTGTTTATGATACAACAAGTATCTTGGAACATAAATTATTTTTGGTCATCATATTGTCTTCAGCTATCATTGTTGAGACCAATTGATTTATAACAGATGCTCTCCTGTTATTTTTTCTTCCTCCGATAATGCCTAATGACTTTATCAGGTTGTCTGCGTATATAATGCTTGAGACATTTTTTAGTTGCTATAGATGGTATCCATAATAAATAACAATTTTGTGATTCTTCTTCCATTTTAGGTATTATCTGTACTCTTAACAAATATGCACAATTCTTCTTTGTGGTATAACTCTCTCGTATCCATCACTGAATATGATATTTATGCCTTTTTGTGTCAATCAAGTCATTGGGAATTCAGGCGTCCTATACAACTTGAGCAAGTGACCTGTTATATGTCAGATAGCTTTTTGAATGTCCAATTTTTGTTATGTTGCTATTGTCCCAAGGCTTTGCTCCTCATTCTTATAATGCTATTTTTCTCTAATTTATAATGCTCTTTTTCGGTAAGTCATTTCTATACATAAGTTTATCGAACCTTTACAGAGTTAGCTATTGGGATTCAAGAATATTAAAAAAAAAAAAAAATCCATTTATAAGCTTATTTATTGACAAACCACATGTATTATTGGTGTGAAGATTGTCACATCATTTTAGTATTAAAAAAACATGTTACTTAGGCCTAATTTGTTTTCAAAAATACTCTTATCTCATTTTTTCTTTATGACTTTTTTCAAAATCTCATACAAAATAAAAATGATAAGATAAGTTCTTTTCTCTACTAACAGTTGAACGAAGAAATAGCTCTTTCTAGATTTCTCTCTCTTTTCTGATCTTATTGTGAATCCTTTGAAGGATTCTCACTTTCTTTTATGAATTTCTTGGTTTGTTGTTAAGGTTGCAGATTTAAGTTTGAATTCAAGATGCTCTTGAGAAGAAAATAGTTTTTAAATAAATAATTCAATTTTTTTAAATTTTAAAACAATTTTTTCAAATTTTAAAAATAAAACTAATATTAAAAAAAATATTATAATAATATATTATTTAATTTTTAACTTTTATCTTTTCTTATCTATAAAAATAAACCAGATCTTAGATTTTCGTACGACAAATATAGTCCTTCGCTAAAGACTTGGGTCGGTGTTGTGATTCCAAGAGAGGAATAATTTAGAACACAAACCCTAACCTTTTCGTATTCGTCATATAAATATATTATTTGGAAAAATGATCCAATATTATTTTTAAAAATAATGTAAAAATACCAAGATTTCATCATTCTGAATTGACTGGGCGTTCTTTAAACGTGTTAAAAATTAAAAAACACAAGCAAATTGAACCATATTTATATTTCAAAATACCAATTAAATTGCGAACAATCTTACTTGTTAATAATTAAAACAATGTCGAAACGTTACCATATTAAGCATTTTCGGTCTGGTTGAATTTCGGGCATAAACAAAGAGCACTGCTATATACAATTTTCTAAAGAGGATTGCATTGCCGTCCAAGATACAAAATTTCTATATGATCCCCCAATTTGTTAGAGAAATAATTGGATTGCCCTTAGTCTTCTTCAATATAAGGTAAAGCACAATAAACCAGAATTGAAATTCTCTATTCTCGAGATATGGCCTTTCCTGCAACAAATAACTTGTATAAATCTTTTTTTTTTATTTATTAAAAGTTGTATAAACAACTTGTATACATACATACATACATACATATATATATATATATATATATATATATATACTAGGTCAGGAGCAACAAAGCACGTTGCCTGATTAGTTAAGTGAAATAGCTTTTTTTATAAAAATAATATAAAAGTCCATGTAACATAAGCCTATATTAATAAATTTTCGATCCATCTCCTATATTTGTATTAAGTTTAAGTAATTGATTGACTATTAATTGTGACTTCTAATATTTTAGTACTATTTGGCTAAAACTTTTGTGAAAATTATTTATTATAATTAGTAAGTTGCTGCAATACAAAGTTATGTTAACTTAAAACTATAATTTATTGGAAAGAAGTAGCAAAAGAAGTTTAACTATAAAATTATTCTAAAATGAGTAAAGGTATTTTTAAGTTGTTATACGTAACTGAACAGACGTTCTAGAAAATGAATGAATAATTTATTCTTACAAATATAAAACAATATGGAAAAGATTGTGGTCATTGTACTATTTAATAGTTAAAATTTGATAACAAGTATCCATCTTATTTAGTATTTCTTGAATATCTCTTAAGATTGAACAAAATCAATTTAATAGAAGTAAATAATAGCTACATTAGAGGATTAATGATTGTGCAAGGATTAGTGGATTTTGTGAGAAACAACTCTTGCACAAAATTATGATTACAAAGATTTCATTGTTGAGGTATTTAATTTGCGCCAATGTCTCCCACCTTGTGGCCCATTAAAATTGATTTTCTATAAGTTTATTGTTAAGCGAAATGAACTTTTGATTTCATGACTGCACCTGCAAAATCTCAAAGATCCTCGCACAGAATTATTCACACTTTAGTTAGCTGTGACTTTTTTTTATAAATGATTCACATAGATACACAACCCTAGATGAAGATGACCGTTTATGCCTCATTGAAAGGTTCTCACAGTGCTCTGTGATATGGTGAGAAATCAAAAGATTCTTGAAAAATTACTATAATATTTTACATGAAGCTCACTTACATATACCAAATGTAGACTGTAAATATAAATATTTTTAAAACTATATAAACATAATGATAGAATAAATATAGTAAAATATTACCTCAACATCAAAATTAATTAAGACATGCAATCTAACACAACAGTCATATTTGATAACACTATCTCATTGGTCCTTGGAATTCCACTTTGAAAAACCTAAATTATTAGAGCTTATGAATTATTATATATATAATCTTTATTATTTTATCTGATAAATATATATCCAGTAAGTTTTGAGCTTATGACTTCACCTTATATTTGTGCTTACAAAGGGGAAAGTGAATAGACTTCACTGATACAATATGAAAATTATAATGATGGAAGATTAATATATTCTAGAACCAATTTTTGACCAATTAAACTTATAAAATAAAATTATATCATAAATCACCAGGGTCATTTGATAACTTATGGGATTCCTCGTACATAAAATGATTTAAACCCAATTATAGGAAAAAAAAAATCCTAAATACACAACATTGATATGCACTATTGGATCACATCCATTTAAAAAACAATCAAATATGCAAAGGCCTACGAAACTCAAGTCTACAGAAACACAATACAGGAGTCATTAATTCTACATGTAGTTGCGAGAGAATGAAAACCATACTGAAATTTTTCCAGTTTCGACGAGAGAGGAAGCAGAGGAGAGCTCAGAAACCTTCACTCTTCCCTTCCGAGTTCTCTCTCTTCATTTATAAACAAATTAGGATTAGATTTTAAGAATTAATCACTATAAGGACTCAAACACTAAGAAGATAAGAATTTTGAAGTGTTTGAGTTGAGATACAATTTCGATTTAGGAGTCTAAAATAGAGGATGACTTCTAAGAAGTTTGAATTAAAATAGTTTAGATAATGACTATATATGTAGTAAAAAGTCTAATTTAAATAATATACTTATCAGCTTCAAATTGAGAATTAAAATCACTTTAAAAATATTAAAAGTAATATTATTAATATTATAATAGTAATGAAAAAAAATGTGTTTAATAATATAATCAAATGATGGGATTTGTGGAAAAGGGTTTAGATTAATTAGGTCTTTTTAATTCTATTTACTATTTAATCACATATTAAAATTTGGATATAGATTTGCAACAAATTCAACTAAGATTTTAAGCTTTTATAAATTTAGATTTTGAAAGGTAAATCTAAATTCTTGTATTCGAGAGAATAAAGTTAATTAAGTTTAATAATAATTAGATAAATACTAATCTCCTTCAATTTAGTTTAGTTAGATGATTCCATTCGAGAAAATAAGCATAGTATTAAATATTCTCGTGAGATTCCTGGTTTTAAAAAAATCTTAAATAAAAGGTAAATGTTATAAAAATTAGCAAGTTTATCATGGCCAACAACAAAGATATGTAATAGGCAATGACTCAAATTTCTTGTAAATTATTCAGAAGGATTCATCTACAAGTAAATATGCAAAGAATACAAATCCCAATTTATGTTTGATTAGATGATTCAGTACAAGAAAAAGATAAATATATAGTATTACATATTTAAATATTCTAGAACCTATATCTCACCATATTAAAAAATTATACAACAATATTAAATATTAAAGTATATATGGTAGAAGTCACAACTTAATTATTTCTTTGAATTGAAAATTTCAAATTTAATTGAAGATCGTAACATTAATCCATACGCAAGTTAAAGAGATAATTTATATAAAGACAAAAAAAAATGGAATAATTTATTCAAATTTATAATTTATAACTTATCTAATTTAAACAAATGGAATCATTTATATTATCTAAATAATATATATCTAAATTTATAATTTAGATATAATTTAAAATTATAGATCTAACTAATCTCATCTATTTTTTAAATTATATATCTAACTAATCTCATCTAAATTAAATCATATCTAGTGTTTTAAATATCTAGTGTTAAGTGGCCATTAAATTTAACAAAAGAAAAATGAAAGTTAACGAAAAATGAAAAAATCTATTCAGTAGTTGTTAGATAGAAATAAAAATATATAATACGAATAATTAAATCACAAGATGGATAAAATTAATATTTTTATATGATATGTATGTAAAAGTACAAAAATTGTATATAAACAATATTTTTATTATTAAATAATGATAGTTTTTATTTGCAAACATTATAATTTGTGAGATGTTAATATGCTATATATATAACGTCCGAAATAAGTAAAAAAATAAAAAATATTTTTATACGTTGCAAACACATAAGAATATTTGTATAGGATATTTTAAATTTGGAATTGATATTGGATATTTCACTATTTTTTAGTTTTAAATTTTAAAAAATTGAAATGATTTTGGATATTTCATTACTTTTTAGTTTTAAATTTTAAAAAATAAGTGGATGTTAAATTTAACGGTCACTTAAAAGAAAAACGAGAAAATCCGTTAAATAGCCATTAGATAGCTACTTATTATAATATATATATATATATTTTTATATATTTATATATATTTATGCAGCCCTTACATGGCATTATCTTATTGGTTTTCGATAAAGAAAATAAAAAGATTTATAGGATGCATCTGGTTAGAAGTTTTTCTCTATAGTAATCATTAGATGTAATTATCAGATTCGCATCCAATGAAATATATCAACTGGGAAAAAAGAAATTCAAAGAGGCATCAGAATCGGATCCAGTTACATATTTTGATAGGAGAAAAAAACTTTCAGTGATATGCATCTAATTCATATATGTGTTACTTCATATATGTGCATTATCAGAATGGGATCCAGGAGGGACTTATACCTGATGGGGATTATAAGAATCCTGTTCAAAGAGTTGTAAGTAATGTTAAGTGGCACTTGTATCTGTTACTTCATTCCTTTCACACTTGTTTGTTTTTAGCTGGTGTAGATAATTGGAGCTGTCTCTGCCGGACTAGATCTAGGAAAAGAAGGTCCCTTAGTACACATTGGCGCTTGCTTTGCTTCTTTATTAGACCAAGGAGGGCCTAGTAATTACCAACTTAAATGGCATTGACTTCGCAACTTCAACAACAACAGAGACCTGATCTTACCACTTGCGGCGCTTCAGCTGGAGTCTGTAAAATACAAAAAAAAGTTACAAAATCATAAAGCATAGATAAAATTAAATTTTGATAATTTGTCAAATAATGTAAAAGCAGATTTAATGTCTATTTCTAAGAGTAATATTCATCATTATTATTGTTGTAAATATGAAATATTTAAAAATTATTTTCTTCGTAGAAAGAATCAAATGCTCTTTTAGAATGTCATTTTTCATTCTAATATTTAAACTAATTGATCAAAATTTAATATAAAATCTAACTATTTTGGTATCACATTAAGCCTAAAATATTATAAAAGAGACCTTAAATAAAATTCTCCTTACTCAATAAAGTTTAAAGGATAAATCATCAATCTTAAATCATTTTTCTAGTATTTTCACTTTGAATTTTATATTAAGAAATCCAATATTGTATAATATAAAATTGGGAGAAATGTTAATAATTTATTTTTTAATTTAATATCAGTGTGGCCACATCTTAAAAAATGGATAATATATGAAAATGATATAAAATGTAAGGATTATAGGGAAAAAGAATTACAGAGAGACATTTTAATTTATATTAAAATTTTATAAATTTTAGAAAACATATAGAAATAAGGAAATTATAATTTTTTTGGGGGGTTGGGGGGACAATTTCTATATATATGAAATTTTGAATAAAATTTAGAGATTTAGGAGCTATTTTGAATGAAAATTTTCTTTTATGATGGAGAAGCCATTACTGTAACCGTGAAAATGACCTTGTGTGCTCAGTGGCCTTGGGGCCAAGATGTTGGTCTGACCGAAGTGTTGAGTCGTTGACCCTCTTGAAAATGACCTCGTCTTGGTTCTTACATATGAATCTGGCACCTCAATTCTCATCTTGCTAATACAAAATTACAATAGCAGAGCTGCAGAGGCAAGCACTTCCGGAATTTTCATTATACGCTTCTTGAGCCCCCACTGAAAGGAAAGAGAATTTTCGGGGAGCCCCTGCCCCTTCCTCTGTGTGTATTGCCGCACAACACAGCGTCAGAGAAAGCCAAGAAGGGACAGCCTTGGCGTAAGCTTCTTCAGCCCCCACACTTCCTCTGTGTGTGTTGCCTTTGGAAAAGTACAAAAGCGAAAATGAACAATCTTCGACCCGATGGGTTAGTACATATATATGCTTTAATTTGCAATACGTTTTCTTTTTGGTTTATGACTTGTAGCCTTTTAGGAATCATTTTATTAATGTACTTATCTGCATCTTTGATCATCGCCTCTGTTTTTCAAGCGTTAGTACATAATACATATGATCATTCATTTTTGTTTGTTTTGCTAAATAGACTTCATTGGATATATGTTTCCTGGAAGGAAAATGCTTTGGACAAGCGCCTCCGTGCAGTCAGCGTGCAGTCGACATCGTTTAAAAATATTTTTTTTCCTTTTCTCCACTTTCGTACGCTCCAGTCTCTTTATCAGATCATCTTTCTCTTTTCTCTCTCTTTTTACCGAAAGCTTGATTATTCTTCTTCAGTCATTTTTCTCTCTCTCTCTCAATCTCCTATACGCCCCCTTCTTCTTCAACCTCTCTCTCACTCTTCATCTCAGATTTAGGTATTGCTCCCCCTTTTTCTTCAATTTCTCTCTCACTCTTCATCTCAGATGTACCGGGAGCAATAACAGTATGGATATTCTCACGTATCAATGGTGCAAAGGCTGAACCCCACAATCCAGTTGAGGATCGTCATTAAGAGTGCCACTAAGTTGGAACTCACTCTCCTTCTCAACTTTCTCCAGTGTTTGCCAAAATTTTAGAAATTTGCAATTGTGTTCTTGGCAAAAGAAACAACTTTTTTTTTTCTTGTAAATACTTGTTTATATTTTTCGATTCCTACACATTAATAATGTGTTTATCGATTTTTTACGAGTTAAATTAGAAGTTAGGTTTTATAATATTACACAGTGGTGGCTTACCTTCGGCTATCTACAAATGAAGATCTTGAAAGTATGTTGGCTCTAGAACTAAAACTAGAAGAAAGTGGACGAAGTTGCGAATTGGTTAAGATATTTGGCAATTTGCAAATTGGAATTGGGGAGAGTTGCGAACTGGGTTTGGGAGAATTTAATCGGATCGAATTTGTGAACTGGTAGACTGTTGAAGATTAGTCCTTTTTTTTGGAAGATTGAAGCAGTTGGGATGTGCTGGTTTGCGACCTGCAACTCGAAGAAGAAAAAAACTGCATTTTAAAGTACTTCAATTTTTTTTGCTTTTTGCCTTTTTACTTTATTTTTACTTTTTGACCTTTTATTTCTTTTTCTCTTTCATGCCACGTATTGCCGACTGTAACTCGTTTACTCGTACCGTTTGTCTGTAGCACCACGTCATTGTTTTGTATGTGTGTTTTGTGTTTTCCGAAAGAGGGATGCTAGGGATAAACCACACTCAGCACATCCTATCTCACGTGTTACTGTTCATGTTCACGTGTTACTGTTTACATGAACAGTAACACGTGAGATAGGATGTGCTGAGTGTGGTTTATCTCAACCATTTTTCTTTCCGAAATATTACAGGTGAAGATTAAGATCCGGTTGGTGAAGATTAAGATCCGGTTTGTATCTAGGGATGAAATCAAAAATTTAAAATATATTTTAAATTCATTATTATATTTTTTTTTAATTTTTCATATAAATTATAATAAAAATTTATTTATTTTTTAATTTCAAAACATCTTTTTTAAATTTTAAAATAAATTAATATTTAAAAAAAATATTATAATAATATATATTTTTTAAACTTTTATTTCATCTCAACTTTAAAAATAAATCACTTCCTTTAATGGAGATTTTCTTTTTTAGCATTTGGGTGATAGAGAGCTGGCTGGGCATAAAAGTTTCAAAAAGCAAGAAAAAAAAAGATAATATTAAACTCAGACATATTTGTAAATAATGCCTCAAAGTCTCCTTATTAAAATAAATGTACAGTACATCAATTTAAAAACAAATGTGACCGATTTAACCATATAAGCTAAGGTTATCTACCAATCAACATGTGATGTAAAATTATGTACCATGACAAAGTGTAAAATTACTTGAGGAAATAATACAACCACACATACTTTAAAATATAAAAAATACATAAACTCTAATACTCATCTTCAAGATGGAGAGTAAATAAAATGAACTCTCATCTTATCTTGATTATTAGAGTAGAAAATTGCTGAAATCCCAATGATTTGGTGAGAATCTTAGCAAGTTGATGTTGTTGGGAGGCAACATAAAAAATCTGAATAATTTCTTTTTGAAGTTTGTCCCTTACAAAGTGGCAATCAAACTCAATATACTTTGTACGTTCATGAAAAATAGGATTTGCTACAATATGAAGGGCAATTGTACTATCACAAAACAAATGAGCACTATTAGTATGAGACACTCGAAAATCTGAAAGTAAGGTTAGAAACCAAACTATTTTACAAGTAGTTGTAGCCATAGACCGATATTCGATTTCTACAAATGATCTAGATATTGTTTGTTATTTATTAGATTTCTATGAGACCAAAGAATCTTCAAGAAATACATAATAGTAGTTGATCTTCGAGCATTTGGACAAGAACGTCAATCTAAATCTGTGAAAGTCTTAATTTGAAGAGAAGATTTTACTAGAAAAAATAATCGATGGCCTAGAGTAGATTTAACATATTGCAATATACGATAAACTGCTTGCAAATGAGACTCGCGAGACTTATCCATATATTGACTAAGCCGATGCATAGAGAAGGTCAAATTTGGCCGTGTAATAGTTAAATACAATAATCTCTCAATCAATCTTCTAAACATAATAGAATCTTTCAACAAATTACCAGAATCCTTACTAAATTTTAAATTTTGCTCAATGGAAAAGATGAAAGTTTTACTCCAAGAAATCCAACATCTTGTAGAATTTCCAAGGTATACTTTATTTGACACAAAGAAATGCCTTGTGGAGATCTTGCAATCTCCAATTCATGAAAGTACTTTAGTTGACCAATATCTTTTAGTTTGAATTTGCTACCCGATAATGTCTTCAATTCATCAATAGCACGAAGACCATTACTAGCAATGAAAATATCATTGACATATACAAGTAGTGCAATAAAGGACTCCCCTTTGAAGATAGTGAAAAGAAAATAATATGCCTTGGATTAAGTAAAACCAAGTTCAATAAGGATATCAGAAAACTTGGAAAACTACTGACGAGAGGCTTGTTTCAAACCATAGAGGGACTTATTCAACTTGCACACTCTAGTTTCCCCCTTAGTGTGAAATTCGGGAGGAAGAACCATATAAACTTCCTCATTTAAATCCCTATGTAAAAATGCATTATTCACATCAAGTGAATTTAAAGACCATTTCTGAACAGATGCTATAGCAATAAGAGTATGAACATTGGTCATTTTTGCTACAGGAGAGAAAGTTTTAGAATAGTCTAAACCCTCACGTTGAGTGTAACCTTTAGCAACCAAATGTACTTTGTAACGCTCAATAGGTCCATTAGCTTTGTACTTGAACTTATAGACCAATTTGCACCCAATAGGTTTCTCTCTAAGGGTAAAGAAACAACAGTCCAAGTATTATTATTTTCTAAGGCTATAATCTTGATAGTCATTGCATCTCTCCAATGAGAATACTTGATTGCCTGATGATAAAATGCAGGCTCTATATCAGCAGTATTGGCTAAAGTAAGTGATTTGTGTTTAGAAGATAATTTTTTGTAATAAAGAAATGAATGAATATCATAAGAAATACCTGCTGGTATAGGAGAAGAACCTGAGAAGGAGTAGCAAGGGAGTTGCAATTGTAATTCTGCAAAAAAAAAAAAAAAAAAAAAAAAACCAGGTGTTCCTCTAACTTTAGAGAACCTATGGACTGGAATAATGGGCTAGATAGAATTTCTAGAATTTTTTGGAAGGGATTGGACAAAATTTTCTAGAAGGGACTGGAGAGAGTTTTCTTGAAGGGAACTTTTTAGAACAGTATTTTTAGGGGCTATTTGTGATGTATTTAAGGTGTTAACAACTTCCCTAATGGTATGGGAACCTGTATCCGAGATTTGAACTTGTTCAAGAGTAGTTGAAAGCACATTAAATTGATCAAAAGTTGATGTTGAACTTAGAACAGGTCATGGAATATCACTATTAAAATACATTGTATGGGAAGGATTTAAAGAAGTAAGTGGTACTGGAAAAGAATGTTTATAAGGAAAAATGCACTCATAAAAAATTACATTTCGTGAGACAAAGATAGTATGGATATTTGGGTCTAATAATTTGTAACATTTTATCCTAGAAGGATAACCAAGAAAAATGCACTGTTGTGCTCTAGGATCAAATTTGGAACGTGATCTTAGAAGAGAAGATGCAAAACAAAAACAATCAAGTGTTCTAAGGTATTTATAAGTGGGAGGTGAATGAAAAAGTAACTCATAAGATGATTTATTGCCTAGAACAGGTGTAGGCAGTCTGTTTATAATATGTGTGGCTGTAAGAAGTGCATCACCCCAAAAAACAAGTGGAAGACCAGATTAAAACATTATAACATGCGACGCATTTAGAAGATGTTGATGTTTACGCTCAATAATAGAATTTTGTTAAAGAGTTTCAATACAACTGAAATGATGAACAACACCTTTAGACTTAAGGAAAGAGGTTAAAGAAAATTCAGTATCATAATCAGTACAAATTTTCTTGATTTTTGTGTTAAACTGATTTTTTACTTATACAGTTGAAGGTCATAGATTTGTTTTTAATAATTGTTGATGATTGTACATGGACTGCATGAATTTATCTTTTAAAATGCAAAAAAATAGACTCCACACATCACAATGAATCAATTCAAAAGGAAATTTTGAAATATAATAACTATTAGGAAATGGCATTTTTTTTTTTTTTGCTAAGGGGCATACAAGACATGGAAATTCATATTCTACACAATATATGAATTATTATTATGTAGCAATTTCATCCTTGAAACAGAAGGATGGCCTAATCTACAATGCCAAAGATCAAACACAACAGTTTTTAATGATTTGGAACAATTAAGTGACTATTTAGATAAGGGAAAAGAGGGTACAAATCTGAAAATTATTGAAGTGCCTGATTCTTGCAAGAAATAGAGGCCTTCCTTATGCTTACCTACTCAAATCAGCTTTCAATGATTTAGGTCCTGTATGAAGACAAGGTCAGGAAAAAAAAAAAGACAAACGACAACTTAGATTTGAAGTTAACTTGCTAACAGAAATTAATTTGAAGGAAAAATAGGAATACAAAGAACATCTCTAAGAATTAAGTCCTTAGAGATGTGGACAGTCCCAATATGTGTGACAGTGACACTTTGACCATTAGGAAGCTTAACTGAAGTGTTAAGAACGGGAATACGAGTGGAAAAAAAAACACTGATGGAACCATATGATATGTGGCTCCAGAATCAATAATCCAACCAGAGTGATCAATATTAGTATGTACACGGCAAATAATAGAAAAAAAATGGAAAATGAGAACAAAAAAATCTATACCAGTATATTAATTAGACGAAACAACATTAACAGTGTGTTGTGATGGAACAAAATCATGTGATGGAAGCATAGCCAATAACTGTTGATATTGAGACTCAGTGAAAGAGAATGGAGATGCAACCAAAGAATTGTTGTCAAAGACAACTTGAGTAGCCATGGACTGTTGTCTCGGCTTGATCTTGTATCCAGGAAGATAATCATGGAGCTTGAAACACTTGTCAATTACATGTCCTACAGCACTACAATGTTTGCACACAGGACGTTCCTTCTTAAACATAGGCTTCACAGATCGGTTAGCATCAATAGCAAAAGTATGAGTTTCAATTGGTGCAACATGGAGAACTGATATCTCACGTTGTTGTTCCTCTTGTAAAATAAGGTTAAACACCTTGTTAAGAGGAGGCAGATGCTCCATCAAGAATATCTAAGCTCTAGTTAATGCATATGATTCATTCAATCCAACGAGGAATTGAAGAATACATTCTTGTTGAACGTATGAAGTGAGAGTTCTAACAGCTCATGTACAAACTGGAATAGGTTTGTAATGAATCAACTCATCCCAAAGACCTTTCAATTTTGTAAAATACACACTAACAAACATCTGACCTTGAGATAAGGTCGAGATGAACTTTTGTAATTGAAATATACTTGGTCCATTTTTTGAGAAAAACATTCCTTGAGATCATTCTAGATCTCATTCACAGTATTGATGTACAAAATGCTTGCTGAAATATCTGCAGAAACAGAGCTAAGGGTCTATGATACTATCATATTATTGCACTGATTCTAAGATGCAAGCAGTGGATTTGACGAATTTGAAGGCTTAAGGAGAATGTCATCCACAAATCCTAGCTTGTTCTTCGCAGATAGTGCCTTGTGCATGGATCTGGACCACGAATGATAGTTCTCACTGGTGAGAACTTGGATGAAGGAAATAAGGACTTGAAGCTTTAGCTATAGGATTTGATGAGGATTTTTTCGAGGACTTGTTCTTGGGCATGAGAAATGTTCAAGCTAAGGAAACAAAGAGATTTAACTCAAGAAAATAAGCTTAATCTTTGAATGAACTCAGATGAAACAAAGTATCAAGAAAAATCGAACGAAATTGAAAAATTAGGGTTTAGACTGAGCGAAGATGAAATCGAAGTGAAATATCGAAATCAAAGGGAGAAAATCACTTGAAGAAATCGCGAAAATGTTTGAAGGAGAGAATCGAACAAATTTCATGATGAAATCACGGATGAATTTGTGATGAATGCAAGAATCGCGAGAATTGTGAAGGAAATGTGTTTGGAAAGGAGAAAGTTGGAGAGAGAAGATGAAAATGATGAAAACGTGCGGAAAAATATGATTAAACTGATACCATATTAAACTCAGATGTATTTGTGAATAATGCCTCAAAGTCTAGTTATTAAAATAAATGTACAGTACATCTATTTATAGACAAATGTGACCGACTTAACCATATAAACTAGGTTACATAACTAGACAAAGTGTAAAATTACATAAGGAAACAATACAACAATGCAGACTTTTAAATATAAAAAACACATAAACTCTAATAAATAATGCTTGCCGAGAGGGATGCTAGCCCCATGGGAGGGGTGTTTAGCTTGCCGAGATGCAGAACAACGCCTCCACGTTTGGGTGTAACTTGCCAGTGCGAGGGATTTAGTAGTTAGCTTTTTGAGAGGGAGGCTGGCGCCAGGGGTTTAGCTTGCCGAGAAGGAGGCCTTGGAGCTTGCCGTGTGCGGGGGAAATGGACTTTGAGAAACTTGTGAAGTAAAGATGGATCAACGCGAGGAAATGGTCTTCAACGAAATGATGAAGTAGAAAAGATAAGAATGCAAACATGGTAAAACCACATCAAAGGGGACTCTGAAATGGGATGCTACAACGGTGGCTGTAGCATTACCCATGTTTCATTTCTTCAGGCATGCACCCAGTCTAGCAATGCCTTTGGAAAGCTGTACCGCATTGCTTACACCGTCTTAGCAATGCCTTGAAGAATGTTTGTCTCCAATCCAAATTTGCACGTTTGTTAGCATCTCTTTTCTTTACAACTTATTTATGATCCATTTTCTTTCTTACTCTTATTTTTTTCCTCACAGCAAAGTGGAAGGCCTCTTCCATTTACTTGCATGCCAATTAAGTTTGGGTCTTGATGGGAGGTGATAGAGATAGAAGTCCAAATGTTACCACAAAGGTGAATCCCTAGGGATTAGCTCAAGTGAAAAAGGCCTTGAGAACTGAGTTGAATACTTTCTTTCTCAACGCTCTCCTCTTTTGATGGATGGTTTTAGAGTACTTCTAATGAAGTAGCTATTTTTTCTTTAAAATAAACTACCACTACCAAAAATTCACTTTTTATATTTTAACTACTTACTTTCACAATACATCATCTAGAAGCTAATCTATTTTTTTTTTCTATATCATTTAAATATTATATTTTTAATCTTTGCTTATTCATTTAAAATAATTTCTCTAATATCTTCATATCTTTTTATATTTACAATATCTCCCCATATACAATGTCATATATCTATGTTCTATTTTGTATTAATCCAATTTTATAATTTAAACTAAAATCTAAATTAATAAATAAATACAAAATCTCTTCACTTATATAATAAAAATTTCTCAAAGTATATTATGAGAATATGATTGTAAAAGAAATTTTTAAGATACTCTTCGGTATATTCTTTGAATATTCATCTTGATAATTGTAAAAGATGAGCGTCATTTATCTATGTTCTATTTTGATCGTAGAAGATGAGCGTCATTTATATCTTTGAGTTGAAGACTTTGTTTATGAACAACATGAAGAAATATCATTCGAGCCAGTATCTCATGAGCATACCAATGAATTATTTGACTTCATTCAATGTTATCGTCACATTCAAGATTGAGGACTGCATTCCCAACTCCAAAAGTATCTTATTGAACATCTATGGCAAATATATAGTCAATCTTAAGTACTTGTCTTTTTTAATTTCACTATGTTTAGTATAATGTTATGTTCTTGTTTTGTACAAGATGTAACCGTAATTTCCTTAATTTCACTATGTCTATGTTCTATTTTAAATTGTCTCATTTTGTATTGTTGCTCCCATTTTGTGCCACCATCCATATGATATGTGAAAAATAAAAGCATTATATTTGGCTGCCTAGAAATGCAAGGGAAGTATATAATTAATTAGCAATATAGGAAAGGGTAGATCCATAGTGACACTTGACTTCTATGGTACAATACAACAAAAATATCAACCAGTTAGCATTTTCACTCACACTTGACTTCTTTTATTTCTTTCACATCCATATGATATCCAAGTAAGAAAAACAACTGAGATTTGGATGAATATCAACTCACTATATTTGGCTATAGGTTTTCCAAAGCAAGAACATGAGATAAGTAGAACAAATCCTTCTTAAAATAACAAGGGCAATACTAGGGGGGCCATTAGGGTGCCCCGGTAGCTTGCCCCGTTAGTCTTAATTTATATATTTTTTATTTTTATTTTTTTATATCATTTTTTAATATGCTTAAACATTTTTAAAAAAAGAAAAAAAATCACAATATTATTAAATAATATTTTATTAATTATTATGTGAAAAAAAAAAAAAAAACGGGACAATCTAGTGGGATACTAAAGGGACAAAAAAACATTTTCCAAATAACAATGCATAATATTTAAGGCAAGAAAAAAAAAAAAAAAAAAACCCAACAGAGCAATGTAACTCCTCATCACTAGAGAATCATATGAATCACCAGCACGCCATAACTATTAACATGGGCACCTTCCTCGTGGCAACATATGCAAAAGGATAGCACATTATTATATCAGAAAAATATTGTAAATATATAAACAATATGAGCATAAGAAAAAGGAAGACATGGTTTGGTTAAATCTATTTTATAGTGAAAGCCAGTCCTTTACTTAAAAGATCACCATCAGAGCAATGAACTCCTCATCACTAGAGAATCTATTTTATAGTGAAAGCCAGTCTTAAAACAAATATGAGCAGCCAATTAATTATACATAAGAAATTCAGATGATTATAAATAAGCATCACGGAATGGTTCTTGTTCTGAAGTCCTGAAGTGAAACAAAAGTAAGTCCTTAAAAACAACAGCTGGCAACCGTTCTTTCCGTTCAGTAAGGGTCTACATATAAAAAATATTCCAAATTTATTTTCTTGTCTAACGAACTCATGCAATCCAACACATCAACCGACGCTAGATCACTCACAGCACAATTTATTCTTAAAAATAAAAAAAAAATCACCCATAATTGGAAGCAAACCCACGTTCTATCCCACAACAATACGCATAGTTTTCGAAACAAAAGAAACCCCAATACAATGAACAAAAGAAAACAGAACAATACAGATGTAAAAAATAAAATTCCACCAACACCTAATTCCAAAAATTAAAAAAAAAAATCCATAAGCAAAGAAAACCCTAGAACCCCCAATGCAAGGCCAACACCAGTCGCACCAAAATTCAAACAAAATCTTAACTTCGTGTTAGTAACCCAAACTTATTTTTCCAAAACAGCTCATTATTAGCACCACACAAACTCTGAGCCAGAGAGACAAACAACAAAGATGAACAAGATCTTCTTTTTGCACACATTATCAATTATTCCACACAAACTAATAAAAGAAATAAAACATGCGGGGTCAAGCCTTATAGAAGAAAGTCCTAAATCGAGATGTCAAGAAAGTCCTAAAGACTAACAGACTCCTTCGCTTCTCTTGGGGTCGATTTCGTGCGGATTGGGGAAAGACGCGCGAAGCAACGAGAAACTTGAGTGGCTCAAAGTGCAAATAGCGGAAATGGGACAAAGTAGACTTCAGTATCAGAAAACTCGTAAAGTAATATAAAATGTTTTGAAAGATAAACAGTGTTTTGCTACGTATAGCGGAATCACAGTTCATCCCTTCAAAAAAAAATTATTTTAGCTACTCTATTGGAGTTGTTTTTGGACATATTTTCTTTAGATTTTAAAGTAAAAGGTAATTTAGCTGCTCCATTGAGAGTGCTCTTAGTTTCCACGATTTTATCTTTTATCTTTTTCTATTTCTAGCTAGGCAACTTTCTTTTACACATCTCATGATACTTGGATTTTCCTTTTGCACTTACAAGGGAAGTCTTGTTGCTTATCACAAAATTAATGAAGAGGTTCAAGTCAATTGTAATTTTCAGCTTCCTTATTTTAATTAGTAATGATTTGAGCAAGTTTTGGAATAGGTACATTTACTGGGATGGTAGGTACATTTACTGCTTCAATTGAGTTCAAAAATAGGATGGTAGTAAAAAACGTATTTACACGAAGTGCATGCATAAACTGGCTGAAAATGTTGACAACAAAAACAATGTTAGGTCGAGTGATGGTCAAATAGATAAGGCAACCAACGAGATGATGATAAATGCTAGGATCAGAGAGTAGAGGGAGATCTTGATTGAGGACTTCAAATGTTGTTCCATAAGAAAAGAGGCAATCATGCCAACAAGTTGACCACTGTCAAAGAGTATGTCGAGAGCATATTTCCGGTGATTGAGAAAATACCTTTGTGAGAGCGGGCAGCTTCGAGACCAAGAAAATTTTTCAGAGAGCTAAGATCTTTGGTTTTGAAATGAGTAGAGAGAAGTTTCTTGAAAGACTCGATTTGAGGAAGAGCATTTCCAGCAACTAAGATGTCAACATATACAAGAACAATAGTGATACTTGTGTGGGTGACAAGAGTGAATAAGGAGTGATCTGCCTGAGATTGATAAAAACTTACATTAAGAAGCACAATAGTTAGTTTAAAAAATCAGTTGTGGGAAGAAGGCTTGCTTGAGGCCATAGAGGGAATTTTTGAGTCGACAAACATAGATCTCCCCCTAAGTGCAATAACCGGGTGGTGGGATCATGTAAACTTCTTCAAGAAGATCTTCGTGCAAGAAAGCATTGTTGACGTCAAGCTAAAGAATAACCCAATTTTTTGTAGCAGCGACTGCCAGTAAGCAGCGAACAATGGTCATTTTGGCAACTAGAGCAAAAGTCTCATGATAATCAAGGCCTTCAACTTGAGTGTATCCCTTGGCAACCAGTCGGGCTTTGTGCCTCTCAATGGATCCGTCAGCTTTGAGTTTGGTTTTAAAAATCCATTTACATCCAATGGGTTTCTTATCAAGTGGAAGAGGCTCGAAGGTCCAAGTGGAGTTATCTTTTAGGGCACTGATCTCAGAGGACATTGCCTCACACCAATGAAGTGGTGGGTAGCATCAGAATAACATGAGGGGTCAATACATGAGGTGAGAGCATTTAAATAAGTAATATGTGAGGGAGAAAAGTGAGAATATGAAATAAAAACAGATAAATGATAAGCAATACCTGAAGCCATTGTTGTAGGTAAAGACGTCGTGGGCTCTACATGTAAGGTGGGGCATATGTAGTCATTGAGGTAGGCAGGCCGTGTAGTGGTATAGTGAGGACAAGAGATAGGTGGAGGTGAGGGTAAGGTGGGTGGAAGTTGGAAGTTCAAGAGAGTTATGAGGTGGAGAGGTAGGTAAGGCAGGTTTAGGGACGGGAGGAGGAAATGAGGAGGTGTCTAAGAGATCCTGAACAGGGAATTATTGTTCATGGAAGGTGACGTCACGAGAATAGAAAATGGACTATGTATAAAGATTGTAGAGTGTGTATGCTTTATGAGTACTGAGTAGCCGAGAAAGACGCATTTAGTAGCAAAAGGAGAAAATTTATCATAGTGAGCACGAATAGTTTGTGCATAACAAAGGCCCCCAAACACACGAAGATGATCATAGTTGGGTGCTTTATTAAAAGAATTTCAAAAGATAATTTATTGTGGAGAGTGCAACTGGGAGTGTAGTTGATGAGATATGTTGCAGTGAGAACACAATCACCCAAAAAGGGAGGGATAAATGTGCTTGAAAATGAAGAGTGCGGGCAACATTTAGAAGGTGCCAATGTTTACACTCCGCAACTCCATTTTGTTGAGGAGTTTCAATACAAATATGTTCATGAATGAAGTCATTATTAAGTAGATATGTTTGAAATTGATGAGAAATGAATTATTGTCCATTATTAGTTCTAATGATTTTAATATTGATATTAAACGAATTTTGGACAAGAGCAAAAAAATGCATTAAATTAGTGTAAGCTTCATATTTAAAACCCATAAGGGATATATATCCAAGTGGTGTAGGAGAAATCATCAATAATTATAAGAAAATAATGAGCCCCACATAAAGAAGAAGTATGATATCCACCCTAAATATCACAAAAAATATGATTAAAATGAGAAACACTTTTATTAGCATTATTGAAAAAAGGTAATTTTGTGTGCTTAGAATGAGCACAAATATCACAATAAAAAAAAAATACATGGAAAGTCTAAAATATTGGGAATAGTAAAATTAGAGGGATGACCTAAACGTTGATGCCATAGGGTCTTATTAGCAATGGATTGAGTAGCAAAAACCATATGGAGGTTAGGACGGTACATGTAAAGCCCATTGCATAAATCACTCACTCCAATTGGTCTCATCAATTGTGGGTCTTGAAATACACAAGTGTTAGAAGAGAAAAAAAAATAAAACAAGAAGTTTGAGTGGTGAGTTGGGAAATAGATAGGAGATTAAATGAAAATGAGGGGATATAATAAACAATTGATATAGTAAGAAAGGGGGATAAAGTGCATGTCCCAATGCCCTCGACTGGGACTTTGTGGCTGTTTGGGAGTCAGAAGGAATGATTGGATTCCAGTCGGTTCAAATCGGAGAAGCAAGCTTTCTGGTGGAAGATGTGATGGCTTGCACCACTATCTACCACCCAATGGTGATTTGGAATGAAGGGAGAAACAGAGGAAGGAAAGAGGATATTACCGACAAAGTTTTCATGGAAATGAGCAATCGAAAAGGACGAAGGTGCGAGCAAGCCGATGAGTTTTTGGTACAACTCTAATGATAATCCAAGTACCGGACTGAAAGCCGAGGAGGTGATGGAACTTAGTGAATATAAGGGATGAAGAAGATAAGGGAAAAAGAGAGTTGGGTTGGACAAATTGGTCATGGGAAGGGTATAGGAAGATCAGTTCTAGCCTAATACCATGTTAAGAGACAAGGGAAAGACGTATTTGCATAAAATCTATATATATTTCTTTATATTCAGCTTTACAAATATATAGATGTTAAAAAGGGACTAAGTATAGAAATTTACATAAAAGGTAAGTAGACCAATGTGATTGATTTTTAAGATTAAGTAATTCCTGATTTTGTGCAATCTAAAAAATATGGGAAGATATGGTGTGTTAATAACATGAGTACCACATTTTTATAAGCTAGCTTTTACAACCCCCAAACTTGCTCTTTGTGTATTGCCTTGGGAAAACATAGTGTTGTTATATGGTTAAATATTGAATGAAGACTTGAAATAGAATTTAGTTTTGAGATTTATTACATATTTGATAATGAAATTATAAGAAATGTTAAAATTTTGCTAAAATTAAACAAAAAATGAATGATCTTGATGCAGCTTGGTACAATAAAATGATTCCTACAACTCATTAAGCAAAAAATAGGAAAACGTATTGCAAATTAAAAGCATATGTACTATCCCATCGGGACGAAGATTGTTCATTTTCGCTTTCTTCTCTGACGTACGACGCTGTGTTTAGGGTTATAAATGAACCAGGCTACTCGACAGCCCGCTCAGTACTCGCTCGGTTAAATTCGAATCGAACTCGACTCGTAAAAAAAAAAAAAAAAAAAACTCACTCGTGAAAGCAAATGCCCGCTCGATTAATAAATGATACATACCCGACAAAACTCAACTCGACTAAGGCTCGTTAAGGCTCGCTCGTTTATGCTTGAGTTGACTCGTTAGGTCGACTCGATTAAAATTCATTTATATATTAATAAACATATACACATATATATATGTTATATATAGGTATTGCTAATAATATAAGTATAGCATTTTTATAATTAAATATGTAATATGTAATTTTATTATTTATATCTATATAATAAATATATTTCATAATTATGTTTTATAATTTGTATAATAATCAGTCTATAAAATTTAATAATTTCATATATTAGTACGTAGAAAACATGTGAAATATGTATATGCTATTATATTATGTGTATTTATTAATAATATATATAAGTATATTACATATTGTTATGATAAATAGATATCAACTAAGGTATTAAATATTAATTTTTTTATTAATTAATTAATTATTTATTTTTAAATTTTATTCAAAAATTTTAAAAAAAATCGAACTCGAGCTCGAGTCGGAAGTTTGGTTAATCGAGTCGAGCTTGAACAAATAATAAATAAAAAGTTTGAGTATTTTGAGTCAAGCTCAAACTCGACAAGCCAAAATTCAATTTGGATCGTTTCATTTGCAGCCCTAGTTGTGTTATCCCAAGGCAATATGACTCTGGACTCTAAAGAAAGTTATGAAAAATTGAAAATCTTGCAAGTGCCTTGTCTGTGATAATTTTATAGCATTTGAGGGTGCAAAAGTGTTATTTCATGATTTAGGTGTAGTTTGGATCGGGAGATGAGATGACATGAGTTTTGAAAGTTAAATAAAATATTAATTTTTGATATTATTATTGTGTTGGTATTTAAAAAAGTTGAATTGGAATTAGAAAAAGTTGAATTATTAATTATATTTATATAAAGATTTAAAAAAATATAATGATAAATTTGAAATGAATTGAGATAAGATGAGCTCAATCTCGAATCCAAACTGGGCGTACTCTTTACACCTGACGGATGAGATGTGGGCCTCATGGTTCATGGTGGGGTACTTTATGTTCAGTCAATTATGCGGGCTACTATGTCATCCATCTTTCTAATTATTCTTCGCAAATTATTCTGGTAATAATTTATTCATGTATATTCATAATAAAATATATATGGCATCCTCATATGCTAAAACAAAAATGTTATTTGTACATGGATCATATGTAAATATTTTAAATTTAATTATTCATATTTTTTATTTTTATTTTCCTCTTATCATGTTTTTTATTTTTTTTTATATTTCAATTAACGTGATGTCACCAATTCTATAAAAAAATACTCTTAACATTACTCATACTAAAAAAATTACTTAAGGCAAGCAGTGAGTACGGTATTTTCATAAGCTAGCTTCTTCAGCCCCCACACTTCCTGTGTGTATTGGAAAACACACCGTTGTTGTATGGTTAAATATTGAATGAAGATTTGAAATCCAATTTAGTTTTGAAATTTATTATATATTTGATAATGTGACGGCCCACTTTCATGTGTTCCTAAAATCTAACTTCACTTTGATATGTTCAAGAAGTCTAACATCCCTTCCAAAATAATAATAAAAATATTAAAAAAATATTATTTTAAAAATATTTATTCAACTTTTATTATAACTTATCCTATCTCAACTCACTATCTAGGCAGCACTTAATTAGTTCAATTGAAGTCGTTTAGGAACACAATAACAAAGTGATATAATATATAAATAAAGTGAGTAAAAATATAAGCAAAAACAACAACAAAAATTAAAAAAAAAAAAAAAAAACCAAATTCCATTCTTCCAATAGTGTCAAAACTTTTTGACATATGTTATAATCTAAAAAATATGCTAAACTTTGGAAACGAGGTATATATGAATTACAAAAAAAAAAAAGAAGAGATAGTTATATGTGGAAGATAAACTAAACTTTGGATTTTTTAAATAATGTATAACAATAAATTATAATAAAAAGTTTTAAGTGCTACATGAAATAACTTAATTTTATATTATATTAATTTTACTTTATAATCTTTTATAATTATTTAATTAAAATATATTTAATAAAAAAATCTACGTTTCACCAAACGTAGATTTAATACCAAGCCAAATTAGAGAAAGCAAAATCTACTCCGGTAGGCTGTACAATAGGCCCACCTACACAAACCAAAAGCCCATAAATTTGAGAGAGTGATGATAAGCCCCGAATGCCGTATGGATCACTCACGACTCTCTATTTCACCCACTGGTAAGGATCCAATGGATTCTATAACGGCATGAAAAATCTAAGATCATATAAAGAGGTAAATTCAAACTACTAGCCCGAGTCTAGTTCAAATCAATTAACGGATGAGGTTATTGCAGAGCCTAAAAAAAAGCCCTCCGACCTCTATATTAATTAGAAGATGCTAACCAACCAAGTAAGTGAAGACTACTTAAGCACTTCGTTATGAACATCGATTAGTACATCTGACTTTAGCATTGGAGGCGTTCCAATACCCTTCAAGCCTTTCGCAATTCTCTTTTCTATTGCAGGTTCACGGAAGGTGATCAAGAGTTCAATACACGTTTACAACAGTTAGTATTATTTGTGGGATCTTTTCTGCATCTCAACATGCCTTTCGCATATCTACGACCACGTGTCAGATCTTGATTCACTTACATCTATGGTGATGAATTAAGAAATACTCTGTATTCTATCCGTTCATGATGCTTGATTTATCTTTTCTCCTTTACATTTTCAATTGATTTGGTTGTTTTTTTCATTTTTTTTCTTTCCCTCTTAATAATGATTTAGATCTTTTTTTTTTTTTATTCCTTTCACATCAACTTATCATTACGATTGATTAACAGATTAAGTTTGTTGTGGTTCTGCTAATTTTTTTCAAACTAATATTATGGAAATACTAAATAAATGGTTTTGAGTGTTGCATTTAATGCAATAAACATGGTATATAAAATGCAAGAAGGCCATGTGCATCCATATGATTGGCTTGTATATTTTTTTCTCAAAATAATTGGCTCGTATTTCATCATCTTGTTTTCAGCTTCTTTTTATGATAGCTTTGTATAAATTTTACTTCAGCGTTTGGTTATGTGCATTTAAGCCAAAAAATCCTCTACCAAACAAGGAAGTAGGACTAGAAATCTTGTACATAGTAAGCAACATCAGCATATTAAAAACAAATTATTATAGAATGTCTCCCCTCACTGTAGAATAAAGCAATAGTAATATTGTAGTTACAAAAACACTAAGACAAGGAAGCAGAAGGAGAAGAAGAACAACAAAGAGATGAAGAACCTTGCATCAAGGTTCAACTCATCTCGTCTAATTGTTGGGAATCGGGCCGTTCGATAAACAATAAATGTGAAGCCACGCAACGGATGCAACAAAGAGAAATGAAACAGAGACACACAGAACAGTGATGGACACCAAGATTTGAAGTGGTTCGGCTTAACACAAGCCTACGTCCACTGTTAGGTCGGTCTCAATGAATTCCACTATAAAACAGAAATGGAGTACAGTGATTTGAATCATGTGATTCTTACACTAGAAACACTAAATCTCACTTACAAGTTGCAAAGCTCTCTCTCACAACACTCAAGCCCTTACAAATAGCTCTCCACTCTCAAAATCAAACAAGAAATAACACAATTATGAGCTCTTACGAACTGCTGCGTTCATCTTCTCGGGACTCTTCTCACTTGAGTGAAATCCTGAGCTCCTCACAACTACTGTGTTCAAATAAACGCGATCCTTTTATAGGCAAGAGCTCACTCGAGCGAAACACTATTCCAGACGGCGCTAACCCTAGTACCTGGAAGCGATGCAACCCTAGGATTGACTCTTGCTCGAGCGGGAGGTCGAGTGAGAGTCGAGCAAAATCTCTACCTGGATCTCACTCGAGCTAGATGTCGAGCGAGGGTCGAGTGAACTCTCTATTTGATGCCTCGCTCGAGCGGGATGTCGAGCGAGGGTCTAGCGAAGTTACGGGTTGAAGCTACCGCTCGAGCGAGGGTCGAACGAGGGTAGTCTGATGCGCTAAATTGAACTCAATTCAAGCCACATCTCCAACACTAATTATTATACTTTTCTCAAACTTTCTATATTTTTATTTTGCATAAAATAATTATTGGATTGAAATCTTGATCCTTGAGCTCATAATACAAATTGCTTTTTTAGATCCTGGTCAGCAGCCATCACACATGCTTTGGACATCATCATCCATCAATGATCAAACCCCTCCATTCTCTTGCTCTGTTGGCACGCCACTGCTGTCATCTTGCTCCATTAAGTTACCGTTAATTGCGTGAGGGTTTAATTTTGCTGAAGTGAATTATATATATTGTATAATCCAATGGATATACCATTGATTGATTTAGTAATCTGTGAATATAAATCAGGTAATATTCTCATGAGAAATAGAGATAAAATAATCCAACCAAAGGTAGGAAATAGGATAAGTAGTAGATAGGTGCATGGGAGAACACCTGAGATGTAGCAAATAAGGCTAGCAGAACGGTGATAGCAAGCATTAGGAATGGGCCGGAATAACTCCATCAATACTAGGAAGTAAACACATACAACTCCAATGAAAAGAGATGATTATGCTGTGTCTGGAATTGAGAGGAGTTTGAATTCTCATACTTTACTTGAAGAAGGTTCGTCAACACTAGAATGAGATTTTGGAAGGTGGTTAGGTGTTGGAATGTTAAACCAAGAAATGATCATTGCAACCCCTGCAAATCAAAACCAAGACAATAAATTTTAAGTAGTTTCCCACCGTCAAATTGATCAAATCATCAAACACCACAATGCTGTCGGGCACAATAAGTAATGCAATAGTCATTTAACCTTTCTAACTTGGCATTGGAATTCAATATGATATAGGGGGAAAAACAGGGACCGTTGTGATTTTAATTAGGCATTGGATCGCACACTCTCAACGAATGTTTGATCAAACCATTCCTCTGTTTTGCCTTGCCTTAAAACTTGAGGCGTAACAAAATAATTTTATCGAATTTTTAACATTTTTTATAATTTCATTATCAAATATATAATAAATCTCCAAACTAAATTCTATTTCAAATCTTCATTCAATATTTACCCAAACACAAAATCTTCATTCAATATTTATCCATACACAAAAATTATTACAATTTTAGAACCTCTAAAAAACAAAAATAATCTTAATAACTATATTTAAACAATTCTTCAAATATACCTATTTATTTTCAGAAATGCTACTTTGCCCACCCACTTTGACACTTCAAGTTCATGCATTTTAATACATATTATTAGTGTATTGATATTTTTTTATTATTTTTTATTTTTTTTAAAAAAGTTCTAAAATGATAAAAAAATGTATAAAAAAATTTGAGAAAAAATTTTAAAAATAATACACTAGTGGTACAAATGAAAGGTGTTACTCAGGCACCAGAGTAGCACCATTCATTTTTTTTTTATGAACTCTAGTACAATTTTTTTCAAGAAAAATATTCAGAAATGGCTCTCTACTTTCTCAAAATCCAATAAAAAATAAATTCTCAAAATTCTTCTGAAAAATAATATCTTGTACTAAAGCGAGAAAGAAGTTTTCTTTGTTAGCTTTCCTTTCACCACGGTCAAGGAAAAGCATGGAAGTCATGGACTAGCCCACGAAAAATTATTAGTTAATTTGCTAAAGATTTATGGCCTAATTGGCATAATCTCTAACTTTCAAAATAAAGGTCTAGAGTTCAAAACGACCATTCCCCAGTATTAAAAAAAAATTCATTATTTAATTTAAAAAATAATTTACTTTTTGAATTAAGTAAATTTTACTTCATAAGAGTTTAAAAAATATATTAAAAAAGAAGAGTTGCATTATAATTTGTATAAAACAAAGTGGGTGCATGCCTGAAGAAACAAAACATATATATAAGCAAGAACCATCTCGTACTTTTTGAGATCCACCAATTTCTATTATGTATCAGAAAGATGAATGAAACATGTATCCAATGAAGTCTATTTAGCAAAACAAACAAAAATGAATGATCATATGTATGTACTAACGCTTGAAAAACAGAGGAGATGATCAAAGATGCAGCTTAGTACATCAATAAAATGATTCCTACAACTCATAAACCAAAGAGGAAGACGTATTGTACTAACCCATCGGGACAGAAATTGTTCGTTTTCGATCGCTTTCTTCTCTGTCGACGCTGTGTACTTTTCCAAAGGCAATACACACAAAGAAAGTGTGGGGGCCGAAGAAAACTAAGGCCTCATTCACATTCAAAATGCAATATTGCATTAGTACAAAAAATACTAAGGCCTCATTCATAGTCAAAATAATATTGCATTAGTTCCAATATTGATACAAAATAATATTAGCGAACCTTCTTCCAGTACTATATTAGAATTCATTGTCTTTTCCATTCGAGACACACAGCATAATCATGTCTTTTTTCATTGGAGCTGTATGTGTTTACTTCCTAGCATTGATGGAGTTATTCCAACCCATTCCTAATGCTAGCAATCACTGTGCCGCTAGCCTTATTTGCTATATCTCGAGTGTTCTCGCATGCACCTGTCTACTACTTATCATCTTCCCTACCTTTGGTTGGATTATTTTATCTCTATTTTTCATGAGAATATTACCTTATTCATATCCACAGATTACTAAATTAATCAATGGTATATAAGTCAAATTATTCAATACATATGATTCAATCCAACAGTATTTCAATCCAAATAATGTTCAAGCACAATCAAGCTCTCAAGAAGTTAACGGTAACTCAATGGAGCAAGATGGTGGCAGTGGCGAGCCAATAGAGCAAGAGGATGGAGGGGTTTAATGGCTGATGATGTCCAAAGCGTGTGTGTTGGCTGTTGATCAGGATCTCAAGGCAAGTTCTATTATGAGCACATGGATTATGATTTCAATCCAAATGTTTGGTAAAAGTGTAATACTTAGATGATATGACTTGAGATGGTACATTGCCTAAACTACATTACTACTGCTTTATTCTGCAGTGAGGTGAGACATGTTATATAATAATTTGCTTTCAATGTACTGATGTTGCTTTCTAATACATCTATTCTGGCTATGTACAAGATGTAATTTCGATTTGAGATCATTTTTCTAGTCTTACATGAACAGATAGAATACATAGCATCTCTTGATTCATCACCATGAGTTTAAGTGAATCAAGATCTAGGGGTGACTATAAATACCAATACCTTAAAACTGCTGAACATCATCAGATCATGTGAGTTCAAGCTCCAATTCTATATTCACACAGAGAGAGAGAGAGAAAGAGAGAGAGAGAGGGAGAGAGAGAGAGTGTGTGTGTGTGTGTAACACCCCACTCCGACCCCAAATTTTCTTGTGAAATTATTGGTTTCAAATTTGTCTATAGTCCATTTGAGATTTTCAAATATTTAAATTTCAGACTGAGTTTATTTAGTTATTTATTTATTTATTTATTTCTCTCTTTAAACGAATTCTAGAGTTCTTTTTCCATTAAAATTCTTAAATACCCAAATTTGTTTTTGTTTTCTTTTTGTATTTAAAGATATTGATATCATGTATTTAAAATTCTATTCCGATTCGCATCCCACTCAGGATTTCTCTCGATTTTCTTTATAGTGTATTCTTCACATCCATGGCTTGCACGTTCCTATCTTCAGTTCATGACAATAGTTTTGTGCTTAATAGATATTTATTCACATTTTTTTTAATTTTATTTTCCTGATTTTTTCTGTTTTTCTATTAATAGATATAACTCCTAAACACACGCCATGCACACCTGCCATCTAGTAACTTCTTCATCTATTTTCGGCGCAGTTAGTATTATAGATATGAAATTTCCTTTCAATCTACGATTTCCTTCACTGTCTGTATCCTCTGCACGCACGTTTTACACTAGGATTCACGGCCACACCTTTATATGTTTACACGTTAATTTCACAAGCCACACTTGGAGACCTTTGCGGATACCTTATTCTTCACTTCGCAGTTTCTAGTATAGCCCTCAAACCCATGCATTCGTCTCTCCATCCCTCATCTCTCTAGGGTTCCTTTTGGCTTTTCAATAACCTCTTTTTATACATATACGTATATGGTTAAATATTCTTCATCAAGAATCCTCAAGCCGCAAACCTCCATGGATGTCGTCGTCTCATGCACGGCGTTTTCTGGTGTTTAAACTAAGACTGCAATTTTTTTAGCCACCCCCGTCACTACCTCCACCAGTAGGTTGTCCTTATCATCACGGAAGGCCAATCCGAGATCCTCGGCAGCCACCTTTGTACACCACACACGATCGACAGGTCGCCTAGAAATCCCCTGTTTTTGGCAACCCGAAACAGAGGATCTCCTTTTCAGTCTTCCTTATGTGGTTTCTCTTCATTATTTTAAATGTTGTTCTCTTTCTCCTCACTTTCATAACTCTTAGCAGACACCCTCTCATCGTCCTCACACCCGAAGGTTTATTCCTCCATCACCTTCTCCTTCACAGTCGGGCTTCACTTTCTCACAAATATTGTCTCTTTAGTTCTCTGTGAGATCCACCACCCAGCCCCTCCATAACACCACCCAATGCTGCCGAGACCACACGAAAATGTGAGAGGGCGTTGCTCTGTTTTGCACCACCAAAATAGGAGAATTATTTCCCCCACCGTAAGCCAAGAAGCCATCACAAGCGTCGCAGCCCTCCACCGGTGCCATGCTCACCTCCTATGTCCATGGTTCCACCACCGTGCACGAGCTCCATTCCTCTCAATAAATCACTAGAACCTCATCGGTTTGTTCTATCTCGGTTTACTCTCTCTCGTTCTCACTGTGTCCCTCTCGCTCTCTCTCTCTCTCTCATCAGTGTTCGATCTTGCTTTTTGTTGGTAACCACCGTAAGCCCTGGTTCCTTCGCTTGTTGCCTCTGCCTCATGGTGAGTCTTCATCGTTTGAACTTTGGATCTTACGTGTTTATTTCCCTGTAAGTCAAAAGTTTTGTTTTATTTTTTTATACGTCATATTTGCGTAGTTAACGGGATGCATGTTTTGCAAGATTTATTCCTTTTGCCCTCAATTTTAAAGCAAGCTATTTATAGTTATTTCTTTCAGTGGGTTGATCTTATTTTCGACTTCACGGGCTCGTATTCTCTTGAGTCTTTTTTTTTAATTGTATTTTTTGTTAACTCATTCGGGAATTAAATATTTTTTGGGTTCAGTTAGGCTCTAAATTATTTTGGATTCATAATTTAATTTATTTTAGATCGAAACGTAGGTGTTGCATTATTTGAGAAAGTTGGGTTTTTGATTTCTTAAGGAAATCGGTATTTGTGTTAAAAATTAGGTCAAACGTATCAAGTAGATATTGATGGTTTTGAGAAATGATGTAATTTTAGGATTATGAAAATTTTAGGTTTTGGAGGAATTTGATGATTTTAGTACTTTAGGTTTAAATATCAGAATACATGGGTGATTTAAGAATTTACGGATGTGCATGATTATTTTTATAGGTGACGATTAATTTGTGTTCAACTTTATTGAAGATATTTCTGAAAAGCTAATAAGTTCAGGTAAGCGGAGCTCCTATACTTGGCTTTGTATCAAATGTAGACTGAGGTTGACTTTCTGAAAATTTATGCATGTTTCGTTATGAAATAAGAACTTGAGAAAAACCAATTTCAGTCATTTCTTTGCATTGCTCATAAAGCTTATATAAAAGAAAGAAAAAATGTTTCTGTCATGCATTGTGTAGACATGAGTTTACTTTTGTCATGTTGTTTCTGAAATATGAAAAAGAGCGATATTGATGATCTGAAAATTTGTACATTGATTTTATAAAGATGTTCTAACTCTGTTTTGTTTATATAAGAATGATTCTGAAAATAATTTGGAACTATATGTTATTTTGATGAGTCTGAAAACTTTTTGCATGGTATACTGGTTTGTATCTAACTCTGTTTCTACTTTGCTCTGCTCTGCCCTGTCTCTGCTCTATTTGGGTTGGTACCAACTTCTCTGTCTCTGATTGCACCCATTTTGGAAACAAATTGGTTTATTGTGAACTTTTCTGTGTGCACACTCGGAACTTTGAGAATGATTAAGGGAAAGTTTCACCTATGTCTCTGCTTGATTTGGCTATCGGGATTAGTACAACCCTACCACGGGGGTTAAACATGATCTCTATCTGTAAGATGCTCTGTTTTGATATGATGATGTTGTTCAGTTTTGTTATGCCAAAATACTCTGTATTTTATATGATTTAAAAATTGTCGCTCTGTTACGTTTAAAAATGTGTTTTGTTCTGCATCTTAAAATTGAAGAATATTTTTTCTCTGCATACTGTACTTTGAAAATGCTCATGTTTGTACTCTGGTATATGTCCTCCACTTACTGAGTTGATAGCTCACCCCTTATCTCTGAATATTTTTTTCAGATGAATTTGGATATTTCAGCCAATGATCGGATTATAAATTATTGGGTAAGATGGCTTAAGAATTGTTGATAAAGCATATAAAATTTACACGAATATTGATAAGGTTTAGTAAGAAAATATTATTGTATTTTGGTGACTTAACATTTTTGGAATTAATGATATTAAGGAAGTGGATTTTAAGACCAAGTTTTATATGATATTTGAAAATTTTAAGTTTATAATTATAGTGTTGAATGTGAGTATATGTAATAGATAATAACTCTCGAGCCTCTACGGGACCGGGATGTTATAGAAAGAGAGAGAGAGAGAGAGAGAGAGAGAGAGAGAGGATACATCTTTCATGCACCTCTACGTCTTACTACTCTGATTTTTGCAAAGAGACTTTCAAAAAGTAAGCACTAGAAATTAAAGACTCATAATTAGAATATGATAAATTCTTAAGAGAGAGAGAGAGAGAGAGAGAGGAGAGAGAGAGAGTTACTAAGCCAAAAGGCAATCTTCCATCTTGTTTTGAACTTCTTCTCCACCTTTCTTTCCTCGGGAATGGGGTCCTACATGATCCAATCCCAATTTTTTGTTTAGCGGTTAGGAATTTCTACACATCTAAAAAAAAAAAACCATTAAATTTTCACATTCTTATCATTTGAAACCAAAATATAAATAAAAAGCTTATATGAGGGGTGGGGGAAATGGAGGCATATCATATTAGTTTTCGTTAATTATTTTGAGGAAGCTCCTATTTTTCTATGGATACAATGGGCATTGATTTAATCACCTCAAGGACCGGTTTACTAGCGCCGTTGATCTGTCCATTCCCCTTATCAAGGCCTTGTTAAGACGATTTATGAATAATAATAGGATAGTTTGTGAATTGTAGAGAAATTATTTGAATTAAAATATTGTTTTAAAGAGTTTTAGAAAACTAGAGAAATAAATTGAATAAAAAAAATTATAAGTTACATATTGTTAGATTATTTTATTATTATTATTTTGATTTCGCGGCCTGGGCTGCTCAGTGACGTCCAAACAAACTAGTCTTGCACAAAGATTGAATGAGTGGGACAGTGGAGCTTTGAGATCATTTTGATGCCTAAGTTAGTAAAATTGTAGAGAGTGTATGGAAGATTAATATGAAAGTAGGGATAGATGAATTAACCTGGGAACCGTGAAGTTTCTGGCTATTTATAGGGGTTGGTGTGCTCTGGGCGCGGGCATGGTCGCTTTTTTGTCAGCTCGTCAAGTCATCATTCCCTTTGCCTTGTTTGGGCGAATCTTCATGTCACACTGGTCTGACGGCGAGTTGTCCCCTCTTCAATACCATGTTAGCCCCTACTTTACTCCAAGGGCGTGCCTGACTTCCTGACTTGTATTTAATGCAGTGACGGGAACTCTGGCTGCGCATTTAATGCCCCAGGGGCTTCAGACGCCTCTACTTGGTTCTGCATTAAATGCGACGTGGCCCAAGCCGACTTCTACATTTAATGCGCCGTGGGTGTGTCTGTCTTCTCCTAACTTGGTTTTGGCCATCGTATGACTTGTTGTACTGGTAACCTCTCGCCTAGTCTACCCTAAGGTCACCTCCTATCCCGAGTCCGGAGCTGGCTACCTTAATAGAATGGGCGAGACAGAGCTTCCTTTGGATTTAGGCCTTTCCGAACTCATAATGGGCCTAACTTAAGTAGGAGACCAACCAAGGTTGGACTCAACATAAACAGGAGACTAGCCAAGGTTGCTTTGGTGGATATCTTGACTTCTTAGGCCAAGCATCTTTGGCATGCTTGGGCCACAAATATCAATGTCAAGAAGACCCACTTGGAAGTCCATAGCTGCTTGAGCATATGATAGTTGCAAAATTTGTGTTTTTGCCAACACCACATTACCCTGATAAAACTAACATCTTATACTTAGTAGTAGCCATTCTTTCTATAATTACAACCAAATCTGCAGAAACAATAGGAAGTGTTAAGACAAAAAGCCAGTCGTTGTGTGTATGCAATATTAATGTAGAACATGGGATAAGTCACCATCCACAAAAAAATAAAAATAAAAATCTTGTGCATAGATGGACACCAATCCGGCTTAAGCAAAATTTGTACCAAACAAGATGCTCCATTAAAATATAGACATTTCTTCAGGCAATTTAGTCATGAACATAAATGGGTCGTTAAAGTGTCAATATGATTTCTTATATGAATGATAAGCTAAATATCTAATGAAAGAGTGACCTTCCATGCATGACTCTAAATACCTAAACTCTATAAATTGAATTACTCCGAGTATGTCAGAAGCCCCCATGCATAACTTAACGAGCTTTTAAGGAAAGGTCTTTTCTCAAAACTTATATCAAGCAGAATCAAATGAGGATTACTTACTCTAATCAAACCAGCAGGAAGCCAGAATAAGATCGAGTGATATCTCTATAATTAAGTTTTTTTCCTTGTATAAGTAATCGTTGCATAAGTAATTGTTGCAAATACTACACTTCTGCTTCAATGTTTTAGGTTGCAAGTTATCTCATCAAGATGTATCCAATTTTGCAAAGGACAAGCCTGGGATGAGCTATAGACTCGGACATTTTGGATAAGATTGACTTCTAAAATATATCCATAACCTCAATGCCAAAGAGAATGACAACCAAGATATGGTATACTCATTCCATTTAAACAGTGATCACAACGCCATGTGAAATTATTATAGAAAAACTCCCTTTCCTGTGTGATGTTTCGTGTCCAAGATATCGCTAACTCTCTCATTGCAACAACAAGTGCTTAATATCAGTACAAGACATGTGGAAATGGCCCAAAATCCAACGCCTTGAACTTGTCGGTAGCAGTACTTTCCCTAACACTAAGAGCGTACTTGAACATCATACAGAAATATGGAAACTCAGGCAAAATTTGAAAAATCACAGGACCTCGAAAATATGACCCAGAGTTAATCCAACAGTAGTTGGTAAACTTAAAGTCGAAAACCAACACCAATTAATTAAGGGCCCGTTTATTTTGGGAAATAAAGTCAAAACTCTCAAATTCATGTCCAATTCATCATTTAATTTTTTTAAATCTCCATACAAAATATAATAAAAAATTTAACTTTTTCAAATTTCAAAACTACTTTTTTAAATCTTTATACAAAATTAATATTAAAAAAATATTTTATGATAATATTTTATGATTTTTTTCACTTTTATTTTATTTTATTTTATCTTTATCTTTAAAAATAAATACAACAAATCTCCCAATTCATAGTCAATAAGGGAAAAAATTAAGAAATAAGAGAGAGAAAGAACCTGGGTCAGGGCCTTTAGGGGTAGTAGCACAAACTTCTTGATTAGTGCAGCCTTGACAAGCGTTGGATTTTCCGGCAGACTCTGATCGGGGCCCAGGGCAATCTGAATATGAAAACGAATGAGGAAAAAGGGGAACAAAAATACAGAATTTTAGAGGGACCCAGTAAAAAAAATCCAATAACCTTTGAAGAGTTACGGAGAAAAACGATTGAGACGAAGAGCTTAAGCTTGTTGGCGTTGTCTGGGATTTCACCATTCTCCATGTTCGCAGCTTTGTTCTCTGCTTCAACTGAGAGACCCAATCTAACGGGAAGAAAGAACACCACTTCAAATCTGGTCTGGATAGAAGGATGTGGTTCGGATCGATTATCCGCCGTTTCAATACGGTCCTAAATGAAACGTGGAGTTTCGTCTGCGTTTCATTTAGTGAAGAGAACCCCTAATATTTGCCCCCCCACCATACGAAGAACTCGCCCAGCAAATGAAGATAAACGCCCAGCAGAAGAGAACTCCCCCCCTTCGTCCTCCCGCGCCCCGTCGCCGTCGCCGTCGCCGCTCCACATCTCATGCTACGAAGCCGTCCCATTTCTCAGAGAAGGGTAAATCCCTTATCCCCTTCTCATTTTTCATATTTTTCGTGGTTCCCTTTTGTTTGGTTCTCAGAAAATTGTTTGTATTTTCATATGGTGATTCTAATTTGGTTTTGGAAATTCATACGAATTTGTCACTTTGCAAACTTGGGTTATGATCTTTATTTACTTTGTTTAAGTTTTCTGTTTTTGATGTTCATTTTAAGGAAGAACATCTTGTGGGTAGAAGATACAGGCATCTCTGTAGTATACCAATTGCCTTGATTCCAGAAATAACACAATTTTATTATTTTGGTTGCTGTACCAGTGGGCATCTTTAAAATTATATGGGCAAAAGCCACACACTGTGAAGCATCTTTATGTCTTAAGAATGCCTAGTAAAAAAAATTTTATGGTTGGGATTCTCTGTCTCATCAATTTGTATTGAAGTTAGGCAAATTTAGTTAGGCAAATTTGGGAGGTTCCTTTTACTTGAACCTGTGCTTTATGCACGATTAGAACTTATAATTCAGGAGTCTCTTTTTTCGGCTGGTATTGAAGTCTTGCAAATTTAAGAGGTTCCTTCTGCTTGAATTTGTTTGTCTATTTTTCTGCATGATTTTTATTTTGAGTTTCTATACTCTCAGTGACTATGCATCATGTCATATATCTTTTTAATTCCTGTTTTACTTTTTTAATCATTTGATGTGAAATGAGCTTGTTTGTGCAACCTTCTTTCAGACATTGAACTTGGCATTGTCGTTTGCCATATTGCGAGTACTTTTAATAACAAAAATGATTTATACAAGTTGTTACCTGCAGGGAAGGCCATATCGCGAGAATAGAGAATTTCAATTCTGGTTTATCATATTTTACTTTAGGTTGAAGAAGACTGAAGACAATCTAGTCATTTCTCTAACAAAATGGGGGATCATATAGTAATTTTGTGCCTTGGACTGCAATACAGTCGTCTTTAGAGGACTGTATATAGCAGTACTCGTATTGATAAACATATGGTTGTTTTTCTACAAACATGATAAGTAGGGAAGCGATCATACATTGACATAATATATGTGAAGGATGAGTTAATTAGTAGGTCATTTCGTTCAAATACAATGGAATAATGAGAGGCTTGGACGTCTGGCAATAAATGATTGAGGAGAGGCATTGTTTCCATATGTTCTTATTTCTCTTTTTCTGTCTCGACTCGCGTCTCACAATCTTCTTGGAATTTCTGCGGGTTTTCGTCTTTGACAGATAAGCACCAACCAGACGCAGCCTATGCAAAAAACACTTGAGTGGCTATGATAAGGAGAATGGACAGATCAACGGAGTTAGTAAACCGGCCCTTGAGGTGATTGAATCAATGTCCATCGTGTCCATAGAAAAATAGGAGCTTCCTCAAAATAATTAATGAAAACTAATATGATCTGCCTCCATTTCCCCCACCACTCATATAAGCTTTTTATTTATGTTTTGATTTCAAATGATAAGAATGTGAAGTTTACTGGTTTTTTTCGAGATGTGTAGAAATTCCTAACCGCTGAATAGGAAATTGGGATTGGATCATGCAGGACCCCATTCCCGAGGAAAGAAAGGTGGAGAAGAAGTTCAAAACAATAGAGGTGGAATATTGGCTTCTGGGTTGGTAACTCTCTCTCTCTCTCAAGAATTTATCATATTCTAATTATGAGTCTTTAATTTCCAGCACTTACTTTTTGAAGGTCTCTTTGCAAAAATCAGGGCAGTAAGACATAGAGGCACAAGAAACAGGTATCCTCTCTCTCTTGTTGGAATATAGAATTGGAGCTTGAACTCACATGATCTGATGATGTTTAGCAGTTTTAAAGGTATTGGTGTTTACAGTCACCCCCAAATCTTGATTCACTCACACCCATGGTGATGAATCAAGAGATGCTATGTATTCTATCCGTTCATGTAGGACCAGAGAAATGATCTCGAATCGAGATTACATTACATCTTGTAAATAGCCAGAATAGATGTATTAGCAAGCAACACCAGTACGTTGAAAGCAAATTATTATATAACATGTCTCACCTCACTGCAGAATAAAGCAGTAGTAATGCAGTTAAGGCAATGTACCATCTCAACTCGTACCATCTAAGTATTACACTTTTACCAAACTTTTGGACTAAAATCATGATCCATGGGCTCATAATAGAACTTGCCTTGAGATCTTGATCAGCAGCCAACACACACGCTTTGGACATCATTAGCCATCAAACCCCTCCATCTTCTTGCTCTGTTAGCTTGCCATTGCCGTCATCTTGCTCCATTGAGTTATCGTTAACTACTTGAGGGCTTGATTGTGCTTGAACATTATTTTGATTGAAATACTGTTGGATTGAACTATATGTATTGAATAATTTGACGGATATACCATTGATTAATTTAGTAATCTGTGGATATGAATCAGGTAATACTCTCATGGAAAATAGAGATAAAATAATCCAACCAAAGGCAGGGAAGAGGATAAGTAGTAGACAGGTGCATGCAAGAATGCCCGAGATGTAGCAAATAAGGCTAGCGGCGCGGTGATAGCTAGCATTAAAAATGGGTCGGAATAACTCCATCAATGCTAGGAAGTAAACACATACAGCTCCAATGAAAAGAGACATGATTATGCTGTGTGTCTCGAATGGAGAGGAGCTTGAATTTTGATACAGTACTGAAGAAGGTTCGCCAATATTATTTTGTATCAATATTGGAACTAATGCAATATTATTTTGACTGTGAATGAGGCCCTAGTATTTTTTGTACTAATGCAATATTGCATTTTGACTGTGAATGAAGCCTTAGTTTTCTTCAGCCCCCAAACTTCCTCTGTATTGCCTTTGGAAAAGTACACAGCATCGACAAAGAAGAAAGCGATCGAAAATGAACAATCTTCGTCCTGATGGGTTAGTACAATACGTCTTCTTCTTTGGTTTATGAGTTGTAGAATCATTTTATTAATGTTCTAAGCTGCATCTTTGATCATCTCTGTTTTTCAAGCGTTAGTACATACATATATATGATCGTTCATTTTTGTTTATTTTGCTAAATAGACTTCATTGGATATATGTTTCATTCATCTTTTTGATACATAACAGACTTGGAGGATCTCAAAAAGTACAAGATGGTTCTTGCTTATATATATGTTTCGTTTCTTCAGGCATGCACCCACTTTGTTTTATACAAATTATCATGCAACTTTTCTTTTTTAATATATTTTTTAAACTCTTATTAAGTAAAATTTACTTAATTCAAAAAGTAAATTATTTTTTTAAATGAAATAATGAATTTTTTTAATACATTTGGGGAAGGGAGGTTTCGAACTCCAGACCTACATTTTGAAAGTTGAAGATTATGCTAATCAGACCACAGGTCTTTAGCAAATTAAATAACAATTTTTCGTGGGCTGGTCCATGACTTCTGTGCTTTTCCTTGACCGTGGTGAAAGAAAAGCTAACAAATAAAACTTCTTCCTCGCGTTAGCACAAGATCTTATTTTTAAGAAAAATTTTGAGAATTTTTTAAATTTATTTTTAATTGGATTTTGAGAAGGTAGAGAGGCATTCCTAAATATTGTTTTTAAAAAAACTGTACTAGAGTTCGTAAAAATAAATGAGCAGTGCTACTTTGCTACCGGAGTAACACCGTTCATTTGTACCACTAGTGTATTTTTTTTTTCTCAATTTTTTTGTAGATATTTTTTTTATTATCATTTTAGAACTTTTTTTAAAAAAACTATATATATATATATATATATATATATATATCAATACACTAATAATCACTTCCTTAACCATTAAGTAAAATAATTTTAAAAAAAAAAATTAAAATGCATAAAGTGTCAAAGTGGGTGGGTAAAGTAGCATTTCTCAAAATAAATAGGTATATTTGAAGAATTGTTTAAATAGAATTATTAAGATTATTTTTGTTTTTTAGAGGTTCTAAAATTGTAATAATTTTTGTGTATGGATAAATATTGGATGAAGATTTTGGGTTTGGGTAAATATTGAATGAAGATTTGAAATAGAATTTAGTTTGGAGATTTATTATATATTTGATAATGAAATTATAAAAACTCTTAAAAATTTGAGAAAATTATTTTGTTACGCCTCAAGTTTTAAGGCAAGGCAAAACAGAGGAAGGATTTGATCAAACATTCCTTGAGAGTATGCGCAATCCAATGCCTAATTAAAATCACAATGGTCCCCGTTTTTCCACCTATATTATATTGAATTCCAATGCTAAGTTAGAAAGGTTAAGTGACTGTTGCATTATTTATTGCTCCCAACAGCATCGTGGTGTTTGATGATTTGATCAATTTGACGATGGAAAAGTATTTAACATTTTATTGTCTTGGTTTTGGTTTGCAGGGGTGAGCAAGGATCATTTCTTAGTTTAACATTCCAACACCTAACCACTTTCCAAAATCTCATTCTAGTGTTGGCAAACCTTCTTCAAGTAAAGTATGAGAATTCAAGCTTTTCTCCATTCGAAACACACAGCATAATCATGTCTCTTTTCATTGAAGCTGTTTGTGTTTACTTCCTAGCATTGATGAAGTTATTCCAACTCATTCCTAATGCTAGCTATCACCGTGCCACTAGCCTTATTTGCTACGTCTCAGGCATTCTTGCATGCACCTGTCTACTACTTATCATCTTCCCTACCTTTAGTTGGATTATTTTCTCTCTATTTTCCATGTTTATATTACTTGATTCATATCCACAGATTACTAAATTAATCAGTGGTATATCCGTTGGATTATACAATATGTATAATTCACTCCAACAATATTTCAATCCAAATAATGTTCAAGTAGAATCAAGCCCTCAAGCAATTAACGGTAACTCAATGGATCAAGATGACGGTGGTGGCGTGCCAGCAAAGCAAAAGATTGGAGGGGTTTGATGGCTGATGATGTCCAAAGCTTGTGTGCTGGCTGCTAATCAGGATCTAAAAAAGCAATTTGTATTATGAGCTCAAAGGATTTTAGTCCAATAATTATTTTATGCAAAATCAAAATATAGAAAATTTGAGAAATATATAATAATTAGATAGGATGAGTTGAGCCTTGATGCAAGGTTCTTCGTCACTTTGTTCTTCTTCTTCTTCCGCTTCCTTGTCTCTATGTTTTTGTAACTACAATATTACTATTGCATTATTCTACAATGAGGTGAGACATTCTGTAATAATTTATTTTTAATATGCTGGTGTTGCTTACTATGTACGAGATGTGTGTTTTTGGTCCTACTTCCTTGTTTGGCAGAGGATTTTTTGGCTTAAATGCACAGAATCAAACATTTAAATAAAATTTATACCAAGCTATCGAGAAAAGATGATGAAATATGAGCCAATTGTTTAGAGAGAAAAATATACAAGCCAATCATATGGATGCACATGGCCTTCTTGGATTTCATATACCATGTTTATTGCATTAAATGCAACACTCAACTATTTATTTCGTATTTCCATTATATTTGTTTGAAAAAATTAGCAGAACCACAACAAACTTAATATGTTAATCAATCGTAATTATAAGTCGATGTGAAAGGAATAAAAAAATAGATCTAATTCATTATTCAGAGGGAAAGAAAAAAATGAAAAAGACAACAAAATCAATTGAAAATGTAAAGGAGAAAAGATAAATCAATCATCATGAACGGATAGAATATAGAACATCTCTTGATTCATCACCATGGACAGGGGCGAAACTAGGAATCGATATTGGGGGGGTGGGGGGCGATCGATAAAATATATAACACATGTGAATAAAAATAATGTATATTTTTTACCCGTGACTATATATAAAAATAATATTATATAAATCAAGAATATGTTTAAAAAATACCTAAAAAACTGATATAAAATTATTAATTTTTTTTTTGTATATATAGTTTGTCAATTAACGAATACTCGCAAACACTCAACTAATTTGCAAATTTACAATATATTAATCTATTTAATTAATTATAAACCAAATACAGTATAATATACACTTCCATAATTCATATGAATATAATATATATTAAAAAGTTTAAAACAGCATATAAATTTAACAATAATTCCAAGTAAGAAAGGTGGGACCAAATCCGCATATAAATAAATTAGACTTCATATTCGAGACTTTCATATTATCCGCAATAAATTAATAATATTGCTATTTAATTAGTAATTAAATATAATCAATTGCTCAAAAATATATATATATATTTAATCAATTTAAATGTAAGTTCACATCCGCTTATATGAACTTTTAGTGGAACTGTAACTTGAAGAGATTGTGGGTGCTATTCTGCTATGCTTTTACGTTGGACTCTAGTCTTGGAGTTTATATGTTGGCCACTTGGATTTGAACCATTGGTCTTAAGAAAGATGTTTGAATAGGGGGGGGGGGTAAATTTTTGCGTTGGGGCTGTATTAATCTCTTCTGACCATGGATGTAAGTGAATCAAGATCTGGTGGTGACTATAGACACCAATACCTATAAAACTGCTAAATATCATCAGATCATGTGAGTTCAAGCTCTTCAAATCTATATTCCAGAGAGAGGATACCTGTTTCATATACATGTGGCTTACTGCCCTCGTTTTCGCAAAGAGACCTTCAAAAAGTAAGCGTTGGAAATGAAATTAAAGATTTATAATTAGAATCTGATAAATTCTTAAAACAGAGAGAAAAAGTTGAGTTAAAATATTGTTTTAAAGAGTTTTAGAAAACTAGAGAAATAAATTGAATAAAAAAAATTATAAGTTACATATTGTTAGATTATTTATTATTATTATTATTATTATTATTATTATTATTATTATTATTTTGAGATTTGAAAAAGTTGAATTATTTTATATGTTGTTTAGAACTTAGGAAAAATTCTAAAGATTAGGTAACGATTATAAGAAAAATTTTAAAATCTGAAATTGAAAATTATTTTTATTTGCGGTATTTGTATATTGAGGTGAAATAAGATAAGATAAGAGCATCTCTTAATCCAAATAGGGCCTAATAGTGTCTCATAAAAGTTGGAATCCAAAGAGGGCTCTTGAATTAGCTTAACTCAAACTATCGCACTACTATTCACACATTATCTTATTACTATTTATAAAATTCTTTTCTCATCACAATAGTCCTATGTGATCATCGTAAACCCATTCGAGATAATAGTTCGATGGAATATGAGGTACCATTGTATAGATTATTGTTTTAAGCCATATATAGATCGTTTGAGCTTGCACACTTTGTGCTCTTGACTTTTGACTACAAAACTCGTTGATTGATCCATATAGATTTACTCACCTAATTCTCGATCGAGAAATGTTATTTTGACATTCATCTGGTAGAGTTCTAAATCCATATTTGCTACTATAGTTAGAATTAAAGGAATTGAGGCAAACCTCACCACTGGTGAAAACGTTTTCTCATAGTCTATACCTTCCTGTTGGTTATATCCTTTCGCCACTAAGCGAACTTTGTACCTATCTATCGATCCATCCGATTTGCATTTGATCTTAAGAACTCATTTGTTCCCAATAGCCTTATGCCCTGTCTGTAGATCAACCAGATCCTAGACCTAGTTAGCCCTCATAGACTCAATCTTATCATTAAGTACTTTCATCCACTCATCTTTAATAGAAGATGAGAGAGCCTCATGAATTATCCTAAGCTCACATCATCATGCGAAACTACTATAAAACTTCCCCTTCAATCTCAAAACGATGACGGTGAATACTTTCACGTGTGATTCTACGCGACTAAGGTTGTTGTGATTGGTTAACAAGTGGTGTGCTCTCACTCGGATTCAAGTCTCTTTTATAATTTGTAGAAGTTTGAAGAATTTCTTCCTCGTTCTCAACTAAATTTCTTGGAGCACTTTCCTCTTGTTCTACAATCTCATGAAATTTTAAACTCCTATTAACCTCACATCTACTTAGAAACTCATATTCAATGAAATCCACATCTCGTGACTCAATTTCAGTCACATTTTCATCAGTTTGTTCACCTATTAACATATATCATTTAGAGTGTTCTAAGGACCTTATAAAAATACACTTCTTCCTTTTAGGGCCTAACTTTTCATACTTATGAGAAAGATTGTGATCAAAACCCATTGAACCCCATGGCCACAAGTTACTCAAATTGGATTTCTCGTCAGTCCATAACTCATATGGGATGGAAATTATTGATTTGGAGGGTACTCGATTAAGAATGTAGGCAGCAGTCAAAAGTGCATCCCCCAAAAAGAAATTAATAGGTTTGTTTGCGCCATCATTGACCTAACCATTTCAAGCAGTGTTCGATTTCTCCTTTCCACCAAACCATTTTGTTGTGGCGTACTCGGCATCGTCAACTATCCTTTGATTTTTTTTTCATCACAGAGCCTTTTAAATGGCTTAGAAAGATATTATTGTCCTCGGTTAATTCTCAGAGTTTTTAAACTCTTGGAGCTTGAACTCACACGATCTGATGATGTTCACCAGTTTTAAAGGTATTGGTGTTTATAGTCACCCCCAGGTCTTGATTCACTCACACCCATGGTGATGAATCAAGAGATATTACGTATTCTATCCATTCATGTAGGACCAAAAAAATGATCTCGAGTCGAGAATACATCTCGTACATGAATAAATGTATTAGCAAGCAACATCAAGGCATTGAAAGCAAATTATTAAATAATATGTTTCATCTCACTGTAGAATGAAGCAGTAGTAATGTAGTTAAGGCAATGTACCATTTCAACTCATATTATCTAATTATTACACTTTTACCAAACTTTTGGACTGAAATCATGATCCATGGGCTCGTAATAAAACTTGTCTTGAGATCCTGATCAACAACCAGCACACATGCTTTGGATATCATCAGCCATCAAACCCCTCCATCCTCTTGCTTTGTTGGCTTGCCACTCCCGCCATCTTATTCCATTGAGTTACCAGTAACTGCTTGAGGGCTTGATTGTACTTGAACATTATTTGGATTGAAATACTGTTGGATTGAATCATATGTATTGAATAAGTTGACGGATATACCATCGATTAATTCAATAATATGTGGATGTGAATCTAGTAATATTTTCATGGAAAATAGAGATAATAAGATAATCCACCCAAAGGTAGGGAAGAAGACAAATACTAGACAAGTACATGCGACAACACTTGAGCTGCAACAAAAAAGGCTAGCAGCACGGTGGTGGCTAGTATTAGGAATGGGTTAGAATAACTCCATCAATGCTAGGAAGTAATCACATATAACTCAAATGAAAAGATATATGATTATGTTGTGTGTCTCAAATGGAGAGGAGTTTGAATTCCCATATTTTACTGGAAGAAGGTTCGCCAACACTAGAATGAGATTTTGGACTATGGTTAGGTGTTGGAATGTTAAACCAAGAAAGATCCTTGCTCACCACTACAAACCAAAACCAAGACAATAAAATTTTTAGTAGTTTTCCACAGTCAAATTGATCAAACACCCATATGCTGTGGGATACTTGATCATCATACTTGGGTTTAGGATTGGTGCATTATTCTACTATCTATTCCTCTAATATTATTTTTGTCTTTGCCAGCCTCCAAATAAATGTTCTTCGAGTCAATGAACATATATAGAAAGCATATAAAATCATTTCAAGACCACCTCCCTTAGTGCCACTAGGACAATAAAAATCTTGGATGTGCCCTCACAAAATTTGCCTAATACGCTATTTATGTTGGTTCCACCTTAGTAAAAAAGTATTGAGGTTTTAAACTTTTTTTATTCTGGAAATTATATTACATCTTAAAACTATTATCATACTTTTATCTCATTATGATGAAATGACATTGTCTATCAACATCTATTTTTTGTTATTTTTCTTAAAGAATAAGAGATGACCCAAAAGTAATGAAAAGTATCATATTTACATAGTGAGATAAGAGTGTCGTATATAATATTTATTCTTTTAAACTATAATGTGCATCACAGCAAATGGTATATTTGTCACACCAAATTTGCAAGTAGTAAAACTCTTCTTGATTATGACAAGATGTTAATGCGAGACTATGAGAACATAAATTAAATAATTAATTTAATCCATGATCCTCACTAGTTTAGGTTTTTTAAACAACCAGTGGTTTAATCATTTGACACAATATCATAACATATATCTTAAATTTGATTATTGGAATTACATTCTACACTATTTCAAATTAAATAATTTTTAAGTACGTATTAGATAATTAAATTTACAGCTTCTAACTCATTTTAAGTTTAGAGACAATAAGTAATTTAACAGTCACGCAATCTTTCTAACTTAGCATTGGAATTCAATATAATATAGGGAAAAAATAGGAATCGTTGTGATTCTAATTAAGTTGTGAATTGTGCATTCTCGAGAAAGATGTTTGATCAAATCTTTCCTTTGTTTTGCCTTTGCCTAACAATTGAGGTCTTGTTTGGTAATAAAATAATTTCATCAAACTTTTAACATTTCTTATAATTCCATTATCAAATATATAATAAATCTCAAAACTAAATTCTATTTCAAATCTTCATTCAAATGGTTATCCATACACACAAATTAATACAATTTTAGAAACTCCAAAAAAAAAATGTTACTTTTTATTTTTACAAAATCTAGTACAAATTTTTTTAAAAAAAAAAAGTTAATTCAAGAATTTCTCTCTACTGTCGAAATTCTACATGATAATAGTTTTAAAAAAATATATTAAAATAAAAAAGGAAAGATCTATCCAGCCCATAGAATTAATGATGTGGTAGGACTACAATTGGATCGAATGGCCAACAATCTAGCCACAAGAAGGGAGCCCCATAAGATCTTGGTGGTATGATTTGAACTACCACCAGAAGGCTGATCTTGATTTTTAAATACTTGTTTAATTAATTGACATTACACAAAAGTTTTTAGATAAATGATGGTGGACGAATAGAGATATATGCCTCCTTCAAACTTAAAATAAAGTCGAGGGGTTATTTGGAGGGAAAAAAGAATGCTTAAAGTCAACCTTAAATAAAACATTTCCAATTCAGTGTGAATGCTTGAGTTGGAATTGTGCATTCTCTACCAAACAAAAAAAAAAAAAAAACATTTCCAACTTCCCAATTCCAATTCACAAAAAAACAGAAGACAAGGAGAGAAGAAAAATGGATCCTATATCCAGGAGATGGCACCTGTATCTGGAGATTCCAAGATCTCATAAAAGTCCTTGACCCATCCTGTCCTAATTTTTCACGTGCAAATTTATCAGCGAGATATCTCAAATGGGCTTATTCTCAGATGATATTCCTGCTGAGATATCTCTTTGTTCTACACAACTTTTTAACTTTTTTTACACTATATTTTTTTAATTTTTTTAAATATATTCTTTTTAAACTAATTAAAATTTTCTATTCATTATTCATATATCAAATATTTGTAAAAAAAAAAAATTAAAAAATATGTGATGTATAGAAGGTTGGAAAATTGTATAACATGACTAGAGAATATTTCCATTTAGATCTATAAAAGTGTAATCATGTAGTGAATTATCATCAACGAGAATCACAGAATTACTTTAACTGTATGTCAAGAAAATAGTGTCAAAATAGTTTCAAATTGGATTTCACATTTGTCAAGAAAATGGTGTCTTTACCATATAACATGAAATTGACAAAATTATCAAACGACTTGGATAACAAACACAAAACAATTATATTTTATGGTAATTATATATATATATATATATATCATATGTTAAGAAGCTTCTTATTGTTGTTCAAACTTCACTTGATTTTTTTAATTTTTTATGAGAAGCATCAATTTCATTTATAAAGGAAATTACAGATATTTATCAAGCCAAATGGCTTGAGATCAAAGGAAACCTGGAATACAAGCCTGGCCACCATATGGCAACATTATCAATTAATAGCATATCGCGCTATTGAACTTTTAAAAAGAGGTTCTACCGTTCGATGCTCTCGCTTTTGATTATTAACTAATTTAAGAAGAGGTTTTTCAATTTAAATGAACTTTTTTCCTCTAATCATAGACCAAGTCTGATCAGTATTCTTCTAAATTCTAATAAATAAAGGTTTTGCAGAAGGTCCTAATTATAATTTCACAATATTTTTTAAAAGCCCAGAATTAAAAAAATAAAATAAAAGTCTTCAATCCATGCAAACGCGATGGAGCTGAAGTAAATACAAGTATTAGGGACACATTGTAAGAGTTTTATTTAAACTCTGTGACCCACACACCCATCTTATCAGTTTGAAATAGTTCAAAATCTTATTAGATAATATTTGAGTTATAAATGGATAAAAATTACTCCTAAAAGATAAGATTAAACTCTATATCTCTAATTATAGTCAAACACAAACTCATAGATTTCTTGATGGTCGGAAGTCTATAAATAGCACTGGGAGGTTCAAGGGTTCTCACCTACAACATTAGAGTGCTTTTAGCCATCGGGAGACACTTGTGAGGTAAACGTTGTTAGAGCGATCCTTCTCTTATAGTTAGATCAATTATTCATCAATCTGATGGAGAAAGGTACGTTTCTCATATTATTAATTTATTATTATAGATCATAGAAAATCAAAGATCCGTTTTATTAATGTCATGTTAAAATATTTAACATGTGGTATCAGAGCTTTAGGTTAAAGATTTTTTATGATTTCAATGTAATATTTAATGTATATATTTACGTTCTTGATGTAATATATTATTTATGATCTCGACGTATATTTACGTTCTCGGAATAACAAAGTTGATGTTGAGACATTATTATGATTTTAAGTGTTAGATAAAATATTTCGATTTTATGAATATCGGCTTCAGTTTTGCCGTATTATGCATATGAATATTTTCATGCTTGCTGTGTCGATTACTGCAAACAAAGAGAGACTGTGTCACGCACTGGATCAAATTGGTTGGGCACGGCGTGGGGTGGCCAGCAGCCCAACAGTGACGGTTTGGGATGGCGGCATGAAGGGGCTGAGAAGCCCAATCGCCGGCGTGCTCTGTAACGGCGGCAGAGGGCTTCAAAGCCCACTGCCACGCCGATTTCTGAAAAAAAAAAAAAAAAAAAAGGTGCAGGAACCTGACCTGAAGTTGCCGGGGAAAGAGGACGGTGACACGTTGCCTCGCCGACGATGCTGTAGTCGCAACTTTAAGTTGCGGTGGTTGAAGTTTGCAGAATAGGAGTCGGCGGCTGGCTGGTAGCTGAAGGTTGAAGACGAATTACAGTTAGGTCTTAGTTTTGACGTGGGCCAGGTCATGGGCTCCAGCCCGGTTAAACGTATTAAGGGCCGATTGGGCCGTGGCCTAAACAAAAAAAAAAATTAAAGAAGGGGTCGGGCCAGCACAATAAGGCCCGACCCAGGTCAACCCAAAACAGTTTGACCAATTATGATCTGGGTCCTGACCCGGTTTCCTGACCCGACCCGTTTCAAACCCAATCCAATTTAAATAATATTGTTTTAATATTATAATATTATTTCAAAAAAAAAAAATCAATTAATTAATTAAAGTTTTATTATATGCATACCTTAATGTTATATGTATGCATTTAAATTATGTACATGTTATTATAATTATTTACATGTATGTATGAAATGTTTATTTAATTTATATACATGTTATTATTGTTAATTGTTATGTACATGTATACATGAAAAGTTTATTAAATTCTATAATATTATTATTGTGATTTTCCTGTAAAATCAATTAAGGTTTAAACATGAATTTTTTTTTTTTTTTATGAATTTTCCTGTGGGAGTGTGAATGTGTACAAACTGAGGCGGTTCTGTCTAGGAGATTGGAAATTCTAAGTGTGTCCGTTGTGACCCTCCAATCTTTCCTGAGAACCTTAAAGTTCTGTCTAGGAAAGAATATTCTTTCCTGAGAATTTACTTAGTAAGTATTATTCACATCTGTTGTAAAATTCATCAAACCTTTTATTTCATGCATATTATTACTATCCACATTTGTATGCATATTATTATTATACACTGTCTATTTTGGCTTTTGTTATTATGCCATGTCTATCCAATATGAGATAAATGATTTAGGTCAAAATCAAGAGAAAATTGGTTGCACAAAGGTACAATATTTTCTTGATTTTGGTGACAAGTCGTTAAACCCATAGTAATGTGGATATGATGGAGGGAACACCTTGTGTGTCAAGATCTACTCCCAAAGGAGGGTTTTGATGACACTACTAGTTTATCCATCAAAGTAAGGTTGGAGGGAACACTTTGTATGTCAGAGTTTACTCCCAAAGGAGAATTCTGATGATACAGCTAGTTCATCCACAGAATTTAATACTGGATGGAACACATTGTGTGTCAAGATCTACTCCCAAAGGAGGGTTTTGATGACACTACTAGTTCTTCCATAATTGTTTAAATTCTGATTATTTTTTATAAGTGTCTAACTCAAAGTAATTTATTATAAAATTTTCTTGCAGTAAGCGTACCCATATCACTACATCACAGACTTCATCCGTTCCTGTTTTGAATGGCTCCAATTTTTCTGAATGGGTTGAGAGAGTTAGGTTCACCCTAGGAGTCCTTGATTTAGACTCATCCCTCATGAGTTCAAAACCATTACCTATTACTGAAACCAGTACCAATGATCAGAAAGAGTCCTTTAAACAATGGGAGAGATCAAATAGGCTGAGTTTAATGTTTATGAAAATGACCATAGTCGAAAATATCAAAACTTCACTCCCTAGTACTGAGGAAGCCCAAACCTTTTTGAAAAATGCTAAGGAGAGGTTTAAATCCGCTGATAAGTCTTTAGCAGGAACACTGATGGCCAAACTCACCACCATTAAATATGATGGTGCTAAAGGAATGCAGGAGCATATCCTTGAAATAACCAATATTGCTGCCAAATTGCAAATCCTAGGAATGAAAGTATATGAGTCTTTCGTTGTTCAGTTTATTTTGAATTCATTGCCAACTCAGTATGGTCCATTCCAGATGCATTACAATGCTATAAAAGATAAATGGAATGTGAATGAGTTGGCAAGTATGGTAGTTCAGGAGGAAGTAAGACTGAAACAACAAGGACATCACTTTGTCAATTTCGTGAATAAAGAAGCTGGAAATAAAAAGCACCATTACGGTAAAAAGAAGCGAACTGGACCACTGAAAGGAAAGCAACCTGTGAAAGCTAATCAGGTTCAGAACAACAGTAGCAAATGCTACTTTTGTAGGGAACATGGACACATGAAAGCTGAGTGTCCAAAACGTAAGGCTTGGTTCGAAAAGAAGGGTAAGCTACTTACCTTTGTATGTCTTGAATCAAACCTTGTAAATGTTCCTACTAATTCTTGGTGGCTAGATTCAGGTACTAATGTTCATGTTTCTATAACCATGCAGAAATACCTTACAAGCCAAACACCAAGCCCCAATGAGCGGTTCATTTTTATGGGAAATGAGAATAAGGCTGAAATTTTAGCCATAGGGACCTTTCGTTTAGTTTTGAGTACCAGTCATTGTTTAGACCTTCATAACAAAGTATTTGTGCCTTCTGTAAGGCGTAATTTAATTTCCCTTTCCAGACTTGACACTGATGGTTATTCCTTTTTGTTCCATAATGGTAGTTTCAATTTGTTTAAAAACAGTTTATCTATTGGTTCTGGGTTTCTTTCCGATGGTCTTTATCAACTTTACCTTGATAATACATTCATTAAAAATACCTATACCCAACGCCATGAAACATGTATTGGAATGAAAAGAAACATGATGAATGAAAACTCATATGACTTGTGGCATAAAAGGTTGGGGCATATCTCCAAAGAAAGGTTACAGAGATTAGTAAAAGAAGGGATTCTTCCGTACCTTGATTTTACTAATCCTGAAGTGTGTGTGGATTGCATAAAAGGAAAGCAAACCAAACATACTAAGAAAGGCGCCACAAGAAGTAAAGAGCTTCTTGAAATAATTCACACAGGTATATGTGGACCATTCTCCATAGAATGTTTTGGTGGAGAAAAGTATTTCATCACCTTTATAGATGACTTTTCACGTTTTGGATATATCTATTTGTTGCATGAGAAATCTCAAGCTGTATCGGTACTTGAGGTATTTCTCATGGAGGTGGAAAGACAGTTAGATAGAAAAGTAAAAATCATCAGGTCGGATAGAGGTGGAGAATACTATGGAAAGTATGATGAATCGGGCCGTAATCCGGACCCATTCACCAAACTTCTTGAACAGCGTGGCATTGTTGCACTATATACGTTGCCCGGATGCCACAGCAGAACGGAGTTGCTGAAAGAAATAATCGGACCTTATTAGATATGGTCAGAAGTATGGTAAGTAATTCTACCTTACCCAAATCATTATGGGATGAAGCCATTAAGACGGCAATGTATATCTTAAACTGAGTTCCCAGTAAGGCAGTTCCAAAAACTCTTTTCGAGTTATGGACTGGTAAGAAACCAAGTTTGAGACATATGCATGTTTGGGGTTGCCCAGCCGAAGCCAGACTTTACAACCCACATGAAAAGAAGTTGGATCCTAGAACAGTAAGCGGGTATTTTATTGGTTACCGAGAGAGATCCAAAGGGTACAGATTTTATTGTCCTAATCACAATCCGAGAATGGTGGAAATAGGAAATGCCAAATTCATTGAACTTGGCGAGATCAGTGGGAAAATTGAATCTAGAGATATGATCATTGAGGAAATACGGGTAGATGTCCCTATACCTACATCCTCAGAAAAGATAATAGTTCCTCTAATCGATCATCACGATGATACCGTGGAACAAGTAAATGATCACTCATCTCAGAATGATGATATCATTAATGAACCAAGTTCGGAGTCGCCAGAACAGATTGTCTTGTGCAGATCTTAGAGAGATCGCAGACCTGCCATTTCGACAGATTATGTGGTGTATCTCCAAGAATCTTAATTTGACATTGGGACAAGAAAAGATCCACTAACGTTTTCACAAGCCATAGAGGGAAGTGATTCTAGTAAATGGATTGATGCTATGAAAGAAGAGTTGAAATCCATGGATCAGAATCAAGTCTGGGATCTCGTTGAGTTGCCTGAAGGTAGTAAAAAAGTTGGGTGTAAATGGGTTTTTAAGACCAAACGCGACTCAAAAGGCAACATCGAACGACATAAGGCCAGACTTATTGCTAAGGGTTTCACTCAGAAAGAAAGCATTGATTACAAAGAGACCTTTTCTCCAGTATCTAAAAAGGACTCATTTAGAATCATTATGGCATTGGTGGCTCATTATGATTTAGAGTTACATCAGATGGATGTGAAAACAGCATTTTTAAATGGAAGTTTGGATGAAGTGGTCTACATGGAGCAGCTAGAGGGCTTCTCAGAAAAGGGCAAAGATCACCTAGTGTGTAGACTTAAAAAATCAATATACGGGCTTAAGCAAGCTTCCCGACAATAGTACTTAAAGTTCAACGATACCATTACTGCCTTTGGTTTTAAAGAGAACATTGTTGATCGATGTAAATACCTAAAGGTCAATGGGAGTAAGTTCATAATTTTGATCCTGTATGTTGATGATATCTTGTTGGCTAGTAGTGATCTTGGCTCACTTTATGAAACCAAGGATTTTCTCTCTAAGAACTTTGAAATGAAAGATATGGATGAGACATCATTTGTGATCGGAATCGAAATCTTTCGAGATAAAAAACAAGGACTGTTGGAATTGTCTCAGAAGAGTTACCTGAAAAGAGTTCTTGAGAAATTTGGTATGAAAAGTTATTCATCACTAGATACTCCGATATCAAAAGGTGATAAGTTTAGCCAATCACAGTGTCCTAAAACTGAGTGGGAGCGCAAAGAGATGACAAAGATTCCCTATGCTTCAGTTGTGGGAAGTTTGATATATGCACAGATTTGCACGAGACCGGATATTGGCTTTGCAGTTGGCATGCTTGGGCGCTACCAGAGTAACCCAGGGATGTGTCATTGGAAAGCAGCAAAAAGGGTATTGCGATACTTGCAAGGAACTAAGGATTACTAGCTCACTTTTAGAAGAACTGACTGTTTGGAGGTAACTGGTTACTCAAACTCTGATTTTTCCAGTTGTCCTGATAGCAGGAAATCCACTTCGGGTTATGTTTTCCTGTTGGCCAGTGGAGCGATCTCATGGAGAAGTATGAAGCAAACAATCACTGCTTCATCAACAATGGAGGCTGAGTTTGTGGCGTGCTTTGAGGCCACATTGCATGGTTTATGGCTGAGGAACTTTATCTCAGGGCTTGGGGTTGTTGACTCTATAGCAAGGCCGCTGAGAATTTATTGTGATAATTCCTCTGCAGTCTTTTTCTCTAAGAATGATAGGTATTCTAAAGGTGCTAAGCACATGGAGTTCAAATACCTAAGCGTCAAGGAGGAAGTACAGAAACAAACAGTGTCCATAGAACATATTAGGACTTCGCTGATGATAGCAGACCCATTAACAAAAGTTCTAATAGCAAAATAGTTTAAAGAACATGTTAACAGTATGGGTCTTATGATGTAAACATGTTATTGAGCTCGTGGATGTTATGATTCTATTTTGACACTTAATGATATCAATTATGGTTATTTTGTTTCTGTTTTCTTGTCTTTCCACTTTATATGTACATTGAATGGTGTGGATGAATGATGACAAGATAATGCCTACAATAGACATGAATTGGAACCCAAAGGCATTATTGTATTAGTCTTAATTATCCCAATTAAAGATCGTGTGTTAAATTGGTTACTGGTGTTGTGGTACATGGAAGGGAATCTGTTGATTATGTAATAGAGGACCGCCATGACTTACATTGGTAATTAGTTTGACATTGATATTATGGAACTCATGAAATGTGTCTTAAGCTATGAAAAGTTCAGGAAATAAATTTGCGCAGTATAGTTAATTTCCTGTGATAAACCCATAAACGAAAAATATTGTTTTATGAGTGTATGGGCCAAGTGGGAGAATGTAAGAGTTTTATTCAAACTCTGTGACCCACACACCCATCTTATCAGTTTGAAATAGTTCAAAATCTTATTAGATAATATTTGAGTTATGAAGGGATAAAAATTACTCATAAGAGATAAGATTAAACTCCATATCTCTAATTATAGTCAAACACAAACTCATGGATTTATTGATGGTCGGAAGTCTATAAATAGCACTGGAAGGTTCAAGGGTTCTCACCTACAACATTAGAGTACCTTTAGCCATCGGGAGACACTTGTAAGGCAAACGTTGTTAGGGCGATCATTCTCTCATAGTTAGATCAATTATTCATCAATTTGATGGAGAAATATACGTTTCTCATATTATTAATTTATTATTGTAGATCATAGAAAATCAAAAATTCGTTTTATTAATGTCATGTTAAAATATTTAACACACATCATCTCACATATATATATATATGAACAAATTGAGAAAGAGATCTGCATAAAATTGCATGGAGGCCGTACTCATGTCCATTAGGTTTTGATTCATAATAAACAGAAAGATCGATTATAATTAATACAATAAAATAAATAAATGAACTACAATATTGGTTAATTATATATATGCGATACTTAGGTTCAAGCACGTAAAGAAATATTTTACAAGAAGAGGCAGAGATGCACGCAGCATGCATGCACACAAACATGCAAGTAATCCAATTATCATGTCATTGTCATTTGTCACACACTCTATTCAATCATGGTATGCTGCGATTAATCATTGATGACAGGAAGACAATTTTTTGACAGAAAAGGACTTCCTTAGTGTGTGAACGCAGATACCTTACAAACAGTACTCCGCCATTGTCGTACACACTTAGGTTCGAAAGGATTTCTTTCTCCATCAATTGCTATAAATTATCAGAGGCAAGCACTCTGCCATTTTCATAAGCTTCTTCAGCCCCCACACTTCCTCTGTGTATTGCCGAACAACACAGAGACTGAGAAGAATGCGAAAATGAACAATCTTCGTCCCAATGGGTAGTACTTATATATGCTTTAATTTGCAATATAATACGTTTTCCTCCTATTCTTTGGTTAATGAGCTGTAGGAATCATTTTATTAATGTAGTAGGCTGCATCTTTGATCATCTCCTCTGTTTTTCAAGCGTATAAATTAGTACATGTGATCCTTCATTTTTGTAATTTGTTTTGCTAAATAGATCACTTCAATGGATATATGTTTCATTCATCTTTTGATACATAAGAGACTGGTGGATCTCAAAAACCAGATATATGGTTCTTGCTTTTATATATATATATGTGTGTGCGTGTGTGTGTTTTTTGCTTCTGCAGGCATCCACCCACTTTGTTTTATACAAATTATCATGCAACTTTTATTTTTTAATTTATTTTTTAAACTCTTATTAAGTAAAATTTACTTAATTCAAAAAGTAAATATTTTTTAAATTAAATAATAAATTTTTTTAATACATTTAGAGAATGGAGGTTTCAAACTCTAAACCTTCATTTTAAAAATTGGAGATTATGCCAATTGTGGTCTTTAGCTAATTAAACAATAATTTTTGGTGGACTAGTCCATGACTTCCGTGCTTTTCCTTGACCGTGGTGGAAGAAAAGCTAAAGAAGAAAACTTTTTCCTCACTTTAACACAAGATATTAGTTTTAAGAAAAAATTTGAAAATTTATTTTTTATTAGATTTTGAAAAAGTAGAGAGACATTCTTGAATATTTTTTTTTAAAAGAAAAAAATTGTATTAGAGTTCTTAAAAATAAATGAGCAATGCTACTATGCTGCCTAAGTAGCACCGTTTATTTGTACCACTAGTATATTGTTTATTTTTATCTCAATTTTTTTATACGTATTTTTTTATCATTTAAAAACTTTTTTTAAAAATATAAAAAAAATATCAATATATTGATAATCACTTCCTTAACCATTAAGTAAAAAAATAAAATAAAATCCATGAAATGTCAAAATGGGTGGGCAAAGTAGCATTTCTCAAAATAAATAGGTATATTTGAAAATTTGTTCAAATATAATTATTAAGATTATTTTTGTTTTTTAGAGGTTCTAAAATTGTAATAATTTTTGTGAATGGATAAATATTGAATGAAGATTTGAAATAGAATTGAGTGTGGAGATTTATTATATTATTGATAATGAAATTATAAAAATGTTAAAAATTAGATAAAATTATTTTGTCACGCCTCAAGTTTTAAGGCAAGGCAAAATAGAGGAATGATTTGATCAAACATTCCTTGAGAGCATGCTCGATCCAATGTCTAATTAAAATCACAACGGTCCTTGTTTTTCCCCCTATATTATATTGAATTCCAATACTAAGTTAGAAAGGTTAAGTGACTATTGCATTACTTATTGCTCCCGGCAGCATTGTGGTGTTTGATGATTTGATCAATTCGACGGTGGAAAAACTTAACATTTTATCGTCTTGGTTTTGGTTTGCAGGGGTGAGCAAGGATCATTTCTTGGTTTAACATTCCAACACCTAACCACCTTCCAAAATCTCATTCTAGTGTTGGCGAACCTTCTTCAAGTAAAGTATGAGAATTCAAACTCTTCTCCATTCGAAACACACAGCATAATCATGTCTCTTTTCATTGGAACTGTATGTGTTTACTTCCTAGCATTGATGGAGTTATTCCGACCCATTCCTAATGCTAGCTATCACTGCGCCAATAGCCATATTTGCTACATCTCAAGTATTCTCGCATGTACCTGTCTATTACTTATCCTCTTCCCTACCTTTGGTTGGATTATTTTATCTTTATTTACCATGAAAATATTACCTGATTCACATCCACATCTTATTGAATTAATTGTTAGTATATCCGTCAAATTATTCAATACATATAATTCAATCCAATAGTATTTCAAACCAAATGATGTTCAAGTAGAATCAAGCCCTTAAGAAATTAACCGTAACTCAATGGAGCAAGATGACAGTGGTGGCATGCCAACGGAGCAAGAGATGGAGGACTTTGATGCTGTCACGTGTGTGCTGGATGCCTAGCAGGATCTCAAAGCAAGTGAGCAGAGTTGGGGTTCTTGTATTATGAGCCCAAGTATCATGAGTTCAGTCCAATAATTATTTTATGTTTGTTGGTCCAATAATTATGATAAGTTCCATAGTTGTTAAGTTAGTGAGCAGTAAATTATCTGGTCTTGAGAAACGGTCTTCAGTATTGAGTACGTAAGTCTATTTTTTCTTTTTACAGAGTACACTAGTTCCTAGCAAGTCATTGTAATTGCCCGATTGTTTTTTCAATCTTTGTTCTATAATGGTATTGATTGTTCTCAAGTATTGGCTAGTGAAAAGGTAAAGTTCAGTTGCAGAAGACTTGTGTTGGAAGCCTTAGGTTTCTTCGAATTAACATCCATTATATTTTATTACTTTCATTAACAACAGATGTCTTATTCTATATTAATGAAAGGTTCTTCCTCTTTTTCTTCTTTATTTCTTCATTATATGTGTGTGTGTTTTTGTAACTACATTACTTTACTTATATATGTTGGTTGCTTGTGATAGATACATTTATTCTGATAGTGTATGAGATGTGATCTCGATTCTAGATGATTTTCTGGCCATACGTATTTGGTTGGCAGATGAAGTAAAGTTTATCTCAAGTTATAACATGAAAAGAAGATGGAAGATGTTGAAGCCAAGTTGATGAAAATTGAAAAACAGGCAAATTGCAGAGAGATAAAAATATACAAGCTAATAATATGAATGCACATGGCCTTATTTAATGACATAAACATGTATTTTATGACATAAACATGTATTTTATTTCATATACCATGTTTATTTCATTAAATGCAACATTGAAACTATATATAATGGGATCAGGGGAGCATATTTTTCCCAAAAAAGATTACATGAAGGTGATCCATTATCTCCTTATTTGTTTATAATTTGTGCTGAAGGGTTGAGTTCTTTGGAACTTCTTACTGGTTTGTGTTGAAAATGGCTTGAATTCTAGTTTGCCAAGTATTCTCGCTCGACTCTTACTCGATGGCTCGCTCGAGCGAGAGTCCAACCCGAGAGTTCACTCGACCTTTGCTCAACGTCCAGCTCGAGTGAAATTCAACCTGAGAGTTTGTTCGACTCTCGCTCAACATCCAGCTTGAGCGAGATTCAGGCAGAGACTTCGCGAGACCCTCGCTCGACGTCCAGCTCGAACGAGTCTGACCTAGAAGTGTTCGCTCAAGTGAGATCACATAAATATAAATATCACGAGCTTCCTTTCCTCTGCACTGCACAACGTCTCCCTCCCCTGTTTTCGCCCCCGACGAACAGAGCATCCTACAGATCTCATTTCTTGTCCATTTCTTGAGTGGTTAAGTGTAAACACGTGAGGATTGAGTATATACACGTGAGGTGAGTATTTTTTTGTTATAAGAATCTGTTGATTCTCTCTCTGTATACTCCATTTGATTATAGTGAGGTTTTGAAACCAACCCTACAATGGATGTAAGCTCAGTTGAGCTGAACCACTTAAATCTGGTGTTCTGTATTATCATTATTGTTTTTACTTCTCTTAGTTGCTACCGCTGCATTTGATTTCATATCTGTATTGTTTTTTTTATTGATTTATTCCCAATAGTTTGATTGCTACCTTCATCAATCTTGTAATTGAGAACATCGCTGGCTACAATCATATTAGTGTAATACGCAAAGAATATAAATAAATGATTGTACATATCAGAACTGAACTAAAACATGTAAATGGTAATTCTCTCATGACTAATATTGTTATTCCAATTATACGATATATATCCCAAATTTTAAAGGTACGACATCTCACATATAATGACTGATAGTCAAAGTGGAAGATCAGTGTTCATATCATCAATATAGTTCAATTTGCTTGTGTTTTTTTTAATTTTTAACACATTTAAAGAACGCCCAATCAATTCAAAATGCTGAAATTTTGGTATTTTTACATTATTTTTAAAAATAATATTGAAAAAATTTGCCAAATAATATATTTATATGACAAATATGGGAACGTCAGGATTTATGTTCTAAGTTTATGTTTACATCTTCCGTACAAAATTTTAAAGTCTGGTTTATTTTTATAGATAAGATGAGATAAAAGTTAAAAGTTGAATAAAATATTATTAAAAAATATTTTTTAATATTAATTTTATTTTTAAGATTTGAAAAAGTTATTTTGAGATTCAAAAAAATTGAGTTATTTATTCAGAAACTATCTTCTTCTCAAGAGCATCTTGAATTCAAACTCTCAACAACAAACTAAGAAATTGATAAAAGAAAGTGAGAATCCAGCAAAACATTCATACTAAGATCAGAAAAGAGGAAGAGATCTAGAGAGAGAAACTATTTCTTCATTCAACTATGAGCAGAGGAAAGAGTTTATCTTATTATTTTTATTTTGTATGAGAATTTAAAAAAATAATAACAGAATGAGACGAGATAGAAGTATTTGTAAAAATAAACCAGACCTAAATAATATGTTTTTTAATATTAAAATTATGTGACAAACTTCACACCAATAATACGTGTAGTTTGTCAATAAACAAGTTATAAATGGATTTTTTATTATTCTTGAATCCCAATAGCTAACTCTGTAATGGGTTCATTAAACTTATGTACAAAAATGCAAGGTTCGTTAAACTTATGTATAGAAATAACTTATCGAAAAATAGCATTATAAATTAGAGAAAAATAGTAGGCATAAGAATGAGAAGCAAATCCATGGGAACAGTAGCAACATAACAAAAATTGGACATTCAATCATCCACATTTATTTGGGTTACATTCATGCCGAGCTTTGTGACAAACAAACCAAATGAGTTTTGTGCAACAACTGCCTGTATTGCATAATAAAGCAAGCTATCATAAAGTTGACATAGAACACAAAGTGTTCTAATTCTTCCACTACTTTGTGCATATTAATATGACTTCTCCTCATCTGCTGCATCCATTAGAGAAGCCCCAACTTTGGTGACAAGAACTGTCACTTCGACATACATTACCAAAAACAAATGCTACTGCACTTTTAGAATCCACATAGAAATCAACTTCTTCTACAGTATCCAATTACATGAGCCAGAGATCCATGAAATTGCCCTAGCATATTTGGGGAATTAAATCATTGTGTCCAGCAATCCAAACAAAGGGAATCTAGACAGAATGTTTCCTCATAATCACGGTCCTTAATGCAGTACCCACAATTGATACAGCACCATGTGCAGGTTATGCAATCCCTAGAGGCCTGATGATTCCCCTAACAATAGTCTGATGGGCAATCATAAACTAGTTTAAACTCATGGCACCAAGGCAGGCCTAATGGGAACCTTGGTCAAGTCACAATCTACCTAAGGGGTCATCCTCGCTTTATTGCTCCTTGAATGACCGAGATGGGCTCCTTTTTGCTTGGTGATAGTTCACATGCACCAACAAGGGTAAATGGGTGATATGAGAATAAGGTGGTTAAGAGAAATAAGTTGAGTTCGTCTTGACAAAGGTAGGACAGAGTGGTGCACGGAAATGGAGTTTAGAGGAGTAGGCGACACTTGGTTAGGCTAGGCTAGGGTTTGATGTGGGCAACAATGGGGCTAGGCAAGAGTGATGTTTTGGCTAGGGCTTGGGGATGGCAAGACCAATCCTTGATTGATTGGAATGTGAGAGATTTGTGGGATAGGATGGTGGTCAAATATGGGGTGATTGGGTTTGGTAGATATTTGATTAGGATTTGATTGGAAGGATGGAATATTTGATTGAGTCAATTAGTGGATTGATTGACTAATCAAATATGGGATGGAAAATATGATTTGATGAGGTGGCAATTGAGATTTTGACAAAGGCAAGTGGTGTCTTGGCCGAATATGGCTAAATATGGGAAGTGGGATTTGATTTGATTTGGAAATATTTTGGGCTGGAGGGAATGATGTGGCTGACTGTGGGCAACCTTGTACTGGTCAAAATTGGCTAATTATGGAAGGTGAGAGATTGATTTGATGGAGCAAAATATGGTAAGTAATTGGGGAATTGATGGCCAGCCAAGGGATTGGTGGGAATGGGGCGTGTGAGCTATGTATGGAAAATAGATTTGATGGGTTAGACGAGTGGTATATTTGGCTTGTGGGATTCTTCAAGAATCTTCAAGAAAGTGGAATGAACATCCAAGAAAATGGATGAACAATGAAGAACAATGGGGCACATGCCAACCACAAAAAACACCAATGTGCTTCAGCCTACACACTTCAACAATGCAACCAAGCACTCACTCACTCACACTTAATGAACCCGAAAACACTCACACTCAATTCTCAAATTCACAAGTGGTGTGAATTAAACACTCACACTCTCAAACACTCACTCCAACAATAATCAAATAATTCCAAGACTCCAACAAACACAAGAATTACACCAAGAACATAAAAACACCAAATTGAAAAATACCTCAAACAAACTTTATAAATAAAGGATAGATGTTGATTACTCCAATTCATGAATTACAAAGAGTGGTCCTCTTCAAGGGGATTCACGAATTGCATCCTAAAAAAAATCAAATGCAAAGCACTAAATAATCCAAACTACTAGGAGTGGTCAGCCCAACTCTCTCTCAAGAGCACTCAAATGTTCAACTTGTCAGAAGATATAAAAGTAAAGACTAAGGATCCTATTTATATAGTCTTACGACTTGAAAACTTCCAAGACATCCCTGATAAAAATAACTAATTAAATAAAAGGAAATAACATAAAAAAAAAAAGATAGTGATGGGTGCCACATGGTGTGTGGCCATGGCATGCTATGCCCAGGGTGGGATATGGTGTGACATAGTTCATGGCTGGGCTAGTCCGCGTGTTGTCTGTCTACATGGTTGGCTACGTGGCGTTTGGTTGCGTGGCGTCTGGCTGCGTGGCGTTTAATGGTGCGCATAGCATAACGCTATGCAGGGCCAACTGATGATGGTCATGACAGGGTGCCATGCATGATCCTTGTGGTAGGCACAGGGCTATGTCGCGTTGTTCTGGTGTGGCCCAGTCATGTGGCTTGGACGATGGTCCTGCATGGCTCGGGCTGGTGGCTAGGGCGATGGTCTTGCATGGCCCAAACTGGCGGTCTGGGCGCTGCGTGCTGCAAAGCGCGGGCTGAAGCCGTGCGCTAGATGACATGTATGGTGTGCATGCCACTCGCCTAACTTGCAAGGTGCGGGCTGGTGCCACACGCTGGATGGCATGCCTTATGGACATGCCACTAACTTTGCCTGCAAGGAGCGGGCTAGTGTTGCGTGATGAATGGCATACCTGTGAGGGCATGCCACTAGCCTCGCTAGGGTCCCCCTGTGTGTCAAGACTTGAGTCAAGGCATGCAAGTAGGCCCACAGGTGTGGTGTCAAGGCATGGCTCGAGGCCACCATCCTAGGGGTTCTAACAAGGCCTCAATATCGACGGCACAATCATCATCACAAGATATGTAAGACCGAAGCCCACTATAAATTCATGGCCTGCGGGGACTCTGCTCTACATTAAGAAGAAACTGCAGTTCTTCATACTGCTTTTTTGTTATACTGCGAATGCCAGCAATTCTCAAGTGCTTTATTCCTGGGGAGCCAACAGACTTGAAGGTCCTTAACATATCCAATAAGCTGTCAACTCTAAGTCTTACACATCCTGGCATGCTTAGCTGCATGCAAGAAGTGAGTCAATTATGAATTCTAACTTTTAGTCTTAGAAGAATAAAAACCATAAAGAAATTTAGCTAATGATGAATCAAAAGAAGTTCAAGATAAATATGATGAGCAAAGAGGACAAGGAAATAGTTACAACAGTTGGAACTTTTATTCTTGCGTATTCATAATTTTCACTTTACCATTTCATTCATAAGTTATAAAGGATGTATTGTTTCTGTGTATCTCGATGATGCCTTGCACCATTTTCTTGATCATTAATACAGCTCATCTTACTTATAAATTTCTTTTTTCAAGATTGACACCAACTTAAATGAGATTACCAATGAATTTTGACAGGCCTATGTACAACACATGCTTTAAAAAAGATATATGCTAATAAAATGCAACAATTATTTCAAAAGCTATCTAAAATATAACTGATCACTTGCTCAAGTTGTATAGGATGCCTGAATTCCCAATGACTTGATTGACACACAAAAAGGCATAAATATCATATTCAGTGATGGATACAAGAGAGTTATACCACAAAGAAGAATTGTGCATATTTGTTAAGAGTGCAGATAATATCTAAAATGGAAGAAGAATCACATAATTGTTATTTGTTATGTATACCATTTATGGCAACTAAAAAATGTCTCAAGCATTATATATGCAAACAACTTGATAAAGTCATTAGGCATTATCGGAAGAAGAAAAAATAACAGGAGAGCATCTGTTATAAATCAATTGGTCTCAACAATAATAGCTAAAGACTATATGATGACCAAAACAATTTATGTTCCAATTTACAAATTATCATGCAACTTTTCTTTTTTAATATATTTTTTAAACTCTTATTAAGTAAAATTTACTTAATTCAAAAAGTAAATTATTTTTTAAATTAAATAATGATTTTTTTTAAATACATTTGGGGAAGAGAGGTTTCGAACTCCAGACCTACATTTTGAAAGTTGAAGATTATGCCATTCAGACCACAGGTCTTTAGCAAATTAAATAACAATTTTTCGTAGGCTAGTCCATGACTTCTATGCCTTTCCTTGACTGTGGTGAAAGAAAAGCTAACAAATAAAACTTCTTCCTCGCTTTAGCACAAGATCTTATTTTTAAGAAAAAATTTGAGAAATTATGTTTTATTGGATTTTGAGAAGGTAGAGAGACATTCCTAAATATTTTTTTTTTTAAAAACTGTACTAGAGTTCGTAAAAATAAATGAGCAGTGCTACTCTGCTACCGACGTAACACCGTTCACTTGTACCACTAGTCTATTTTTTTTTATTTTTTTCTCAATTTTTTTGTACATATTTTTTTTATCATTTTAGAACTTTTTTTAAAAATATATATATCAATACACTAATAATCACTTCTTTAACCATTAAGTAAAATAATTTTAAAAAAAATTAAAATGCATGAAATGTCAAAGTGGGTGGGCAAAGTAGCATTTCTCAAAATAAATAGGTATATTTGAAGAATTGTTTAAATATAATTATTAAGATTATTTTTGTTTTTTAGAGGTTCTAAAATTGTAATAATTTTTGTGTATGGATAAATGTTGGATGAAGATTTTGTGTTTGGGTAAATATTGAATGAAGATTTGAAATAGAATTTAGTTTGGAGATTTATTATATATTTGATAATGAAATTATAAAAACTCTTAAAAATTCGAGAAAATTATATTGTTATGCCTCAAGTTTTGAGGCAAGGCAAACCAGAGGAATGATTTGATCAAACATTCCTTGAGAGTATGCGCAATCCAATGCCTAATTAAAATCACAATGGTCCCTGTTTTTCCACCTATATAATATTGAATTCCAATGCTAAGTTAGAAAGGTTAAGTGACTGTTTGATTACTTATTGCTCCCAACTGCATTGTGGTGTTTGATAATTTGATCAATTTGACGGTGGAAAACTATTAAACATTTTATTGTCTTGGTTTTGGTTTGCAGGGGTGAGCAAGGATCATTTCTAGGTTTAACATTCCAACACCTAACCACCTTCCAAAATCTCATTCTAGTGTTGGCAAACCTTCTTCAAGTAAAGTATGAGAATTCAAGCTTCTCTCCATTCGAAACACACAGCATAATCATGTCTCTTTTCATTGAAGCTGTATGTGTTTACTTCCTAGCATTGATGGAGTTATTCTAACTCATTCCTAATGCTAGCTATCACCGTGCCACTAGCCTTATTTGCTACGTCTCGGGCATTCTTGCATGCACCTGTCTACTATTTATCATCTTCCCTGCCACTAGTTGGATTATTTTATCTCTATTTTCCATGAGAATATTACCTGATTCTTATCCACAGATTACTAAATTAATCAATGGTAAATCCGTTGGATTATACAATATGTATAATTCACTCCAACAATATTTCAATCCAAATAATGTTCAAGTAGAATCAAGCTCTCAAGCAATTAACGGTAACTCGATGGATCAAGATGACGGTGGTGGCGTGCCAACAAAGCAAAAGAATGAAGGGGTTTGATGGTTGATGATGTCCAAAGCTTGTGTGCTGGCTGCTAATCAGGATCTAAAAAAGCAATTTGTATTATGAGCTCATTGGATTTCAGTCCAATAATTATTTTATGCAAAATCAAAATATAGAAAGTTTGAAAAATATATAATAAATTAGATGGGATGAGCTTAGACTTGATGCAAGGTTCTTTGTCTCTTTGTTGTTGTTCTTCTTCTTCCACTTCCTTGTCTCTATGTCTTTGTAACTACAATATAACTACTGATTTATTCTATAATGAGGTGAGACATTCTGTAATAATTTGTTTTTAATATGCTGGTGTTGCTTACTATGTACGAGATGTGTGTTTTTGGTCCTACTTCCTTGTTTGGCAGAGGATTTTTTGGCTTAAATGCACAGAACCAAACATTTAAGTAAAGTTTATACCAAGCTATCGTGAAAAGATGATGAAATATGAGCTAATTGTTTAGAGAGAAAAATATACAAGCCAATCATATGGATGCACATGGCCTTCTTGGATTTCATATACCATGTTTATTGCATTAAATGCAACACTCAACTATTTATTTCGTATTTCCATTATATTTGTTTGAAAAAATTAGCAGAACCACAACAAACTTAATATGTTAATCAATCGTAATTATAAGTCGATGTGAAAGGAATAAAATAAATAAATTTAATTCATTATTCAGAGGAAAAGAAAAAAATGAAAAAGACAACAAAATCAATTGGAAATGTTAAGGAGAAAAGATAAATCAATCATCATGAATTGATAGAATACAGAACATCTCTTGATTTATCACCATGGATGTAAGTGAATCAAGATCTGGTGGTGACTATAGACACCAATACCTATAAAACTGTTGAAGATCATGTGAGTTCAAGCTCTTCAAATCTATATTCCAGAGAGAGGATACCTGTTTCATATACCTGTGTCTCATTGCCCTCATTTTCGCAAAGAGACCTTCAAAAAGTAAGCGTTGGAAATGAAATTAAAGATTTATAATTAGAATCTGATAAATTCTTAAAACAAAGATAAATAGGGAGATGAAAGCATAAATGGGAGAGATAACATATATATTTTATTATACGCAAAAGAAAATGATGATCTAACCTCTAGTCATGGTTGCTTAAATCTCCAACCAATGAAGATAGAGATTTATGAGACAGGAAGAGAAATTTCATAAACTCTCTATACTCTCACTCTGTACGAAGAGCAAAAGAACAAAATTTTCAGCCAAGTTCCTTTCAAAGTATGGGTGTGACGTAATGGCTAATCACATGTAATTTTATATATTGACTAAGACCCTACTTATCAAAAAAATATATATTGACCAAGACCCATGTTTACTTGGCATATTCTCTTTCACCTACCTGCCATCAAAGAAGTGGGAAGCCACTTTGGTGTTGTTTTAACTTTTTTTTTTTTAATCAAAAAATGGTTAGGTTTTGTCGAGTGTGTAGTTAATCAAGGGCTTGGTTTTATTTTTCTATGATGTTCTTATGATTCTCTTCATTACATTGCAAATGGTGTTAATTGTTTTTGGTTACTTTAGATCCAATTTTATTGCAATTTCAGTTGTTTTAGTTTTGTTGAATCTTGGGTTTTTTTTTTATGTAAGTTGCTGAAGCTTGGAATTCTTTGCTTAATATGTGGGATTTTTGTAGGCAGGCTACTCCATCTCCCTATTCTATTCTCGTAAAAACCCAGCCACAATGTAGGCATCAGTTGCGTGTTTCGTGGAGTACAAAGTTCATATACTTCATTTAGAATGGGGAAAAGTTCAATCTAGCAATCATTATAAATGACATTATTATTATTTTTTTTTTTATAAGTAAAAGTTTATTAATCAAAAACAGCAAAAGCCAATTACAAAGGTAACAAAAACAAAAAAAAAAAACAACGAAAAGCCCCTCAAGATGGCGCATTAGATACAAGGAAATTATGCAGATTCATGCCATGAAAGTCCAAGACAATGGTCCATGTACACAGAGTTCTAAAAAAGAAAATTAACAGTTCCTCTTGGGATCGCTCCTTGTTGTCAAATGTCCGCTCATTGCGTTCCATCCAGAGGCATCAGAGAGTGCAAATGGGAATCATCTTCCACACCACTTTAATCTCGCCTCGCATGGGAGGCCAACTTGCAACAGCTGACCCCACCGACTCAAGCATGACCCAAGCTATGTTCAGTCTATTAAAAATCTCATTCCAAAGTGCTGGAGCAATCTCGTAGTGTAACAGAAGGTGGTTAACCGACTCGCCCCCCTTACGACACATGTAACACTAATCTGCTATGATAACTCTTCTTTTCCTCCAATTATTTGTTGTGAGAATCTTTCCTAGAGATGCTGTCCACACAAAGAAGACCGCTTTTGGAGGTGCTTTGTGTCGCCATATATGTTTCCACGGAAACTGAATCTCAGGTCCTTGATTAAGAATCTTGTAAAACGATCTAACAGTGAAGGTTCCTTTTCCTCTCGGGGTCCATATCAAGCCGTCTTCATCCTGCAGGTTCGGTCGTTGAGAGTAAATGAGGCTGTAAAAATCCACAAACATGCCATGTTCTCAATCTTGTGCCGCCCAATTGAATCTAATGTTCCAATTCAATCTCCCCCTGATTGACTCCATGACCTCAGCCACAGTGATATCTTTGGCGCTGGCAATCTGGTACAAAATAGGAAACACCATTTCCAAAGACCTGTTTCCGCACCACACATCCTTCCAGAATCTGATTATTGAACCGACGCCCAAACGGAGCCTAGTATGCTGCTAAAAAACCCTTCATCCCCTTCTGATGTTTTTCCACAAACCCACACTAGCTGCCCCCCTAACTTAATTGGTGCACCACCCACCCCATGCGCCCACTACAAATGACATTATGTGAATAAGGTTTGGGATCGCGAGATATACCACTAGTTTAGATTTACTTTTTTATAAGTGACCAGCTCAGAGTTATTTATTATGTGTGATGCTTTCAAATGAAAGTCTCTCAATGACCCTATTTGGACTAACAAGTTTAAACACGAAATTAAATACTACAAGCCAGTTTAGGATAATAGTTTACCCTTGATAATTCTTGTCTGTTGTTAATGAATGTATCTATGTTTTGTGTATATGTTCTTCGTCTTTTTTTTCCTCTTGATAAGGAGGAAATGATTGTTTGAATTTGGCTTTGTTTTAAATTTATTTCTTCTGTTATAAAGATGGTTTAGTGAATTTTTATTTTGATTGATAGGGAGTTAAATCTTTCGCTTTCATAGTCAGCATATAATGTTCACAATTGTGTTGATATTCTTAGTGGGTTCTTAGATTTTGCCGGATAAATTTTATTAGCCTGTGGTATAAAACCTCACAAACATGCAGTTATGTAGAGTTCGTTCTGTTAGATTTCTCCTTTACAATGATTATTTACCATTCATCTGACTCGTTCTATAACCAGGCGCCCCCAATTGAGAACTCCACCAGAGACCAACCCAGAAGCCCCAACAAAGAAGAAGGAAGATGACGAGGATAATTGAGCTTTGCCTGAAGAGGGAGTCATCCCCTATTAATTGCGTTCAACGTGCCCTTCAATTTAGAAAACTCTACACCTTTTGAGTGCAAGAAACTATTGGTCCATGTAAATGGCATGAAGTGAATCCTATTCTTTGACAGACTGCATTATCCCTTTTTTTATTGTTGTTTGTGTATGAGATTTTCATTCTTGCGTCCATCAGAGATCACTTTATGTTAGGTACTTATCTATCAGCTATATAGGAGTGCTACCAATGTCAGGAATTATAAGGAGGGAGACGTCCTTTGGAAATTAACACTTCCTTTTTCCTTTGTCAACTGAAAATTTGAAGGCGAGTTAGTCCTATATGGTTGAGGCTCCTCTGATTTGTCAAAATGTTAGGGTTCAGAAAGCAGCAAGCGATGATATATAAAAGGCTGACCTTGCAAGAGATCTAATTTGGCTCAATTGCTTTGAGGGGAAAGTATTACTTCTGATGGACATACAAATGAATATATATCCCCCCAAAGTATTGTTATGGCGGGAAAGTGTTCTTCCATACCGTTCTTGTCTTAAGTCTGGTATTAGCTAGGCCACACTTGTGCCTTTTGGAGACAATACAATTGAACAAAAAATATCTATTTCGTGTTCTATTGACCAGAAGAAAATTGATAAGCACAATGCTATGAAAACTTGTTGCTCATACTCGGATGATAATCAAGGCCTCGTTGATACGATTTACGAATAATAATAGGATAGCATGTGAATTGTAGAGAAATTATTTGAGTTAAAATATTGTTTTAAAGAGTTTTAGAAAACTAGAGAAATAAATTGAATAAAAAAATTATAAGTTACATATTGTTAGATTATTTTATTATTATTATTATTTTGATTTTGAGATTTGAAAAAATTAAATTATTTTGTATTTTGTTTAGAACTTAGGAAAAATTCTAAAGATTAGGTAATGATTATAAGAAAAATTTTTAAATCTGAAATTGAAAATTATTTATATTTGTGGTTTTTGTATATTGAGGTGAAATGAGATAAGATAAGAGCATCTTTTAATCCAAATAGGGCCTAATAGTGTCTTATAAAAGTTGGAATCCAAAGAAGGCTCTTGAATTAGCTTAACTCAAACTATCGCACTACTATTCACAAACTATCTTATTACTATTTATAAAATTCTTTTCTCATCACAATGGTCCTCTGTGATCATCGTAAACTCATTCGAGATAATGGTTCGATGGAATATGCGGTACCATTATCTAGATGATTGTTTTAAGCCATATATAGATCGTTTGAGCTTGCACACTTTGCGCTCTTGACATTTGACTACAAAACTCGTTGATTGATCCATATAGATTTCCTCACCTAGTTCTCCATCAAGAAATGTTGTCTTAACGTTCATCTGGTAGAGTTCCAAATCCATATTTGCTATTATAGCTAGAATTAGAGGAATTGAGGCAAACCCACCACTGGTGAAAACGTTTTCTCATAGTCTATACTTTCCTGTTGGTTATATCCTTTTGCCACTAAGCGAGCTTTGTACCTATCTATTGATCCATCCGACTTGCGTTTGATCTTAAGAACTCATTTGTTCCCAATAGCCTTATGCCCTGTCTGTAGATCAACCAGATCCCAGACCTAGTTAGCCCTCATAGACTCAATCTCATCATTAAGTACTTTCATCCACTCATCTTTAGTAGAAGATGAGAGAGTCTCATGAATTGTCCTGAGCTCATCATCATCATGCGGAACTACTATAAAAGTTTCCCCCTCAATCTCAAAACGATAACGGAAAATACTTTCACGTGTGATTCTACGCAACTAATTGGTTAACAAGCGGTGTACTCCCACTCGGATTCAAGTCTCTTTTATAATTTGTAGAAGTTTGAAGAATTTCTTCCTCATTCTCAACTAAATTTCTTGGAGCACTTTCCTCTTATTTTACAATCTCATGAAAATTTAAACTTCTATCAACCTCAACTATACTTAGAAACTCATCTTCAATGAAATTCACATCTCGTGACTCAAATTCAGTCACACTTTCATCAGTTTGTTAACCTATTGACACATATCATTTAGAGTATTCTGAGTACCTTATAAAAATACACTTCTTCCTTCTAGGGCCTAACTTTCCATATTTATGAGAAAGATCGTGAACAAAACCCGTTGAATCCCATGGCCATAAGTTACTCAAATTGGATTTCTCGTCGATCCGTAACTCATATGGGACGGAAGTTACTGATTTGGAGGGTACTCGATTAACAATGTAGGCAGCAGTCAAAAGTGCATCCCTCAAAAAGAAATTAGCAGGTTTATTTGCACCATCATTGACCTAACAATGTCAAACAGTGTTCGATTTCTCCTTTCCATCATGCCATTTTGTTGTGGCGTACTCGGCATCGTCAACTATCTTTTGATTCCTTTTTCATCACAGAGCCTTTTAAATTGCTTAGAAAGATATTCATGTCCTCGGTCAGTTCTCAGAGTTTTTAAACTCTTGAATCTTGAACTCACATGATCTGATGATGTTCAGCAGTTTTAAAGGTATTGGTGTTTATAGTCACCCCCAGGTCTTGATTCACTCACACCCATGGTAATGAATCAAGAGATTCTATGTATTCTATCCATTCATGTGGGAACAAAAAAATGATCTCGAATCGAGATTACATCTCGTACATAGCCAGAATAAATGTATTAGCAAGCAACATCAGGACATTGAAAGCAAGTTATTATATAATATGTCTCATCTCACTGCAGAATGAAGCAGTAGTAATGTAGTTAAGGCAATGTACCATCTCAACTCATATCCTCTAATTATTACACATTTACCAAACTTTTGGACTGAAATCATGATCCATGGCCTCGTAATAGAACTTGCCTTGAGATCCTGATCAACAGCTAGCTCACACGCTTTGGATATCATCAGCCATCAAACCCCTATATCATCTTGCTTTGTTGGCTTGCCACTGCCACCATCTTGTTCCATTGAGTTACCATTAACTGCTTGAGGGCTTGATTGTACTTCAACATTATGTGGATTGAAATACTGTTGGATTGAATCATATGTATTGAATAAGTTGACGGATATACCATCGATTAATTCAATAATATGTGGATGTGAATCTAGTAATATTTTCATAGAAAATAGAGATAATAAGATAATCCACCCAAAGGTAGGGAAGAGAACAAATACTAGACAAGTACATGCGACAACACTTGAGCTGCAACAAAAGAGGCTAGCAACACGGTGGTAGCTAGCATTAGGAATGGGTTGGAATAACTCCATCAATACTAGGAAGTAAACACATATAGCTCAAATGAAAAGATATATGATTATGTTGAGTGTCTCAAATGGAGAGGAGTTTGAATTCTCATATTTTACTGGAAGAAGGTTCGCCAACACTAGAATGAGATTTTGGACTGTGGTTAGGTGTTGGAATGTTAAACCAAGAAAGATCCTTGCTCACCATTGCAAACCAAAACCAAGACAATAAAATGTTCAGTAGTTTTCCACAGTCAAATTGATTAAACACCCCTATGCTGTGGGATACTTGATCAACATACTTGGGTTTAGGATTAGTGCATTATTCTACTTTCAATTCCTCTAATATTATTTTTGTCTTTGCCAACCTCCAATTAAATGTTCTCCCGAGTCAATGGACATATATAAAAAGCATATAAAATCATTTCAAGACGACCTCCCTTAGTGCCACTAGGACAATAAAAATCTTGGATGTGCCCTCGCAAAATTTGCCTAATACGCTATTTATGTTGGTTCCACCTTAGTAAAAAAGTATTGAGGTTGGAAACTTTTTTTATTCTGGAAATTATATTACATCTTAAAACTATTATCATACTTTTTTCTCATTATGATGAGATGACATTGTCTATCAACATCTATTTTTTGTTATTTTTCTTAAAGAATAAGAGATGACCCAAAAGTAATGAAAAGTATCATATTTACGTAGTGAGATAAGAGTGTCGTATATAATATTTATTCTTTTAAACTATAATGTGCATTACAGCAAATGGTATATTGGCACACCAAATTTGCAAGTAGTAAAACTCTTCTTGATTATGACAAGATGTTAATGCGAGACTATGAGAACATAAATTAAATAATTAATTTAATCCATGATCCTCACTAGTTTAGATTTTTCAAACAACCAGTGGTTTAATCATTTGACACAATATCATAACATATGTCTTAAATTTGATTATTGGAATTACATTCTACACTATTTCCAATTAAAAAATTTATAAGTACGTATTAGATAATTAAATTTATAGCTTCTAACTCATTTTAAGTTTAGAGACAATAAGTAATTTAACAGTAACGCAATCTTTCTAACTTAGCATTGGAATTTAATATAATATCGGGAAAAAATAAGAATCGTTGTGATTCTAATTAAGTTGTGAATTGCGCATTGTTGAGAAAGATGTTTGATCAAATCTTTCCTTTGTTTTGCCTTTGCCTAACAATTGAGGCCTTGTTTGGTAATAAAATAATTTCATCAAAATTTTAACATTTCTTATAATTCCATTATCAAATATATAATAAATCTCAAAACTAAATTCTATTTCAAATCTTCATTCAAATAGTTATCCATACACCCAAATTAATACAATTTTAGAAACTCCAAAAAATAAAAATAATGTTACTTTTTATTTTTACAAACTCTAGTACAATTTTTTTTTTTTAAAGTTAATTCAAGAATTTCTCTCTACTGTCTAAAAATTCAAAAAGAAATAAATCTAAGAAACACTCAAATGTTATGAATTATTGAAGCGTTGGCCGCCGCCCCTGTCCCCACCAATAATTTTGTGAATGACCTCACCACTATTATTTTAAATCTTGCATAGCGACTTGTATAATAACTTTCATAGTAACTTGCATAGTAATTTCAAGGCCTATAAATATGAGTTTCAGTTGTTATGAAATTCATAAGAAAATATATAGAACAAAGAAAGTTTCAGTTCTTAAGAATTCCTTTTATATTTCTCTGTTGCAATAGTAGTAATTTCATTTTTAATTTTATAACACGTTATCAGCACGAGGTTCTACCGATACTGAAGCTAGTGGTCTTCTACTTCAAGTAAGTTTTTCAATATATTATTTACAGTCCTCGAGATAAATATTAAAGGTAATATTGCTGAATATTACTTGATAAAATTCTACTTTTATTTTCATGATTATGTGAATATATTTCTTAAATCTACAGATTTATTTTTGTGATTTATATATATATAATATCAAATATTGAGATTTATTACTATTGACATTTCTGGAAAAAGTTATTTATCCAGGATCCTTGATGAGATCCATTTGGATATAATGATGAATTTGGGAGATACAATCATAGAAGAAAATCATGTGTCCCTGAAGGACCATGCTGTGTATATCATGGTGAAAAATCATCTTACTGTGTGAAATGAATTAAGAGAGAGATATGAGCACCAGAAAATGTAATCCTCTCAAAAGATCATTATGACTTATTGCACCTGAAGTTGCAAGATTTTAAGAGTGGTATTGAATATTCTGCACTCTTTAAAATCGGCTCAATATTAAATTATACAGTGAGAAAGTCATTGATAATAATATTTAAAAGAAGACATATATTATTTTTTCATACCTCAAATGTGTTCCTGCAGTAGCAATATCAAGAGCGAAAATTCAACTAATATTCTAAATTTTATTTTGTCTTCTAGTAATTGAGCTAAATAATGAGTTTTTGTTAATAAATTACCAGTTACATCCTATTAATGATATTGAATTTACACCATTCCCAGTAGTGAACGGTGCATCCTTTCAAAGGAATCAATGGCATAAACGTGGTAGAAAAACTATAGAAGTGTTGGTCCCAAAAGCGACAACACTAAAGATAAGAAAAATATACCGTATCACCAGAAGTTATCCAATTCAGAGAAGGGTAAAAGTCCTCAGAATAATTCTTCATAAAAAGATGAAGATGTTTGTCATAGATGTGATATGACTAAACATTGGTCGCGTACCTGTTATACGGCCAAACAATTGATTTACTTATACTAAACTTTTATACATTATAGTAAAACTTTATCATGTTTTGAAATAACAAAAAGACGGTACTCGAAGCACTACAAGATATTACTTGGGATAATAAAGTCCTGTCTAAATTTGATCACCTTACAAATGAATGTGAACCAGAAGTTCAGAAGATTATCTATTTGTATTGCAAATCAGTTACAAAATGTATTTACTGACACTAAAGGTGTTGTAAAATCATACATTACTGCTGTTAATACTTAAGCAAGAATTGAAATCCCTGAAGGACAAGTTGTTAAAACAGCAATAGACGAGTCTAAAATACACCTGAAGTGTTGAAAACCTATTGATGCAGAAAAGAAAAATGAAAATAAATCGGTGCTCCTGAAGAGACTGTGCCTACAAAATAAGATCTATCCAGACTTTTTGTATAAAATATAAACCTCCTGAAGAGAAAGCTCATAAAGAGTATAAACCTTCTGAAAAGGAACCTCCTGTAGAGGTGTTTCTTGAAATATTTTCCCCTAGAGAGGAACAATGAGATCTCAATACATTCCATGAGTACAGAAAAATTTATGGATAGAAATAAAACTGTTATCGACAACATATACGATAACACTTGACATTACTAGAAGTAATGAAGAAAGTGAGTCAAGAATTATCGAAAAATGTTGACGTAGAAATGATTGACCAAAATGAAAAATAGCTATTGAAGCTAAACTAAAATCGCTAGCAAAGAGAGAGGTATTTTGACTTGTTGTCCAAACAGCAAAGGGTGTAATGCCTATAAGATATAAGTGAATATTTATATGAAAGCGTAATGAGAAATGAAATTGTGCGGTACAATTTGTCGCACAAAGTTTCCTGCAGAAACCCGAGAGTATTATGAGAAAATATATTTCCTTGTTATGAATGCAATCACATTCATATTTTTAATCGATTTAGTTATTACAAAAGGATTAGATATGCAGTTGATGAATGTAGTCACTGCATATTTATAAGGATCATTAAATCATTACATATATAAAGATATACGATACTTGAAGCATTTAATCTAAGTACATTTAAGAGTATGTATTTTATAAAACTTCAAAGATCTTTATATGGGTTAAAACAATCCGGGCGCATATGGTATAATTGAATCAACGAGTATCTATTGAAAGAAAGATTTGAGAATAATCTTATATGCCCATGTGTTTTATCAGAACCCGGATTTGCCATTATTGCAGTTTACGTTGATAATTTACCTTATTAGAACTCCTAAAGAGATCACAATGACTGCTATAAATTCAAAAAATGCATTTGAAAATGAAAGATTTTATTATTCAAATGCTAGATGAGTTACAAAAATTTGAGACTTCTAGTCTCGTCTCTTAAATGCATTTGCTCTTCATAAAGCGACATGACATCCTTATCTAAAGGATTAGGCAGTCGAAATGAAGATACAAGCAATGATTTTAAATCTTTATTCTCTTACTTTAAGTCTGCAATTTTTTTGTCAGATTCTTGAACTAGTCGTTGAAGTACAGAAACATTCTCGTTAAGCTCCTCAATCTCACGTTTTTTGGATTGTAATCGTTGGAAAAACCAACAATAGAGGAGGAGTATCGAGTACCGAGAGTCACCAGCTCATAAACGGCTTCACGATCTGACTTATTAGCCAAATCATTCGCTTGCTGCAATATGGCACATGCGGAAGATGCAGGAATAACTTGTAATTGAGGTGAAGGATACCTCATATGTTGATCGTGAGAAATATTGAAAGGAAATTGATGAGCCATTGGAAATTTGTAAAATAAGAATGCAAATATAGATGAATTATAGATATGAGAAGAAAATTTGATGCGTACTAAATGAAACTAAAGACGGTTCTTATGGAAATGGAAATGGAAATAAGAACAAGACAAACCATCATATCTTCAAATCTCACTTTACAAGATATGCTGGATGTATAATTTCAAAAGCTAGCGAGATTAATTATAGCTATCCCTATTTTCTTATAAATACTGAACCTCTGCCGTCAGCTGCTGTTGTTGACTTTGTATTTGAGCTCTCTCTCGTTCCAGCTCTTCTACTCATGTTTTCAGGTCACGAGAATATCAGTCTACAAATTTCTTCAGCTCCTTGTTTTCTTGTCTTAAATTTTTATTTTTTCTATTTTTAGTTGCAAGCATTTGATGCAACTCAGATATTTGATTTTTAAGATAATCAACCTCACTCGTTCTCGCTAGTAGCATCTGAAACATGGTTGTAAGAGAGACAGCATATTGAGCACTGAGTATTCTTGATGCTGCAACAATTTCAGAATCAGATTTACTAGAAAGATATATCTCTACTCCTATCATGGTGTTTACAATTTCAGGATAAAATATGAGTGGTTGAGATATAAAAGGTTCATGGTTCAAATCTGGGACATTAGAATTTATATTAGACATAATATCGTTCTGAATTAACAACGACTGAATCTATGAAGAATGTGAGATCTTTTTGCTAGAGTAAACCAATGATAAAATTGGTTATATTTAAATAACAACCCAAAGTTTTCAAATCTCTTCAAGATCTCGTTTGTCAACAATGTCAAACGGATTTGATTTTCCGCCGAACTGATAATATTAGACCTCAAGCTTTTACAGCTTTTATCATGCATGGATGGTTTCCAATGCTATTTCCGTCGTATATAAACAAGTTCTCCCTAATAACGCCGAATGAGGGGAGAAAATTTTAGATGAAAATATTATCATGTTCTCTCTAATGCATTATTTAGATGGCAATCATGTTTGAATTCTTAACATGTTATATATGCTGAAATCATGTTTGTTTATTACTTAAAAAACTGACGCATATTCTCAGGGAGAGTTTAAGTATTACTACAGGTTTCAGATTTCTACTAAGTCTGTCAATCGCCTTATATGTGGGGTTCCCTCTACCTTGTCCGACACATTTTAAACCCATAAGGCCCTAAAGTGCTAAAGAGGACAATATCGAATGGGGATATGAAACTACATGTATCTGTCAAATCTTCAAATCATTCAGAGATTATTATAATTCATGAAGTAAGTAGAGAGTGTATTTGGCTGAGATCAATAACTCACCATATCTAAGAAACGTGTGGTTTTTCATAATCAATGATAGCCCAACAATTTTATATGAAGATAATACTACTTGTATCACTCAAATCAGATGAGGATATATCAAAGGTGACAGAACCAAACATATTTAATCTAAATTCTTTTATACTCATGAACTCCAAAAGAAATGTGAAATTAATGTCAAGCAGATACGATCAAGTGATAATCTGACAGATTTATTTACGAAAGCATTACCAACTGCAACATTCAAGAAGATTATGCAGAATATTAAAATGCGAAAACTCAAATATCTATCGTTATGCACTTTTAAGGAAGAGTAAATGTCCCGAAAATTTGTGCTGATTGTACTCTTTTTTCTTCGCTAAGGTTTTGTCTCACTGGGTTTTCCTCTGCAAAGTTTTAATGAGGCAATCTTAAAACACTTGTAGATACATAAGAAGACTGTACTTTTTTTCCTTCGCCATTGGTTTTTCTTCCCACTAAGTTTTTCCTTGGCAAGGTTTTAACAAGGCAGATTCTTCATGGGTGGTCATTCAAAGGGAGTGTTATGAATTATTGAAGCGTCGGCCGCCGCCCCTGTCCCCACCAATAATTTTGTGAATGACCCCACTACTATTATTTTAAATCATACATAGTGACTTGTATAATGACTTGCATAGTAGTAACTTGTATAGTAATTTCAAGACTTATAAATATAGATTTCAATTGTTATGAAAATCATAAGAAAATATATAGAACGAAAAAAGTTTCAGTTCTTAAGAGTTCTTTAAAATTTCTTTTATATTTCTCTCTTGTAATAATAATAATTTCATTTTTAATTTTATATCATCAAAAGTTTTCTTAAAAATATATAATATATTGTACTAAAGCGAGGAAGAAGTTTTATTCGTTAGCTTTTCTTTCACCACACAGTACTGGTCAAAGGATAACACGTGGAAGTGACTAGACCATTAAAAATCATTATTTAATTCAAACAATAGTTAACTTTTTGAATTAAGTAAATTCTACATGATAAGAGTTTAAAAAAATATATTAAAATAAAAAAGGAAAGATCTACCCAAGCCATCGAATTAATGATATGGCAGGACTATAATCGGATCGAATGGCCAAAAATCTAGCCACAAGAAGGGCCCCATGATATCTTGGTGGTATGATTTGAACCACCACGAGAAGGCTGATCTTGATTTTTAAATACTTGTTTAATTAATTGACATTACACAAAGTTTTTAGATATATGATGGTGGACGAATAGAGATAGATGCCTCCTTCTCACTCAAAATAAAGTCGAGAGGTTATTTGGAGGGAAAAAAGAATGCATGAAGTCAACCTTAAATAAAACATTTCCAATTCAGGGTGAATGATTGAGTTGGAATTGTGCATTCTCTACCAAACAAAAAAAAAAAAACATTTTCAACTTCACAATTTCAAATCACAAAAAAACAGAAGACAAGAAGATAAGAAAAATGAATCCTATATCCAGGAGATGGCACCTGTACCTGGAGATTTCAAGATCTCATAAAAGCCCTTGACCCATCCTATCCTAATTTTTCACGTGCAAATTTACCAACGAGATATCCCAAATGAGCTTATTCTCAGATGATATCCCTGTAGAGATATCTCTTTGTTTTACACAACTTTTCTATCTCTTTGTTCTTCACAACTTTTCAACTTTTCAACTTTTCATACACTATATTTTTTTAATTTTTTTAATTAAATTAAATTTTTTTTGAATTTATTCTTTTTAAACTAATTAAAATTTTCTATTCATTATTCATATATCAAATATTTGTAAAAAAAAAAATTAAAAAATATATGATGTATAGAAGGTTGGAAAATTGTATAACATGACTAGAGAATTTTTCCATTTAGATCTATAAAAGTGTAATCATTGTAGTGAATTATCATCAACGAGAATCACAAAATTCCTTTAACTGTATGTCGAGAAAATAGTGTCAAAATAGTGTACAGAAAATAGTGTCAAAATCGTGTCAAGAAAATAGGGTCAAAATAGTTTCAAATTGGATTTCACATTTGTCAAGAAAATGGTGCCTTTACCATATAACATGAAATTGACAAAATTATCAAACGACTTGGATAACAAACACAAAACAATTATATTTTATGTTAATTATATATATATATATATAATATGTTAAGAAGCTTCTTATTGTTGTTCAAACTTCACTTGATTTTTTTTATTTTTTATGAGAAGCATCAATTTCATTTATAAAGGAAATTACAGATATTTATCAAGCCAAATGGCTTGAGATCAAAGGAAACCTGGAATACAAGCCTGGCCACCATATGGCAACATTATCAATTAATAGCATATCGCGCTATTGAACTTTTAAAAAGAGGTTCGACCGTTCGATGCTCTCGCTTCTGATTATTAACTGATTTAAGAAGAGGTTTTTCAATTTAAATGAACTTTTTTCCTTTAATCATAGACCGAGTCTGATCATTATTCTTCTAAATTCTAATAAATAAAGGTTTTGCAGAAGGTCCTAATTATAATTTCACAATATTTTTTAAAAACCCAGAATTAAAAAAATAAAATAAAAGTCTTCAATCCATGCAAACGCGATGGAGCTGAAGTAAATACAAGTATTAGAGAAACATCATCTCACACATATATATACATGAACAAATTGAGAAAGAGATCTGCATATAATTGCATGGAGGCCGTACTCATGTCCATTAGGTTTTGATTCATATATATACAGAAATATCGATTATAATTAATACAATAAAATAAATAAATGAACTACAATATTGCTTAATTATATATATGCGATACTTAGGTTCAAGCACGTAAAGAAATATTTTACAAGAAGAAGAGGCAGAGATGCACGCAGCATGCATGCACACAAACATGCAAGTAATCCAATTATCATGTCATTGTCATTTGTCACACACTATATTCAATCATGGTATGCTGCGATTAATCATTGATGACAGGAAGACAATTTTTTGACAGAAAAGGACTTCCTTAGTGTGTGAACGCGGATACCTTACAAACAGTACTCCGCCATTGTCGTACACACTTAGGTTCGAAAGGATTTCTTTCTCCATCAATTGCTATAAATTATCAGAGGCAAGCACTCCACCATTTTCATAAGCTTCTTCAGCCCCCACACTTCCTCTGTGTATTGCCGAACAACACAGAGACTGAGAAGAATGCGAAAATGAACAATCTTCGTCCCAATGGGTAGTACTTATATATGCTTTAATTTGCAATATAATACGTTTTCCTCCTATTCTTTGGTTAATGAGCTGTAGGAATCATTTTATTAATTTAGTAGGCTGCATCTTTGATCATCTCCTCTATTGTTCAAGCGTATAAATTAGTACATGTGATCCTTCATTTTTGTAATTTGTTTTGCTAAATAGATCACTTCAATGGATATATGTTTCATTCATCTTTTGATACATAAGAGACTGGTGGATCTCAAAAACCAGATATATGGTTCTTGCTTTTATATATATATGTGTGTGTGTGTGTGTGTGTGTGTTTTTCGTTTCTTCAGGCATCCACCCACTTTGTTTTATACAAATTATCATGCAACTTTTCTTTTTTAATATATTTTTTAAACTCTTATTAAGTAAAATTTACTTAATTCAAAAAGTAAATATTTTTTAAATTAAATAATAAATTTTTTTAATACATTTAGAGAAGGAAGCTTTCAAACTCTAAACCTTCATTTTAAAAGTTGGAGATTATGCCAATTGTGGTCTTTAGCAAATTAAACAATAATTTTTGGTGGACTAGTCCATGACTTCCGTGCTTTTCCTTGACCGTGGTGGAAGAAAAGCTAAAGAAGAAAACTTTTTCCTCACTTTAGCACAAGATATTAGTTTTAAGAAAAAATTTGAAAATTTATTTTTTATTAGATTTTGAAAAAGTAGAGAGACATTCTTAAATATTTTTTTTAAAAGAAAAAAATTGTATTAGAGTTCTTAAAAATAAATGAGCAATGCTACTCTGCTGCCTAAGTAACACCGTTCATTTGTACCACTAGTATATTTTTTTATTTTTATCTCAATTTTTTTATACGTATTTTTTATCATTTAAAAACTTTTTTTCAAAAATATAAAAAAAAAATATCAATATATTGATAATCACTTCCTTAACCATTAAGTAAAAAAATAAAATAAAATCCATGAAGTGTCAAAATGGGTGGGCAAAGTAGCATTTCTCAAAATAAATAGGTATATTTGAAAATTTGTTAAAATATAATTATTAAGATTATTTTTGTTTTTTAGAGGTTCTAAAATTGTAATAATTTTGGTGAATGGATAAATATTGAATGAAGATTTGAAATAGAATTGAGTGTGGAGATTTATTATATTATTGATAATGAAATTATAAAAATGTTAAAAATTAGATAAAATTATTTTGTCACGCCTCAAGTTTTAAGGCAAGGCAAAATAGAGGAATAATTTGATCAAACATTCCTTGAGAGCATGCTCGATCCAATGTCTAATTAAAATCACAACGGTCCTTGTTTTTCCCCCTATATTATATTGAATTCCAATGCTAAGTTAGAAAGGTTAAGTGACTATTGCATTACTTATTGCTCCCGGCAGCATTGTGGTGTTTGACGATTTGATCAATTTGACGGTGGAAAACTACTTAACATTTTATCGTCTTAGTTTTGGTTTGCAAGGGTGAGCAAGGATCATTTCTTGGTTTAACATTCCAACACCTAACCACCTTCCAAAATCTCATTCTAGTGTTGGCGAACCTTCTTCAAGTAAAGTATGAGAATTCAAACTCTTCTCCATTCGAAACACACAGCATAATCATGTCTCTTTTCATTGGAACTGTATGTGTTTACTTCATAGCATTGATGGAGTTATTCCGACCCATTCCTAATGCTAGCTATCACTGCGCCAATTGCCATATTTGCTACATCTCGGGTGTTCTCGAATGTACCTGTCTATTACTTATCCTCTTCCCTACCTTTGGCTGGATTATTTTATCTCTATTTACCATGAAAATATTACCTGATTCACATCCACATCTTATTGAATCAATTGTTAGTATATCCGTCAAATTATTCAATACATATAATTCAATCCAATTTCAAACCAAATGATGTTCAAGTAGAATCAAGCCCTTAAGCAATTAAACGTAACTCAATGGAGCAAGATGACGGTGGTGGCATGCCAACGGAGCAAGAGATGGAGGGGTTTGATGCTGTCACGTGTGTGCTGGATGCCTAGCAGGATCTCAAAGCAAGTGAGCAGAGTTGGGGTTCTTGTATTATGAGCCCAAGTATCACGAGTTCAGTCCAATAATTATTTTATGTTTGTTGGTCCAATAATTATGATAAGTTCTATAGTTGTTAAGTCAATGAGCAATAAATTATCTGGTCTTGAGAAACGGTCTTCAGTATTGAGCACGTGGGTCTATTTTTTCTTTTTACAGAGTACACTAGTTCCTAGCAAGTCATTGTAATGGCCCGATTGTTTTGTCAATCTTTGTTCTATAATGGTATTGATTGTTCTCGAGTATTGGCTAGTGAAAAGGTAAAGTTCAGTTGCAGAAGACTTGTGTTGGAAGCCTTAGGTTTCTTCGAATTAACATCCATTATATTTTATTACTTTCATTAACAACAGATGTCTTATTCTATATTAATGAAAGGTTCTTCCTCTTTTTCTTCTTAATTTCTTCATTATATGTGTGTGTGTTTTTGTAACAACATTACTTTACTTATATATGTTGGTTGTTTGTGATAGATACATTTATTCTGATAGTGTACGAGATGTGATCTCGATTCTAGATGATTTTCTGGCCATACGTATTTGTTTGGCAGATGAAGTAAAGTTTATCTCAAGTTATAACATGAAAAGAAGATGGAAGATGTTGAAGCCAAGTTGATGAAAATTGAAAAACAGGCAAATTGCTGAGAGATAAAAATATACAAGCCAATAATATGAATGCACATGGCCTTATTTAATGACATAAACATGTATTTTATTTCATATACCATGTTTATTTCATTAAATGCAACATTGAAATTATATATAATGGGACCAGGGGAGCAAATTTTCCCCAAAAAAGATTTACATGAAGGTGATCCATTATCTCCTTATTTGTTTATAATTTGTGCTGAGGGGTTGAGTTCTTTGGAACTTCTTACTGGTTTGTGTTGAAGATGGCTTGAATTTTGGTTTGCCAAGTATTCTCGCTCAACTCTCACTCGATGGCTCGCTCAAGCAAGAGTCCAACTCGAGAGTTCGCTCGAGCTTCACTCGATGTCCAGCTCGAGCGAGATTTAGGCAGAGACTTTGCGAGACCCTCGCTCGACGTCCAGCTCGAACAAGTCTGACCTAGAATTGTTCGCTCGAGAGAGATCGCATAAATATAAATATCGCAAGCTTCATTTCCTCTGCACCGCACAACGTCTCCCTCCCCTGTTTTCGCCCCCGACGAACAGAGCATCCTACAGATCTCATTTCTTGTCCATTTCTTGAGTGGTTAAGTGTAAACACGTGAGGATTGAGTGTATACACGTGAGGTGAGTATTTTTTTTGTTGTAAGAATCTGTTGATTCTCTCTTTGTATACTCCATTTGATTATAGTGAAGTTTTGAAACCAACCCTACAATGGATGTAAGCTTAGTTGAGCTGAACCACTTAAATCTGGTGTTCTGTATTATCATTATTGTTTTTACTTCTCTTAATTGCTACCGCTGCATTTGATTTCATATCTGTATTGTTTTTTTATTGATTTATTCCCAACAGTTTGATTGCTACCTTCATCAATCTTGTAATTGAGAACATTGCTGGGTACAATCATATTAGTGTAATACGCAAAGAATATAAATAAATGATTGTACATATCAGAACTGATCTAAAACATGTAAATGGTATTTCTCTCATGACTAATATTGTTATTCCAATTATACGATATATATCCCAAATTTTAAAGGTACGACATCTCACATATAATGACTGATAGTCAAAGTGGAAGATCAGTGTTCATATCATTAATATAGTTCAATTTGCTCGTGTTTTTTTAATTTTTAACACGTTTAAAGAACGCCCAATCAATTCAGAATGCTGAAATTTTGGTATTTTTACATTATTTTTAAAAATAATATTGAAAAAATTTGCCAAATAATATATTTATATGACAAATATGGGAACGTTAGGATTTATGTTCTAAGTTTATGTTTACATCTTCCGTACAAAATTTTAAAGTCTGGTTTATTTTTATAGATAAGATGAGATAAAAGTTAAAAGTTGAATAAAATATTATTAAAAAATATTTTTTAATATTAATTTTATTTTTAAGATTTGAAAAAGTTATTTTGAGATTCAAAAAAATTGAGTTATTTATTCAGAAACTATCTTCTTCTCAAGAGCACCTTGAATTCAAACTCTCAACAACAAACTAAGAAATTGATAAAAGAAAGTGAGAATCCAGCAAAACATTCATACTAAGATCAAAAAAGAGAAAGAGATCTAGAGAGAGAAACTATTTCTTCATTCAACTATGAGCAGAGGAAAGAGTTTATCTTATTATTTTTATTTTGTATGAGAATTTAAAAAAATAATAATAAAATGAGACGAGATAGAAGTATTTGTAAAAATAAACCAGACCTAAATAATATGTTTTTTAATATTAAAATGATGTGACAAACTTCACACCAATAATACATGTGGTTTGTCAATAAACAAGTTATAAATGGATTTTTTATTATTCTTGAATCCCAATAGCTAACTCTGTAAAGGGTTCATTAAACTTATGTACAAAAATGCAGGGTTCATTAAACTTATGTATAGAAATAACTTACCGAAAAATAGCATTATAAATTAGAGAAAAATAGTAGGCATAAGAATGAGAAGCAAATCCATGGGAACAGTAGCGACATAACAAAAATTGGACATTCAATCATCCACATTTATTTGGGTTACATTCATACCGAGCTTTGTGACAAACAAACCAAATGAGTTTTGTGCAACAACTGCCTGTATTGCATAATAAAGTAAGCTATTATAAAGTTGACACAGAACACAAAGTGTTCTAATTCTTCCACTACTTTGTGCATATTAATATGACTTCTCCTCATCTGCTGCATCCATTAGAAAAGCCCCAACTTTGGTGACAAGAACTGTCACTTCGACATACATTACCAAAAATAAATGTTACTGCACTTTTAGAGTCCACATAGAAATTAACTTCTTCTATAGTATCCAATTACATGAGCCAGAGATCCATGAAATTACCCTAGCATATTTGGGGAATTAAATCATTGTGTCCAGCAATCCAAACAAAGGGAATCTAGATAGAATGTTTCCTCATAATCACGGTCCTTAATGCAGTACCCACAATTGATACAGCACCATGTGCAGATTATGAAATCCCTAGAGGCCTGATGATTCCCCTATCAATAGTCTGATGGGCAATCATAAACTAGTTTAAACTCATGGCACCAAGGCAGGCCTAATGGGGACCTCGGTCAAGCCACAATCCACCTAAGGGGTCATCCTCACTTTATTGCTCCTTGAATGACAGAGATGGGCTCCTTTTTGCTTGGTGATAGTTCACATGCACCAACAAGGGTAAATGGGTGATATGAGAATAAGGTGGTTAAGGGAAATGAGTTGAGTTCGTCTTGACAAAGGTAGGACAGAGTGGTGCACGTAAATGGAGTTTAGAGGAGTAGGCGACACTTGGTTAGGCTAGGGTTTGATGTGGGCGACAATGGGGCTAGGCAAGAGTGATGTTTTGGCTAGGGCTTGGGGATGGCAAGACCAATCCTTATTTGATTGGAATGTGAGATATTTGTGGGATAGGATGGTGGTTGAATATGGAGTGATTGGGTTTGGTAGATATTTGATTAGGATTCGATTGGAAGGATGGAATATTTGATTGAGTCAATTAGTGGATTGATTGACTAATCAAATATGGGATGGAAAATATGATTTGATGAGGTGGCAATTGAGATTTTGACAAAAGGCAAGTGGTGTCTTGGCCGAATATGGCTAAATATGGGAAGTGGGATTTGATTTGATTTGGAAATATTTTGGGCTGGAGGGAATGATGTGGCTGACTATGGGCAACCTTGTACTGGTCGAAATTGGCTAATTATGGAAGGTGAGAGATTGATTTGATGGAGCAAAATATGGTAAGTAATTGGGGAATTGATGGCCAGCCAAGGGATTGGTGGGAATGGGGCGTGTGAGCTATGTATGGAAAATAGATTTGATGGGTTAGCCGAGTGGTATGTTTGGCTTGTGGGATTCTTCAAGAATCTTCAAGAAAGTGGAATGAACATCCAAGAAAATGGATGAACAATGAAGAACAATGGGGCACATGCCAACCACAAAAAACACCAATGTACTTCGGCCTACACACTTCAACAATGCAACCAAGCACTTACTCACTCACACTTAATGAACCCGAAAACACTTACACTCAATTCTCAAATTCACAAATGGTGTGAATTAAACACTCATATTCTCAAACACTCATTCCAACAATAATCAAATAATTCCAAGACTCCAACAAACACAAGAATTGCACTAAGAACACAAAAACACCAAATTGAAAAATACCTCAAAGAGTGATCCTCTTTAGGGGATTCACGAATTGCATCCTAAAAAAAATCAAGTATAATCCAAACTACTAGGAGTGGCCAGCCCAACTGTCTCTCAAGAGCACTCAAATGTTCAACTTGTCAGAAGATATAAAAGTAAAGACTAAGGATCCTACTATATAGTCTTACGACTTGAAAACTTCCAAGACATCCCTGATAAAAATAACTAATTAAATAAAATGAAATAACATAAAAAAAAAATAAGATAGTGATGGGTGCCACATGGTGTGTGGCCATGACATGCTATGCCCATGGTGGGATATGGTGTGACATAGTTCATGGCTGGGCTAGTCCGCGTGTTGTCTGTCTGCATGGTGTCTGGCTGCGTAGCGTCTGGCTGCGTGGCGTTTAATTGTGTGCATAGCATAACGCTATACAGGGCCAACTGATGATGGTCATGACAGGGTGTCATGCATGATCCTTGTGGTAGGCACAGGGCTATGTCGCGTTGTTCTGGTGTGGCCCAGTCATGTGGCTTGGACGGTGGTCCTGCATGGCTCGGGCTGGTGGCTAGGGCGATGGTTTTGCATGGCCCAAACTGGCGGTCTGGGCGCTGCGTGCTGCAAAGCGCGGGCTGAAGCCGTGCGCTAGATGACATATATGGTGTGCATGCCACTCGCCTATCTTGCAAGGTGCGAGCTGGTGCCATGCGCTGGATGACATGCCTTATGGACATGCCACTAACTTTGCCTGCAAGGAGCGGGCTAGTATTGCGCGCTGAATGGCATACCTGTGAGGGCATGCCACTAGCCTCGCTAGGGTCCCCCTGTGTGTCAAGGCTTGAGTCAAGGCATGCAAGTAGGCCCACAGGTGTGGTGTCGAGGCATGGCTCGAGGCCACCATCCTAGGGGTTCTAACAAGGCCTCAATGTCGACGGCACAATCATCATCACAAGATATGTAAGACCGAAGCCCACTATAAATTCATGGCCTGCGGGGACTCTGCTCTACATTCAGAAGAAACTGCAGTTCTTCATACTGCTTTTCTGTTATACTGCGAATGCCAGCAATTCTCAAGTGCTTTATTCCTGGGGAGCCAACAGACTTGAAAATCCTTAACATATCCAATAAGCTGTCAACTCTAAGTCTTACACATCCTGGCATGCTTAGCTGCATGCAAGAAGTGAGTCAATTATGAATTCTAACTTTTAGTCTTAAAAGAATAAAAACCATAAAGAAATTTAGCTAATGATGAATCAAAAGAAGTTCAAGATAAATATGATGAGCAAAAAGGACAAGGAAATAGTTGCAACAGTTGGAACTTTTATTCTTGCGTATTCATAATTTTCACTTTACCATTTCATTCATAAGTTATAAAGGATGTATTGTTTCTGTGTATCTCGATGATGCCTTGCACCATTTTCTTGATCATTAATAAAGCTCATCTTACTTATAAATTTCTTTTTTCAAGATTGACACCAACTTAAATGAGATGACCAATGAATTTTGACAGGCCTATGTACAACACATGCTTTAAAAAAGATATATGCTAATAAAATGCAACAATTATTTCAAAAGCTATCTAAAATATAACTGATCACTTGCTCAAGTTGTATAGGATGCCTGAATTCCCAATGACTTGATTAACACACAAAAAGGCATAAATATCATATTCAGTGATGGATACAAAAGAGTTATACCACAAAGAAGAATTGTGCATATTTGTCAAGAGTACAGATAATATCTAAAATGAAAAAAGAATCACATAATTGTTATTTGTTACGTATACCATCTATGGCAACTAAAAAATGTCTCAAGCATTATATATGCAAACAACTTGATAAAGTCATTAGGCATTATCGAAAGAAGAAAAAATAACAGGAGAGCATCTGTTATAAATCAATTGGTCTCAACAATGATAGCTGAAGACTATATGATGACCAAAATAATTTATGTTCCAAAATACTTTTTTTTTATAGGTATTTATGTTCCAAGATACTTGTTGTATCATAAACACCAACCTTTTTCAATCTTGGATTCGTTTCAATCACACACTTCAAATCACTATCTGTGATTTTTATGCAGTCCACTAGGTTCAAGCACTGAAGGGTGACTTGTGCCCTATTAGCCAATTTCATAAGAGCATCATTTGTGATCTTCTCACTCAACGATCGATAGATGTGAATACACCTCCACAGAAGAGCATCACTTCTAACCGAATCATGCAAAGATATCCCAAAGCAAAAAACATGGCATCATGGGGTGTACCTTGTTCAACACCATTAAAACCAAGATACAACCACGAGGAAGCATGAACGATTCCTTTTTTTTCACTTTAGAAACAATGTCAAGTATATAGAGAAACCTAGAAATAGAAAGGGAAAGGTAAGGAGAAACAAAATATTGAAGTGAATTTCATAAAGGAAAAGGAGGGGAGGCTTATTGATGTTGTGTTTCGCAACCTGGGCTGCTCGGCGACGTCCAAACAAACTAGTCTTGCACAAAGATTGAATGAGTGGGACAGTGGAGCTCTGAGATCATTCTGATGCCTAAGTAAGTAAAATTGTAGAGAGAGTATGGAAAATGAATATGAAAGTAGGGATAGATGAATTAACCTATGAATCGTGAAATTTCTAGCTATTTATAGGGGTTGGTGTGCTCTGGGCGCGGACATGGTCGCTTATTTGTTAACTCGTCAGGTCATCATTCCATTTGCCTTATTTGGGCGAATCTCCCTGTCACACTGGTCTGACGGCGAGTTGTCCCCTCTTCAATACCATGTCAACCCCTGCTTTACTCCAAGGGCGTGCCTGACTTCCTGACTTCCTGACTTGTATTTAATGCGGTGACAGGAACTCTGGCTGCGCATTTAATGCGCCAGGGGCTTCAGACGCCTCTGCCTGGTTCTGCATTAAATGCGGCATCGCCCAAGCCGACTTCTATATTTAATGCGCCGTGGGTGTGTCTGTCTTCTCCTAACTTGGTGCTGGTCATCGTATGACTTGTTGTACTGGTAACCTCTCGCCCAGTCTATCCTGAGGTCACCTCCTGTCCCGAGTTCAGAGCTGGCTACCTTGATAGAATGGGCGGGACAGAGCTTCCTTTGGATTTGGGCCTTTTCCAGACTCTCGTAATGGGCCTAATTTAAGCAGGAGACATGCCAAGGTTGGACTCAACATAAATTGGAGACTAGCCAAGGTTGCTTTGGTGGACATCTTGACCTCTTAGGCCAAGCATCTTTGGAATGCTTGGGCCACAAATATCAATGTCAAGAAGACCCACTTGGAAGTCCATAGCTGCTTGAGCGTATGATAGTTGCAAAATATGTGTTTTTGCCAACACCACCTTTCCTTGATAAAACTAACATCTTATGCTTAGCAGTAGCCATTCTTTCTATAATTACAACCAAATCTGCAGAAACCATAGGAAGCTTTAAGACAAAAAGCCAATTGTGTGCATATAATATTAATGTAGAACATGGGATAAGTCACCATCCACAAAAAAATAAAAATAAAAATCTTGTGCATAGATGGACACCAATCCGGCTTAAGCAAAATTTGTACCAAACAAGACGCTCCATTAAAATATAGACATTTCTTCAGGTAGTTTAGTCATGAACATAAATGGGTCGTCAGTGTCAATATGATTTCTTATATGAATGATAAGCTAAATATCTATTGAAAGAGTGACCTTCCATGCATGACTCTGAATATCTGAACTCTATAAATTGAATTACTCCGAGTATGTCAGAAGCCCCCATGCATAACTTAACGAGCTTTCAAGGAAAGGTCTTTTCTCAAAACTTATATCAAGCAGAATCAAATGAGGATTACTTACTTTGATCAAACCAGCAAAAAGCCAAAACAAGATCGAGTGATATCTCTATAATTAAGTTTTTTCCTTGTATAAGTAATCATTGCAAATTCCACACTTCTGCTTCAATGTTTTAGGTTGCAAGTTATCTCATCAAGATGCATCCCATTTTTCAAAGGACAAGCCTGGGATGAGCTATAGACTCGGACATTTTGGATAATATTGACTTCAGAAATATATCCATAACCTCAATGCCAAAGAGAATGACAACCAAGATATGGTATACTCATTCCATTTAAACGGCGACCACAATGCCATGTGAAAAAATTATAGAAAAACTCCATTTCCTATTTGATGTTTCGTGTCCAAGATATCGCTAGCTCTCTCATTACAACAACACGTGCTTAATATCAATACAAGACACGTGGAAATGGCCCAAAATCCAACGCCTTGTGCTTGTCGGTAGTAGTACTTTCCCTAACACTAAGAGCGTACTTGAACATCATACAAAAATGTGGAAACTCAAACAAAATTTGGAAAATCATAGGACTTCGAAAATATGACCCAGAATTAATCCTCCAGTAGTTAGTAAATTTAAATTCGAAAACCAACACCAATTAATTAAGGGCCCATTTATTTTGGGAAATAAAGTCAAAACTCTTAAAATCATCTCAAATTTATCATTTAATTTTTTTAAATCTCTATACAAAATATAATAAAAAATTTAACTTTTTTAAATTTCAAAATTACTTTTTCAAATCCTCATATAAAATTAATATTAAAAAATATATTACAATAATATTTTATTATTTTTTTAACTTTTATATTATTTAATTTTATCTTATCTTTAAAAATAAATACAACAAATGTCCAAATTCATAGTCAATAAGGGAAAAAATTAAGAAATAAGCGAGAGAAAGAACCTGGGTCAGGGCCTTTAGGGGTAGTAGCACAAACTTCTTGATTGGGGCAGCCTTGACAAGCGTTGGATTTTCCAGCAGACTCTGATCGGGGCACAGGGCAATCTGAATATGAAAAAGGGGGAACAAAAATACAGAATTTTAGAGGACCCAGTAAAAAAAATCAAATAACCTTTGAAGAGTTAAGGAGAAAAACGATTGAGACGAAGAGCTTCAGCTTGTTGGCGTTGTCTGGGATTTCACCATTCTCCATATTCGCAGCTTTGTTCTCTGCTTCAACTGAGAGACCCAATCTAACGGGTAGAAAGAACGCCACTTCAAATCGGGTCTGGATAGAAGGATGTGGTTCGGATCAATTATCCGCCGTTTCAATACAGTCCGAAATGAAACGCAGAGTTTCGTCTGCGTTTCATTTAGTGAAGAGAACCCCTAATATTTGCCCCCCACCATACGGAGAACTCGCCCAGCAAATGAAGATAAACGCCCAGCAGAAGAGAACTTCCCCCCTTCGTCCTCCCGCGCCCCGTCGCCGTCGCCGCTACACATCTCATGCTACGAAGCCGTCCCATTTCTCAGAGAAGAGTAAATCCCTTATCCCCTTCGCATCTTTCATATTTTTCGTGTTTCCCTTTTGTTTGGTTCTCGGAAAATTGTTTGTATTTTCATATGGTAATTCTAATTTGGTTTTGGAAATTCATACGAATTTGTGACTTTGCAAACTTGGGTTAGGATCTTTATTTACTTTGTTTAAGTTTTCTGTTTTTGATGTTCATTTTAAGGAAGAACATCTTGTGGGTAGAAGATACAGGCATCTCTGTAGTATACCAATTGCCTTGATTCCAGAAATAACACAATTTTATTATTTTTGGTCGCTGTACCAGTGGGCATCTTTAAAATCATATGGGCAAAAGCCACACACTGTGAAGCATCCTTATGTCTTAAGAATGCTTAGTAAAAAAAATTTTTTGGTTCGGATTCTCTATCTTATCAATTTGTATTGAAGTTAGGCAAATTTAGTTAGGCAAATTTGGGAGGTTCCTTTTACTTGAACCTGTGCTTTATGCACGATTAGAACTTATAATTCAGGAGTCTCTCTTTTTTCGGCTGGTATTGAAGTCTTGCAAATTTAAGAGGTTCCTTCTGCTTGAATTTGTTTGTCTTTTTTTCTGCATGATTTTAATTTTGAGTTTCTATACTCTCAATGACTATGTATCATGTCATATATATTTTTAATTCCTGTTTTACTTTTTTAATCATTTGATGTGAAATGAGCTTGTTTGTGCAACCTTCTTTCAGACATTGAACTTGGCATTGTCATTTGCCATATTGCGAGTACTTTTAATAACAAAAATGATTTATACAAGTTGTTAACTGCAGGGAAGGCCATATCGCGAGAATAGAGAATTTCAATTCTGGTTTATCATGTTTTACTTTAGGTTAAAGAAGACTGAAGACAATCTAGTCATTTCTCTAACAAAATGGGGGATCATATAGTAATTTTGTGCCCTGGACTGCAATACAGTCCTCTTTAGAGGACTGTATATAGCAGTACTCGTATTGATAAACATATGGTTGTTTTTCTACAAACATGATAAGTAGGGAAGACATCATACATTGACATAATGTATGTGAAGGATGAGTTAATTAGTAGGTCATTTCGTTCAAATACAATGGAATAATGAGAGGCTTGGACGTCTGGCAATAAATGATTGAGGAGAGGCATTATTTCCATACGTTCTTATTTCTTTTTTTTTTTATCTCAACTTGCATCTCACAAGCTTCTTGGAATGTCTGCGGGTCTTCGTCTTTGACAGATAAGCACCAACCAGAGGCAGCCTATGCAAAAAACACTTGAGCGGCTATGATAAGGGGAATGGACAGATCAACAGTTAGTAAACCTGCCCTTGAGGTGATTGAATCAATGTCCATCGTATCCATAGAAAAATAGGAGCTTCCTCAAAATAATTAATGAAAACTAATATGATCTGCCTCCATTTCCCCCACCCCTCATATAAGCTTTTTATTTATGTTTTGATTTCAAATGATAAGAATGTGAAGTTTACTGGTTTTATTCGAGATGTGTAGAAATTCCTAACCGCTGAATAGGAAATTGGGATTGGATCATGCAGGACCCCATTCCCGAGGAAATAAAGGTGGAGAAGAAGTTCAAAACAATAGAGATGGAAGATTGCCTTCTGGGTTGGTAACTCTCTCTCTCTCTCTCTCTCTCTCTCGCAAGAATTTATCATATTCTAATTATGAGTCTTTAATTTCCAGCGCTTACTTTTTGAAGGTCTCTTTGCAAAAATCAGGGCAGTAAGACATAGAGGTACATGAAACAAGTATCCTCTCTCTCTTTCTGGAATATAGAATTGGAGCTTGAATTCACATGATCTGATGATGTTCAGCAGTTTTGAAGGTATTGTTGTTTACAGTCACCCCCAAATCTTGATTCACTCACACCCATGGTGATGAATCAAGAGATGTTATGTATTCTATCCGTTCATGTAGGACCAGAAAAATGATCTCGAATCGAGATTACATTACATCTTGTAAATAGCCAGAATAGATGTATTAGCAAGCAACACCAGTACGTTGAGAGCAAATTATTATATAACATGTCTCACCTCACTGCAAAATAAAGCAGTAGTAATGTAGTTAAGGCAATGTACCATCTCAACTCGTATCATCTAAGTATTACACTCTTACCAAACTTTTGGACTGAAATCATGATCCATGGGCTCATAATAGAACTTGCCTTGAGATCCTAATCAGCAGCCAACACACACACTTTGGACATCATCAACCATCAAAACCCTCCATCCTCTTGCTCTGTTAGCTTGCCACTGCCGTCATCTTGCTCCATTGAGTTATCGTTAACCACTTGAGGGCTTGATTGTGCTTGAACATTATTTTGATTGAAATACTGTTGGATTGAACCATATGTATTGAATAATTTGACGGATATACCATTGATTAATTTAGTAATCTGTGGATATGAATCAGGTAATATTCTCATGGAAAATAGAGATAAAATAATCCAACCAAAGGTAGGGAAGAGGATAAGTAGCAGACAGGTGCATGCAAGAATGCCCGAGATGTAGCAAATAAGGCTAGCGGCGCGGTGATAGCTAGCATTAGAAATGGGTCGGAATAACTCCATCAATGCTAGGAAGTAAACACATACAGCTCCAATAAAAAGAGACATGATTATGCTGTTTGTCTCGAATGGAGAGGAGCTTGAATTCTGATACAGTACTGGAAGAAGGTTTGCCAATATTATTTTGTATCAATATTGGAACTAATGCAATATTATTTTGACTGTGAATGAGGCCTTAGTATTTTTTGTACTAATGCAATATTGCATTTTGACTGTGATTGGGCCTTAGTTTTCTTCAGCCCCCACACTTCCTCTGTATTGCCTTTGGAAAAGTACACAACGTCGACAAAGAAGACAGCGATCGAAAATGAACAATCTTCGTCCCGATGGGTTAGTACAATACGTCTTCTTCTTTGGTTTATGAGTTGTAGAAATCATTTTATTAATGTACTAAGCTGCATCTTTGATCATCTCCTCTGTTTTTCAAGCGTTAGTACATACATATATATGATCATTCATTTTTGTTTATTTTGCTAAATAGACTTCATTGGATATATGTTTCATTCATCTTTCTGATACATAACAGAACTTGGAGGATCTCAAAAAGTACAAGATGGTTCTTGCTTATATATATGTTTCGTTTCTTCAGGCATGCACCCACTTTGTTTTATACAAATTATCATGCAACTTTTCTTTTTTAATATATTTTTTAAACTCTTATTATGTAAAATTTACTTAATTCAAAAAGTAAATTATTTTTTAAATTAAATAATGATTTTTTTTAAATACATTTGGGGAAGGGAGGTTTCGAACTCCAGACCTTCATTTTGAAAGTTGAAGATTATGCCAATCAGACCACAGGTCTTTAGCAAATTAAATAACAATTTTTCGTAGGCTAGTCCATGACTTCTATGCTTTTCCTTGACCGTGGTGAAAGAAAAGCTAACAAATAAAACTTCTTCCTCGCTTTAGCACAAGATCTTATTTTTAAGAAAAATTTTGAGAATTTATTTTTTATTGGATTTTGAGAAGGTAGAGAGACATTCCTAAATATTTTTTTTTTTTAAAACTGTACTAGAGTTCATAAAAATAAATGAGCAGTGCTACTCTACTACCGGAGTAACACCGTTCACTTGTACCACTAGTGTATTTTTTTTTATTTTTTTCTCAATTTTTTTGTACATATTTTTTTTTTTTATCATTTTAGAACTTTTTTTAAAAATATAAAAAATATATATATATATATATATATCAATACACTAATAATCACTTCCTTAATCATTAAGTAAAACAATTTTAAAAAAATTAAAATGCATGAAGTGTCAAAGTGGGTGGGCAAAGTAGCATTTCTCAAAATAAATAGGTATATTTGAAGAATTGTTTAAATATAATTATTAAGATTATTTTTGTTTTTTAGAGGTTCTAAAATTGTAATAATTTTTGTGTATGGATAAATGTTGGATGAAGATGTTGTGTTTGGGTAAATATTGAATGAAGATTTGAAATAGAATTTAGTTTGGAGATTTATTATATATTTGATAATGAAATTATAAAAACTCCTAAAAATTCGAGAAAATTATATTGTTATGCCTCAAATTTTGAGGCAAGGCAAACCAGAGGAATGATTTGATCAAACATTCCTTGAGAGTATGCGCAATCCAATGCCTAATTAAAATCACAATGGTCCCTGTTTTTCCACCTATATTATATTGAATTCCAATGCTAAGTTAGAAAGGTTAAGTGACTGTTGCATTACTTATTGCTCCCAACAGCATTGTAGTGTTTGATACTTTGATCAATTTGACGGTGGAAAACTATTTAACATTTTATTGTCTTGGTTTTGGTTTGCAGGGGTGAGCAAGGATCATTTCTAGGTTTAACATTCCAATACCTAACCACCTTCCAAAATCTCATTCTAGTGTTGGCAAATCTTCTTCAAGTAAAGTATGAGAATTCAAGCTTCTCTCCATTCGAAACACACAACATAATCATGTCTCTTTTCATTGAAGCTGTATGTGTTTACTTCCTAGCATTGATGGAGTTATTCTAACTCATTCCTAATGCTAGCTATCACCGTGCCACTAGCCTTATTTGCTACGTCTCGGGCATTCTTGCATGCACCTGTCTACTACTTATCATCTTCCCTGCCACTAGTTGGATTATTTTATCTCTATTTTCCATGAGAATATTACCTGATTCTTATCTACAGATTACTAAATTAATCAATGGTATATCCGTTGGATTATACAATATGTATAATTCACTCCAACAATATTTCAATCCAAATAATGTTCAAGTAGAATCAAGCTCTCAAGCAATTAACGGTAACTCGATGGATCAAGATGACGGTGGTAGCGTGCCAACAAAGCAAAAGAATGGAGGGGTTTGATGGTTGATGATGTCCAAAGCTTGTGTGCTAGCTGCTAATCAGGATCTAAAAAAGCAATTTGTATTATGAGCTCAAAGGATTTCAGTCCAATAATTATTTTATGCAAAATCAAAATATAGAAAGTTTGAGAAATATATAATAAATTAGATGGGATGAGCTGAGCCTTGATGCAAGGTTCCTTGTCTCTTTGTTGTTCTTCTTCTTCCACTTCCTTGTCTCTATGTTTTTGTAACTACAATATAACTAATGATTTATTCTATAATGAGGTGAGACATTCTGTAATAATTTGTTTTTAATATGCTGGTGTTGCTTACTATGTATGAGATGTGTGTTTTTGGTCCTACTTCCTTGTTTGGCAGAGGATTTTTTGGCTTAAATGCACAGAACCAAACATTTAAGTAAAGTTTATACCAAGCTATCGTGAAAAGATGATGAAATATGAGCCAATTGTTTAGAGAGAAAAATATACAAGCCAATCATATGGATGCACACGGCCTTCTTGGATTTCATATACCATGTTTATTGCATTAAATGCAACACTCAACTATTTATTTTGTATATCCATTATATTTGTTTGAAAAAATTAGTAGAACCACAACAAACTTAATATGTTAATCAATCGTAATTATAAGTCGATGTGAAAGGAATAAAAAAAATAGATTTAATTCATTATTCAGAGGGAGAGAAAAAAATGAAAAAGACAATAAAATCAATTGGAAATGTAAAGGAGAAAAGATAAATCAATCATCATGAACGGATAGAATACAGAACATCTCTTGATTTATTACCATGGATGTAAGTGAATCAAGATCTGGTGGTGACTATAGACACCAATACCTATAAAACTATTGAAGATCATGTGAGTTCTAGCTCTTCAAATCTATATTTTAGAGAGAGGATACCTGTTTCATATACCTGTTTCATATACCTGTCTCTTATTGCCCACATTTTCGCAAAGAGAACTTCAAAAAGTAAGCGTTGGAAATGAAATTAAAGATTTATAACCATGGTGATAAGCATTGGAAATGAAGGCGAGTTAGTCCTATATGGTTGAGGCTCCTCTCATTTGTCAAAAATGTTAGGGTTCAGAAAGCAACAAGCGATGATATATAAAAGGCTGACCTTGCAAGAGATTTAATTTGGCTTAATTGCTTTGAGGGGAAAGTATTACTTCTGATGGACATACAAATGAATATATATCCCCCCCAAAGTATTGTTATGGCGGGAAAGTGTTCTTTCATACCGTTCTTGTCTTAAGTCTGGTATTAGCTAGGCCACACTTGTGCCTTTTGGAGACAGTATAATTGAACAAAAAATATCTATTTCGTGTTCTATTGACCAGAAGAAAATTGATAAGCACAATGATATGAAAACTTGTTGCTCATACTCGGATGATAATCAAGGCCTCGTTGAGACGATTTATGAATAATAATAGGATAGCATGTGAATTGTAGAGAAATTATTTGAGTTAAAATATTGTTTTAAAGAGTTTTAGAAAACTAGAGAAATAAATTGAATAAAAAAATTATAAGTTACATATTGTTAGATTATTTTATTATTATTATTATTATTTTGATTTTAAGATTTGAAAAAATTAAATTATTTTGTATTTTGTTTAGAACTTAGGAAAAATTCTATAGATTAGGTAATGATTATAAGAAAAATTTTTAAATCTGAAATTGAAAATTATTTATATTTGTGGTTTTTGTATATTGAGGTGAGATGAGATAAGATAAGAGCATCTTTTAATCCAAATAGGGCCTAAAAGTGTATTATAAAAGTTGGAATCCAAAGAAGGCTCTTGAATTAGCTTAACTTAAACTATCGCACTACTATTCACAAACTATCTTATTACTATTTATAAAATTCTTTTCTCATCACAATGGTTCTCTGTGATTATCGTAAACTCATTCGAGATAATGGTTCGATGGAATATGCGGTATCATTATCTAGATGATTGTTTTAAGCCATATATAGATCGTTTGAGCTTGCACACTTTGCACTCTTGACATTTGACTACAAAACTCGTTGATTGATCCATATAGATTTCCTCACCTAGTTCTCCATCGAGAAATGTTGTCTTAACGTTCATCTGGTAAAGTTCCAAATCCATATTTGCTATTATAGCTAGAATTAGAGGAATTGAGGCAAACTCACCACTGGTGAAAACGTTTTCTCATAGTCTATACATTCTTGTTGGTTATATCCTTTCGCCACTAAGCGAGCTTTGTACCTATCTATTGATCCATCCGACTTGCGTTTGATCTTAAGAACTCATTTGTTCCCAATAGCCTTATGCCCTGTCTGTAGATCAACCAGATCCCAGACCTAGTTAGCCCTCATAGACTCAATCTCATTATTAAGTACTTTCATCCACTCATCTTTAGTAGAAGATGAGAGAGTCTCATGAATTGTCTTAAACTCATCATCATCATGCGGAACTACTATAAAAGTTTCCCCTTCAATCTCAAAACGATGACAGAGAATACTTTCACGTATGATTCTACGCAACTAAGGTTGTTGTGATTGGTTAACAAGCGGTGTACTCCCACTCGGATTCAAGTCTCTTTTATAATTTGTAGAAGTTTGAAGAATTTCTTCCTCATTCTCAACTAAATTTCTTGGAGCACTTTCCTCTTATTTTACAATCTCATGAAAATTTAAACTTCTATCAACCTCAACTATACTTAGAAACTCATCTTCAATGAAATTCACATCTCGTGACTCAAATTCAGTCACACTTTCATCAGTTTGTTAACCTATTGACACATATCATTTAGAGTGTTCTGAGTACCTTATAAAAATACGCTTCTTCCTTCTAGGGCCTAACTTTCCATACTTATGATAAAGATCGTGAACAAAACCCGTTGAATCCCATGGCCATAAGTTACTCAAATTGGATTTCTCGTCGATCCGTAACTCATATGGGACGGAAGTTACTGATTTGGAGGGTACTCGATTAACAATGTAGGCAGCAGTCAAAAGTGCATCCCTCAAAAAGAAATTAGCAGGTTTATTTGCACCATCATTGACCTAATAATGTCAAGCAGCGTTCGATTTCTCCTTTCCATCATGCTATTTTGTTGTGGTGTACTCGGCATCGTCAACTATCTTTTGATTCTTTTTTCATCACAGAGCCTTTTAAATTGTTTAGAAAGATATTCTTGTCCTCGATCAGTTCTCAGAGTTTTTAAACTCTTGGATCTTGAACCCACATGATCTGATGATGTTCAGCAGTTTTAAAGGTATTGGTGTTTATAGTCACCCCCAGGTCTTGATTCACGCACACCCATGGTAATGAATCAAGAGATGCTATGTATTCTATCCATTCATGTGGGAACAAAAAAATGATCTCGAATTGAGATTACATCTCGTACATAGCCAGAATAAATGTATTAGCAAGCAACATCAGGACATTGAAAGCAAGTTATTATATAATATGTCTCATCTCACTGCAGAATGAAGCAGTAGTAATGTAGTTAAGGCAATGTACCATCTCAACTCATATCCTCTAATTATTACACATTTACCAAACTTTTGGACTGAAATCATGATCCATGGGCTCGTAATAGAACTTGCCTTGAGATCCTAATCAACAGCCAACTCACACGCTTTGGATATCATCAGCCATCAAACCCCTCTTTCATCTTGCTTTGTTGGCTTGCCACCGCCGCCATCTTGTTCCATTGAGTTACCATTAACTGCTTGAGGGCTTGATTGTACTTCAACATTATTTGGATTGAAATACTGAATCATATGTATTGAATAAGTTGACGGATATACCATCGATTAATTCAATAATATGTGGATGTGAATCTAGTAATATTTTCATAGAAAATAGAGATAATAAGATAATCCACCCAAAGGTAGGGAAGAGAACAAATACTAGACAAGTACATGCGACAACACTTGAGCTACAACAAAAAAGGCCAGCAACACGGTGGTAGCTAGCATTAGGAATGGGTTGGAATAACTCCATCAATACTAGGAAATAAACACATATAGTTCAAATGAAAAGATATATGATTATGTTGAGTGTCTCAAATGGAGAGGAGTTTGAATTCCCATATTCTACTGGAAGAAGGTTCGCCAACACTAGAATGAGATTTTGGACTGTGGTTAGGTGTTGGAATGTTAAACCAAGAAAGATCCTTGCTCACCATTGCAAACCAAAACCATGACAATAAAATGTTCAGTAGCTTTCCACAGTCAAATTGATTAAACACCCCTATGCTGTGGGATACTTGATCAACATACTTGGGTTTAGGATTAGTGCATTATTCTACTTTCAATTCCTCTAATATTATTTTTGTCTTTGCCAACCTCCAATTAAATGTTCTCCCGAGTCAATGAACATATGTAAAAAGCATATAAAATCATTTCAAGACCACCTCCCTTAGTGCCACTAGGACAATAAAAATCTTGGATGTGCCCTCGCAAAATTTGCCTAATACGCTATTTATGTTGGTTCCACCTTAGTAAAAAAGTATTGAGGTTTGAAACTTTTTTTATTCTGGAAATTATATTACATCTTAAAACTATTATCATACTTTTTTCTCATTATGATGAGATGACATTGTCTATCAACATCTATTTTTTGTTATTTTTCTTAAAGAATAAGAGATGACCCAAAAGTAATGAAAAGTATCATATTTACATAGTGAGATAAGAGTGTCGTATATAATATTTATTCTTTTAAACTATAATGTGCATCACAGCAAATGGTATATTGACACACCAAATTTGCAAGTAGTAAAACTCTGCTTGATTATGACAAGATGTTAATGCGAGACTATGAGAACATAAATTAAATAATTAATTTAATCCATGATCCTCACTAGTTTAGATTTTTCAAACAACCAGTGGTTTAATCATTTGACACAATATCATAACATATGTCTTAAATTTGATTATTGGAATTACATTCTACACTATTTCCAATTAAAAAATTTATAAGTACGTATTAGATAATTAAATTTACAGCTTCTAACTCATTTTAAGTTTAGAGACAATAAGTAATTTAACAATCACGCAATCTTTCTAACTTAGCATTGGAATTTAATATAATATCGGGAAAAAATAAAAATCGTTGTGATTCTAATTAAGTTGTGAATTGCGCATTGTTGAGAAAGATGTTTGATCAAATCTTTCCTTTGTTTTGCCTTTGCCTAACAATTGAGGCCTTGTTTGGTAATAAAATAATTTCATCAAAATTTTAACATTTCTTATAATTCCATTATCAAATATATAATAAATCTCATAACTAAATTCTATTTCAAATCTTCATTCAAATAGTTATCCATACACACAAATTAATACAATTTTAGAAACTCCAAAAAATAAAAAAAAAATGTTACTTTTTATTTTTACAAATTCTAGTACAATTTTTTTTTTTAAAAAAAAAGTTAATTCAAGAATTTCTCTCTACTGTCTAAAATTCAAAAAGAAATAAATCTAAGAAACACTCAAATGTTATGAATTATTGAAGCGTCGGCAGCCGCCCCTATCCCCACCAATAATGTTGTGAATGACCTCACCACTATTATTTTAAATCTTGCATAGTGACTTGTATAATAACTTTCATAGTAACTTGCATAGTAATTTCAAAACCTATAAATATGAGTTTCAGTTGTTATGAAATTCATAAGAAAATATATATAACGAAAAAAGTTTTAGTTTTTAAGAATTCCTTTTATATTTCTCTGTTGCAATAGTAGTAATTTCATTTTTAATTTTATAACACGTTATCAGCACGAGGTTCTACTGATACTGAAGCTAGTGGTCTTCTACTTCAAGTAAGTTTTTCAATATATTATTTACAGTCCTCGAGATAAATATTAAAAGTAATATTGCTGAATATTACTTGATAAAATTCTACTTTTATTTTCATGATTATGTGAATATATTTCTTAAATCCATAGATTTATTTTTGTGATTTATATATATATAATATCAAATATTGAGATTTATTACTATTGACATTTTTGAAAAAGTTATTTATCCAGGATCCTTGATGAGATCCATTTGGATATAATGATGAATTTGGGAGATACAATCATAGAAGAAAATCATGTGTCCCTGAAGGACCATGCTGTGTATATCATGGTGAAAAATCATTTTACTGTGTGAAATGAATTAAGAGAGAGATATGAGCACCAGAAAATGTAATCCTCTCAAAAGATCATTATGACTTATTGCACCTGAAGTTGCAAGATTTTAAGAGCGGTATTGAATATTCTGCACTCTTTAAAATCAGCTCAATATTAAAATTATGCAGTGAGAAAGTCATTGATAATAATATTTAAAAGAAGACATATATTACTTTTTCATACCTCGAATGTGTTCCTGCAGTAGCAATATCGAGAGCGAAAATTCAACTAATATTCTAAACTTTATTTTATCTTCTAGTGATTGAGCTAAATAATGAATATTTGTTAATAAATTACTAGTTACGTCCTATTAATGATATTGAATTTACACCATTCTCAGAAGTGAACGATGCATCCTTTTAAAGGAATCAATGGCATAGACGTGGTAGAAAAACTATAGAAGTGTTAGCCCCAAAAGTGACAATACTAAAGATGATAAAAATATACCGTATCACCAGAAGTTATCCAATTCAGAGAAGGGTAAAGGCTCTCAGAATAATTTTTCATAAAAAGATGAAGATGTTTGTCATAGATGTGATATGACTAAACATTAGTCGCGTACCTGTTGTACGGCCAAACAATTGAGTTACTTATACTAAACTTTTATACATTATAATAAAACTTTATCATGTTTTGAAATAACAAAAAGACGGTGCTTGAAGCACTACAAGAAATTACTTGGGATAATAAAGTCCTATCTAAATTTGATCATCTTATAAATGAATGTGAACCAGAAGTTTAGAATATTATCTATTTGTATTGCAAATCAGTTACAGGATGTATTTACTGACACTAAAGGTGTTGTAAAATCATACATTACTGCTGTTAATGCTTAAGCAATAATTGAAGTCCCTGAATGACAAGTTGTTAAAACAGTAATAGACAAGTCTAAGATACACCTAAAATGTTGAAAACCTATTGATGCAGAAAAGAAAATTGAAAATAAATCGGTACTCCTGAAGAGACTGTACCTACAAAATAAGATCTATCCAGACTTTTTGTATAAAATATAAACCTCCTGAAGAGAAAACTCATGAAGAGTATAAACCTCCTGAAAAGAAACCTCCTGTAGAGGTGTTTCTTGAAATATTTTTCCCTAGAGAGGAACAATGAGATCTCAATATATTCCATGAGTACAGAAAAATTTATGGATAGAAATAAAACTATTGTCGACAACATATACGATAACACTTGACATTACTAGAAGTAATGAAGAAAGTGAGTCAAGAATTATCGAAAAATGTTGACGTAGAAATGATTGACCAAAATGAAAAGCAGCTATTGAAGCTAAATTAAAATCGCTAGCAAAGCGAGAGGTATTTGAACTTGTTGTCCAAACAGCAAAGGGTGTAATACCTATAAGATATAAGTGAGTATTTATACGAAAACATAATGAGAAATGAAATTATGCGGTACAATTTGTCGCACAAGATTTCCTGCAGAAACCCAAGAGTATTATGAGAAAATATATTTCCTTGTTATGAATGCAATCACATTCATATTTTTAATCGATTTGGTTATTACAAAAGGATTAGATATGCAGTTGATGAATGTAATCACTGCATATTTATAAGGATCATTAGATCATTACATATATAAAGATATACGATACTTGAAGCATTTAATCCAAATACATTTAAGAGTATGTATTTTATAAAGCTTCAAAGATCTTTATATTGGTTAAAACAATCCGGGCGCATATGGTATAATCGAATCAATGAGTATCTATTGAAAGAAGGATTTGAGAATAATCTTATATGCCCATGTGTTTTATCAAAACCCAGATTTGCCATTATTGCAGTTTACGTTGATGATTTACCTTATTAGAACTCTTGAAGAGATCACAATGACTGCTATAAATTCAAAGAATGCATTTGAAAATGAAAGATCTTATTATTCAAATGCTAGATGAGTTACAAAAATTTGAAACTTCTAGCCTCGTCTCTTAAATGCATTTGCTCTTCATAAAGCGACATGACATCCTTATCTAAAGGATTAGGCAGTCAAAATGAAGATGCAAGCAATGATTTTAAATCCTTATTCTCTTACTTTAAGTCTGCAATTTTTCTGTCAGATTCTTGAACGAGTTGTTGAAGTACATAAACATTCTTGTTAAGCTCCTCAATCTCACGATTTTTGGATTGTAATCGTTGGAAAAACCAACAATAGAGGAGGAATATCGCGTACCGAGAGTCACCAACTCATAAACGGCTTCACGATCTGACTTATTAGCCAAATCATTCGCTTGCTGCAATATGGCACATGCGGAAGATGCAGGAATAACTTGTGATTGAGGTGAAGGATACCTCATATGTTGATCGTGAGAAATATTGAAAGGAAATCGATGAGCCATTGGAAATTTGTAAAATAAGAATGCAAATATAGATGAATTATAGATATGAGAAGAAAATTTGATGCGTACTAAATGAAACTAAAGACGGTTCTTATAGAAATGGAAATAAGAATAAGACAAACCATCATCTCTTCAAATCTCACTATACAAGATATGCTGGATGTATAATTTCAAAAGCTAGCGAGATTAATTACAGCTATCCCTATTTTCTTGTAAATGCTGAACCTCTGCCGTCAGCTGCTGTTGTTGACTTTGTATTTGAGCTCTCTCTCGTTCCAGCTCTTCTACTCATGTTTTCAGGTCACGAGAATATCAGTTTACAAATTTCTTCATCTCCTTGTTTTCTTGTCTTAAATTTTTATTTTTTCTATTTTTAGTTGCAAGCGTTTGATGCAACTCAGATATTTGATTTTTAAGATAATCAACCTCACTCATTCTCGCCAGTAGCCTCTAAAACATGGTTGTAAGAGAGGCAGCATATTGGGCACTGAGGATTCTTAATACTGCAACAATTTCAGAATCAGATTTACTAGAAAGATATATCTCTGCTCCTATCGTGGTGTTTACAGTTTCAGAATAAAATATGAGTGGTTGAGGTATAAAAGGTTTATGGTTCAAATCTGGAACATTAGAATTTATATGGCAACATGATCAAAGGAAACCTGGAATTCAAGCCCACCATATGGCAACATTATCAATTAATAGCATATCGCGCTAATGAACTTTTAAGAAGAGGTTCGACCGTTCAATCTTCTCGCTTCTGATTATTAACTAGTTTAAGGAGAGGTTTTTCAATTTAAATGAACTTTTTTCCTCTAATCATAGACCGAGTCTGATCAGTATTCTTCTAAATTCTAATAAATAAAGGTTTTGCAGAAGGTCCTAATTATAATTTCACAATATTTTTTAAAAACCCAGAATTAAAAAAATAAAATAAAAGTCTTCAATCCATGCAAACGCGATGGAGCTGAAGTAAATACAAGTATTAGGGACACATCATCTCACATATATATATATATATATGAACAAATTGAGAAAGAGATCTGCATATAATTGCATGGAGGCCGTACTCATGTCCATTAGGTTTTGATTCATATATATACAGAAAGATCGATTATAATTAATACAATAAAATAAATAAATGAACTACAATATTGCTTAATTATATATATGCGATACTTAGGTTCAAGCACGTAAGGAAATATTTTACAAGAAGAAGAGGCAGAGATGCACGCAGCATGCATGCACACAAACATGCAAGTAATCCAATTATCATGTCATTGTCATTTGTCACACACTATATTCAATCATGGTATGCTGCGATTAATCATTGATGACAGGAAGACAATTTTTTGACAGAAAAGAACTTCCTTAGTGTGTGAACGCGGATACCTTACAAACAGTACTCCGCCATTATCGTACACACTTAGGTTCGAAAGGATTTCTTTCTCCATCAATTGCTATAAATTATCAGAGGCAAGCACTCCGCCATTTTCATAAGCTTCTTCAGCCCCCACACTTCCTCTGTGTATTGCCGAACAACACAGAGACTGAGAAGAATGCAAAAATGAACAATCTTTGTCTCAATGGGTAGTACTTATATATGCTTTAATTTGCAATATAATACGTTTTCCTCCTATTCTTTGGTTAATGAGTTGTAGGAATCATTTTATTAATGTAGTAAGCTGCATCTTTTATCATCTCCTCTGTTTTTCAAGCGTATAAATTAGTACATGTGATCCTTCATTTTTGTAATTTGTTTTCTAAATAGATACTTCAATGGATATATGTTTCATTCATCTTTTGATACATAAGAGACTGGTGGATCTCAAAAACCAGATATATGGTTCTTGCTTTTATATATATATATATGTGTGTGTGTGTGTGTGTGTGTGTGTGTGTGTGTGTGTTTCGTTTCTTCAGGAATCCACCCACTTTGTTTTATACAAATTATCATGCAACTTTTCTTTTTTAATATATTTTTTAAACTCTTATTAAGTAAAATTTACTTAATTCAAAAAGTAAATATTTTTTAAATTAAATAATGAATTTTTTTAACACATTTAGAGAAGGGAGGTTTCAAACTCTAAACCTTTATTTTAAAAGTTAGAGATTATGCCAATTGTGGGCTTTAGCAAATTAAATAATAATTTTTCGTGGATTAGTCCATAACTTCCGTATTTTTCCTTGACCGTGGTGAAAGAAAAGCTAAAGAAGAAAACTTTTTCCTCACTTTAGCACAAGATATTAGTTTTAAGAAAAATTTTGAGAATTTATTTTATATTAGATTTTGAAAAAGTACAGAGACATTTTTGAATATTTTTTTTTAAGAGAAAAAGATTGTATTAGAGTTCTTAAAAATAAATGAGCAATGCTACTCTACTGCCTAAGTAGCACCGTTCATTTGTACCACTAGTATATTTTTTATTTTTATCTCAATTTTTTTATACATATTTTTTTTTTATCATTTTAAAACTTTTTTAAAAAATATAAAAAAAAAATATTAATACACTGATAATCACTTCCTTAACCATTAAGTAAAAAAATAAAATAAAATCTATGAAGTGTCAAAATGGGTGGGCAAAGTAGCATTTCTCAAAATAAATAGGTATATTTGAAAACTTGTTTAAATATAATTATTAAGATTGTTTTTGTTTTTTAGAGGTTCTAAAATTGTAATAATTTTTGCGAATGGATAAATATTGAATGAAGATTTGAAATAGAATTGAGTGTGGAGATTTATTATATATTTGATAATGAAATTATAAAAATCTTAAAATTTAGATAAAATTATTTTGTCACGCCTCAAGTTTTAAGGCAAGGCAAAATAGAGGAATGATTTGATCAAACATTCCTTGAGAGCATGCTCAATCCAATGTCTAATTAAAATCACAACGGTCCCTGTTTTTTCCCCTATAGTATATTGAATTCCAATGCTAAGTTAGAAAATTTAAGTGACTATTGCATTACTTATTACTCTCGACAGCATTGTGGTGTTTGATGATTTGATCAATTTGACGATGGAAAACTACTTAACATTTTATCGTCTTGGTTTTGGTTTGCAGGGGTGAGCAAGGATCATTTCTTGGTTTAACATTCCAACACCTAACCACCTTCCAAAATCTGATTTCGAGTGTTGGCGAACATTTTTCAAGTAAAGTATGAAAATTCAAGCTCTTCTCCATTTCAAACACATAGCATAATCATGTCTCTTTTCATTGGAATTGTATGTGATTACTTCCTAGCATTGATGGAGTTATTCCGACCCATTCCTAACGCTAGCTATCATTGCGCCAATAGCCTTATTTGCTACATCTTGGATGTTCTCGCATGTACCTGTCTACTACTTATCATCTTCCCTACCTTTGGCTGGATTATTTTATCTCTATTTACCATAAAAATATTACCTGATTCACATCCACATCTTATTGAATTAATCGATAGTATATCCGTCAGATTACTCAATACATATAATTCAATCCAACAGTAGTTCAATCCAAATAATGTTCAAGTAGAATCAAGCCCTCAAGCCATTAACCGTTACTCAATGGAGCAAGATGACGGTGGTGGCATGCCAACGGAGCAAGAGATGGAGGGGTTTGATGCTGTCACGTGTGTGCTGAATGCCTAGCAGGATCTCAAAGAAAGTGAGTAGAGTTGGGGTTCTTGTATTATGAGCCCAAGTATCACGAGTTCGGTCTAATAATTATTTTATGTTTGTTGGTCCAATAATTATGATAAGTTCCATAATTGTTAAGTCAGTGAGCGGTAAATTATCTGGTCTTGAGAAACAGTCTTCAGTATTGATACGTGGGTCTATTTTTTCTTTTTACAGAGTACACTAGTTCCTAGCAAGTCATTGTAATGGCCTGATTGTTCTGTCAATCTTTGTTGTATAATTGTATTGATTGTACTCGAGTATTGGCTAGTGAAAAGGTAAAGTTCAGTTGCAGAAGACTTGTGTTGGAAGCCTTAGGTTTCTTTGAATTAACATCAATTATATTTTATTACTTTCATTCATAACAAATGTCTTATTCTATATTAATGCAAGGTTCTTCCTCTTTTTCTTCTTAATTTCTTCATTATCTGTGTGTGTTTTTGTAACTACATTACTTTACTTATATATGTTGGTTGCTTGTGATAGATACACTTATTCTGACAGTGTACAAGATGTGATCTCGACTCTAGATGATTTTCTGGCCATACGTATTTGTTTGGCAGATGAAGTAAAGTTTATCTCAAGTTATAACATGGAAAGAAGATGGAAGACGTTGAAGCCAAGTTGATGAAAATTGAAAAACAGGCAAATTGCTTAGAGATAAAAATATACAAGCCAATAATATGAATGCACATGGCCTTATTTAATGACATAAACATGTATTTTATTTCATATACCATGTTTATTTCATTAAATGCAACACTGAAACTATATATAATGGGATCAGGGGAGCATATTTTTCTCAAAAGAGATTTACATGAAGGTGATCTATTATCTCTTTATTTGTTTATAATTTGTGTTGTGGGGTTGAGTTCTTTGGAACTTCTTACTAGTTTTTGTTGAAGATGGCTTAAATTCTGGTTTACCCAGTATTCTCATTCGACTCTCGCTCGACGTCTCGCTTGAGCGAGAGTCCAACCCGAGAGTTCGCTCAACGTTCAGCTCGAGTGAAGTTCAACCCGAGAGTTTGCTCGACTCTCGCTCGACATCCAACTCGAGCGAGATTCAAGCAGAGACTTCGCGAGACCCTCGCTTGACGTCCAGCTCAACCAAGTCTGACCTAGAAGTGTTCGCTCGAGCAAGATTAAGTTTCGCTCGAGCGAGATCGCATAAATATAGATATCGCAAGCTTCATTTCCTCTGCATTGCGCGATGTCTCCCTCCTATGTTTTCGCCCCCGACGAACAAAGCATCCTCCAGATCTCATTTCTTGTCCATTTCTTAGGTGGTTGAGTATAAACACATGAGGATTGAGTGTATACATGTAAGATGAGTGTTTTTTGTTGTAAGAATATGTTGATTCTCTCTGTGTACTCCATTTGATTATAATGAAGCTTTGAAACCAACTCTACATTGGATGTAAACTCAGTTAAGCTGAACAATTTAAATCTGGTGTTCTATATTGTCATTATTGTTTTTACTTCTCTTAGTTGCTACCGCTGCATTTGATTTCATATATATGTTGTTTGTTTTATTGATTTACTCAACAAACTGGTATCAGAGCTATCTAGTTCTATGAAGGACTAAAGGGATGGCCACAGCCAAATTTGCAGTAGAGAAGTTTGATGGACAAAACAATTTTAGTTTGTGGTGCTTGAAGATGAAAGTTTTGTTGCGTCAGCAGGGATTATTCAAAATTCTTGAGGAAAGGTCTCTTGATTCTCCTGTACCATCTAAGGACGATAAAGAGAAGATACATAGCATTATTTTATTATTTTTATCTAATGGACTATTAAGAGAGGTAGCTAAGGAAGAGACCGCTGAGGGTCTCTGGAACAAACTTGAAAACTTGTACATTAAGAACTCTCTTACTAACCGATTGTATTTAAAAAAACAGTTATATACACTCAACATGAATAAGGGTTCGTCTGTTACTGAACACTTAGATGAGTTTAACAAGATTGTTATGGATCTTAGAAATGTTGACATCAAACTTAATGATGAAGATCAAGTTTTAATTGTTTTGTGTTCATTACCTGCATCATTTAAGAATTTTGTAAATTCTATACTATATGGCCGAGATACCATCTCCTTAGCAAATGTGAAGCCAACTTTGAACTCAAAAGAGTTGAGGAGTAGGTACAGTGATAAGGTTGGTGAAACTCAAGCCAGTGGGTTGATTGTCAAAGATTCCTCCAACAGAGAAAGATCCAGTGATAAGAGTTCAGAGAAGAGCAGAGGGAAGTCTCGGGGGAAATTGAAGTCCAAGTCCAACAAGAAAAATATCAAGTGTTATTATTGCCAGAAGTTTGGACATTACAAGAGTGAGTGTACTAAGCTGAAGAAGAATGAGGAATCTACGAGTTCCTCTAATGCCGTCAGTATTGCTGATGAATCTGATGGCTCAGGTGGTCCTTGCAATCAGTGATTCAACCAATCGGTTTAATGACAAGTGAGTCATGGACTCAACTTGCACTTTTCACATGTGTCCCAAGAGGAATTGGTTCATGACTTATGAACTAGTCAACATTGGTTCTGTTTTGTTAGGGAACGACATGGCTTGCAAGATCGCAAAATTGGGCTCAGTGAAGATTAAGATGTTCGATGGGATAGTTATGATATTGTCAAATGTCCAGCACATTCCAGACTTGAAGAAGAATCTTATCTCCATGGGGGCTCTTGATTCTTTAGGTTTTAAGTACACGGGACAAGGTGGAGTGCTGAAAGTCAGCAAAGGATCCATGGTTGTTATGAAGGGAGACCAGACAGATGGTCTTTATTTCCTTCAAGGCAGCACTGTCAGTGGTGAAGATGCAGTATCAGTATCTGATGAGGCATAGTCAAATGTCACTCGTATATGGCATATGAGACTAGGCCATATGAGTGAGAAGTGGAAGTCTATCCTCAGTAAGCAGGGATTGTTAGGGAATCAGAATTTTGGAAAACTTGACTTGTGCGAACACTGTGTTTTTGGCAAACAAAGCAGGGTCAAGTTTGCAACAGGGGTCCTCAGCACTAAAGATACAGTGGACTACATTCATTCCGACTTTTGGGGTCCATCCTCAGTTCCATCGAAAGGTAGAGCAAACTACTTGCTTACTTTGATCGATGATTACTCACGGAATGTGTGGGTTTACTTTCTGAAGCAGAAAAGTGATGTCTTCAAGAATTTCAAGCAATAGAAAGTTCTGATTGAGAATCAGACCGGCAAGAAGGTTAAACAACTTCAAATTGACAATGGAATGGAATTTTGTAGCAGTGACTTTGATGAGTTCTATAAGAATGAAGAAATTGTCAGACACCGTAAAGTTAGGCACACTCCACAACAAGATAGGGTAGTTGAACGGATGAACCAAACTCTGTTAGAACGAGTACGTAATATGCTCTCAAATGTCGGCTTGTCAAAGGACTTTTGGGCGGAAACAGTCAACACAGCCTATTTTCTGGTGAACCGCTCTCCAGCCACAGCTATTGGTTTGAAGACACCTAATCAGGTATGGTCTGATGCACCTTGTGATTATTCAAATTTAAAAAAAAATTGTTGTCCTGCTTACTTTCATGTTAATAATGGTAAGCTAGAATCTAGGATAAAGAAATGCATATTTAGGGGATATGTTACTAGGTAAAGGGATATAGATTGTGGTATAGTAATCCCAAGTCACCCAAATTCGTGATTAGTAAAGAAGTTACTTTTGATGAAAAATCTATGCTTAATCCAAGAAAGGAGATTCTTGTGTTTACAAAGAAGAAGGTGGAGCTACAACAAGCTTTACAAAGAACATCACCTGATTCTCATGATCATGCTATAGTTGATGAGCATAATTCTGAATCAGAGACTGAAGCACCGGTTGAGGAGTAGTACAGTATAGCTACTGATAGATAGAGGAGGCAGATCAAACCACCTTAAAGATATGCTCAAACAGACATAGTTATGTATGCACTCGCGAAAACAGAAGAAATTGATGGGCAGGAGCCTTCCAGTTACTCAGAGGCTGTGAAGAGTACCGAGTCTGCTCAGTGGTGCTCACCTATGACTAAAGAAATTGAATCTCTTCACAAGAACCAAACATGGGATTTAGCAAAGACTAAGGTAGTTGGCTGCAAATGGGTCGTCAAGAGAAAATAGAGAATCCAGTCTGAGACAGATGCAAGATACAAAGCACACTTAGTTGCTAAAGGCTACAATCAGAGAGAGGGGATCGACTTCAATAAAGTGTTCTCTCCAGTTATAAAACACAGTTCAATCAGAGTTTTACTAGCCATCACGGCTTTGTATGACTAGGAGTTTCAGCAGCTTGATGTGAAGACAGCATTTCTACATGGCGAACTTGAAGAGACTATCTATATGCGTCAGCCATAGGGATTCATTGTCGAAGGAAAAGAGGACCAGGTATGCAGATTGAAGAAGTCTTTATATGGTTTGAAACAGTCGCTTAGACAATGATATAAACGTTTTGATTTGTTTATGGTTGATCATGATTATTTGAGAAAAAGCTATGATTGTTGTGTGTATCATAAACAATTGCCTGATAAGTCTTTCATTCACTTATTGTTTTATATTGATGACATGCTTATAGTTGTTAAAAGCATCTTTGATGTTGATTTGATAAAAACTCAACTTAGAAATGAGTTTAAGATGAAAGACTTAGGTGCTGTTAGGAAAATTTTAGGAATAAAAATTCGCAGGAATAGGAAAGCTGAGAAGTTGTACTTGTTCCAGAGAAAGCATATTGAGAAGGTTCTTGACAGGTTTGGCATGTCTAACTCCAAACCTGTAAGCACGCCGTTGGTGATACATTTTAAACTTTCAGCTTCCCTATCTCCTCAAACAGATGAGGAGAAACAATCCATGGCAAGAGTTTCTTACTCAAGTGCTGTTGGCAGCATTATGTATGCCATAATTTGTACTCGTCCAGATATTTTACAGGTAGTGAGCGTGGTTAGCAAGTACATGGCTTAACCTAGTAGAGTTCACTGGCAAACAATGAAATGGATTCTGAGGTACTTAAAGGGAACTTCGCATTTTGGCGTGTTATTTGATAGAGATGTTGATCTTAGTTCTAATATTGTTAGATTTGTTGATCTTGACTATGCTGGAGATTTAGATAAGAGAAGCTCAGTGACAAGTTATATTTTCACATTATGTGGTTCTGAGTCAATACATTTGACCAAAAATCAAATGTATCATAAGAGAACGAAGCACATTGATGTCAGGTGTCATTTCCTCAGAGAAGTAGTTGCAGATGGTACTGTGAGCATTCAGAAGATTGCTACTACAAAGAATCCAGCAGACATAATGACAAAGCCAATTGCAGTATATAAGTTCAAACTCTATTTGGACTTGATTGGAGTTCGGGGTTTCCAGGTCCCTTAGGGGATTTTGATGGGGTTGGTTTCTTCTGTTATTAGATGGTTTTTTTTTTTTTAAGGCTTGTAAGAATTCAAGCCAAGCTAAAGATTTGTTGAAGATGGCTTGAATTCTGGTTTGCCCAGTATTCTCGCTCGACTCTCGCTCGACGTCTTGCTCGAGCGAGAGTCCAACCTGAGAGTTTGCTCGACGTCCAGCTCGAGCGAAGTTCAACCCGAGAGTTCGCTCGACTCTCGCTCGACGTCCAGCTTAAGCGAGATTAAGTTTCGCTCGACCGAGATCGCATAAATATAAATATCGCGAGCTTCATTTCCTCTGCACCGCGCAACGTCTCCCTCCCCTGTTTTCGCCCCCGACGAACAGAGCATCCTCCAGATCTCATTTCTTGTCCATTTCTTGAGTAGTTGAGTGTAAACACGTGAGGATTGAGTATATACACGTAAGGTAAGTATTTTTTTTGTTGTAAGAGTCTGTTGATTCTCTCTATGTGTACTCCATTTGATTATAGTAAAGTTTTGAAACCAACCCTACAATGGATGTAAGTTCAGTTGAACTGAACCACTTAAATCTGGTATTCTTTGTTGTCATTATTGTTTTTACTTCTCTTAGTTGCAACCGCTGCATTTGATTTCATATCTGTGTTTTTTTTATTGATTTATTCCCAACAGTTTGATTGCTACCTTCATCAATCTTGTAATTGAGAACATTGCTAGCTACAATCATATTAGTGTAATACGCAAAGAATATAAATAAATGATTGTACATATCCGAACTGATCTAAAACATGTAAATGGTAATTCTCTCATGATTAATATTATTATTCCAATTATACGATATATATCCCAGATTTTAAAGGTACGGCGTCTCACATATAATGACTGATAGTCAAGTGGAATACCAGTGTTCATATCATCAATATGGTTCAATTTGCTCGTGTTTTTTAATTTTTAACACGTTTAAAGAACACCCAATCAATTCAGAATGCTGAAATTTTGATATTTTTACATGATTTTTAAAAATAATATTGAAAAAATTTGCCAAATAATATATTTATATGACGAATATGGGAACGTCAAGATTTATGTTCTAAGTTATTCGTCCCTTGGAATCACAATACTGGCCCAAGTCTTTTAGCCAAGCATTAAATCTCCCGTACAAAATTTTAAAGTCTGGTATATTTTTATAGATAAGATGAGATAAAAGTTAAAAGTTGAATAAAATATTATTATAAAATATTTTTTAATATTAATTTTATTTTTAAGATTTGAAAAAGTTATTTTGAGATTCAAAAAATTGAGTTACTTATTCAGAAACTATATTCTTCTCAAGAGCACCTTGAATTCAAGCTCTCAACAACAAACTAAGAAATCGATAAAAGAAAGTGAGAATCCAGCAAAAGATTCATACTAAGATCAGAAAAGAGAAAGAAATCTAGAGAGATAAACTACTTCTTCATTCAACTATGAGCAGAGGAAAGAGTTTATCTTATTATTTTTATTTTGTATAAGAATTTAAAAAAATAATAATAAAAAATGAGACGAGATAGAAATATTTGTAAAACTAAACCAAACCTATATAAGATGTTTTTTAATACTAAAATGATGTGACAAACTTCACACCAATAATACGTGTGGTTTGTTAATAAACAAGTTCAAAATGGATTTTTTTTTTTTTTTTTTTTATTCTTGAATCCCAATAGCTAACTCTGTAAAGGGTTCATTAACCTTATGTACAGAAATGCAAGGTTCGTTAAACTTATGTATAGAAATGACTTACCGAAAAATAGCATTATAAATTAGAGAAAAATAGTAGGCATAAGAATGAGAAGCAAATCCATGGGAACAATAGCAACATAACAAAGATTAGACATTCAATCATCCACATTTATTTGGGTTACATTCATACCGAGCTTTGTGACAAACAAACCAAATGAGCTTTGTGCAACAACTGCATGTATCGCATAATAAAGCAAGCTATCATAAAGTTGACACAGAACACAAAGTGCTCTAATTCTTCCACTACTTTCTACATATTAATATGACTTCTCCTCATCTGCTACATCCATTAGAGAAGCCCCAACTTTGGTGACAAGAACTGTCACTTCGACAAATATTACCAGAAACAGATGCTACTGCACTTTTAGAGTCCACCTAGAAATAAACTTCTTCTACAGTATCCAATCACATGAGCCAGAGATCCATGAAATCACCCTACTTCAAGACACAACTATGAATCAAAAGCTTGCTTTTTCACCTAGCATATCTGGAGAATTAAATCGTTGTGTCCAGCAATCCAAACAAAGGGAATCTAGACAGAATGTTTCCTCATAATCACGATCCTTAATAAAGTACCCACAATTGATACAGCACCATGTGCAGATTATGCAACCTCTAGAAGCCTGATGATTCCCTTGACAATAGTATGATGGGCAATCATAAACTAGTTTAAACTCATGGCACCAAGGCATACCTAATGGGGACCTCAGTCAAGCCACCATCCACCTAAGGGGTCATCCTCACTTTATTACTCCTTGAATGACCGAAATGGGCTCCTTTTTGTTTGGTGATAGTTCACATGCACCAACAAGGATAAAGGGGTGATATGAGGCTAAGGTAGTTAAGGGAAACGAGTAGAGTTCGTCTTGACCAAGGTAGGATAGAGTGGTGCACGGAAATGGAGTTTAGAGGAGTAGGCGACACTTGGTTAGGCTAGGGTTTGATGTGGGCGACAATGGGGCTAGGCATGACTGATGTTTCGGCTAGGGTTTAGGGATGGCAAGACCAATCCTTGATTGATTGGAATGTGAGAGATTTGTAGGATATGATGGTGGTCGAATATGGGGTGATTGGGTTTGGTAGATATTTGATTAGGATTTGATTGGAAAGATGGAATATTTGATTGAGTCAATTAGTGGATTGATTGACTAATCAAATATGGGATGGAAAATATGATTTGATGAGGTGGCAATTGAGATTTTGACAAATTCAAGTGGTGCCTTGGCCGAATATGGCTAGATATGAAAAGTGGGATTTGATTTGATTTAGAAATATTTTGGGCTGGAGGGAATGATGTGGCTGACTATGGGCAACCTTGCAATGGTCGAAACTGGTTAATTATGGAAGGTGAGAGATTGATTTGATGGAGCAAAATATGCAAAGTAATTGGGGGATTGATGCATGCCAAGGGATTTGTGGGAATGGGGCATGTGAGCTATGTATGAAAAATGGATTTGATGGGTTAGTCGAGTGGTATGTTTGGCTTTTAGGATTCTTCAAAAATCTTCAAGAAAGTGGAATGAACATTCAAGAAAATGTATGAAAAATGAAGAACAATGGGGCACACGCCAACAACAAAGAAAACCAATGTGGTTTGGCCTACACACTTCAACAATGCAACCAAGCACTCACTCATTCACACTTGATGAACCCGAAATGCACAAGTGATGTGAATTCTAAAATCTTCAAAACACTCATACTCAATTCTTAAATTCACAAGTTGTGTGAATTCAACACTCATAAGACACTCACTCTCAAACACTCCAACAATAATCAAATAATTCCAAGACTCTAACAAATACAAGAATTGCACCAAGAACACAAAAACACCAAATTGAAAAATACCTTAAACAAACTTTATTAATAAAGGATAGATGTTGATTACTCCTAATCATGAATTGCAAAGAGTGGTCCTCTTCAAGGGGATTCACGAATTACATCCCAAAAAACTCAAGTGCAAAGCACTGAATAATCCAAACTACTAGGAGTGGCCAGCCCAACTCTCTCTCGAGAGCACTCAAATGTTGAACTTGTCAAAAGATATGAAAGTAAAGACTAAGGATCCTATTTATATAGTCTTACAACTTGAAAACTCCCAAGACATCCTTGATAAAAATAACTAATTAAATAAAAGGAAATAACATAAAAATAAGATAATGATGGATGCCCCATGGTGTGTGGCCATGGCATGCTATGCCTATGGTGGGATATGGCATCTGGTTGCGTGGCGTTTGATGGTGCGCATAGCATGAGACTATGCAGGGCCAACTGATAATGGTCATGACAGAGTGCCATGCATGATCCTTGTGGTAGGCACAGGGCTATGTCACGCTGTTCTAGTGTGGCCTAGTCATGTGGTTTGGACGGTGGTCCTGCATGGTCCGAACTGGTAGTTAGGGCGATGGTCATACATGGCCCAAGCTGACGGTCTAGGCGCTACGTACTGCAAGGCGCGGGTAGGAGCCATGCGCTGGATAACATGTATGGTATGCATGCCACTCGCCTAGTTTGCAAGGTGCGAGCTGGTGCCGCACGCTGGATGGCATACTTTATAGACATGCCACTAACTTTGCCTGCAAGGTGCGGGCTAGTGTTGCGCGCTAAATGGCATACCTATGAGGGCATGCCACTACCTTCGCTAGGGTCCCCCTGTTTGTCAAGGCATGAGCCAAGGCACGCAACTAAGCCCATAGGTGTGGTGTCGAGACGTGGCCTGAGGCCACCATCTTAGAGGTTCTAACAAGGCCTCAATGTCGACGGCACGATCATCATCACAAGATATGTAAGACCGAAGCCCATTATAAATCCGTGGCCTACGGGGACTGTGAGAACCCGTAATTTTACTATCTTTGTAATATATTATTTTAATATTAAATATGTATTGTTGTTAATATGGATATTATGTGTTTTGAGTTAGTGAATATTAATATCGTTTTATTGTGCTTTTGTTTAATATTTGAGTATACTATTATTTATAATTGCGAGATGGATTTGTTTGATAATTTGTTGGTATTTATGCAATTGCATTTCTTTATCGGTATTGTATGTGCTATTTATGTATATTTATTACCTGGGTCTCACTGAGTGTTAGAGTTTTTAAGTTTTAATTTATTCTTGGGAGATTGTTGGAATTGTAATCAGGGTGAACTCTTCATGTGTGTGAGAAATTCTTAACCATTGACATATTGTTATGGAATTTGTTTTAGTACTGTTTAAGATAATAGGCAATTATTTGTTTTCTTGGTGAAATTTTAGATTTTGTTTGTGGATGTTTAGAAATTGAGGTATAATAATGTGCGTGTAAATTTTGGAGAGTATTTGTCTTGGGCTGATGTTTGACTTGAGAGAATTTGTTTTGTTAAATGATAAGATGATTTGATATGATGGAAATAAATTTAAGAGATAAATTTTAGGCTTTTGGGCAAATTGTTAGGAGTGGATAATTTAAGAATAATATTTCGGAGAATTTAATGGTTAGCAGCATTTGTCGAGGTATCTTAAAGAATTAGTTGTGACTTGAGGATATATAAGAATTAAAATATTTGAGGTTATTCCATCTCATAGGTAATGAAGGTTCGATTGAGAGAATACAAATTTAAATAATTAATCCATGATAAGAGTGATGAGTTATAATGATGGAGAAGTATATTAGTGGTTTGGGAGTTAGAAATTTTTAGGCTTTAATATTGGGTGGCATAACTTGAATTGTGAGATGATAAAGTATTAAGATTTGAAAGAGTGGTATAGGATTTCTTGCTAATAGGTGTTAAGCCAATTTTTACTATGGTGATAAATTATGAGGACTTAAATTTTTATGAATTTAGCGAGTTACCAAAGTGCGCGCGGAAGCGTGATGAATTGCAATATAGTTAGAGGTTCAATTCTTGTGTAAATTTTGAGGAATTAGTGGTGACCTGAAATTTGGGATGATACTTGTAAGTAAGGATTTATCTTTTAGTTGGGTAAATTATGTTTATTGGCGATTAAGTTAGAAAGCTAAACTTTGGAGTTATTTTAGGGTAACACAAAGTGTGGTATGAAGTTAGTGAATATTAAAATTTTGGGAGATTGTACTGAGGTTCTTGTACATATGGAGTTCAGATTAATTGGCTACCTCAGGAGTTTTTGAAATGAAATATTATTTGGAGACTATACGTTTATGATGAAATATAATTCATTTATGTTTGAGGTAAATAGATGATTTTACTAATGCTTGGAGTGAGTATTAAGTGATGTAGTATGTGAGTTATTGGAGTTTTATTGGTTGCAGCCGAGCGAATTTCGAGGACGAAATTCTTTTTAAGGGGGGGAGGATGTGAGAACCCGTAATTTTACTATCTTTGTAATATATTATTTTAATATTAAATATGTATTGTTGTTAATATGGATATTATGTGTTTTGAGTTAGTGAATATTAATATCGTTTTATTGTGCTTGTGTTTAAATATTTAAATATATTTCTTTCTCATTTGAAGATATTATTTTCATGAATAATTGTAAGCTAATATATTTTCTTTTATGAAATTTGTTGTGATGCATTTAAGTTAATGTTGGAATTTAATCTCATTATTTTATTATGTTGGTATTAAATTAAAATGTTGTAATTTATTTTATTTCAAGTGATTTTTGGTGGGAGTATTTATATATATATATATATATATTCTTGGTGGGCTTTTAGATAAATGCAGGAATTTATATGTAGTGTTTGAGTTTTAAATTAATTGGGTTTGCGTGACCAGTTTTGGGTATATATATATATGTATATGTTTGCTTTTAAGAAGCCCAGCCCCTTTACTATTAAAACCAGCCCCTTTTATTTAATCCAAACGTTGCCGTTTGGTTAGGGATTTAAATGAAGTCCCAAGCCTTCTGCTTGCATGCGACCTGCTTCATCTCTTCTTCTTCCTTTATTTCTTCTCATTTCTTTTCTTTACTTTCTCTCCCCTGTTGCGTCGTTCCAGACCGTGATCCAAGCTCTGATTTTTCCAGCTTTCTTCTACTCCTTTTCATCCACGAGTTGCTCTATTAAATACCCAATACCTAGTTGAATATTTCCCCTTTGATTTTGGTTCCGATCGATGCTGTACGTGCCCGGAAACGGCTTGAAACTGTGAGTGTGTAACTCTGTTTTTACCTTCATTTTCACCCGAAAAATTTAGCATTTCTTCTCCTTTTTAACTTGGTTTTTTTGGCTTGATATTGGTAATATTTTACGTGATTTTCCCACCCAAAAATCCACATTTTTCAGCCTATAAAATACCTATCTATCATGCGAAAAACCCATGCTGAAAACCTCTCAATGCCGTGCCTTGTTTTGGTCTGAAACCGTGAGCTTCACATTCCTTTTTATCATTTCTTCCTCTTGAGTTAAACTAGAGTTTATCCTCTTCAAAACCCATTTAAATCCGAAAATTGGTAAGCTTTTCCTCTAATTTAATTGATTAAATTGTTTTGTGTTAATTTTAATTTATTTTTGTGGTATGATATTATTTATGATTAAGTGTTTAATTTAGTTGGATGATAATTGTTTTTATTTGTCTATTTGCATTGAGATGACTAATTTAATTAGGTGTAATATTCAGAATAATTATTTGAGTTGGTTGGATATATATGAATATTGTTTTATTTATGTTATTGGTTTAATTAAATTGTTAGGTTCATTTATTGGTTTTATGGATGTTACTATAATTCATTGGGGTTTTAATTAAGTTGGTTTTTAATTATTTAAGTTGTTCCCGATATTAATATTTATTTATTTGTAATGATTTATATGCGTTGGCGCTTTGGGCGTGATTGTAGCGGCGAGTACGCGGGTGGAAGCGCGAAATCACTGTTGGGCATTTTCGGTAACTTCGGAAATTATTAGCGATCGTACTGTAAGTACTTTCCAAACGAGCTTTAAGATTTAAATATATTTTTGGCATCAACAGTTGTTGTATATGATTATTGCTGATATGTGTTGGTTGATGTTGGTATTTGTTGGTTGATTGGATTAATTAAATGTTGGATAATTGCTGCACGGTTGTCTGCATTGTGTATTTACGCGCATGCTCATGAAAATATTTGGAAAGTAGATTTTTGCATGATTTTGGATATTCATGTGTTGAGAATGGAAAATGGGATTTAAATTGTGTTTAGCGGATTTTAATGGTTTTGGGCTGAGTCATAACGGGGACGGCGATACGTAACGCCCGTTGTGATCAGCGTGTGAGTGTGTGGATGACATAATGGGGACGGCGATACGTAACGCCCATTATGGTCATCGGGTGTGCATTTCATATCGGGGACGGCGATACGTAACGCCCGGTATGAAATGAGTATGTGTGGATCGTAATGGGGACGGCGATACGTAACGCCCATTATGGTTTCGGGTGTGTGTGTAAATCATATCGGGGACGGCGATACGTAACGCCCGGTATGATCGGTTTTGAGGATATTATTTTATGGAAAATGATGGGTGATTTTATTGGGATTTTATTGTGGATCAAAATGGGATTTTGACGATTGTGGTTATTTCATCGACTTTGAGGAAAATGATTTTAAGCCTCATGCATATGGTAATTGTTCATGGTTATTGTTGTGGCATTAATGTATTTCTGTCTTTTGGTTTGGTTGGTTTGTACTTACCTGCGATGCCATCTTGGCGTCGTAGTTTTGTTTGGATGCAGACTGTGGAGAGGCCGAGCCTGAGGAGACGGCTCCGCTATTGAGGTGATATTATTAATTGATATCTCGGGAAATTTATTTTCCCCTTTTTATAATTATGTATTTGTTTAATTTGTATTTTTGGATTACTGTATTAAATCTCCTGCTGGAGAGTTTTTATTAAATTGGTTTGTAAAATATTTCTAAAAATTCTGGTACTTAGATATTAATTTATTATCCGCTGCGACCTATATTTTTATGTATGTCACGTGTGCACACACGTTTGACACTTGTTGTTGGGATGTGTGACTCGTGTTGTCATCATCCTGACGCCTCGATTCCCGTGTTATTTTAAGGGGAATTTGGGGGCGTCACAGGGACCCTGCTTTACATTCAGAAGAAATTGCAGTTCTTCATACTGCTTTTCTGTTATACTTCGGATGCCAGCAATTCTCAAGTGCTTTATTCCTGGGGAGCCAATAGACTTGAAGGCCCTTAACATATCCAATAAGCTGTCAACTCTAAGTCTTACACATCCTGGCATGCTTAGCTGCATGCAAGAAGTGAGTCAATTATGAATTCTAACTTTTAGTCTCAGAAGAATAAAAACCATAAAGAAATTTAGCTAATGATGAATCAAAAGAAGTTCAAGATAAATATGATGAGCAAAAAGGACAAGGAAATAGTTGCAACAGTTGGAATTTTTGTTCTTGCGTATTCATAATTTTCACTTTACCATTTCATTCATAAGTTATAAAGGATGTATTGTTTCTATGTATCTCGATGATGCCTTGCACCATTTTCTTGATCATTAATAAAGCTCATCTTACTTATAAATTTCTTTTTTCAAGATTGAAACCAACTTAAATGAGATGACCAATGAATCCTCACAGGCCTATGTACAAAACATGCTTTAAAAAAGATATCTACTAATAAAATGCAACAATTATTTCAAAAGTTATCTGAAATATAATAGATCACTTGCTCAAGTTGTATAGGATGCTTGAATTCCCAATGACTTAATTGACACACAAAAAGGCATAAATATCATATTCAGTGATGGATACAAAAGAGTTATACCACAAAGAAGATTTGTGCATATTTGTTAAGAGTACAGATAATATCTAAAATGGAAGAAGAATCACATAATTGTTATTTGTTATGTATACCATATATGGCAACTAAAAAATGTCTCAAGCATTATATATGCAAACAACCTGATAAAGTCATTAGGCATTATCGGAGGAAGAAAAAATAACAGGAGAGCATCTGTTATAAATCAATTGGTCTCAACAATGATAGTTGAAGACTATATGATGACCAAAAACAATTTATGTTCCAAGATACTTTTTTTTATATGTATTTATGTTCCAAGATACTTGTTGTATCATAAACACCAACCTTTTTCAATCTTGGATTTGTTTCAATCACACGCTTCAAACCGCTATCTGTAATTTTTATGCAGTCCACTAGGTTCAAGCATTGAAGGGTGACTTGTGCCCTGTTAGCCAATTTCATAAGAGTATCATCTATCATCTTCTTGCTCAACGACCGATAGATGTGAATACACCTCCATAGAAGAGCATCACTTCTAGCCAAATCACGCAAAGATATCCCAAAGCAAAAAACATGGCATCATAGGGTGTACCTTGTTCAACACCATTAAAACCAAGATACAACCGCGAAGAAGCTTGAACGATTCCTTTTTCTCGCTTTAGGAACAATGTCAAGTATATAGAGAAACCTAAAAATAGAAAGGGAAAGGTAAGGAGAAACAAAATATTGAAGTGAATTTCGAAAAGGAAAAGGAGGGGAGGCGTACTAATGTCTTGTTCCGCGGCCTGGGCTGCTCGACGACGTCCAAACAAACTAGTCTTGCACAAAGATTGAATGAGTGGGACAGTGGAGCTTTGAGATCATTCTGATGCCTAAGTTAGTAAAATTGTAGAGAGAGTATGGAAGATGAATATGAAAGTAAGGATAGATGAATTGACCTGTGAACCGTGGAGTTTCTACCTATTTATAGGGGTTGGTGTGCTCTTGGTCACTTTTTTGTCAGCTCGTCAGGTCATCATTCCCTTTGCCTTGTCTGGGCGAATCTCCCTATCACATTGGTCTGACGGCGAGTTGTCCCCTCTTCAGTACCATGTCAACCCCTGCTTTACTCCAAGGGCGTGCCTGACTTCTTGACTTGTATTTAATGCGGTAACAGGAACTCTGGCTACACATTTAATGCGTCAGGGGCTTCATACGCTTCTACCTGGTTCTGCATTAAATGCGACGTGGCCCAAGCCGACTTCTACATTTAATGCACCGTAGGTTTGTGTATCTTCTCCTAACTTGGTTTTGGCCATCATATGACTTGTTGTACTGGTAACCTCTCACCCAGTCTACCTTGAGGTCACCTCCTGTCTCAAGTTCGAAGCTGGCTACCGTGATAGAATGGGTGAGACAAAGCTTCCTTGGGATTTGGGCCTTTTCGAGACTTGTAATGGGCCTAATTTAAGCAGGAGACAAGCCAAGGTTTGACTCAACATAAACAGGAGACTAGCCAAGGTTGCTTTGGTGGACATCTTGATCTCCTAGGCCAAGCATCTTTGGAATGCCTGGGCCATAAATATCAGTGTCAAGAAAACCCACTTGGAAGTCCATAGATGTTTGAGCGTATGATAGTTGCAGAATATGTGTTTTTGCCAACACCACCTTTCCCTGATAAAACTAACATCTTATGCTTAGCAGTAGCCATTCTTTCTATAATTACAACTAGATCTGTAGAAACAATAGGAAGCATTAAGACAAAAAGCCAGTTGTTATGTGCATATAATATTAATGTAGAACATGGGATAAGTCGCCATCCACAAAAAAAATAAAAATAAAAATCTTGTGCATAGATGGACACCAATCCGGCTTAAGCAAAATTTGTACCAAACAAGACATCCATTAAAATATAGACATTTTTGCTGGCAGTTTAGTCATGAACATAAATGGGTCATTAGAGTGTCAATATGATTTCTTATATGAATGATAAGCTAAATATCTATTGAAAGAGTGACATTCCATGCATGACTCTAAATACCTAAACTCTATAAATTGAATTACTCCGAGTATGTCAGAAGCCCCCATGCATAACTTAATGAGCTTTCAAGGAAAGGTTTTTTCTTAAAACTTATATCAAGCAGAATCAAATGAGGATTACTTACTCTAATCAAACTAGTAGGAAGCCAAAATAAGATCGAGCGATATCTCTATAATTAAGTTTTTTCCTTGTATAAGTAATCATTGCATATACCACACTTCTGCTTCAATGTTTTAGGTTGCAAATTATCTCATCAAGATGCATCCCATTTGTCAAAGGACAAGCCTGGGATGAGTTATAGACTCAGACATTTTGGGTAAGATTGACTTCAGAAATATATATATAACCTCAATGCCAAAGAGAATGACAACCGATATGGTATACTCGGTCCATTTAAACGGTGACCACAACGCCATATGAAAAAATTATAGAAAAACTCCCTCTTCTATTTGATGTTTCATGTCCAAGATATCGCTAGCTCTCTCATTGCAACAACACGTGCTTAATATCAGTACAAAACACGTGGAAATGGCCCAAAATTCAATGCCTTGAGCTTGTCGGTACCAGTACTTTCCTTGACACTAAGAGCGTACTTGAACATCATATAGAAATGTTGAAACTCAGGCAAAATTTGGAAAATCACAAGACCTCGAAAATATGACCCAGAGTTAATCCAGCAGTAGTTGGTAAACTTAAAATCGAAAACCAACATCAATTAATTAAGGGCCCATTTATTTTGGGAAATAAAGTCAAAACTCTCAAATTCATCTCAAATTCATCATTTAATTTTTTTAAATTTTCATATAAAATATAATTAAAAATTTTAACTTTTTTAAATTTCAAAACTACTTTTTCAAATCCTCATACAAAATTAATATTAAAAATATATATTACGATAATATTTTATTATTTTTTTAACTTTTATCTTATTTCATCTCATCTTACCTTTAAAAATAAATATAACAAATGTCCAAACTCATAGTCAATAAGGGAAAAAATTAAGAAATAAGCGAGAGGGTGAACATGGGTCAGGGCCTTTAGGGGTAGAAGCACAAACTTCTTGATTAGGGCAACCTTGATAAGCATTGGATTTTTCGGCAAAAAAATCTTTAGAGTATTTACTATTGAGAGCATCCATTGCACTCATAAATAATGCCTAGAAGAAATTTATTAATTTATCCTTAAACTTAACTCATGAGTATAATAGATACTTTTAAATAGTGAATGTTCTGTAGTATTGCTCTTTTCCGACAGACTCTAACCGAGCCCCAGGACAATCTGAATATGAAAACGAATGAGGAAAAAGGGGAACAAAAATACAGAATTTTAGAGGGACCCAATAAAAAAAATCCAATAACCTTTGAAGAGTTAAGGAGAAAAACGATTGAGACGAAGAGCTTATGCTTGTTGGCGTTGTCTGGGATTTCACCATTCTCCATGTTCGCAGCTTTGTTCTCTGCTTCAACTGAGAGACCCAATCTAACGGGAAGAAAGAACACCACTTCAAATCGGGTCTGGATAGAAGGATGTGGTTCGGATCAATTATCCGCTGTTTCAATACAGTCCTAAATGAAACGCAGAGTTTCGTCTGCGTTTCATTTAGTGAAGAGAACCCCTAATATTTGCTCCCCACCATACGAAGAACTCGCCCAGCAAATGAAGATAAACGCCCAGCAGAAGAGAACTCCCCCCCTTCGTCCTTCCGCGCCTCGTCGCCGTCGCCGCTCCACATCTCATGCTACGAAGCCGTACCATTTCTCAGAGAAGAGTAAATCCCTTATCCCCTTCGCATCTTTCATATTTTTCGTGGTTCCCTTTTGTTTGGTTCTCGGAAAATTGTTTGTATTTTCATATGGTAATTCTAATTTGGTTCTGGAAATTCATACGAATTTGTGACTTTGCAAACTTGGGTTAGAATCTTTATTTACTTTGTTTAAGTTTTCTGTTTTTGATGTTCATTTTAAGGAAGAACATCTTGATGGTAGAAGATACAGGCATCTCTGTAGTATACCAATTGCCTTGATTCCGGAAATAACACAAATTTATTATTTTTGGTTGCTGTACCAGTGGGCATCTTTAAAATTATATGGGCAAAAGCCACACACTGTGAAGCATCCTTAGTAATTAAAAATTTATGGTTGGGATTCTCTGTCTTATCAATTTGTATTGAAGTTAGGCAAATTTGGGAGGTTCCTTTTACTTGAACCTGTGCTTTATGCACGATTAGAACTTATAATTCAGGAGTCTCTCTTTTTTCGGCTGGTATTGAAGTCTTGCAAATTTAAGAGGTTCCTTCTGCTTGAATTTGTTTGTCTTTTTTTCTGCATGATTTTAATTTTGAGTTTCTATACTCTCAGTGACTATGTATCATGTCATATATCTTTTTAGTTCCTGTTTTACTTTTTTAATCATTTGATGTGAAATGAGCTTGTTTGTGCAACCTTCTTTCAGACATTGAACTTGGCATTGTCGTTTGCCATATTGCGAGTACTTTTAATAACAAAAATGATTTATACAAGTTGTTACCTGCAGGGAAGGCCATATCGCGAGAATAGAGAATTTCAATTCTGGTTTATCATGTTTTACTTTAGGTTGAAGAAGACTGAAGACAATCTAGTCATTTCTCTAACAAAATGGGGGATCAGATAGTAATTTTGTACCCTGGACTGCAATACAGTCCTCTTTAGAGGACTGTATATAGCAGTACTCGTATTGATAAACATATGGTTGTTTTTCTACAAACATGATAAGTAGGGAAGAGATCATACATTGACATAATGTATGTGAAGGATGAGTTAATTAGTAGGTCATTTTGTTCAAATACAATGGAATAATGAGAGGCTTGGACGTCTGGCAATAAATGATTGAGGAGAGGCATTATTTCCATACGTTCTTATTTCTTTTTTTCTGTCTCGACTCGCGTCTCACAAGCTTCTTGAAATTTCTGCAGGCCTTCTTCTTTGACAGATAAGCACCAACCAGAGGCAGCCTATGCAAAAAACACTTGAGCGGCTATGATAAGGGGAATGGACAGATCAACGGAGTTAGTAAACCGGCCCTTGAATTGATTGAATCAATGTCCATCATATCCATAGAAAAATAGGAGCTTCCTCAAAATAATTAATGAAAACTAATATGATCTGCCTCCATTTCCCCCACCCCTCATATAAGCTTTTTATTTATGTTTTGATTTCAAATGATAAGAATGTTAAGTTTACTGGTTTTTTTCGAGATGTGTAGAAATTCCTAACCGCTGAATAGGAAATTGGGATTGGATCATGCAGGACCCCATTCCCGAGGAAAGAAAGGTGGAGAAGAAGTTCAAAACAATAGAGATGGAAGATTGCCTTCTGGGTTGGTAACTCTCTCTCTCTCTCTCTCTCTCTCTCTCTCAAGAATTTATCATATTCTAATTATGAGTCTTTAATTTCCAGCGCTTACGTTTTGAAAGTCTCTTTGCAAAATTCAGGGCAGTAAGACATAGAGGTACATGAAACAGGTATCCTCTCTCTCTTTCTGGAATATAGAATTGGAGCTTGAACTCACATGATCTGATGATGTTCAGCAGTTTTAAAGGTATTGGTGTTTACAGTCACCCCCAAATCTTGATTCACTCACACCCATGGTGATGAATCAAGAGATGCTATGTATTCTATCCGTTCATGTAGGACCAGAAAAATGATCTCGAATCGAGATTACATTACATCTTGTAAATAGCCAGAATAGATGTATTAGCAAGCAACACCAGTTCGTTGAAAGCAAATTTTTATATAACATGTCTCACCTCAATGCAGAATAAAGCAGTAGTAATGTAGTTAAGGCAATGTACTATCTCAACTCGTATCATCTAAGTATTACACTTTTACCAAACTTTTGGACTGAAATCATGATCCATGGGCTCATAATAGAACTTGCCTTGAGATCTTGATCAGCAGCCAATACACACGCTTTGGACATCATCAGCCATCAAACCCCTCCATCCTCTTGCTCTATTAGCTTGCCATTGCCGCCTTCTTGCTCCATTGAGTTATCATTAACTACTTGAGGGCTTGATTGTGCTTGAACATTATTTTGATTGAAATACTGTTGGATTGAACCATATGTATTGAATAATTTGACGGATATACCATTGATTAATTTAGTAATCTGTGGATATGAATCAGGTAATATTCTCATGGAAAATAGAGATAAAATAATCCAACCAAAGGTAGGGAAGAAAGATGATAAGTAACAGATAGGTGCATGCAAGAATGCCCGAGATGTAGCAAATAAGGCTAGCGGCGCGGTGATAGCTAGCATTAGAAATGGGTCGGAATAACTCCATCAATGCTAGGAAGTAAACACATACAGCTCCAATGAAAAGAGACATGATTATGCTGTTTGTCTCGAATGGAGAGGAGCTTGAATTCTGATACAGTACTAGAAGAAGGTTCGCCAATATTATTTTGTATCAATATTGGAACTAATGCAATATTATTTTGACTCTGAATGAGGCCTTAGTATTTTTTGTACTAATGCAATATTGCATTTTGACTGTGAATGAGGCCTTATTCAGCCCCCACACTTCCTGTATTGCCTTTGGAAAAGTACACAGCGTCGACAAAGAAGAAAGCGATCGAAAATGAACAATCTTCGTCCTGATGGGTTAGTACAATACGTCTTCTTCATTGGTTTATGAGTTGTAGAATCATTTTATTAATGTTCTAAGCTGCATCTTTGATCATCTCTGTTTTTCAAGCGTTAGTACATACATATATATGATCGTTCATTTTTGTTTATTTTGCTAAATAGACTTCATTGGATATATGTTTCATTCATCTTTCTGATACATAACAGACTTGGAGGATCTCAAAAAGTACAAGATGGTTCTTGCTTATATATATGTTTCGTTTCTTCAGGCATGCACCCACTTTGTTTTATACAAATTATCATGCAACTTTTCTTTTTTAATATATTTTTTAAACTCTTATTAAGTAAAATTTACCTAATTCAAAAAGTAAATTATTTTTTAAATTAAATAATGAATTTTTTTTAATACATTTGGGGAAGGGAGGTTTCAAACTCTAGACCTACATTTTGAAAGTTGAAGATTATGCCAATCAGACCACAGGTCTTTAGCAAATTAAATAACAATTTTTCGTGGGCTAGTCCATGACTTCTGTGCTTTTCCTTGACCATGGTGAAAGAAAAGTTAACAAATAAAACTTCTTCCTCGCTTTAGCACAAGATCTTATTTTTAAGAAAAATTTTGAGAATTTTTAAATTTATTTTTTATTGGATTTTGAGAAGGTAGAGAGACATTCCTAAATATTTTTTTTTTTTTAAAACTGTACTAGAGTTCGTAAAAATAAATGAGCAGTGCTACTCTGCTACTGGAGTAACACTGTTCATTTGTACCACTAGTGTATTTTTTTTTTTCTCAATTTCTTTATACATATATTTTTTTTTATCATTTTAGAACTTTTTTTAAAAATATAAAAAATATATATATCAATACATTAATAATCACTTCCTTAACCATTAAGTAAAACAATTTAAAAAAAATTAAAATGCATGAAGTGTCAAAGTGGGTGGGCAAAGTAGCATTTCTCAAAATAAATAGGTATATTTGAAGAATTGTTTAAATATAATTATTAAGATTATTTTTGTTTTTTAGAGGTTCTAAAATTGTAATAATTTTTGTGTATGGATAAATATTGGATGAAGATTTTGTGTTTGGGTAAATATTGAATGAAGATTTGAAATAGAATTTAGTTTGGAGATTTATTATATATTTGATAATGAAATTATAAAAACTCTTAAAAATTCGAGAAAATTATTTTGTTACGCCTCAAGTTTTGCAAGGCAAAATAGAGGAATGATTTGATCAAACATTCCTTTAGAGTATGCGCAATCCAATGCCTGATTAAAATCACAATGGTCCCTGTTTTTCCCCCTATATTATATTGAATTCCAATGCTAAGTTAGAAAGATTAAGTGACTGTTGCATTACTTATTGCTCTCAACAGTACCGTGGTGTTTGATGATTTGATCAATTTGACGGGAGAAAACTATTTAACATTTTATTGTATTGGTTTTGGTTTGCAGGGGTGAGCAAGGATCATTTCTTGGTTTAACATTCCAACACCTAACCAACTTCCAAAATCTCATTCTAGTGTTGGCAAACCTTCTTCAAGTAAAGTATGAGAATTCAAGCTTCTCTCCATTCGAAACATACAGCATAATCATGTCTCTTTTCATTGGAGCTGTATGTGTTTACTTCCTAGCATTGATGGAGTTATTCCAACCCATTCCTAATGCTAGCTATCACCGTGCCACTAGCCTTATTTGCTACGTCTCGAGCATTCTTGCATGCACCTATCTACTACTTATCATCTTCCCTACCTCTAGTTAGATTATTTTATCTCTATTTTTCATGAGAATATTACCTGATTTATATCCACAGATTACTAAATTAATCAATGGTGTATTTGTTGGATTATACAATATGTATAATTCACTCCAACGATATTTCAATCCAAATTATGTTCAAGTAGAATCAATCCCTCAAACAATTAATGGTAACTCGATGGGATCAAGATGACGGCGGTGGCGTGCCAACAGAGCAAAAGAATGGAGGGGTTTGATGGTTGATGATGTCCAAAGCTTATGTGCTGGCTGCTAATTAGGATCTAAAAAAGCAATTTGTATTATGAGCTCAAAGGATTTCAGTCCAATAATTATTTTATGCAAAATCAAAATATAGAAAGTGTGAGAAACATATAATAATTAGATGGAATGCAAGGTTCTTCGTCTCTTTGTTCTTCTTCTTCTTCTTCTTCTTACGCTTCCTTGTTTCTATGTTTTTGTAACTACAATATTACTACTGTTTTATTCTATAATGAGGTGAGACATTCTGTAATAATTTGTTTTTAATATGTTGATGTTGCTTACCAGGTACGAGATGTGTGTTTTTGGTCCTACTTCCTTGTTTGGCAGAGGATTTTTTTGGCTTAAATGCACAGAACCAAACATTTAAGTAAAATTTATACCAAGCTATCGTGAAAAGATGATGAAATATGAGCCAATTGTTTAGAGAGAAAAATATACAAGCCAATCATATGGATGCACATGGCCTTCTTGGATTTCATATACCATGTTTATTGCCTTAAATGCAACACTCAACTATTTATTTCGTATTTCCATTATATTTGTTTGAAAAAACTAGCAGAACCACAACAAACTTAATATGTTAATCAATCGTAATTATAAGTCGATGCAAAAGGAATAAAAAAATAGATCTAATTCATTATTCAAAGGGAAAGAAAAAAAATGAAAAAGACAACAAAATCAATTGGAAATGTAAAGGAGAAAAGATAAATCAATTATCATGAACGGATAGAATATAGAACATCTCTTGATTCATCACTATGGATGTAAGTGAATCAAGATCTGGTGGTGACTATTGACACCAATACCTATAAAACTGCTGAACATCATCAGATCATGTGAGTTCAAGCTCTTCAAATCTATATTCCAGAGACAGAGAGAGAGAGGATACCTATTTTATATACCTCTGTCTTACTACCCTCATTTTCGCAAAGAGACCTTCAAAAAGTAAGCGTTGGAAATGAAATTAAAGATTTATAATTAGAATATGATAAATTCTTAAAACATAGAAAAATAGGGAGATGAGAGCATAAATGGGAGAAATAACATATCTATTTTATTATGCGCAAAAGAAAAGGATGATCTAACCTCTAGTCATGGTTGCTTAAATCTCCAACCAATGAAGACACAGATTTATGAGACTAGGAAAAGAAATTTCATCAACTCTATACTCTCACTGTCTGTATGAAGAGCAAAAGAACAAAATTTTCAGTCAAGTCCGTTTCAAAGTATGGGTGTGACATAATGGCTAATCACATGCAATTTTATATATTGACCAAGACCCATGTTTACTTGGCATATTCTCTTTCACCTACCTGCCATCAAGGAAGTGGGGAGACACTTCGGTGTTTTTTTAACCTTTTTTTTTTTTTTACCAAAAAATGGTTAGATTTTGTCTGAGTGTGTAGCTAATCAAGGGCTTGGTTTTATTTCTCTATGATGTTCTTATGATTCTCTTCGTTACGTTGCAAATGGTGTTAATAGTTTTTGGTCACTTTAGATCCAATTTTATTGCAATTTCAGTTGTTTTAGTTTTGCTGAATCTTGGGTTTTTTTTAATATATAAGTTGCTGAATCGTGGAATTTTTTGCTTAATATGTGGGATTTTTGTAGGTAGCCTACTCCATCTCCCTGTTCTATTCCCGTAAAAACCCAGCCACAATGTAGGCATCAGTTGCGTGTTTTGTGGAGTACAAAGTTCATATACTTCATTTAGAATGGGGAAAAGTTCAATCTAGCAATCACTATAAATGACATTATGCGGATAAGGTTTGGGATTGCAAGATATTCCACTAGTTTAGATTTACTTTTTTATAAGTAACCAGCTCAGAGTTATTTATTATGTGTGATGCTTTCAAATGAAAATCTCTCAATGACCCTATTTGGACTGACAAGTTTAAACACAAAATTAAATACTATAAGCCAATTTAGTTTACCCTTGATAATTATTGTCTGTTGTTAATGAATGTATCTATGTTCTGTGTATATGTTCTTTTTTTTTTTCTCTTGATAAGGAGGAAATGATTGTTTGACTTTGGTTTTGTCTCGAATTTATTTCTCCTGTTATAAAGATGGTTTAGTGAATTGTTATTCTGATTGATAGGGTGTTAATCTTTGGCTTTCATGGTCAGCATATAATGTTCACAATTGTGTTGCATATTCTTAGTGGGTTCTCTCCCGTACAAGGATTATTTACTGCTTGTCTGTCTCGTTCTATAACCAGGCGCCCCCAATTAATAACTCCACCAGAGACCAAGCTGGAAGCCACAACAAAGAAGAAGGAAGATGATGAGGATAATTGAGATCTGCCTGAAGAGGGAGTCATCCCCTATTAATTGCGTTTAACGTGCCCTTCAATTTAGAAAACTCTACACCTTTTGAGTGCCAGAAACTGTTGGTCCATGTAAATGGCATGAAGTGAATCATGTTCTTTGACAGAATGCATTATCCCTTTTTTTTAATTGTTGTTTATGTATGAGATTTTCATTCTTGCGTCCATCTGAAAGCATTTTATGTTAGGTACTTATCTATCAGCTATATAGGAGTGCTACCAATGTCAGGAATAAGAAGGGAGACGTCCTTCGGAAATTAACACTTCCTTTTTCCTTTCTCAACTGAAAAATTGAAGGTGAGTTAGTCCTATATGGTTGAGGCTTCTCTCATTTGTCAAAATGTTAGGGTTCAGAAAGCAGCAAGCGATGATATATATATAATATCCCCTTGAAAGGCTGACCTTGCAGGAGATCTAACTTGGCTCAATTGCTTTGAGGGGAAAGTATTACTTCTGATGGACATACAAATGTATATAAATTCCCCCCCACCCAAAGTATTGTTGTGGGGGGAAAGTGTTCTTCCATACTGTTCTTGTCTTAAGTCTGCTATTAGCCATGCTTGTGCCTTTTGCAGACAGTATAATTGAACAAAAAATCTCTATTTCGTGTTCTGTTGACCAGGAGAAATTGTTAAGCACAATGCTATGAAAACTTGTTGCTCAAACTCAGATGATAATCAAGGCCTCGTTGAGACGATTTGTGAATAATAGTAGGATAGTTTGTGAATTGTAGATAAATTATTTGAGCTAAAATCTTTTAAAGGGTTTTAGAAAATTAGAGAAATAAATTGAATAAAAAAATTATAAAGTTAAATATTGTTAGACTATATTATTATTATTATTATTATTATTATTATTTAGAACTTTGGAAAAATTCTAAAGATTAGGTACTGATTATAAGAAAGATTTTAAAATCTGAAATTGAAAATTATTTGTATTTGTAGTGTTTGGATATTTAGGTAAGATAAGAGCATCTTTCAATCCAAATAAGGCCCAACAGTATCTCCTAAAAGTTGGAATCCAAAGAGGGCTCTTGAATTAGCTTTACTCAAGCTATCCTATTACTATTTATAAAATTCTAATCTCATCACATTCTTCAAGCACCTCCTTACTTTTTGATATGGACTGATCCATCACCGAAATTGAAGCTTTCAATTTTTTTGATTTGGTCTGTTTTCCAGCTAATCTATTCTCCATGTTCACAAAAGTAGCTTCTTGGTCTCTAGTTGCTTGGAGCGCGTGGTCGCAGATATGCGAAAGGAATGTTGAGATGCAGAAAATATCCCACAAATAACACCAATTGTTGTAAATGTGTATTGGACTCCTAAGCACCCTACGTGAACCTGCAACAAAAAAAGAGAATTGCGAAAGGCTTGAAGGGTATTGGAACGCCTCCAATGCTAAAGTCAGAGGTACTAATCGACGACGTTCATAACGAAGTGCTTGAGTAGTCTTCAGTTACCTAGCTGGTTAGCATCTTCTAATTAATATAGAGGTCGGAGGGCTTCTTTTTAGGCCCTGCAATAACCTAATCCTTATTTGATTTGAACTAGACTTGGGCTAGTAATTTGAATTTCCCTCTTTATATGATTTAGATCTTTCATGCCGTTATAGAATCCATTGGATCCTTACCAGTGGGTGATATAGAGAGTCGTAAGTGAACCTCAGGGCTTTTCAAGGTTCACTCTCTCAGATTTACGGGCTTTTAGTTTGTGTAGGTGGGCCTATTGTACAGGAGTGTATAAAATTAAGTTATTTCATGTAGCACTCAAAACTTTTTAATATAATTTATTGTTATACATTATTTAAAAAAAAATCCAAAGTTTAGTTTATCTTCCACGTATAATTCTCTCTTTTCTTTTTTGTAATTCATATATAACTCGTTTCCAAAGTTTAGCATATTTTTTAAATTACAACATATGTCAAAAGATTTCGAGACTATTGGTAGAAAGGAATTTCATTTTTTTATTTGTTGTTGTTATTGCTGCTGCTTATACTTTTACTCACTTTATTTATATATTATATCACTTTGTTGATGTGTTACTAAAAGACTTCAATTGAACTAATTAGGTGCTGCTTAGATAGTGAGTTTTTTGTTTAAATTATTAGATAGTGAGTTGAGATAAGATGAATTATAACAAAAGTTGAAAAAATACAAGTCGTTAAAGAAGAAAGCGAAAATCAACAATCTTCGTCCCGATAGGTTAGTACATATGCTTTTAATTTGCAATACATTTTCCTATTATTTGCTTAATGAGTTGTAGGAATCATTTTATTGTACCAAGCTGCATCATGATCATTCATTTTTTGTTTAATTTTATCAAAATTTAACATTTCTTATAATTTATTATCAAATATATAACAAATCTCAAAACTGAATTCTATTTCAAATCTTCATTCAATATTTAACCATACAACGACACTGTGTTTTCCTAAGGCAATACACACAGAGGAAGTCTGGGGGTTGTAGAAGCTAGCTTATGAAAATGTGATACTCATCTTATTAACAGATCATATCTTCTCATATTTTCTAGATTGCTCAAAATCAATAATTACTTAATCTTAGGAATCAATCACATTGGTCTACTTACCTTTTATGTAAATCTCTATACTTAGTCCCTCTTGAACATCTATATATTTGTAAAGTTGAATATAAAGAAATATACACAGATTTTATGCAAATACGTATTTCCCTTGTCTCTAACATGTCTCTTAACATAAGATCAAGGCAGAACTAATCTTCTTATACCCTTCCCATGACCAATTTGTCCAACCCACCTCTCTTTTCTCCTTATCTTCTTCATCCCTCATATTCAGCAAGTTCCATCACCTCCTTGGCTTCCAGTCCAGTACTTGGATTATCACTAAAGTTGTACCAAAAACTCCTCAGCTTGCTCGCACATTCGTCCTCTTCGATTGTTTATTTTCATGCAAACTTTATTTTCATGCAAACTTTATCGATAATATCATCTCCCCTCCCTCCTCGGTTTCTCCCTTCGATCTAAATCACCATTGGGTGGTAGATAGTAACACAAGCCACCACATTTCCCACCAGAAAGCTTGCTTCTCTGATTTGAGCCAATTGGAATCCAGTCATTTCTTCCAACTCCCAAACGACTCCAATGTGGTCATAGTACACGCTCTGCAATACCAACACTATTGTACCGATTGTGTAAAGCATACTGGGTAGGCAATGTTGCAAGTTCCAGAAGGCAACCAACCAAATTAAAAACATCTCCAACAACCCAAGTGAGGAGAAAAGCGAGAGAAACGTCATAGCCGGACTTAGTCTGGAAATTGGTGATGAGTTGAGGGATTTTTGCCACTCCCCAACAAACTAGACTAATAAATCCAAAACCAAAAGATAACTCGTCTTTCAGATTGCAAAGGCAGTCTTTAAAATACTTCTCAACCCAACGCACACAGGGCTTTTGCTCCTTTACACAGTACTGCATTCTCTGTTGTGTGTGTGTGTGTGTGTGGACAGACAAGCAACTAGTGCTTTAATCGAGATTACATCTCGTACATAGCCTGAATAAATGTATTAGCAAGCAACATCAGTACATTGAAAGCAAATTATTATATAATATGTCTCACCTCACTGCAGAATAAAGCAATAGTAATGTAGTTAAGGCAATGTACCATCTCAACTCATATCAATTAATTATCACACTTTTACCAAACTTTTGGACTGAAATCATGATCCATGGGCTCATAATAGAACTTGCCTTGAGATCCTGATCAGTAGCCAATGCACACGCTTTGGATATCATTAGCCATCAAACCCCTCCATCCTCTTGCTCTGTTGGCTCGCCACTGCCGCCATCTTTCTCCATTGAGTTACCATTAATTGCTTGAGGGTTTGATTGTGCTTGAACATTTTTTGGATTGAAATACTGTTGGATTGAATCATATGTATTGAATAATTTGATGAATATACCATCGATTAATTCAATAATATGTGGATGTGAATCAGGTAATATTTTCATAGTAAATAGAGATATTTAAACTTCTGAACTTCTTTTTCCTTTCGCAAAAGAACCTTCTTTCTTTGCCCCAACCTTCTATGAATAGAGTTGGGAAGACATACAATGTCGTCAGAGAAGAAGGCGAAAATGAACAATCTTCGCTTTGAGGGGAATGCTTTAATTTGCATTACATTTTCCTATTCTTTGTTTAATGAGTTGTAGGAATCATTTTATTAATGTATAAAGCTGCATCATGATCATCTCCTCTGTTTTTCAAGCGTAATTAGTACATATGATCACTTTAATGGATGTTTCATCCATCATTCTAAGACATAAGATAAACTGGTGGATCTCAAAAACGAGATGATTCTTGCTTATCTATATGTTTCGTTTCTTCAAGCATGCACCCACTTTGTTTTATACAAATTATCATGCAACTTTTCTTTTTTAATATATTTTTTAAACTCTTATTAAGTAAATTTTACTTAATTCAAAAAGTAAATTATTTTTTAAATTAAATAATGAATTTTTTTTTATTACATTTGGGGAATGGAGGTTTCAAACTCCAAATTTCCATTTTGAAAGTTTGAAATTATGCAAATCAGACCACAAGTCTTTAGCAATTAAATAATAATTTTTCATGGGTTAGTCCATGACTTCCGCGCTTTTTCTTGACCGTGGTGAAAGAAAAGCTAATGAAGAAAAGTTTTTCTTCGCTTTAGCATAAGATATTATTTTTAAGAGAAATTTTAAGAATTCTTTAAATTCATTTTTTTCAATTTTGAGAAAGTAGAGAGACATTCCTGAATATATTTTTTTTTATAAATAACTGTAATAGAGTTCGTAAAAATAAATCAACGGTGCTATTCTGCTACCTGAGTACGTAGCACCGTTCATTTGTACCACTAGTGTATTTTTTTTTTTTTTTCTCAATTTTTTCATACATCTTTTTTATCATTTTAAAACTTTTTTTTAATATAAGAAAAAATATCAATATACTAATAATCACTTCCTTAATTATTAAGTAAAAAAATTAAAATATCTTATTGCATATCAAATCACTCAACAGCAAATCTTCTACAGTTACAATAACTAGAATAGTTAATTTAAATTTTGTAAAATTTGTACTAAAAGTGTACGTTAGCTTTGAAAGTGTATAGTTAAAGTTAGTTCTTAATTTTACCCTTATTTGTTATACTATGCATCTATTTATTCAAATCCATACAACAGATACATTAAGTTGGCCAAATCGTATTTTTCATTTTATCTTACTCCTACAACTCATTAACCAAAAGCATGAGAACTCTCTAGCCACAATCGCCAGTTCCCTACCATAGAAGGTCATTTTCGAGGGAGGGAGGGAGGGCTCGGAGCCCTCCGTCTAGCCCTCTTGAGCTCTTTTAGTTTATTTTCTGCTTGTTTTTCTTGTTATTTTCCTTACTTTTAAAATGTTTTCTCTATAGTCCTTAGAGTTGACGATCTTTTGATTACTGGATATCTTCGACCACCATGCGCCAAACAAATGAAGTTTACAACCGTCGATCCATGGGAGGGGAGGAAAAACTAGACCTGAGGGGGTGCGCATGACCACCACGCGTCTGAGGGGTTGCGCCTGACCACCACGCGCCACTGCACTTGGAGAGTCATATTGCTAACACGTGCAGTACTTTTGGAATCAGCGGTTTTCGATCTTCCATTATGTTCTTTTGAGTTTCCTTCCAGTGCAACACGTGATCCTCACGCGCCTCCACAGCCGGTTGTCGCCCTTTTTCGGTGTATTAGTTCTCCTATCTTACTATTTTCAATAACTAATTATCAAGAGAATGTGGATGTGATAGCTTCTTTCAACTGAAACGAATCAACAAAATGTAGCGCACATTTCTCAACTACGACTTTTAGTCGTAGGTTAATAGTCTGTTTATCAGACTATGTCAAAATCACTTTTGAACGGCTTCCCTTTAGGAAAATTGGACTGGAGTCAATTGATAGGCGAGATAGCCCACTTTTTGTTTTCTTTTCACACTATTTTTTATTTATTTTGAGGTAACTGTTGGGGAGTCTCACCCCACTGAATATTGTTTCGTTGTATCCAGTAGTTTTATCTATAAAATGCTAACTTTCAAAGAAAAAAAAATCATTAACCAAAGAATAGGAAAACGTATTGCAAATTAAAGCATATGTACTAACCGGGACCAAGATTGTTCATTTTCGCTTTCTTCTTTGACGACGCTGTGTTTTCCCAATGCTATTCACAGAAGGTCGGGGCGAAAGAAAGAAGGTCGTGAAAGGAAGAAGTTCACGAAAGGAAGAAGTTCAGAAGCTTATAATAAAAACACATGTCAAAAATGGATTTTTGTCATCCTACAATCCATTTTTGTAGATGGAGCAAGATGGCGGCAGTTCAAGATGAGCTATTGTTCTTGAATTGTTGCCATCTTGCTCCATCTACAAAAGTGGACCGTAGGATAACAAGAAATCCATTTCTGATGTGTGCTTTCAAATAGAATTATTCTATCAAATACATCACTTTTGAACATTTTCTTGTCCACTTCTCATTGTCGGAACAACTAAATCTCTTGGGTGAGCATACAACCGCAAGCTTTCATAATTTCCTTAATTCCAAGCTTGAGAACCCTAGTAATGTTTTTCAGACTCATTTTATGATGCATGTAACTATGATGCTAAGAGAAAGACGTCTTTTAAAGGTAGCTTTTAGGATGTAAAGAGACAACTTATGTCGCATTAAATAGTTATTATGTAATTCCTCTTCTCATTTTCTATTTGGAAAGAGGAATGCTATAAATTATATTTTCATCTCATTTTTATTTCATCATATAAAATATGATATTTTTATCATCTTTCGATAATCTTTTAAAGATAAATTGTATGTAATGCCACTTTATTTATTATAGAGGGATGAAAGTGATGAGATGAGTATGTAGTTTGTACACTTTTTTGTTTCAAGATGTAGACAGAGAAACTAGAAACAAATTAAGATAAATGAAGAAAATTAGGGGGGAAGAATGTGGCCGAGGGAAAAGAAAAGAATAGAATAATTGACAGGGATCTAGACTATATGATTGGGCTGCTCCTGAGGCCTATCTTTGTACAAGCCATGTTTGAATTGGTTTGGATTTTCAACAATGCTCCAATTGGTGCCTAGTGCACTCTTGCTTTTTCTTAGTGCACTCTATCTTTACTAATGTGACTGACTACATCGCTATTTTTAATATAAAATCACTATTTTAACCAATCATATTAGTATAACAGGTAAAGAATATAAATAAATGATTATATATATAAGAACTGATCTAAAATATGTATATATAAGAGCTGATCTAAAAGTGGTGCTTTGGCCGAATATGGCTAGATATGGGAAGGGGGATTTGATTTGATTTAGAAATATTTTGGGCTGGAGGGAATGATGTGGCTGACCATGGGCAACCTCGTACTGGTCGAAATTGGCTAATTATGGAAGGTGAGAGATTGATTTGATGGAGCAAAATATGGAAAGTAATTAGGGGATTGATGGCCAGCCAAGGGATTGGTGGGAGGGATTGGTGGGAATCGGGCGTGTGAGCTATGTATGGAAAATGGAGTTGATGGGTTAGCCGAATGGTATGTTTGGCTTGTGGGATTCTTCAAAAATCTTCAAGAAAGTGGGATGAACATCCAAGAAAATTGATGAACAATGAAAAACAATGGGGCACACGCCAACCACAATGAACACCAATGTGGTTCAGCCTACACACTTCAACAATGCAACCAACCACTCACTCACTCACACTTGATGAACCCGAAATGTACAAGTGATATGAATTCTGAAATCTTCAAGACACTCACACTCAATTCTTAAATTCACAAGTGATGTGAATTCAACACTCACAAGACACTCACACTCTCAAACACTCACTCCAACAATAATCAAATAATTTTAAGACTCCAACAAACACAAGAATTGCACCAAGAACACAAAAACAGCAAATTGAAAAATACGTCAAACAAACTTTATAAATAAAGGATAGATGTTGATTACTCATATTCATGAATTGCAAAGAGTGATCCTCTTCAAGGGGATTCACGAATTGCATCCCAAAAAAACTCAAGTGCAAAGCACTGAATAATCCAAACCACTAGAAATGGCCAGCCCAACTCTCTCTCAAGAGCACTCAAATGTTCAACTTGTCAAAAGATATGAAAGTAAAGCCTAATGATCCTATTTATACAGTCTTACAACTTGAAAACTCTCAAAACATCCCTGATAAAAATAACTAATTAAATAAAAGGAAATAACATAAAAATAAGATAGTGATGGGTGCCCCATGGTGTGTGGCCATGGCATGTTATGCCCATGGTGGGATATGGTATGGCATAGTCCATAGCTGGGCTAGTCCGCGTGTTGTCTGTCTGCATGGCGTCTGGCTGCATGGCGTTTGGTTGTGTAGCGTCTAGCTGTGTGGCGTTTGATGGTGCGCATAGCACGGCGCTATGTAGGGCCAACTGATGATAGTCATGACAAAGTGTCATGCATGATCCTTGTGGTCGGCACAGGGCTATGTTGTGCTGTTCTGGTGTGGTCTAGTCATGTGGCTTGGCTGGTGGTCAGGGCGATAGTCATGCATGACCCAAGCTAGCAGTCTAGGTGCTGCATGATGCAAGGCGCGGACTGGATGACATGTATGGTTTGCATGCCACTCGCCTAGCTTGCAAGGTGCGGGCTGATACCGCACACTGGATGGCATGCCTTATGGACATGCCACTAACTTTGCTTGCAATACGTGGGCTAGTGTTGTGCGCTGAATGGAATACCTGTGAGGGAATGCAACTAGCCTTGCTTAAGCCAAGGCACGCAAGTAGGCCCACAGGTGTGGTGTCGAGGCGTGGTCCGAGGCCACCATCCTAGAGGTTCTAACAAGGCCTCAATGTCGACGGCATAATCATCATCACAAGATATGTAAGACCGAAGCCCATTATAAATCCGTGGCCCACAAGGACTCTGCTTTACATTCTAAAGAAACTGCAGTTCTTCATACTGCTTTTCTGTTATACTGCGGATGCCAACAATTCTCAAGTGTTTTATTCCTGGGGAGCCAACAAACTTGAAGGCCTTTAACATATCCAATAAGCTGCAACTCTAAGTCTTACACATCCTAGCATGCTTAGCTGCATGCAAGAAGTGAGTCAATTATGAATTCTAACTTTTAGTATCAAAAGAATAAAAACCATAAAGAAATTTAGCTAATGATGAATCAAAAGAAGTTCAAGATAAATATGATGAGCAAAAATGAAAAGGAAATAGTTGCAACAGTTGGAACTTTTGTTATTGCGTATTCATAATTTTCACTTTACCATTTCATTCATAAGTTATAAAGGATGTATTGTTTCTGTGTAACTCGATGATGCCTTGCACCATTTTCTTGATCATTATTAAAGCTCATCTTACTTATAAATTTCTTTTTTCAAGATTGACACTAACTTAAATGAGATGACCAATGAATCCTCACAGGCCTATGTACAACACATGCTTTAAAAAAGATATATGCTAATAAAATGCAACAATTATTTCAAAAGCTATCTGAAATATAACAGATCACTTGCTCAAGTTGTATAGGATGCCTGAATTCCCATTGACTTGATCGACACACAAAAAGGCATAAATATCATATTCAGTATGAATACAAGAGAGTTATACCACAAAGAAGAATTATGCATATTTGTTAAGAGTACAGATAATATCTAAAATGGAAGAAGAATCACATAATTGTTATTTGTTATATACACCATCTATAGCAAATAAAAAATATCTCAAGCATTATATATGCAAACAACCTAATAAAGTCATTAGGCATTATCGGAGGAAGAAAAAATAACAGGAGAGCATCTGTTATAAATCAATTGGTCTCAACAATGATAACCAAAGACTATATGATGACCAAAAATAATTTATGTTCCAAGATACTTTTTTTTATAGGTATTTATGTTCCAAGATACTTGTTGTATCATAAACACCAACCTTTTTCAATCTTGGATTCGTTTCGATCACACGCTTCAAACCGCTATCTGTGATTTTTATGCAGTCCACTAGGTTCAAGCATTGAAGGGTGACTTGTGCCCTGTTAGCCAATTTCATAAGAGCATCATCTGTGATCTTCTCGCTCAATAGCCGATAGATGTGAATACACCTTCACAGAAGAGCATCACTTCTAACCGAATCGCGCAAAGATATCCCAAAGCAAAAAACATGGCATCATGAGGTGTACCTTGTTCAACACCATTAAAACCAAGATACAACCGCGAAGAAGCGTGAACGATTCCTTTGTTTCGCTTTAGGAACAATGTCAAGTATATAGAGAAACCTAGAAATAGAAAGGGAAAGGCAAGGAGAAACAAAATATTGAAATGATTTTCAAAAAGGAAAAGAAGGGGAGGCTTATTGATTTTGTGTTCCACGGCCTGGACTGCTCGGCGACGTCCAAACAAACTAGTCTTGCACAAAGATTGAATGAGTGGGACAGTGGAGCTCTAAGATCATTCTGATGCCTAAGTTAGTAAAATTGTAGAGAGAGTATGGAAGATGAATATGAAAGTAGAGATAGATGAATTAACCTGTGAACTGTGAAGTTTCTAGCTATTTATAGGGGTTGGTGTGCTCTGGGCGCAGGCATGGTCGCTTTTATGTCAGCTCGTCAGGTCATCATTCCCTTTGCCTTATCTGGGCAAATTTCTCTGTCACACTGGTCTGACGGAGAGTTGTCCCCTCTTCAGTACCATGTCAACCCCTGCTTTACTCTAAGGGCGTGCCTGACTTCCTAAGTTGTATTTAATGTGGTGATGGGAACTCTGACTGCTCATTTAATGCGCCAGGGGCTTCAGACGCCTCTACCTGGTTCCATATTAAATGCGGCGTAGCCCAAGCCGACTTCTACATTTAATGTGTCGTGGGTGTGTCTGTCTTCTCCTAACTTGGTTATGGCCATCGTATGACTTGTTGTACTGGCAACCTCTCACCCAATCTACCCTGAGGTCACCTCCTGTCCCGAGTCTAGAGCTGGCTACCTTGATAGAATGGGCGAGACAGAGCTTCCTTGGGATTTGGGCCTTTTCCGGACTCATAATGGGCCTAACTTAAGTAGGAGACCAGCCAAGGACCCAAGGTTGGACTCAACATAAACAGGAGACCAGCCAAGGTTGCTCTGGTGAACATCTTGACCTCCTAGGCCAAGCATCTTTGGAATGCTTGGGCCACAAATATCAATGTCAAGAAGACCCACTTGGAAGTCCATAGCTGCTTGAGCGTATGATAGTTGCAGAATATGTGTTTTTGCCAACACCACATTTCCCTAATAAAACTAACATCATGTTAAGCAGTAGCCATTCTTTCTATAATTACAACCAAATCTGCAGAAATAATAGGAAGCGTTAAGACAAAAAGCCATTCGTTGTGTGCATATAATATTAATGTAGAACATGGGATAAGTCGCCATCCACAAAAAAAATAAAAATAAAAATTTTGTGCATAGATGGACACCAATTCGGCTTAAGCAAAATTTGTACCAAACAAGACGCTTCATTAAAATATAGACATTTCTTCTTGCAGTTTAGTCATGAACATAAATGGGTCGTTAGAGTGTCAATATGATTTCTTATATGAATGATAAGCTAAATATCTATTGAAAGAGTGACCTTCCATGCATGACTCTAAATACCTGAACTCTTTAAATTGAATTATTCCGAGTATGTCAGAAGCACCCATGCATAACTTAACGAGCTTTCAAAGAAAGGTCTTTTCTCAAAACTTATATTAGGCAAAATCAAATGAGGATTACTTACTTTGATCAAACCAGCAGGAAGCCAAAATAAGATCGAGTGATATCTCTAAAATTTAATTTTTTCCTTGTATAAGTAATTATTGCAAATACCACACTTCTGCTTCAATGTTTTAGGTTGCAAGTTATCTCATCAAGATGTATCCCATTTTTCAAAGGACAAGCTTGGGATGAGCTATAGACTCGAACATTTTAGGTAAGATTGACTTCAGAAATATATCCATAACCTCAATGCCAAAGAAAATGACAACCAAGATGTGGTATACTCGTTCCATTTAAACGGTGACCACAATGCCATGTGAAAAAATTATAGAAAAACTCCCTCCCCTGTTTGATGTTTCGTGTCAAGATATCGCAAGCTCTCTTATTGCAACAACACATGCTTAATATCAGTACAAGACACGTGGAAATGGCCCAAAATCCAACGCCTTGAGCTTGTTGGTAGCAGTACTTTCCCTAACACTAAGAGTGTACTTGAACATCATACAGAAATGTGGAAACTCAGGCAAACTTTGGAAAATCACAGGACCTCATAAATATGACCCAGAGTTAATCTAGCAGTAGTTGGTAAACTTAAAACCAAAAACCAACACCAATTAATTAAGGGCCCGTTCATTTTGGGAAATATGTTGAAGAATTGAAAATAGAGAGAATTGATGAAGGAAATTTCTGTATCTCTTGATTACTCGTTACAACTGTATGCTACAATTTATACCTGAAAGGAGAAATTAAAGAATAAAGGAATAAAATCAAACATGACAACTAAGTGTATGTTTCTATACAAAACAATACAAGGAAAATAAACATAAATAGACCTAAGTATAAGTGGCGTGTAGTGCCCAAATTAAACAACTATGCAACTCTGCTATTTGGGCAGTGGATGGCCTCCTTCTGGTGCGTTGCAGCAGGTGGGGCAGTGTCATTCTCTCCTTGCTCCTTCATTTCTTGAGACTTTCCCTCAAGGTGGGCATGTATGTTCAAAATGCTCATCTTGGACAATAGAAAACTTAATGTAGGGGCTGACAATGCCTTGGTAAATATATCTATCAATTGAAACCTTGACCCAACATGAACGGGTGTGATGATTCTAGCCAATACTTTCTCTTAAACGAAATGACAATCTAGCTCCGCATGTTTTGTTCTTTCATGAAAAACAGGATTTTTGGTAAGATGGATGGCTGATTGACTATCACAGAAAATGAGTGCGGATTGATCAAGACTTGTGTTAAAATCCTTGAGTAATGCATTTAACCATACTATCTCACAGCTAGTATGTGCAAGGGCACGGTATTCGGCCTCTGCCGAGGATTGGGACACAATTAATTGTTTCTTCGACTTCCAACTGATCGATAAATCTCCAAGAAATATACAAAATCATGTAACTGATCTCCTTGTGTCGGGACATGCTGCCGAATCTGAGTTGCTATAGGTTTTCAAATGCAAGGATGATTTAGATGAAAAGAATATACCTTGTCCAATCGATCCCTTGAGATATATGAATACCCTATGAGCCACATGTGAGTGGTCTTGGTTCGGCTTGTCCATAAATTGACTAAGGACACTCACTGCATAAGTTATGTCGAGTCTTGTAATTGTTAAGTAAATCAGCCTTCCAATGAATCTCCTATAGCTAGTGATGTCGGATAGAATATCCTTGGGAGTGTGGGACAGCTTGTGATTTTGTTCTATGGGAGTGCTGGCAGGTTTGCATCCCAACAATTCGGCATCTTCAAGAATTTCCAGGGTATATTTTCTCTGACAAATGTGAATACCGCTTGATGACCTTGCCATTTCTAATCCCAAGAAATATTTGAGAGCTTCTAGGTCTCTAACCTTGAATTGGTTGTGCAAATGGACTTTGAGTTTCTCTATGGCTGCCGAGTTGTTACTCCCCACAATTATGTCGTCAACATATACAAGAAGAGCCATGAAAGCATTTTCATCATTTCTTGTGAATAGAGAGTAGTCCGATTTTGATTGTCGAAACCCAACAGCTAGGAAAGAAGATGTAAACTTAGAGTTCCATTGTCTTGAAACTTGTTTTAAACCGTAGAGGGACTTGTTCAATTTGCAAACAAGTTTACTTCCTTGGGACTCCCCCTTAGGCTGAAATCCCAGTGGAAGGTCCATGTAGATTTTTTCGGAAAGGTCTACATGAAGGAAGGCATTATGGACATCCAATTGGTCCAATTGCCAATTAAAAATAGATGCCAAAGCCAAGAATAATCTAACGGTGGTGAGCTTTGCTACCGGGCTGAAAGTTTCTTGATAGTCAAATCCTTCTCTTTGAGTGTACCCTTTAGCAACTAAGCGAGCCTTGTATTTGTCGATAGACCCATCTGATTTGAGTTTGTTCTTAAAAATATACTTGCATCCGATGCTTTTCTTGCCAAGGGGTAGAGAAGTGATAGACCAAGTACTATTTGCTTTAAGGGCATCAAGTTAAGAACGCATGACAGCACACCAATGAGGAGAGACTACAGCTTCTTCATAAGTGTTGGGCTCATGTGTGAGTGAAAGAGAGAGGGCATATGCTTTATGAGAGGGAGATAATCGGTCATAAGTGAGATGGTGAGAGAGAGGGTGTAATGTGGAAGGATCGGGCGGAGGGTACAATGTGGAAGTAGCAAGAGCATGATGATAGTCAATTAAGTATGAAGGGATGTGTTTGGTTCTTTCGGATCTCCTAAGGGGATGTGGACCTGCAGCAAGGGATGACATATCATGTGATTCGAAAGTTGTTTCATTGTGAGAAGTTGTTTCACTATCAGAAGCTGCTGAAGGGAAATTTTCATATGATCCGAGAATGGATGACATATCATTGGATCTAAGAGGAGCTGTTTCGTTGTGAGAAGTTGTTTCGCTATCAGAAGCTGCTGAAGAGGAATTATTATCTGATCCGAGAGTGAGAGCATTAATGAAGGCGGGAATGGAATGATTTGTGGTGCTGCTTGGGTTGGTGTAAGTGTCAGAAATGGCAGGAATAGTTGGAGAAGAAGTTGGTTGGGTGTTGATGGGAGAAATGAGGTCTGAATCCTAAAATGAAAAGATTGTTTCCACAATGATGACATCTTGAGAGACAAGTGTGCTTTGTGTGCTCAAATCAAAGACTTTGTATCCCTTTGTTCCCGTGGGATAGCCCAAGAAGATGCACTTTCGTGCCTTGGAATCAAATTTTAACCAGTTGTATTTAGGAGTGGAGACGTAACACAAACACCCAAAAACCCTCGAGTGCGAATATGTGGGAGGAGAAGATAAGAGAATTTCATAAGGTGACTTGTTGTGCAGAGTTGGGGTTGGTATTCTATTGATTAAATATGTGGCAGTTAAGACGGCATCTCCCCAAAATTTTATTGGAAGGGAAGCTTGAAATAAAAGTGATCGAGCCACATTGAGCAAGTGTTGATGCTTGCGTTCTACCACCCCATTTTGTTGTGGTGTATAGATACAAGTCTTTTGATGGATGATGTCATTGGAGTGGAAGAAATCTGGCATATGAAATTCTAAACCATTATCGGTTCTTATTTGCTTGATCTTGATCTAAATTGGGTTTTTACGATGTGATTGAAGGATTGAATGAGTTGTTTGGCTTCAGATTTGAACTTCATTAGATAAATCCAAGTTGTTCCACTACAATCATCAATAAGGGTTAAAAAATAGTGGTGTCCTTGCAAAGAAACTTGTGAATAAGGACTCCAAACATCACAATGCACTAATTCAAAGATAGAAAAAGTAGATGATTGACTTAAATGAAAAGAGTTTCGTTTTTGCTTTGTCATGTGACAAACGGTACAATGAAGTTGTTCTTTGCATTTTACATCCGAAAAAGAGGCCTGGATTAAATTCAACCTTTAATTAGATAAATGTCCTAATCTAAAATGCCAAATATTAAACTCATGTTGTGTCACAACATTGCAAATCTGAGCATTGATGGAAGGTGGGTGATCTTTGATTTTCTGATTAGAAGTGGCGCATTTGAATGAGTCAAGGTCAAGATAATATAGCCCATGATGAGCTCTAGCAAGTTCAATCGTTGTCCATGTAGATCGGACTTGCCGAAAACAGAAATGATCTAAGAATACCAAGCAAATGTAAGGGTCATTTGTTAGGTTGCTAACAGAGAGGAGGTTAGAGTTGAAGGTGGGAACGCAGAGCACATTTGTGAGTGTGATAGAGGCTGAAACTTGTACATTTCCAATGTGTGTGACAGCAGCTTTGGTTCCATTAGGAAGTTGAACGTGTGCTTAGTGGTGTGGGTGATTGTGGTGAGCAAAGAGGGAGAATAGACCATGTGGTCTGTTGCTTCGGTGTCAACAATCCAAGGTACAATATTGATGTGATTAGAATGTTTTGGAGATGGGAAATGCGATGATGGTGCAATGGAGAAACAATGAGATGTACTTGCCATATTGGAGTGGGCTACGGATTCTGTGTTGGCAGTTTGAGAGGTGGAAGAGTGACCATGAATAGGCTGTAGAGACTGACCATTGACGAGTGCCAAAAGCTTTTGAAGTTGGTCTTGAGTAAACGGCATCTGAGGGCCATCCAAAGATAATTTCTATTGAATCTGGGAAGCAACCTGGTTGGCGGAGTGGAAGCTTGTGGAGCCGTTGTTCAAGTGTCCTGGTTTGCCTTTGGTGAACTTGAAATTTGGAAGAAACCCCACGAGCCTGTAGCACTTCTCCTGAGTATGTCCTACCTTGCTACAATGTTGGCAAGTCAAATCTCATTTCTCCCTTCTTTTAAATTGAGTAGCAAGTGCTGAGGATTCGGGAGCTAGTGAAATCATGATTCTCGTTTGCCTTTGCCTCTCTTCTTGCAACACCATTGAGAAAGTCTTGTCCAATGAAGGGACTGGACTCATGAGGATTATTTGTCCTCTGATTGTTTCATAAGAGTCGTTCAATCCCATTAGGAATTTGAACACATAATCTAATTGTTGTATGTCTCCAACTGAGTTGAGTACTTTGCAAGTGCAAAGTCCACAAGAGCAGCAGGGCAATGGCCTCTAATTATGTAGTTCCTCCCAAATACCATTCGACTGAGTGAAATACTCACTAATCGTTTGAGTTCCCTGCACAACAGTGCTCAGCTGTTGTTGAAGTTGAAAAATCCGCACGTTTTCTGGTTGAGCGAAATGTGTTTTGAGTTTCTCCCAAACTTCTTTTGCTAAGCTGATGTAGAAAACATTGGAGACAATCTCCTTTGAAATCGACTTGAGTATCCATGAGAGAATAAGGTTGTTGCAGCGCAACCATGGCACATAAAGGGGATCGGCTAAATCCAGGGTTGAGATGCTTCCATCAAGAAAGCCCATTTTATTCTTGATCGAAATGGCCAACGTGAAAGACCTATGCCATGTGAGATAGTTCGGTCCAGTGAGTGGAAGAGTGATTATCACAGTATGAGAGTTGTCACTGTTATGGAGGAAATATGGACTGTTTGGGTTTTCTGAAGGCGTAATGAGTGAGTTACTGGGATCAATGGGTGGAGGAGTGTTGTTGGAATCGTTGTCCTCTGCCATTGATGAATTTGTGATCAAGGAATTGTAAGGAAGATGGGATTAAATGCAAGGATGCTATTTGAGAAAATGACTAGGCCAGACAGCGATTGGGAGAACGAGATGAAGAAGATGAAGTCGAACGCATGGAAGGTGTTTGATGAAGTGTTTAGAAGGAGGCAAAGTAGTATGAGACAACCTAGGTCTCTGATACCATGTTGAAAAATTGAAAACAGAGAAATTTGATGAAGGAAATTTCTGTATCTCTTGATTACTCGTAACAACTGTATGCTACAATTTATACCCAAGAAGGAAAAATGAAAGAATAAAGGAATAAAATCAAACATGCCAGTTAAGTGTATGTTTTTATACAAAACAAGACAAGGAAAATAAACATAAATGGACCTAAGTACAAGTGGCGTGTAGTGTCCAAATTAAGTAACTATGCAGTTCTGCTATTTGGACAGTGGATGGTCTCCTCCTGGTGCGTTGTAGTAGGTGGGGCAGTGTCATTCTCTCCTTGCTCCTTCATTTCTTTAGAAAATAAAGTCAAAATTCTCAAATTCATCTCAAATTTATCATTTAATTTTTTTAAATCTCCATACGCCACTTGTACAAAATATAATAAAAATTTTAATTTTTTTAAATTCTAAAACTACTTTTTCAAATTCTCATATAAAATTAATATTAAAAAATTTTATTACGATAATATTTTATTATTTTTTTAATTTTTATCTCATTTTATCTTTAAAAATAAATACAACAAATATCCAAATTCATAATCAATAAGGGAAAAATTTCAGAGAGAGAGAGAGAGAACTGGGTCAGGGCCTTTAGGGGTAGCAGCACAAACTCCTTGATTAGGGCAGCCTTGATAAGCGTTGGATTTTCCGGCAGACTCTGATCGGGGCCCAGGGCAATCTGAACATGAAAACGAATGAGGAAAAAGGGGAACAAAAATACAGAATTTTAGAGGGACCCAGTAAAAAAAATCCAATAACCTTTGAAGAGTTAAGGAGAAAAACGATTGAGACGATGAGCTTATGCTTCTTGGCGTTGTCTGGGATTTCGCCATTCTCCATGTTCGCAGCTTTGTTCTCTGCTTCAACTGAGAGACCCAATCTAACGGGAAGAAAGAACACCACTTCAAATCGGGTCTGGATAGAAGGATGTGTTTCGGATCAATTATCCGCCGTTTCAATAGAGTCCTAAATGAAACGCAGAGTTTCGTCTGCGTTTCATAAAGTGAAGAGAACCCCTAATATTTGCTCCCCACCATACGAAGAACTCGCCGAGCAAATGAAGATAAACGCCCAGCAGAAGAGAACTCCCCCCTTCCGTCCTCCCGCGGCCCGTCGCCGTCGCCGCTCCACATCTCATGCTACGAAGCTGTCCCATTTCTCAGAGAAGAGTAAATCCCTTATCCCCTTCGCATTTTTCATATTTGTCGTGGTTCCCTTTTGTTTGGTTCTCGGAAAATTGTTTGTATTTTCATATGGTAATTCTAATTTGGTTCTGGAAATTCATACGAATTTGTGACTTTGCAAACTTGGGTTAGGATCTTTATTTGCTTTGTTTAAGTTTTCTGTTTTTGATGTTCATTTTAAGGAAGAACATCTTGTGGGTAGAAGATACAGGCATCTCTGTAGTATACCAATTGCCTTGATTCCAGAAATAACACAATTTTATTATTTTTGGTTGCTGTACCAGTGGGCATCTTTAAAATTATATGGGCAAAAGCCACACACTGTGCAGCATCCATATGTCTTAAGAATGCTTTAGTAAAAAAAAAATTATGGTTGGGATTCTCTGTCTTATCAATTTGTATCGAAGTTAGGCAAATTTAGTTAGGCAAATTTGGGAGGTTCCTTTTACTTGAACCTGTGCTTTATGCACGATTAGAACTTATAATTCAGGAGTCTCTCTTTTTTCGGCTGGTATTGAAGTCTTGCAAATTTAAGAGGTTCCTTCTGCTTGAATTTGTTTGTCTTTTTTTCTGCATGATTTTAACTTTGAGTTTCTATACTCTCAGTGACTATGTATCATGTCATATATCTTTTTAATTCCTGTTTTACTTTTTTAATCATTTGATGTGAAATGAGCTTGTTTGTGCAACCTTCTTTCAGACCTTGAACTTGGCATTGTCGTTTGCCATATTGCGAGTACTTTTAATAACAAAAATGATTTATACAAGTTGTTACCTGCAGGGAAGGCCATATCGCGAGAATAGAGAATTTCAATTCTGGTTTATCATGTCTTACTTTAGGTTGAAGAAGACTGAAGACAATCTAGTCATTTCTCTAACAAAATGGGGGATCGTATAGTAATTTTGTACCCTGGACTGCAATACAGTCCTCTTTAGAGGACTGTATATAGCAGTACTCGTATTGATAAACATATGGTTGTTTTTCTACAAACATGATAAGTAGGGAAGAGATCATACATTGACATAATGTATGTGAAGGATGAGTTAATTAGTAGGTCATTTCGTTCAAATACAATGGAATAATGAGAGGCTTGGACGTCTGGCAATAAATGACTGAGGAGAGGCATTATTTCCATACGTTCTTATTTCTTTTTTTCTGTCTTGACTCGCGTCTCACAAGCTTCTTGGAATTTCTGCGGGTCTTCATCTTTGACAGATAAGCACCAACCAGAGGCAGCCTATGCAAAAAACACGTGAGCGGCTATGATAGGAGGAATGGACAGATCAACGGAGTTAGTAAACCGGCCCTTGAGGTGATTGAATCAATGTCCATCGTATCCATAGAAAAATAGGAGCTTCCTCAAAATAATTAATAAAAACTAATATGATCTGCCTCCATTTCCCCCCACCCCTCATATAAGCTTTTTATTTATGTTTTGATTTTAAATGATAAGAATGTGAAGTTTACTGGTTTTTTTCGAGATGTGTAGAAATTCCTAACCGCTGAATAGGAAATTGGGATTGGATCATGCAGGACCCCATTCCCAAGGAAAGAAAGGTGGAGAAGAAGTTCAAAACAATAGAGATGGAAGATTGCCTTATGGTTGGTAACTCTCTCTCTCTCTCTCTCTCAAGAATTTATCATATTCTAATTATGAGTCTTTAATTTCCAGCGCTTACTTTTTGAAGGTCTCTTTGCAAAAATCAGGGCAATTCCTATTTTGGCATTTCTAATTTTGGGAGTTTTAGCCCCGATTAGCAAAGGGCCGGAGAAAGAGGTACATGAAACAGGTATCCTCTCTCTCTTTCTGGAATATAGAATTGGAGCTTGAACTCACATGATCTGATGATGTTCAGCAGTTTTAGAGGTATTGGTGTTTACAGTCACCCCCAAATCTTGATTCACTCACACCCATGGTGATGAATCAAGAGATGCTATGTCTTCTATCCATTCATGTAGGACCAGAAAAATGATCTCGAATCGAGATTACATTACATCTTGTAAATAGCCAGAATAGATGTATTAGCAAGCAACATCAGTACGTTGAAAGCAAATTATTATATAACATGTCTCACCTCACGGCAAAATGAAGCAGTAGTAATGTAGTTAAGGCAATGTACCATTTCAACTCGTATCATCTAAGTATTACACTTTTACCAAACTTTTGGACTGAAATCATGATCCATGGGCTCATAATAGAACTTGCCTTGAGATCCTGATCAGCAACCAACACACGCTTTGGACATCATCAGCCATCAAACCCCTCCATCCTCTTGCTCTGTTAGCTCGCCACTGCCGCTATCTTGCTCCATTGAGTTATTGTTAACTACTTGAGGGCTTGATTGTGCTTGAACATTATTTTGATTGAAATACTGTTGTATTGAACCATATGTATTGAATAATTTGACTGATATACCATTGATTAATTTAGTAATCTGTGGATATGAATCAGGTAATATTCTCATGGAAAATAAAGATAAAATAATCCAACCAAAGGTAGGGAAGAGGATAAATAGCAGATAGGTGCATGCAAGAATGTCCGAGATGTAGCAAATAAGGCTAGCGGCGTGGTGATAGCTAGCATTAGAAATGGGTCGGAATAACTCCATCAATGCTAGGAAGTAAACACATACAGCTCCAATGAAAAGAGACATGATTATGCTATGTGTCTCGAATGGAGAGGAGCTTGAATTCTGATACAGTACTGGAAGAAGGTTCGCCAATATTATTTTGTATCAATATTGGAACTAATGCAATATTATTTTGACTGTGAATGAGGCCTTATTCAGCCCCCTCACTACCTCTGTATTGCCTTTGGAAAAGTACACAGCGTCGACAAAGAAGAAAGCGATCGAAAATGAACAATCTTCGTCCCGATGGGTTAGTACAATACCTCTTCTTCTTTGGTTTATGAGTTGTAGGAATCATTTTATTAATGTACTAAGCTGCATCTTTGATCGTCTCCTCTGTTTTTCAAGCGTTAGTACATACATAAATATGATCATTCATTTTTGTTTATTTTGCTAAATAGACTTCATTGGATATATGTTTCATTCATCTTTCTGATACATAACAAAACTTGGGGGATCTCAAAAAGTACAAGATGGTTCTTGCTTATATATATGTTTCATTTCTTCAGGCATGCACCCACTTTGTTTTATACAGATTATCATGCAACTTTTCTTTTTTAATATATTTTTTAAACTCTTATTAAGTAAAATTTACTTAATTCAAAAAGTAAATTATTTTTTTAGATTAAATAATGAATTTTTTTTAATACATTTGGGGAAGGGAGGTTTCGAACTCTAGACCTACATTTTGAAAGTTGAAGATTATGCCAATCAGACCACAGGTCTTTAGCAAATTAAATAACAATTTTTCGTTGGCTAGTCCATGACTTCTGTGCTTTTCCTTGACCGTGGTGAAAGAAAAGCTAACAAATAAAACTTCTTCCTCGCTTTAGCACAACATATTATTTTTAACAAAAATTTTGAGAATTTTTTAAATTTATTTTTTTTATTGGATTTTGAGAAGGTAGAGAGATATTCCTAAATATATATATTTTTTTTTCAAAAACTGTACTAGAGTTCGTAAAAATAAATGAGCAGTGCTACTCTTCTACCGGAGTAATACAGTTCATTTGTACCACTAGTGTATTTTTTTGTTTTTTTCTCAATTTTTTTATACATATTTTTTTATCATTTTAGAACCTTTTTTTTTTAAAAAAAATATATATCAATACACTAATAATCACTTCCTTAATCATTAAAAAACAATTTAAAAAAATTAAAATGCATGAAGTGTCAAAGTGGGTGGGCAAAGTAGCATTTCTCAAAATAAATAGGTATATTTGAAGAATTGTTTAAATATAATTATTAAGATTATTTTTGTTTTTTAGAGGTTCTAAAATTGTAATAATTTTTGTGTATGGATAAATATTGGATGAAGATTTTCTGTTTGAGTAAATATTGAATGAAGATTTGAAATAGAATTTAGTTTGGAGATTTATTATAATATTTGATAATGAAATTATAAAAACTCTTAAAAATTCAAGAAAATTATTTTGTTACGCCTCAAGTTTTAAGGCAAGGCAAAACAGAGGAATGATTTGATCAAACATTCCTTGAGAGTATGCGCAATCCAATGCCTAATTAAAATCACAATGGTCCTTATTTTTCCCCCTATATTATATTGAATTCCAATGCTAAGTTAGAGAGGTTAAGTGATTGTTGCATTACTTATTGCTCCCAACAGCATTGTGGTGTTTGATGATTTGATCAATGTGATGGTGGAAAACTATTTAACATTTTATTGTCTTGGTTTTGGTTTGCAGGGGTGAGCAAAGATCATTTATTGGTTTAACATTCCAACACCTAGCCACCTTCCAAAATCTCATTCTAGTGTTGGCAAACCTTCTTCAAGTAAAGTATGAGAATTCAAGCTTCTCTCCATTCGAAACACACAGCATAATCATGTCTCTTTTTATTGAAGTTGTATATGTTTAGTTCCTAGCATTGATGGAAAATTCCAACTCATTCCTAATGCTAGCTATCACCGTGCCACTAGCCTTATTTGCTACGTCTCGGGCATTCTCGCATGCACTTATCTACTACTTATCCTCTTCCTTACCTCTAGTTGGATTATTTTATCTTTATTTTCCATGAGAATATTACCTGATTCATATCCACAGATTACTAAATTAATCAATGGTATATCCGTTGGATTATACAATATGTATAATTCACTCCAATAATATTTCAATCGAAATAATGTTTAAGTAGAATCAAGCCCTCAAGCAATTAACGGTAACTCGATGGATCAAGATGATGGCGGTGGCGTGCCAACAAAGCAAAAGAATGGAGGGGTTTGATGGCTGATGATGTCCAAAGCTAGTGTGCTGGTTGTTAATTAGGATCTAAAAAAGCAATTTGTATTATGAGCTCAAAGGATTTCAGTCCAATAATTATTTTATGCAAAATCAAAATATAGTTTGATAAATATATAATAATTAGATGAGATGAGTTGAGCCTTGATGCAAGGTTCTTCGTCTCTTTGTTGTTCTTCTTCTTTTGCTTCCTTGTCTCCATGTTTTTGTAACTACAATATTACTACTGCTTTATTTTACAATGAGGTGAGACATTCTGTAATAATTTGTTTTTAATATGTTGATGTTGTTTACTATGTATGAGATGTGTGTTTTTGGTCCTACTTTCTTGTTTGGCAGAGGATTTTTTGGCTTAAATGCACAGAACCAAACATGTAAGTAAAATTTATGCCAAGCTATCGTGAAAAGATGATGAAATATGAGCCAATTGTTTAGAAAGAAAAATATCCAAGCCAATCATATGGATGCACATGGCCTTCTTGGATTTCATATACCATGTTTATTGCATTAAATGCAACACTCAACTATTTATTTCGTATTTCCATTATATTTGTTTGAAAAAATTAGCAGAACTACAACAAACTTAATATGTTAATCAATCCTAATTATAAGTCGATGTGAAAGGAATAAAAAAATAGATCTAATTCTTTTATGTTTTTTAATTTTTAACACGTTTAAAGAACATCCAGTCAATTCAAAATGATGAAATTTGATATTTTTACATTATTTTTAAATATAATATTGGAAAATTTTGCCAAATGATTTATTTATATGACGAATATGAGAAGGTCAGGATTTGTGTTCTAAGTTATTCCTCCTTTGGAATCACAACACTAGCCCGAGTCTTTAGCCAAGGATTACATCTGTCGTACGAAATTTTAAAGTCTGATTTGTTTTTATAGAAAAGATGAAATAAAAGTTAAAAATTAAATAGAATATTATTATAATATTATTTTTATTTTTAGAATTTGAAAAAATTATTTTAAGATTTAAAAAAATTGAATTATTTATTCAAAAACTATCTTCTTTTCAAAGAGCACTTTGAATTCAAACTCCTCAACAACAAACTAAGAAATTGATAAAAGAAAGTAGGAATCTAACAAAAAATTCACACTAAGATCATAAAAGAGAAAGAAATCTAGAAAGAAAAACTACTTCTTAATTAACTGTAAGCAGAGAAAAGAGCTTATCTTATTATTTTTATTTTGTACGAGATTTTTTTTTATAGATATTTTGTATAAGAACTTAAAAAAATAATAAAAAAAATGAGACGAGATGAAAGTATTTATAAAAACAAACCAAATCTAAATAACATGTTTCTTTAATACTAAAATGATGTGACAAACTTTACACTAATAACACGTGTGGTTCGTCAATAAACAAGTTATAAATGGATTTTTTTTTCTTGAATCCAATAACTAACTCTGTAAAGGGTCGTTAAACTTATATACAGAAATGCAGGATTCGTTAAACTTATGTATAGAAATGATTTAACTGAAAAATAGCATTATAAATTAGAGAAAAATAGTCAAATATGAAGTGCATTGTTATTTTAAATGTTTAAAACTATAAAAAAAAATTAATTAATTAAAAATATATATATTAAATTGGAGATATACGTTCGTTAATAACAATGTCTCATATTTTTTAAATGAAGTCAAATATGAAGTACATTTCACTTTGATCTATTAATGAATGGGATATAAGCAATCAAAATCTTGCAACATTGAATGATCACACGAAAGTGTTAATAGGAACATTGATGGCCACAAACAAAGATTAGTGAAATTGGAACCAATTGAGGATGTCCCAGGATCAAGTGCTGGTGCACCAGATGAACATGCAGCAGTTCTGGAGAGAATAAAATACAAAAAAGATTACGGTGGGCACCTTGTTAGAGTGAGCTAGAAATATTCTTTGATGAGAAATGCTATTTAGCCCAACGTTACCTACCGAATTTTTTTTTTTTTTTTGGCTTAGTGATTAAGGAAATATTTTTAAATGATTATATAAATTTTCTTCATTTTTTTAAAACATTTAGAACTATAAAAAAAATGAAAGAAAAAAATATATTAAATTGGGGATATACGTTCGTTAATAAGAATGAAAAGCAAATCCATGTGTTGGAATATGCGACTCATATTTGATGAGGATACAATGGCAACTTGTAGATGTGGATGCAGATTATGCAAGGGATCTGAATGACAAGAGGTCTACCACAAGATATGTATTCACTCTTGTGGAATGACCTATTTGTTGGAGGTCTATGATACAGTCTTTAGTTGCAATATCTACTACTGAATCAGAATATATGGCAGTGACAAGGAAGTTCTGTGACTTACAGGATTGGTCAAAGAACTGGGTGTTCAGCAAAGTGGAGTTCAATTGCATTGTGACAATCAAAGTGCCATCTATTTGGCGAAGATTCAAGTGTATCATGCGAGAACCATACACATAGATGTGAGGTTTCACAAGATCAACGAGCTAGTTTCTTCCGGTGACTTACTTCTTAAGAAAGTTCACACTTTTGAGAATGTAATAGATATGTTGACAAAACCTGTTAGTACTAATAAGTTCAAGCACTGCTTTGACTTGATTTATGTCTCCAGTTGCTAGATAGGAGGTGCCCCAACTCAACGTTCCAGATAGAGTCCCCAATTATACTTTCTTTTCTCTCAAGAGGTGGATATTCGCCAAGGTGGAGATTGTTAGAGTATGTGGCTTATATTTGATGAGGATACAGTGACAAGTGGCAGATGGCAGATGTCGGAACGAGCGGGCGAGCGACGGCTCACCCGCGATATGATACAGGAGTATTTTTGTAATTTTTCCTAAGTACGTCCGAACACCTAGGGTTAGTATAATTACATATGTTGTAACTCTAATTCTGATGATAGTAAAATTTGCCGCTCGCTCCTATGGATGTAGACACATCGTTGAACCACATAAATCTCTATATTATTTCTCTCTTATTTTCTTTTCGATTATTTCATATTATTTGTCATAATTATCGTACAATCACAACACCATAGAAACAATAGCAACAAAACAAAAATTGGGCATTCAATCATCCACATTTATTTGGGTTACATTCATACTGAGCTTTGTAACAAACAAAGCCCATGAGCTTTGTGTAGTAACTACCTGTATTGCATAATAAAGCAAGCTATCATAAAGTTGACACAGAACACAAAGTGCTCTAATTCTTCCACTATTTTCTGCATGTTAATATGACTTCTCCTCATCTGCTGCATCAATTAGAGAAGCCCCAACTTTGCTGACAAGAATTGTCACTTCGGCAAACATTACCAGAAACAAATGCTACTGCACTTTCAGAGTCCACATAGAAATCAACTTCTTCTTCAGTGTCCAAATACATGAGCCAGAGGTCCATGAAATCACCCTATTTCAAGACACAACTATGAATCAAAAGCCTGCTTTTATTTGACCAGCATTGCCTTATTGTCTCTTTTTTCTGTCTTTTTTTTTTTTCATCCAGTTCTTTTCTTTCATTCTATTTTTTTCTATATTTTTGTAAGGATTTTTTTTAATATTTTTAATTTTCTTCTAGTCCTTCTCAAACCTCCCGAATCAAGAAAATGTCAAAGAGGCACCAACTACGCAGTTAGAGCCGTGCTGGTGGTTACATTTCCTGTCCTCACAAGCTGGCTGCATGTTCTTCACAGAAACAGGAGACCCCACTTTAAGCATCTACGCAGGTGGCTATCGCATTACTCATTTGGAGAGCGCAACAATGAAGATTCTACTCCAAAACCTACAGCCAGTGGCAATTTAGAATGTCTTTCCCATCAGCCATAGTAGCAAAACTGGTACCTGGTCTCTTGACGAAAGATGGTGCACTGAGAAGCACCTTTTTCACCCAGCATATCTGTGGAATTAAATCGCTGTGTCCAGCAATCCAAACAAAGGCAGTCGAGACAGAAAGTTTCCTCATAATCACGGTCTTTAATGCAGTACCCACAGTTGATGCAGCGACGTGTGCAGATTATGCAACCCCTAGAAGCCTGATGATTCCCCTGACAACAGTCTGATGGGCAATCATAAACTAGTTTAAACTCATGGCACCAGGGGCAGGCCTCAATGTCGAGGGCACGATCATCATCACAAGATATGTAAGACCGAACCCCACTATAAATCCGTGGCCTGTGGGGACTCTGCTCTACATTCAGAAGAAACTGCAATTCTTCAAACTGCTTTTCTGTCATACTGCGTACGCCAGCAATTCTCAAGTGCTTTATTCCTGGGGAGCCAACAGACTTGAAGGCCCTTAACATATCCAATAAGCTGTCAACTCTAAGTCTTACACATCCTGGCACGCTTAGCTGCAAGCAAGAAGTGAGTCAATAATGAATTCTAACTTTTAGTCTCAGAAGAATAAAAACCATAAAGGAATTTAGCTAATGATGAATCAAAAGAAGCTCAAGATAAACATGACGAGCATAAAGGACAAGGAAATAGTTGCAACAGTTGGAACTTTTGTTCCTGCATATTCATAATTTTTACTTTACCATTTCATTCATAAGTTTAGAGGATGTATTGTTTCTGTGTATCTCAATGATGCCTTGCACCATTTTCTTGATCATTAATAAAGCTCATCTTACTTATAAATTTCTTTTTCTAGATTGACACCAACTTAAATGAGATGACCAATGAATCCTAACAGGCCTACGTACAACACATGCTTTAAAAAAGATATCTGCTAATAAAACGCAACAATTATTTCAAAAGCTATCTGAAATATAACAGATCACTTGCTCAAGTTGTATAGGATGCCTGAATTCCCAATGACTTGATTGACACCCAAAAAGGCATAAATATCATATTCAGTGATGGATACGAGAGAGTTATACCACAAAGAAGAATTGTGCATATTTGTTAAGAGTACAGATAATATCTAAAATGGAAGAAGAATCACATAATTGTTATTTGTTATGTATACCTTGTTATGTATACCACCTATAGCAACTAAAAAATGTCTCAAGCATTATATACGCAGACAAACTGATAAAGTCATTAGGCATTATCGGAGGAAGAAAAAATAACAGAAGAGCATCTATTATAAATCAGTTGGTCTCAACGATGATAGCTGAAGACTATAAACAGTAGTATATGATGAACCAAAATCATTTATGTTCCAAGATACTTGTTGTATCATAAACACCAACCTTTTTCAATCTTGGATTCGTTTCAATCACACGCTTCAAACCGCTATCTGTGATTTTTATGCAGTCCACGAGGTTCAAGCACTGAAGGGTGCCTTGTGCCCTATTAGCCAATTTCAGAAGAGCATCATCCGTGATCTTCTCGCTCAACGGCCGATAGATGTGAATACACCTCCACAGAAGAGCATCACTTCTAACCGAATCGCGCAAAGATTTGCAAACCCTTTCTACATTGAGAAGGTCCTGCACTCCCAGATATCCCAAAGCAAAAAACATGGCATCATGGGGTGTACCTTCTTCGACACCATTAAAACAAGTTTTTCCACAATCCCTCAACTCCGGAGCTCCTTTGCTCACAAACAAATTTCCGAAACGGCCGAAATTCATAAACTCCTCCACATTTCCATCCAGTGCAAAGACACCATCAAGCAATCTAGTGTCAACCCCATATCTATCAAAACCATCATAAGGAATTGAAATTCCACCCTTTTTCACGTTACCCAATTCTGGTTCAAACTTCATTGAACCATTCCACAGCCAATTCAGCCCCGCAAAGAGTCCATGATCATCAGCAATCTCTTTTTGAGCATCATCAAACCCAAAACCATTACAACCTGAATCAGATTTCTCTACCGAGTCTTGAAACCAACCCGTGATCGTAATCGTAGACCTTTTATCCATTCCAAATGGATCGATAGGCAACTTATCGACGACATCATCTACGAGCATCTGCTCTCCGTAGCCTCCAAACTCAGCCTTGCCCATTTTGGTGCAATCAGAACCCTCCAACTCAGAATTCAAGCCCCGGAAATTCCAAGAATCACGTGAACCTTCCCAATTCCTAACCGCGTGGGCATCAGAGAAACTAAGAGGCATTCTTGATACGTAGGAACCCTATCGCAAGACACCTAGACTGGGTCAAACAACTCAATTATATATGCCCGCAAAGCTTTTCTTTCTAAGAAAAAGAAACAAACAAAGACCCTAAATTGTAAAATAAAAGAACAAAGAGGAAGAAAAATCTAGATTCCGGCGGCACAGAACAAAAAATAAAAATAAAAAAGCACCCAAATCGGAGTTAGGCAATAGACCCAATTAATGAATCAGGTTGAAGAATGATCTTAGGAGCGGAGCTGATGCTCCAAAGAGAAGCTTTGTAGGAGGGCGAAACTAGATCGGATTGATACCAACGAAAGAAGGAAAACAATTAAAAAGACGGAAAAAAAAAACAGTGGTATAGAAGGAAAACCAAGATACTACCGCGAAGAAGCGGGAACGATTCCTTTTTTTCGCCTAGGAACAATGTCGGGTAGATAGAGAAACCCAGAAACAGAAAGGGAAAGGAAAGGAGAAACAAAATATCAAGTGGATTCGGAAAAGGAAAAGGAGGGGAGGCTAATATAAGAGCCCAAAGACTGAGCCACAGGGGAGAGAGAGATAGAGAGAGAGGAGAATCGGAAAGCCCGATCCTTGGACCAATGGAATTTAGGAACTTCGCGTTCGAGGGATTAGATATGTTTCCTTTGACTACTACTGATCCCCTTATTCTTTTCCCTCCCTTTATTCTTTTCCCATTTCTTTAGGGATAACTTGTTGGAAAAATATATGGGAGTATCTAATAGAAAAAACTCACTTCTTATATAAATAATAAAATATTATTATTCAGATAAGAGATAAGTATTATATGTTGGATGTTCTCTAATATGTTTTGAGAGATAAAATTTTAAATTTTAAATTTTAAATTTATAATAATATGTTTTTAAATTTTTATAAAAAATATAATAAAAAAGTTCAACTTTTCCAAATTCTAAAATTATTTTTTTAAATTCTAAAATAAAATTAATATTAAAAAAAATTTACAATAAAATTTTTTTTTAATTTTTATCTCATCTCTAAACAAAAATTAAGTCTTTGTTTCATAGTACCTCCAAAAAAAAATTAGTTTACAACAAACTTTATCAAGATTATTTTTAATTTTATAAAATTATCTTACATTTAAAATATAAATATAAAAATCTTATAAATTTATCATTTTCCTTAATTATTTTTTGCTTTACTCAAACTAAAAAAAATCATGCATGTTTTTCGTACATCTTTTAAAACTTTAATACGACTAGTAATAATTAAGATAATAAATAAATTGCATTTCTCTTTTGTTATCTAACATTTAGACGGATATCAAATTAAATGTCTCCTTTGAGAGAATCTCCTCGTGTGATTGGAGGATTGGAGGAAATCTTTGTTCATGTTAAGAAAAAGGAGGATAATTGTAGGATAATTATCGATCCAATATATATATATATATATATAAAGTTAAAAATTTCCGTGATTTGATATGGTAAATTATATTTATTGTATAATTAAGAATTTTTACATTCTTAATAATATCAAGTGAAATCAATTTCTAAAACATATTTTTTAATAATTATTTTGACAGGCCTGATTCTTCCCCAACTAGAAATATATCATGGTAAATTAACAATACAATACGATAAGATTATTGAGAATTTATACCACATTTTAGGGCCGGCTCAAAGGAGTAGTCAATTAAGCCACCGCCTAAGGGGCCCCATCTCAAATAAGCCCCCACATTTTATTTAAAAGGTGAAAGATTTGGTAAAAAGATAATATAAATATAAATTCAAAATATATTTTTTTAATTCAAAATGCACAAATTTTCTAAACAATAGTAAAATTAGAATAATAATAGTAAAATAATATGTATTTTTTATGTTGATGGCCTTATTTATTTTTAAAATTATGTATTAAAAGAAATATATATTACTTAAAATAAAAGTAAATATTTAAATTATAAAGAAGTATATTATATTTACATCTCAAAATATTTAAATAAAATTTTATTATTTAATATTTAAATATTATTATTATATTTTTAAATTAAAATATAATATATTTAACCGTAACCACAAAATGTATTAAACCACCCCAGCCACATTTGGAAGATTGGATAATTGATTGCAAGTGCCATCTGATGGATTTGGATCATTGCGGTGGCTTATCATAACAGGAGGTGTTTGCTGTCGTATGGTTTTGGGCAACACTTTATGGATTCCATGAGTAATTTTACATACATACAATCGTAAGTATATAATTGTCACGTAATTATTTTAAAAAATAGTAAAATTTATTATTAAAATTATATATATTATCCTCAACGGATAGACTGAAGAAAAAACGAATAAACGAAAAGATACCGAATTTAAATTTTAAATGATTAGAAAATAAAGAGGATCACCAAATTAAGGAACCAAGAAAAATGAAAGGTCGGTAGAGAATCCAACAAAGATATGGAAGGATGCCTATTTACACTTTCTAACAAATTTGGTCATCCTTTCTATTCTTTTTTTAGTACATAAAGTAAAAGCAAGCATTTCTAGTCCAAAAAAGTTCCCAATTAGGCTGATGTTTGTGTAACAGAAGGTTTATTACTTTATTTAGCCTGGTACCAACGCAGTCTCAAGAGTGAGAATGTCTAGACCAAGAGAATATCAAGACCACGACAAACACCAAACCAAATAAAAAACAAGAGTATGTTTGCTGAATCAATCTCTTTACTGAAGATCAGCAATGGGCTAAACCATCTGTCGAAGCCGTGGAATGTAAAAAGGCATCTGTAGGAGAGTGTTCTGCCTTAGGAGGAAGCACCTGCGCGAGCAGCGGTGGACAAAGTGGAAGCAAGAACGTCGGCTTGAGTAATGCAAACATTGGTGAGAATCCAAGGCCAAACAAAAAACAAGAGTGTAATATGAATCAATCTCTTTTCTGAAGATCAGCAATTTATTACAAAAACGTGGTGTAATTGTATCTGTTGCTTATATATAATACTCAAGTATCTCGCTAATACACACCATACCATATTCTTATTCTGATCATAGAGCTTTATCAAGCTTTATGCAACATCCAGTTTTTCATAACAAACTAAAGAGGCAGGCAGCAGGATAGACGCACCATAGAACCAAGCATGCTCAACAAGTCTACAAGGTGGGAGGGATCCATATGTAGCCATGTGTTTGAACATAACCGGCTTTTGCTAGCAGCTCATCTGCTGCCTCAGGACCTCGGCTACCTGGTTTGTATGGAAGCGGCTTCTTTTCTCCATCATCAATTCTGTGCAGAAGAGGGGTGAATATCTCCCATGCCGCCTGATGGTTGACACAACCGTCAAATTGGAAATTGACACTATTGTGTTAAGATATTTCACTTATGGAGAGCTAGATCTGGGTCTTTACAATCCAAATCCCCTGTTTGGACCATTAATTAAAATTTGGATTTGGATTTGCACCAAAATCATACAAGATTTTAAGCTTTTTAAATCATTAATTCAAAAATCATGGTTGATTTGGATCCAAATCCAAAATTTTCTATCCAAACACAATTGGGCTCGTTTGGATATTAAGAATATCTCAAAATATCTGTGAATAGTAGTGTAGTAGTTTGAGAATATCTGAGAACAGTTGTATTCCTAAACAGGCCCCTAATGTACAATGTCAACATACCTTCAACTCATCTCTGCGAACAAAATGTTGCTGATCACCTTTTATTCTGTAAAACAAATTTCCCACTCAATGAATGTTAATCCTCAATCTCTTGAATCCCTATATTACTATGAAAACAGCTGCTATGACTGCCTCGAATAAAAGCAGAAATATCAGACAAGAAGAGTATGGAAGGGCAAGGATCATACGTGTCAAGGATTAGACGTTCATAAGCCTCTGGGATTGTAACCCCTTGATAACGTTGCCCATACGACAGGTCTAATTCACTTTGGACAGTCAACATCTCCAGTCCAGGCTGCTTGACCTGCATGAGAGACATTCAGAACAATATCTACTTTACCCGATGCCCCAAACATAAGCAGGTACCAGCTCAAACGTTGTGGGACCAAAAATCCTCACAATTAGATTAGAATCATGAGCATACCGTCAGCTTCATGTACATGGCTTCTGAAGGTTGAAGACGTATGACAAACTCATTTCTCCCTTGCTTTTTACCTATAGAATGAGAGAATGTTCGATAAATAACTGGATAACTTTTAGGCGACCATATATTTGACAGACCACCAAGCATAATATAAATGCATGTGGTATGAGCGTAAACAATAGACAGATACTGAATATAGAAAGCCAACCAAGAGGTAAATGGCAGAAAGACCATATGGAGTTGCACATGATAAAAAGGACTTAAAAATAAATCATATAGGAGAACAGAAAATGTGCCGTTCTGCATATTCCCCACTGCAATAAAGCTCACAGAAATGTTCACTAAGCTAATAATCATGACTTTGACTTTTGACACCAAGGTTTTAACTGCATGAACACACCAGTAAATTGTTGTAGTTTCAGTCCTGCACTAGATTATCACAGATTCACAAGTAAGGCCCCGTTTAAATAGTGAGATGAGATGAGATGGTTTTAAATGAAAATTGAAAGTTGAATAAAATATTATTAAAAGTTGAATAAAATATTATTAGAATATTATTTTTTAATATTATTATTGTTTTGGGATTTGAAAATGTTGAATTGTTTATTATAGGTTGTATGAAAATTTGAAAAAAATGTAATGATGAGATGAGATAAAATGAAATGAGATAAAACTGTTTCTGTATCTAAACAGGGCCTAAAAGATATGCCAGCAACCAGTAGGAAATGACAAGTACCCCTCCTCCCTTTTCACCCTTCCAATGTTTGGAAACCAACTTCTAGTTCATACTTCAAAATAGAATTATGGACAGTGGCTACCTAAACAAATTTCTTCAGGCGATGACAGAAAAAAACTGTAACAAATTTTGAATCAAGAAAACAAGAAAAGACACATAACAGAACCAAGCAAAATCTAGAAGTCAAGTCACCAGAATTCTAAAGGTCTGATGCCATACATTTGAATATATCACCAGGAACATCCTTAAACTGAACTCGTATTTCTGCCTTTCTCGAATTCAATGCTTTCCCGGCCTTCAGTATAAATGGGACACCTGAATAAGAAATTGGACAGGACTGTGAGCAGAAGTTGAACAACATTATCCTATAATTGAATAGCCAAATGTGAGGTTCAGATATTACTTTTTTCCTCTTAGTTACAAAGAAGTTTCAAAAGAAGACCAAATAAAAAGGTGAAAATATATCATACCCTCCCATCTTTCATTATGTATTCTCAGAATTACAGTTGCAAAAGTTGGAGTGTTTGAGTGATCAGGAACTGTTGGATCATCCCTATAGCCTTCATATTGTCCAAGAACAACCTCTTCATCTTTAATTGGAAGAACTGATTGAAGAACCTGATATTCAAATATATCAGCAATCAATGTAAGAAAGAAAACATGTCTGAAACTCAAAGCAAATTACCAAGGAAAAAATATTTATTTATTGGCAACCAAGGAAAAAAAATTAAGAGTAATGATACACATACAACCCTTTTTACAACTTTTGGTACAATCTGTTATAAATGAGGGGCATATTTGTAAAGTGATGTTACTTTTATACATCACTTTACAAAATTGCCCTTCAATTAAAACATGGTTGTATAAAAAGTTGAAAAAAGAGTTGTACATGTATCATTATTCAAAAATTAAATGGACAAATCATATAACTAAGAAGAAAAAGTATCATGGGGAAAAGTTTAACGACTAAGACAAAAAACATGATTATTAACTTTAAAGGTCTTTCAACACTATTATATTCCTTTAAGTCTTGAAAGATCATTTTACTCCCTTTGTTCATGTAGAAAGTCTGTTCACTGTTGTCATACGTAAATTAAGCAAGACAGAGAGAGTGTGGGTTCTTTTTTTTGTTTGGACACATACTTTGTTTCTTAGTATGTAAGAGAGAAGTTTTGGAGCATTAATATCAGTTGATAATAACTTAAAAACAGATTTCCACCTTGCATTGGGGTTGTAAAGTTACATACCTTCACTTTCTCATCCCGAATGTGCTCAGGTTTGAGAGAAACTGGCTTTTCCATGGCAACTAGACAGAGAACCTGCACTTTGTAGACGAACAATGAGCAATACAATCATGTCAAATTTTAGACACCTTTCATATATTGATCATGGGTTGGGAGTATGTATGGCAATCATTTGTCCAGGGAGTTTGGGGTAAAAATAGCCTGAGCAAAGAAGGTTATAGCTGGAGATGTTGCCACAACACACATCCACCAAGTTTCAATAGGTATCTTATCACAAGAAAAAGTAACATGAAAATAACACTCCCTCTTCCTAAATGCTACCAAAAAACCCAGCATTAAGAATAATCAATCAAAGTAGAGATGGCATCATTAAAGACACAAAATCTGCTTTATCATAATACCAAGGTCTTACCTGCAATAGATGATTTTGAATGATATCACGGATAATTCTGCCAGAACAATGAATATAGTTAGATTTCCCTTTTATCAAGATCTATTCAACTATTGACAGTTAGATCCACAAGAGGTGTGTGATGCATTATAAAAAGCAGGTAAGCCCCAATTATAGATCCTCAAATATACATATATAATATTCTTTTATAAGTAAGAGGTTAATTTTATTGATATGAATGAACTAGACATCGCCTATGTACCCAGAAAGTGTATAGAAGAATGCCTAAATACATTCTAGAAACGCTAAATTATAGATCATCAAATATATCAAGCCACTTAGAATAAAAATTACAGGACTTCCACTATGAGCAGAAACTATAGCCAGCAAGTAGTAACTAAAAATATTCCTATACAAGAAATTCAGAGATAAATGGAAAAATTTTGAGGAGAAAAAGAAACAAGTTCAACAATTGCTCTTTTAAGCTTGTGCTCAACAAACAAACTGAGACACACAACATTTACAGAACATACCCATATTCATCAAAATATCCACCACGACCTTCTGTCCCAAAATCCTCCCTGAACACAATCTGCCAGAGAAAAATACAAACAAGACTCATGATGAACTTGTAAATATCACAGTTAAATCAGGAGAGCAATGAAAGTTAAAATGCTAAATATAGAGGTACCCATTCATTGGGGGACAATAAGATAGCCCGGACACAGAGTACCCCTTACTTCATTGCTAAGAAGGTACTACCACAGCCTCACCATAGGTTAGTAACTTCCAAAATGATTGGTGAAAAGAAGGATTCACACCTGTACATTGTCAATATTGTCACGATTCCAGAGGGGCAAGAAGAAGCGATTTGCAAATCGAAGAACCAACTGCATATTTAAGGTAAGAAGGTAAATAATCAGAGTTGTGAAACCAAATGAGCAAAAACTAAGACTTATCTACCCATATATTACCAAATTCTGCACCAATTCCTTTCCCAAATAATGATCAATCCGGTAAATTTGTGGTTCATCAAACAACTGTCCAATCTGGGAACTGAGTTGCTCTGCAGATTCCAAATCTTTGCCAAAAGGCTTTTCAACAACAATTCGAGTCCATCCACCAAGATCGGCTGAAATAATTGGATGATTCATTCAAAAAGTGTTGTATCAGATATTCTAAATCTACATCTTATATAGAAATCAAAATGCCAACTTGCTTGATTCAACAAACAAAAATTTCCCAAATATCAATAGATCTTAAATAAACTTTAGCTAGTCAAACAGCATTTTCCACTTCTATAAATATGTGTGCAGGTTCAACAAAATAACAGAAACAGTGAAATATAACATTAAGTGGGAAATAGAGGGCCTAATTTTCTTTCGCTGTTATCTGGCTATATAAACAGAGATTCAGGTATGCTTTTAGACTTCTTCTGTACATCAGAACAATGCTCGAAGGCAAAAATGCTATTTGTAATAACATCTTTGTAATTCCAATGACTGAGCAACACGTTCCTAGAATCACGCTTAGTGACTGAACGATAATTTCTATGACCACAGCATGATCATTAAAAAATAATGAAACTATTCTACACAGAAGAATGAAGAAGCCTAGAATAGAACATCTACGGGACCTCTGGACTAACACACAGCAGATACATATCAGATAGTGATCTGTATTCTTCAACCAACGGCTACCCATCCGGACATCCCCATCTTTCCTATTTTAAATCTTTAAGGAACTATCTAGAAACATGTCAGAGAATACATGGAGATGTATTTCAGAATCCACATTAATGTATATGTCCGCATAATATACTACAGTTGTTTTATAACAGGCACCAACCTTCATGCAAGATCTTGCAACAAAAATATGAGTGAAATACACACCTTCTAAACATAAATGACCAAACAGTAGTCACCAGAGTTAAGATAATTCCAGCCACAATGACAAATATTTTTCTATCAGTAGCCACAATGCCAAATATGAGTTTGAACAACTAACATTTATTCAAGCAATTATGCCTGATCATCTTGCATACAGATGGATAAACAGATGGAGGAAGTGCCAGATAAAAGAGTCTCCGAGATGACCCCTCCACGCTATTTTTTGATAACTCGTGCTTTGCAATTTCCTTGTCCAGCAGCAGAAAACCTTCGTCAGAATCGTACGTGCCACTTACATATTTAACCTACAAAAAAAAAATACAACAATAAGTTGAAACAAATACATTTTACTTGTGGGAGACCACATAAATGATTCCGAACTGATACAGGATAAGGGTTGTGCTAACCAGTTCAAGAAACTTGGTTAAATTATCCAAGCGCTCCTTTGAAGCACTTTTGTCAGTGATAAGATACCTGTAGTAATATATCATATCTAAATCATTCCACGTCAAGAGCTATTCTTATAAACAAATGAAAGAAGCCTTTGAAGAAACACTTCAAGTGAGCGATAACCACAGTACCATTATTGGGGGAAGAAATGGCAAGAGGGAAGTGAACAGACATAATAATAGAACTAAAGATACATTCACACGAAAGAAAAATGAAAGTGGAAAAAAAGTCAAGGAGATTTTGGCAGGTATACTTTGGTTCTTCCAAGTATCAACCCTGAAAATACGGTTTATTTCGATATAATTCATAGTTTGTTTTAGAAGTATATATTATTGACAAAGATAATTGCCAAGCATGGAACAAAATATGGATGTTCACACAAACATTATTGTTCCTACTCATTACATCATGCAGAAACAGATAACAAAATGCATCTCACCCGCGAATGCGATTTCTCAGCTCATCATCTGAAATCTTAGTCCTTGCATAGCCAAAAATGTGAACTTCATCGGGGGGCAGGAATCCCTGAGACAAGCCAATGCCTTTTAGAGTGAGTATAACAGTTGACGGCTCCAAAGAACACCAAGCAACTCTACTTCTTAGGTAGTCTTTATAAAACAGAAGCTCAGATTCATTTGTCTTTCACAGGAGTAATAAACTTCCATCAAATGGATAGAATACAAAGATCAACGTAAGGGCATTGTCTTAAGACATGCAGACAAAGTGAGAAGACTACAGATTATACTCAAAATCGTTCAATTATACTCAAAATTTCAAAGGAACAAGTCGAAGATGAAAGTCCATCTCAATTCCACAACAGATTCCCAATAAATTTAAATCACAGAAACAATACACCGAATCCTGAACAAGAGTCCAAGCAGACCTGCAGAAAGAGGTGGTAGAGTGCCGGAAAGGTCTTTTTCTTAGCAAGATCTCCAGAAGCACCAAGCACAACAATGGAGAGACACCCAGTTTCAGGCACATTATCAACATCTTTTCCAAACGATTCGCTTCTAAAACTCTCTCTTTTCTCGATGTGCCATGATCCTGATTCCATCTTCTAAAAGCTGGACAAGAAAAGGAGCACGCAGAGCTAAGTTACAATTTCTTATATTATATTCTGTATTCAGAAAGTATAAGCTGTGAGCAAAGCTACTGAAAGTGGCCTTCGGCGTAAGCCAACAGGGCACTCATTCTTCTCTCCAAGGGATTGACCAGATTAACCGAAAAAATCAGACCAACAAGGTAAAGTGCTCAGATCCATCACTCTCTAAAAAATCTTCGTGTTTTACCAACAACTATATTGGATTTTCAACCCCACCAAGAAAACATACACAGATTGAGAACGTTAGCGTCTCGCTCGATCGTCGAGAAAAATTTGCTTTGGAATTACCTAAGTGACCGTTGTTATTGAGCATATAGCAACATTCTTGAGAATTCAAAGATTTGATTTATCTATTCCTTTCCAGGTTTCTTGACTGCCAAGCAGACCCAAAACCATAGAAAACCATTGAAAACTATCGCTATGAATGGATCAGTTTACACCGAAGCGCGTAAACTGACAGATCCAAACTCGGAAATCGGGATCACGAAAATGAACACCTCGAAAGCATTCAACATAACGGGTATTTCCGTTTATACCCGAAATAAAAACACGAACCGGGTTGTAGAAGCGAGATCAAGGATCTAACAGTACCGTAGAACTTCCCGCTAGTTTGGAACAACCACCCCAAAAAAAGCAGCACAATTCCACAAAAAGTGGAACTCAAAGACCAACACACACCGAGACAGAGACACAGAGGCAGACAGAGACACCGAGAGAGGGAGGGAGGAGGGGGGAGGGATGAGTGTGTAAAGAGCTATACAGATTACAGATACCTTTTGATTGGCAGTTTTGGAGTGGAAAATTGGTGGTAAGAACTTAAGTAACGAATAGCTTTTCTTTTCTTGTTTTCAAAACAGTTGCCTCGTTTACCAACTCTCTAGTCTCAGTATTCTCTCTTTGCTCACCAGCCGCCATTGTTCGCCAAACTTCCCAGTATTTCTGCCTATTTCAGTTTACACCCGAAAGTTTAAGCTTTCTTACTTTCTCCGCCACGGATAATCGGATAATCTGATATTTTGATATTTTGATTATTACTCAGTTAAGAGTATTAGTATTCATCTCATTAAAATAAATTATTAAATTTTTATTTTTTATAATTTTTTTAAAGAATTTAATTATATTTAATTAAAAACTATAAAAAAAAATTACAAAAAATGTCAATAAATATTCTTTATCTTTAAAAATAAATAGACTCATCGAATTCAATATATACATATTTTTATGAGCTAAGATAATGGTCGCTTTCAAGTTTTAAGGTAAAAAATAAAATAAGAAATCCATTTTATTTAAACATTGTTACTCTTTCAATATAAATAAAATAAATTGGTAAATGTTTGATGCGATATTGATTGAGGAGATAAGATTAGATTAAATTGATTATAATATACGAATGATTGCTCCAAACATAATTAAAAATCAACGGTGCCAATGTCCACAAGTGGATGGATGAAATCGTTTGGAAAATATATTGAACTCGGAAATGGTTGGATGAAATTAGATGAAAATTTATAAATAATAACAGATCATTTAAGTTATGTATTTATTAGATTTCAAAAAATAAGAGAGAAAATCAAATTAAAATATTTAAAATTATAATGTTGTTGCAATATAATTTTATATCAGTATTTGAAAAAATTAAGTTATTTTTTATTTTTTATTTAAGAATTTAAAAAAATTATAATAATTAATTTGAAAGTGTTTATATTTAAATAATATTTTAAAAAATAAGATGAGATAAAATACAATTGATTTTTAAGCATCCACTAAGTCATTATTACTAACTTTTTAATACATATTCTTTATTAAAGCATGTGTAAATTGCAAAAACTCAATCAGAAAACTAAAGTTATTATTTTAAAACTATATATATGTATATATATATATATATTTGAAAAACTAAATATATTTGATATATCTATATCTTCGGATGAAATTCTTAAATTAGAATTTGAACTTATTTTTCAGATGTAAATATCTTCAACACGTGTAGAAATCTCCCAAGATTCAGTCAGAATTTTAACATATAGATGAGATTGTCGTGCATTTATTTTAACATGAATGAGTAAATATAAGATTTATATAAAAAAATTAAATATTTAATAATAGATTTTTTTTTTAAATAAGTATTGGAGACGTGTACAAGACATGATTGTAAAATATGAACATTAATTAACATTAGAGTGTATTTATAAAATAAAGAATATATATTACTAAAATACTTAATATTATTTTATTATTTTATTTTTAAAATAAATAATAAAATTATAAATTAAAATTTTAAATAACTTTAAATCAACCAAAATATCTCATTTTAACCAAATTTTGGATTAAATTGACAATCATTCGGGAGAAGCAAAGTCAGAGTATCCAAATCCATTGTAAATAAGCGATCTTTGCACTTTGACCGAGACGAAAGATGGGAATAAGCTCCTAGTCCTAGAGACTGCCACCTGGCGTTAACGCCACAAGTCTTCATAGTCGGGCGTCGTGGCGGGTCATTAACCGGCAACACGGGGAACCAATCAGTGTAGGCCCATTGTCGAGAAAATTGGGAACATTTTTAAGAGCAAAACTTTTACCCGATAAAAAAAAAAAATAATACACTTTATTATTTAAAAAAAAACTCATAACTATATTTAATATAACTTATTATATAAAATAAAATTTGAAAAAGTTATTTTGCTAGACTTTGTTTGTTTTTATAAATAATTTCATTTTTTTATTACTATTTTTTAAATTTTTTATATAAAATAAAATAAAAAATTTAATTTTTTCAAATTTCAAAATAACTTTTTCAAATTTTAAAATTAAATTCATATTAGAAAAATATTTTAGAAGAATATTTTATTTAATTTTTAACTTTTAATTCATTTTATCTCATCTTATTTATAAAAATAAAAGAAGTCTTAGAATATTTTTATTAGCCTGACAAAATGTAAAGATAGTTAAAATTTAGATAATTTGTGCTAAACAAACTCCACATTAAATTGGCTATATCTAAAATAATTTAGATTTTATTTAAGGTACTTGGCTAAAGATAAAAGACTAGAATTGGTTCTTCAAACATTCAAATTTAATTTATCACTCTAACCAAATATTAAAATGACCTTTAAAAATATAGTTTTTTTAATATTAATATTAATATTAGTAGAATTACAAAATGTGATAAAAAATAAAATAAATAAAATAAACTTATTTATTTAATAATATTTATTATAATATAGAGAATAAATAACTAATTCAATTTTATAAAAATTTAATTTAATTAAAAGAGACAAATGCAGAAAAATCCGTATTAGTTAAATTTTAAAAATAAATTTAACCAATCAATGAATAAGCTCTTTAGTCATTCCTTCCGGAACAAGAGATCGGGCGTTGTTGAGAGGATAAGACAAGGAAAACGATTCGGTTAACTCGTGTTTCAACTACAATTACGGGTAGGTAAGAATTTTTATTTTTTTTTTCCTTAAAAGATAAGGGTAGGTAAGGTTTTTTCTTAATAATCAAAATATGGGTAGGTGAGGTTGAAAGTACTTCGATGTGACAATTGGTGATAACAATTGGGGGAGATTTTTTTATTTTTTATTTTCACTCAACAATGTGGGAGATATATCAGCTTTTTTCTATCATAAAAATATTAATTTTGTTTTAAACTATTAAAAAGCTATGACATATTTTCATCTAACAGATAAAATTATTTTTAGAAGATATAAAATACATCAGATTCTCCACTAAATTTAAAATTATCAACTTTTTATCCAAATCTTTTTCATTTATTTTATTAAATTTATTATTTTATATTTTTTTTCATTTTGTATGTTAAAGTAAATTTAGATAAAATGAATTATTTAAAAATAATAATGAATTAAAATGATAAAATAATTTTTTTTTGATATATTTATATGTTAAAGATGAATTTAAATTTATTTATGAGAAGTTAAAGGATAATTGTAAATCCTGTATGTAAAGAATTGTTAATTGAAAAAGACTGTCTTAAAAATTTTGAGTTGACTTAAATTTAATAATTTAATAATTAGATATTTAGATGTGAGACTCTGTTTAGTCCAACTTCAAAACGGGCCTTTGAGTTGCTAATTTCTGATGGAGTTAGATACTCTAGTCTGTAGATAGTTATCAACATTGTAGATGGACTCAGCACAACATTGTACAGAATGGACTGAGATACTGTACATAGTTATCAACACTCAGCATAACATTGTAGAGTATGAACAACCTTAGAAAAAAATACACGGGAGCGACTGCTATAGATATGTCATGAATACCGAGTTTACTAGTTTAATGCTTGCCTGCAGTAACAAACCAAAACCCAAATTCAGCATAATCAAATGAAAGAAAATCGACTCAGTTGGAAATGGAAGAAAAGGTCCCATAAGGAACAATGATCTGACCTTTGGCTATATCACATTTTTAGCCACTTTGGCTTAACAGGTTTTTTCTGTGAAGGCTTCTGTTCTTGGACGACAGGGGCGGCAGCAGCTGGTTTGGATTCTGGTGAAGGCTGAGCAGCTTCTGCCTGTTGCCCCTGCTCAGTATTGAATTCCAAATCTTTCAAAGACATTATTTCTTCCTTAAGGAAGGGACCTAAATTGGAAATTGTAGAATCAACACCTGATGATGACACAAGAAGAGAAAATTGCATAGAATTAGTCAGGGCCACCCATCATTATTACATAGAGAAAAGTCAAAAACGGCTGAAGAAAAGAGGAAAGGGGGAGGCTGACAATCTTTGTCGATGATTCAAATTTAACTTCTAAAATCTGGCCAAGTTGATTAAGAAGAACCAAGAAAAGTTTACATGGTCAAGTGCGAAAGTTACAGCTAGTCAAGAATACTAAGCTAGAATATTATTTCAATTGAATTAAGGCGCTTAAAATCATTACCAACCTGCTGGTAGACCATATGAAAAATACACAATAGCTCCAGGAACAAAGCCAGCACCATAAAAATTTTGTGCCATGTCTTTTATCTGCTTCTTAGGAGGTGTAGTATCTGCAACATGACAACATTTACACTTTGTTACTTTCTCTCAGAATCCTTGTTGAAATCTGCCCTTCAGATAATTTTCCCAGCAAAGAAATCCAATCTTATATAGGTTTTAATTTCAAATAGGCATACATATAAAGAATGGTAATTCTGGTCGAACAATCACTTTCGTGATAAGATCAATCAAGCTCTGAATTGTTTCTGATGGATGAAATGTGACCTCTAATGTGTGAAGATCAGGAAAGCGAACCCTAATGATAGCCTGCATACAAGAGCAGACAAATACATTGATAAATTTATACTTAAACCACCCTGTATGATACCAAATAATGGATGAAAAAGATGGAAAAACAAAAATCTTAAAAGGAAAGGATCTGTTTAGAACCTTTTTAGGTGAGGCTGATGATATTAAAAAAATGAAGTCTTAAAAAGAAAGGGTCCATTGTGAGAACCTTTGTTATTTTTGACCTGCGAGCTGCTGCTTCTGAATCTCGGATTTTTCTCGTCTTCAAGGATTTATCTGCTCATTATTCCATTGAAGCCTTAGAAAAAGTATCCAACAAATCACGTACACACACTCGCATATTTGTGTTTATGTATGTGTCAAAGACCCCTAGAGGTTCTACTGAACTTCCCCTATTCTTCAACTTTTGTATCCATTCTCAGGAAACATAAATTACATGAAAATATGCATGTGGACAAAATGCCGAAGAAATAAAAGAGCAGAAAGATCCTCCATTCCTTGCTAAAATTCATAGCAAGCCATTGTTTACATGTTCTATTTTACGGTACCAAAATTTATAACTTCAAGTCAAATATCAATCAAGCCATTTATGATTTGCAATCGCATTTAGACTTTCTAATACTTTAAGCAGGTGTTTAAAATGGTTCAATAAATAAATCACCTCATCTTTCCATTAACTCGTAATACTGAGCCATCATCAATATTACCTTCCTTTTTAGTTGCTAAAATTCGAAAATAATCCTCAGCAGTAAACTCATAGAAGTCATCTGTCTCCTCTGCTGTAAAACATCCAAAATAAATAAATAAATAAATAAAGATATGATTATAAGGGTATGCAAAAAAAAAAAGTTGTTTGCAAGTGTTATAAAGCCTAAAGTAACAGACATAAAAGTTGAAATGCCACATACCACTGTTGGACATTTCATCTGAGGATGGAGAAAGTGCTGATGTTTGAAATACACGGATTTCTCGTCCATAATTTTCTTTCACAGCTGCAAACATGGCCTGACATCATTGGTATAAAAAATTATAGTTAATAACAAAATTTTATTACCATGAATAGGCAAGGCCCAAGTACACAAGACATATACAAAAAAAAATAGCTACTTCACACTAGGAACAAAAAAGAGCCTAAAGCAGATCCTGAAAATTATCATCATTCAGTACAAGAGCCTTGGCCCACAAACCCAAAGTACAAAAGAAAAATTCCCTCAGGTCTCTCAAAGAGTATTCTTTGTCTTCGAAGCATCTCCTGTTCCTTTCTAACCAAAGACACCAAATCAAGCACAAAGAAACCATCTTCCATATGGTAGCCACACTAATTCTCCCCTCAAAACCATTCTAACATGTGAGAAGATTAACCACTTCCTTTGGCATCACCCAAACAATACCTGTCCAGCCAAAATCTCATTCCACAAAGACTTTGCCACCTCACAATGAATAAATAGATGATTTATAGATTCACCACTTTTCTTGCACATGAATCACCAGTCAACCATACACATGCCACACTTTGTCGCTTTCTTAGATTATCCATGGTCAGAATTTTTCCAAGAGATACCAACCAACCGAAGAATGCCACCTTCGTAGGTACCTTCACTCTCCAAATGCATTTCCAAGGAAATTCCAAACCACAATGACAGTTTAGCACTTTGAAATATGAACTAACTGAAAACCTTGAATTTCCAGCCAGCATCCACAATAAACTATCCTCCCTTCCCTGTACAACCTTTGAATTATAAAGTCTTTCCAAAAAATCAGAAACTACATTCACCTCCCAACGGGTAACATCTCTAACAAAATCAACATTCCATTGAATGTTATCATACAAACAAGAAAAGAATATACTACCACAATATCTTGATCCCTAGCAATTCTAAACAAAGAAGCAAAATCGATTTTGAGAGCTGAATCCCCCCACCAAATATCATGCCAAAACAGAATCCTTTTCCTATCCCCCGCCTTAAATTTAATATGCTAAGAAAAATCCCCCCAAACCTTCTGAATGGACTTCCACAAACTCACCCCATACGCTCCTCTAACTTCATTTGAACATTAATCCCCCCCCCCAAAAAAAAAAAAACATACTCCTATATTTAGATTCAACAACATTTTTCCATAAGGCATCTCTCCATGTGATATCTCCAAAACCATTTCCCAATGAGTGCTTTGTTAAAGAGCCTTAAGTTTCACACCCTCAAACCTCCACAAGAGGCTGGTTGACGTCATTGAAAAATATGTCATTAGCATAATGACACCAAAAGACTATGCCAAAAACCATGTGAGATTGAAATGATACAGCTTGGTCTGAGAGTGGTAATTGAAGATTTCACCGAGGATGTAAAATGGAGAAAAATAAAACTTTCCAAAGGTTAGTTCTACTGTCCATTTAAACTATTAGGAAGATAGAAGACCATTGGTGGCACACGACCTAAGATGATGGCTAAATCAAGTTTAATTATTTTTCATTAAATGCATAAGATTACAGAGATTAATTGAAAAACATTGATGCAACATTATGAGGCTTGATTAAACGCTTAACAAGACTGAAGAAACCATTAATTGATTCTAAGCTCACATTACCAAGATCAACAAGTTTAAACTTGTTATGCTAAAAAAGGTTCCGTCTTTCCATACATATACTTTACCATGCTTATGTTCATACATTATTCACAATATCTTGAGCCCATATTACCCCTTATTCTCTATTTCATGATTTCCAAACTAAATTCCTATCTTCTGCCACTCAATTCAGTTTCCCAAATCAAGTTTAGAATTAATTGTAAAAATCCAGCATGAGGTGAAGTTTATTTATCGCTTCAAACTTCCCCCAAATCAAAAGAAAAGAAACGAAATTACATCAAATTGAAAGAGCCGTAATAATAGCTTCAAACCCCGAGCTATGACCTTTTAAATTCAACCATTAAAGCACAAAGAGAGTGTCGTTAGTCAACCCAGATAGAGCTCTATCAAAACAAATACTTGAGCCAGTATGTAGATACAAATTAAAAAAAGAAAACGTTGCATATTATATATAAAAATCTGACAGGAGGGAACAGTTTGAAAGAAAAAGACCTTAGCCGCTTCAAACTCCATGGGATCAATGTTCGTGAGCCTTCTTCACTTCAAAGTTAGTGGAGCAGGAGCATCAACAACCATTAGAGAAAAATGAATCCAATACTCTTTTTTGTATATCTGTGTCTTGGATTTTCTCCTTTAGGAATTAGGCCATTCGTTTCCCTCTCAATAATTTCCTTCCCCTCCTTCTCTACATTGCACATGTAACCGCACGTGTACAGATTCCCAACAATGAACCGGACTTTGCTGTTTTCTTTCCACTTTCCACTTTTCAGCATCGTGCGAATTATGGGCCGCCCAGCATACTGTTGCTTGAACGACTTGGGCCTCGCTCAGAAATAAAATTTGGACTCTTCTTATGAAGCTCTGTGTAACTTATAAGGTCGGTTCCCACTCATTTAAGATAATACTAATTAGAAAGTTAGGTGATCTCACATATTATGCGAATAATTAAGAATGAAAATGCTCCAGTTCAATCTAGTCTGGGGGGTGATGGATCGAAATTTGTATTGATGTTACTATATAATTAGTTTATTGATGTTATATATTAGTTAATTGATAGAATACTAATTTGTTAATAGCATATTTAAAACTTTATATTATTAATGGTGATAGGTTAGATGAAAATTACATAATAAATTATATAATTATTATACAAAAAATTATATAATTTTTTTTTAAAATTTTCATTCGACTTGGTCCAGTACGGTCCAAGGAAAAAAATCCCTAGATTGGAGACCAGACTGGAAACATTTGGTCCTATGAAATTCGGAACAAGACTGAACGGATCTAGTCCTTGGTTGGTCTGGTCAGTTTCTCTAGTTCGGACTGGCCAAATATCACCCCTATAAATAATATTAAAAAAATAGTAAAAAATAGTGATAAAATATTAAATTATAATAAAGTAATAAATAGTAATTAAGTATTCTTTAAACACTCGATTACTCAAATAGAGCCTAACTAACTCAACAGACACAAGATTTTCCTCTCCAAACACATGTTAGAACAAAAAATTAACTAATTGAAAAAATATCAAAGGAAATAGTCTTCTCTCTCTCTCTCTCTCTCGTGAGTCTAACAAAAGAGGAGAAGATCCAATATCTTATTTTTTTGATTATGGAGTGTTTACCACGTCGGAGTGGGTTGCTGTCATCATGGAGGATCTGGATGTTGCATGAAATAAGATTAATCTCAATAAAGAGAAAAGTACTGAGATTGAGATATAGGATGCTAATTTGAAGAAGCTTCATAGCTGTAAGATGATAAATTTAATAGGTAGTGTTTGTGTGGATACAAAAGTGGGTATGGAGGTTATTAGATCGACGATGTTGAAGGTGTGGAAAGTCAATAAAGCTTGATCTTCAAGAGTATAAATAAGAATATTTTTGCAATAACATTTGTGAGTGAGGGTGACAGGGATAAAGTTATGGCAGGTAGACCAGATTGTTTGACAATGTTGTTTTTGTTATTAAACCTATCAAAAACAACATTGTCATGGAATAAGTATGCAAAAATAATCTGGTCTACCTGCCATGGAATAAGTATTATACTTAATACTTACTCATGGAATAAGTATTAAGTATAATGTTGGGAGTATGTGAATTCCTATTTAATATGAAAAATTGCAAAAAATATGTTTCAATTGTGGAAAAATGATGCATAGGAGTGAGGCCTATGATGTGGGTTTTGGGATTTGCTAACGGAGTAGTGATCTGTTTGAGTCATGGCTAAAGGTGTCCAATTATGGTGGCAAAATGGGTGTAGGAGAGCATTTAGCAAGAGAGGATTCTAGTAAGTGATCTTCAACTATTCAACACAATGAAGGATGGCAATAGGGTTGTTCGAAGAAGAAAATGAGTGGTGGGGATGGAATTATGCGTCATGACAATGTGGGGGATCCTTTTGTAGTGATCGAGAATCTTGATGAATCTAGTGAAATATTTTTCTCAATAAGAAATAATGAGTCTGTTGGTGTTGATTTAAGATGGGAAAATAGTTTGTTGAATAGGGAAGAGGAGTCGAGTAAATGCAAGAATTCAAATATTCAAATGATAGAAGATAAGCAAGTGGGGCACGAGGGTGTGTGGGCCACAAAAGGGCATAATGGACCTCGGGCCATGATGCTTCATGAGAATACAATGTGTGGCCAAGTCCAAGTGACAAGTATTGTTATCGTTAGGAGGGACTCAAAAACAGAAACTGAGTATGGTACACATCCCCAAATTAGCGAGAAGGCGAATGGTAGGATGAATGATGTTGTGCAATTATCTCAAATTCAAAAGGGGGTGGTGCGAAGGGAGGGAAGTGGAAACGCAGGGGATGGTTGCAAGGTATTTGAGGTCAGTCCTCTTGACTTTCATCTAAAAGAAGAGGAGATGGTTTGCTACTTCTCGATAAGGAGGATGTAGATTTTTGTAAAAAATAGAGGATTTTGAGAGATTTTGTTGATGATGTGCAAAGTGTAATATCAGTTGAGGCTGTTGGCCCCTTCAATGATTATGAATCTATTAAATTGAAACTGTCGATAGCTTAAAAACTCTCGAATAGTTCAACTTCTTTACCTTATGGCAAAGAAAAAGTCTCACGGGATAATGTTTTTTATGGAAACATTATTAGGTTTTGCGAACATGGAATTTGTAAAAAGGAAATTAGGTCTTTTTATTATTTCGCAGTTGATCCAATGGGTAGGAGTGGGGGCCTTGCATCGTTATGGAGGGAATATGTAGAAGTCATTATTGATAATTACTCAGTTATATTAATTGATGCCATTGTTGGAGAAAAATGTGAAGGTTTTACTTATACGTTTCTATAAGACTCCTGAAGTAAGTAAAATGGTTCAATCATGGGATTTGTTGTTTAGGATCAACCCTTGTAACTCCCCTTGGATTTTAATGGGAGATTTTAATCAAATATTGTTACAAGATGAGAAGGTGGGGGAAGGGTTACATCAGAAAATCAAATTAGGAGTTTTAAGAATGCTGTAGAGAGGAATAATTTGGTTGACGTGGGTGTGTAAGGGGGGTCCATTTACATGAAGTAATAGGCACTTGGATGAGCGTTTCACAAAAGAAATATTTGATAGAATTTTTATAAATAAACTGTGGCAAATGGCTTGGTTTGGCAACTAAGAATACCTTCAGTATTTTCAGACTACTCCACTACTATTAATTATTTTATTATTACTTTTCATCTACTTTTTAATACTATGCATTATTTTTCAATACTATTCAATATTTTACTATTACTTTTTCAATATTATTCACATCTCTTCTCAACATTTCTTATTATCCAAACATAACTTCTGTTATGGGATTGAGGTGGAGGTTTTAGTGGCTAGAAGTTCAGATCATAACCTTTTACTAGTTTCCATTTTGTTAAAAGATGGTAAGGCTTTAAGGAGGATAAGAGATTTTAAGTTTGAGGTTGATAGACTTTAGATAAAGAATGTAGTAGGTCATTGAGGATGTTTGGGGGTAGGTATCTGTGGGGGGGTCAAATATAGGAGGGCTTCAAGCTTCTTTGAGAAAGTGTAGCATAGAATTGTCCAACTGGAGTAGGAGTAGGTGTTCGAGTGGTGAAAAGTTAATTGCTGAGAAAACAGAGATCTTTAGGAAGTTACAAGAGGAGTAAGGGGTAGAAAATGTTGACTAGATTATGTTGCTACCGATGGAAGTGGGCTTTTTACTGGAATAAGAGGATCTTCGATGGAAGCAAAGGGCTAAAACAAATTGGTACCAAGCTGGGGACATAAATACAATGTTTTTTTTCACCTATGTGTTTCCCAAAGAAAGAGAAGGGATTAGATTTTGGAGGTAAGAAATTCAGAATCCATTTTAGCAACTTTTGAGGACCATTTTAAGGGGATCTTTTGTTTTACTAATCCATCTGAAAATGCAGTGGAGGAATTTTTGAATGAAGGCAGGTTTGATGAGAGGCTTAATAGTACTAATATTGTCTTAATACTTAAGGTTGGTAGGCCTTCCCCAATAAGTGATTTTAGACTTATAAATGTATGCAATGTTGTGTATAAACTTATGGTTAAAACTTTGGCAAACAAATTAATGAGGATGTTCCCTAAGGTAATTTCCTATAATCAGAATACCTTTATACCTTGAAGATCATTGATTTCATATGACATAATGATAACATATGAGACATTACATACTATGAAAACTAGATAAGAAGGTAGGGGAGGGAGTGTGGCACTTAAATTGGATATGTAAAAAATTTATGACAAAGTCAAGTGGCCATATCTAAAGACAGTAATGAGTAAGTTGGGTTTTAATTCCAGTTGCATTGAGAAGATTCTGGGGTCTGTGTGTGTGTCAACTGTCAAGTATTCAGTTTTGGTTAATGGTCAAACCAATAGAATGATAATTCCTTTAAGGAGCCTAAGCGGACCCATTGCCCCCTTAATTATTCCTATTGTGTGTATAGAAGTTATCATTATATATGTGTACTGTAGAGGTTAGAGGGGTTTGGAAGGGTATGGAAGTTAGTGGAGAGGGTACTAGCATCAATCCTCTATTGTTTGCAAATAATTGCATGGATTTTTGTGAGGCTAAAATGCAATAATGGAAAGCTTTGGAAGCAATTCTGAATGCTTATGAAGAGGTTTCAGGTCATGAGTTAAACATGCAAAAGTCATCCTTATTTTTTGTTCTAATACAAGGAGGGAGGTTATATAAGAGTGACACAAGTTATTGGGGCTAGAGTTTGTGGGGATGCAGAAAAATATTTGGGTTTATTTTCAGTGGTGGGTAAGCCAAATACAAAGCTTTTAGAACTATTAAAGAAAGGGTGGGGAAGATATAAACATTTGACATTACAAGCTCCTCTCACAAGTAGGCAATGAAGTTCTCATTAAGTCTGTTATACAAGCTATATCAACTTATGCCATGAGTGTTTTCAAACTGCTTAGACTATTATATAAAGATAAATCTAAGACGATGACTAGATTTTGGTGGGGGCACTTGAATAATAATAATAATAATAATAATAAAGTGCAATGAATATAGTGAGGGGTGGGGATGAGATTGACTAAGGGGCAATGGATGCAGTGGAGGTTTAGAGACCTGAAAATTTTTAATCAGGCTTTAGTGGTAAAACAATACTGAAGATTGCTTGTTAACCCCAATTCTCTTGTAAATAAGGCAATGTAGGAAAAATATTTTAAGAAGGGTGACCTATTAAATGCAAAAGTGAAGTGTTCTTCATCTTTGATTTGGAGAAGTGTTTGGGGGGCAAATGATTTAGTAAAAAATAGTTTGAGGTAGGGGGTGATAAATGGAGAGAATATTAGGATATGGGGTGATAGTTGGCTTTAGACACCTTACACTCATAAGGTTTAATCACCCGTTAATGTTTTACAAAGGAAGTCTTTTGTGAAAGAATTGCTAGATCATGAATAAATTGGAAGACAAAGTTAGTTGATGGGTGTTCTATGCTAAGAAAGTTGATTCGATAAAGTGTCTGACAGTGAGTAAAATGGGCATTGGTGATAAGCTGATTTGGGGATAGACTAGAAATAACATGTTTTTCTTAAGTCATTATATTCTTTGCAATGTCAATTGAAAAGGGCCAAAATGGGGGAGACTTTGGATTAGAATATGAATTCAGATATATGGAAGAGAATTGGGGACCTCAAATGTCAAATGGTGTCAAATTTTTTGTGTGAAAGGCAATTAACGAGGCTCTACCTACAAAAGGTAATATGTTGAAATGAATATTTTAGGAGATGGTTTGTGTCCCATATGTATGCAATAGGAGGAAACTAGTAGTCATGTTCTATGGAGTTGTGTAGCAGCTCAAGATGTTTGGTCTAATCCAGATAGTTTATTATAGAAAGCAAAGTGGAGTGAGAGTGCTTTTGTCGATGTTTGGGAGGGTCCGATATGAAAACTGAAAATGATAGAATTTTTGAGTTGATTGTGTGTGTGCTAAGGAAAATTTGGTTGAGAAGGAGCATTGTGGTTTTTTAAGGTAATTTAGATGGTCTTAAGAAGGCGTGGCAGAATGCAAGACTGGAAGTTGAGGAGTTTTAGCAAGCCCAACAGTGTGGAAAGACTCAAACAATTGAAGAGTATGCAAGTGGCAGTGTTATAATGAAATGGTTCAAGATTAATTATGATGCAACTTTTGATTAGAAGAATAAAAAGATGAGAGGTGGTATAGTGGTTAGAAATTGGGAAGGAGAACTTGTAATAGCTGCAGGCTGGTCCAAGAGGTTTATTAGCAGTCCACTACAAGTTGAAGCCATTGTGCTAGTGAGAATAACAAAACTGAGTTCAAAGTTGGGATTGCAGCAGACAGTTTTTGAAGGAAATGCTTTTGTGTTGATTAATGGTTTGAAGAGTAAAGGAAAAATCTGGTTTTGGTATGGACATATTGCAGAAAATTTGAAGACTTTCTTATGCTATAATAGTAGTAGGCGATTGGAGTTTATATCAAGAAAATAAAACAATGCTGCACACATTCTTATTAAGCTAGCTTTAGGATTTGAGGAGGAAGTGGTTTGGATTGAGGAGGGTCCGAGAGAGATTTTGCGATGTCTCGATTGTGAGAAACTTGTAATGAATGGATAAATTAATGGAATGAGATGGATTTTTTTTTTTCAAAGAAAATAAAAAAACTCAACAGACAAAGCCCTCCTCTATTTCTAAGCACTAGACGACAACCATATTATAATTAATAACAATGATTTTTTAAAACAACAATGATAAATTGATAATAGTAGTTGTAAGGAATAATCACGATTCATGATGAGTTTGTATCTATTTTATTCATATATTATAAATGATAATCTTAGCTCATCATTGCTTTCATGTGCGTAATCATACTCTTTTTCAACTATAAAATATGAAGAGAATATAATATTTAGATTCAATATTATATGTCACGATATCATGATTAAAGTCTTGTTTGGATTCGAAGATGAGATGAATTTAATTTATTTTTTAATATTATTATTATTTTGAGATTTAAAAAATATGTATTGAGATTTGAAAAATGTGTATTGAGATTTATATTTTATATAAGAAATTAAAAAAATGTAATGATAAAATGGAAATGAGTTGAAATGAATTGATGTGAGTCTTGAATCCAAATGAGGCCTAAGTATTACTATTTTTAACTGATCAAATGAGGAATAGTGACATAGTTAAATCAGTTAATATATATATATATATTTTATGTAAGTCATATTTATCATATTTTTTTCAAAATTAGCATGCATGATTTGCATATTTTAAAATTATAAATACTTTTCTATCAAGAAAGACACGACATGAGTTTTATAAAAATATGTGAGTCTTGAATCTAAATAGGGCCTAAGTATTGCTATTTTTAACTGATCAAACGAGGAATAGTGACATAATTAAATCAGTTAATATATATATATATTTTATATAAGTCATATTTATCATTTTTTTTTTCAAAATTAGTGTGCATGATTTGCACATTTTAAAATTGTAAATATTTTTCTATCAAGAAAGACATGACACGAGTTTTATAAAAATATGTGAGTCTTGAATTTAAATGGGGCCTAAATATTACTATTTTTAACTGATCAAATGAGGAATAGTGACATTGTTAAATAAGTTAATATATATATATTTTATATAAGTCATATTTATAATTTTTTTTTAAAAATTAGTGTGCATGATTTGTACATTTTAAAATTATAAATATTTTTCTATCAATAAAGACACTACCCGAGTTTTATAAAAAAAAGTACATATATAATAGTAGAGAAATAAGTTGTACAAGTTCTAAATGAACAAATTTCATATAAGTCTTTATAAAAAAAAGTAGACTTTATTTAAAAAATGTAAAAAAAATAAATTTTACTAATAGAACCCACTTTTGTTTTTTACAAATAACTTGTATATGATTTATCTATTTGAAGTTTATATCTATTCATAGTAGTATGACTCAGCAATTCTCAAGTCACAATCAGATAGCAAGTTGATCAGTTTAATCATCCATCTGAACTTAGAAGCTAAATAGCTTAAATAAAGATAATTGGCATCCAAGCTAAGCAACAAATACAGTTTCCTTTGTTTCAAAAAATAAAATAAAAATAAATACAGATTCCTTTAATTAATAAATATGTCTTTGGATAACTGTAAAAACTACCAGTGGACTTTACTTTAAACGGATTAATCAAAGTTGGACGGCAACAATTTCTTCCGACGGTGATCCGCTCTACTCTCACCACCAGGGCGGAACTAGAGTTTGATATTTAGGAGGGCGATTGATAAAATATATAATATATATAAATATAAATAATATATATTTTTTTGCATGTAATTATATAAAAGATAATAATTAAAATTTTTTTTTCTTCATTTGTTTTTTTTTTTTGTTGAATTAAGAAAAAAAGAAAAAAAATTACTTGATAGGGACCATTACAAAAAAATAATAATAATAATAAATAAATAAACTTAAGTTTTTTTTTTTTACATACTTAACGATGATCTTTCATGAAATAAAATTCATCTATTATTATTTCTGAAATGGAAAAAAGAAAAAGAAAAAAACTACTAGATAGAGACCATTACAAAATAATAATAATAATAATAAATAAATAAACTTAAGCTTTTTTTTTACATACTCAACGATGATCTTTCAAGAAATAAAATTCATCTATTATTATTTTTGAAATGGAATTCTTGATAACTTTTTTCTTAAAGAAATAATAAATGATAATTTTTTAAATATTGAGAGACATTTTTTATTTATTTTTAATATTTGAGGGAGTAATTTTAATTATATATAAAAAGATTATATATTTATATAATAATTTTTTTCTTTTTAATTTTAAGGGGTGGTAGCCCCCCAATCATAGGTGTAGGTCCACCTCTGCTCACCACCATCTTTTTCAATTGTGGACGTGGCGACAACCAGATGGTTACTTTCTTTCTATTTATTTTACTTTGAAATTTGAAATCTTATATTAAATATTTGTATGATTACGAGGGATCGAGATCATTTATCTAATATTCCACTTATATTATATACTTCTTTTCCGGCAAATAGTCATCTTATTTTAAATGTATGTTTAGCTTTCTTGCTGTTAAATTTCACCGGATATATCTCCTACTCGAGAATGAATCAAAATTAAAAGATTGATGAAAAATTTACTTAAGTCTCTTTTGAATATTTAGATGATACGAGAAATATATGAATAATATAATAAGATGGTTTGATTTAAGATTTTTTTGAGTTTTAAAAAATAGAGAGAAATAATTGTATAAAAATATTATAAAATTAAAATATTGGAATAATATGCAGAAAATGGATTGTAGTTCGTTTTTTGTTATGTTTTGCATTTAAGTATTTTTAATTTTTCAATTTTGTTTGTGTTGGACAAATAATTATTTCTATTTTTTTCCTTTTTAATTTTTTTAATTATGATTGACGTAGAATTGAAAACTTCTTTCTACACAATTGAAAACTGCCTATCCAAATGCAACCTTAGTTGTTCACTCAAACAACCTTGTTGATTCATGTTCTTTAACATGATATGCCTAGTTAAACTTTAATATGATGTAAGCCAAACTCCCTAGCCGCTTATGAGATAATCTATATAAAGAGAAATAATATTTGAATCTATATATAAAAAAAAAAACTAATTCTTAAAGAAAATATGCAAGATTGCACAATCTGAAACTGGTAAAAAAAGTTTATTAGAAAAAAATTGTAAAAAAAAGTAAGTATTCTTCAATTTTTAATTGTGTTATTAATTTTTAAGAAATAATAATATTATTAATCACTTGTATTGATATGACATATATACATTTTTTAAAATAACTTCTATAGTAAATTTTACTATTTTAGATTACATATATTAACGTAACACATATTTAAACGATAATTATTTAAATAAAAGTTTTACGTGCAATTATCTTTCTATATTTTTTTTATACATTCTACTAATGTAAATTGACAACATTATTTTTTTTTATATTGTCTTGGTTAATCACATTTATTGAGCAAGCAAAAAAATATGCAAATTTGACTGTACGTAACCAAACTTTTAGATGTTGTTTAGATAATTAGATAAGATAAGATGATGTGATTTTAAATAAAAATTGAAAGATAAATATAATATTATTTATTATTATTATTTTAAAATGAAAAATATTAAATTATAATTAAAAAAATAAATTATTTATTATATTTTATATAAGAATTTGTAAAAAGTATAATAATATGATGGATGATGCTAGGGATCCCGATTGCATCCTGTTATTTTTTTTTTTAAATTTTTTTACATGATTTTAAGTAATTATTTTTAAATAATATTGTGATTTTTTTGTAATTTTAAAAAATATTTTAAGATGTTAAGAAAATCACATAAAAAACATGTTCTTTTACATAAGTTTTTAACATCTTGAAATATTTTTTAAAAATATAAAAAATATAACATTATTTAAAAATACTTACTTAAAAATCGTATAAAAATACTAAAAAAAAAAAAATGGGGATCCCAAACGACAGGACAAAAAACAATTCCCTAATATGATTAGAGTACTAGCATTGGTCTTATTAAAAACATATCAAGATTTGATGAAAAGTATAAATTTGATGGGAAGTACACATCTCCACAACTATAACTTTACATTTGATTTATTATTAAACTCATCAAAATAAGAATATAATTATATATTTTTTTAACAAGAATATTTTTAAATAATTTTTCATATTTTATAATTATATTAATTATATGTATATTAATAATTTAATTTAATTTAATTTTTAAATTATTTTTTTCAACATTTTTTTAAAAACTAAAATAAAAAATAATAATAAACACATTTATTTCATCATACACAAGAAAAGGAATACTCCGATCTTACCACCAGCTTTTATGAGTTTGGTTGGGGGGCTTCATTCCATGATGCGCCTAGGTGGCCTTTCAAGTTCCAATAAGCGTTGTTGCAGTGTATTATTTAGTAATGCTACACATAATAATGATCGTTAAGTAATCACTTTAAAAAATATTAGAATTTATTATGTATTAAATTTTTTTTTTATATAAATCTCATATTTTACTCATTCTTTTCAAAATGATTACGCGATAATTATACAATTCATCAAGATTGTGCAAAATTTTCGACATTCAACTTTCGGCTGACTTTTGTTCCGATTCTGACTCTAATTAGAGTCGAAAGTCGGGAGTCGGAGTTGAAGTCGAAATTGTTCCGACTTTGAAGTCAGAGTTCAAAATCAAAATCGGAACCAGAGCCAATGAGGGTTCCGAATTTTGACTCTGAACTTTGACTATATAAAGATTATATATTATATATTGTAAACTAAGTAAGAGGCACCTAAATAGCCTAATGGTTAAGGCGCGTTTTGGCATAATGTTTGGCATGACCCCCCTTTCTCTTTTTCTATCTTTTTTTTTTTACAAAATATCGAACAATGCCGTTTGGGACGGTATATATATAAAATGACAAAAATCCTAATTCTACACATTTCAATTTCTCTCTTCAGTCATCCCTTCCCCATTGCACCTCTACCGAATGCCCATATATTGAAAACCTAACTCTAAGACTGTAAGTTTGCATTTGTGCAACATATCAAATCATCAACGTATCAGGGTGTCCAACAGATATGGCTTTGGACGGAGCAAGTTTTGCTTTGGACGATGTCGATTTCGATAGATATGGCTTTCGTCATTGGTGACTTCATCGGCGACAAATTAACCAGAGTAAGGGTTAGGGCGTCGACGATAATTACATTCAAATTGAAATGGAGGTTTTCTTCGTCGGCGAAATTGAACGATCGAATCCTTCAAACTGAACGATCAAAACCTTCAAATTGAACGTCGCGTGGAGAAAAATTTCGATCGAATTTGGATCGGAGTCAAACTCCCACTTCATTTCGAAGTCGGAGTCGGAGTCAGAACTGTATTTTGACTCTGATGGTTGTCAGAGTCGAAAATTCCGAATTCCAATACCGTCGGAGTCGGAGCACACTCCTACAATTCACTATTACAAATATTATTCATATATTTATATGATTTCTATGGCTTACGTTGCTCATAAAATCTTAACATTTTTTATGCTTTTGCTCTTGAAGATGGAAAGGGGAGACCATTCGAGAGAGCATCAAGCGATACGAAGACTTTCTTGCTTTACATCTATACCTGAAGCCTGGGCATAAGGTTTGTTCAGCCTTGGTTCATGGAACCTGCAGAAACTCATGACAATATAAATATGAAAAAAATAAAAAAAAATGAGATAAAGAATGTGGTAAAATAAAATATATTAAATAAATATTTTAGTGGGTGAATAAGTAATTCTTTAAATTTGAAGAGTGTAGTTAAGTTTATTATAGTTCAAAATTAGATATAAATATTTTAATGAAATTAATATAAAATTATTTTTAATATAAATTATTAAATTTATATGTAATGAGTTATTTGATGAGAACACTACTGCGCTAACATAATGATAGTGCAAACTACCCGTTAAAATACTTCCAATTTTTCATCGTTTAGATGCATGCAACAAAGCAAAAAACAAGGGTTGTCCCTATAATTTTTCAAACATTTACCTGCCCCTATCTGTTCAAATGGTGGTTCGACTTTTGAAATTACCCACCTCCCCAAGGACCTTCGTTTCACAAAAGATCCAATCAAAACCCAACCAGAACGCAGAGAAGACACCGAGATAGAGAGATAGAGATAGAGAGAGAGAGAGAGAGAGAGTGAGGTTGGTGGTGAAGGTTATGACGATGGACAGAGAAAAAGAGAGAGAGATAGAGTTAGAGAGTGCAATGTACACTAACTGCTTGCTGTTAGGGCTGGATCCGGCCGTTATCGGAGCCGGAGGCTCCAACGGCAATCCTCGCGTCGGACTCTTCCGCCACTCCAACCCCAAACTGGGCGAGCAGCTCCTCTACTTCATCCTCTCCTCCCTCCGTGGCCCAATTCAATCCGCCAAAGTACCATCTGCCTCTCACACTGTTACCTACATCTGCTATTCTCTTATTTGTATTTGTTGGCTACTTCGATCTGTTTTGTTTTTGTCTCTCTGCTTCTCTAATCTTTTCGGGATCTTTCCAGGATTTCGATAAGGTATGGCCAATCTTCGACTCCGCGCAATCGAGAGATTTCCGAAAGGTAACGAAATCTGGATGCTGTTATTCTTTTACTGTTATTATTATTTTTTTTTGCATTATTTTGGTTGAATCTGACATACTTCTCGGATATTGGTTGCCTTAGGTTGTGCAAGGGATAATTAGCGAACTCGAATCTCAAGGTGCGCTTCCGAGGAGCAATTCGAGGGTTTCCTCTCTCGCCACGTGTTGCGGACCGAGGTTCGTTGGTGAAGCTTTTTGTTTTTTATGGTTTCTGTGCGCATTCTGCTTTAGAGTTATGTTCAGATTTAGTAGAATTGCTGTTGGCTGGTAAGAAAACTGAGGAAAGTAAAAGCATATGGAAGTAAAAGTCGAAGGTTTAAATTCTTTACGCCGTTTTACTGATTGCGGCTTAGCCAGATGATTGTATTTGGTTCAATTCAGTGGAAGTTTTGGTTTTGGTCCCAGATAAAATTTTATGAGTTGCAAGTATCTCTTAACCTTTTTTTTTTTTTTTTTTATACGTAGACGATTGTATTAATAGAATAGGCATAACCCAAGTACACAAGATGATATACAAGAGCTATCTAGGTCAAAGGTGGTTAGTACGATACAAGAAAATCATGAAAATGAAGACTATTGAAATCTATAGCTATGACCCATAATAATAGGGTACGGAAAAAGAAAGATTGAAGCTCTTCTATTGTTCGCTTCTTATCTTCAAATGTTCAATTATTGTGCTCTCGCCAAATGTACCACATAATGCAAATAGAGATCATCTTCCACATTGATTTGATAGGCGGTGTACCTCTAAGAGATGTTCAACAATCCAATAACTCAACCACTATGGTAGGCATTACCCAGTTCAAGTCTACTCAGTTGAAAACTTTGATCCATAGGCATCGAGCTGTCTCACAATGTAGCAAGAGGTGATCCACAGACTATCCAAATTTCTTACACTTGCAACACCAATTTGTGATAATAATCCGGTGCTTATGTAGATTATCAGTGGTCAGAATCTTGTCCAGGGCAGCTGTCCAAGTGAAGAAAAGTGCTTTGGTGGGGTCTTATTTCTCTAAGGCCCCGTTTGTATTCAAAACTCATCTAAACTCATTTTCATTTCATCATTACACTTTTATAATTTTTTATACAAAACATAAATTTCTATACACTTTTTTTAAATCTCAATACACATTTTTCAAATTCCAATATACATTTTTCAAGTCCCAAAATAATAATAAAATTAAAAAATAAACTAAATTTATCTCAACTCATCTCATCTCCGAATTCAAACGGGGACTAAGTTTTCCTCCAAGGAAAGTGAGTATTCGGTAAAAATGTAAGGGATTTATAGAATGATCGAACTGAGAAAACACCTTTACCCGCTGGAGTCCACCAAACCTTGTCGGCTTGCATTCCATTCGACTTCACGAAATAAACAGGCTAAAAAAAGCCTCAGAGTTGTCAACTGCCTAATCTTGAGCCACTGTACCAAATGTGACATTCCATTGAACTTGGTCGCTTGATCAAATCATGAGGTTCGCCACAGAAGCTTCTTGATCACAAGCCAACCAGAAGTATCTCTAACTTAACTAGATCATCTTCTTTTTATAACAAAAAACTAGATCATCTTCTTAATTAAGAAGAGGCTACTGTTTTGGCATTGAAGCGAGAAGTAATAGTCGAGCCCATGTATGGGAATTATGCCAGATGCTCGTTTATTATTTGAAGCAGTCACTAAGTGTTTCTTTGGTCCTTGAATAACACAAAGGATGAGGTTGGATAATCATTTTGGGTTTGCACTAAATTATTGTTTAGTAACATTTTGCTAGAAAGCGCCAATCTCGTTATTCATGATTCTTGTGAACAAGCACGTAGACACTCATGCCTCTGTTTTTGTATAATTTTTTTTTAGATAGATAATCAAAAGGACTTCATTAGTAGAAAAAAGCTAAGTTCAGGTACACCGGAAATATACTTGAGAAAACTTAGCTTGAGGTTATAAGAGAAAGTAGAAGTTCATGGACACTAAATCCGTTACAAATAGAACTTGCCCAAGAAAACAAAGTTCTATAGAAGATCTTTAGTTCCTCCAATATTCTTTTGTTTTTATATGTACAAAAAAGATGATAAGAAGAGAATATGAGAAGTTCGGTAAGCAGAATAGTTGACAGAGATCGAAAGATCTCACAAGAACTGGCCAGTTAACTTCTTTGAGACATTTGATTCCTCCAATATTCTCTCACAATTTTCAAATTTTTTTGTATTTCTCTTTCTCCAAATGCACCAACACATACAAATGGGAACCATAAACCAAATGCCACCTAAGAGTTACTTCGGAGGCCTCTCCAACTTGCTAGGAGATCCACCAAGCGAAGAGGCATGACCCAAGAAAAGCTAAGCCTCGTGAAAAAATCATCCCACATGTTCCTGGCCACATCGCAGTGGAGGAGTCAATGATCTACTGATTCCTCATGATTTTTGCACATACCACACCAGTCTAACACAATTATGCGGCGTTTTCTCAGATTATCTGTAATAAGGATTTTGTCCAATGCTACTGTCCACACAAAAAAAGCCGCTCTCGAAGGAGCTTTCGTTTGTCAAATACTCTTCCACGGGAACTTGGGAGAATCGGGGTTAGAAAGGACTCGGTAGAAAGAGCTAACTGAGAAGATATCTTTCTTAGAGTGTTTCCACTACAGCTTATCCCTAGTGCCATCCGGGAAAATGAACGAGTACAAAGTCGCAAAGAAATCTAGAAACATCTCCATCTCCCAGTCTTGGGTATCGTTCACAAAATCTATATTTTATCGAGGAGTGCCATTAGAAAGGACCACAAGATTTGCTATAACTACATCCTTTTCTCTTGCGAGATTAAAATAGCAGGGAAAAAGTATTTAAGGCTATTGTGACCGCCACACTCATTATCATACCAGAATCTGATTTGCAAACCATCCCCTACCACAAGTACCACAAGATGTTCATGACCTCTAAATATCTTCCAATGTCTCCTTATAAACTTCCACAAACCCATCCCATGTGTGCCTAGCAGTAGCACCTCATTTGAACACCAGCCTCCCCAAGACACTCCATATTTTGAATTTATAACCGATTTTCAAAGCGACTCCCTTTCATTTTGGTATCTCCAGAACCATTTACCCAATAAAGCTTGATTCAATTTCACCAAATGTCGAATCCTCAATCCTCCCTCGGTTATTGGAGTGCACACCGTTGGCCAATTAACCAAATGAAATTTGAACTCCTCCCCCATGCCGCACTACAAGAAATCTCTTTGTAGCTTCTCAATACGATTAGCTACCTTTGAGGGAAGCGGGAACAAAGACAAATAGTGGGTGGGTATGCTTGATAGGGTACTTTTAATTAGTGTTATCTTTCCCCTTTTAGATAAATATAACCTTTTCTAGGTGGCCAATCTGCGCTCTATCTTTTCTATCACCCCATTTCAAATCTGTTCAGATTTAAAGGAGGCTCTCAAATGTAAACCAAGGTAGGTGAGGGGTAAAGAGGACACCTGACAACCCAGCAAAATAGCCAAATTCTTTGCTTCCTGAACAATCCCCACTGACACTAGTGTAGACTTAGGAAGGTTGATTCTCAGACCTGATGCAACTTCAAAGCAAAGAAGCAGCCCCCTCAAAGCTTGTGCGCAACAAAAGATGAGGGTATCATCAGCAAATAAAAGGTGGGATATAGTAAGATCACCGTTCCCTACTGGAAAACCATGGAGTAACCCCGCATCCACCACACATTCAATCATCTTGTTTAAAGCTTCCATAATAAATAAGAACAGAAGCGGAGATATAGGATCCCCTGTCTCAAACCATAAGAGGATTCGAAGAAGCCCACCGGCGAGCTGTTTACCAACATGGAGAAACGAACTGAAGAGATGTAAAATTCTATCCATTTTTGCCATTTCTCTCCAAAGCCGCATCTTGAAAGGAAGTCCTAGTAGGAATCGCCAATTAACATGATCATAAGCTTTCTCTGTATCTAATTTGCAAATCAAACCGAGTTCTCGAGATTTAAGGCGTCCATCCAAAATTTCATTTGCAATAAGGACCGAATTTCATTTTCCACTACCGAACTCAATCTGTTTGCAAGCAATTTAGAGAGGATCTTATACACCCCATTCACAAGTCTAATGAGGCGGTAGTCCCTAATGTCCATAGACCCCATCTTTTTAGGCGTGAGTGCTAAAAAAGTAGTATTAATGCTTTTTTCAAATCTAGCACTGGCCTGAAAATCATGAAAGACTTGCATAAGGTTTTCCTTGATCACCTCCCAACAAATTTGAAAGAAACTCAAAGTAAATCCATTTGGGCCAGAGGCCTTATCACTAGTCATGCCTTTGATTACTTTTCTCACTTCATCCTCTGTAAACGGCCTTTTTAACCAACCTGCTGCCTGGTGATCTATTGTAGACAAAGATAAGCCATCCACCTTTGCACGCCAATTGTGCTCTTTCGTTAACAATTGTTGATAATACTGTTCCAAATGGTTCCTGATAGTCATCTGATCTGATGAAGCTACCCCATCTACCACTAGGGAATCTATAGCATTGTTCCTCCTATGAGAATAAACCACTCTATAGAAGAATTTTGTGCACTTATCCCCCTCCTTAAGCCAAAGCGCCCTTAATTTCTGTCTCCAAGAGATATTTTCCATCATAGTTACTCTTTCGAGTTCAGCGACTACTTGATTCTTGCGCATTTTCTCAGTTTCTGATAGGGTTCTAGCTTCCTCCTCACCCTCCAAGTTTTGTAGTTCCTCCACTAGAGAGCATCTTTGCCGGTTCACATTGGCAAAGACTTGTTTGTTTCATTGCTTCAAATCTTGTTTTAAGGCTTTCAACTTTTTTGCCATGATGTAACTAAGGTGGCCTTCAAAGTTGTAAGAGGTCCACTATAGTCTAACCTTGTCTATAAAACCATCAGATTTAAGTCACATATTTTCAAATTTAAAATACCTTCTACTGCCATGGATCCCTCCACAGTCTAGAATAATGGGAAAGTGATCATAACATAAACGCGGTAATTTTCTTTGAGCTACATCTGGAAAATGTGACTCCCATTCCGGGGTTAGCAAAAAACGATCAATCTGCAATCAAGAAGTGCATACTCGGTTGTTAGACAACATGAGAGTACCTCCCATTAAGGGAATGTCCATGAGTTTTTGTTCTGCAATGAAATCAGAAAACTCCCTCTTGGCTAGAGAAATATGAGAGGCTCCCAACTTTTTGCTCGGGAAGCTAGTGATATTAAAGCCACCCCTGATACAGCTTGGTAACGCCCACCATGTTAGACAGCCAGCCAACTCATCCCACAATTGTCTTCTTTCCGAATCTAAGTTTGACCCATAAACTCGAACGAAGGCCCATTTGAAACCGTCCTCTTGATTCACAAAGGAACAAGTGACAGTGTAGTCACCCACACACTCCTTCACCCTTTCTACCACCCTTGTGTCAAACATGATTAGGACACCCCCAGATGCCCCTCTTGCAGGCAGGTAAGACCACCCAACATGTTGTCCTCTTTATAAACTACGAACTAGAGGACTTGTAATAATTTCCAGCTTGGTCTCTTGTAAACAGAGAATATCTCCCTTCCATTCTCTAAGTAAATTCCTCACCTGGAGCCGCTTGTTTAGAACATGCAGCTCCCTTACATTCCATGATATTATTTTTGGTTTTATGGACCAACTGACTTACCCCTCCCTTTAACACGCTTCCGACTAGAGCTCTTTTCTTTTCCATCATCTTTCATATCCCAAGTAAGTCTTTTGAGTTCACGATCCTTCTTCTTTGTCGAGTGACTAGAATGTTCAGAACTGGATTGCATATGCGCGGCCTCGGCGACGGTAAGAAGGGCCAAAAATTTTGCTTCAAAACCCGCATAAGCAAATTCAACAATATTTTTGATGCCCCATGTTGTCTTGACAACCCAATCTAGTTCCTTGAGAGAGTTCAGAGGAATGGGATCATCCTCTCCTTCCTTAGGGGTCTCATATAAGACCAAAGCTCCTTCCCCACATTCAGTATCAACGCCTGACATAACAGGAGTAGTTAACAGAGGCATCCATTTTGTCACCATGAAATCAGGAGCCACCCTTGAGAGCACCGGAGGTGTAACATCAACCGCCGGCGACAAGGAAACCACAATCGATGTCGGAGGTGTGTCGTTAGCCGCTGGCAACTTTGTTTGTGCAGGAACAGAGGAGTTTGCTTCGACGTCGGCGACACACTCGCTGCTTGATACACTCACATCGATGGGCCCTAGCTTCAACAAGCCTGTTATTGTAGGAAAAGCTTCCAGCATAGCTTCCACAGTCAGTGCAACAACCTGAGAAGTTGTTGGCGGTGTTTTTGAGAGCCCACTTGTCGATGGGCCTCCCCCTCTGGCCTAGCTTCTTCGTCCAGGCTTGGTCGATGGACACGAGCTTTTCCATCAGCTCTTTGCCTTTGGGTTGAGCAATAAGACCCAACGAAGGACCCAAACCCACATGAGACCCAATGGGTATTCCAGAAGCGATGGACTGCCGCTGGGGTTGGGCCTTGACTCCATGGCCTCGTATGTTGTGTCGGCCACAATTTGAGCCCAAAATCGCCTCCCCTTCTACCCATCCCTTAATGCACCGTATCATCCCCTTCACATTAACTACCAAAATTTCTAAGTTGCTTTGCATTTCAACTAATTCCTTCAGAAATGTTTCCTTGTTCGTCCCGATAGACCATCTACCATCACCTTTGCCACTCTGGTCTCCTGCTGGAAGAAGGATTGCCTTCTCTGCATTATGCACGTCTCGAGGGCGTTCCAGAGCCTCTCTGTACGACCTGTTTCTAGGTGCGAACCCTGTACTCGTCGGCTTCACCCTTCCTACCTCCACCAACGACGTCGCAAGCCTCACCCATCCTATGCCATTACTATCTCTCGGTATGAATAAGGAATTTTGGCGACCTCCTCCACAAAACTCCACTAAAGTCTTGAAAAGGCCATTGAGGTTAAAGCACCTCTGAAAGGTGTAACCTTTGCTTCCATCCTAGTAAGCAGAATAGAAGCCCTTATCCCTAGCCTTGTTACCCTCTTCCAGAGCTTTCGAAAGCCATTTGGACGTGTTTAGACTCATCCTAAGAGTTTTAACAATCCTCCGCCCTTTCTTTGTAACGAGCACTGCTTGCCCATCTCGCCGGACCTCAAATACCTTCAACTCTGACACAACCCGCTTCATAATGAACACCACTCGAACTCACAACACCACTTGTACTCGTCTGCTACTAACAAACCATCATCGAAGACGATGGCGAGCCAAAGCTGTGAAGAAAAAGAGCCAGATGTACGGAGAGAAAAGAGACTAGGAGAGAGACTATCCCTTTGTTTTTGTATAATATACTTTTGAGAACTTTAAAGTGCTTAAATTTGTGTTTCTATGATGGTAGCTTTGGATACAAGTGAAATAGATCATAAGCTTTCACTCGTTGATTGCAGGTTTGTTGAGCTCTTGTGGCAGCTTTCTTTGCATGCCCTGCGAGAGGTTCATAGGCGGACTTTTGCAGCTGATTTAGCCTCTAATCCACTGCCTGCATCATTGACAGACGTAGCCTTTTCACATGCAGCCACACTGCTTCCTGTAACAAAGGTACTAGTGTTTTTCATTTTTTATTTTTATCTATTTTTCATCACAATGTGAACTACTTGAAGGCAGTGATAGCCGGTATCCAGACTGGTAGTCTCTGAATTGACAAAATTCATAAGTATGGCTGCATTCCTGTGGGGTTTGGGTCATAATGAGGTATTTGACATGGTTAAAAAAGAAATACATTCAGACCTCTCGTTTCCCCTCATTCTTCTTTTGGATATCTTATTTTCTCTGTTCTAACATTATAGCCCTTTGTTGAATTATTTTCTATTGTTGTTTTATACACTTATAAAAAAAAAAAATTTATTTTCTATTGTTATAAAAGGGCAGATAATGAATAATGTAGTTACACGTTCTCAAGATATGCATTGTACTGTAGGCGTTGGGTCTCTCTTGTTAGCATCCACCCAACATTTAATAGCAGTAATCTGTCTCATGTCTTCAACAGGCAAGAATAGCACTTGAACGGAGGAGGTTTCTTAAGAACGCAGAAACTGCAGTACAACAACAGGCCATGTGGTCCAATTTGGCTCATGAAATGACCGCAGAGTTTCGTGGTCTTTGTGCTGAAGAGGTATATTGAAACTCATTCACATTCTTGGACTGGGGGCTTTTGTTTAATAACTAGAAAATTAGAATTTTTTTTATTTTTGCATGCCTCTTTAGATTTTTCCTTAACGTTTTTTCATGAAAAACTTGGACATAGGCTTATTTACAGCAAGAGCTGGAAAAACTGCATGACTTGAGGAATAAAGTTAAGTTGGAAGGGGAACTCTGGGATGACCTTGTATCTAGTTCAAGCCAGAATTCCCATTTAGTTTCAAAGGCTACTCGCTTGTGGGATTCTATATTAGCTCGAAAAAGTAAGTACCGTATGATTGTAGCTCTTTCTGATTTTAGTAAGAAAATTCGAATTATATCATTGGGTCCTTAATTTCTTGAAGTTTATCCATATCGTTTAGCAGTTTATACCATGTATGGAAGGATTAATCCCTTTTTTTTTATAAGTATGGAAGGATTAATCCTTACATCTTCAAAATTGTATTCCTTCTGTTAATTGTATTCCTTCTTTCAAGATCTAGATCTAGAGTAGCGGTCAGAGTTAGGCCTGTTTATCCGGGCCGGGTTGTACCCTGCCCGGTTTGAAATTTTATTTATTTATTAATACTTTTAAATTTTTTTAAAAAAATTGTTTAAGGAAATTTTGAATCCGGGTTCCGGATTCTCAAATCCGGAACCCGGATGAACACCCCTAGTCAGAGTTATATGCTGCTGGGGAGAGTTTGTTGCTAATACAAATGGTTATTGTCCCTTTTTTTTTTATAAGTTCTTGTTTCATATCAGCTCCTTCGTACAGTTGGTGCAAACTACAATGATACATTCTTAAGTATTTGTGCCTGTTGACTTGTGAGTTGAGCTGGAGATCCTAGCGTAAGAAGGTGGTCTTGGTCATAATGTTTCAATCTCTTCTCATAATTATTTCATTTGTGGTCTCTGTGTGAGGTTATTATTGTTCATTATCATATTTATCTCGAGGCTTTCTGAGGTTGGTTTTATCATCAATGTTCTGGCCGTAAGGACATGGGAATAACTGGAAGATGGGGTGAACTATCTTTCCATGTAGGCTGACATTTTTGTTGGGAAACTTTTTTTTCCCCCTTGGCTTCTGAATGAACAGAAGAATTGAGAATTTTGTGTTTTTCCTTTTGGATCTTGCTCTACCTTCCTTCTATTTCAGAATTATTCTCTGATCACCTTAAAGCTCATCACATTCATGTACAGGTCAACATGAAGTTCTTGCTTCGGGCCCTATTGAGGACTTGATAGCTCACCGTGAGCATAGGTAATTATGCATCCACATCATTATGAGTCTGTCTCTTAGATCCCCCTTTTCTCCAACTTACCTACTCATCCATAAAGTTTCCCTTTTCAGGTACCGCATTTCAGGATCATCTTTGCTTTCAGCTATGGATCAGAGCTCCCAAGTTCCTTATTCAGATGCCTTATCTGTTGAACCTGGTGACCTACCTTCAACATGGATGGATGACAAAGAGCAGGGTGATGGATCATATGTCAACGTAAATAGGGGAAGGCTGAAGAAGAATGCAGATTCATCCCATTCACAAGTAAATGATGAAACGCTTTCTCGAGTAGATGATAGAAATGGAAGAGCCCAGCCCACCGTTGATGTGGCTGAAATCATCAGACGGTGGACGCATGCCTTACAGCGTATTCATAAGCAGTCACTTCATCTGGTATGCTGTTTTCTTTATTCAAGTAATCTACCACAATGGAAAATTCTTTATTAGCCACTAGCTTTGTTTTTATGGCGACACCCACTCAAGCAGCCTCCGTTGTACACTTTCTCTTTCTCATTTATGTTATGTAAAGCTCTCTAGGAATATGCTTAGGCATACGCTTTATAGAAGTCTTTTTTGAGTATTAATCTGCATGTTTGGACTGCATCATCGAATTTGTCACCCCTTGGAGACTTAATGGTGAACGAGATTGGCTCGCTTGATTTGTTATTGATGGAGATATTTTCCAGAGTGGACCAGAAAGGCCTCTTGTCTGAACTTGGAAGATTCCATTCTTTGATGTACCACACAATAGTTTGGTATATAAATATGATAGACCTCTGGTCTGCAAAAAATCATTTTCTGAAAAAGATTAATTTGGAGAACACCATCCCAATGAGTTAGTTATATTCTATTGCTGGTTGTGAAATAAGACGTTAATGTGCCTCTAACTGAAATATTGCCATTTGAATGTTTGTTCAATAGGCAAAAGCTAATAATGGAGAGGGTCCAGAAATCTTACGAAGCACACAGGATGGTGGTACAAGTGGCCATGCAGAGTCATTGGCTGCAACTCTTTCCGAGCATCAGCAACACTTAGCTAGCTTTCAGGTATGTGTGCACACCTATTCTCCATGCTATTCTTTCTTGATGTGTATTTGATGTAATGATGCCTTAGTTCTTCCTTCAGCCTGGATTTATAAGGTTTAGTGGAACTTCTTAGTTGAGGTGAAGATGGCTTATAATGCATATGCATATGTTCTCAATGCTGTTCTTTCTAGATGCATATTTGATGTCATGATACCTTAGTTCTTCCTTGAACCCGAATCTATAATTGATTAGTGGAACTTCTTAGTCGGGTGAAGATATGAAATGCATATTACCTGGGAAGTAATTTTGTCCTTTGAATTTACATTTAGAACCTTAGATGCATGGTAACATTTTTCTTTTTTGGTTTATGAACGTGGTGAAGCTCGTGCCTTAATAGAGTGCTTTCTTTGTAGGAGTCCACTTCTTGGGAAGAAGCAATCTGTGTTCCAAGCCTCACCGTTTTCTTTTTTTGTTTTTAATAATTTGGAATCATTATTCTGTCATTGATGTCCAATTCATTTTGTTTTTTATTTTAAATTTTGTATTTGTAGCAATGTTGGGAGTAGATCACAATGTAAGAAAGTGAATATTTATAATGCTTCTGTTTTTCGATGGTGAACTGTAATAGGACACAATTGATCAAAGAAATACAACCGTGGGATAGAGGGATATATGCATCTTTCCGGATTTTTTGTTACCAATGTAGACTTTCCCTTCAAATACTCTTCATGTGCAGGTGCTCATTAACCAACTGAAGGAAGTCGCTCCAGCTATACAAAAGTCAATATCAGAGTGTACAGAGAAAGTCCAGAGTATATCCTCCACTTTGCCTCCTATGACCAGACATCATGGTCAATTAATCTCACCCATTCAGGCTCAAAGCAGTGGAAGGACATTGGTAATTTTTTTTTACGTCGGTAATTTTTCAATGAGTGACTTATAATGTGGAAAGCCTTGCATCTGCTTTAATTTATCCAACCTTGATAATTTACCTATATAACTAGTATTAATTTTTTTTTTCTTCTGGAATATTCAGGAAAATGGTTCTGATGATGTTGCTGAGTTGACTGCAAAATTGTCTACCGTTCTGCTTGACAAGGTCTCAGCCAGTCCTCCTGCTTTAAAGCTCCCACAGTTGTTTAGCTTGACGCTAAATTCTTCTGGAAAAGGTGGAAATATGCAAAAAAGAAACACTTCAGCTCATCAGACAAACCAAATCGAAAATTTTTCGGAAAGGAAATCTCTTGACCAGGCTCTTGCAAGGAATCTAGTTGAAAATACACCTCATGGTTACTGCATCTGCCCTGCTTCTCCATTCATGCCCCTATGGAATACAAGCTTATTTGCTTTTAAGGCATTCTTATTACCTATTAGAAACAGACCTTTGCAAACAACTTTAGACATATTGTGGTTTTGATTATAAATATGGATGTTTTTGCAGATAGCGATAATGCTTATGTTCAGAACTTGAAGAGATCTGTAAGAGAAGCTGCTCTATCGATGAAGTCATGCAATTCAGAATCGTTACGAGACAGTCATTCTGATAAAAGCTCTGAACACTTCTTTGTACCTCTTTCAACAACTGGATTTTCTCATTTGGGCCTGGAAAACAAAGCATCTTCTTTTAGGAGTAAAAGGTTGTTTGTATCTCAAGCAGACAAATGTCTGCTTGAGAATCGAGCTTCTGACGGTAGTGTCAAGAGCAAGTATGATGAATTTCCTGACATGTTAAATGATTTGGATTCACTCAATGAATATGACAGCATAAGTGGGTTTCTCTCTGTGAGCGACTCAAATTGTGCTGCTTCTGATGCACAAAGGTCGTTTTATGACTTTGAAGAGTCTCAGGAGCAGGTGTTCTCGCCTCCTTTGCTAATGGACACGTCACTGTTTGCAGATTCTTATGAAGACTTACTTGGTATGTTGTTTTGGCCACAAACTGTTCCAGTGTTAGGCATTTACGTGTGGATTTATCACTAGTTCAGCTCATTCTAATACTGAATGCTTTACTTTTAGCATGTAATATGCATGTATTGTACTGCGATCATGTTAGAACCACTGATCCTTTAAAAAAAAAAAAAAAAAAAACGAACAAAGCTATCATAATTACATTTCTTTCCCATTCTTTACCTTTGCCCAACTCTAGTGAGGAAAACTAGTCTGAATTATTTCCCATTTAGAGATTTCATTGTTCTGAAAGTCTGTTCCATTGTGTCACAGCTCCACTGTCAGAAACCGAAACAGCTTTAATGGAGCGTTGAAACAGATGTTTGAGGAACCTTCCACATATTTTCCAGCCGGATGATTTAGTTGCTGTGTTGGCATATTCATTCCTCATTATTTTTGTATGACATGGTGCTTCCTTGCTGTTCTGTAAATTCTGCCCACTTACTCACCGCATTTCTTTATCCCATTGTTGGGAGCGAACTATACACGCTTGACAGAATTTTATACACGCTTGACAGGTGTATGAAGTGAGATGGTCCTAACATATTGGGATGCTGACTGGTTCTCTCATAGGGCAAAATCCAAACCCGACCGATACGGTCCAGAAACTATCCCTTGCAGTATTGTTTGTAAATGCTACGTAATAAGAGAATTGCGGCATCCCATGGCTAGAGGTAGAAGGTGAAGCTTGTTTTTTTCTTCTTTTTTTACCCTAACACTCATTCTAATAGCATCTTGTAGCGCATGAATATTGCAGATACTTTAAGAATGATAAATTTACCCTTTAAGAGCTGGATCTACTTTTCTTGTTTTTTGAGTAGATATCTTTGATTAGTTTAGTCATGTGATAAATATACTAACCAACCTTTTTAGGGCTGTTATTTTGCTAATTTCATCATGTTACTTTCATCTTATTGTGTAAGATGAGTTACATTTATCATTATTGGGTGAATTTTTTAAATAATTTTTTTATCATCTAAAAATAATAATAATAATGGTGCCATATTTTACATAATGGAATAAAAGTAGGATGTGAATATGATTTATAGCATTATTTGCTCGGAAAATGGTGATCACAATTATCCGTAATCAATCTCATATACTTGCAGAGTGTAATTTTCAATTTCAACCCCCACGACTTGGCTACGTATGTATGTAACAGCTGGGTCCAAATAGGCTGCCTGCCAAATACTTTTCCCACTTTGACTCGCGCTTTGGCGTAACATATGGGTGTTCGGAATTTTTAATTTTTTGCAAAGCAACATTTATTTAAATTGAAAATATAAATATAAAAATAGAGATTCTGACAAACAACAAATATAATAATACAACAAGGAATTTGTATATATATATATATTGCCATATTTATCGATCAAGAGTTCTGAATTTTGGGGATTGACTTTGAACCTCCTCCTCTATGGCTGGCACGGTCTTGGATGTGTTCCTGATGTGGTCTTCTCAACAACTTGGTAATTATTATTGTTATTATTATTATTATTATTATTATTATTATTGGTCGGAGCGATGATTCTTAATTTCTTAGGTACAGGCTGCCTCTCATATCGAGGATATATATGGCAAAAAATTTTCGTAAATTTGATTTTGATCTGTGATTTCAGATAAGAATGTCAAACGTCTGCTTAATTTTTGTCCTGTCCTCGGTTCCATACTTTGTCATTACAGTGCGTTGCTGTGTTTTATTTCTCTCGGATTATTAAATATTAAGACTATGGTTTCGTTTGGATTGAAAGATAAGATGAATTGAGATAAATTTAGTTTATTTTTTAATATTATTATTATTTTAAAATTTAAAAAAATTTAATTGAAATTTGAAAAAATTGTATTAAAAAAAAAAAAGTGTATTAAAATTTATATTTTATATGAGAAATTAAAAAAGTATAATGATGAATTAAGATGAGTTCTACTCACTCTTTAATTCAAACAGAAATATATATATATATATAAAAGATAATGTATCAAAATCTTGAACACAAATCTAAATGGATAATCCTAATCAATAATCATTTATTATCAAACATGCAATATATTAATTTTAATAATTTCTTGTACAAAATGAGAGGCATTTGACCATTACGAAAATTAATATGTTATTTAAGGTTTGTTATTTTTAATTTGGGTCGTAAACATATACTTACTATATATATATATATATATAAAAGAACACAAAATATGAGACTAGTGAGAAGTGTTGAAAATAATTATAAATAATAGTAAAAAGTAGAAAAAAAAATAATAAAATAATATTAAAAAATAGTAAAAAATAATAAATAGTAATATAAAGTAAGTGAAAAATAATAATAAAATAATAAATATTAATGAAATATTTTGAAAATATCTAAAATGTTCTTAATAGCCAAATGCAATTTAAGAGCATTGGCATTAATCTCATTAAAATAAATAATCAAATTTTGATAAAATATACAAATTTACACACATATAAAAAAAAATTCGTCATATTTAATTAAATATGACGAAAAAAAAGTGTGAGGAATAGCATAAAAATACTTTTTACTTAATTTTTAAATAATAAATTATCAAATTTTATTTTGATGAGATCAATATCAATGCTCTAAACATAGTCTAATTAATCTAAATTTGTATCCACTATAATTTTCTTAATCGGATAATAATTCCGACAATTTAAATGAGAAATGTTTGTGAAATCTTTGGCATGTAAAAAATGATGCAAAAATGCCCAAATTTCAATGAAATTAAAATATTCGAATCATAATAGAATCATAATTCCTTATATTCAGATAGGATATAACTCGAAGAATAATGATCACTGATTAGAATTCAAGCCTCTAATCAAAACCAACCCTTTACCCTTGTCCCCAAAATTTGTAAAATTTATATTTTATGGTAATTACTTCTAAAGTCTCAGACTCTTGGCGCGTGCTTTGTAGGGTAGAGAGGTCTTTGAAGTCTGAAGTGGAATTTCGTACTCTGGGACCTAGCAGTCGACAATGGATTGACAAAACCCACGCCCACTAGAGTGGCGCGTGGGTAGTTTCTATTCTTTTTGGTTAAACTATAAGTACGGTTTTAACCTTTTTTTCTCCCCCAAGTGGCGCTTCTGTTGGAAGTTATTGGGGGTTAGTTTAGTCACATAAGGCATCTGATCCTAGAGAAAGTTAAAAAAGAGAACACGATTAAGGACGGTCTTGATGGGGAAGATATTGCCGAGAAAGTTGAGAGGAGAAAGTGAGAAAGACGATAGAAAAAGGAAAATATCAATAGCAATAATTTTGGCTATAACAAAAATACAACGCCACCACCAACAACAGCCAGAGATTTCTGTTCTCTAAAGACCACTTTTTCTATTTTTTTTGGATTTTATCTCTCCCACCCTTGGACAGGAGTAGCTGTACTTTCTCTGTGAGTATGGAGAAATAATCCTCTTTAGATTATTGTGGTTTGCTTCTCCCTTTATTTCTTTTTTTGTTATCCGATTTCTCTCTCTTTTCTGGTTCTCATTTTTGTGTTTACAACTCCGAATTTAATGTTTTTTTCGAATTTGTCTTCTCTTTGTTAAGGTTACTTTTTAATGGAGAATGCTATCTGGGTTTTCTAGATCATACCCAGATCTCAATTCTAATCGATCGAGCTGAATAGCATGCACATCTTGGGAAAGCTGAAGAAAAGAGAGGGAGAGGAAAAGAGGTGAATATTCCTTATCGCTTTCCCTTTTAAGTTGGTTGATCAGAGAAGTCAAAGTTTCGGAGGATTAATCGAATGACCTGTTCATTTTTATTGTTTGATTGGTTTAAATTGGTTTTCTTCATCTGGGTTTTTCATTATAATTCCAAAGGTCACATTTCTCTTGGTGTAATCAGGGAAAATATCCCATTTCACTTTATTGAAATGAGGAAATCTAGCTTTTTTTTTTTTTTTTTTTTGTAATTAGTTTATTTAGAATTGGAAATATGTGTAGGCTGTGTGATTCTAAGCTTGGGATGTCTCTGTAGCGTTAATTTCTTATCGCGTAAAGTGGGTTTGATGTTTCTATTCCAGATTTCCCTCGTTTCGGTTGGACCATTTTCAAAATCAAGAAAAAGATTGACAAACTTATGAGGTGATTATCTCTTCAATGACATGCGGGGTGCTAGCTCTGGCTTGAATTTGGTTTAACACATTGCTCGACGGAGATTGGTCTGTTCTCTCTGTAATTGATGCTGTGTTTTGCTTGGGATAGTTTTCGACAAGTATTGGGTTCTCCAATTGCAGAAGGGAGCTTGTATTTTTCTATATTTGGTTCTTAAACTGCAAGAGGGAGGTTTTTTTAAATTTTCCAACATAAGTTATGATCAAACAGTTACTTAATAAGTTTCCACGCAAGTCCTCTAAGTCAGCTGAACATCGTGAAGGAGGGGGAATCTCTACCTCATCTTCAAATGCTTCTACCAGTTCCAGAAGCAGTGACTCAGCAAGTAATCTTTATGCGAACTCAGGCATTACATCTTTCTCAGGATTTGATTCGTCAAATATAGGATTAAATCATGGCGGTAAGCTTATGCAAGCTGTGAATTTAAAGCCGAACGGGAATCTGGCAGGTTCCCCGTACGAGGCTTTGCCTAGTTTTAAAGATGTTCCGAATACTGAGAAGCAGAACTTGTTTATTAGAAAACTCAACTTATGCTGTGTTCTGTTTGACTTTTCTGATCCAACGAAGGACCTTAAAGAAAAGGACATCAAGCGACAGACATTGGTTGAACTTGTGGATTATATTGCTTCTGCGAATGGGAAGTTCTCTGAAACAGTTATGCAAGAGATGATAAAGATGGTATCCATAAATTTGTTTAGAACTCTTACTTCTCCACCCCGTGAGAATAAAGTCTTGGAAGCATTTGATTTGGAAGAGGAGGAACCATCAATGGATCCTGCATGGCCTCACTTGCAAGGTGTTTATGAATTCCTTTTGAGGTTTGTGTCTTCACCTGAGACAGATGCGAAGTTGGCCAAGCGGTATGTTGATCACTCATTCGTTCTCAGGCTGTTAGATCTTTTTGATTCGGAGGACCCCAGAGAGAGAGATTACTTGAAAACAGTACTGCATCGTATTTATGGGAAATTTATGGTTCACCGACCATTCATCAGGAAATCAATCAACCACATCTTCTTTCGTTTTATTTTTGAGACTGAGAAGCATAATGGAATTGCAGAGCTGCTGGAGATTCTGGGCAGTATAATCAATGGGTTTGCTCTGCCATTGAAAGAAGAGCACAAGCTCTTTCTTGTTCGAGCACTTATTCCTCTTCATAAACCAAAATGCATACCAATGTACCACCAGCAGTTATCGTACTGCATAACCCAATTTGTGGAGAAAGACTGCAAACTTGCTGATACTATTATACGGGGTCTACTAAAGTATTGGCCAATTACAAATAGTTCTAAGGAGGTCATGTTCTTAGGTGAGCTGGAGGAAGTTTTAGAAGCAACTCAGCCTGCTGAGTTCCAGCGCTGTATGGTACCCTTGTTCCGCCAAGTTGGTCGTTGCTTGAGCAGTTCACATTTTCAGGTAGGTTGTTTACCAGTTTCTTCAGTTTCTATTTGTTAGTAATTCTTTCCCGTTCTAAATTTCTGAACTGACGACATGCTTCTATAGTGAATGTTATGTAAGGAGTCTTTAAGCTGGCACTGTCATTTTAAGTGCCTGTTTGGGATTGCAGGTGCTTTTAGTTGTGGACTTTTAATAAAAAGCTCTCATATTAAAAGTTATTTATTGTTTGATAAACATGCACCTAAAGAAGTTTTAAGTTGCATTTTTTTTTTAAACGTGGCATTAGTAGGAGCTTTTCAACAAAAGCTTCAAAATGATTCTTTTTTAAAAAACGGATAGTTCAAGTGATAAAGGCCTTGGGCTTAGGGGTATGCTCCCCCTAAATTTTAAGGTTCAAATCTCTTTGGGTGCAAACAATCTCTTGAAGCCATCAGACTAAGAGATTTTCCCTTGAATTACTTGATGTGCACTTGCAGGTTACTTTTTGCAGAGGGCCTGTACACCTTGGGATTAGTTGGGACGTTGTTTAGGACATCTGGTGCCAATTAAAAAAATTGTAGAGCTTTACTAAAAAGCTCTGCTATTAAAGAAGTTATTTATTGTTTGGTAAACATGCACCTAGAGCACTTTTCAAGTTAGTTGCGATTGTATTTTTTTTTTTTAATGTGGCATTAGTAGGAGCTTTTTAACAAAAGCTTCAATATAGTGTTTTTTTTTTAAAGTGGATTTTTTTTTTAGTTGCTTAAAGCACTTTTTATAAATTTACCAAACATTTTTTTTTTTTTAGAGTAAGAAGTGATTTTATTGATGTGAATGAAATAGACATAACTTATATACACAGGAAATATGCAGAAGATCGCTTAAATACATTTTAAGAGAGCTAAATTAAAGACAAGAACTCATGAAAATTGTTTCCATTAAGCACAGTGGTTGAAAACCATAACATAAGTGTGCGAACAAAAAACTTCTGAAGCTCCGCTATTGTGGCTCTCTATCTTCGAAGCACCTCACATTCATTTCTGACCAAATACACCACATAATACACAATGTGATCGTCTTCCATGCTGCTATAACCTGTGGACAACCTTGGATTCCCTTCCAACAAGAGAGTAAATCAACCACCTTCGACATCATGACCCAAACAACATCCACTCTTCTAAAATTTCCATCCTACAACTCTCATCACCTCACAATGTAACAGATGGTCCATGGATTCTCCCTGTTTTTTACACAAATAGAACCAATCCATCACAATGAGCCTCCGCTTCCTTAATTTGTCTGTGGTCAAAATGTTCCTAGGGGCTGTAGTCCACACAAAGAAAGCTAATTTGGAAGGCTTGCAAGACCTCCAAATGCTTTTCCATGAGAAAGATACAATACCTTGTGAAACCAATATTTTATAATATGCTTTTCTACTATATCTTATCCCCCTGTACTTTTTTTACTCCTGAGGAGTATATCAAGCTAAAAAATTCTGAAACCATAGACAATTCCAAATCATGAATATCCCTAGAGAATAGGATATTCCACTAATAGAAATCATGAGAAAATGCAAGCAAATCTGCCACCGAAGCCTCCCTTTTAACTACAATACTATAGAGAGCTGGGAAGGCTCTTGCCAAGGGATGCTCTCCACACCAAACATCATGCCTGAGAGCTGGGAAGGCCCTGGCCAAAAAATGCTCTTTACACCAAACATCATGCCAAAATTGGATTCTGGTGCCCACACCAACCACAAAATGGATGTTACTTTCAAAACGCTGCCAACCCTCTCTAATATATTTCCACAAACACCCACTTATCAAAAATATATTTCCATAATCCCACACCATACCCCCCTCACTACGTTGGCACACTACACTCCCCAAGTGCTTCCATATCTAGCGTCTATAACTTCCTTCCACAACGACTCCCCCTCCAAGTGATACCTCCATAGCAATTTCCTTACTAGCGTTTTGTTGAAGGTTCTCAAATTACGCACTCCCAACCTTCCGCTTGAGATTGAGGAACAAACTTTCTTCTAATTAACAAGATGAAATTTGGCACAACCCCTCCCAAAAAAGTGCTTTTAGGCCTTCAAAGCACTTTTTAAGCCTCCAAACTCAAACCCAAACATGCAGTAAGTGCAAGGATTTGCTCCATATGCTACTCTTTGTTAGTTTTAGCATTGGTAGATTGGTAAAAATCATTTAATGGTCATTGTACGAATCCGAATTTTTTTTTTTTTTTAAATTAAAAGATGAGTAGTATTGATATAAATAAAGTAGGTATAGCCCGAGTACACATGAAGCATATGTACGAGCCCCTAAATACATTTTAGGAACTGGAAATTAAATATAAGAAATCATGAACATTGTTCCCATTTAAAACAATGGCTGCAAGCCACACCAAAAGAGTGTGAGTAAAAAAATTCTGCAGTTCTGCTATTGTGCGCTCTTTATTTTCAAAATATCGTTCGTTCCTTTCCGACCAAATGCAACACATAACACATAACGGAACCATCTTCTATACTGTTGCCACTTGAGAACAACCTTGCATTTTCCTTCAACACTCCCAACAACTCCACTACCCTCGTTGGCATAACCCAAGAAACGTCATTTGTCTTGGGTTAAGCAACCACTTGTCTTGGGATAGACTAAATTAAGCAAATCATCAAACGTAATACTAATTTAAGACTAATAATTGACTAATAAGAATTTAAAAAAAGAATGGGTTGTAATGTATATTTTTATTATCCTTGCTCCACAGGTGATCCCCCCCCCCCCCCCCAAAAAAAAAGAAGTTATACCCTATTCAAGCTCAAGTAGGCTCCAGCATTACATTTGAAATTGATGGGAGAAGTTTGATGAGGTGGAAATGCTTGTGCTATTTGGCTCTTAGCTGAGGTGGTAAAGCAGTGGGATGATGCTTAAATTTTTTTTGATAGATAACAAGAGATTTTATTGTCCAAGTACACAGGGACTATACATGAGTAAATACCTACAACAGCAACTAAAGAGAAAGAAAGAAAACTAGAAAAACTCCCACACATCATCACCAATCTTTACAATAGCTTTAGCCCCAAAATGAAGAGTTTTGAAGAAAAAAAATCCCTAATTTCTTCCATTGATTGTTCTTTGTATTCAAAACATCTTCCATTTCTTTCAAGCCAAAGACACCACATCAAGCACAAAGGGATCATTCTCCAAATGTTTTACTTATCAAAAAAAAAAGGGGGATCATTCTCTAAATGGCTGCAAAAGATAGACTCTGCCCAATATGTTTCCAGCTAGCTAAAAGATTGACAATCCTATTTGGTCTCACCCAAGAAATGCCCGACCTTCCAAAGATGACATTCCACAGGTTATTTGCCACCTCACAATGGAGAAACAAGTGATTAACTGATTTGCCATCTTTTTTGCACAAGGAACACCAATCAGCTAAGTAAAAGCCACTCTTTCTTAGATTTTCAGTGGCTAAATTTTATTAAGAGACACAAGCCAGCAATAGAAAGCAACCTTGTAGTAAGAATGAACAGAAAACCTGGAGTTTTTGTCATGGATCCACAACAAGCTGTCTACTCTTCCTTGGACCATCATCAACTCATATAATCTATTGAAAAATTCATAAATAGCACTGATTTATCAATCATTAGAATTTCTAACAAAATCAACGTTCCACTGAATACTATTTTTTAAAAAGGAGCAGGAATCAGCTACAGATATATCTTGAAACCTTGCAATATGAAAGAGTGAAGGAAATTCTTGCTTGAGTGAGAACTCTCCGCACCAATGAGCATGCCAAAAAAGAATTCTAGATCCATCACTCACCTTGAATTTGACATGGTTAATAAACTCCCCCCAGCCCATATGAATGAACTTCCATAAACCCGACCCATAAGCTCCTTTAACTTCTTTAGAACACCAATTACCCCACATATCCCCATATTTAGCTTGGATCGCTTTTTGCCATATAGTCTCTCTGTCAGATTGGTATCTCCATAGCCATTTCCCACAAAGAGCTTTATTGAAAATCCTCAAGTCACGCACACCCAAACCACCATTAGAAATCGGTTTACAAACCTTGTCCCAACTTAACAAATGAAATTTCTTTTCCTCCCCATTACCTCCCCACAAGAAATTCCTATAGTTTTTCTTGTTTCTCAAAGAGACCCCAGCTGGAATAGGAAAAAGAGAGGAAATAAGTAGGTAGATTACTCAACGTGCTCTTGATTAAAGTGATTCTTCCCCCTTTGGACAAGTATAATTTTTTCCGTTGGATACTTAAATATCTCAGTATAGCTGTGAATAGTAGTGAAATGGTTTGAGTTAAGATTTTTCTTTTATATATATATATATAAGTAAGAAGTAGGTTTGAGTTAAGACGTTTTATTGGATTTTGGGAGACGAGAGAGAAAAGATTAAATAAAAATATTATATAGTTAAAAAAATTGTCTGAATATTGTTTTTTTTTTTTCTGAAAATTGAAAAAGTGGTATTGTTTTTTTGTGTTTTGTTTGGGAGTTTGGGAAAGTTGTAATGATTAGGTAATATGATTAAATGAACAAGTTGAAGATTTGAAGTTGGAAGTTTTTTGTGTTTGAGTGATGTCGGGAATGAAATATCTCATAATACTTTCGAACAATTTTGTTGCCAAACGGACCCTTAGTCTAGCTTTCAAATTTCATTATTGTTCAAGGAGTTTGACTAATCAAGGAAAAATAAAAGGATTGTTCATGGAGTATGAAAATTATTGATCATTTTTGAAATTCCATGGTTTTGCTGTCGTGCACATACATATTATGAAGTGTCTGTCATAAAACTGATTATAAAATATGTTCATTAATTTTTCTGGGAGCAATGTTGTCGTCTTTTAGTGGCGACTCTTGAATATGTGGCACATATCTGAATATTAAGCTGACTAATTAGATAGATATTCATTGAGGGAGGATTTCTACAATATCCCCATTGCATGTGCACGCTGGGTGATGAACCACAGATATTGGGCGATTGAATTGAAGAACATGCATAAGGTGGATATCCACAGTAATTATTTCACGTCTATGTTGCCGTAAAAGTGTTTTGTTCATGTCTGGACATGGTATAAATAGCCATATTAGTCCAGTCTAAGGCATTGCTGGATTCTGGGGGTGGTTAACAACAAATGGCAGTGATGATGTTGGTTGGTGGAAATGGTCCCGGTAATTAGACTGTGATATGGGGCTAGTCTTAGGGCTGTGGGATGGTAGTATTGTTGCAGTTGCAACAAGGAACTAGTGGAGGTATGGTGTTGGTTGACGGTATGGTGCTGTAACTGAATTGCGGCAATGGTACTGGTATCTTGGCTGGTTTTAAGTTGGCATTCTTTTATTTCCTGACGTTTTTAAACAAAATAGATTATTTTGGCTTTTAATTTAGATGCTCTGTAAAGAAACTACTAGTTTTATGTAGCAATACCAAACTATTTTTGTGGTTTGCCAATATCCAATTGCACCAACTTAATAAGGTCCATATAACTATGTTGAGATATTCTTACGTTCTGGTGTTCTGGGTTTATTGGAATTATTAACTACTACTCACGTTCATGTTTGTGTGCTATTCTCTTCTTATTTAATTGATCCTCTTTTTGCAGGTAGCAGAGAGGGCTTTGTTCTTATGGAACAATGATCACATTGAGAGCCTGATCAGACAGAACTGCAATATTATACTGCCAATTATCTTTCCTGCGTTGGAGAAAAATTCAAGAAGCCACTGGAACCTTGCTGTACAGAACTTGACACTAAATGTTCGTAAAATTTTCTCAGATACCGACCCTGAGCTTTTTGAGGAGTGCTTGCTCAAGTTTCAGGAAGATGAGGCACATGATAAGGAAGTTAAGTCGAAACGTGAAGCCACATGGAAACGCTTAGAAGAGATGGCTTCAATGAAGGCTTCCATCAAAGAAGCAGTGCTCGTCTCTTCCAAAAAAGTCACTCGTGCACCTTCTGGCTAGAGGGTTATTCTGCGGTCGATTATAGTGGTTTGAAACTTAAATTGGTATGCTGAACTATGAACAGACATTACGATTTAAGTCGTAGGAAAAAAAAATGTTACTACTTCCTTGGTTGTTCTGATTCTGACTTGTTGATTTATCAGGTGATTGACCCACAAGTCAAGAATGCCATTGCATGGGGGTACAAAGTTGCTGCATCTTGGTTTAACACGCCTGGATTGTATATATTCAATTGGATGGACAAAGCAAATGGGTGCTGCAAATCGTTTTTTGGCATTGAAGCTTTAGCCTGCAAAGTAGGTGGGAAAGGGGATAAGGATTTTGTTTTGGGGGGGGGGGGGGGGGGGGGGGGGAAGTAGTTCGAATTTGACTTGTATTAGCTACATTTTTTGTTTTTGTGAATTTGATTCAATGGAAGTAGGCTCGATTTTCTGATTTATTGATATGTATCATCAAACTTTGTCGTGTTTTTACGAGTGTTCTGTTGCTTGACATGATATTTGTTTAAAGATGAAGAGTTTTGTAGTCAGTATGAACACAGCATCCATCGGTTTCCTCAATTTTCAACCTTTTTATGCTTTTTCCTTCCTTCTGTTCACATATTCCATATTTTTTCTTCTTGTATCATCAACGTTGATTGATGAGATAGCTAAGACTGCAGATGAACTTCTAGATCACATCGCTGACAAATTTGATCCAATCCACTCACGCTTTTGAAAAATCTACAGATAGTTGGAATTATTTAATATATTCAATTTCCTTGTTATAAAGATCAGCAAAATATGGTCAAAACCCTGACGTTTCTTTCTAATTAAACACAATTAGAAATTACCATAAAAATATTATCATTTTATATTAACTGATAGTCCAAAAATAAAAATGATATTTTTTTTTTTACATTCTTTCGTAGTAGATTTATTTATTTATATACCAAGGATCACTTGTATTAAAGATTTTTTAGAATTTTCAGAATAAGACATGTCATCATTTTAATAATAAATAAGTGGTTAAGATCTGAATTATGGGATCAAATTTTTGAAATGGGTTTAACGTCATTGTTCCAATGCAGACTTGTCACCCCCAAAAAAAAAAAAAAAACTGATGGGTGCGCTTACGCTTCTATTCAACAGAGATTTGCATGGTTGCACGTAAATACACCATATAAGATTCAGGCCAATTTAAAGCAGCCCCCCGACAACGACACGGAAAACCAAAAACACAAAATAAATAAATATTAAAAAGCCAAATACTACAGCGTAAAGTTGCATGTATGGCCAAACCCACCACGCACCTATAAAGAAGAAAGAAGAAAGCCTCTCTCTCTCTCTCTCTCTCTCTCTCTCTCTCTCTCAACACGCCATTGAAGCGCTTGCTAGCTTCAAGCAATCTTTAATTACAAAACCCAGTCTCAGGTGATATGATCCCCATTCGGAGAACGGTAGGATGAACTGATATTCATAATTCTGTATTGGCTATGAATTTATTCATAATTTGAATTTTGTATCTGAACAATCGCAGAGACAAGAAGGAGAGAGAAAGAGCGTGTTTTTATTAGAAATGCCAAGTGTAGCTGTGAAGCTCTATAGCGTCTTCTTCAAGTTCCTATTGAAACACCGGTTACAGAATCGGATCCAGTCGCCGCCCGACGAATCCAGCCCCTTCGGTGTAACCTCCCGTCCTGATGAGACCGTCGCCGCCGCCAAACCTTCCTTTACCGACGGTGTCGCCACCAAAGACATCCACATAGACCCCTTCACTTCCCTCTCAATACGGATATTCCTCCCGGACTCCGCTTTATGCCCACCCGAATCAGACTCCAAACCCCACCACCACCCTCCCAGGCCCAAACCCCGTCTCCCAAGAACCAAACCACCCGGATCCGATTCCGATCCAGATTCCGGATCCAGTTCCCCCCCACTTGAGTCGTCCTCCAATTCTCCCTATCACGCTTCTCGCAGGAACAGCTACGGCCCTCCCAACATTCCCAGCAACCCTAAGGAAGACCCTAGAAGGAATAGCTACAACGGTCCCGCCAATGGCACGGACGGTTTGAATTTGATGTCGAGTTCTGTGGGAGGAGTTTACAGAGGGTACTCTCCGTCGCCGGAGAGTCGCCGAAAACTGCCAGTGATGTTGCAATTTCACGGTGGTGGATGGGTCAGTGGGAGCAATGACTCTGTGGCCAACGATGTTTTTTGCCGACGAATCGCAAAGCTCTGCGACGTGATCGTTGTGGCGGTGGGCTACCGGCTCGCGCCTGAGAATCGTTACCCGGCGGCGTTTGAAGATGGATTGAAGGTATTGATTTGGCTGGGGAAGCAGGCAAATTTGGCTGAGTGTAGTAAGTCGATGGGGAATGCGCGTGGCAGTGGTGCCGGCGGCGGCAGCGGCAGCGGGGCCGAGTTTAAGAAGTCTCAGATTGTGGACACTTTTGGGTCTTCAATGGTCGAGCCATGGTTGGCAGCGCACGCAGATCCATCGAGGTATCAATTTCGATCTCATTGTGCTTTTCTAGAATGCTTGCATTTCTGTGTGACATTGCTCAGAAATTAATATGATTGGTGAATTTGTGTTGTGTTTTGCTCATGACAATTGAAATTAATTCAGTACAAGATGCGATCTTTATTGCGTGGTAGAACATACAAGTTAAGAATTTTACAAGTGTTGCTCGTGTAAATTGCAGGTTTGGAGTGGTGCATACAGTTTAAAAAATGTGAGTGAAATTGATAAAGAAGTGGTAACTGTCATATAGGTTTGTTGAATGAACCACATCATAGAAATTTTGTTACCAATGCTTAAAATACGATGTTTAATCTTTCAAGAAGAAGGTGGTACAAATTTATTATGAGTTTTATGATAGTGTTTATGATATTGTTCTCAAGGATATGCCTGGCGGCGATGTCTCATTTGGGTCTGTTTTGCTAGCTGGTTTGTTTTAGTCTATCACTGACATAGGCTACCATGCACCAGTGGGAATTAGTCTAATGATTAGTTGACGGACGGAATCATACAAAGGTTATTTTTTGTAATGCCTTCTCGTTCCGTCTGACATATTCTATGACTGAAGAGGACCCATTTGGATAGTGAGGTGAGAAGAAATGAGTTGAGATGATTTGTGAATAGTAGTGAGATTGTTGGTTGAGATGAGTTGAGATGGTTTCATCTTACCTCTGTATTGAAACGGGCCTTGAGAACACATAGTTGCTGTTCAGATGCAATAAGTCGTGCTTATGTAAAATTTATTGTTGCCTCTATTATATCATGGGACTTTCTTGGGTTAGTCAATGGAACACCACTCTTGCTCTTAGCATTGTCACTGAGTTGAAAGCCGAGCTCCGTGAAAACAATTGCTTTCTTGCTTTTATTTGGGGCAGGTGGGAGGAAAGGGACGTGGAAATCTTTAGGGATGATTCAAGTCTTTAGCTTTTGTTTCAGAAGAACCTATTGGCTTGCTTCTGTACAAAGTTACAACAATTTTCTGTTCTTATTTTTCCAATATCCTTGTGGACTAGATTGCGAGGCTCCCTCATTATATTTTTGGAGCTTGTTGGATTCACTTGCCAATTACTCATGTTTCAAGCTGATCATCTTGAACTTTGATATTTGTAATTGTTCTGTTGGCAATTGAGCTTGCTGGCATAGCACTACTTGTGTATGTCATATGGCGATATTGTTTCAGCAAAGACTAGATTGGTTGTTCTGAAGGACTAGTTTGGTATCTAATTGTAATGCGATAGATCTGAGCTTCTTGATTTCTGGTGTGGATTGGTTGATGCAAGACTATTTGGTTTGTTGCTAATGTGGGCCAATGGTGGCAGTTGGGGCATTATAAGCTATGCATATCTGCAGTGGGATTACTTATTTAGCTTTCCATCTTGTGGGTTGACTAGTTGGTTGGATGGCCAATTGTTTGAAATGTTCTTGAGAGAAATATTAATAACATGAGAGATCTTTTTTCCTTGAACATTTTAAGATACATGATTTTTTTGCTCTATTGAAGTTATTTCTTTGTTGTGTCAATCATAAAAGGTAGAATTGTAGAATACAACTCTGAAAACATACTTGGATTCTATATCAAGGCCTCACACGTTCTATTGCATTGCCCTAGTGATTTGGTTTACCGTTCATTTAGACAGGAGATGGAAAATTGCAACTTAATCAAATTGAAAAAATATCAGGCAACTACTAAAGAAAGGCCACTTCAAATGATTAAGCTGGTGAATTTTTGGATTGCTTCCATTTTCTTGAAGATATAATGTATGGTCGTTGCTATATACTCAATCTTTCTTTTTCAAGGCTTGTTGGTAGTTTTGAACCCCTCAAACGATTACTAAGATGTATAATTAATACAAATGACACGATAGATTCAGTAGTTATGCCCTTGGAAAAGGAGGATTGGTTTGATATTCTTTTTTCTTGGGTAAACAAAATTTTTTTGATCATAAGAATAAGTGAAAGCCTAGGTATAATGGTGTTGATATTCTGCAGACCTGATATATTGCCAGCTTTAGGTATAGCCCCGCATAAGGTAGCATCCATGAAAATAAATTCTAATGCTGATTATGGAAGTGAAAGGTAATCGTATAGAAACCCACCCTCTCAGATGATCTTGAATGCCACATCACATCTCTAAGCCATTTTCATTTATTGGAAACAGATGTGTTCTCCTTGGTGTGAGCTGCGGTGCAAACATTGCTGATTATGTTGCTCGGAAAGCCGTTGAGGATGGCAGGCTTGTTGATCCTGTCAAAGTGGTGGCTCGGGTCCTAATGTACCCATTCTTCATTGGAAGCGTACCCACACATTCTGAGATAAAGTTGGCAAATTCCTATTTCTATGACAAGGCAATGTGCATGCTTGCGTGGAAACTATTCTTACCAGAGGAGGAATTTAATCTTGACCACCCAGCTGCCAACCCTCTTATCCCAGGACGTGGGCCTCCTTTAAAGCTCATGCCTCCAACGTTGACAGTGGTGGCAGAACTTGATTGGATGAGAGATCGGGCCATTGCTTACTCAGAGGAGCTTCGGAAGGTAAATGTAGATGCTCCCGTTCTCGAGTACAAGGATGCAGTTCATGAATTTGCAACACTTGACATACTTCTCAAGACTCCACAGGCTCAGGCATGTGCCGAGGACATTGCCATCTGGGTCAAGAAATACATTTCAAATCGAGGTCACGAGTTCTCTTATTAAGTTGGATACATGAAAATCAAGATATAATTTGCAGCAAGATGATCATTTTCTTGTGACTGTGCTCTGTTAATAGATGAGATCAAGATACTGAGCTGCCATTACCTGGGGATTAGGATATCTTGCTTTAGCCGCCTATGTCTGGCTCCTCGAGCTGTTGGGTTGTTATTTATATTCAGATTTACTTCTTTTCCTTTTTTTTTGTAAGATAGAGAAATTGTCGGAGTAGGATTTAGTTGAGGCTGTGAGGTGCATTTACCTTTGCTCGAGTAATGAACGCCACATTTGGACGTTCTTGTCAAAATTTTCCTGTGTATTATGTACTGTCACTCATCAATCGAGTTCAATGCAATAAAATGCTCTCTCTCTCTCTTGCTGTTTACTTTTATTTTGGAAAGAGTAATAGTACATACAATTATGAAGTGCGTAAACTTCGCTTAATCATTTTGAAAAAGAATAGGATCTGCTATCAATGAATTTTGCTATTTTCATCTTTGGCACATGCAGTTTGAAGTAGCTGGTGGTGCATTCTATTCTGGCTTGCGTATGGCCATAACAATATGCATTTAAGTTGAGAATGTTCACAACATAGCATACGTGGAAAGCTTCTTTGTATACCTTCCACTTGAAGCATATTCAGAAATAATTCTGCAAAAGAGGGACAGAAGACGTAGCATCAGCAATACTCCTTGTTTCTCCAAGACATCCTTTGGTCACATCGAATGCATGGTAAGAATCGGGGAGCATGAGATGGCATCCTTCCCTACCTTTCCTATAAAGGCATGCATCAAAACTGAATTACTGCAAATTTAAGCAACCCGATGACATTTTCTAGAAGCAGGTTTGATTGTTCAGTTCCTTCGTTCAGCAATACATTTCTTGGTTATGATTGCATTCTCGTCTTTTCCTGCGTTCCAACTGTATCTAAGGTTCCATTTGGATAGGAAATAATTTTATCTAAAGTCTTTTTATTATTATAATTTTTTTAAATTTTTTTAAAAAATATAATAAATAATTCAAAATTTTTTAAATATTAAAATAATAATAATATTAAAAATAATATTATAATATTATTTCATTTAATTTTAAATTTTAACTTTTATTTAAAACTATTTTATAAATCTCATTATTCAAACAGTCTAAGAATATCTGTGCACATGCTATAAAAACTTTTATTTAGATCATAAATAGTCATAAATAGAGTATCTGGTCACCTGCGTCACTGCGCGTGCACATGTATTGTCATCGTCGTGATATTAAATGATTAGAAAATCATTTATTACTCATTCTTATCATTTAATTAATTTGGAGTTCACGTAAGAGAGATGACAAAGGGAAGAAGGCATAATTTTTTCTGAAATCGTTTCCGAAAAATTCGATCCGACTCAATACCGTTGGACTTGGTTTACCTCTGGCCTTTGCCCGTCTTTTCATATCCAGAATTTGAAGTTCGCAGCTTAATGAAGGGATACTTTCTAGAAGTTAAAACGTTAAAACCATGAGTGGACGGACCCCTAGTGTTTTCAGAATGGAGACGTTGGGGTCGGTCCGACTGATTCCTATATAAAAATAGTCGTTGTCGCCATCGGTTATCGTGGGCGATACCGTTCATGCCATCGAGACCGACGGCCTCCGACGACCTCGCCCTTGTGACCGCGACCCCCGACGATCTTTGGTGTATTCCACATAGGCTTAAACTCGAAATGAGTTTGAAATGTGTCGTCCACGGTAGCCGGTGGCAGTTCCGTTTGGGCTAAGACCGAATGCTCCCTATATCCATCACGTAAAATCATCTTCATGTTACTTTTTTTATTGTGTTTTTTATTGTATTTTCTTCATTTTATTTTTTTATTATTTTTTTATTGTGTTTTCTAAACTTTATTTTTTTATTATAATTTTTATTATTTTTTTATTTGGACCATTTTTAGTAGGGGATCGATGATCCCAGGTTTTCTCTTTTCAGAAAGGGATAAATTAAGGATGTTCCAGACAACATTTACAACGATCAACTTATAATTCTAAAGAAGAAACCAAAATCCATTGATGGAGAATACCATAATGTGACCAGAATTATTCCCATGTTACAATAGTTCAACTTATAACGCATTCAAATCATGAAACAACCAAGAGGACGATCGAGGCACAAACACGTACAACTACATGATCATGATGATCCTAACACTAATTGCTGCTTTCAACCAACACACACACACACAAGAAACTAAGAAAAGCAGGGAGGCAAAAGGAAGGCCAAGGCCGCAAACAATAATGTTGTGGTAAGAAGATGAGGAGAGAGAGCAACAGCAGCAGAGTCACCATCATCAATGCCTGTTTGAGGGGAGGGAGTGGATGTGGGTGAGTGCACATATGTCCAAGAGGGATCAGACATACTCACGGCTACAAGCATCGCAAGCATCATCCAAACTGACGCAAAGGGAAGCCATTTCAATCTGGTAATTGCCATTTCCGGCCACCGAGTTCAGGCAATGATCAGTGAGCCTATATTGCCTCGTGGTAGTTAGCTCTATATATAGAAGCAAAGGGTGATAGATGTATCCTAAAAGAAAGTACTTTATTAAAATTGGTTCAATTATGGCCTAACTCATCTCATAAAATCGGTTCAACAAAATAGATTTATATATTGCTTATAAGCATGCCGAAGACCTTATCCACAGGTAATGTTGAATTTATTTCTCAACACTCTCCTTTATGAGCAGACAAGTAATTTTTTTTGTCTTTGTCACGGGACAAGTAGTGTAGGCCCCTCATTCGTTCTGTGGTAGTCTCAGATACTATGTAAAGATTCATGAGACTAATTTATCTCAAAAAACTGGTTCAATAAGAGAGGTTTGCACTTTGCATATTGCTTACAAGCATACTCAAAATCTTATCCACATGCAATATGAGATTTATTTTTCAATAGTATGTTAGATTGTAAAGTTATTTTTATTATAAAGTACATCTAACAGATTTCATAAAATCACATTAATTTATAAATTTAATTTGTTTAATTTCTTTATGTATATAACAATTTTTGTATAATAAATGTTTCATAATTTACCCGCAATTGCCTTCTAACACCGGGCATGTGTGTTTTTGGATCAACAAATTCTTAACTAAATTTGACGGCATCAAATATAAAAGCGATTAAGATATTAACAGTCTTAACATATTTAGAAAGTTCATATGAATAATAAATAAATACTGAAAATTTTACTTTATTTATTTATCTCTATCTGACTTTAGACTGGAGCCATTTTCCAGTGCATTTATCCATTTAGTCAGACCACCTTATCACATCATTATTGTTAGTCAGTCAGACATAATATTTTTATTCAATAATTTGTTGCTCATTATTGTTATTAAATTGGTATTCGTGGAAAATTAATAGCCAGCCCAAGATTTCAATATCTGCATAATATCATCTGTTGGAGGAAGAAGTCCTGACGGCTTTAAAAGTCAATATTTAGCCATAAATGTTCTCATCATAGCAACGCGTAATGAAAAATTCTGCTGTCCCTTGGAGATTAAGGTTTGGTATGTTTTATAAATTGGATTTTATTATTTATAATTCATTTCGTACTTTCAACTTATCTTAATTATTTATTTTATATTTTAATTCATTTCAATCATTTATTTTATTATTATTTATAACTTATCTCATCTCATATCTGAATCTAATTATAATAAATGAAAAATGGAAGTAATTAGTTTTAATAAATGAAAAATGCAGAACAATGGAAATCAGAAGTTTCTAAAGCTGCTCGATGCCGTACATTTATGAAGGCAAATAGGAGTAATAAATTCCTCAAGCTTTGAATATGCTCATGTGGTCCTAATGAATGGTTAGGTAAAGCTGATAACAATATTGACCGTATCTTTAATTAAATTCCTCGTTCTTCACGAGCTTATACTTTTATCAATATATTGAAACTTAATTTGTTTGGATTAAGAAAAACACGCAAGTATTATTTAGATTGTGAGTTGAAATAATATGAGTTGATATGAATTTTGAAGTTGAATAAAATATTATTAAGATAATACTTTTTAATATTATTATTATTTTGAGATTTGAAAAAATGAAATTGTTTATTATATTATGTATGAGAATTTAAAAAAATTGTAATGATGAGATGAATTAAGATAATTTTCAATCTAAACATGGCCTTATCTTTACATGTAAGCCTCGATAGATAGACGTAATATGTAAGATATTTAATCAAATGTGATAGTGTAGAAACATTATTATTTTAGAATTGAGAGATGAGATGAGATGAGATGAGATGAGTTATGAAAATTGAATAAAATATTAATAATATTATTCTTTAATATTATTATTGTTTTGAAATTTGAAAATGTTGAATTGAGAATTGAAAATACTGAATTGTTTATTATATTTTATGTGAGAATTTGAAAAAATTGTAATTATGATATTGAGTTGAGATTGATATTGAGATGAGTTGTGAAAATATTATCTCCACTCCTTTTCGAATTCAAACAATGACTATTAAATCTAAGTGTTAAGGACGTATTCTGCTATCTTGTCTACCGGATCCCAGGTGATGGTAACCTGCAAAACAAGGACAAGAGGGGTCGGGGTCTGGGACCGCTCCGACGATCAAGTTAGTGAATGGGAGAAGATATATGATAGAGGGAGTAGGAGAATCTGTGAGCGTACCGTCTTTCCGTCATTGGTTAGGTGCTATTTATAGGTGCCCCCTGGGAGGAGGGTCCGTGTGACGAGAGCGCCGGAAATCGGGACATCACTCGTCCGTCATCCTCGATAAGGAAACCTGGTCTGATTCGGTCGGTCTTATCGCATTAATTGAGTATCCTCCCAATTAATGCTCAATTAGACCCTTTTGGACAGGGGCATTAAATGCAGCTGTATCTTTTGTCAATTTAGCAATTAATGGTGTATGTTTGTAGCGTCCCCGCATTAAAAGGGGGGGTGGCTGTAGACCGGCGGCTGTCTGTCGTTCATAAATGCGGGAGTGGTCTTGATGGGAGACGGGTTCAGGAGATATATTAGTACGTGAGCCGCCGTTCTGTGCTTAGCGTGTTCTCGAAGCCGGTTTAACCATTTCCCGCCCTGATCGGGAAAACCAGGGACTTGGCTCGTCCCCGATTTCGGTCTCCCTAGTTGAATTTGGACGCTGCGACGAGGTGGGTGCGGATAACGGGCCTTGGGCCTGATAACCTTGCGGGCTCGGGCCCGGGCAAGTCGGACCCCCTTTCAGTACCCCGCGAGTTTTCATCGAAGGCACTTCGATGGAAATTCCGAACGTTTTAGAGCTAGGGTCTTCCTTTCCTTTGATTGTACTGTCCTCCGATACAGGGCAGTGTTCCTTTATTTCGGCACTTCGATGGAAATTCCGAACGTTTTAGAGCTAGGGTCTTCCTTTCCTTTGATTGTACTGTCCTCCGATACAGGGCAGTGTTCCTTTATTTCCCCTTCCGAGCGGGAACACGAGGTCGGACGTGTTCGGGTGATCCCTGCTGACATGTCGTTTCGTTTACCGACCGGACTTCAGAGGGACGATTTGAATTCTGATCAATTAATGCCGAATCGTGACCCGTCATATTCCGTGTCAGGCATTTAATGCAGTTTGAAATTTAATTGTGCCGTCGCTCCGATTCCCGAACCGTCAGTGATCCGTTATTAAATGGTGAGGCGCACGCGCGTGGCCATCATTAACTGACTTGTCATTTCGGCGCACGCTTCTCTCCTTTGATTGGTCAGTTCAGGGCGTGCTTTCTGTTCCCAAGAGCCACGTCTGAGGTGACGGTTTCGGCGTGGCCTCGTTTCCCGCTCGCATTAAATTTTGCTTCTGGGTATAAATTACCCAGCGGTCTTGTCACTGTCCTCGCTTCGCTGTTTGCTTTCTTGCCATTCTGCTGTCCTTCTTCCTTGCCTCTGCTCTTCGCCATCTTTCATTCTTTCTCTGTTGCTTTCTTGCCACTCCCTGCTTTCGCCCCCATGGCTTCTTCTGATCCATGCCCTTTCTTTGCCGGCAACGGCTGGATGTCCACCATGCAATCCTCCGATGTGGACACGCTTAGGAAGAAGCACCACGTTTCCTGGCGGCACACCTTGGAGGCCCCGGGGGATGGAGTTAGGGCCTGTGAGCGCGATGGGAGGGCTCAGAAGGTCTTGCTCTTCTCCCTCATGCTCTCGAAGGGACTACGCCTTCCCTTCATTCGGCCCGTTCGGGAAGTCATGCACTTCTTGGGTTTGGCCCCTGCCCAACTCATGCCGAACGGGTGGCGTATCCTGCTGGCCACCTGCGTGGCGTTTAGGATCGTTCTGTCCGGGAAGAACGATCCCTACCCCGACCTGACCGCTTGAGAATTCTTCTCACTGTACCGGCTCCTCCGTCGGGACGGGAATGTTGCCGGCTTCCAGATAAAGCCGAAATGTAGGCTGATCAGAATGGAGGAGAGGCATTCGAGCGCCCGGGACTACCACAAGAGGTTCTTCTTCGTCTCGGGCAGGGAGTGGGAGTTCCCGGAGGGAGAGGGGAGCGATTTCCCCGTTCAAAAAGACTGGGGCTTCCTCCCCTCTCAGACACATATGGAGGTTACCCTCTCGGCCCAGGAGGCTGAGAGGGTGAAGGCGGTCCTCTCCTGGGGGGCAGAGGATCCCGATCGGCTATGGTCCGATAATCTCCTCACCGAGGAGAACATCGAGGAGTTCTTGACCCGACCAGACCGGTCCTACGCCGAGGGTCAAAACTTCTTTACTGTCCCGGAAGAGCCTCCTACCACTTCTCGCAAGCGAGCCTCTGATCGGGAGGTAGAACAAGAGAGGCGCACCAAGAGTCGGGCCGGCGAGGCCACTTCGAGCCGTGGTGCCCGACCCAAAAAGCAGAGGAAGGGGAAGGGCCCACGGGCCGAGGGTCCGGACGGAGGTGTTCCCCCCACGGACCCTCCCGCACGACGTCCCGAGCCGACTTCCTCGTCGTCGTCCTCGGACGAGCTCCGGTTCTTGGAGACCGAGGGAATGAGGGCTGAGGCCGGGAGGACGGTCATGGAAGCCCAGATCGAGGCGTCCGACCGGGCCGGGGTCGACTCCTCAGACGGAGAGGAGATAGAGCGCGCCTTCCAGGAGGCTCTGGAACATGCCGCCGATTTGACTCCGGGGGCCATGCCATTCCTGCAGGTCTTTCGACAGGAGTCGGAGGAGCAAGTTGCCAGGGCAAATCAGTTGCCCACCCCTCCCCCTTCATCTTCCGAGCGCCACTCAGACGCCTCCGAGGGGGAAGATGAAGTATCTGGCCAGGAGGCCCATTCCGAGGGTGTCTGCGAGGGAACTGGGCAGCAAGGGGCTCCGGACTAAGAAAATCGGGACGAGGGCACCCCCGAGAGGTCGAGGGGGTCCGACCATCCCGAGGAAGGGAGCCATACGGAGGTCGGAGACGAGAGCGGTCGACCGGCCGCTGAGTCCGATGGGTCTCCTGAGCGCCCACCTCCGACTTTCGAGAGGGGGTCGACCTCGGGGGTTCACTCTGAGGACGTATGCCCACCTCCGGGCTCGGAAGCTCCTCCTCGACCCCCATCTCCTTTTCGGCTTCGAAGCGGGGTCGCAGTGCTTGGTCGGCTGTTCGGGTCGGATTCGGAGGAAGGAGCTCGTCAGGCCGGTGAAGCCGGTTCAGAGCGGCCTTCCCGATTCGATCAAGCAAAGGCGGATGCTTCCGCCCGAGTGGCCTCGATGCTGGAGCCTCTGCTGACTCAGGTTTGTTCGGTAGGCTTTGTTGAGTTTCGGGTGGTCTTCTCTTTTCAATTTGCTAAGTTTTTCTTTTTCTTTTTTGTTTGTTCGGTGTTTTAGGTCGCCATGGAGATATCCCGGACAGTGGGATCCGAGCTGGCCGAGCTCGCCGAGTTCAACAGTGAGCTCGGAACCGTCTGCAAGTTCGGGCTCTACAAGCTGCAGCAGGCACGGGACCAGTTCGAGCAGTCGCAGGAAACCTGCAGGGGGCTGATAAGATCGGTTGAGGAGCTGGAGGTGGAAAAGAGCAGGCTGGAGGGAGCCAACTCTTCCCTTCGAGCCAAATTGGAGGCGGCCCGGGAATCGCTGGCAGTGGCCCATCGGAGGAATGCCCGCCTCGTGGACGCAAGATCGGCCACCGAGCAGGACAAGATCCTGCTTCAGTCCGAGCTAACCGCTCGGACAGCAGAGCTGGCTGCTTCTTCCCAGATTCTATCACTGAGGGAAGAGGAGTTAGCCATGTCCGAGCAGGCTCGGACTGCTCGGGAGGAGGAACTGGTCTGTTCGAGGCGCACCCGGGAGATCCTGCAAGCGGAGTTGGCGCGGTCTGAGGAAATCCAGGCTGCTCGGGAGTCCGAGCTCGTGGGGGCTCGGAGTGCTCTAGAAGAGGCTCACTTGAGGATTGCTGATCTCGAGCAGCAGATATCCCGAGTGGTGGCGATTCGTAACTCCGCCTGGGGGCACGGTTATGCCGAGGGCCTTCGCCGACTAGGATCCCAGCTTTTGGTGGATCCCCAGCTCGATCTACGGAGGGTAAACGTGAAGTCTCTTCGTCCAGACCGGGCTGCGAAGAGATTCGTCAAGAAGATCGGGAAGCGCGGCTACCCTCCCTTTGACGAACTGAATCCTCCTCCGCCCCCTCCTGAGGCTTGACCTGATTAATGTACAAGTTTTTTTTTTTTTTTTTTTTTTGTAATGATGCTCGAGCTTGATTCGAGCGAGTTTTGTATGACCGAGTCAGTGACCGACAATATATATGAATTTTGAACTTAATCTTCCTCTGGTGCTTTGTTGATAATTCTGTCTTTACCCCGCGAAATTTTTTGGTTAAGTGTAAACTTAAAAAAAAAAATTTCCCAAGCGTACTCGGTTGATGTGCTCGAGATCGGGGTTCAGGAGTTGCCGAGGCGGATACATCGCGTGGGTGGATTGACCGACCCCGCGGGACTCCGAGGCGGATACATCGCGTGGGTGGATTGACCGACCCCGCGGGACTCCGAGGCGGATACATCGCGTGGGTGGGTTGACCGACCCCGCGGGACTCCGAGGTGGATACATCGCGTGGGTGGATTGACCGACCCCGCGGGACTCCGAGGGCGGATACATCGCGTGGGTGGATTGACCGACCCCGCGGGACTCCGAGGCGGATACATCGCGTGGGTGGATTGACCGACCCCGCGGGACTCCGAGGCGGATACATCGCGTGGGTGGATTGACCGACCCCGCGGGACTCCGAGGCGGATACATTGCGTGGGTGGATTGACCGACCCCGCGGGACTCCGAGTTGAGAACCTTATAATACGTTGGATATGAACATTGAATAACATCGGGCTCTTTATAATTTCAAGAAGCAAATTACATCAGTGGAAGTAAATTACATTAGTAAACGCTACACATAGTACCTCTTGAGCCTCTCACTGTTCCAGGGGTGGGGTAGGTCGGCTCCAGAGCTGTCTTTGAGTCGGTAAGACCCAGGTCTGTTTGTTGCCGTCACTACGTAAGGCCCTTCCCATTTTGGTCCCAGTTTTCCTTGTGCTGGAGTCGTGATGCCCGTTTGTCTTAGCACTAAGTCCCCGACTTTGAAGCTGCGCGGCTTCACTCTTTTGTTGAAGTATTGTTCTGCTTTGCGTTTGTTGTTGGCAAGTCGGATGCCGGCTTCTTCCCTGTGCTCCTCCAAGGAGTCTAGACGTCCCATCATCTTGGCATCATTGGAAGCAGCGTCATAATGCTGGATTCGCAGTGTAGGCATCCCGACTTCGACAGGAATTACCGCTTCACAGCCATAGGTTAGGGCAAACGGTGTTTCACCCGTGGGGGTTCGGACTGTTGTGCGGTATGCCCACAGGACCCCTGGAAGTTCATCGGCCCAAGCCCCTTTGTGCATCCCGAGTCTTTTCTTTAGCGCATTGAGGATGGTTTTGTTGGTTACCTCGGCTTGTCCGTTAGCCTGCGGGTGGCCGGGAGAAGAGTACTTCACCTTGATCTTCAACTCGGAGCACCATTCTCGGTAATGACCGCAATCGAACTGCTTTCCGTTGTCTGATATGAAGCTCTGAGGTATCCCGAACCGGCAAATAATTGACTTCCATAAGAACTTTGTGATGGCTTGAGAAGTGATGCTAACAAGGGCTTCGGCTTCTACCCACTTCGTAAAATAATCCACTGCCACTATTATGAATTTAGTCCCACCCCTCCCTACTGGGAATGGTCCTATAAGGTCTAGTCCCCATTGATCAAAGGGGCCAAGGGGATGTTATCGAAGTGAGTTCTTCCGATGGGGAGTGCAACACTGGACTGTACTCTTAGCACTTCGGGCACCTTTTAACGAAATCTTTTGCTTCCTGGAACAAACACGGCCAGTAGTACCCTGCTCGAGTGGTGCGAGCGGCTAGCGTTTTAGACCCCGTGTAAGCCCCGCAGATTCCTTCATGGATCTCGGCCAGTATATATTGCCCTTCTTCTTTCGTTACACACCTGAGCAATGGTTCGGAGAAGCCCTTTCTGTACAGCGATCCGTCAATCAGTGTGAATCTGGACGATCTATTCTTTATCTTGCGGGCCTGGCCCGGGTCGGGAGGTAATGTGCCTGTACGGAGGTATGATGCGATATCGGTTGCCCAGTCGGGATCTGCGACAGCCACTACTCCGACTTCGATGCCCGTGGAGGGAGTATCTATCGTTCTGATCTCGGTGTTCTCTGGGGGAGGATGTTCGTCTTTTCCCGATGCAACTTTTGCCAACCGATCCGCTATATGATTTTCTTCCCTTGGGATCTGCAGTAAACGGAAGTAACTGAATCGATCTCTCTCGATGCACACGAGCTCCAGATATTTTTTCAATTTTTCGCTCTTGGTGATGCACTGGCCGAGTACTTGATGAAAAACTATTTGAGAATCAGTTCGGGCCTCCAGCTCAGTCGCCCCGAGGGCCCTAGCAATTGTCATTCCGGCTATGAGGGCCTCGTATTCTACCTCATTGTTGGTTACCTTGAAGGTTAGGCCTATACCGTAGTTGTGTTGGACGCCCTGGTCGGTGACGATGTGCACACCTGCTCCACCCCCGGCTCGGCATGAGGACCCGTCAACGTACAGCTGCCATGCCTGCCCCCGAGGTTCACTGGGGATCTCTTCTGGAAACCCAGTGTACTCTGCAACAAAATCCGCCAGTGTTTGCGCTTTCATCGCTGTTCGGGGCTGGAACGTTAGATCAAATTCGCTCAGCTCGATTGCCCATTTGGCTAGTCGACCGGACGTATCGGGCTTCTGGAGAATGGTTCCGAGGGGCTGATCGGTCATTACTCTTATGGTGTGGGCTTGGAAGTATGGACGCAGCCGACGCGCTGCTGTCAGTAAGGCGAATACCATCATCTCCGTACGGGAGTACCTGGCTTCTGCTCCTTGAAATGCCCTGCTGACATAGTACACAGGCTTCTGACCCCGATCGGTTTCTCTCACTAGAACTGCAGATGTTGCATGAGGCGAGACTGCCAAATAAGCCACAAGGGTCTCTCCGGGAGCTGTCTGGCTAAGTAACGGGGGACACGTCAGGTAATCCTTGAGTTGTTCGAATGCCTGCCCGCACGATGTGTCCCACTCGCGTGCTTTTCGGAGGACCTGGAAAAAGGGAAGGCATCGATCGGTCGACCTTGCTATGAACCGGCTGAGGGCAGCAATTCGACCAGCCAATCGCTGGACTTCATTCAGGTTCCTCGGCGGTGCCATTCCGAGGATAGCCTGTATCTTCTCGGGGTTGGCCTCGATTCCTCGTTCAGAGACCATGTACCCTAAGAACTTGCCGAACTCGACCCCGAAGGTGCACTTGGCAGGGTTGAGCTTCATCTGATAATGTCGCAGGATAGAGAAGGCCTCTCTCAGGTCCATCACATGATCATTAGGGGAGCGGCTCTTGACCAGGAGGTCGTCGACGTAAACTTCCATGTTTCTCCCGATTTGCTTTTTAAACATATGGTTAACCAACCGTTGATAAGTGGCCCCCGCATTCTTGAGCCCAAAAGGCATGGCAGTGTAACAATAGAGTCCGCGATCTGTAATGAACGCCGTTTTTTCCTCGTCGTCCGTGCTCATTTTGATCTGATTGTAGCCCGAATAGGCGTCCATGAAGCTGAGGAGAGAGTGACCAGCAGTTGAATCCACAATGAGGTCGATGCGCGGTAGAGGGAAACTATCTTTGGGGCAGGCCTTGTTCAGATCGGTGAAGTCTACGCACATGCGCCATTTCCCGCTGGCCTTCTTTACCAGTACTACGTTAGACAGCCATTCCGGGTAGTGAACCTCTCGGATGAGCCCAACGGTCAGGAGTCTGTCCACCTCTTCTGCAATGGCGGCATACTTCTCGGCACAGAAGCTTCTTCTTTTTTGCCTAACTGCCCGGGCCGTCGGGTTGACACACAGCCGGTGTTCTATTACAGACCTATCGATTCCGGGCATGTCTGCAGGTGTCCAGGCGAATACGTCTTTGTGCTCAATGAGGAGGGCCTTGAGTTCCGCATGTACTCCCGGGTCCATTCTGGTTCCGACTCGCACTGTCCGATCCGGGTTGTCGCCATCGACCGGAATCAGTTCCAGAGGCTCGTTGGGTTCCGCTTGGCGCAGTGTCGCTTCGTCCCTGATTTCATCGTCCCACACTGCTCGGGGAGATGCAGGCGGAAACTCAACATGCTCGTCCTCCAGGGAGATCGTAGCCACGGAACTGTCCTTGTGCTTCAATTCCCGGGCGTAGCATTCCCTGGAGGTAACCTGCTCTCCTCTGACTTCGCCCACTCCTCTGTCGGTCGGAAACTTCATCTTGAGGTAGTAGGTAGAAGTGACTGCCCTCAAGTTGTTTAGGGTCGGTCTCCCTAGGATGGCGTTGTAGGAGGAGGGAGCTTTCACGACCAGGAATTCAGTCATGATGGACGCGGTCCTGGGCGCGGAGCCCATCAAAACCGGGAGAGTTATTAGGCCCTCGGGGTGTACTGCTTCACCCGTAAATCCTTTAAGGGGGGCTCGGATAGGCTGAAGTTGGCGGGGGTCGATCCCCATCTGCACGAAGGCCTCCCAGAATAAGATATCGGCTGAACTCCCATTGTCGACCAGCATCCTCTTCACTGTGAAATTGGCCACCAATGCTGATATCACCAAAGCGTCATCGTGCGGAAAGGCGATGCCCTTCCCATCCTGCTCGTTGAAAACTATTGATTCCCCTTTGGGACCCGGGTGGCCCTGCCTCGGTGCCTGCCCCAGTGAGTAGACTTCCCCATATCTGGCTCTCCGAGCTTGTGCCCTTTGAGAGGAGGACGTGGTTCCTCCTCGGGATGGTCCCCCGACAATGGTTCTGATTTCTCCAGCTGGGTGGTCGGATGCATGTTCGCCTCGGCGTCTGCTTGACTCTTGCTCCCGACGAGGGGTCCTCGACCGGGTTCTGTCTCTTCGGTTGTTCATCTGTTCATCCCTCTGACTGTTTTTCAAGGCCTGGCAGTCTTCGGTGTTGTGGCCCTTGGACTTGTGATATTCGCAATACATATCCCCTCTTCTTCTTCTGATAGATTCTCGCCTAGATTCTGCTCGGCTCTGATCTTCCACCGCCAAGCTGGATTGAGGCCATGACGACAGTCTGTGTTCCCGTGGGGGGTCCCTTCTCCTCGTCTCATCTGGGAACTTCCTCCCCCCCCAATGCCTGCTGGAACCTTCCCCGGCACTGGTTGTTTTCCGATCGTGCTGTCGGAGCTCCCCGCGCCGCGGGGCTACTAGGGCTTCGAGCGTATCTTCGGCGTTGATGAATCCGTCCGCCTGATCCATGAACCCGTTCAAAGTGGTGGGAGTTTTACGGGCTATCTCCGCCATGAAGGGGCTCCTGGGCCATACGCAGCCCAGGAGGGCCGCTAGGGTGATCTTTTCGTCCTGGTTGTCGGTAGTCATTCTTTCTTCGTTGAACCTGGTCAGGTACCCTTTCAGGCTTTCCTTCTCTCCTTGCTTGACGGTCAATAGATACGCCGCTGGGCGCCTTCGTTTCCTACTAGCCATGAACTGAGTGATGAAGAGCCAGGCTAACGCCTCGAAGCTACTGACGGATCCCGGAGGAATGGTCCCGAACCATGTCCTAGCCATCCCCTTCAGTGTGAGAGGGAAAGCTCGGCACGCTACCTCGCCGGGATAGCCATGTAGGCTGATATGGGCTTTAAAAGCTTCTATATGCTCCACAGGGTCCTGAGACCCATCATACAGCTCCACTTGTGGGACCTTGAATTTGGGCGGGAGAGGGACGGCCAGGACGTCTGTGCTGTAGGGTGTTCCTATGCTTCCCTGCGAGGAGAGATGCCCTGCTGCCGGGCTGATCAGCTTTGCCATTTCAGCGTACTTGTCTCCCAACTCCTTTAGCTCGGTGTGCATCCGGCGTCGTTCTCCTTCTGAGGCTTCGCTCTCCTCAGGGAGTCGGGAGCTCGCATTCTCTCCCAGATGGGTTTCGCCGCGGGCCGATGCCTCTTCGCGTGGTTGCCGGAGGGCTGCATTCTCCTCCTTCAACTTCCTCACCATTTCTTCCAACGCTTCCAGTCTTTCTTCCATCGACGGATCTGTCTGCTGATCGTGCTTGGTCGTCTGGGACAGCGGTAGAGTAGACATGCAGAAAGTACGTTGATCAGAAACAATCGAATCCCACAGACGGCGCCACTGTTAAGGACGTATTCTGCTATCTTGTCTACCGGATCCCGGGTGATGGTAACCTGCAAAACAAGGACAAGAGGGGTCAGGGTCTGGGACCGCTCCGACGATCAAGTTAGTGAATGGGAGAAGATATATGATAGAGGGAGTAGGAGAATCTGTGAGCGTACCGTCTTTCCGTCATTGGTTAGGTGCTATTTATAGGTGCCCCCCTGGGAGGAGGGTCCGTGTGACGAGAGCGCCGGAAATCGGGACATCACTCGTCCGTCATCTTCGATAAGGAAACCTGGTCTGATTCGGTCGGTCTTATCGCATTAATTGAGTATCCTCCCAATTAATGCTCAATTAGACCCTTTTGGACAGGGGCATTAAATGCAGCTGTATCTTTTGTCAATTTAGCAATTAATGGTGTATGTTTGTAGCGTCCCCGCATTAAAGGGGGGGTGGCTGTAGACCGGCGGCTGTCTGTCGTTCATAAATGCGGGAGTGGTCTTGATGGGAGACGGGTTCAGGAGATATATCAGTACGTGAGCCGCCGTTCTGTGCTTAGCGTGTTCTCGAAGCCGGTTTAACCATTTCCCGCCCTGATCGGGAAAACCAGGGACTTGGCTCGTCCCCGATTTCGGTCTCCCTAATTGAATTCGGACGCTGCGACGAGGTGGGTGCGGATAACGGGCCTTGGGCCTGATAACCTTGCGGGCTCAGGCCCGGGCAAGTCAGACCCCCTTTCACTAAGGTTATTATTATTATCAATTTAAACTTTTATGACAAATGGTACTTAAAGAAATTGGGAGAGGGATTTGTTGTGTAATTTGCATGCTCCGTACATGCCATCCATGTAAATCCAAAACACCTTTGTTCTTGTTTCTTGATTCCTTCCGGAGACTTCTTCATTCATAAGTGCTATAAATAGGCATGCTTTTGTAGAAGTGGTGGGGGTAACCCATTTTTTAAGGTTGTATGCAAGGAAATTAGTACTATGAACCATAAAACCTTCTTACAATTTTGCCCTATGGAAGGACCTAACAAACTTAACTTGCAACGTTTGGCCACCTAATGTTTCCCCGGATTTGTTCAGTAACACCATCAAATGATCATTAACTAGTTATAAGTAGTGTCTTTGATGAGTTTCATATTTCTTATTGGTTTTTCTCTTTTTCCCACTTGATATAGGGCTGGAAAACTCTCTTATTTAGAAAGAAAAAAAAAATCGAACGTGTTATTTTCCTTTTTATGTTGGGTGGGTCGGGCTTTGAAAATTACCAAGATAATCAATTTATCCAAACAGGCTATTTGCACAACAATATAATCAATTTGTCTAAGAAACTCAACGAAACATTAGTTAAAACCATATCTAAATTCATTCTGAGTACAAATAGCATCTTGCTATAAAGCAAACAGGAAGAACTGTCTCACCCATGCATCCATTGATACAAAACAGCAAACAAACATACAAATAATCAGGTTTTGAGATTCAGAAGTGCTGCTCCCAACCCATTAGTAAATGAAAAATAGGTATAATGGTATTAAGAAAGCCAAGAACTCCAACACTGTTGTTGCGATGAGATGAGCATTGAGATTAGCAGCAGCTGAGCCACCATCTCCAGCACTGGTTTCAGGAGAAGGTGCTGTTAAGGATGAGTGCGTGTATGGCCAGGAGGTATCACACATACCCACCGCTGAAAGCATTGCAAACACCAAGCAAATTAAAGTCAATGCAACCCAAAGCATTCTAGTCGCCATAATTTCTTGCGAGTTCAGGCAATGTGTGAGCCTACTCTCTCAAAAGTGGTGCTTTATATAAGTGCAGAGGTCATAGGCCAAGTAGTATACTACATTCCTACTGCTCAAATCTTCCTTGCCTAGGAGCTTGCTTGATGTACAAGGCTTTAGGTCTCATTTGGATAGTAAGATGAGATGAGATATTTTTAAATAAAAATTAAAAATTAGATAAAATATTATCAGAATATTATTTTTTAATATTATTATTATTATTTTAAGATTTAATAAGTTGAATTGTTTGTAATATTTTATATAGAAATCTAAAAAAATTGTAATTATAGAATGAGATGAGATGAGATGAGATGACACCAATTCTATATCCAAATGGGTGTCCCACAGCAGAAAAACTCTACCTTTTGGAAATAGTATAAAAATATCTCTTGTAATTCTGTATGCTTGATACATTTTACAAGTTGGGGGCGGCACGAATCCTTTGTTATATAGGTAGGCTTTATATTAAGTAAATTTAAATGCGTTGAAATCTTTTCTGAGTTTCTAATACTGCTCTACAGTTATAGATTCTTCAAACATTGAAACGTGAACCCTCTCATCGTCAAGCAGGCATAAGACTGGCGTTTTTCTAAAAGTCAAATGTTAACTCATAAATCATTCTGAGTTCGTTGAATGTTTCATATTTGATTGTGTATGAATCATTCATGTCACACTAGACATCATAGACCCTATAGAACCACCATTTTCTTGAAATTCATTGATAACAAAGATCTTGATCAAATTGGTACCACATAATAATCTTAGCCAAAGATCATGGCCAATAGGACTGAGTGACAATTGTGGCATATCTATGATTTATGTCAAAGCATACTGAAGTGTGTGGTAACAATCTCCAAGCTAAAAAGACTTAAACTACAGATGCCGGCCTATAATTCGAAGGTTAACCGCTCTAGATGCCATTGCTCTAAGGTTTGCTCTGGCCATGTAAAGAGGTCTGCTTGGCTGAGCATCAGCTCCACTAGGCTGAGCATCAGCTCCACTAAACACCTCAAGGAACTCTTCTCTCTGCAACCTTAGTGCTAATGCCGCATCCTCATCTTGGCTCAGCATCCCTCTTCTTCGTGTCACCCTTGTGTCTCTACTTGAAACCCTGGATGGTCGAGTACTCAGGTTCCTCACATTTCTACGTACCCCTAATTCGGGGGTTTGATTTTGACCCTCGACTCCTCTCTGTGATCTTAGAGCAGATGATACTGCAGCATCATCCTCATCGTCGCTCAATATAATGCCCCTTCTTCTTCTGGCATTTGCATCTCTGATTGATATACCTGATGCTCTTGTACTTCGATTCAGGTTATCATAAAAGGCTGTTTCTGGGATTTGACACACTGTTTCTCGACCATTCAAAGCACCTGCTGCCTTCCTTGCTTCTACCTCTTGTGGAAAGAGAAGTTGTATTGTGTTCCAAAGAACCGTGTTCACGGTGCAAGATCTTCCATTGCTGCAAATTCGAGTCAAAGATGTATAAAGAAAAAGGTAAACCCCAATTATAATACATAGATTAGTTTCAAATTATATCTGAGAGTTTTACCTTATCAATTGCCTGCATTTTGGGCACCTTTTACCACATTTATCTGCGGCGGATCTCAAACATTTCTTACAAAAGCTACAATTAAAGAGAACTACACAGGATTAATTGGTTAACACTGGATTTAAGAATGTGAAATTAAAGAAGCTCATCAATCCCAAGAAAAAAATCGGAGGAAACAAATGCATATGAGAAAAGGGCATCCCTGATCTAGTCTGTGGTATATTCAGATTTTCTGCTTTGTTAATTTAGAAGATTGAGTCTACCTGTGTCCACAAGAAGTGGTGCTTGGTTCGAAGCAAATCTCTAAACAGATCTGCAAGAAAAGTCAGACCCATTAAAGTTAAATGAACAACATTTGCTTTTAATTGGCCACAAAACAGAACCAGTAACAGTTTGAGGTTTGAACCATCGAAAGCATTCTTACTGCGCAAGATAACTCTTCTTTAAGCTTATCCATACAAGGAAGAACTGAACTTGAGCATGAAACACGAGTGTTCTGTTCAGGTGATTCCTTTGCTCCGATTTCCTTTTCATCATTTACAGAACCTTTTATTTCGGCCTTATTCTTCTCATTCTCTGTGCGCGAATAATACACAAAACAATTATTTTCTTTCCTTATAGCTTTCCCAGTAACCAAACTGGAGATCTTTGAAAAGAAAATATAAAGGCACCAGAAATCCATATCTTTAAAGAAAAGACCCATATGAATTTAATACCTTTTCTTGCAGTTTCTTCTTCATCTAGATCAAGAACGGGAGCTGGGATTGAAATTGGACTTCTTCTCTGAGCCTTGCGTTTTCTGAAAGAAAGAAAAAGCATGTAGTGTCCCATAAGTTGCCCAGAAAATGGATGAAAGAAAAGTAAAGAAAGACAAGAAAATCTAAAATCTTAATAGCCTTCGGTAGGGTGATGTAATTTTCCCAACTAAAAATAGGTTCTAATTAATGGCTGGGTTTGCCAACATCGTACCTTCTTGAACTTGTGGGTGGGGTCTTGAACTGGGGATCAGAGCGTTTCTTGTACTTAGACTCTCGATCGGGGGTGTCTTCGACAACAAGGCTGGCAATTAGAATGGCCTCTTCATCCCAACCGGCCATGGCAGCCACAGATTTGAATCTGGGGCTGAATATAACGTCCACGTTTTGCCCATTTTCATCTGGATTTTCTGGGTCTTTTGAACTTGGTTTGGGCTCTTCGCTCGGCATTTTTTGCCACTACTTCTGTTAGGTTTCTGAATTTGAGAAGGAAAGAGCAGAAATCGCTAGCCAGGGAAAAAAGAAGAAGAAGAAGAAGGCAAAACCCTACAATGAAGGAGGAGGAAGCAAAGAAGGAAGTAGTTCCTAACGGTTGGATTTTTTTAAATTGGTGACTCGTTTTGGCTTCTCCAACGGCTATATCATTAAATTATGGAATCATCCTAATCAGCTGGTAAGGAAATAACTTAAATAAGCATTCTCTTCCGCTAGAAAAATAGCATACGATGATGATCAGCCTATAATCATTAACAAAAATCTTAATTGCAATCACTTTTATGTATTTTTTTATATATTCCATTAATATGACTGGTTGCATATTTTTATAATATAATATAATTATTTTGACTAATTACATCAATAGAATGTACAAAAAATACTTAAAAGTGACTCTATATATTGCAATCATTAAACTTTCTTATCTCACATTTCCTCTATTAAAAAATATAACGCTCTTATTTATTATAATATTTATTAGCCCCAACTCCTTTATAATTATATATCTTACAATTATATATAAAATAAAATTTACTTTTGTAAAATTGAAAGTTATATTGAATAAAGTGGCATGCTTGTACTAGTTAATTGTAAAATAAATTAAAATAGTTAGGTGTACTATTTAGTATTTACCCATAACTAAAAAAAAAAAAAAAAAAAAAAGAAAGAGAAGCCAAATCCTTATAACTTGGGCACGGTACTTGTTAAATCTTCTTGACGGCCAAATTATGATTGATGGTACAAATTATCAAAAAGAGTTAGTTTGAGGCATAAATGCACAGTTTTGATAGTTCTAGGTATGAATTAAAAAAAAAAAAAAGATAATTTGAGGAGATTATTCATTCTTTTACGTTTGGATATGTAGTTTATGCTTTCTATGATGCCTACACCTGTAGATACAATATTTTGCATTCCAATGAAAGCATTTTCTACTGAAAAATGATGGAACCTCAGAATTCTTTTTTACAATGAAAGCTCCCGATTGTGAACTCCAAACTACCGTGAAACCTGCTCGAGCGCTCTATCTTCTGTCATCTCTATCTATTTTTGATAATATCTTTATTATTGTCCTTTTGTGGTAGGCATCTTTGGCAAAACTCTTTTGCATTGGCTTTGCAGTTGTTATCTGGGTAACATCATTCTGGCATTGGCAGATTAATAGACGGTCCAAGTTTTGGGAGGCTTTTTTCATCATCTAGTACACCTTGTTTTGGACTTCTTGCACCCAGATAGATGTCATGGATTGCGATATGCCTGATTTCTGCAATTGGGTTCTTTGGGTTTTAAATATTCCAACAAAAACTAAGGTAAAAGCTACCAAAGCTTGCTTGAGCACATTGGTCTTCTTTCCCCTTACTCATCTTATTATATATATTGTAAATAAATAGATAATTTTGATTTAAGTTCAGATGGCCCACGTGTTTGTATATCTGATGGCACTGGAAACTAAAAAGCTTGCAAGAATATTCTAGTGCATGAACCAAATTAAGGGCAGTGAATGCCTCTCTGTCTTTCTGAAATGCAACTCTCTGTTACATGTTGATACTGGATCATCTTTCAACATATCTTACAAAATTGGTGTTTGATCAATTTCTTTCAGAATCTTACTTTCTACTCTTTACACAATCTTGTATGAAACGAAGCATCTCACCCTTCAGAGGACTGACAATTCTGGTAGCAAGACAGGACTGAATAAGATATTTTGATGACTAGGTTAAGACTAAAGAAACTTTGTTTGTTTCCTTGCTGCTTTTCTACTTTCTAAATTCAATCACTTAACACTAACTCCCAAGTTAACAACATCATCTTGTCAATGTACAAATGAATCCATGGTCCAAACTAAAATATGAGAAGAGTTGCTTCCAAACGACAAAACTGGCCAGCCTTCAGGAAAGAAAGAGAACAACTAGCCAGTTTTTAAAGAATCAGGAATCCTATCAATTTGTTAATATTATTATTGTTATTATTATCATTATCACCATTATTTTGACTTTGGGGAGAATAAAACTAATAGAATAATACTTTTGGTAGCAAAGGTTCGTCTTTTCCGTGTTGTTTCTAAAAAACTGGCCAATTTATAATCACAAACTTCCATGCTTTACTAGCAATAAACTCAAAGTGCTTTTTTCCATTCAATCATTTATCTCCCCTTATGAACAACATCCTGCTCTTTTTTTAAATGTATGAATGACCTGGCAGCATCTTTGCTTGGTCTAGATGCCTCTTTATAAGCGACCCTTTATATTGCTGATCAGCAATAGGCTGGGTTGGAGCTTGTAAAAATGGGAAGGCAACCTTGTTGTGATAAGGTTGGCTTGAAGAGAGGCCCTTGGACAATTGAGGAAGATCACAAGCTCATTAACTTCATCCTCAACAATGGCATCCATTGCTGGAGAATGGTTCCCAGGCTTGCAGGTATCTTTTCATGACCATTCCTTCCCTATCTTCATGATAGCTCTCAAACCTTTGTTTAATTTGTGTTCATGCTTGATTATATGTGTCATGATGAAGGATTGCTACGATGTGGGAAAAGTTGCAGATTAAGATGGATTAATTATCTAAGGCCAGATCTTAAGAGAGGTGGATTCACAGAAGTAGAAGAGAATGAAATCATTCAACTTCATTTGTGTCTTGGTAACAGGTATAATCTGCTTTCATTGAAAACAAGATTGCTAGATAGTGTTTGGAAGGAATGCAATAGGTATACTTATATACCATGTTGTTGTTGAGCTGGTATTTTCTCCTAACATAATTGAACTTTTTGCAGGTGGTCTAAGATTGCTGCACATTTTCCCGGCCGCACAGACAATGAAATCAAGAACCACTGGAATACGCGAATCAAGAAGAGGTTAAAGCTCCTTGGCTTAGACCCTGTGACTCACAAGCCAATTGAGAAAAAAGGAAATAGTGATGACAAAAGGGAGACAGCATTAGAATCAAATTCACCAAAAGCACAAGAGGATAGCATCATGGAGGTTAATTCCATGGATAATTATAATTATACAAAGAAGAATTATCTGGGAACAGAGGAGAAAAGAGATAAAGTGGAATTAAACTTGGATGAAACTAATGATCTGCTAAACAATTATGATATTTGCTGGGGTAGCTTGGATTTTGGATCATGGATGAACCAAGAAACGAACAATACTACCTATAGTCCTTCATTTTCTTTGGAAAACTCCAGCAACCCCTCTGTGGGTGAATCACCCTCTTTACAAGATTGGGTTGGAAGTGTGGATTCCATACTCTCTTGGGATGGCTTCAGTTATCTCGAACAGGACCTTTTCTTCTTGTAAACCAGCAAATTAATGAATATACTCCCATCTCCCTAAGCATCTTTGGTTTCTTTTTGGATGAAGAAGTGTCATTAGTTTTGTGAACACTAAGCAAGAACTTTGTTAGGGAAGTTAGTGAGAAGATGATAATTGTGAGTTTTTTTTTTTTTTTTTCTTATGGATCTGAATTTTTCCATATTGTCATACATCATAATGAAAGTGTCCGAGTATGTATCCTTTTGTTTTTTTCTTTTAAATGTGACATCACAGAACTTAAGCACGCGGCCAAAGGAAACAAAAAATATTGGTAGAGTACGGCCATGAGTGTCTGAAGAGATTATGGTTCTTCCCATGATCACTCTGACCAGAATATATATAATAGCTGTGCTGGGACTACTTGTCCATTCAATAGAACATGATCATCTGCTTAACTTTTTTATTATTATTTTTTATTGGTAAATAAATATAGGGTCGTGCTAAGCACTGAAATCATGATATTGAACCTCAGCTCAGCATTCTAATTTGTTTATTTAACATGCATGCACCTGTAGCTAAATAGAAACAGCCAAAGAATCCATAACATGCATGCACCTGTAAATGCCTCTTCTGGGCATTACGAAGTCATCGATCAGGCTCATCACAAGATCAAGCTCATACCATCTATATGAAATTGATAACCTGATTGGCTGACAGATATACCTAAATTTGTCCAAACAGATGAGCTCCATTTTCTTCTTTTTTAATGGAACTGACTATTTTATAAAAGACTTATACGAAATTTGTCTATTTAAAATTTGTACCTAATATTACTTTTTGCAATGATTTATTTCAAATACTTTGTATACTTTAGATAATAGCATTACATATTTCTTAATATTTAAGTATTTTGGTCTCTCCGTGGCAGAGGATAAAACCATATTCACTCTTTTTTTCTTTAAGTAAACAATATTATATATAATAAAACAGTTACAAGATACAACAGTCAACATGACGATTGGTCTCGACATACAATCCAAATCAGCAAATACTACACCATATTTACTTGCAGCTACACAGTAAGCGAATACATTGCGTCACCTCACTACTTACAAACATCACCACCATCATTGCTCAGCAATAGTTAATAAATTAAAAAGATAATAATAAGATAGTTAGGAGGTCATTTTCTATAAAGCAAACTGCAATTACTTTATGCTCATCATTGTTATCTTCCAAAGAAGGCCAAGGTCATTTTCTATAATAACTAACCCCAGTCTCTAGTACTTTATTTTAGTTTGAGAAAACGTACGTTATAAAAAGCTAAAGGATTAGTACGAAAATGAGTTTGGACCACAAGAGAATCAAATTTATCTTATACATTAGGTGAAGAAAAAGAGAAAAACAAGAAGACTAATTCATGATGTCAACTTTTAACCATGCTATTAATTCTTTACTGAAATATATGGGACTCAACGACGACCTATATTAGAGACCTTTTGTGTAAAAAAAAAAATATATATATATATATATATATTAGAGACCCTTGGACTAAGCAATCTCTCTCTAAACCATGAATAGAAAAAGAATCGAGTGCCATTCATGGTCCTGGTACAGAAAACTTAACCAATTAAGAGGGCTTTTTCTTTCGCTTGCTTTTTGAGATGCGCTTCAGCTCTATGTCCCCCCTTTCATTCCCCTGCAAAGGTGAAGAACCAAAAATGTGAAGGGAAGCCGGAAAAAAGCTGAGATGATGAATAATAGGGCAACAAAGAAATTAGAGAGATATATACCTCTGGTGCATATAAATGAAGATATAGAAAAGTGGCAACAGCACCAGAGTCAAAATGGAAATAGAGAGGTAGAATATACTCCTAGTCTTCTGCACAAAGGAATATCAGAATAATCAACAAGACTTCCTAGAAACTATTACATGTAAGGATAGCTTTTATACATTTACATAGTTTTTTTTTCCCGGTAATCAAGGTATTTTATCCATAAGAATAGGCAAAGTTCAAATACAGAGGGACTATACATGAGAAATTCCTAACTAGAATTTACAATTGATAGTAAAAAGTCATATTCATTTAGTCCTTTACAAACAATCGCCCTGACCTATGAGAACAATGCTTTAAAGAAAAAAGCTTCCAGCTCCTCTAGTGTCTTCTCAGGGTTTTAGAAATTTACATAGATAAAATGCTAAAGATAAGAAAGATTCCAAATCTATCACCTATAAGCATGCAAGCTGCAGATTGAATATAAGAAGTGTGTACCACAGGGAACTCCCATGAGGGAGAGAAATTAATTTGATTGACTTAAATTATCTGATTAAAAACTGAGTTAATTGCAGAGATTCAAAATATCTAAAGTTCAACTTACCATGGAAAGAAAGCCTATAGATGAAATGCATGCTTTCCATTTTCCTCAACACCATGTCAACCTTTTATTTTTATTTTTAGTTAATAAAAAGGGCTTGTTGGAAATTAAAGACAATACTTAAAGCACTATCTATTCCTTACTTGTTGTATGCTTGTAGAGTCTATCTGAACATACAGAAAACAAACAAGTGAAACGTGATGGTGAACTTTACCCTGCACCCTCTAGAGAAGGGTTTCTGACCCCCAGTGCAAGTGTGAGCATCACAGAATTGTCGCAAGAAAAATTCTGTTACAATCCAATAACATAAAAAAGCATATCATTATCCGATTAAAAAAAGTCGTAACATCACAAAGGTGCAATTATGACGAAGTAAAATAAAGAACTACCATGAAGATGGCTTACTGAGGGACCCTGACTGACTGGAAAACAACTATCAGCAAGGCTCTGCACAACATTGTTAAAATATGAATAGAAAGAATGGTAGAGTAAAAAATGCCGAAGAAATCACCTATAGGCCACCTCACACAGATGATGATTCCTTGCAGCAGCAGCAGGATTGCACTTAGTTTTGCGAGGCATGGAATCCATCACAAGGTCACAATATAATGCACCACAAACATCTGCCAAGCACCTGCTGTGACTCTAGATTCAACCCAAGTATATCATGATTTAATTACCAATACACCAATCAAGTTAAAGCAATGGAAAGACCACGCTTGCCAAGTTTCAGAGGAATTTGATTATCGAGCAAAAGTTTCAAAGATGCAGTCCAAATATGACATAGCAATAACCATCCATGCTATGGAAAATACAATCACATACCGTATTCAGCAAGTCATAGTGCCTATTGTCAAAATGCCGATCAAGGTATCTCCATATAAAACTTTTCCTACAGTATCTACATTGCCATTCATATAAATCAACGTGGATCTTGTGCTGTTCCTGATCTCTGTAAAGGTCCTTGTCTGGGTGAAGCCTACACCTTCTTGAAATCTGATATCGTCCTTTCTCCACAAAGGGCATTAGATACTGCATCAAACATCAAGGAATAATGTCTTTGTTACTTTGCTAGGCTTTAGACACTTTAAACATCAGAGTCTTCTTATACCTCCTCTTTTTTTTTTTTTTCAAGTAAGAGATAAGTATTATTGATGTGAATGAAAAAGGACTATCCCGTGTACATAGGAAGTATACAACAGAACACCAAAATACAATCTAGGGGTTAGAAAATAAAGACAGGAGTTTGATAAGTAAGAGATAAGTATTATACCTCCTCAATTATCTTCCATGCTGCCTGGCTCCTTTCTCTTGAACAATGCACCTCATGAGAACCTCCCTGCTCCAGGTTAAGAGTTCTGGACATCGAAATAATATTAGGTACAAACATAGACAAAATAACTAAGACAATATACTAATGTATCCCACATGATGCCAAAGACAACCACTTACTAATTGTACTATGTCCAGTTATAAAATTTTGAGTCTTTTTAATTCCATATTTTTTCAATTTTGAGTCTTTTTAATTCCATATTTTTTCAGGTTGCATTCATGATTCATGTCCCCCCTCAATTAAACTCCTTGCCACAAGAATATAGGTGACGGCAACACAGAGACACCAAAAGTAGCTAGCCTAGACCAAAATTTGAAGTTTAACATTCTAAATTGCTTACCGTATGGTTTCGGATTCTTTATAACTATAACCCTGTGGCAACAGATAAAGAAAAAAGGTTAGCAATAGCTAAGCATAAGAGGATTTACAAACAAATATGAACTGATCTAATATAAGCTAAATCAATAAAATTACGGGGAAAAACAAAACAATTAGGATAATCCCACCTAAGGAAACATTACAAAAAGGGTCATTGTAGAATACCAGTTCACTCCAAAGTCAAAATCGAATCATTTAATTAATAAATAAAAACTCATAAGAGCCAGTACTTCAGTAATCAGTTCAAATTTAGATAAATACAAAAAGTCCAACACCCTCCCCCCTCCACAAAAACATTGCTAAAATACATGAAAGGTCCTTGATTTCTTTCTTTTTGATATTTGAAAGTAAACAAAGTCAGGACACAACGTTACAGACAACCCGCGCTCTGCACACGCTCAAGTATAATTGGCACTTATCTTAACGAGTTTGATGTCTTCGTGAATAGCAGCCAAAACCCAAAAAGTAACTTTATTTTAATCTCTAAAACCCCAGGAAGTTTTGCCCTTAAACCCATACTTCTTGAACTGTGCAAGGGCAACACACAGCATACATAAATACACAAGCACACATAAAATATCATATTAAAGATACCTGAACTATCCGTACACAAAGCGAGATGCAGAGAACGCAAAAGGCGATCCCTTTCGACCGCCTACCCATCTTCATTTCCGACACTAGTTGGGAGTTTACGAATGTCGTTGATCTTATACAATGTACTGCCACGTCTAGGCGCCCACCTTTGCCGATTGGGCAGGTTTGGAAGTCAAACAACTCTGAAGTATTCTTGAGAGCAGTTGTACGACTGGATATTCTTCCTATCCAAACACAGTTTTAAAAAATCTCAAATATCTGAAAAGATTTCTCTCCAAATATTATTACTGTACAGTGAAAAGGCACTACAAGCGAGTAGGGGTGTAAATGGTCCGGTCCGATCCGGGAAATTTGTGGACCGATTCTATTCGGTCCAAGAATTCTCTCACACTGGACCGGACCGAACAGAAGTTCGGTCCATACCGGTCCGGTCCAATTCGGTCCAGGGGCGGTCCGGTCCGGTCCAGGGGTGCCCCATATGATTTAAGGGGCTAAATTTAATCTAAAATTCTACAATGATCAAATATTTTTTTGACCCAAATTTAACTACTATAAATTATAATATGTTAATATTATAAAAGTATATATTATATATTAATATGTTAGTATATATTATATATTAAGTATGTTAGTAAATTATAACTAATAGTCTAATAGTCTAATAACACTATTACATTAGTATATGTTAATAAACTATAACTAATAAATAATAACATTATTACAATTTACATTAGTATATTATATATTTATATGTTAGTAAATAGTGATAAATTAGAAATAATATATTAAATAATAATAATACACTTATTATTTATATGTCAATATTATTATAAGAGTATATATTATATATTAATATGTTAGTTAATATTAAATATTAAGTATGTTAGTAAACTATAACTAATAGTCTAATAATACTATTACATTAGTATATGTTAATAAACTATAACTAATAAGTAATAATACTATTACAATTTACATTAGTATATTATATATTTATATATTAGTAAATAGTGATAAATTAGTAATAATATATTAAATAATAATAATACACTTATTATTTATATGTTAATATTATAAGAGTATATATTATATATTAATATGTTAGTTAATATTAAATATTAAATATGTTAGTAAACTATAACTAATAGTCTAATAATCTAATAGTCTAATAATACTATTACATTAGTATATGTTAATAAATTATAACTAATTAGTAATAACACTATTACAATTTATATTAATATATTATATATTTATATGTTAGTAAATAGTAATAAATTAGTAATAATATAGTAAATAATAATAATATACTTATTACTTATAAGTTATTACTAATACTTTATCTAAATATACTATAATTTATATTTTTATACTATAACTAGTCAACTACTAGTCTACTATAAATCATAATATGTTAATATTATAAGAGTATATATTGTATATTAATATGTTAATATATATTAATATTACTATTAAAATTTATATATTATTATTTATATATACATATATTTAAAAATCAAAATTAAAAAAAAAAAAAAAAAACACTATGAATTCGGTCCGGTCCGGTCCAGGGGGATGAACTCCCTGGACCGGGACCGGACCGGAATTTTCCTGTCCATACATTTTTTGGACCGGACCGGACCGGACTCCAACCGGTCCGGTCCGGTCCGTCGGTCCGGTTCGATCTTTTTACACCCCTACAAGCAAGTACCGTATATTGCGAGACATGTACAATAAAATAGAAAGTGAGAATATTTTGCGAGTTTAAAAAAATAATATATTGTCATAATTTTATTTTTTGTTATAAAATTAAAAAAAAAATTATTATTACAAGAGAAATATAAAAGAAATTATTTAAAAATTTTAAAATATGAAATTTTCTCCGTTCTATATAAATTTTTTTTATGAATTTCAGAACGATTGACTTTATATTTATAGGTCTTGAAATTATTATGTAAGTTATTGTGCAAGACTTAAAATAATAGTAGTGGGGTCATTCACAAAATTATTGATGGAGACAGAGCGGTGGCCGTCTCAATAATTCATAACACTCTTCCTTGAATGATCACCCCATAAAGAATCTACCTCGTTAAAACCTTGTCAAGAAAAAATCCAGTTGGAAGAAAAATCAATGGTTAAAGAAAAAGAATATAATATTCTTATGTATCTCCAAGTGCTTTAAGATTGCCTCATTAAAACTGTTGAATCCAAGGTTTCAAGTTTCGTATCTACGTGTAGATTTTGATAATAACAAATGAATTCAAAACTCAAACTCAAATTATCTACGCAATGGAGCGAAGCGCACATCAAGTATAAAAGAACAAGTATACAAATGAAGCTCATAGATTATTTTTGTATATCTCTTGATAAAATTGGATTAAGGCTCAAAAATTAATCTTTTCTCTTAAAACATTAAATTGTATTTTTTTATGCATGACATTATTAAAAGCTTTAATTTGGAAAATTATATTTTGCATGTGCATGACATATGCAATGATCTCATTAAAAGTTTTATTTTCAAAAATTATATTTTACATGTGCATGACATATGCAATGACTTCATTTAAAAATTTGAATTTTGAAAATTGAATGACATATGTAATAACTTCATCAAAATTTGAATTTTGAATTTGAAAGATGATTGAGTGGGACTTATTTGCCTATAAATAACTCACTTGTGTTTTGCAAAAATCACAACAACAAGAGTTTGCACATCTATTGTTAAGTTTTGCATCATTCTTTCAAAACTCTCATTCTCTTTTTTCTAAAGTTTTGAGTCTTAATTCTTGTTCTTTTTTAGAAAGATATAGGTTGAGCTATATTGTTTCTATCTCACTCATTGAGCAGTGTACTTTGATAGTCTACCCACTATCAACTCTTGTATTTGTAAGAGGGTGCGTACAACCCTTGTGTGTGTAGAAGGTGTTCTACACGGGAAATAGTTAAATCACCAAGTGTGAGGTAATTGGAAGTGTAGAGGGTGTTCTACACGGATTTTTTGGAGCGGTACTGCTCAAAAGTGTAATAGGTTTCTATCTCCACCTAAAAGAGATTGATTAGTGAATTCGGGATCCTCAAAGGGTAGCTTGAGGTGAGGATGTAGGCAGTGGGGCTGAACTTCGTAAAAATACTGAGTTTGCTTTCTCTTATCATACTCTTTACATTTCTTACTGCTTTATATTCTATTTATATTTTATATTGTGTATTTGATTAATAAGTGTTAATTTTTATAATATAACCCAATTCACCCCCTCTTGTGTTAGTCATCTGGGCAATAATTGGTATCAGAGCAAGGGCTCTATTATAAGATTAATTATCTATTAAATTAAGATTATATGGCTAACATTGCAGCTATATTCGCTGAAGGTCAATCCAGTAGTCGGCCTCCGCTATTTTGTGGAGACAATTATACTTTCTAGAAAGCTAAAATGAGAATATTCCTCCAGTCTCAAGGTCGTGAAATCTGGAAATGTATTGTAAATGTGCCTTATATTCCAACAAAAAATGTTGATGGAGTAAATGTCAAAAAGGAAGAGGAAGAGTTTGATCGCGAAGACGATAGACTTTATACTGTGAATGTAATGGCTACGAATTTTCTATATAATGCTCTCAATGGTAATGAATTTAATAGAATAATGACTTGCAGGACAGCAAAGGAAATTTGGGACAACTTGGAAGTAACCTATGAAGGAACTTCGCAAGTCAAAGATTAAAAAATTTATATTCTTACGCATGAATATGAAATGTTCAAAATGAATGATGGTGAATCTATCTCTTCTATGTATACTCGTTTTACTAATATTATAAATAGTTTGACATCTCTTGGTAAAGTTTATTCCAACTTGGAGATAGTAAGGAAAATTCTCAACTCCTTGCCAAAACGTTGGGAATTAAAAGCAACGGCAATTCTTGAAGTTAGAGATCTTAAAAAACTCGAAGTAAATGAACTCATCGGGTCACTTATTACCCATGCGTACACATTGAAAAGAGGAGAAGAAGGAGGAAAGCAAAAGAAGAGCTTGACACTCAAAGCCGTTCCTCATGAAAGTGAAAGCGATGAAAATGAAGAAAGCGATGACGAAGAGATTGCAATGATCATTAGAAGATTTAAGAGATTCTTGAAATATAAAACTCCTTCAAGGAAATCTTTCAAAAAATTTTCCAACAAAGATACAGGTAAAAATGATTTATTAATTTGTTATAAATGTAAAAAGCCTGGACATGTCAAAGCAGATTGTCCCCTGCTAAAGAAAGATCGATACAAAGGCAAGAAAGCAATGAAAACTACATGGAATGATGATTCAAGTAGCTCAGACAGCGACGCAAGTAATGAAGAATCTGTAAATCTTTGTCTTATGGCTAAAGATGATTTTAAGGTAACAAATTTTGAAAATTCCTCTTATGAAGAATTGCAAAATGCTTTGGAAGAGTTATATGAGAAATTTGAAAAATTTGGTATTAAGTATACCGCTTTGAAAAAGAAAAATTATTCTTTAATAAATGAAATTGATGTTTTAAGAAAAGAAAATATAGTTTCAAAAAATGATAATGATGAACTGAAAAAGAAAGTAGCTGATTTAGAAAAGATTGTTGAAAATTTCACAAATGGAAAAAGAAATTTCAAAAAATTTCTTGGTAATCAAATATGTGTTTTTGATAAGGTAGGCTTGGGATACATGCCAAAAGAAAAACTCAAACCTTATAAAAATTTCTTTGATAAACCCATTAAATCAAAACCAGATTTTCAAAATTTTTTTCCTAAAAAGAGATTTGTCAAAAAAAGATATTATTACAATCACTCAAGTTTTTCAAATATATTACATATTATTTGTAATTTTTGCAATAGAAATGGTCATAACTATCATGCTTGTCCTATTAGAAGAAAACATACAATGACTATTAGGGTCATATGGGTACCAAAGAATCTTATTTATTCTAATACTAATAAATAAAGGACCCAAAGAATATGGGTACCAAGAAAAATCATTTTGATTGTTTTTGTAGGTATGCATGAAGTCTTCCGTAAGTAAAACAATATGGTTTTTAGATAGCGGATGCTTAAGACACATGACAGGAGATAAAATTAAGTTCATTGATCTCACTCCTAAAGAAGAAGGACACGTGACATTTGGAGACAATTCAAAAGGGAAGATCGTGGGAATAGGTAAAGTTGGTAATAAGTCTTCTCTCATAATAGAAAATGTTTTACTTGTTGAAAGTCTAAAACATAATCTTTTAAGTATAAGTCAATTATGTGATAAAGGATTTATAGTTACCTTAAAAAATGATAAGTGCATTATTTTGAATAACCATGATTGCAATGTTTGTTTTATTGCTCTTAGAAACAATAATGTTTATACAATTGAATTTGAAGAAATTACCTCACAAGATACTATTTGTTTATCAGCTCAACATGAAAATAGTTGGTTATGGCATAGAAGGTTAGGTCATGCAAACATGGAACTTATTTCCAAATTTTCAAAAAATGATCTTTAAAAACAAAATCTGTGATGCATGCCAGTTTGGTAAACAAACAAAAACTTCTTTCAAAATCAAGAAACATATTTCCACTACTAGACCTTTGCAACTAATACACATGGACCTTTTTGGACCAAACAGAGTTGCGAGTCTGGGAGGAAAATATTATGCATTTGTTATTGTTGATGATTTCTCTAGATATACTTGGGTCATCTTTCTCGCTCATAAAGATGAGGTACATAATGCCTTTACCAAGTTATGCAAGAGAATTCAAAATGAAAATGGCTATACTATTTCAAACATCCGAAATGATAGGGGAAAGAGTTTGTCAATAAAGATATTGAGTCTTTTTATGATGAAAATGGTTTTCTGCATAATTTCTCTGCTCCTCAAACTCCTCAACAAAATGGGGTAGTAGAGAGGAAGAATAGATCTCTTCAAGAAATGGCATGAACAATGCTTAATGAAAATAATTTATCTAGTTATTTTTGGGCCGAAGTGGTAAGCACTGCATGTTATGTTATAAATAGAGTTATGTTAAGGTCTAAATTAGATAAAACCTCTTATGGGCTTTGGAATGAGAAAAAGCCAAACATTAGTTACTTTCATGTATTTCGATGCAAATGTTTTATACTCAATGACAGAGATAATTTAAGAAAGTTTGATACAAAATCTGATGAAGGTATCTTTCTTGGATATTCAACAAATAGTAAAACTTATAGAGTATTCAATAAAAAGACTTTGACTATACAAGAATCTATGCATGTAGTATTTGATGAATCTAACCCTCTACTCTCCAAGAAATCTATTGATGAAGAATCAGAAGGTATAAATAACACAAAGAGTCTTAATCTCGACAAAGAGAATACTATGGAAGAAGTCCAACATGGAGACATCAGGCAAGATCATCAAGATTTAGTACAAGATGCAACCAAACAATGAAAACATGTGAAAGATCATCCAGTAAAACAAATTCTAGGAGAACATTCACGAGGTGTAAGTACTCGATCATCTGTTAGAAATATTTGTATTCATACTGCTTTTTTATCTCAAATTGAACCCAAAAATATTGATGAAGCACTTATTGATGAATCGTGGATTCTAGCTATGCAAGAAGAGCTAAATCAATTTAAAAGAAATAATGTATGGACACTTGTTCCTAAACCCAAAAATCATGCTGTTATTGAAACAAAATGGGTTTTTAGAAATAAGAAAGATGAGTCTGGAATCATCACTAGAAACAAGGCACGACTTGTAGCCCAAAATTTCAATCAAGAGGAAGGAATCGATTATGATGAAACGTATGCACCTGTCGCAAGATTAGAAGCTATTCGAATATTACTTGCATATGCATGTTATAAAGATTTCAAACTTTTTCAAATAGACGTTGTTGAACACAAGGTTTCAAGTTTTGGATAATTATAAATCTACACATGGATTTTGATGATAACAAATGAATTCAAAGAATAAAGGAGTCTCAAGCTCAAGTTGTCCACACAATAGATACAAGCACATCAAAGAACCAAGCATGAGCAAGAAGGGAACAAGTTCACATTAAAATCATAGAGTAATATTGTAAATCTCTTAAAAATTCGAAATTAGAATTAAGGCTCAAAATTAATATTTTATCATAAAGCATTAAAATACATTTTCCACATGTGCATGAATATTTTGAAAATTAAATTTGAAAATTTTGAAAGATGATTGATTGTCATCTTTCACATGTGCATGACATGATTAAAGGTTTGAACTTTGAAAATATTAAGATGATTGATTGTCATCTTTCACATGTGCATGTTTTATTTGAATATTTTCAAAAGTGGTGGATGCTTTTCTTGACTTATGCAAAAGATAGATGTCTTTATTTGAAAATTTTGAAAAGTAAAGTGTGCTCTTTTTGTCATATGCAAAAAGTAAAATATTAGGTTTGAAATTTTTGAAAAGTAAAGTATGCTCCTTTTATCACATGCAAAAAGTAAAAAGATTTGATTTGAAATTTTGAAAAGTGAATGATGATGTCTTGGACATGGGAATCTTTTCAAATTTGAAATTGAAGACTCATTTGCCTATAAATAGCTCACTTGAGTTTTGCAAAAATCACCACAAGAGCTTACACATCTATTGCTAAGTTTTGCATCATTCCTTCAAAGTTCTCATTCTCTCTTTTCTAAAGTTTTGAACCTTAATTCTTGTTCTTGTTGAGAGAGATATAGGTTGTGCTGTATTGTTTCTATCTCACTCATTGAGGAGTGTTTTCTGATAGCCTACCCACTATCAATTTTTGTATCAGTAAAAGGGTGTGTATAACCCTTCTGTGTGTAGAAGGTGTTCTACACGGGGAATAGTTAAATCACCAAGTGTGAGGTGATTGGAAGTGTAGAGGGTGTTCTACACGGATTCTTTGGAGCGGTGCTGCTCAAAAGTGTAATAGGTTTCTATCTTCACCTAAAGGAGATTGACTAGTGAATTCGGGATCCTCAAGGGGTAGCTTGAGGCGAGGACGTAGGCAGTGGGGCTGAACCTCGTAAAAATACTGAGTTTGCTTTCTCTTACCCTACTCTTTACATTTCTTACTGTTTTACATTCTGTTTATATTTTATATTGTGTATTTGATTAATAAGTGTTAATTTTTATAATATAACCCAATTCACCCCCCCTCTTGTGTTAGTCATCTGGGCAACAGACGTTAAAATTACTTTCTTAAATGGTTTTATAAATGAAGAGGTATATGTTGAACAACTTTCAGGTTTTGAAAATCATATTTCTCCTAATCATAGTTTTAAGCTCGCAAAAGCATTATATGGACTCAAACAAGCACCTAGAGTTTGGTATGAGAGGCTTAGTAGTTTCTTGATTGAAAAAGATTTTTCAAGAAAAAAAATCGATACAACTCTTTTTATCAAATATGAATAGGATGATATTCTTCTAGTTCAAATTTATGTTGATGATATAATATTTGGTGCTACTAATGAAAATATGTGCCAAAATTTTACTAAGAGCATGCAGGAAGAATTTAAAATGAGCATGATGGGAAAACTTAATTTTTTTCTTGGATTGCAAATCAAGCAAGCAAAAAGTGGAACATTCATCAATCAGTCAAAATATATCAAAGAGTTACTCAAAAAGTTTGAGATGGAAGGTGCGAAGGTAATTGGAACACCAATAAGTCCAACCACCAAACTTGATAAAAATGAAAGCGGTAAGCCAGTTGACTCAAAGGTATATCGAGGCATGATTGGTAGTTTATTATATTTGATAGCTAGTAGACCTGATATTATGTTCAGTGTATGTTTATGTGCACGTTTTCAATCATCTCTAAAGCAATCTCATTTGATTGCAGTCAAGCGTATTTTTAGATATATTGTCGGTACCATTGACTTAGGGTTATGGTATCCTAAGCACATTTCGCTCAATCTTATTAGTTATTCAGATGCGGATTATGCTGGTTGTAAAGTTGATCGAAAAAGTACTAGTGGAACATGTCATTTTTTAGGTCATGCACTTGTTTCATGGTTTAGTAAAAAGTAAAATTCTGTTCCATTATCTACTGCTGAAGCAGAATATGTTGTTGCAGACAGTTGTTGTGCTCAAGTTCTTTACATGAAGCAACAACTTGAGAATTTTAAATTTATGTACAATCGCATTCCAATCAAATGTGATAATACAAGTGCTATAAATCTTTCAAATAATCCAATACAATATTCTCGGACTAAACATATTGAAATTAGATATCATTTTCTTAGAGATCATGTGCAGAAGGGCGATATTGTATTAGAATTCACTAGCACACATGATCAATTGGTAGACATTTTTACAAAACCCCTACTAGAAGATAGACTATGCATGATTAGAAGAGAAATAGGAATGGTGTATGCCATGAATATCTGCTAGATACTTTTATTTCATTATCTCAAATGACTTACAGAAATTTGAGACGTTTAGCCTCATCATTCAAATGCATTTGCTCCTCATAAATCTTCATGACATCCTTGTCTAAAGGATTAGGCAATCGAAATGCAGAGGCAAACAAGAACTTTAAATCCTTAATCTGTTGTTTTAAGTCTACTATTTTTTTGTTAGACTTTTGAACAAGTCGTTGAAGAACATCGATATTCTCATTAAGCTTCTCTATCTCGCGGGTTTTGGACTGCAACCGAGCAGAAAATGCGACAATGGAAGATAAGTATCGAGTCCTGAGACTCACAAGCTCGTAAATGGCATCATGATCTGATTTATTAGCCGAATCAGTATTTTGCTACTTCATGGCACCTACGACAGATGCAGAAATAGATTGATCACGAGAAGTACTGAAGGAAAATTGATAAGCCATTAAAATTTTGTGAGAATGAAGATGAACTATAGAAATGAGAAGAAGATTTGATGCGGATTAGATAAAACTAAGGATTACTTTTATAAAGATGGAAATAAGTAGAATACAAATTCTCATCTCTTCAAATCTTACTTAGTCAAGTTTACAAGATATGCCGGATGCATATTGTCAAAAGTTACCGAACTAAGCCAACGAGATTAATTACAATTGTCTCTATTTCTCTCGTGAAACGTTGCCATTATCTGTTGATGTTGAATTTGTGTTTGAACTCTCACTCGTTTTGATTCCTCTATTCGAAATTTCAGAACACGAGCTAATTCTGCCAAATCTTTATTTTCTTGCTTTAACCTCTTATTCTTTCTACCTTTATTTGCAAGCTTTTGATGCAGAATAGATATTTGATTGTTAAGTCGATCAATCTCATTTGCCCTCACTAGTAATCTCTGAGACATGGTTGTAACAGAGGCAGCATATTGAGCACTGAGAGTTCTTGATGCTGCAACAACCTCAGAATCAGTTCTACCAGAAAAATGCATCTCTGCTTCTATCATGGTGTTAACAACCTCATGAGATAAAATGGCTGGTTAAGATGGTTCCTGATTCAAATCCGGAATATTAGATGCAATTTTCTTCCCCATTCTATCGTTTTGAATAAACAGAAACTGGATCAATGAGTGGTGTGAAAGTTTATTTGAGTAGCCGACAGGTGAAAATGGTTTTTTAAACAGCAATTTTCAAATCTCGATAATATTTAATTTTTCAACATCACGCAGATTTGAATCTGCTTCCGCACCGACTGCTAGAGCTAGGCTTCCAAGTTTTGCAGGTTTTGTCGGACACGCATGGCTCCGCACCGAATTGCCAGAGCTAGACCTCCAACTTTTGCAGGTTTTGTCGGACATGCGTGGCTTCGCACCGAATTCTCTACAGTCTCTACTAACGCACCGTTTTATTTGTCTATTGGTTATTGTAGGAAGATGTCTTATTGAGCTAATTATGATTCCTTTTTAATGATGCCAAAAGAGGGAGAAGTTTTAGACATAAATATTTAAATTTTTAACTCTGTTATATATGCTGGAATTATGTTTATCTATTACTTGAAAAACTAATGCATATTCTCAGGGGGAGGTTAAGCATTACTGCAAGTCTCAAAATTCTACTAAGTATTTGTCATCATCAAAAAGGGGGAGATTGTTGAATCTAAGGTTTCAAGTTTCGTATCTACGTGTAGATTTTGATGATAACAAATGAATTCAAGTCTTAAGCTCAAATTATCTACGCAATGGAGCGAAGCGCACATCAAGCATAAAAGAACAAGTCTACAAATGAAACTTATAAATTATTTTTGTACATCTCTTGATAAAATTGGATTAAGGCTCAAAAATTAATCTTTTCTCATAAAATATTAAATTATAAGTGTAGAGGGTGTTCTACACGGATTCTTTGGAGCGATGCTGCTCAAAAGTGTAGTAGGTTTCTATCTCCACCTAAAGGAGATTGACTAGTGAATTCGGGATCCTCAAGGGGTAGCTTGAGGCGAGGACGTAGGCAGTGGGGCTGAACCTCGTAAAAGTTTGCTTTCTCTTACCCTACTCTTTATATTTTTTACTGCTTTATATTTTGTTTATATTTTATATTGTGTATTTGATTAATAAGTGTTAATTTTTATAATATAACCCAATTCACCCCACCTCTTGTGTTAGTCATCTGGACAACAAAAACCTTGCAAAGAAAAATCCAGTAAGACAAAACCCCAGCAAAGGAAAAAGAGTACAATCAGCATAAGTTTTCAGGACATTTACTCTCCCTAAAAAGTGTATGACGATAGATCTTTGAGTCTTCGTATTCCAATGTTCTGCACAATCTTCTTGAATGTCACAGTTAGTGATGTATTTGTGAATAAATCTGTCAGATTATCACTTGATTATATTTTTGATATATCCTCTTTTGATATAAACAGTATTATCTTCATATAAAATGGTTGGGCTGTCATTGATGATGTGAAGACCACACTTTTTTTGAATATGTAGTACACTAATCTCAATCAAATATACTCTAAACTTGTTTCATGAATTGTAATTATTTTTGAGTGATTTGAATATGTAGCAAATTGTGTTTACTTGATAGATTTAGTAGAAATCTGATACCTGCAGTAATACTTAAACTTTCCCTGATAATATGCGTTAGTATTCTTTCAATAAACAAACATGATTTCAGCATATATAACAGAGTTAAGAATTCAAATATAATTTTCGTCTAAATAATGTAATAGAGAGAACATGATAATATTCTCATCTAAACTTTTCTCCCCCTCATTCGACGTTATTAGAGAGAATTTGTTTATGTACAGCAGAAAGAGCATTGGAGATTATTCGTGTATGAGAAAAGTTGTAAAAACTTGAGGTCTAATTTTATTGATTCGATGGAAAATTTTAAATTCGCTTGACAATGTTGACAAATGAAATTTTTGCGAAGATTTGGAAGCTTTAGATTGCAATTTAAATATGATTTTTTTCACTCATCGGATACTCACGCAAGATCTCATATTCCTCATTGATCCATTTGTTGTTTATCCAAAATGATTCTATGGCTAAGAAAAGTTCTTTGGTTAATGTCCCAAATTTGAACCAAGAATCTTTTACATTTCAACCACTCATCTTTACTCATAAGACTATCAACAACAGCAGTTGACAGCAGATGTTCAGCGCTTACGAGAAAACTGCAATTAATCTCGCTAGCTTTTGAAAATATGCATCCAGCATATTTAGTAATCTTGATTAAGTGAGATTTGAAGAGATGATGGTTTGTCTTGTTCTTATTTCAATTTCTATGAGAATCATTTTTAGCTTCATTTAGTTCGCATCAAATTTTCTTCTCATAATTATAATTCATCTGCATTTGCATTTTTATTCTGCAAGTTTTCAATAGCTCATCAGTTTCCTTTCAATATTCCTCACGATCAATATATAAGATATCATTCATCTCAGTTACAAGTTGTTCCTGCATCTTCTGTGGGTGTCATGTTGCAGCAAGCGAATAATCTGACTAATAAGTCAAATCGTGAAGCCGTTTATGAGCTAGTGACTCTCGTTACTTGATATTCCTCCTCTATTGTTGAATTTTCCAACCAGTTACAATCCAAAAATCGTGAGATTGAGGAGTTTAACGAAAATGTTTCCGTACTTCAATGACCCGTTCAAGAGTTTGACAGAAAAATAGCAGACTTAAAGCAAAAGAATAAAGATTTAAAAGTATTATTTGTCTCTTCATTTCGACTGTCTAATCCTTTAGATAAGGGTGATATATTGCTTTATGAAGAGCAAATGCATTTAAGAGATGAGGATAAAAGTCTCAAATTTTTGTAACTCATATAGCATTTGAATAATAAGATCTTTCATTTTCAAATGTATTTTTTGAATTTATATCAGTCCTTGTGATCTATTCAGGAGTTCTAACAAGATAAATCATCAACGTAAATTGTAATAATGACAAATTCGAGTTCTAATAAAAACATAAGCATATATGATTATTCTCAAATATTTCTTTTAATAGATACTCTCTGAGCCAATTATACCATATGCATCTGGATTGTTTTAACTCATATAAAGATCTTTGAAATTTTATAAAATAAATACTTCTAAATGTACTTGGATTAGATGCTTCAAGTATTGCATATCCTTATATATGTTATGATCCAATGATCCTTATAAATATACAGTAACCATATTCATCAACTGCATATCTAATCATTTTGTAATAATCAAGCCGATTAAAAATCTGAATGTGATTGCATTCATAACAAGGAAATATATTTCTTTATAACTAATCTCGGGTTTCTATAGGAAATATTGTGCGAAAAATCGTACTTTGTACCATATAATTTCAATTTTCTCATTACACTTTCGTATAAATACTCACTTATATCTCATAGGCATTACACCCTTTACTGTTTGGACAACAGGTCCAAATACCTCTCGCCTTGCTAGCAAGTTTAATTCAGTTTTAATAGCTGCTTTTTCTTTTGGTCAATCATTTCTACGTCGACATTCTTCAACAGTTTTTAGCTTACTTTTTTCATTACTTCTGATAATATCAAGGGTCATCTTATATGAAAATATGTTGTCAACAATAGTTTTATTTCTATCCATAATTTTTCCAGTACTCATGAAACATATTGAAATCTCATTATTTTCAGGTACCTATTCTGCTTCAGGGGAAAACATTTCTTGAAACACCTCTTTAAGAGGTACTCTTCAGAAGTTTTGTACTCTTTAGGAGTTTTCTCTTCAGAAGGTTCATCTTCAGGAGATTTATACTCTTCAGGAGGTTCCTTTTCAGGAGGTTTTTATTATTTAGAAGTTTCCTTTTCAGGAGATTCCTATTTAGGATATTCAACTATACTTGTAGCCTGTATTGTGTGTATGGATTCTTCAGGAATATCAAATTCATTTGGTATCTTTTTCCTTCGAAAAATTTTATTTTTTGTACCAATAAGTATTCCACGCTTTAGGCGTGTCTTAAACTCATATTTTACTGTTTTAACAACTATCCTTCAGGAACTTCAATTATTACTTAAGTAATATATGATTTTATAATAATTTTAGTATCAGTAAATATATTCGGTATTTAATTTGTAACATTTTGCAAATAGATAATCCTCTAAACTTCTGGTTTACATTCATTTGTAAGAGAATCAAATTTAGAAAGAGTTTTCTTATCTCAAGTAATTTCTTATCGTACTTCAGGTACCGACTTTTCATTATTCAGCTCAATCACTAGAAAATAAAATAAAAATTCAGAATATTTGTTAAACTTTCGCTCTTAATATTGCTACTGCAGGATCATATTCGAGACATGAAAAATAATATATGTCTTCTTTTTAAAAATATTATCATCAGTAATCTTCTCACTGCATAATTTTAATATTGAGCTGATTTTAAAGAGTCAAGAGTTATATTCACTACCACTCTTAAAATTTTGCAACTTCAGTTGTAATAAGTCATAATAATCTTTTGGGAAGATTATATCTTCTGGTATTCATATCTCTCTCTTAAATCATTTCACACAATAAGATAATTTTTCACAATGAGATACACAGTACGGTCCTGCAGGGACACGTGATTTTTTTCTTTGATTGCATCTCCCAAGTTTATCACATCCAAATGGATATCATCAAGGATTTTAGATATATAAATTTTTTTCAAAAATGTCAATAGTAATTGTTGCCCAGATGACTAATACAAGAGAGGGTGAATTGAGTTATATTAAAAAATTAATATTTATAAATTAAATATACAATATAAAATATAACCAGAATATAAAGCAGCAAGAAATATAAAGAGTAAGGGTAAGAAGAAGCAAACTCAGTATTTTAACGAGATTCAGACCCACTGCCTACGTCCTCGCCATAAGCTACCCCTTGAGAATCCCAAATTCACTATTCAATCTCTTTCAGGTGGAGATAAAAACCTATTACACATTTGAACAATACCGCTACAAAGAATTCGTGTAGAACACTCTTTACACTTGCAATCACCTCACACTTGGTGATTTAACTATTCTCTGTGTAGAACACCTTCTACACACACAAGGGTTATACGCACCCTCTTACAAATACAAAAGTTAATAGTGGGTAGGTTATTAGAATACACTCCTCAATGAGTGAGATAAAAATAATACAGTGTAACCTATATCTCTCTCACAATGAATAAGAATTAAGACACAAAACTTAGAGAAAAGAGAATGAGAGTTTTGAAAGAATGATGCAAAATTTAGCAATTGATGTGTAAACTCTTGTTGTGATTTTTGTAAAACTCAAGTGAGCTATTTATAGGCAAATGAGTCTTCATATTCAAATTTGAAAAGATTCACATGTCAAATAAGATCACTATTCACTTTTCAAAAAATTCAAATAAAAGATCTCATTTTTATATTTGTCAAATACAACTCCATTCATTTTTCAAAAAAATCAAATCAAATATTTTATTTTTTATACATGACAAAATGAGTATGATTTATATTTCAAACCAAATTATTTTCTTTTTGCACATGTCAAAAAAACACATAACCACCCTTCAAGATTTTCAAACAACACATGCACATGTTAAATATGACAATCAATCATCTTACAAATTCAAATCTTTATGCATATATGAAAAATAATAATAATTTTTGAAATTAAATATTTTAATAAATTTATGCAAATGTAAAAAATGAAATTTGATATTTTATGAGGAAATACTAATTTTGGGCCTTAATCCAATTTCAAATTTTGAAAGATGTATAAAATTATTTTATGAGTTTCATTTGTAGACTTGTTCTTCTTTTTGCTCATGCTTGATTTCTTGATGTGTTTAACTCTCTTCATACGTAGACAACTTCAGCTTGAGTTTTAAATTTATTTGTTATCATCAAAATCTATACGTAGATACGAGACTTGAAATATTGGGTTCTACAGTAATAAATTTTAATTTTATAATACTTAACATTTTCTATATGTATGAATCACAAAAATAAATATATGTATCTAAGAAATATATTCACATAATCATGAGAATAAAATTAGGATTTTATCAAGTAATATTCAATAATACTACCTTTAATATTCATTTCGAGGACTGCAAATAATATATTGAAAAACTTACTTAAAGTAGAAAACCATTAGCTCCATAATTGATAGGATTTCATGCTGATAACATATTATAAAATTAAAAAGGAAACTACTACTATTGTAAGAGAAATATAAAAGAAACTATTTAGAATTCTTAAGAACTGGAATTTTCTTCGTTTTATATAAATTTTCTTAAGAATTTCAGAACGATTGAAACTCATATTTATAAGCCTTGAAATTACTATGCAAGTTAATGTACAAGACTTAAAATAATAGTGGTGGAGTCATTCACAAAATTATTGATGGGGACAGGAGGTGACGTCCGTCTCAACAATTCATAACATTTTCATCAATTATGATATAAATAATATTTTTATAAATAAAATTTGTTAGGCAAAATTAATTTTTAAACCTGTTGAAAATTGTTTTCTTATAGTAATTCTATTTATCATTATAATATATAAATAAAATAATCATTTCATTTATCACCATCTATCATTTATTAATGGGATTCGCACTTTCTATCTTCTTATTTAAAAAATTAATACCTCAACCTATTTCATACATTCAAACAATTCAAATTATTTCAGTAAGGCTTATAAATCTATTCAAATTATTTACAGTTATTTTTAACATTTTTTAAAGTCCAAACGCAACCTGAAAGTTACCGCATAGGATCTCCGTTTCTTTGACTTCTGAATTTTAGGCCTTGGCCCTCAACTTATATCTCGTTCAGATTTGCCAATAGTCCAACATGGCCCAATTAAGTAGGGGCTATGTTACTTTGGTCTAAGCTTACTCAAGCCCAAGTTAATCAGGGCCTGTTTTCAGCACGACCCCGTTTGGTCCAAACTGTAATAAATATTCCGAGCCATTATTTATGAGAAATGCTATTTGTCCCGCCTGTGGGATTCCAATTTAAAATCTCAATTTTTATTTCATTTTATTTTTTAGTTTTTTTTACATAACTTTTAAATCATTATTTTTAAATAATATTATGATATTTTTTGTATTTTAAAATGTTGAAAAAATTACAATATATTTAAAAATACTTACCTAAAATTCATGTAAAAAAAATTAAAATAGAAATCGAGATCCCACAAACAAGACAAATAGCATTACTCTATTCATTATTGTCTTCGATTCCCAACATCTTTGACTCCATTGTCGTCCCTATCAAATGTTGTTTAAGCACTGGCATGGGCTTATGCACCTCTACATTTTTGCATAGTTATAAATAGTATTTTTTTTTTTTAAATTTGAAAAAATATTATTCACTCTTCAAATATGATTTTGTTATTTCTTTTTTCTTTTTATCTCTCCTACCCATTAAAATCAATTTTGTAGAATTTATATCAAGATGAATATATAAAATTTGTATTAAGTTAATAATAAAAAATGGGTGTTAATAATAAAATATAGAAAAACAATTTTAGACAAAAAATAACACTTTACCATCATTTGATTGAAATTTGCATAACCCATCGTGAAAGTTTTTTTAATATGCAAAAGCAATTTTCAAAAGATGTAATTTTGAAGATGCATATAAAAAAAATCTTGGAAATAACTACTATTTGGCAACCGCAGCATCCATTGCATATACGAGATAACTTAAATAAATTTACTAATTTCTCTCTAAATAAATAAATTAATTGGCCAATTTATTCTCTCTCATATTCTTGTTATAGAATAAGAATCTCATATATGTAATGGATGTCTCCTATTTTATTTAATTTTTAAATTTTAATATATAATTATCCCATCTAATTTTATTATTTAAATGAGACCGTATAATATATCTGAAATGCCTTTATCCCCCCTCTCCTCTCAATAATGCTAAGTAGTAAGAACTAAAGCGGCTTTTATGCCGATGCCTACATGATTTTTCTGGAGTTCTGAGTTCTGACTTCTGGGCCTCTGGTTTTGTACCCTAAAGAAAGAACAGAGTTATGAGAGCATCATGGGACCCGTGTGCTCATTTAACAACATTTATCTCCAATGTTATGGTAACGTTGCAACTGCTGGGAATTTATTTAACATCTTTTAACATGTGATGTCGTCTGCGAACTAACCAAAACAACATCCTCTCTCCTCTGTCTCACATTAGATTTGCCCTGCTCTTTCATTTGCTTCAGCTATCAACAGTTTTTAATGCAGTCCAAATCTAAATGAATTAGCCTCAAATTTAACCAAAAAGTGGACGTTGCAGATATTTTCTTTATGAGCAATGTTAAGAACAAATATTATAGATAAATAATAGATAAATGCTAATTGATATGATATGGTAAATAAAACATAATAAGTATTAAATACTACATATTCTTGATTGTCGTTTATTGGCAGTTTATTTTAACATTTGTTTTTAACATTTTTATTTATTTATTAATTTCAATTTGTAAGATCCATATCAAAATTAAAAAATTGAAGATTGATGTTCAATTGAGATTGTAAATTAAGATGAAACGAATTAGATAAAAATTGAGAATTGAATAAAATATTATTTTTTTAATATTATTATTATTTTTTTTTAAATTTAAAATTTAAAATTATTTTATATATTTTATATAAAAAAATTAAAAAAATTAAAATTATCAAATAAGATGAAACGAGATAAATTAAATCCAGACGGGGTTGCAGCTCCCTTCAAAGTATCTGGTTGGGAGAAGGAGAACCCACTCTTGAAATAAAAAGATTCCATACTAGTTACTACATTGCTCTTTCTCAATTTGCTTGTGGTCTAGTTTTCAACGACGTGGACTCGATTCTTTCCATTTGAATTTCAAATTTAAACGGTCTACAAAAGAGGAAAAGACCGGATAGAACTTCCAAACGTTCGGACTTTTGAAGTTTCAGCAGCAGTTGAAGAAGCATGGGAGACTCAGCTTGTCTCATGCAACCGTTCTCCTACACTTCTGGAATTCCTAATGGAGCCAATGAGGTCAGTTCATGAAACTACTACACCACTAATTTTAGTACTTCTGTTTTTCTGTTGTAGACGTTGGATGCTTACGATTCATTCCAACGATTTGCATAAATTTAAGATTTGAATCTCCTTAAGGGTTTCGCTTCGGTTTTATTTTCCATCTCTCGAAAAGAAATTTTGGTTGCAAATTGTACAAGGGCTCAATTGTCAATCCTCTGAATTTTCTCGGCGAGTAAAATCTGGGAAGAGTGCTTAAATTCATATCATTTCTGCACTTTTCCACACCAATGAAGGCCATTCATTTACCTTTCCATCGATAATTTCCCGACTGTAATTCAATTTCTTGTAAAAGGCTTCATTTGATTTATATACTATACTGTAATTTCAATTTCGAGATGGCGCTAAAAATCTTTGTCTGCTTCAGGGAAACCCCATTCATGCTTTGGGGCATTCAATCTCATTTGGGAGGTTCATGTCGGAGTCAGAGCCCTTAGCTTGGGATAAATGGTCTACCTTCTCTCACAACCGCTATGTTGAAGAGGCGGAAAGGTACTCCAGGCCTGGCTCAGTAGCTCAGAAGAAAGCTTTCTTTGAAGCTTATTACAAGACAATCGCTGCTCAAAAGGCGGCAGCCATGCTTGAACAAGCAAATGCTGCATCATGGAATGAACCATCCGAAGAAGGTGGAGTTAATAATGTTAGTACCTATGATTCGGAGATGGCGAGTCCGAATTCCGACAAGGTTGCTGACCAACAACATGAGGTCAAGGCGCCATATGCTGGGTTGTATTCCAATGTCAATGACAATGTCTATAGTTCAAACGTTGACAAGGATAAAGTTGAATGTAGCATTGTGGATAAAGCTGATCTTGTACCTGAAAACAAAGTTATTTTGACCAATCAATTAGAAGTTGAACAATCAAGCCACCTTTGGGATGTTGATAATCAAAGGAAAACTGGAACAGATCTTGAAGAAGGAACATGCCAAATAGAGAAACCTCTATTGCAGGTACCATTTTTTATGTATGACCATCAGTTTTGGTTTTGATTTTGATTTTTAGGTCTTGGTATTTACATAATTGTTATTGCAACAGAGTTCAAGCTCAAATCAAGATTCTTTGTCATGGATGAGCAAGGAAAAACCATCACTTTCTTCCTTAGAGACAGTGATTCATGATAGAGCAATTAAGGTCCCATCTTCACCAGCCAAACACACGGCTCCTATATTTTCCAAAAAGGATCATAATGCAACTCCCATGAGTATGAAGTCCTCAGTATACTCCGCAGCTATGAAGCGATCAACTCCAAAATCACATCATAAGTCATCCACTTTCACTCCACTTAGAGAAATTAATAGGTTATCTTCGAAAGTTATCCGGAAGATTGAAAGCTCAGAAGTTGGTGCTAGTTCTTCTAAGGCATCTAAAGACTGCTCGACTCCTTTGAGGACCCCAACTACGGTGCTCTTTCCTATTTTCCCTCACTTGGCCTCTCAATTACATTGGATCATTTTTTTTTTTAAGCTGAATGAACGACCAACTTTGCAGTTATCGTCAAGCATGCTAAGATGAGTTCATCTTCAAACTGCAGGTATCTAAGAATGAGGTACAAAGGCATCCTTCAGCTACTCCTAGGTCAGAGGCCAGAAGGTACATGAATTTTCAGAAAGTAATTCAAAAACATTTGAAAGTTAGACATTTTCTAACTGATGCTGCATGTTTTTAAAACGTTTCTCTCGTGAATCTAAATATGGCAATGCCTATAATCACAGGGCCACAACACCGGTTGATCCCTCAGCCTCTAGAAGTATAAAAGTCAGCCAAAAATGGCGCTTGCTCCCTAATGAGTACGCATCTTTCTCTAACATCGTCAGAAACTGTTCAAATTTGTTTTAACATGATAATTCAGGATACTATTCAATGGAGAATGGAACTAGGATAGAATGCAACAGAAGAAAATAACATGCATCAGCATATCAAATTCCCAGTCTACTACTAATGGAACTACTCATGGGAAAAAGACCTATCTGAAGATTATAGGTTTAACAAAGGAGAAACTAAAATAAAGAAAATAAAGAAACTATGTTCTGTGTTTTTTCAAGAATGCTATGTCCATAAAATCAAACCTTTCAGTGTAGTGATACTTGGATCATATTACATTTCAAGGAGTTAAATTCCCTTGAGTTCTGATAATATTTTTTCTTTATATTTTAACGCGAGTTGTTTCAACTTTTTGAGTGCATGCAGAACTAAAATGCAGTCCCCAACTTTATCCACCCCTTTCAGCTTCAGGATGGAGGAAAGAGCTGCAATAAGAAAGAAGGCAAGGCGTGTTTTTTCCTTTCATAATTTTATATAATAATGAATTCATGTTGTGGACTATAATTATGTAACTTACAGAATTTTGTCTTTGCCATTTCTTCCCCATTGCTTCCAGAAGCTAGAAGACAAATTCAATGCTAATGATGCACACAAATTGGAGATGCAGATAAAACTCAAGGTTATTATCTCATTACCAAGCTTCATTTGATTTCAAAAAAATTTCAAGTTACCAGCAGAACTTTCATATTAATTATAACACTCTGCAGTTTCATGCGCATGGAGGGAAAATTATAGACGTGTTTGAGTTATATAACTTAGCTCAGTCAATGACATGATTTCTATGACCATTTTGTGCAGGAGAAAGCAGAAACAGAAATTAGAAAACTGCGCCAAAGCCTTTGCTTCAAAGCCAGGCCACTGCCTAATTTTTATAAGGAAAGAAAAGAGCAATATGATGAGATAAAGAAGGTACCTTTCCTCTCTATGTTACTAAGCAGAGTTGCTGCAGAACCAATTATAGTGGCTCCGTCATTTTTGGAGACCAGAAAATAACTGGAATAAAGCATTGCAACTGATCATAAAGTAGAACTTACATGTCCATACCAAGTGGAGTTGTTTTAATCTGCAAAAATTACGATTATCAATCTCTTCATTCATGCAGGTTTCATTGACACATCTGCAGTCACCCAAGCTAGGAAGAATGCCCACCCGCAGCATGGTAGAGAGCACATCCCCTCTACCTCCTCAGAGGCATTCAATCAAAAGAAATGGCTACAAGCATGTTCATGGAAAGGATTGTCGAACTCCAACTCATTAACTCACTCCGCAACTGTGTGGATACTAACAAGAATATAATGTTCAGACGAATGGCTGGAAACACAAATGTTACATAGATGTAGAGAGCAGAATGTCATCAAACAATGTTGAATGTAATTCAATGGTACCATCGCCACTTGAAAGCATGGAGAGAGTTTCACATTTGTGCGATAATCCAGCATGCCAAAAAGTAAATGCCTGGGATATAGGGCATTAGAGAAATTTCACATGTATATATAGATGCCCCCCCCCTCCCACGTGGGCGGCGGGTGTTTTGTCTGCGATTGCTTTAGTAATCTGAAGTGCCAGAGTTCAATCAGGGAAATTGTCCGTTTAAACATTCACTGCTCAGTTGAAAGAACAGAAATGACCCAAGTATCTCTCATATAATGTGATATGTTAAGACAGGAATGTTACCTACGCCAGGAAATGAGCAGTGGCTTATTTGTTAAGTCTCCATTTTTAGACAAGAAGATATTGTTGCCAAGCACCAAGAATGGAGCAGCCATTATTAATAAACTTAAGATAAAATAAAGGCTGTCATAGTTGGGAAAAGAAGCAACAAATTTTCATGGTGTCTAACCAAGGTTGAATTAATAAGAACACACTTTAGATGAGTTGGGAGTTCAATGGGGTCGTAATGACAAAGTCGAAGTCCAACATTACGACCCCATTGAATGTTGAAAATGGTTATGCTATGGATGAGCAATAATTTTATATAGAGTCAGATTTGCACGGTGCCATGTCAACCTGATTTAAAAAAAAAAAAAAAACACGAAAGCACGAAAATAAAATGAGAAATAGAGCTCAAACTAGTATTTGATTTTCCCACTTCCTTCTCGTTGGTGCTCTAGTCTTCGAGTCGGTGCTCTCCTCTAGTTTTTGGTGGAAGACTTTATTTTTTGTACATTGGTCTTGTACCAATGCGAAAGAAGCGGGAAAATCAAATCCTGGTTTGAGCTCTGTTTCTCCTTTTATTTTTGCGTTTTCTTATTCTTTTTTTAAATCAGGCTGACATGGCATCGCTCCGACTTCGGATCAATTACGCAAATCTGACTTCATATAAAATTATTGATGGATGAGAGAGAGAGAGAGAGATTAGCAGAAGATGAGAGCTTCACATTCATTCAAGCTTTCATATACAAACGGGGTGATATTGTCCAGTATTGACATAAATTCAGTCAACAGACTGCTCCCTCTTTACATTGAAGGAATTTAAAATGCTCAAGTCAAAGCTAGCAGCCATTGCAAATAATTCAACTCTCACAAGTCAGAGATAAATTTATCGGTAATGTTTCAGCCAACTTGTAATCTTCTAAAGGCAGTGCTCCAAATTGCCGTTTTAATTCAGACTCTTGCATCTTTTGTCCATCTCTTCAAGATGTATTTGGTAGGGAGCAGCTTTATATTTCTATAATCGAGCACTTTTAATGCATGGCTGCACAATATTCCCATAAACTCGAATTTCTTACAATTGCAGGAAACATTCTCATCAGCAGAATTAAAAGTAACTATGTACTCTCGCAGTTGTCCATATATGCTGAGTTTGTACTCAAACAATGACCCATTCTCAGTGCATTGGTTGACGAGAATATTGAGGCTTGTTTCATATTCTAGCTGAAACAATTCAAAAATTTCTGGCGTGTAAGCATCCCTTGCCTGCTTCAACATTATCACATCCCCCATTAGCCTTGGCATTCGTTGGCTCATATCATAATTAGCTTCTAATTCTTTGTAGTGCCAATCATTCACCACTCTTCCAAGATGTTTGAGAAATGGAAGCACATCTAAGTCAGACTTCAGATACTTCTTTAAGTTGGCAGTAAAATTTTCACGGAGTAGTGTACTTTTGATGTCAGCACAAAAGTTATGCCTTCCATATGCTACAGCCCATTTTTCTCTACATTCGAATATCTCACGCAACCACTCGTTTTCCCAAAGACCATATGCGTCTAGCATGGCCTTCCATGCATTAATGAAATCCTCCTCTTCCTCGTGGTCAAAAAAGCAACAGCTTAAATTATTGACGAAAGATGCCGAGCCCACAAACAAGTCGCTCAGTTGTTTAAGCCCATTTTGGTATACATGCCATACACACATTCGATGATGCGTTTCAGGGAATACTGAACCAACTGCTTCAGTCATTGTTGCCTCATCATCTGTGAGGAAAGTCTTTGGCTTCTTTCCAGACATTGCTTGAATGAAAGTTTGAAACAGCCAATTGAAAGATTCGACGGTTACATCATATAAAAGTGCAGCCCCAAAGATCACCATTTGCTTGTGATGATTAACCCCAATGAAAGATGCAAAAGGTCGGCAATCTCTGTACAATCTGCAAGTTGTATCAAAGCAAACCACATCACCAAAGTCACTATAGTCCACCACCATCTTTGCATCAGCCCAAAATACATTAGCTATTTGACCATCAGCATCCAGTTGGATGGAATAAAAGAAAGAAGGGTTTTTTAAATGTTTGCTTTGAAAATAGAGTCGTGTCGTTTCTGCTTCTCCCTCTTTCATCTCGCTCATACGTCGGGAAGGTAGTTTACTTTTATAATCAACAGGATCATAACCAAGAAGCTTGCAATCTCCAACTGTCCTACATAGCAATTTAGTGGTTGATTTTGGCTGAATCTTAGAGCCAGAAACTAAATTGTCATCCATGACTTGAGCTACTGCCAATCTCTTTTGTGATCGCAACATGCGAACTCTACATGCAGCCACAAGCTCATGATTGTGCTTTTCTTCAAAGTGAGTGACACGATATTTACCATCAGGCTGACGAGAGATAACCAGCTGTGCCAAACAGCCTATTCTTGTTTCCTTTCGAGGTCTCTTCACATTTGAATCCCGTTTGTCTTTCTGTCGAAAACCTTCTCTAAAACAAGTAAACCGTCTAGATGCCACAGCACCATCTATCTTACTCCTATTTACATAATCTTTTCGTACGCTGAACCCTATCTGTCCAGCATATGTGTTGTAAAACATGTATGCATGATCTTCTGAATCAAATCCCATCCCAAGTTTTGGAACGCCATCCATTCCAGGATGATTGGCTAAGTCAGCTTCAACCGCTTGAACAAAATCTAATCTCTTTTGTGATGGTAACATATGAGCTGTAGATGGCGTTACAAACTCATGATTGTGTTTTGTTTCAAAATGAGTGACACGAAACTTGCCATTGGGTTGACGGGCGATGGTCATATGGGCTAAGCAACCAGTTCTTGTTTCCTGCCGGGAGGATTTCCTCATGTTTCCAGTATGTTTGGCGGGTCGATAACCTTGTCTATAACAAGTGTACCTTCTGGATACCACTGCACCACTTATCCTACTTTTGTTTACAAAATCTTTTCGAATGCTGAAACCTTCTATAACAGCATATAGACTGTAACACTTGTATGCATCATCTTCTGATTCAAACTCCATGCCAACTTTTGGTGCCACATATCCATCATCCTCACCTTTTACATTGATACCAACTCCTGATACATCAACAGAGACAGCATCTGGGCCCTGACACTCAAACTCACCAACAACGTCCATATCAAACTTGTTAACAGAGGAGTCATCTGGGGTCAGACTGGCCTCACCATCAAGTTCCCCATGACTCTTGTCAAAAGAAGAAACACTTGGGGTCTCAAAATCATGCTCACTATCAATAACCACCTGACTCTTGTCAACAGAAGAGCCATTTGGACTTTGATAGTCAGGCTCATCACCATTAACCACCTGAGTCCGTTCAACAAAGGAAGATTTGGAGCTCTGAGATGCCTGCCCCGTATCAATTGCCAATACGGTTGATCTTTGACATTCATTTCCAATATCCACTTCCGGTGCATGAGTTGTTATATCAGGCTCGCTACTATTCATATTAACTTCAGTACAAGTATGCAGGCGCAAGAAAATTTGAAAAAAATAATAATGAGAAAAGCATACAACAGCAAGTTAAAAAGTACAATAATTCATGATTCATCTTAAGAAATTTATCAGAAGGTATGCAATGTAAAAATAGTCTAGCATTGAACATAACCAGCAGATTCAATAACAGAGTACAAAAGGAATCAATCATCTACCCTCTACTTCATCAAGTATAGAGTAAAAGGAAACCACATAACATTGTTGCCAAATTCCAGAGAACAGATACCATACTCCCACCACGTCCACTCAACGAAGTTGAGAACCAAACTGAGCTTAAAAAATATAAGACAGATTACTGGAAAAAAAAAAAAACCAAATTGATTCCTAGTTATTTCTTCCTTTTTGGCCTGAAGACCAACATGGACACGAATGCCTGAGACTCTGTACGCATGCATATATAGCAAAATCTTATACCCAAAACTAAACCGGAAATTTACGGCATCAAACACGAAAGGGGTAAAACACCCATATAGAACCCAATATAAATTACAAACTAAGCAACAAGAAAGGCCATGCTGATTGGGGTTATATTATGCTCAGCTCAGTTCACTCGGTAAATAATGAAATTAGGCAACTAATGTTGTATATATTTCAGTTCTCATCCCAGAATTGAGAGAGAGAGAGAGAGAGAGAGAGAAGGGGGGGGGTGTGTGTGTTAACCTGAGAGACGAAAGAGAAGGGAACGTGGGAAAAATTCCGCTGCGACGGTGGCACAAACTTTTTGATGTTCCGACGTGCTGATGTTTTTCAACGGACCGGATTTGTTGGGGTCTTGGTGAATGTTACGATGCGTTGGCTAGGCACCGCAATCGGAAGAATTGTAGAGACACTAGGGCTTCTCTCCGCAGTTCGTTCAGAGGGAAGGGAGAAAGGAGGAGAAATACGTACGGATGGGACCGCAAGTGGGTCCTGCGAAGGGTCTGTAGTATTGACGTGGCAGATTTCTAGTGGTTATACGAAGGTGCTCCCTTAAGGTGCTGTTTGGACGGTACTGTAACGTGCCATTAAATGAAAGCCATCGAGATCACCAATCCATTTTCCGTCCCAGTAAAATGTTTTGTTTTTTGTTTTTTTAAATGATTTTGTTTTTTTATATTAAATGATTTTTTAATGTATACTTAGAAATAGATATCAAGTTAATTTACCAACATTTCTTTTCAATTAATGCATTTTTTTAATTTTATTTCATTCTATAAATCGATAGCGTTTATTCGTATCATGTTCAATTAATAGAACGCATATAGTAAATTTTATTGGATTTTCAATACATTCTTTCCTTTTTCTTTTTTGAACCATTTTTCTTTTTCTTTTTCAACGTGATGTAGATATTTCAAGTATGGGACACAATCCCAGGCACATGTTACATTGCCTATAATTTAAAATGATTAATGAAGAATAGTTCTTTTACTTTTTTTGAGATTGAGTCTATATTTTTATAAAATCTTATATGAAATTTATTTATTTAAAATTAGTATAAATTATTTTTTTAATTAAAAATAGCAAATATTTAAAAATGAATACTGTAACAGCGTAATTGGATGGACTTTATGTGATGACAAGTACAACAAAATCTAGGATGAAGGACTTTGATTTCTCATGTCGGGCCAAGGTGTACCGAGAGCCCAGTTCATCTCCAGGAGTCGAAGTAGCCGAAACCCTAGCAAGCTCAAGAACATAGTTCTATCAAGTACGCTCCGAGGCAAAAATCCATAATATACAAAATTCTGGATCAATGGCCAATTCGCTGATGAATCGAACCCTCAACTCACTCAGAAAAAACCCCAAACTTTTCACAGCAGTTCCGTCACAAGCCTACACGCGTCTTTTCAGCTCGTCCATCGCCACCACCCATGAGTCCTCATCCGACACTTCTTCATCCTTCTCATTTTCATTTGACGTCCCAGAAGATGGCGATAATAAATGTAACAACATCAAAAGCGACAGAGACGACAGCATTTACGTCAAGGCGTCGAGCTCGAAGGCTGAAATGGCGTCGACAGTGACGATGCCGATGTCGTTCATGACGGGGTCCATAGTGGGTAGGAGGTTCTACAACGACGTGAAGATAAGAGAGGCCGATGATGGGATTAGTTGGACGGTGATGCTTGATTATCGGACTCTTAAGGCGCCCTCCAAGAGGCCCCTCAAGCTCCCTACTCTGCCTCTTGCCAAGGCCATTGCTGCTGAGTGGCAATACCAGGTTAGTGCGTGCACTAAATTTATGTGACTTTCTTGTAATTGTTGTATACTTTTCTGGATTCTCATTTGGTCTCTTTGTTTTGTGGTCTGAAGATCTTACGGGTATTTTTGGATTTGCTTAAACTCAAATGGGTTCTCGTCCAAAGCTGTTTATGTTTTTTTCTTCTTTTGGAGTTGGGTTGCTGTACTACTGTCTCATCTGAATTGGGTCTTCTGTGGGTGTTATGGGTTTACAGCGACTCAGATGCTCATGAGATTTGATTTTGTGGGTGTTGTAAGATATGGCCTTTCTTCGTAATTTTGCTTGTTTCGGGAGTGTTGTTTAGTATAGAATGTGTATTGGTGTTTCTGAAGCTATTATAAAGTTATACTTGTGTTAATTAAGTTTTTTTTTTTTTTTTTTTGTGAACTTGTATGTTAATTTCTGTAGCAAACAGATGGGATCAGACCCTTCACAATGCCTCTAATGAAACTTGCTTGTACCGCACTGGATAGAGTTCCACTTACACGAGCAAAGATTATTGAGAATTTGTTGAAGAAATTTAATCAAGATTTGGTCTTTTGTCGAGCTCCGGAAGATAACGTTCTGACACGTGGCGTCTATGGTATATGATTGTAATTGTGAACTCGGTATTCATTTAAATCATCAATGTGTATTTGAGTTGTTCGATGCTTCTTCAATGAATACTGGTTGAAGGCCATAAGTAGGTGCCAATGGAGTTTATTTTTACCCATCCAATACAACTCCTTTCCAATTGTGATATTATAAAGAAAAATTCAGAATTATGCAGAGTAGAAGGCTTTTTAATATAGAATCTCTAAAATTTTCTCAGTCTCGTATATTAATTTCCATCTTATATGTCCAGTTAAAATAAACATATTATACAACCTACAAAAAATCTGAACGCTAGAGCATATTTCCTTGTTTAAAAAAATCTGAATGCTATACAGAACCCGCTATATCCCGCTAACTTTATCTTCTTGATCTCATTTTAAGTATGTTTTGTTGATGTTAGATTTGGTTGCTGAGTTTTGATGACTGCATTACTACACAAGAAACAAGCTTTTCGACTTACTGTGGCAAACTTTGAAACTAAAATACTTAATATGAAAATTCTCTTATGAGATAGATGTTATAGATTTGTGGCTTTTAGTTATTTCTTACGACTTACTAGGGAATTATATTTTTAGGATTTGTTTGTTTTGTTTTACGTAACTTGGTGGGCACGTGCATATGGGGTTGGGGGTTGGGGGTTGGGGGTTGGGGGGGGAGAACATGTACCTAATTTAATTAGTTAGATTACTTCCCCATACAAAATAATCTTACTTTTGCCCGTCTCAGACAAGGAACTGTATGGTTAAATGGTTGAAAGCCTGAAAAGTTTCTTTTGCGAAAGTGTCTTGCTTGTCATCAATGCTGAGTCCCTTGAAGAAAACTGTATACCTTTCAAGGCTTTTAGGTGTCTTTTAAGAAAATTGACAAGAGTTAGGTCTAATATGGTGTTTTGCATATAGCTTCTTACACATACGGCCTTTTCTTGGAAATGGATCTTTTCATTTTAAATGTCTAACCTATCATGCCTTATATTTTGTAGAATGTCAAGTGCAGAAAATTGATCCTTTACTTGATTGGGTAGAGTCCGAATTTGGCTTTAAGCCTGTTGTTTACTCCAGCTTTTTTGGCGGAAAGCAGGAAGATGGTCTCATAAAGGCCATAGATAACCTTCTAAAGAAAACAGATGACTGTGAATTGGCAGCAATTGATGCTATGGCAGCTGCAGCACATTCTTTGATTATTGCAGTTGGGATCTGTAATGGGAAATTGCAGATTGAGGAGGCAATTGAATTGATTAGACTTGAAGAAGATCTGCAGGTTTCATTACTATAGTGGCATTCCTTCTGCCCTTACCTCCCTTTTCTCTTTCTTACACAACAGACCTTAGCAATTGTTGACGTTAGGATGTAGCCCGTGGCTCTCTCTTCCAAATGAATTATGATAGCTTTTTCTTATTTCAATGTAGGTGGACAGTTGGGGTCTTGTTGAAGGTGGACATGATGTGGATATTGCTGATCTTAGGGTACAAATCTCATCAGCTGCTGTATTTCTTGGTCTTTCTCGCCGGACATAACCGTTCATACAGTTTTTTCTATATTTTTCGATTGCTGTCTTAAAAGCAAGCTTTTATGGTAGTCTTGTTTATTTGGCGGTTATAAATATTGACTTTGTGCATGGAATACTCTGAATTTTGTTAGAATTTGTTGTGGTGGATGGAATAATTGACATTGCAAAAAACTGGCCTGAAACTTTGAGATCATGAAAATCAAGAGCACTGCTTCCGCAGATCACCTTCATGATGATACAGTCGATCTGATTTGGTATAAGATTGACCAAAATATTTGGCAGGCAGGCTTGTTCTATTTCTTAAATTTCGAAGGGGCTGAAAAAAGGGTCTTAAGGGAAATTGAATGAGGCGATTACTTTATATCCACCATTAGACTCGGCTTATTTATAATCAATATTTTGCTTGAACTGGTTTTGCGGAACAAAACAAGACTAATATGTGTCTAATCTAATATGCTCCGCATGCATCTGCATACCACGGCTCCATTTATTTCGTATGATGAAATGGACAGTGTCAGGACAGATTCCTCCTAGTGATGATAATAAAAAGGATCCAAACAGAGACTAAATTTGGAATGATATAGAAAGTGGGTATAGACATGGCAGTTCTTTTCTATGGAAAGAATTGCTTGTTCCACAAATACATCTTGCAGAAGTAAACTTCTATAAGCAAACAAAGTTTTGTCTCTCGGAGAAATTCAATAAACAATCTGATCTCAGCTCCAGGTGGACCCACGGAGTTCCATTAACATTTATTCGAAAGCAACGAAAGACAAAACACAATTTGATTCGCAAATTCTGTAGGTACAAATGGGATAAGGAAAAATACATTGGATGCTTCACGTTATTAACTCAATACACAGTTCATGGGTCATCAAAATCATCCCAGAATAACGGAAACTGCGAATCGGCGGCATGCCAGCTAGTGCTAGATGAAGCAAGAAACTCAATTGCCAACAGAGAGTTGGAGCTGCTTGATATGGGTGATCTGTTTTCCAGGGTTCAACCCCTTCGGACAGGCACGAGCACAGTTGAGTATGGTATGGCAGCGGTAGAGCTTGAACTCATCATTTATAGCATCCAGCCTTTCCTTGGTATATTCATCACGACTATCACTTATCCACCTGCAGCAGCATGTACAATCCACACATGAAAATCTTAAAAACTTCCTAATCACTAACAACTATGCCATATATTTTTGACATAGCAAAGGGATTCAAGGACATGCAAAGAGAAACACAGATTTGAAATCCGTCACTTTATCACAGAGGTATTTCAGTTATCAAATGCATTTCCAATTGTATGGGTGGAACTCAGATATTTGCTTCAAGTAACATTTTGATCGCAATCCTAACAGGCTAACAGCGGAAGAAAAAGGATATAACGAGTATGCTTATCGATAAAATCAGGGGTGTATAAGACCCTGGTTTGAAATCAAAGGGTTTTCGAGACCAGGAGACTACATTGAAAATTCGTAAATGCGTTATTTTTTGGTCAAACGCAGTGAATTCAGGAAAAAAACTAAGATCATTTAGGCATTATAAACGCCGGGATGACAATCAACCATTACTCTATGGTAGGGTTTCCTAGATTTTCTAGAGGGTCCTCATCCGGTTCGTTTAAGTCGAGGAAACAAAACATCGAACATATAACATGCTCCACAACATAGGTTAAACTTTTAAAGACTTAATTACTATAATACGAAAAAAAAGGAACTTTTTTACTAGGGTAAGCAAAAAACAATAATCATAGACAATAAGAAGGAAAATAAAAGCAATGCCAATTGCAGCTAAATAAGGGGGGAGGGGGTTATTAATCAAGTTTGTTCATTTTTTTTTTAAGAAGAACGAACCCTAATTATCTAATCATGTGTAACTGTGTAAGCCAACCATATTTGAACCGTAAACAAATCAGAATCACACTCCATCGCCAAAAACCAACAAATAACACGCAAATAAATGACAGCAGATTATTCAAAAAAAATTATAGAGAAGTTTACCGATTGGCGTGGAGCAAAGCTGCGGGTCCCAGATAAGACTCGGGGTTCCACCAGTAACTGGGGCAGGATGTGCTACAGCAGGCGCAGAGAATGCACTCGTACATCCCGTCCAGCTTGGCCCTATCCTTCTTGCTCTGCAGTATCTCCTTCCCCGGAACGGACGCTGGGTTCTTCCTCTTAAGCCAGGGCTCGATGCTCTTATATTGGTTGTAGAAGTTGGTCATGTCCACCACCAAGTCCTTAATCACGAACATGTGTGGCAGTGGCGTGATCGTAGTGTTCGATCCGGCCGACGGGATCTTTGTGAGGCAGGCGAGTCCGTTGCAGCCGTCGATGTTCATTGCGCAGGAACCGCAGATGCCTTCTCGGCACGATCGGCGGAAGGTGAGGGTAGGGTCGAACTCGTTCTTGATCTTGATGAGGGCGTCGAGGACCATGGGACCGCACTCTTTCAGGTCGATCTTGTATTCCTGGAGCTCCGGTTTCGATGGGCTGTCTGGATTCCACCGGTAAATTGAAAAGGTCTTGAGGGTAGTGGAGGAGCGTGCCTTCGGCTCCACCTGCTGCGCCTGAGCCTCACTCGCATGGGCCCGAGCCAGCACGAATCTCGCCGTCGAAACCCTAGATACTGCCCTCTTGAACAGACTCGTCGCCATTTCTGCCTTCCTTCAGTTCCAGATAGAGAGAGAGAGAGAGAGAGAGAGACGGGAGAAATGGGCTCCGATAGGATGATCTTCGACTCTTTTCTCTTGGGCTTGGTGGAATAACATCATAAAGGGACCAAAATGGGTTTTTTTATTTATAGAAAAAGAACGGTTTTAAAGAATATGGTCAATTTGGAGACACTGCGAGAGTTATAATGTGCGTCACGTGGAGGGTTTTAAGCCGTTGGTTGTTATTGGTATCGTGGTTTGCTCGTGGAGCAGTCACTTTTATCCTTAATTGTCACCGTCGCTTTCTCGGACCGGTAATACAACTATAAACCCCAAGACAAAGGAAAAGATGCACACGCCACCCACATTAATGGAAGAAGGTACATGCTACTGGTATTTTACTTGAACGGCTACGTTATCAAAAAATAAAAAAATCTTGAATGGATACAATCTTAGGGGTTGCTCAAGTGGTAGAGATCTTGGATTTGAGAGCATGTTATTCCAAAGTCTAAGATTCGAAACCTTTTGAGTGCAAATAACCTTTGAGAGCTATTGAATTGAGAGATTTTTCTCTTAAATTATTTGAGGAGCACTTGTGAGAAATTAATTGGAATGAATGTTTGCTGGATACTTGAATCCACTTTGTGTAATATATTATGTTATTTTAATTATTTTTTTATATAATTAAATATTTTTAAAAAATATAAAAATATATCAATTCACTTCTTTAATTATTAAATAAAATTAAAAAATAAGAATAATATAAAGAATTCAATCAGTCATTTTTATCGGTTAATTTTATCGATTTAACTAGCATTTCCTTTAATTGAATTCAAGAATCCATTCCCTTCCCCATATAAGATTTTTGGATTCCCCTCATATAAAATGTTTCAAGTTTATATAGACATAATATTACTATTTTATTTTTATTTTATTATTTAAGATGTGATATATTTATTATTATTATTATTAAATAATCAAAAAATTATCTAATAAATGACTATTTAATGATGATAAATATATTATATCTTATATAATAAGATAAAAATAAAATAGTAATATAGTGTAAAATAACCATAAGAAAATCCCAGATAAATTTAACAATGAGCAATTGACTTATGTGATTTGAATTGGGCCTCTTAAGGCCCAAGGTCTCCCCATTATACGATTTCTTTTAAGAGCAATTTGCATGAACAAGTGGCTAGATATCGATACATTACAATTTATTCAAACAATTAGATATTTTACAAGTCTATTTTTAGAAATAAGATTTATAAACTGATGTAATTACCATTAGATTAGATATATTAGATATCGTTTATTTTTGCTAAAAGATATGATTGTTAAATGAATAAAAGAGTTGAAAAAATAAAAAATAATGCTACATACAATTTAAAAAGTTGGACTTCTCTACAATCTAAATAATAAATAAATTAAAAAATCTTTATTTTAAAATAAAATTGATTAAAATATCTTTATCTACAAATAATAAATTTTAAAAATTTATTTTATTTAGTTATAAAATAAGAATATTTTTATGTAGACTGTAACGCAATCTATCAAATATGGACTATAAATAAAATTATTCAAAAATAAAACTACTATGTCTAGAAGGGAAGGGAAGGGAAGGGAAGGGAAGGGAGAGAGGATACTGAGAAAGAAAACAGCTGGGGGTTGGGGCGTTACTAACGTCGTGGGTGCCTCGTTCAACAATGACCAATAATTCCTACCCGCTGCTTTCTCTGTTCCCTACCTTTTCTCCCTCTCTCCATCTTTCCATTTTTTCCTATTTTTTGGACCTCTTCTCTCTCTATCTCTATCTCTATCTCTCTGCTTCTTCGCCTCATTCATTGCCTGTTTCTCTTTTTTGTTCTCTCTCCCATTCTCATCGAGGAAGTCCCTGCGATATATATTTTAATGGCGTCGGTATGCTTTACTTATTCTCTGCTTTTTAATTACTCTCTCTCTCTCTCTCTCTCTTGACCTGCAACAAAAGAAAGATTCGATTGATATCCAAGAACATGTTAGGAATCAAGTTGTGAAAGTATGTTGGAATCAGAATGGATTAATCCGTGTATCGTAATAATGCATTTATTTAGATTCAAATTTTCTGTTCCATGAAGAATGTATAATATATTAAATTTATCAGATATCTATGCCTGAATTCATGGACTCGATATATCAATTTACGTACGTAGAGATTTTAAACAAAGGTAGCTATGTATCTTGATATGCTAACATCGAAAGCTTGTCATGATGTACGTGAATGCAGCAGGATAAAGGTCGGCCTCTACCTAAATTTGGTGAGTGGGATGTGAACAATCCGGCATCGGCGGAAGGGTTTACCGTCATATTCAGCAAAGCTAGAGATGAGAAGAAATCTGATGGGGCTGCTGGGAGTGGAGCCACGCAACGAAGAAATGAGAATCAATCTAAATCGCAACAACATTTACAGTCCCCTGAAACGGTAACTGTTCGATAACCGCTAAAATGATTTGTATGGTTCTAGCTACATTTTGCGTGTAGCTTTGGAAGAAAAAACAATATTTACGTAAACATATAAAAAAGATTTACAAGAAATTTATAATAATGTTAATTGTTAATGTATTTGGATGCAGAAAAAATGGTTTTGCTGTTTCTGAACCCCGTCTAGCTGGTGGAGGTTTTGAGTTTTGACAGAGAGAAATAAATGGCAGTCGATTTCTCATTTACTTGGTTAAAACTCGTTGATGTTGCCAATCTCTGTGTATGTAATGAAGGAGGAAAGACAGACAGACAGACAGAATAGATATAAGACGTTGATAATTGATTCAACATTACATATTTGTTGATTATTATTTTTAATCTTTTTCAAGAAGTGACAATTCATTGGAGTTGCCAGATTCTTATTAATATCTATGGATTCAATGAAACACATATCTCTAATTCTTTATGCATGAATGAAATGTGTATCTTTCTTTTATAATTAGTAGGGTTCACAATCAACTGTCAATAAAAAAATAAAAATAAAAATATCTCTTTAAATTTCCCGTACATATAGGATAATTCAAGAAAACAGTCTCCCATGACCTCTAGAAATTATTTGCACCGATTTGAGGCTTACATCTGAAAGGAGAACATCACCAAACAGGTCTATACCACTTGAGCCAACCCCTATGAATTAAGAATCTGCCCTTACATTACAGAGATGTTAGATTTCTTATTTTTAAACAGAGCAATTAGGAAAGAAAGGGGAAACAGAAAACTAAGATTAGGACTAAATTTTAATTAGACTTGTTTTATCACAAAATTTCCACCTCTCTTACAACTTGTCGTGATTCTTGATCAGAACCGTGATTGCTTGTCTTGTTATTAAAAGATTTCTGGCTAAACATTCGTGCAAAGGTGCTCTTCGATCTTGCAATTGGTTTAGGCCCATTGTTTGATCTGCTTTCACCATTCTTCCTGGCAAGATCGTCAGATATGGTTTTGATAAAAAATTCAAAGCGACGCCTAAACGTTGGATACCTTGAGATAGATTTGGTGATCCCTTGCAGCCTGCATCATAAAAATAAGAGGACGTATGAAAATTGAAAGAGAACAAGTAAAAACGATAGAAAATTGTACAACTTTCATTTTATTACCTTCGAGCTAGCGCATCAAGTTCAGCTCGTTTAAGCTCAGGTTCAGGTGGCGAGCCAATATTCGAGTTCTTCAGCCTCCCAGGATCACCAATCAGCAAGACTAATTTGGAGAAATAGTCCTCTTCTTCCTTAGAAAGGTTCTCAGCCTTAATCTGCTCTTTAAGGATCAGAAGTGGGTGAAGAAACCAATCATAGAAGGCATCTTTTGGTCTGTTTTTGATAGTGATCTCAGTAACATTGTCGGCTACACCAATCAAAGACTCATCAAATTACTAGAAGAAGAAGAATATAAAAAATAAAAAATAAATAAAAAACAGGGAAAGAAGGCTCCATTTCTATGCACACGGTTAAAGAAAAAGCACTTCAATTACCTAACAGTAAACCCATGGAATTGGCTGCTGCAGAGCGCAGAAGCACCAGAAGAAGGCAATAAGCTGGTAATCCAATGCTAATAACTTTGCTACTGCTATTGTACCTGGCATCTTCAATGTCTTGAAGTGTTATTAGTCCTTCAGAAACCATTCTCTCCCCATGGCGTTCACACTCCTTGAATAAGCTATCAAGTAGCTACAAAAGTTGAGAGCAGAATTTTTATTCAGCATATAAACCATAAGCTAAAAACTTAGGCGTCTTCAAAACGAACCGCTCGGTTAAATCAAGTATTGTCAAACACATGCACATAGAGAGAAGAAAATTTATTCCAGAAAAAATCATTCTTTTAAATTCAAATGCAAAGGTACCTCAAATGGCTTCAACTCAATCAAAGGATGCTTGAGTGAACCTGTGCGGGAGGGAGGATTATGGACAGAGTTGGGCCTTGATAAAGAAGACCTGAGAGAGGTGTTCTGTTCCAGGTCATGCTTCTTTCGGTAATGTGGCCTGCTAATATGAGATCATATGAAAACACGTCGAAAGTGCATGAATCTATATCAAGACCATGAAGCATGGAATGTGGAACAAAACCTAGGAAAGATGGATCCTTCTGGCATGTCAAGAACGTCGTTGCTGTATTCATCATATACAGACAACGATGCAACAATGTAGCAAAGCCCAAACCATAAGGATGACTCCTGTAATTCAAAGACAAAGCAATCAATGTATATATCGTCTGACATGCACATTAGTAGTGTCACCTCAGACTAAATGCTAAAAGATGAGATAGCTTGCAATTTATTCTAATTTTGAAGCTGAAACAGCTATTAACAGCAAGACCGCAATCATTTTGAAGGCATTTTCCCTTTTTTTTTTCTTTTGCAACAAAAAAAAAAAAACCGAGCAGATTTGACTTGGCAGTTGGCACAACCTAACGATGCATCCAATACCAATGATATGTGCCTAGAATGCGTTACTTGATCTTTTCAAAAGAAAAATTATCACGAAATGGCACTAAAAAACATCATTGTAGTGTAATGTTTTTAGGTGTGTGTGATCTCATTCAAAACAAACATGTGGCCAACAAATTAACTCTTTTGGATGATGCTCCCAAGTGCCCTCAGCAACAGAAAAACACTATAAATCAGCACATACAAACAGGCTAAATTAACTAAATTACTAATTATTAACATCGATGCCCCATCAATCCCACAGTTTTACCTTATAAACAACCACCCCAGCATAAGAACCAAGAAAGATACTGGCTAACATGGAGGCTAAAACTGCCCCAACAACAGCCAATGGCCACAGTAGGATGGCAAGACCGGCAAAAGGCACACATATTGTCTCCAAGAAAGGACCTTCGCGACCTATGAGGTCATGAAACAAACGGTGCCATCCCTTAAAGAGCATGAAAGGGCCTTTGCATAGAGCAATGAGTGAGATTAGGGGAAAATCAATGATGAAACCAAGAACTCCAGCTATAATGGCAGCAGGAAGATAAAGCAATCTGCAAGAAATTTAATAAAATATCTCAATTAAACAAAATTAGTTCAGCATCAAAAGCATTCCATAAGGCATAAAGCTCCTCGGCCGTAGTCATTTGAAAAGTTGTATAAACTAAAGAATTTCTGCGCTTATCAAGCCAGTGTTATACTAAGTTGTGCTACAGATAGAAAGAGAACAGAGGGGAAAGAAACCCACAAAGCGCATAGATGGAAACAGGAACAGATGTACATAGCTGGAATAACTAACTATATTTAACAGGTATAACTCTACCAATACTAGCTTATACATAAAAACAAAAAGAAAAAAAAAAGTTATCAGAATCATCTGGTTAACGACGGTAGATTTATAATGAAACTGCATATGTATATAGTCAAACTACTTGAAGATAGAATTACATTAAATATCATAATTGAATCAAAACCAAACCAAACTAGTGTTTTGGCTTACATCAACTTCCTAATATGGCAAACTTAATTTGAGTTTTCTTTTTTATAATATATTTTTACCCCTCCCCTTGAAGTTAGATCCTAACTCCACCACTAATGACTCCACTCCATCCATCACAAAAAAGATGGAGAATGAAAGAAAAACAAGTAAAGAAAAGTGTAACTATTCTTACCGCTCGCTGATTACTCCATCCATCACAAAAATAAAGTTATTGCATGGATTACAAATATGTTCCCGCATGTGAAACATAAGAACTCTCTAAGAGATGATGAAACAAATTAGAGAATATTGGTCCATTAGGCCTATTGGTCATCAAGGACATATTTCTAGTGATATACTAACTACTTGAGGGTAAGCCTTTCTGGCAGCAATGTGGAACAAACAAGAAGCAGATGTAAAGAGCAGAAATAGACAGAAAACCTAATCTCATAATAGGTAACATCTGGGGGCCCTTTTTGTCGCAGGTCATCCATATATGAGAAGTATGAATGGACACAAACATCTTTAAAATCCCTGACAATGGTGAAACTCCCTTCAATAGTTCCCCAAGTCCCATCCTACAAAATTTAGAAAAAGAACTATATCTCTTAAAGGCAACACAAGAGTTAAAATTAAAAATAATGAATCACCAAAATTGAATATTGAAGACATACATAAAAACATCGGAATAATTTATTAGTCTTTCCTTCTCCAACGGCATCAAAAGTAGCAAATATTGGTGAAAGTAAACCATATGCTGCTCCACCTATGATACTTCCAATAATACCAACCACTGGCCACACAATCAAAAGCGCAGGCAGAACGCATATGCAGAGAACTAGCTTCAAAACTGGTCCTAATCGTTTAGCTCTGCCCATTATAGAAATCAGCGATATGAGAAAGGGATAAACAAAAAAGAAAAAGGCAAATTGATAAGTCAATTACAATTGAAAAACGGATTGTCAAGGAAAGCACCTCAGAATGGAGTAATATGTCCAGGCACTATGTGCTGGCCAAAGTCCCAATATGATGGCAGAATGTCCAATTGTCATGATAAGGCATACCAAAGGGCATAAAATGATACCTGAAATAAGAATTAGTCTATTGTGTTTACGATAAGTAGCTCTTAGTCCAGACGATATATCTTCCTCCACCATTCAACGCTTCAAATGCTACCTTATAAGTTATAAAATCCTATAACATATTTCGACATAAAAAATAGCAAAAATGGCCATTCTAACTTCTCAAAATATTCGGACATCACCCTCAAGGATATATGCTTGGTTTGGATATATCCTGAACGAGTACTAGCATCTCCCTTCGCCTTAAAAAATTAAATCAAATCCTGGTAAAGAAAAATGCTACGGAAAAGGAATCCAACCAAGGCAAGCAAGACATAGCTTAATGGTCAGATGAACAGGAATACGGAAGCAGAATCCTGAAGCTATCATTTTGATTTATTAATTTCATATACTCCGGAACATCATAAGAGAAACAAAAGCAACTTTTTTCAAAAGAAGAAGAAGAAGAGAATTTATACACGGGCAGTATATGAACGATCGTCTTCTTTCCTGAAGAAAAAAGCAAAATAATCCAGAACAAGAAAGAAGCAGAGAAAAAACAACAAAACCCCCAAAAACGATGAACAGATTGGCACCGACCTTTAATGTTGCCAAGGAGCAGAAGCCCGCTGAAGAAAGGAAGAAAGCAAATAAAGTTCCACACAGTAGCCAAAAACCCCTTCGGAGGTTCCATATCTCTTCCTTATTCCTCGCTCAGATCTCCTTACAATCACCACAAACCTATCACAGATTCAACTCTAATTTCCACTTGCAGTCGCAATAGACCCCATTACAGCCACTGGGGTCCCATAAACAGCCTGCAAATTCTCAACAGGAACTTACAAAAAAAATCACAGCTTTACTGTTGTTCTGAACCAAAATACCATGAAAAAACCAGGGACGTCGAGGTTTAAATCAAATTAAAAATTTGAAAGAAGTATCACAAGAAGTTCGTGCTCCCGTGGGTTAAACGCAAAGCCAAGTCCGTTGAACAGACGCTGTGTGGCCTCAAACTGGGAGGGATCGTGGATAGAGCGGTTACTATCAAATAATCAAGAGCAAAGAAAGCTTACGCCTGGCCAATCCTTCCTTCTCTCCTCTCTCTCTCTCTCTCTCTCTCTCTTTCAAGTTATTTTTTCATTATTGGCCTTAAGTTTTCATTATTGGCATTAAGCAAAAGCAAAAGCAAAACAAGTTATCCGTCACTGGGTAGAAAAAACGCAAGTAATTGCAGAGAAACGAGGAAAAGCATCTGCCAAAAATAAAAGAAAAAATATATAGGATGGAATAAAAGAAGTTAAAAAAGTAAAATTACAGAGCATGTAATTAGTGGGTAAGATGTGAAACTTCTTTTGAAAAATTTCTTTGTTTTTCATTTTCTTTTAACTATCACAACAATAATGGTCGACCATTATTATTCTACAGCGACAAACACTCTGATTGTTCGCCAATCTTGAGGGATGCAGCGTTTAAATCGTGTTGTCGTGTTTGGATTTAATTGGCATGGCTTGCGGATATCGTGTTAGGTTCGGGCAAGTTCGTAACTTGCACAAAGAAAAAAGAGAAAGGGTTCCATCAGTTCTGAATACCAAAACTTCAATGTTCTTAAATTAAATCTGAATAAAAGCAAATAGTGTCTGAGTTTTCCACCTTTATTATTATTATTATTATTATTTTAATAAAAATGGTTTCATTTCATTTCAATTACAACAAAATTATAATTGACAATTATGACCGGATAATTTAATAAAAAATTAAATTAAATTATAAACTAAACTAATCACCTATTTGAGGCTCCTGCACACACAAATTATTTGGTGATGAATATTGTCTAAATTTTTATATTCTCTTAATTGATAATTTTTCAAAGATTTTCACAGATCTTTCAACCTTTGTTAAAGAAAAATGATTCCAACTATATTTTCATTTTCACTTGGAGTAGACCGCTGTCCTGAATTACTTGTTAATAGCCAGTTAGCGGTAGGTCTGATCCTTAAATAGATCATGATTATTATGATTATGATTAGTATTATTATTATTATTTTGATTAATAACGTTAATTATCTACTCGCTTTCATGTGACATTATCTTATTGGTGGTGCTTGCGTAAGCCGCCTCCAATTTCACTAACCTTTTGACCCACCCCCCACCCAATTAGACAACCAACCCAAAACATCTACGTAAGTTTGCAACTCATTATACTGCATAATCACATTTCTGGCCTACGAAATTGGTCCACGCCTTCCATTTTACAGAGAGAGAGAGATATATATATATATATATATATATATCTTTTTCCATATTTTAGAGAAGTTAAGTATAGAGTTTGATCTTGATTATCAAAAAATGAGATGAGATCATTTTAGATAAAAATTAAAAAAAATTAAATTAAAATTTAAAAAAATTGAATTATTTATTAAATTTTATATAAAAATTAAATAAATTATAATAAAATAAAATAATTTCTCAATTCAAACAGATGGAGATTAGAAACATGAAGAGGGAAGGTATCATCCAAATTTTGGATGGAAGCAACCAGCAGGCAGAGTAATATTCACTATTCAGAGGCATCTGATCGCCTAGGCATTGTACGTCTCGATGCAGAGTAATTCAAAAGGTCATTGTGTATGATTATTGAGTCAGTTTCCTGAGGCTGCATATAACATAAAAAATTGATAAACAAGTCAGACCAACTTGTAGTCGTGGCAATCATACAGTACATTATTAACTTGGTGACATGCAAAGCTTTTTGAATGATATTTTCTATTATTTTAGCTTCCAACATACTGCATGCTTTCAAAAGTATTGGTTTCACTAATAAGTTTCTATCAAATCAACATTCTTTTTGTTGTTGTCGGGGGGGCACTTTGCTCAATAAACTATTTCAATTTTCAACAATCATTCTATTTTAACCAATAGGTATGGTATGTTATATCTTTACAATAGAAAAAGCCAGAAGGTAGTAGAAAAGTTTCATCGTCACAACTACTAAGAAATATCCAAATATCCAAGAAAAAGGAGTCGGGGAATATGGTTACAGATATGATATAATTACTATCTATTTATATATATATTTTTTTAATTTTTAATTTTATTTAGTGATTAAGAATATAAATATTAATAAAATTATTTTTTTTAATGATTAAAAATGTTAAAAAAATACTTAAAAGGAAAATGATAAAAAAAAAAATACTATTATACTAATATATTATAAAAAAAATCATAAAAATAATTGTACGTCTATCAGTGCTCATGTGGTTAAACTTGAGGTACCCCTGTTTGTGACATTGGTTATCAGGATCACATGAATTGTTATACAGTCACAAAAAGGTTGGATTTTGGTGATAATCAATCCCAGGAATGGATAACCTCGTGAATGCTTTTAGCTAGCTTTGCATATGATCTGAATATGGATTTGAGATCTTCTGTGATTTTTGTTTTGAGCAATCTCCAAATTCCTCTTTTCCTGTGATCTTGATAACCAATTTTTTTTTTTTAAAAAAATTATTATTATAATATATTTTTTTAATATTAATTTGGTTTTGAGATTTGAAAAAATTATTTTAGAATTTTAAAAAATTGAATTTTTTATTTTATTTTATATAAAAATTTGAAATTAAAATATTATGATAAATTTGAGATAAGAAAAGGTGATTTAGAAAAACAAACTAGATCTTAGTTGCACTACTACATATATATATATATAATAAATAGTAAAATCTATATCTTTTTATTAATTTAAACTTTTTGAATATGGTGATTTTACATAGTATCAGAATAGAGATTTTGAATTTAAATTATGACTCTACATTCTATCTCATTTAATTAATTATTTCACATATTAGTTTACCCATTTAAAAAGAGTCTAGCTTACTTGTAAGAAAAATTATTAACATATAAAATAAATAATTAAATCAACTTCTTTTCATCAACATTTACAATAAATGAAAATTTTACACACATAACATTACAACTGATTTTGGGGCCTTGTCCAATAAATACGTGCTAGCTAGTGGATCTCCAACGCTGCACCGTGCCCACCACTTCTAACCTTTCCGGCCAGTATCATCAGCCAAATTGCATGGTTACAGATTAACCAAGACAAGGGAGAGCCCTAGCTAGCTAGATACCGTCCATTTCTGTGAGAGGTTTCAAAAGCTCATGATTGGTACTCAAGTTCTCACCATTCACAAGCCATCTCCTCATCATCGGAACTTGGTATATAGCAATTTAGTAGCAACCTATGAAAGTTACGACCTTAATCATGATATTTTCCCCTGAACTTTCTAAACAAATCTAAGCTCTCGTTTGGATTCAGAATTATTTTATTTTATTATTATATTTTTATACTTTTTTATATAAAATATAAATTTTTATATATCTTTTTTAAATTTCAATACACATTTTTTAAATTTCAATACACATCTTTTTTAAATCCCAATATACCTTTTTCAAATTTTAAAATAATAATAATATTAAAAAATAAAATAAATTCATCTCAACTTATCTAATCTCCTAATTCAAACGAAGCCTAAAGCTTTATGTCCATCTTCCATTATTCGATATATGGATGTGACATAAGCAGAATTTAAAACAAATTTTGGATACCTTCATATATGTAGGGTGACGCTGGGGTGCAGGTGCTGCGCCTTTACAAACTTCCTTTAATTCCCTATAAAAATACAATAAAACACAATAAAAAATATAATAAAATAATAAAATTTAAAAAACACAATAAAAAATATAATAAAAAAACATAATAAAAAACACAATAAAAAACAAAATGAAGATGAATTTTTATAGTAAATTCGACCTCACCTAGCTCTCGCCGGCGCCAGCAGTGGTGGGCGACCCCGCCCAGCCCATCGGGATCGTCTATACGAAACGGGTTTAAGGCCGCCGGGGCACACCGGAGGTCGCCGGGGCTCGCCGTCGCAGGGGTGGGATTGGCGGCTCCCTTCGATCCCGATGAGCTGGGCGGTGTCGCCCACCGCCGCCGAGAACGACGAGAGCTGCAAATGGGGGGATTCGATCGGACCGAACTCCAAGATTTCTCATATATGTAACGTAACGAGTACGACACTGTAATGATATATATAGTATGAGGAAACTGGCCGGTTCTATGAGTTTGGGCCCGTATATACTCTCAGTCTCCGTCCTCTGATTTTATTTGGGCCTAAACTTTTTCTGAGTTCTCAATCCATTGATGAGTTTGGGCCGCAGCTCAAATCTGAACCGAATAGGCCCCACTCAGACCAAAAAACAAGAACGAATGTAGTAAGATTTTTATTTTTTATTTTATTTTATTTTTTTATTGTTGGGGGATTAATCATTCAGCCTAGGAGGATAACTTGACATAAATTTTGGCTAGTAAAATAATCTCAAATATTCTGAATAATAATAATAATAAAATAACGATAGAATATCAAATAATAGTCAATAGTCATGAATATTAATAAAAATAAAATAATAAATAATAGTAAAATATTCTTAAAAAATATTATCGAAACTAGCCTAGAATATGAAGGGAAATACAGTACTGCTTTTAAAGATCTCGGATATTTTTTTTTTTTTTTTTTTGGCCAAAAAGAAGATGGTACCTCCGGCATTTTATTAAAAAAGCTTTCACTTTTAGTGAAGAAAAATCGTGATTACATCATCAACGATCATCAAAAGCCTTATTAATAAAATCAAATCAATCAATTACAAGTGAAAAAAAAAATCAAGAATAATGAATATCTCGCCTTTAATTTGCTGTAATGATAATCATGATAATTTTGATAATATATAATAGATAAGGAACAAGAAGAGAAACACAGTAACTGCTTCTAAACGAGAAAAGAAAACAATATTATTATTATTATTATCATAAATAGTACTACAGCCCCTATGATTGAGATCACGTTACGTGGGCTTGAAGCGCATAAAATCTCTAGCTATATCTTCAGCTTTAGCATGCCAACAAGAAGCAAATCTCATGGGAAGCGTGAAAGAATATTAATCCATCTTACTTATTCCATCTGCATTAATAATTAATCAATTATCCCTATATATATATATATATATGTTATAGATCGATCTATATAATCAGAGTACTATTAATACTAATAATTGGTCGCATTAATAATTCATGATACACGATACATGAATTGATTTCGGCCAAATATATATACTGCCTGATCTAAACAGGCACTGTCAGAAAATAGGGTAGATATGACACTTTTTATCGCAAGAAAATAGAGCAGATGTGACGTTAAAGTGTCATATCTACTTTATTTGTCGTAATTAAAATATTACATCTGCTTTATTTTCTTGTAACGAGGTTTCATGGCCAATAAAAGAAAACAAAAAAAGAACTGTGTTAATATAATTATAAATCCAAAAAAAAAAAAAAACCATTCAGGTTGAGGCCAGCATGCAGTTAGATGTATTCTAATACCTGAGGATAATTGTTGGATCTTACCATTATAAAAATGGATTTGCACTACAAAATATGAGCACAGGAGGGCCCGTCCCACGTACTTTTTGCCTAAACCGGTTCTCAGAAGGGAGAAAAATCCCTTCTGAATTAATTAATTATCTCGATCGATCGATCGGCCATTACGAGAACATGTGGGGTGTCCACAGCTGAAAAGGCGCAGCTTATAGAAATTGCCTGCCTTTTTCATGATTTCCTGGCATATACATAATTTAAAGAAGTGAGCAGCAGATCAGAATCGTTCAATATTTAGGACTTCATCAGACACGATCGATTGAGGGATCAGAACTCTGTTTAGAATTTTATAAGAACTCTCTCCCACATGGTTTGATACCCTAAAGATCAGCAAAGAAATAACGAACCTGCCTAATAAACAAATTAATATTAAACCCAAAATGATGGACAGATTGGTTTACGAATCAGGACAAAACATGCTTTACTTCTTTCATGTTTAATGTGACATATATTCCATGGGACATTAATTGATCTGGAATAAAAATCAATTTTATTAATTAATTAATTAAGTAATCAGGACCCGCGGTTTGCATATGGGACGAGATAGCTTAATTCATAATGATCAGTTACAAGTTAACTATAAAAAACATGATCATTTGCAGCTAAACTCCACTGAAGAAATTAGACGATTTTTTTTTGTTTTTATAAAAAGACCAGTGCATTCTAGTGGGTTTGGCCCGCTAATCAAGCAAGCGTGTTCTGAAACATTTGCACCTACCCCACCATGTGCTTTAGCCCCTGTGAGACTGACTTGAATATAAGTAGCCAACCTTTCCATGACACTTTAATTTATACATCTTCACCATTAACGGAATTTTGAGTTTTGAGAGAGATCATCAGGCCGGAGAATTAGGCTAAAAGAGAGATTGAAGAATGATGAAGTTGAGGTCAAAGAAGTACTTTTGCAGAAGCAGCTCAATCTCAAAGCTGCTCAGTAGAGGTAGTAGTAGTAGTAATGGCAACAGCAACATGAAATTAGGATCAGGTGAAAAGGCTTGTGGGTCTGAAGGCAGCTTTGGGGAAATCAAATGGGAACTCCGACCTGGTGGCATGCTTGTCCAAATGAGAAACTTGACTGCTCAGAGTGTGGGAGAAGGCATGATCACAGTTAGGGTCTCAACTGTCTCAAAATGGCATGACATTTCCATTGAAGCCACTTCAAGTTTTGGTAAGCCTTGATCACCAATATCATCATGTTTCTGTTTATAAATTAGATAATTAATATCAGAAAGATCATCATCATAAGCATTGAAGATCTTCCTTCTGGAGTGATAAATTCATTAAACTTGCTGTTTTATCAATATTTTTTCAGGAGAGTTGAAAATGATATTATCAGTGGTGACTGGTTTGGAGACGAGGGAGCAGAGGCTATTGTTCAAAGGGAAAGAGAGAGAGGATGGTGAATATTTACACATGGTTGGGGTTAGAGACAAGGACAAGGTGCTGTTGCTGGAAGATCCAGCTACCAAGGACAGGAAACTACTCTATGGCTTGGCTGGTGGCCCAGCCATTGGAACACCCTGCAGTTGTACCATTAGTGTCTGAAAATTTAAATGATATTTCATTACTAACCCTAATTAAAACAAAAAAAAAAAAAAAAGCAAAAATATGGTGATGGATCATCATATTCGGCCTTCTAGTTCAAACGTACTTGCGGCTAAGATTAGGGACTACTCCCTGGCTTGTATTAATATTTGTGTTTGAGTGAGCAGTTTTTAAATGCTTAAGCTAATTATGCACATCGATCTTCTCATTATGTGCAAGTTGCAAATGGCTTACGTACTATATATGTTAATAGAAATGTTAATTTCTGGTGTTATATAAATCATGTTGGTTTCGGCCTCTTTCCCTCAATTATTTCTGATCAGCTTTTTCTTTCGTTATACATAGATATATTGTATTGTAACCATGCGTGCTAGACATACACTTAATTTGTGGAATTAATAAAGCGAAAGTGGTACTCAAGTTACTTAATTTCTATTACTAAATTCTGGCCTATATATATATATATATATATATATATATATATATATATCATGGGTTGTCGAGTAGTATAGATTGCTTGAACGGCCATTAGCTAGCTAGATGGCTCCATCAGTATATTATCCTAGATTTTAGGCTCTCAAACTACAGGCCGGCAATGTGGTCCAATGACAGTTACGTATTCTCACACGTACGCCTCCTCCCTCGTGCACTCCCTTTATAACAACTACGTGGTGTTGCTAAGCTTATAATTAAGTTTAACCAATTATATATCCTTAGTTTTCATAACCAGTATCACCCATCTTCCGCCCTTTCTCTCATTAGCTCACTTTTCCAAACATCAAAGCTCACCTCTCACCAACGGTTGGTTTTGTAACTTTGTTCCACATTAATTGTGAATGAATGTGTAGATGGTCATCAACTTATAAGTGTTTGAAAAAGTCCTATCTATTAAACTAACTTTCATCGTTGAAAAAGGTTCAAAATCCTCTAATATTAGTATCAGAGTCTAGGTTTACTAATAATCAGGCTCAATAGTCTACAAGAGAAAATAGGTTGTCGTTGCCTCTAACCTAGAGGCCTAGGGCCCGATGTGTAAGAGATGATTGTTAGTATTATCCCACATCAATTCTAAAAGGAATTGATGGTAAATTTATAACTGTGAAGGAAAATTTTAACTCTTAAACTAGATTTTGGGTTTGAGAGAGATCCAGGACCAGAATCCTACACCAATGACTTCTAGCTTCACCTAGCTAATTTCTTCTCTTTACTGAGACCTGGAGAATTGGCTTTGATGGAACACCTGTGATATTTTTGGCCGGTTCTCTTGCAAAAACCATGTCGCCATCGATTGCATACATAGTAGCTAAAGGCTTAAAGAAGTCAAGCTAATCATGTTTGAAAGTAATTCTATATCGTCATTTTCTACTGTGAGCTCCAGATGATAAAAGTTATTGACGGTAAATAATTACCTCAATATCTTTTGAAAGATCCACATCAAGTCTGTGAGAGGCGAGATATGGTCATACTTATTATTTTCCCAAAGATCTTGATCATTTGGGCTATATATACCTTGTTAAGCGGTACTAAGGAAATGATAACAGAAGCATGTCAACTGTTTGAGGAAATTCCTCAATCATTTCATCAACCAAAATGGTAATGGTATTGATTTTTCCTTATCACTTATAGAATATAAAGTAGCATATTTATAGAGTCCTTTACAACATTTGAGAGTATTCTAGAAGGGGAATATTTACATAAGAGAATGGGGTATAAATATAATATCAAGTGAATTTCTCTATAGATTTATCCTTTCTGTTTGCTGAGTCACCAAAGCTGGAATCTTCATTTGTTGGTTTATTGTTTTCGAAATTATTTTTCCTGACAGCCCCCCTCGATGCAAGTGACACTGAAGAAAGAGTGAGACTTCGTCGTAATGGACTGAATAAGACTATGGAGAGCTACTTTGTGAGGATATCTGCTAGCTAATCTTTACTTAAAATGAAGGAAACTCAAAGAGTCTCAGCAGCCACTCTTTCACAGATGAAATGGTAATCAAGCTCCACATGCTTGGTCCAAAAATGCATAACAGGATTGAGTGATAAATAAGTGGCCCCTAAGTTATCACACCACAAGATCGGCGGATCTTGCAAGAAAATGTCAAGTTCTTTGAGGAGAGACTGCAGCCATAAAACTTCACAAGTAGTGTTAGCAACAGCCTTATACTCAGCCTCAGTAGAGGATCGAGCAATAGTGAGCTACTTTTTGGAGCTCCAAGAAATTAAATGAGAACCAAAGTAAATGCAGAAACTTTCAGTGGACTTACGGTCATCTGGGCAATCTGCCCAGTCAGCATTAAAGTAAGCGGAGAGAGTAAATGGTGAGGATTTGGAAAAACTTAGGCCAAAATTCTGAGTAAACTGTAAATAATGTAAAATACGTTTTATAGATTGCCAATGGGAAACACGGGGACAATGTATAAATTGACAGACTTTATTAACAGCAAAAGAAATATCTGGCCGAGTGAAGGCCAGATAGTGTAGACTTGCTACTATGCTTTTGTACAAGGCAGAGTCCTCAAAAGAGGGACCATCCAAGGCAGTAAATTTAATAGTAGGTGACATGTTTGTCAAAAAAAAAAAAGTAGGTGACATGGGTGTAGAGACAGGCTTGGATTTATGCATGTTGGTCTAAGTAAGTAAGTAGGATATATAGCGGAACTGAGACAAGAACAGTCCAGAGGCATGTCGAGACACTTCAATACCAACGAAAAAATGTAAAGGCCCAAGATCTTTTACAAGAAAATAGAGACTGAGAGTTTTGATAAATATAGATATAGCAGATAAGCTAGTGCCAGTTACAATAATATCATCAATGTAAATTAAAATGTAAATGGCAGCAGAGAAATTTTGCATAATAATAAAGAAGAGTCCGATTAAAAACTCTTAAATCCAAGTGTCAAGAGTTGATCACTCAATTTGACAAACCATGCCCTAGAGGCTTGTTTAAGCCCATAAATGGACTTACGCAACTTACAAACGTGTGTAGACTGATCAAGGTTGACAAAACTCGAAGGTTGCTGCATGTAAACAGCTTCTTACAAATCATCGTATAAAAATGTGTTATGTATGTCCAGTTGATGCAGAGACCAGTTAAAAAAAGCCGCAAGTGAAATGAATAAACGGATGGTCATAGATTTAATAACAAGACTGAATGTATCTATGTAATCTAGGCGAGCTTGCTGATGATAGCCTTTAGCCAAAAGCCTAGCTTTGCAGCGTTCAAGCGTACCATCAATAAGTCTTTTAGTTTTCAAAACTGATTTAGAACCCAAGATATTGAAGGAAGGAGAAGAGGGTACCAGATCCCACGTGTGGTTGAGGAGAAGAGCTTGAAACTTAGCATCCATAGCAGATCGCCACTCAAGATACTTTGAAGCCTCGGTATAAGATGTTGGCTCTTCGAGAATGGTGGAAAGTTAAGACGTTGTGAGTGAGATCGGCGGTTTTGGGGGAGGCCACGGCACCATGCCATCATTTCGTTGTAAAAGAAAGGTTTTGTGAGCCTTTAGATGAGTTACCATAGGGTGGGAAGGAAGAGAGGAAGAGAGCTAGAAGGAATATCAAGAGAAGAAGCTATGCCGAGAGAAGATAGTGTGAAAATCGGTGATGGTACAGGAGAGTTAGGGTTTCTGCGAGAGTGAGGAAAGGGATTTGGAAATGAAGGATTGGTGGTTGCGATTATGTGGGGATCGAGTGTGATTTGAGTGAGATTTTATGGTAGGGTTTGAGTAGACATGTGCTGGGTTTAAAGGGGTAAGCCATCTGTGTTTGTTGATTGAGAGGGGATTGGGCTAGCCATGTGTATGGAGTTGGGCCTTAGGTGTTGAGAGGCTGGATTTGTGGAGAAAAAGGGAGGCCCTTTAGAAAATATGTTTACGGGCCGAGCAGTTGCAGAAGCAATTTTTGCAAATGGGAATGTATGTTCATCAAATTTGACATCCCAAGACACATTTGTCCGGCCCGTTAGGACATACAATTAATTATAGCCCTTGTGATCTGGGTTATAGCCTATAAAGACACAAAGTTAAGATAAAAAATCCAACTTATGTCGATTGAAAGACCGTAAATTAGGCTAACAAGCTGACCCAAAAGTTCATAAAAATTTGTAATCGAGAATTTTGTTAAACAATTTTTGAAAAGGTGAGACATTTTTAAGGATAGGAGTAGGCATCCGATTAATTAAAAAAACAGCGATTTTGAAAGCATCACACTAATATTTAAAAGGAATGGAGGCATGAGCCAAAAGAGAAAAACCTATTTTAACAATATGGCGATGACGCCATTCAATGCCTCTATTTTGTGCATGGGAATAAGGGAAAGTGATCATTTGATTAATTCCTATTTTTTTAAAAATAGGGGAGAAGGGACGAAATTCCCCTCCCCAATCGGATTGCACTGAAACGACTTTAGAAGAAAAATAATTAGGACCATAATTAAGAAAAGCAAGAAAGATAGCCAAAACATCAGATTTTGATTGAAGGGGAAATATCCAAAGGTACTTAGTAAAGTCGTTTACAATAGCCAAATAAATTCTACAATTGAAATTAGAAATCACGGGTTCCGGGCCCCAAACATCAAGAAATAAAAGTTCAAATGGATTGTGAGATTGTGAAGGTGAGGAGGGATGAGGTAGAGCATGAGTCTTGGATTGAGAGCAGGCTGAGCATGGTGATAGAGTCGTGCCTTTGGTAAAAACCATGGGAAGCTGATAATGATTAAGTGTAAAGGAAGTGGTCCTAAAGGATGGATGTCCAAGTCGAGAGTGCCAAACTCGAGGAGTTGTCTGTTCACCCAAATATGCTTGCGGAGTGTTTTCTGAAATGGAAGCCACGACATCAGTGGGTAGGACATACATATTATTTTCAACAGTACCCTGAAGAACCACCTCCTTGGTTTGCATATCCTTCACAAGAGAAAAAGGGGAATGAAACTCAAAATAAACCGAGTTATCAATACAAAATTGATGAACATATAATAAATTTCAAGAAATAGATGGAACATGAAGGAGTTATTGGAGGAGAAATTTGCCAGAAAAAGTAGGAAGATGAGCTAAGCCAATATTGTGAATGAGAAGAGAGGATCCATCTCCGATGCTAACATGGTCGGAGTCTTGATAAGCTGTTGAGTTTAAGCTCAAGTTGGAGAAATTTGTAGTAAATTGATTAGTCGCAACAGTATTTGGAAACCATGCAGAAGGAGGTGCTGGTGGTTCAAGGATGGTGGTCATTTGTGCTACCAGCAAGGATGGTGGAGGGGCCTAATAGGATTGATTAAAACATTGCCTACAAGAGAGAGCAGTGTGACTAGGTTTGGAGCATACTTGACAAACTAGAAAATTGTCTGGTTTAGAGAAGAAATTTGAAGGCCCACGACCTGTTCCTCTACCACATCCTCTACCACGATTTCCTCTACCACGAGATGAGGAAGAATCATTAAAAGGATTATATTGTTTGGTGTTTATCGAGAGGGATGAGTGGGAAAGAAGGCTCTGGGTCTGATGAGATAGCCTCGATTCATGGTTTAGGAGAAACAAGTATATCTGCTGGGATGACAAAGGCTCAAGTCAAGTTTTCAATGAAGTAACAAGAGGATCATAATCAGTACTCAAACCAGCAAGAAGAAAAATATTAAATCCCAAAGGGCAAAGCGGCTGACCAACAACATTCAGAGATGTTGACAAGCGGTGGCTCTATTGAAAAAAGCTGAAATAGATTCTGACCCTTTTTTAAGGGTGGCAAGCTGATATTTGGTATTCATCACATGCGTACATGATTGTGCATCAAAGAGATGATAAAGTGCGAACCAAACCTCATGAGCAGAGGAGCAATCCAACACTTGAGCCAGAACGTTGTATGAAATAGAGGAATTTAGGATAAAAATTATGTTGGTCCTGTTGAACCTAGCATTGATGTTCTGGGTTTGGATTGTTGTTAATGGTGGGAGGAGGCTTCGAGGTGGAGTCATCGATATGTTTAAACAGCTGGTGATCCTTTAACAATGATACAAGTTGAGCTTTCCATAGCTAATAGTTGTCTATGGTAAGCTTAATCATAACAAAGTGAGAGTCTAAATTGACAATAGCAGCGATGGAAGAAGTTGGTGGGGAAAGGGATTCAGAATCAGTGGTAGAAGAAGATAATGTTGATTCTGTGAAAAAAACATTGAAAATAGAGATAGACGTTGGTCTTAGAGGTACTCTGATACCATATTAAAGAAATGATAACATAAAAAAGCCAGTTATTTGAGGAAACTCCTCAGTCATATCATCAACTAAAATGGGGGTAATAGTATTGATTTGTTCTTATCATTTACAGAGTATAAAGTAGCGTATTTATAGAGTCCTTTACAGAATTTGAGAGTATTCTAGAAGGAAAATATTTATATAACAGAATGGAGTATAAATGTAATCTCAAGTGAATTTCTCTGCAAGTTTATTCTCTTTGTTAGCTGAGTCGCCAGTGCTGGAATCTTCATTTGATGATTTATTATTTTCGAAATTGTTATTCCTAACAAGCGGCTTAAGCCCGGCCAAGATCACCATCAAATAGATCATACATCTTTCTAGTATTTAGAATTTATTGTCTTTAGTTTTTTCTTTTTCCTTTTTAATTTTCTCCTTTTTTTTCAAAAAAAATAAATAAAGAGGATGAAAATAAACGATGCTAGTACTATATATATATATAGTACAACGACCTTTTGGGGTTTAGTACTATAGCGACCAAGAACGTCGCATATTAGTCACCATTGAAAAGTCGTTTTGAATAATTTCCAAGAAAAGTGGAGCTAAAGATAAAAGGTGGATAAGGGTTACTCGGTCGAAGTGATGTGATCATATATTCATAAAAGAGTCACATGGTCAAAAAAGTACGTACGACCTTTTGGGCTTTCTTATCAACAAGCTGCGAATTATAAGACTCATACGGATTACCCACCTATCTCACTTTGATCATGTTCCTGAAAGTCCCAAAAAGTCAGAAAAACATGGCTGCCTAACCCCTCATCTTCAACGTTAATCTCCGATCGACTTCGACAAACCTACTGGCCGGCCGATCGAGTAGTGCATGTTCAAAGTTCCGACCAAAGGTGTCTATTAATTTTCTCTATCGATATCCATCACGGTATGAAAAACCTCATATATAATCATGGCTTCCTAGCAAGTTTATGATATCTTGATGAATGAGATGGATGTTGCAGATCATGATCCTGAGTATTGGGCCGTACTGTCGGTGGGGAATTTTTGTTGACAGAAGATAGAGAGCACAAGAGAACATGCCCAAGGGAGGATTGTGTATGAGCTGTTTGTGCTCCTTCTCTTCTGTCAGCACAGTTTTATATGCTAATTAAGGTTAGTTATACAATATACATACATAAATACATTATTATTATTATTATTATTATTATTATCCGAATATATATAATATATATCATGTGATGTACTGATCTATGCACATAATATATATTCGATTCTATTTCTTATACATGCATTAAAACTCACCTCTAATTGGCTTCATAACATGATTTGAATTTTATACTTTCGGTCACAATTAATTGTATTATTATTTTTTAATTTTTTAATATAAATTTCTTCTCTCTCCCTCTATATATATTATAGAGAGAGAGACGTGTATGATAGCAAGCATGTGTATATCCTAATTTGGTAATAATATTTCTCAGGTTAGTTATCATGGAATTCCAAGAACTACCTACCTTAATTAATTTTAACTTTTTTCTCATAAATTCATGATGCTTGAATTTTTTTTTTTTTGGATTAATAATCACATTAAGGCTAAAAAGGTCATTTTTATATTTAGATATCTCGATAGACCGTTGTTTGTAAATTTTATCATATACATATATATATATATTATATACTATGAAAAAATCTATACAACTTCTTACTATTCACACAACTTCCACATATCATATTTTATTTTATTTTTTATTTTTATGAAAAATTTAATATATGAATAATGAATAAAAAAATAAAATTATTTTAAAAAGAACAAATTAAAAATAAAAATTAAAAAAAAGTAAAAAGTGATGGTGTGTGAAGATTGGAGAGGTTGTGTAGAACAATCCTATATATATACACATCAAATGGTACTTGAAGATCAGCTCGAGGGAGAAAAAAGTATTTGTATATATTGTACCATAGTTTATTCTTGTGGAATTAATACCCCATCATATTGAGTTTTATTGAATTATATATGCTCATGATTGAATTCTGTCAGGCATGATGTAGCAATACAGCTCGTTTAATTTGTTACTATCTACTCCTTAATTATATATAGTTTATCAGTAATTATATTCTGAATTATGAACATTTATTTTTAATCATGTAGTGTGCTAATTTATGAATTAATGTGCCTATACTATTAACCAATTAAATATATTATCTTCATTGATCCTACAAATAAATGAAAGGACGTCACGGGTCATGTGTAGGACAATATAATGAATGGTTTGGTACTTTTAGACCCATATATAACTGTTAAGATGATAGCAACTCGGTTTTGAACCGTTTTGAACCATATATAACTTTTTTTATAAACATATATAATTAATTTTTCAAGACTTCGTCGATTTTAACAAAACAAAAGTTAAACCTTTTATACCCTTTAACTAGAAACTTAGACCAAATTTAAATTGTGATTTATATATTATAAAAAAATGAGGTTTTGGATTAATTAATTGTGATGAAAAGCCTATTTATAATTTATTTTGATTGTAAATAGTTATTTACTAAAATTAACTAGCTGTAAATAAATAATTTTTTTTATATATATAAAAGTTTAAAATTGAATAAAATAATATTGTTAGAATATTATTTTATTATTATTATTATTATTTTAAAATTTGAAAAAGTTAAATCCCTATATATTATATCTTTGTGTGAAAATTTGAGAAAACTTATATAATAATGAGATGAGATCATCACAAGATAAAATAAATTAAGATAATTTCTCGATTCAAATGGGGCCTTATATGTATGTAGCTTGCAAAATATTTTCTAAAAAAAGTGGCAATATTGATATTCATAATGTTGAATAATAAAGGGATGAAAAAATAATCGCTACAAGAAAATTGTTTGTTTATTATTAGTTAATTTATGCTAAAATGATTAATCAAAATGAATATATTAATGTGGCATATATTCTTCTTTATCATATATAATTTGTGATAAATATTATTTTTCTTGTAGTGCATATAATTGACATCCTAAAAATATATTAGCAATGGTAATGTAAATATCCTAATCAACTAACATATCCTTTTTACTAATTGTAAGTTAAGGAATGCGATGGCCTGATCGATTGGGCCGGATCGATTGGGCCGTAGTTTTTAAGAACCTTTGTCCTTAATCAACACATGGCCGATCAACATTTGTTGCAGATCAGCATGGGGTCATTTCGGAATAAAGAAAAACAGAGAACTAAACATGAACATCCTGATTCCTTAATTAATTTCTGATAATTAAATATTTAAAAATATATTTGCATTTGTAGATAAATACTTTTTCAAAACGATTGATCGACGATTTTGCAAGCCTATTTGCGCAATTTACAACGATATATATATGTAGGCTGTAGCATTACTTTTTTTTCTACAACCTTTTTTTTTTTTTCTCTCTCTTTTGGGTCTTGATCTGTTTGTGTTTGTTTTGGCAGTACGTAGTACGCCACCATTATATATAGCATATGATGCTATATATATACAAATATTAAAAGAAAAGTGTTCTTTTCTCCACCGAGATTAAAAAAAAGAAAAAAAAAAAAGAGCTGAAATATTGAACACAAAAGATAGTACTTAATGACCTCAACAGAGGATGATGACTTGTCAACTTCTGATGATCTTCACGAACCGACCCTGCAAAGTTGGAAAGATAAAATATAGTTATTACTAATTAATATTGCATGATATAAAAAATTATGAAAATAACTTTGATCGATCGATCGATCGGCCAATAATATTCAACATGAATATCATGTCATGATCATGATCTATGCCATTAATTCAAGATCAGTTATACAGATGATGATGAAGACATTACCTTCCTGATTTAAATGCCATTAAGGAAGCACTTAAATTCTCTGAGGAGATAATAATATTCCTTTTTGTATCCGTAACTTGCTAGTTTGAAGATGAATGAAATGTTATTTCTTCTTCTCAAAAACAAAAAAATAATAATAATCCATATAAATAAATATATATATATATATATTGTCATAAGAATGATTATAGTACATAAAGACATTGTAAAAAAGTAAATTTATAAACTGACGAAATTTCACGAGATCTATAAATTTATTTTATAATAAAAATAATTTTATAATATAAGGTATCACATTAAAATGCATTAATTAATGATTTATTTTTATATAATCTTTTTATGGTTAAAATATTTATGATGTATTGTCACTAATTTATACTATGAATCTTTAAAAAAATCGTGGGGTCATAATTAACCTTAATACGGGGTCGCTTCTCAGCATTAAGCCTACGAACTTCGTATCTGATACGTTTTGAGAAGAGTCTATTCTGCCTCTTCTCCTTGTATCTCGACACGCTTGCTTCTCTCATCATGATCTGCCTCATCTTCTTCCAACCATTAGTATTATCTTTGCCTTCCTCATGATCTTCCTCCTCCATTTTGATCATCATGACTTTCAAGCTTCCAACCATTTCAGGAACCGCACATTCATTCGCATTATAAACACTGCCCCAGCTCTCCACTAAAACCTGCCATAAAATCATCAACATTAATCTGTTACTTTAATATGTTCATGCATTGTTATAACCTCTACTTCCATGCACGTCACACAAGCCAACATCGATCGACGCATGCAATTTCAAGCTGCTTGGCGCATTAAAACATAAGTGATAGCTAGATATATATATATATATATATATGATCTACAAATTATAAATTAAGTATATACTGAAGGAAACTTACAAATTAATATGACTTGATATAAAATCATGTAATGTTAATTTATAAAATTATTTTGTAAACCAAGCAAACATTTGATCTGATCATTATAAAAGTTACTTATTGGTAATTATCTTTTAATTTGTGTTTTCATTATTGGAGGGGGGGAAAGATTAATATTTTCACCTTTGAATGAGCCAGCTAATTCCATGACATGGGAATATATATATATTTGTTGGGTTAATTACCACTCGGTCCTTGTTAAAACAATTCATCTCTTTTAGTGAGGACCAAATCCTTTGTCCTATTTGTCACTCTAATGAGGAAATAGTCTCCCGCCATTTCTTTCTAAACTATCCATAGTCTAGAATACTTAATTTGGAGACAGTCGCATGGGCCCTTAGATATTGAAATCATTGTAGGACAGGATATCTCTAAATTGTATCTTGGCTATTCTTGAACCAGTCACTAAGTTGTGTATTCCTCCTCATGATTTCCAGAATTTCCAAGTATTTGCTATTATAGCAATGGATAGTCTCTGGTTCTATAGGAATCAAATTCCACATGGATCGATCACAATTAGCTCCCATTAACCAGTTTTATAGGAAAGGTCCTTAGGCTTTACCAAGAACACAGTAGGGCATGGGAAATGAAAAACCTTAGTGAGGGTCTGATCATGTGAAATCCCCCTAATTCCAAAGGATAGGTCTCAATTTCTTTTGATGTAGCAGTTCGAAAAAATCGAGGCAGTACGTACGACAACTGCAGTGTGCAGAGATCAGGAAAAAGTTGTGGGATGTGTAATTGAATTTACAAGGAATTAATGCAACTCAAACTACGGAGAGGCACTAGCTAGCTAGCAGCTTTCATCGAAATCTGATTAGCCAGCAGGGAAGAATGGAAGACCATTATAATTGAACTCCATGAGGAATGAAAATATTATCAGTTTGGAAGGAAAAAAATAATTACGTTACGGACGTTGTTTTTTTTTTAGGAAAACATAAGTTGCATTCTTACATTTGCAGAGTCATGCACAAGTGGTTGCTGCTGATAATAGTCATGCAAGTCTGGCACTGTCTGTGGAGGGAACTCTTCTGCAATTAAAAGAGGGCCCTTATCCGACCAAGCGTTTAAGATACCCTCATAATCAAGCTTCAACGACAACCCCTCCTGCATCTTCCTCGGCGTCCGCTTTGGACACCATACTTCCGCCACGCAGCTACTCATCACCTCCTCCACCTCCTTCTTCTCCACCAGTAACTCTGAGTAACACACCCACTTTTCCTCGCTCGGTTCCCTCTCTTTGTTCCTCATGGCCGCTCGTACAAGCTTCGAGCTCGCACTAGTACTACTGTTGCTGGATTTGCCACCGACAACAATATCGCCTAATTCATGCTCGTTATCCTGTCCGCTGTTGGCGTACGTTAGCGACGGCGGGGCAGAGAGGTAGTCCTCCTCCGAGCACGAAGCTCCCGCTAGGAGGCTGTTAAGGGTGGCGCCTGGCTCGGAGTCGAACAGGAAGGCCACGTTATCGTCGTGTATGTGATCTTTGTCTTCAACGAGGCTCTCTGGGTGTAAAGGGAACAGGTTCAGTTGGTGTTGGTGTCGGCGATCATCGCGGTGAATGCCGGCCATTTGGGTGGAGTTTTGTGAGTTTTCTCGGGGGAGCTTGGGTTTCTGGTCTTGGTTCTTATTTTCCAAGCGGGATTAGGTGGTGTTGTCTGGCTTTTGCTCTATTGCCAATAGGTCCGAGACCTAGCTTTCATATCAGGGGGCCTGACGTTGTTGTAGACATACTCACATACACAGACACATGTTCAAACGCTCTCTTTAATTTCTGGTTCAACTTGCCACGGGCTCCTCGCTCCAAAGTGGGGGCGGTTGAAGAAAAAGCGCGAAAAAAGTGAGACACTTTTTTTTTTTGTGGGGCAAGGCTGGGAGCCTGTACGATGATGTGATAGAATGCTTTATCAACATGTGGGCTGACAGGATTGGGGGAAGGACTGGATTGTGTTGTTATCCAGATATCGTTTTGCGGGGGGCTGGATCTTCGATTCACTCATTGGGTATTTGAAGGACTGCAAAGCTTTTCACTATATGTGCATCCAATCATGTACTGTTTAGCTGTGAATCTCTCCGATTAACGTTTTTCACGTGATGGTGCCCTTTGTTCGCTCATTGTAATTAGAACCTGGAATCCAGTTTCGCCTTTCAAAATGAAATAGTTCTGGTTTTTTTTTACTACCGATCGAACGTACGTATCCAAAAAAATTAGTGAAAAACCAAGAATCGGCCAGAGGACTCTGGCACCGGCACCTGCAACTTAATTTGATCTTTGATATTGTGTGATTTTTGTTGACTTAATTATATATGAAAGGCTTTGCTCTATGAGAGATTTTGTAAAAACTCGATTTTGTCCTTTTCTCTTAAAAGACGCTCCGTTAGAGTTTCTTAATCTGCAATTTTGTGTGCCGATATGGCTTCCTCGGTGCCGGCTGGTCGACCACACATTTTGCTAATATGGTGGTGTAAACACCCCAACCATTGCCTGCGATTGACGTTCCCTTTAGACTTGCAAAAGTTATCGATGGTGAGTATTGTATCATATTCTCCAAGAAAAAAATAGATAAATATGCGGCTCCATTCCGTTTCTCCATGGTTCTAAAGTCTGTATCCTTGGATGTTGTTCGTTCGGTGATTCGAAGTAGATGGAGATTGGAATCTCAACCTGTTGTTTTGGCATTGAGAATGCCAAGAAATGTCTTCCTCTGGTTTTTAAATGAACCTGATTTCCTAAAAGCATTTTTAAGGAAGATATCTGATATTGATGGAGCTGCTTACAGGGCATTCCACTGGCATCCCGATTTTGATGAAGACAAAGAACCCTCTTTAATTCCTGTTTGGGTGTTCCTCAGGTGCTTGGCACCACATCTCTATCAAGAGTCTTTTTTGAGGAATGTCATAGCCTCTGTAAGTTGGCTTCTTTGTCTTGATAATGCTACTCGGTGTGCCACTCAAATTGACAGGGTTAGGGTTTGTGTTGAGATGGATGCGATGATACCTCCACTACCTGGAGTATGGCTGGGTATTCCATATCAAGAGTCAAGCCTATTTGTTCCGATTGAGTATGAGAATATCCCTACATTTTGTTGTAATTGTAATGTCCAAGGACATAATTCAAATACTTGCCATCGGAAGGTGGATGGTAGGAAGGATTCGGATGGCAGACATAAGGAGTCAATTCCATCCTCCAAGGTTTGGTTGTCGAAAGGTAAGGAAAGCCTGTTATTTAATAAAGAGATGCCAAGCTCCTCTGAGAATTTGAAACAGGGGAACTAGAATGTTGTTGGGATTCAGAACATTGTCACTGTAAACTTGGATGGTGCTTAGATGGCATTAACTCTGGTGGGTTGTGACAAGGAAGGACCATTAATTAGCTCATATGGTATGCCAAGCTCCTCTAGTGATTTGAAACAGGGGAACCAGAATGATGTTAAGAGTCAAAGTAATAATACTATCAAATTGGGAGGAGCTCAAGAGGAATTAACTATGGTGGTTTTTGATAAGAAGACTATGAGTGGAAATATTGCTGCAATTGAGATTGAAAATAGGGAGATACCGGTGCAGCGGCCTGAGTTAGTGCAAGAGTCGAGTTCTTTTCCAATTCAGGTGCAGCAGTCTGAGTTAGTGTTGGAACCAATGCAAAAGTTGATATGTTCTTTGGTTCAGGAACATATATCTGTGACTATGCAGAACTCGAATTTACCATCATTTCAGGGAGTGGTAATTCAGGGTGGGGAAGTAGGGGTGATGCAAATTGTTAATGTGGAATCTGATTTTGTGGATGAGGAGGAGGAAGGTCCTAACGTAGAATTGGTTAAAGGACGAAAGGACAGAGAACTAAATGATCTAGCTTTGCAAGTGGATTGCTTGTCGGAACCAGATAACAATCATCCCGTGCATTTGAGTAAAGGGAAGACTTGTGCATCAGATAGTGACTCTCGGTGAAAAGGGTCATTGTGGGAAGGGAAACTAGAAGTTCCTGTCGGGTGCCCATCAAACCCGCAAGGCTTAATTTATGATGTGTACACCTTTTTTCTAAAATATCCATGGATTGCAGTCGTCACAGAACAGATTGTGTAAATTGGTAAAAACTCTTAAGCTAAATTTAGTTATGATTGTTGAGCCTTTTGTGGATGAATCTAGGATGGATTTTCTGAAGAATAAGTTACACTTTGAGGGTTGTTTTTGAATCAAAGTGTAAGTGGTAAGATTTGGATTTTGTGGGATAAAAATATCCAGATTTTAGTTATAAATTCAAGTGCCCGACATGTTACTATTGGTTTATTTGTTGAACCTTGTTGGATCTATGTCTCTGTGGTTTATGCTAAATGTAGTTATGTGGATAAAAGAGAGCTTTGGAGTCTGTTGCAACAAGATAAGCCCCAAGATGCACCATGGTTATGCCTTGGTGATTTTAATGTTATCCATGGGGATCATGAGAGACGTGGGGGTAAGCCTCAACTGAGAGTGGCGATGGATGAATTTAATGATTTTATTGATACCTGTGCGCTACATGGAATGAACTTGTTGGGAAATGCTCTTAGTTGGTGCAATGGTCAGAATGGTTTGGCTAGAAACTGGTCAAATTGGATCGTTGTCTTATGAATTCATTAGCTATTGACATGTTTCTAGATGCTTGTGTTAAGTATTTGTCAAGGACTTCTTCGGATTATGCCCTTATGTCATTTATGCTTATGCCAAAGAGGAATAATTATGGTCCCTCATCCTTTAAATTTCAACAAATGTGGGTATCCCATGAGGGGTTCCGTAAGGTGGTGCTTGATAGCTGGAGTAGTTCTGTTGGAATGTTGGGTCTTGTGGGTTTAGCTGCTAAGCTGAAAAGGCTTAAATTTGTTCTTAAAGATTGGAATTTCAGAATATTTAGCCATACGCTTGTTAATATTGCAAAGTCGGAAAAGAAGATTGAGGAGATTGAAACTCAGTTGCAGCACAATTTTTCAGAGGAGGCATAGGTTTGTTTGCTAGAGTCAAAATCAAAACTAGATATGTGGATTCAAAGGGAAGAGACTCGACTATCCCAACATGTGAAACTTGACTGGATGGAAAAAGGTGAGGCATCGGCCCATTTTTTCAAACTTTTGCCTCTGTTGCTAAGCCTATGGTGCAGGAGATGCGGTTGAGAAATGGTACTATCCTTGATAGTTCAGAATCTATTCACTATGCTGAAGTGGAATATTTCAGTGAGTTTCTTGGAGCTAGACAACGCAGGTAACTTCCAGATCTTTTGTTGTATATCACGAATTTAGTCATTCAGCAGGAAAATGATGAGTTTTTAAAGCTCCATTCAATCCAAGAAGTGAAAGATACCCTGTTTTTTATACCTGTTGACAGTAGTCCTGGGCTAGATGGTTTTAGCTCGAAGTTTTATTACTCTTGCTGGAACATTGTGGATAAGGATGTGGTGGATGCTGTCAGTGATTTTTTTCGGGTATCATCTTTTTCGAGGTTCTTCACAGCATTTTATATTGTATTAATCCCGAAAGTCCAACAACCAACTGGTTTTGAGAATTTCAGACCTATAAGTTTATGTTCTGTTATTTATAAGGTCTTCTAAAAAATATTGGTGCGAAGGTTGTCTCCTATTTTGAGTAGAATCATTTCCTCGGAGCAATGAGCTCTCTTACCAGGTCGTAGCATCTTTGAAAATATTGTTATTGCCCAATAAATGATACACATGATCAACAAGCCAGCTCGATGAGGAAATGTTTTTATCAAAGTCGATATGGCCAAGGCGTATTATAGCATTGATTGGGTCTTCCTAGTGCATGTGACGCATTCTTTTGGGTTTGATTTGCAAGTCTGTGATATAATTTGGCAATGTATCTCTACTTCTTGATTTTCTATTGTGATGAATGATACGACGAAAGGGTTCTTCCCTAGTGGCCGTGGGCTAAGCCAAGGAGATCCATTATCTCCGTATTTATTTATTTTAGTGGAAGAGATTTTATCCAGACTTCTAAAGAAAAATTTTGCAGATGGGAAGATCACTCCTTCCTCACATCCGAGAAGGACCCTTCTTGTTTCTCATTTATTATATGCTGATGGTGGTAGGTCTTCACTTAAAAAGATCTGGGATATTTTCAAAATATATGAGTATTGGTCTGGTTAGATGGTTAGCAAAGAGAAATCTTCAATCATTTTCTCGAAGTACACAAATTTTGTGAAAAGAAGAAGATTACTGCGGCTGACTTCTTTTTCTGAAGGTTCGTTTTCGATTAAATACTTAGGGGTCCCATTGTATCATGGTAGATTAAGAGTAGCTTTCTTTGATGGTCTGTTAGACCATATACGAGATAGATTGAGAGGTTGGCATTCCCGATTGTTGTCGTTGGGTGCTAGACTTCTCTTACTTCGTCATGTTATGGCTAGCATTCCAGTTCATATTTTTTCCGTCGTTCAGGCTCCTAAGACTGTTTTGAGCTTACTTAACCGACTCATGAGCAGCTTTTTTGGGGGTTCTTCTAATGGTCAACTGAAGAGGAAGTGGATTGCTTGGCATCGTCTCTGCAAGCCTATTCATGAAGGTGGTGTGGGTTTGAGAAATTTGGAAGAAGTGCAGTCTTATTTGTTTATGAAATTTGCATGGGATTTTTGGATTGGTAATTCTTTATGGGTTAACTTTGTTAAAGCAATATATGTAAAAAACTTGCATATTTCCTTGGTAAATCCTAACAAAGGATCCTTGTTTTGGAAAGATGTTGTAGCATCTGTTCTAAAAGTCCTATTTAATTCCACTTGGCGCATTCGAGATGGAAAAGTTTCCTTTTGGAGAGATAGTTAGTTGGAGTTGGGTCCCATTGTTAATGATCTTCCAATCGTTAATCATCCTAATTTATTGATTAAAGATTGTAAGTTAGAAGATGGTTGGGATGTTAATATGTTAAAAGATTTGGTGGGAGATACTAAACTGGAGGAGATTTTAGAGCGTCTTGGTGAGCAAATAAATGGGGGAAGACTCTCTTATTTGGAAGTTGAATAGAAATAGAGAGTTTTCTTCTAAGTCGGCTTGGCATTGCATCTGGGTTAGAAGTTAGAAATTAGAATGGTCAGATTGGATATGAGATGTGGCACTTCCAAAAAAATATTCGATTAATTGCTAGAAAGCTATGAATTTTTGTCTCAGTGTAGATGCTTGTGTAAGTGCACTTGGGATCTCAATGGTCTCAAAATATGAGTGTTGTGAAGATGGGCATGTTGAGGACCAAGACCATATACTAGCTATGGGCACTATTGCAAAAGAAATTTGGAGACATGTGTCTATTCAAATTGGTATGCCGTTTGATCTCCACAGGCCATGGAAAGAGAAGATGGAGTTGTGGTTTAGACGTACTAAATACTCCTCTCAAAAAGGTAAGTTGATTGGTCTTATTCCTATTATTGTAACTTGGACTCTCTGATTGTGGAGATGTAGAGCACGTATGGAAAGAAAGAGAAATTCAGTAGATTCGTTATGGATGTCGCTTAAAGTTGCAATAACTTGGGTGGGTATTCGGCTGAAAGCAGGGAAGAAGTGTCAAAGTTGCGATGAAAATATTTTGGCATTATCAATTCCTATGAAAGAATTGAGAAAGAAGAATGTTTGTCTTATTAAATGGAACAGACCTATGAGGGGCTGGTTTAAATTAAATGTTGATGGGAGTTATCTGGGAAACCTAGGTTCTATGGGGGCAGGTGGAATTATAAGGGATGATGAAAGAAAACTTTTGTTGGCCTTTGCTACACCTTTGGATGAAGGCACTAATAATGTTACTGAATTTTTGGCACTTATGCAGGGTTTGAAACATTACAGGGACATGGGCATCCAAAACATTGAAGTGGAGCTACATTCTCTATTGATTGTGAATTGGTTTAAAAAAGAAAGATGCGTTATTTGGTATTTTGAAAATTATTGGGACCAAGTTCATAATATGTTGTTGAGTATGCAAGTTGTGATCAGACACATTTATAGGAGTGGGTTTTCTTGGTCGTATGGCCTCGAGGAACATTCCTGGGTTATGGCTAAATTTTAATGACATTTCGCATATGCTCAAAGGAATTATTAAGCTAGATAGATTGGGTCTTCCAGCTTTGAGAGTCTAATGCTATAGGCTTGTTTAGTTTCTTCGGGCATGCTTAGAATCATACTAATGTTGCTGTTTGTTTATTATTTTAGGCTTGTTAGATTTTGGTTCGTTGTTGTTTTATTAATTAGATTTTATGTTTTGTCTTGACACTTGGATTTGAGTATTTATCTACTTATTTTGTAACTTTCAAGTGTAATAATGTTATCACGGTATTCTTCCATCATAAATGAGGATTTCTATTAATAAAATTGAAGTAAGGACTGCTAACATGTGATCCTAACTCTTCGCTAAAAAAAAAAAAAAAAAAAAAAAAAAAGCTCTACCCTCTTTCATGACTTTGTGGATGTAGCTGCACCCTTGTTTTATCCTCGTATATCTACTTGTTGGGTTGTTGTTCCATGTAAATAAAAAAAAGTTACTGTATATTGTATCAATAAAAAGATCTTTGGTAACCTAGTCAATTTTGGCGAGGCCTTCACTGGGGGCATTTTTCTTGATTTTTTTATTTTATTTTTATTTTAACAATAACTCCAACTACCTACTGGCTAGTAGTCTCTTGACCTTCATTCCCTCAAAGCGCTTGCACCTAACCCACTGGTTGGATAAAAGTTAAAAAAAAACAAAAAAAACAAAAACCAATAACAAAGTTGGGGCATTCCGAGAATTGAACTCGGGACCTCTCGCACCCTAAGCGAGAATCATACCACTAGACCAAATGCCCATTTACTTTTTAACTATAGAAACATAATAATTATTCAAATGAGAACTTGCTCATGGCTTTACCACTGGTCTGGATGGTCATGAGTCTATAGAGGTGTCAGTGACATCGGAACTGGGAATACGTAATTCGGTACTGGGTAATAAAGTGTTGAAAAAATTCATCACATTCTTTACAGTAAATATATAATTAAAAGAGAAATAAATATATTACGTGAATTTATTGGAATGTATAATAACCTGATTATTTGGGATGCTTGTGATGATGATCAATAGAGCATGCAAATAGAGATTTATTATAATCCGATCTCAAACTGTGTTACCCCGAAAATTAAACGCACATAGAACAAAGGACCATGAATCATGATCTCCTACAGGTGCCAAGTAATTAAATGGATTCCTCTCGATCAAAAACATGAAAAAAACTAACACAAATTTATAATCATGAACAGATGCACACTTACATATATGTAACAAGCCCGTGCGTGGACAAAGAATTACTCTGTACGAACAACATCTACAGCTAGCTAGTCAGTAGTCAATCGATCGCTAAGTTAGAAGACGAAGAAGCCGGCAACAAGGGCTAAACCAGCGACAGCAGAGATTTTGGGGACGGCGGTGGCGCTGTTTGTCGAGGGTGCAGGGGCAAAAACATCATCAGCAGCAGGATCAGAGGCCGCGGGTTCTTTTGCAGGGGTGAACTTGCCTCCGGGGGCGGGAGGAGACGAGACCTCACTGTCAGGGGAGGAGGCAGAATCATTGGACGGAGAGGCGGCAGGTGTAGAAGAAGAGGAGGTGGGAGGGGTAGCAGAAGCCTCCGGTGAGGAGACTGTTGGGCTCGAGGCCGATGCCTTGGGAGCGGACACGGAGGCTTTAGGGGCTGAGGCCGATGACGATGACTTGGGGGCCGAGACAGGTGACGACGACGCCGACGGAGTTGCCGGCGAGGCCTTGGGGGAGCTCGTTGGAGCTTCCTGAGCTTGGACTGCCACCAACCCAGCAATTGCAACGCAAACAAGAGCCAAAACAACAACTTGATGATTTGCCATTATCTAATTTCCTTCTCAGTTGTTTTAGGTTTTCTGTGTTTTGGCCGTTCAAATTCAGACCGCGGAGTAGGGAAGCCAGCAAGATGAATCTAAAGATTGCAGTACTTCTCTAAGTTGTACAGAGAAATAGTAGTACTGCTCCAGAGGAGGAGGTAATTAAGCGGGCGGAGACGGGAAAGGAATATATAACGTTAGGGTTTGGACTCTGGAGGAAAGTTAGGGAAATGTACGGCGCCGGAGGGGTACGTAAGAGACAAGGTGGCTTTTGCATTCTGATTTTTCGGTTAAATCAGTTGGTTTGTTCGTTGTAGGTCAAAGGAAAGGTAAAGAGGAGGACGTTTGGTTGACCGGCCGGGTTTGGTGGCTTTGGTACGAGTGGCGCTAATTTTTTGTTACAAAAGTTGCCAAACTTGGGTTATTAAGGGCCAAATTAGATGCACCAGTACTTTAAAATTAGAAAAAACTTCAGTTACGTCTAAATCTCATAAAAATAAATTTCTAAATTAATATAATTTAATATAATGTATTAGATTCAATTTATAATGTTATTTTCATGAAATTTTTTTTATAACCAAAGTACTTCTCATATAAAAAGTACTTTAAAAAAAACCAACATTGCTCTAGCGTTTTGCTCGAAAATAATAAAATAAACATATATATTAGAGTTTTGCCCCTAAAAATATAACGAAAATTGCAAGAAGAGTAAGATATATTTTACTCCATTTTAAAGACAATTTGGCCTCGTTCGAATTTGGAGATGAGATGAATTGAAATGAGTTTAGTTTATTTTTTAATATTATTATTATTTTAAAATTTAAAAAATATGTATTGAGATTTAAAAAAGGTGTATTGGGATTTGAAAAATGTGTATTGGAATTTGAAAAAATGTATATAGAAATTTGTATTTTGTATAAAAAATTATAAAAATATAATGATGAAATAGAAGTGAGTTGAGATGAGCTAAACTCACTTTTAAATCTAAACGAGGCCTCAAAAAACATTTGTTTACTCCATACGGATAATTTTCTTGATTAAGACAAAAAGTGACGAATTATTGACATGATTCAAGAACATTTTTATTAGATTGTTTAAAGTTAAATTTTAAAAAATATAAATTTTTATGTATAAAAAAAAGTGATCATATTTAATAAAAAAAAATAAGGAGAAGTTTGTGAAAAAAGAAAATAAAAGTATATTTTGTTTTCAAAATAAATAATAAAGTTAAAAGTTTTGTCAAATTTGACTAATATTGGACAAAATTTTAATTTTACTATTTATAAAAAGTAATTTTATTATCTTTTTTTCACTTTTATCTTTCTATTTTTGATTAAATATAAGTATTTTTTTAATAAATATATAAATTTATATTTTTTAAATAATAACTTTAAATAATTCAATGAAAATACTCTTAAACTGTTGTTAAGTAGAAGACCGTTGAGTAAAAGACTCTCTTGCACTCTAATTTGGCTTTAATATTACAAAGAAAATTGAGATTAAGGTGTTTGTGTTTTGTAAAAATTTCTGATTAGCATGCAAGAGTACTGGATTATTGGACAATAGATGCTGGACTAGTTAGAATAATATCCTTTCGATTTTCTTCCTGCATCTTTGATTTTCAACTTATTTTTATTTAATTTAAAAAAAATTATAATAATTAAATAAGATAAAAATGAGATAAATTAACAAGAATTGTGAAATCAAATGACTATAAAATTCCACATTAATCTCCAAAAAGACGCCTCACAACAAAGAGACAATAAATGCGTGAACATAGATTTGATCGCGAAGATGTGTCGACGCGCATTGTTTCGACGCGCATTGTTTCCTACGGAATGTGTATGGCTTCTCCGCCCCCCGATGTGGCCGTCTTCTCCTCTTATACTCGCTCCTCGCATCTCACTCCTCGCTGCCACCTCTCATCCTCATCCTCGTCCTCATCCTCATCCTGATCGTCTATCTCTCCCCCTCAATGTCTCCGGCAATGGAAGCCAAAGCGCATCCACAAGAGGAAGCAGCCGCTCCACTCAACGACGACTTCTCCAACGATGCAGTTGCTCAAAAATCCAGAGTTACCGTTGTGGGTGGCGGTAACTGGGGCAGTGTTGCTGCCAAGCTCATTGCCTCCAACACCCTTAGGCTCGGCTCTTTCCATGGTATTCACGTCCTGCATCATGCGCTTCCTATTTCTTGCATTTTTTTTCTTATGACTTTATGATCTGTTTCCAAAGAATGAACGTCTGCCAACCACAATTGGTAGTATTAATGAAAAACCATTTGAATTTAAACTTTTCCTGTTAAATTCAGATGAGGTGAGGATGTGGGTATATGAGGAAATATTACCAACCGGTGAGAAGCTCACAGATGCCATCAACAGCATTGATGTAAATACCTTTTCCCCTGCATGGTATCGATCACCATTAGCTGTGTTTTGGTATTTCTTGGCCATTATAATCTTTTTCGTTTCCTTAACAGGAAAATGTGAAGTATCTCCCTGGTTTTAAGCTTGGAAAAAATGTTGTTGCAGACCCCGACCTTGAGAGTGCAGGTATTAGTTTCTTGCTTTTTGCTTAGTGTCCTACACTCCAACTTTTTGTTTATTGTCCTGATCGGGGGCACTATGCAGTTAAGGATGCAAACATGTTGGTTTTCGTGACCCCGCATCAATTCATGGAGGGAATATGTAAGAAACTTGTAGGGAAAATAAGGGGAGATGTGGAGACTATTTCCCTCATCAAAGGAATGGAGGTCAGGGTGGAAGGTTCATGCATGATATCTTCTCTCATCTCCCAGCAACTGGGGATGAATTGTTGTGTCCTCATGGGGGCCAACATTGCCAACGAGGTAATTTATATAATTTTCAATTTTTATTTCAAAATGCTATCTCATTTGCCATCGGCTTTTCCTAAAACTAGAGGCTACTACGCAGATTGCCGTGGAGAAGTTTAGTGAAGCAACGATTGGATATAGAGAGAACAGTCAGATTGCAGAGAAATGGGTTCAACTGTTTAGTGCTCCCTACTTCCTGGTCACGGCTGTGAGTGCCATAGAAACTGTGTCCAATTGATAAACATAAATTTGTAAACTACTGTGAAATGGGTATGAAGAACTATAATTCAATCATTCCAAAAACCTTCACATGAATAAAGGAATATGGCAGGAACATTAGAGGTCCAAATTCCATTTTAGTGTATTTGATGTGAATAGGCGTACCTAAAATCAATATCTAAGGCATGATTTGTTTATGATTTTTTGTGAATTGGTCCAAGATGTGGAAGGAGTGGAACTTTGTGGTACCCTGAAAAATATTGTGGCCTTAGCAGCAGGTTGGTAATAAAACATATTTCTTTATCTTCTCCTTTAAACAGTTTAATAAGTAATAGATCAGGAACTAATTATAGTTATGGAACAGGTTTTGTGGATGGCTTGGAGATGGGGAATAACACAAAGGTGAGTGCAAACAATACTGAATTAGCAAGAAGGTAGTTGATCTGTTTTCTCATTTGCTTCACTTTTCATCTCGGTTTGGCTGTTTGCTTGCTTAGGCTGCAATCATGAGAATAGGTCTGAGAGAGATGAAGGCATTTTCCAAGCTTCTATTTTCATCAGTCAAGGATACCACCTTCTTTGAGAGCTATGGTGTAGCCGAACCTAATTACAACATGCTGTAAGGAAGCAGCTAGATTCCTTTAATTTTCCTTACAACATGGTTTTGCTTGTACTATAATCATATCTTGTATGGCAGTGGGAGGAAGAAACAGAAAGGTTGCAGAAGCTTTTGCAAAGAATGGAGGGAAAAGGTTTATCTTATCAATCTGGTGCATAGTTGTTATTTCGTGAACAAAAAAACTTACTTGTGACCCTGCTTTCTTGGCTGCAGATCATTTGATGAGCTCGAAGCAGAGATGCTACAGGGTCAGAAAGTACAGGTTCTTTTTTAAACCAATCGTAATGGAGTGCTGAATTCTTCTGGCCTAAGACTTGCAACATAAAAGAAGCAAAAGAAAAAGATAAATGCAGTTCTTCATCTTCGATTTGTTTTGCTCCTTAAAACAAACCATGTTAGGTAGTGTGATTGGGGATAACAATTTAAGATGACGAATAACATTAGCCAAAGAAAAATAACACAATATTTGTTTCCACGTTCATAAAGATGTTAGAGCCATCGGACATTCACAAAGATTCTGGGGATCAAGATTTAACGTGGTTTGGCCAAAATAGCCTACATCTACACAAAGAGAAAACTTCACTAAGAAATAGTGGATTACAAAAAATATTTCAGAGGAAGAGGATTACACTTCACTCAACTTGACTCTCTATTCTCTTAGAGCTCAACCAGCTCTCTCTTTCTCTTTTTCTAGCACACTCCAAGTCTATGGTGAACTGCCACTTGATGTAGCTCTTTAGCCTACCACTGCACACCCACTTGGTGCAGCTCCTTTGCACCACTGCACCCACTGTTGCACAAACATGTTACATATATTTGTAGACCAACGAAGTCAGTTTTAAAAAGATAAATCACATCTTCAATGGCGGTAAGATATTCAACGTTTGCGGCTACTTCCAAACAAGTGTCCTTCACTGTTTGATCTTCTCCATCGGCCTTATCTTTTTCTTTTCAGGTCTTCAAGAAATTTATGATGCCAACATTTTATCAGTTTGAAGTTTCAATGCTTTATCATAACTAATTTCATCAGTTTTTCAATTCCTCAAGTAACCTTTCTGCCGACGTTTGATGTTGAATTTTCAACAATTCTCCCCCTAACATCAAACAGAGGATATCCTAAAATCTTTCAGTTCAAGATATCCAATCTAGCTATGTCTCTACATAGCTCATGTGTGACTACCTTCATTAGCATGTCCGTTGGGTTCTCTTTCGTATGGATCTTCACAAGGTTTAGCAATTGTTGACCCATTGCCTTGCATATCAAATGATAGAGAACATCATTGTGACTCAAGTCAAAAACTTTTTGACCATCATAATGTTAAGCGATATCAGGTCTCGTACACAACTACAGCAATTCCTTGAATTTCTCTGACTCCCCATCATTTGAAGATCACCTGCTGACTATACAGTTTTCGATGGAGGATGTAACTACTTTTCCTGCTCTGTACTATTTTCTTCTTTGTCAGCTTCATCTTCTTTTTCTAGAGTCTTTCTACCTATCTTATGTGTTTGAGAAAGACTAAAATAGTGGGGAGTTAGAGGCTACTACTTTCTCAACATTTAGAGTTGAATTTCAATGAACGGAGGTCACCGTTACGTCCAGAATGGTAGAAAACCTTAGAAATGACTCTAATCTGGTCCCAAACCGATTAACATTGCTCCAAAAATGCGTAAAACACGAAAATTGAAATATTCCTAGCCGTTGCCAGAATATTCTCGCCATCGCTGAAATATTTCACTAGAATATTCTCTCTTGTAATAAGTTGGCAAATCCGGGTTAGAAATGGGTTCAAGCCGAGTCAAGGGCCGGAGCACCCAAGTTTACGGTCGGATGCCTTCTTCAACCTTTGGCGCTTGTGGTCAACGCATGTCTATACTCACCAGAAAGTGATCAGTGCTTGCACATTTTTCGAGGTTTGTTTAAGACGAAATTTTCATCCAAAAATTCGTCTTGAGGTGAGGAATTCAGTGTTACCCTCCAAACTTGATTTCGATCAAGTTTAAAAATTGGTCTCTTTCAAAAATTTGAAATTTCGGCCTCTTACCAGTTTTGATACCACTTGTTAGAGCCGTCGGACACTCACAAAGATTATGGGGATCAAGATTTAATATGGTTCAGCCAAAATAGCCTATATCCACATAGAGAAAGAAAACTTCACTAATAAATAGTGGATTACAGAGAATATTTTAGAGGAGGAGAATTACACTTCACTCAACTCGACTATCTATTCTCTCAGAACTCAACCAGCTTTCTCTTTCTCTCTTTCCAGCACACCCAACGTCCATGGTGAACTGCCACTTGATGCAGCTCTTTAGCCTACCGTTGCACACCCACTTGGTGTAGCTCCTTTGCACCGCTGCACCCACTGCTGCACAAACATGTTACATATATTTGTAGACCAACGAAGTCGGTTTTAAGAAGATAAATCACATCTTCAATGGTTGTAAGATATTCAACGTTTGCGGCTACTTCCAAACAAGTGTCCTTCACTGTTTCATCTTATCTCCATTGGCCGTATCTTTTTCTTTCCAAGTCTTCAAGATATCTATGCTACCAACTTTTTATCAGTTTGAAGTTTCAATTCCTCAAGTAACCTTCCTGTCGACGTTTGATGTTGAATTTTCAACAAGAGACAATCATGTTAAATAGAAAGAGCAGAATGCATTTTTACAACTAACAATAGTTGTATATATACTAAAAATCAAGCACCTCCTATCCCAGAGAAGAAATGAATTTCGGTGTGTTGGATTCTAAATACTTTCTAGTTTATTCTATTGATCTAGTTTTCTTTTTCATTGAAGGGCGTCTCACTGGTAAGAGAGGTTTATGAGGTTTTAAGCTACCGTGGATGGCTAGATTTGTTACCACTTTTTGCAACAATCCATGAGATCTGCATTTTTCATCTTCCACCATCAGTCATTGTTGAATATAGTGAGCACACACCAAAATTTTCTCTGTTAGATGGCTCTGCCGCCCAATATTGTTGACATTTCCCTGGATTCAACAAACAACATTTACAGCAGAAGTTTTCTTCATTCATGCATCAAGCACGAAAGGATAACTATGCGAAACACTTAAGACAAGCTAAAATATAACACTGGGACAACAAAAGGTTGCGGCTTGAGTTGCAGCATGTCAGGGGAACTTCATGTTGTTTCCTTTGAAGATGAATAGAATTAATATTCTCTTGAAGTTTCTATTATGTAATCTCTTTTTTTTTTCCACTTTATCTGGTACACTTGTTCCCATCTTTGTCTACATGTCTACTAAATTATCTAATGTATCAAAATTATTAAAAGATCCCTTGTCACTCGAGATTATTAATCTTATTGGCAAAGAAAAGTACTTTAGCCATTCAGAGATATACAAAAATAATCTCATAAATTGACATGGTATGATATTATTCATCAAATTATAAAATTACCTTTATTATAAAGTAAATTTAACGAATCAAATTAAGTCACATTAGTTTATAAAATTATTTTCGTATAATTCATTTGTGGATGTAGCATACTCACTAGTAAAGCTTTCAAATGGGGTGTGATGGATAAAGTTGGTTGGTTCAAGTCTCTGTCACAATGTTAAGAGGATGAAACCAGGCTGTATTTGTTAATATGTTCTCAAGTACAGCATAAAAAGATACAATATTCAATTTCATTAAAGACAAAGAATCGTTGGTAGGTCCCCCACTATAACACAAACGATTAGGATATGCAATTTCTTAGAGACTCTTTCATCCCCGCACCTCTTCTGCTGTCCCTTTTCTTCAGTTTCACCTTGTGAAAGCAAGTTTCTAGACCATGTGCAATTCCATGCACCAAAGCTTTCCACGAACACATTAATTGAGGGAAAAAGGATCCCTATGTGGCCCCCCTGCGAAAACTACCTTCTCTCTCGCGAAAACGCTCTACGAGAAAACCCTTGCCTTCGCTCTAGCTCGGAAGGGGGACAGAGCTCCAACTCCATCCATTTCCTCATTTCCCCCTTTTTATTTTCTTATCTTTCTTTTATTTTCCCGACCACCATTATTGTATAGTGTTGATGGGATTTCCGAGTTTCTAGATTTTGAATCGGCATGTTACAGGTTGGTGGTAGTCTGTTGGCCAAAACCCACCATGCACCTTACCGTTGTTCTCCCCATCCATCAATCTTGCTGTCGACTTGAGCTTTTGCTAAACGGAGTGGCTCGTGCATCGAACGTGCGAGGTCCAAAGGAGCGTGAGTTGCGCCTTGCAATCAAGAGGATTCCTTCTATCGTACGTGGCTTCTTGGGAATTCAAGGTCTTTGGGATACTCCGATTTGCGGGTGATCATTTCTAGAGTGACACATGTTGTATACGCGCCACCATTGCCCATTTTTGTTTTTAGGAGATGTTTTCGTGTTGTATTGTTTGGTTGATTTTGTTTTATTTTGTTTGTATAGAAAAAAATGTTTAATAAAGAAATAATCTCTCGAACGTTATCCGTAGAGTTGTAGTTCTCTCTTCCTATAGAATAAGAGATTTTAGTTAACTGCCTCTTAGGCAATAAATAGTCTCTCAAACACTTTGTCTACAGAGCTTTAGAAGTATGCCCCAACTGTTATTAGTTGACTTGTATGCTGATTTTTTCTCAGTTTATATAAATCACATTATGTAAACTTCAAATTTCATGAGTTTAATAAAAGTAAGCCTATTTCTCTTCAAGAAGACAAATAACACACATTAATTGAGGGAGCGAGAGCCCCTGAATCTAGAGCTGCTCTCGGCCTGCTTTCAAGGCGTATTCTATACTTTCTGGTACAATTGACTCAAGGAAAATCAAGGTTTGATGATTAATATAACGGTTAAAAATTTTAAAAATTATGGAAAATACATTTACAAGCTAAAATGAAAAATGGAATCCCATTGTCAGTAACACCAATACCCTTCTCAATTCATACCAAAGTAATATAAACTGCCATAAGCCAAACTACACAGCTGCAAAACCATGCTTTTAAAATGAACAAAAAACCAAATAAATTCCCCACAATACCAAACCCGTGGATGAATTTTACAAATGGTTATAATTAAAATTACCCAGTTCGTATTCTATCCAGTCGATCAACACTCTTCCGTGCTCTTTCCAGCTGGTGGTCGATGCTTTTCCGAGACTTCTCGTGGCAATCCACGCTTCTCCGAGACCTTTCCACATGGTCAAAAGAGATTCTTAGTTTTTCTAGCTTATCAACATTGGTAGTAAGATTTTTCAGTTTTTCAGGCCTATCAGTGCTCTGCCTTGGTTTCTCTCTTCGATCGGTGCTCTTCCTTGAAATTTCAAAAAAATCAGTACTCTTTCGAGGCTGCTCAAACTGGTCTGTGCTTCTCCTGGAACCGTATCTTTGGGAAGGAGACTTCTCAACAGTCGAGATAAATTTCTTGAGATGCCTGATGTACTCGGGATAGAGCTCCAAATCACAGTGATTTCCTCCTTTAAGCCATAGTGGTTCATACTTCTCTTTGCACAGTTCCCAGAGTTGCTTACCATGGGAGCAATCAACAACTTCATCTGAAGTCCCCTGCAAAATGATATAAAACAGTCATATTATAAAACAAGTAATTTATTCCAGGATGTGGTATAATTTTCACTTATGTTTTTTAATAGAAGCATCCTGCAAGCAATCTCCCCCTCTCTGTTGGTGGGAAGCATACAATCTACTTATGATTGTAAATACTTACTTAAAAAAAGAATGCACTCAGAGAGGAAAACCCATAGCATATTTTGCAGAGGAATTTAGTGATGGAAAAGATACTACGACTATTGAACTTGAATTAGGGATATTAAAAATGATGAATAAACATTTTTTTTTCTTATAAGTAAATTATGAATGAACTTTTTCTAGAATCCCAAGCCTTCCAAGCTAACATTGTAAGTTTGTTTCACGCTACCTACAGATAAACTCTCCCTATATTGTGTTGTGCATGCACTGAATTGAATACGCAGTTCCCAGAAATTCAACATCATTATTCTTCCAAGCTCAAGAACTAAACATGAGAGAGAAAAAAAAAAATTGGAAGGGAGTCCCTTTCTGTAATGTTTACAAATTTCAACTCAAATTATTTTCCCTCCTTGACCTGTTATTTTATGATCACCAGAAGTTTTGTCCAACTCAAAAGCAAAATCCTGTGAGATATAAAAGCTAGATACTGTACTGAGTCACTGACCATCCAAACCAGTAACATAGTACAGAGACCAAATTAGATCATACATAAAGGTGAACTATGGCCCCTCTGTGAGCACTTATCCCATGGCCCTCTCACTGAGTTGACTTCTTTTCTATGAACCATATTTAATATAAGACGTCTAAATATGTGTACTACTGCCGTAACAGGTATCTTTTTGTTTGGACTTAGAATTTGAACCCCTTCATGGGCCACAAGATAGTTCGGTACTACTTGCATCAGACTTGATTCAAAATAATTGGACCAAAGCAGAACCTAAATGGGCAGCTAAAAAGATGAAATTGGTGATGAAATAATATTTTATGGATGCAATTTGACATTCAGAAGTTAGAAAAAGGAAATAGTATTCTAAATGCCTCAAGCCCAGCAAACAGGTCATCCCATATGAATATTAAATTCCATTGTATCAAATTATAGTTTGATAAGACAATATGTAGCATATTAAAGAAGAAATTAAAAGCCATCTCATATATCTAACATCAATATAATTATGATTTTTAGTATTGGTGATTATAAAACAGGAAACACTTAGATTAGCATGCTTACATGAATAATTAGAACAGGACAGCTGACCAGTGGGATTTTGTCAATATTCTGCACCCAAACAACAGAAAACATTATCATATTAGATTAAAGAATCCATTAATGTAACAATCGAACCTAGAAAATACAAAAAGAAAACTGAACAGAATTATATTACCTTGTATATGTCAAACCAGTATGAACGCTTTACAGGATACATGACTCTTAAACCAGAGAGTATAGGACTATGCAGAACAACAGCTCTTAACTGAGGTAGCCGAGCACCAAGGTCCAAAGTGGGGCCACTTCCAACAGATTGACCATAAAGGATGATATCTTCCTGCTTAGTACCATAGCTTTCTTCAAGACACTTGTATACAGCTTCAATATCTGAATATGTATTCTGCTCACTAGGCTACATTAAGGAAAAGAGATGTGCTTTAAGATGATAATTTCAACATTGACCCAAGTGCAACAATTTACAGAACAAAGTAGTTTTGTAAACACAAATTTTCCAATTTCCATCAAACCTTTCCAGATGATTGCCCATATCCAGAATAGTCATACCTGCACAAAGTTACCAATTTGTATGAGAAAGCTGCTATTTTTATCCTTTTTCAGGCACTTCTTTCTACAGATAAGACACGCTCCTGAAGTTTAAACATAAAATAAAGACACCCACACTTAAAAACTCAAGGACAAATCACACCATACTGTACTCCATACTTCAGCATGAGGTTGACTATCCGCATGTGGAAACAAGCAGTGAAGCACCAGTAAGTGACTACGCAATAAAACATAACAGATGGGGCAAAAGGGAGATCAGACGACAAAATTCAGCATAAAAACTAATTTGAGTTTTTTTATAAAATGGATTTATATGTCCATGAAGGCATGAAGCAACTCAAATTATATAATCTTCCGTCCCAATCAAATCTTGAAGCTAAATTAAAGCACGCTAAAACAATAAACAACCGACCGAATCTCCATTGTCGGTTAATTGTCGATAACCCGAGCTTAACACACAGAACTCCCGTTCAAAAAAAGTAAGGCACAGACAACCAAACCACCCATAAAATTCCTAGCAAACCACATCTTAATAACAACACTACCAAAAACCAACAAAAATGAGAAAGACCATAGCAGAAAGCTCAGAATTTCCACCACGCAGATGCCAAAACTAACTAAAAAGGAGAAGAAAAAGCACCAAAAAGTTCAAATCTTGCACGAAAGACACAGAAAAAAAAAAAAAGACGGAAGCTAAATTCGAGTACCCCATGAGATTGACGCGGAGGTGGATGCTCAACTCAATGAAGAGCTCGTACATCTGACCCAGATCGGCAGCATTGCCGTGAGAGTAGAGAAGAGTAGAGGTGGCCATGGGGTGTCGAATGTAGATGGCGACAATCTCGGTGCCCCGACGGGTCGGCAATTTGAGAACCTCGACGTTTTCACGGTGGGGAAACGGGCTGAGAAGCAGGAGACCCGTGAGCTCATCCTTGACCAGCTTGTATGAAGGTGGGTTCGGCGGGAAGAAGGCGAACTTGGCCGCCATGGACGACGTCACCCCACCCATCTCTCTCCTCCTCTGCCTCTGCCTCTGCCTCTGCCTCTGCCTCTGCCTCTGTCTCTACCTCTGCTTCTGCGAGTTTCTAATCTTCGCTTCTCAATTTCTCTGTTATAGTATTTAGAATTGGTTGAAATGGACATTCATTCCACTTCTCATTCCGCTTTTACTACTCTTGCCTTTTATTTTTACATGGGTCAATAAGCACATACAATGATGGCTATGGTAGGGTCAAGCAGAGATTATCACAGTACTAATATTTTTATTTATTTATTAAAAAAAAATAAGAAGAAGAAGATACAAATTACAACACAAAGTTTTCTATTAATTATTATTGGTAAAATGGGTACCTTTTGAACCCAACATGTGGATAAAAGTAACTTGTCTTCAACACATAGACATTGATTTGATTCCTTTCTCTCTCTCCTTTTTGTAATTTTCTTTCCAAGATATAATAGTTAGATCTTGATGGTTTGATTCATTTGACTCCATTATTTTAATTTTTTTTTTCCAAATTATAATTTTACTTTGCCCATTATTTTCAAATATAAACTGTTCCACCAATCTCTTCAAAGGAGCATTTCTGGTTTTCCATCACCCTTCTTTGGTCCCATGTTACTTTACATATTTATATTGACCTCTCCCACCTAACTCCATATAGAACTGAGTGTTTACTATATTTTGTCCAAGACAAGGAAACAAAAAAAGGTTAATCGCAAAGATAGTATCTATTTATTTTTACAGGTTTGTCAATCATAAATGCTTTAATCATAAAATAATTTTAAAAAATCAAACTCATAAACTAACGTGATTGGATACGATACTTAACTAGCATTATAGATATAATACATCAAATTATAAAATTATTTTTATTATAAAATAAATATAACAAATCATATAAAAAAATGTCGCTTCAAAAATTTACTTTTATAAAATTTATTTGTGGGTTATATTTTTTTCTCTTTAGATTTTAAACTTTTTTTGCATTTGCTAAATTAATTATTTGTTTCAACTAGGAATTTGTATAAAAGTTTAACTAAATTTAAAAAAAAACTAAAGATTATGTATCGAAATTACTTAGGCTACTTTTGAATGCTAAGATATCAGATGATTTGAGTTGATTTTTGAATAATGGTATTTTATAGATCACAATGATATGTGTTTTGAATATAAGTAAGTTAGAATATGTGTTCGAATGTATGAAATATGTTAAAATAAATTTAAACTTTTTCTTGAAAGTTAAGAATAGTAATTTCCATTAAAAAAAAAAACAAAAGAGAAGAACTAAAGTAATTTTGACATCCAAATATAGCCCATGTTTTCAATTGTTTTACTCATTCCTTAATAAAAGTGTGAATGGAGTTATTATTGAAAAATAATTATAAAGTGAAATGAAAAAAAAAAATTTCGATCAATTAAAGGATAATCGCGAGAAAAAAATCCAATTAAGTGTGAAAGAACAAACATTGAAATGTTGACAGTCAGCGTAGAGAGACCTCAGCGGATGTTAACAAGCCCTTAATAATAATAATAATAATAATAATAATAAACTAGTATCTTATTGAGATTTACAAAGGGGTTCACCGTTCAAAATCTAAAGAGAAAATTCTATTGTAAAGGGGTTCATCGTTCATGTGTAGATTTAGGGATTAGGATTGGCCAACTGGTATATATGCAACCGAGGAGGTTTTGTACCCCCGAATTCAGGCAATTCACGCAAGGTTTTGGGTTTTTCTTGGACGTTTCTCTAATTAAAAAATAGTAAGTTTATTACAAAATTTATATTTATTATAAAAGTATTGTAAACTTTATGTGATTGATAAATACATCATGAATATAGAAAATAGTAATTCAATTATTTTCTAATATTAACTTTAAATTGATGAACATCAACTTATAAATAAATTTTTTTTTTTTTTTAATCTATCAATAAATAAGAAATTTTTTATGAGAAAAAAGAATAAAGAAATGGTCAATAGAGTTCAATATGGGGAAGTCCCTTTGACCTTTTACGGTCGGGCTTCATACAAGAAAGCCTAGAAAGTATTAAATTTGATATCTGATTATGTTGAGGATTGTAAGTGGGATCTTATACTGTTAGGAAGTGACAAATTTTTGTTTTTTGTTTTTTTTTTTTTTGTTTTTATAATGATTTTAATATAACTCAAATTGTATCCTAAGAAAGTCTCTATTATGATGTGGAAGGCTCATCAATGTCATCATAACCGTTTGAGTGTTGATGAAAAGATTAAAAAAGGTGGTATCCCTATGGTTTGGAAATGTCATTGTTGATCTAGAGAGCATGTTGAGAACTTGAATCAATCATGTGCTTTGTGCTGGTAATTTATCTCAACTATGCATGATTTGTGCATTGTTTTCATTGCTTAAGTACTACTTGTATTTATCTCTTTATCTTTTAGAGTTCTAAACTCTGGATAATCTAAATTCACATGTACCGGCCACCCAAACCACGGAATGATAGCAAAAACTGGAAGATCCATAAACATGGTACACGAACATATGCAAACCAACATGATTGAGGGCCTTATTTGATGATTTTTAGACCAAATGCAGCAGATAACAAAATATTTGTTTCGAAGGAACTCACATCACCAACTTTTCTCATACTTCGAAACCCAAGACAGCAACCAAGAAAAAGTTCAAGAGAGAGGCATAAAATATGCTTAGCAAATATTATATTGTCATTCTGTCCAAACTAATCAGGTTGATTTAGTGGTCTACCAATATCATGTAGGACCATAAATGCAACAAACCCATGATAATAGCCACACCTGATAGACCCTAATTTCAGGACTGTGCTTGGAATCAAGGTCTCAAGACAAGCACTAATATTATGGGTGAAAACTGACTAAATGGCAACTAGTGTACTTAAAAAAAGAGATGTTTGTGTCATCACATGGTCCATAAAATTAATTAAATGAAAAGAGAGAGGTGGTGGGTCTCACTCACCTTAACTCTATCTTCTTGTTATTTGATTGAATGATGAGACATGTCCCTTGCCCGCAGCAAAACTGTTGCAAATTCCTCACCTGATATGCATTCTAATCTTTGGCTGGTTCCTATATATGCTTATGTTTTCCCAAAGTAAATAACAGAGCTACATCTAACCACAGCAAGGGCAAACCATGAGAAGGTTTTACTAATTCTGGGTACATCTCAGAAAACTGAATTCTTTCTTGTTCCCATTAACAAGTATTCTGTGAATCTTTTATAGAGAATGTGTGCTTTATGAGAGTATCGTGCGAATCTACTGTAAGACAAGGCAAAAAGGTTAAAAACTTCAAATCTCTGCGCCATAATAAAATGGCAAAATTCACTTATGACCAAAGACCTTACTCCCTGTGTCATGTTCAGTTTAATATGGCAGGAGCACCCAATTTTTAAGGGTGGTAGTTAGTGCTGTGAAGCTGGTCAGCAATGAGAAGGCTATTTTGACTTGGTCAGGGAGAAGGGTTTGTCCCTTCCATCCATCAAGATCACTGGTGCCACACGATGCAAACGTGAGCAGCCAAGCGTATAAGGACAAGTTTTGGGTGATGTTACATGAAGCGTTTGGATTATCTTCAACCATAATTGCCGCACACATCCTGAACAAAAACATATCTTCCAGGTTTATTGATGTAGTGTAAGATTAGTTATCATACCCAAAGAAAAAAGGGAGAGAGAATTGGCTTGGGGAGAGGGGGGAGGGGAGCAGTAAAAAATGAAAACAAACAGGAAGAATAAATCGACTGGGATCATGGCTGTCATCCATATTGCTCAACTACGATTGCTGTGGAGTAAACAAACAATCTCAACTCCCAAAGCAGAAAAAGAAGAAATTTCCGGGGACTCACCTCGATGCTCTAAAATCCAGACGTGCGAGGAATGAGGATCACAAAACTCAAGCTTTACTGAAGAGATCATAAAACTCAAGCTTTACTGAAAATTATCAAAGACATGGGTAAAAAGAAAACGAGGCCGAGGAAAAAAAGACAAAAGTATGCAGTCACACAACTATGAGAAATGGTTTATGAGAACTACATGTAAGCAAGTAAGCAACATGGTTGGGAGTACATTCACTATGATAGAATATGAATCTCAAATGGTTAAAAACTTTCATCTAGAGCAAAAGGGGCAGTACAGTAAATTGATCCACCGTGACCGTGATTCAACATCTTTGTCCAAGCATTGGTAAAGAAGCAAAACTGATCTTTTTATACTTTCAACTGTAATCTTCAAACTAGTAAAATGAAAACAAATCTTACTACCATCTGCTTTTATGAAGTTGACCACATAGATCCGAGGTGCTTCCATAGGGTAGGGGACACAATTGCAGATCTACAATCGTTTTCCTTTCTTCTCAGCTGATCTACAAACAACCATATTTGGTGTAATATCAATTCTGAATAAATTTCAGGGCTAAGAAATTACGGTTGGTTCGAGCTGATCTAGATCACAAAGTAATATTTTGGAGCATTGCAGCCTTGATCCCGTGTCTTCTAATAATTTTATGCAACAGATGCAGGCAATTAGATATAGGCATGCTTTAATATCACTACCTGCACGGACAGATTTATGCACATGTATATGCATACCCTGTTTCTCATCCCTTCCTCAAACAATACTTTTCATAAACATACACTCATTTGGAAAACAGAGAACCGCAATTAAAATAACTAATGATGGGATAGACCAAAGACTACAAGAAGACGTATGCCAGCAGAAATAATACCCCTCTTTCACCTTAAATGAACAATACTTAATTTGAGAGACCCATTTCACCATTCAAAACCCACATTCCGGATAGATAATTCTAGTTGTGCTTATTGACAAAGGAACCAGATCCCCACTCAAATTAGGAAAAGTGCCGAAATTTGCATTAACAGTTCATCATAAGCACATGCGCTAAAAGGTATGCAGCAGCAACGCACAGGTATCTAACTCTAGAGGTCCAGCTCTCATCTACAAGTAATCGGCCTTTAGATCAACTGATCAGCAAATCCAAGTTAATAAGCACCACATAAACATATGCTACAACGCAAAACTAAAATGCACAGTATACGTGCATAGATACAAGAGCGTAAACCTCAATTAGATGCATCCTATTCCACGACCAACTAAATAGCAACGTACTTCAAAAGAGCTGAACATTAGCCTAAGCTATCACCAGCAATCTGAGCTTCAAAATTCTTCTTACTACCAGAAAGAAAAAGTAGGAATACAAAATAACCCCACTTTTAAACAATATCTTCCACTATCTCGCTTAAAAGAAAGGATACAGGTGAGGTTTTGAGTATCAAATAACTAAATTTCAATTAAACAAATTAGCGAATCCGCTATATTCACCAAAACATCATCAACTCTCTCCTAAGAAAGGCACCTAAAGTCTGAGACGCTTCCTCAGCAACTTGTACTTGTACTTGTTCATCTTTCTCTTCCTCTTCTTCTTCTTCTTCACACCATCCCCCCACGGTCTCCAGCAATCGCGTCAATTAATTGTCTCGGATGGGACCGACCCAGTTGAGCAAATCGGGTTCAAGTGCAACCCATATGATAAGCTGGGATAAATTTGCGAGAATTGGGAATGGGTCAAGTTCTCTGCTTCGCGTCAAGTCCGAAACGAGCTTGGATTGGTGGTTTCGATGAGAAGGGAGAGATGGAAAATAAGAGGTGCGGTGGGATTCGGCGCTTGTGATTTTGCAAAGCGGAGATGAATCTTGCGGCTGGTGATTTTCTGAGGAGCTTGTTTTATTTTTATTAAATATTTGATATATAAATAATAAATTAAAAAATTAAATAAATTTAAAAAGAATAAATTTAAAATAAAATTATTAAAAAATTAAAAATAATAATATATAAAAATTAGAAGGTTGGAAGGTTGGGTAAAATTTATCAATGCAGTAATATTGTACGACGACGATGTGCTTTTCTGATTAGGGGAATGGAATCGCATTCGTTTAGTAATCATAAGACATTGGACAGGTTTATTAAAAAAAAAATCTGGACATGGTAAACACGCTTTATATAGTGTATATATATAATATAATTAATCATAGATTTATTCGTAGCAGACTAAATTTTATACATAAATAATCAAAACGGATGAATAAATCACACAAAGTACTTCTTATTTATAGCATTAAAACATCATAAGCGACCAGAAAATGGCCACTGAGATCATGCCTTCTCACACACTTACATATATATTGCATACATTAATATAAAGATGAAAGAATATAAAACCTGCAAAACACACAATCGATTGTTATTTTGAACCAGCGTCGTGTGGATATGGCTGCGAGCTAGCTGGAAGCTGGAAATCATGCATGCAGTGGTTGATCATCAGGTTGTTCTAATTAATACAATATATTTGGAGCGCCAGCTTCATCGTGGCAGCAGAGGTAAGTGGTGTACTTCTCCATGTTCCGGTGGCACTCGGGGCATTTCATTCCCTCCGGGATCCTTCCGGCAAAGTGCGAGAACTCAAAACGACAACAGGGGTAAGTCTCACCTCGTACCAGCTCGTGGTGGTTCTTGAAAGCCACGTCAAATCCCTGAAGGCGCACATTGTCCTTCCATTTGTCAAATTCAACCAGAGTAGGCAAGATGGAGTTCCCATGGCCATTGACAACCACATAAGACCCTTTACAGAGCACAGCCCAGCTGCCATCTCTGTCATAGCTAAGGAGCTTCTTGATCTCTTGCATCATGGGGTCCAAGTGGTCGTCAGCTTTGCCTTGTTGAATCTTGGAGAACAGCATGCTCTCGAGGCGGGTCCAGAAGAACCACATCATGGCTAGGTCTTGCCAGCAATGACCCAGCTTCTCCACGGTAATGGTCGCCAAGACTCGCCGGACTTGCTCCCGTTTGCTACCCTTTCCCACATAGGCCAACTCTAAGGGTACGTCTGCTGCAATGGCAACTGCGCGTGCCGTGTTCGCAAATTTTCGAACCCACTCAGTGTCATCCCCTCCATACAAGAAAATGTATTTTCCTTCTTTAATCTGTTCACAAGTGGAGAAGTGGATATGATAAGCATTAATTTAATAAAAAATTCTATATCCAGTCACTTTTGTTGTAGTACTCCTTATGCACTTCATTAATGTAGTTTTTAATATAAAATAACTGTTTTGACGAAATATATAATCAGTAGAGTGCATAAAGAATATGTAAAAATGATTATATATATATATATATAGCAGAACTCATGTACACTAATACTGTGTGCAGCATGCTCACCCAGTTTAGTATTGTTGGGTCAATGCCATCAATCAGCAGCTCAAGCCTCCAAGTCTCTTCCCTCCAAAGAGCTTCTTCTCTAGCGCTAGTGAAAGGGAAGGCATTGCTTCCCCAAATCCACATCATGTGGATTGCATTGGGGGACACAACCCTTCCTTGAGGGTCTAGCACCACAAGAATAGGCTTATTCCTAAAGTGCCACTTCTCCTTTATGAACCTGACCACCGCCTTCCCTATCAAGGTAGGGTGGTACACAGTGTACCATGGCATTGAAGACTGGTGGCTCTCAAAACGTTTTTGCATGGCATCAGTATATGGGAGGGAACGGTCCACTATTGGAATCCACACAAGTTCATACTGACTCTCTAGCCTCGTTGAGTGCATCCTTGATTCATTGTAAATTTGTTCCAGAATTGCCAACTCTTCCGGGGATATGTCCAAGCTGGAAATGAGCAGTAGCACATTTTTCCTCCTCAAAACATCTATGTTGACCTGTTTTTGTAAAAAAATCATGAGTACTTACAGAAAATCAATCATATATAGTAACATATTAACATATTATATATAAATGATTAATGTGCTTAGAAATGCCAACCCTTTTCTTGGAGTAACCATCAAAAAGAGGCTGAAGATCATCCCTGGGGTAAATAATGGCCCTGAGAGGCTTCATATTGTCAATGTGGATCATCTCGAAGAGATTGACAAGCATTTGAAAGGCTTCAACATCCCTCTTCTCCTCTGCATTTAATGACAGATTCTCAGTTCTGCTAGCTCTACATCATGTATTAATATTTCTTTCTTTCATGGCAATATGGCATGGTTGATCTATATATATGTGACATAAAAATGACTTAATATATGTATATATATACCAATGTATTGGTTGCATATTTCCAACTGCTTCTTAAGATGGTCGCGTATGGTTCTGAGCTTGTGAGTTAGGGTGGATAGTTCCCATGCTTCTGTGGTGGAGACCACAAACCTGCCATCATCATCCATTAATTTAGTAGTTGTGTGTGTATATGTATGTATATATATATATATATATATATATATTTTCAAGGTTTTGAAGGATGGATGAGAGAAAAAACATACTCGTAGCCCAAGCTGGTGAAGCTACTAATTTGAGCTGCGCAAGCTACAATACTCCTGATGGTCCAATAGACAGCAGTTGGAACTTGTGCCAAGGCTGAGGATAATGCAGGCACCTCCTGGTTGATATACATGGATGGTAATTCCTTAAACTCAACAATACTCCGGGATACTTCCAATATCGCTCTGATCAGATCATTTAGTGCATCGAATCTTGGTTTCAGTAAGCCTGCATGCTCAATGATGCCAGGTACTTGCTTTAAGAATGCCATTGCTCTTGCAAGTTGGTTTGTTGAGTAAATCTGGGCCAGGAGCCAGAATTCTCCATAGTTCAAAGCAAAAGCCGCAAGGGCCAGCACCAGCTTGGCATCCCATGCAAAAGAAGACACCAGGTTGAATATTGAAAGTGTCGTTTGGTGTGCATCCGAGCCACCGAAAGCCTTATATTGGATCTGAAAATTCATATATGTGTAGAGTATTTCATGAATGTGTACATATTGATGTCTATTCAGATATGGCACAGAAATATTTTAGTTACAAAAAGATTATACAAAAATAAATTTACAATTGACATAGTTTGATGTAATACGTCATACTATAAAGTTAAAAATAGATTTAACGGACGTATGAACACACGTTAGTTTATGGATTTATTTTTATATAATTTCTTTATATCTATAATAGATCTCTAATATTCATGAGATATAAAAATTTGAGATAAACATAACATATGCAGCATAAAATTTTGTAAATATGGTTGGATAGAACCTCGCAGGAAATTCGATCAATTGTATACGACAGAGCATCAAGCAGGACAAGGAAATTGGCTTGGTGGGTCTTGTCCTCCAAGTATTCAACTTGTGCTTGGGTACCCTGCAGTAAAATACAAGTAGTACTTAAGCAATGAAAACAATGCACAAATGTTTTTCACGAACATGAATTAATTTCTTGAAAGAAAAGGATTATAAGTATTATTACCGCCATCATTAGGCCCTCAGGATGCAAAGTGGTACGATTAAGAATGTCCTCAACAATGTAAAGAAGGGGTCGAATATCAACTTCTCGGCCATCAGGATTATGGGTTCCCAGAACTTGCCTCACCATCACATTGTCATCGGACAATGTTATCATGCTTCGATCACCTTTGATCAATTGCTGCATAGAACTAGGGTTGAACCTGTTGGGGGGATTTTGTTGCTGCAAACCACCTAGTAATTGGTGGCTGGGTTGGAAAGAACTCAGCTGGTTTGTAGGCTGCAACGAACCCAGATGGCTCGGTTGCTGCATTGAACCCAGATGGCCGCTTGGCTGCTGCAATGAACCCAGCTCTCTTGGTTGCTGTAGGGAACTTTGTAACACATTGCTACTCAGACCGGGTTGGAGCAGAGAACCGAGCTGGCCGGAGGGTTGCTGCTGCACAGAACCCAGTTGGCCGGAGGGTTGCTGCTGCACTGAACCCAGTTGGGAGGATAAGGGTTGTTGCACATTGCCCAGTTGGCTTGGTTGCTGAAACGAGACCTGTAAAGGATTGTTAGACCGGGTGGGTTGCTGTGAAGAACTGCCACCCAACTGGCCGGTTTCCATGTTGTGCAAGATAAAGCAAAGGAAGGTTGGAAACTCTAAGTATTGGATTGGATCGAGGTGGAGAATATGGCTTGTGTGCTTCTTTGCAATTTGGCTGGCCTATATATAACCATCAAAAAGTGAAAACACATCATGAATAGATAAAATCAGAAAGGGAATAAAGTGCAGCTGCATCAACTTCCTTGCTCTCATTGGAGTTAACCCATTCTACGTTAAGGGGAAGACTCTCTCTCTCTCTCTCTCTCTCTCTCTCTTGCTTTCGTGGTTGTCGTGTTTCATGGCCTCTTTGTCAAGGATTCTGAAGCAGTAGTACTACTAGCATTGCTTGGAGAGAATTAGGATCCAAATCTGGATCCAGACTCTATGATTACTATTAGGTATTAATTATACATATTGGACAAGGTTATTCTCTTAAAGTTACTTATGAAGAACAAACAAGAATTAGAAACATATTTATTTAATATATGAATGTTTATGTAACGTAGATTTATAACCTGGACGTGCATTTGTTGAAGGCCGTGGGTCGGTTTCCGTTCTATTCATTGCTTTATAGTTTTTAGATGTTAGCATGTATCTCGTGGTCCACAGTTGGAATATACAGTATCATGAAGAATTAAATAATCGGAGCCGTCAGATTGTATCCAATGACAAACATTTCGAAGGCCAATGGTTGGCTTCCTTGCTTGATTCCTGTTTTGCTTGTAATGGTAGGTGAGAATTTTTGTCCCTAAAACAGCGTGAACATTTGGAAAAAAAAAAAAAGGAAAAAGAGGGATTTGATTCGTAGCTTGCTTTTGTGTTTCTTGTAGATGTGATATTGAAGATTTAGTTAAGCATTAAAGTAAGATTGATATGCAAATTAAAGGAAGTACTGTCATGTCTAACTGATATGCTTTTTGCTAATAACTAAACATGAATAGCATTGGTCATCTGCCTCTTTGGTACTCCAATTATGAAAGAGAGTCCACAATACTGTTGAAGTCTTCAAGAAAGCAGACCAAATAAGAAACATAGAAATAAATAACTTACAGAAATCTTAGCTTGTCTTGCTTCTGCAATGCATGCAGATTCTCCATCCTCCTTTAGTTTGAAACAAGAAATCATGTTCAGATTTTTAAAATAAAAAATAAAAAAAAATAAAACGAAGAAGAAGAAAGTGAGGGCAGATAAGAAATAGGAACATGGGGTCCATATTTAAGGTAAACACATATTTAAGGCATGGTTTGTTTTCATAAAACGAGATAAAAATTAAAAATTGAATAAAATATTGTTATAATATATTTTTTAATATTAATTTTATTTTAAAATTTTAAAAAAATGTATTAAAATTTGAAAATTTTTAAATTTTTTATTTTATTTTGTATGGAAATTTAAAAAAATAGTCATGATAAAATGAGATGAGAGTGTTTGTAAAATTGAATAAAGTCTATAAGAGTAAAAAGAATGGAATGTATAAGGTTTGTTGGGTTTTCAGGTTCTTCTCCTTAGGATTCTCAATAATATACTAGAAAGAAAAGTCAATTTCCCAAATCTGTTGAATTAAAATTCGTTTATTTAGTTGTTCTATGTGATTTTTTCTGTTGGGAAATTGGTTTGTTTTATTTTAATTTAAAAAAAAGATTTTACAGGCAAAGACACCAAGATAACCCATCCCCATAAAGCTCCAACCTTTTTTGTCCCACATATCAGTGATATCACTCAGTACTCCTTGTTCTGTCTGATGCAAATTCAGGTTTTAAAGATCTCTGCTTCTAATATCATACTAAAACAAACATCGACTATGAAAAATCCCTGTCCTTATTGTAGTATCTACACATGACATCATTTGATCAAATCACAAACTTTGAGAACAAAGGAAATTCACAGAACTGAGAACATGTTTTCATAGATCTCACTTCCCACATTAAATTTAATTATTTTAAACACATCTGGAATAAGTACAGCACAAGCATTATTAGTACAAATGTAAATGTGTAGTATGTATGGAGTGGATGCAGGGCGGCTCAAACGGGTAGCCAATCAGGTTATTGCTTAAAGCTCATTTTTATTCGAAATGTACAAAATCTTTAAACAAAAGTAAAATTAGAATAAAAGTAACAAAATATTGATGTGTATTTTGATATTGATACCCTTATTTATTTTTAAAATTAAGTATTAAAGGAAATATATATTACTTAAAATAAAAGTAAGTATTTAAGTTATATTATATTTGTATCTCAGAATTTTCAAATAAAATTTTATTATTTAATATTTAAATATTATTATTTTTAAATTAAAATATAATATATATATATATAATAACTGTTTAAATATATGGAGCCGTCCCGAGTGGATGCCATGTACATTCGTTGCGACAGTGATACATGATAAACTACTCCGTCCGGTGTCCACACTCAGAGCATAACAGTCTTTCTCATATCCTCCGGCCAGCAGAAGTACCTCGAAGCACGCGGCGGCCGGTTTACCCTGATGTGGGGTTTGCTGTTGCTCATTATATTTTCCTGAAACCAACTTCAGAATTAATCTTCACCTTTCATTTACTGCATAGAGAATGACAACCAATAACAGTTTCAAGGTTGGACAAAAGTTGCACAGTTAAATGAAGTTGCAGTATTCAATCAACAAAAATTGCTAAGAAAAAATAGTAACAGAGTTTATTCTGTTAGAAAGAGAGTGAGAGTTTGAGAGCTTAAATGTAATTTTCTTTAATTTTTTTTTTTTTAGAAAAAGAGTGTAGTCACATATCTAATAATGATCTCCGCCCAAATTTATTAAATTATTTAAACTTATTTATACCGATAGCACTCTAAGAAAAATATTTACATGTAATTAGATATTCGCAACAAAAATAATTTTTTGCGACGAGAAAACAAGAGAGATTATTAAAAATTTGGGATTGAAAATACATATTTGGGTAGTTTAATAAGGGGTATACAACTACATTCGTTATTTGTATGCATGTCGGATAGTTGCCGTGGGTGAACTTTTTGGTCTACACTCTACACAACAATTTTTTGTACTAATGAATTTATTTATTTTTTCATTATTTTAACTCAGAAGTTTTTTTTAGGATAATTATGTTATCGTTTGAATTTAGAGAATTATTGTAATCACAAAAAGATCTTATAAAATAAATTCATAAAATAGTATGATTTCATATGATACATTATATATATTTTATAAAAAAAATAATTTTACAATAAAAGTAGTATTCTCATTATATTATGAATAAAGATGAAATAGTTTCAGTTATAATATTTTAGTGCATTTTGAAAAATGGGAGAGGGACAAAATAAAAATATTATATAGTTAAGAAATTGTTTAATATTATTGTTATTTTGAAATTTGAAAAACTAGCATTATGTTTTTATTTTTTTTGTTTGAGAGTTTAAAAGAGTTGAAATAATTAGATATTTTATGTTTGAGTAATATTTAAAAAAGAAATATGATAATATATGATAATATCTGTTTAAGAACACAATTATTCTCTATTCACATATAATTACTTTAATATTATTTACAAAATATTCATTATTATTTTCGCTATTAGCAACCGATTATAAAATACTCGTAATAATTTTTTGAAATTTTAACAATTATTATATGTTTTTTTTTTTAATGAAGAGTTACTTTATGTTAAAAATAAGGGTGATGTTAGGGTGCCACCTAATATTGATAGCTTCGTTTGCCTCATAGGCAACACTAATTTTTTTAAATTCTTGTCTTTTTTTTTTAAGATTTTTAAATTTTTTTAAGAAATATAAAAAATTATCAATATATTAATGATTATTTATTTAATCAATAAATAAAATATATATAAATGATCAAAATAAAAAGATAAAATGAAAGAACGTAGTTGGATTATTCTTCTTGAAAATAATAAAACTTGTTGGATCATGGATGACTTAATTAAAACTAAGAGCATTGTTATCGTGCAGAAATTTGCACAAGAAGTTAAGATTGTTTTTGGACTATTTTCTCACCAGTACATTAGTCGTTTTAATGTTAATTTTTTCATATGTCCTATTTTTTATAACCATTAAAATAATAAATATATTATTTGTATACGATCTGTGTACATTTTATATACACACTATATAAAAATGTTATTTTTATATATTTTCTAATTTAATTATTCGTATTTTTTATTTTTATTTCTTTCTCATCATGTTTTTATTTTTATTTTTTTGTATATTTTTAATATTTTGACTGACGTGTGCCGCAATTGATTCTGCAAAAGGTATGCAGAACTGTATACTTATAGCATTACTCTTAAAATAAATGAATCTCTTAGAGCACCCGCATTAGGTGCATCAAATATGCCCAAAATAGGGGCTCGGATGTGGGGGCGTTTTGGGATAAAACCTCAAAACATTTCCCATTATTTGAGCATCAAATGCACCCAATAGTTTGAGGGGCTAGTTGAGATATGCTACAATAGCCCCTCATATAGGAAAGGCTAATGTAGCCCCCTCCCGAATGGCCCTTGCGCGCGAGACCAACTACTGCCTTTCGTCTTCGCCATCCCGAGCTCCCACCTCCTCATTTCTCCATCATGCATGCGAACCTCTATTAGTTTGCCAGAAAATCTTCACCACTAGTAAGAAACTTCTGACCTTATGCTCTATCGAACTCGCATTTTTCTCTCTTTCTCTCTCACTCGCATAAACACATGCGATTTTGCATGCTTTAGCCCGATTCTTCCACTTTTAACCCTAAACCATTGCATGACTTTGAAAACGCCAGGGTTTTTCACTGAGTTTCCTTTGGCCAAATTGAAGACTATGTGTTTGATATTTTTGGGTTTTTCTTTGAGATCTGTGGCATTGTGTATGAACACTGCGATTTCGTTAATTAGCCCATTTTGCCTATTGAAATTAGCTATTTCTTGACTTTGAAAACCCTAGGGTTTGAACCTAGTTTCCTTTGGTCAAATTGGAGACTCTGTATTTGATGTTTTAGAGTTTTTGGGGCAAGATTCATGGCATTGTGAGTGAACACTGCGATTTCATTAATTTAGGCCCTTAAGCGGATTGAACTTCACCATTGCATGACTTTCAAAACCCTAGGATTTTCACCAAGTTTCCTTTGGCCAAGTTGGGGCCTCTATGTTAGGGTTTTTAAGATTTTTTGAATAAAATCTATGGCATTGTGCTAGGGTTTCGATTTTGGAGTTCAATGATAATGGATTTTGTTGTATGTTTTAATTAACCCCTCTGATGATCCCCATTTTCTTTTGGACCTGTGGCATTGATCATCCTCATTGTGCTAGGGATTTTCTGTGTGTTTTCATAAATCATTTTTATGAATTTGGAATTGGTATTTGTGTTGACATTGTGTTGGAATTGGTATTGTTTTAGTACTTCTCTTGACAACACCGATCATCTCATTGTGTTGGTGTTGGCATTGTGTTGGTATTGTGGATGTTTTGCTGGTGCTTTTGTTGACAACCAAGTTTTTTGACCTCTTCTATTGTCCCTAAATTTGTTGTGATGTTGGCTAGTAATTGGCTGTGATGTTTACATACCGAGTATTTTAGTTAAACAAATTTATAACCCCTATTGACCCCTTTGGTTTCAAATTGAGCTTGTCGTTGGCCTAAAATTTGCCTTGTGTGGTGGTTTGTAGCTAATTAGCTATGATGTTTATATACTGAGCATATTGTGTAAAATTTAAGACCTATGTTTTGTGATTAATGTTTGAATCTACATCTTTATACCATTATCTAGATATCCCTACATCCGGATTCTCATTTGTTATGTTTCTAAGATGTGATCCATTATTTGCTTATCAGAAGTGCTTTGTTACTAGTTAACATAAGGTTATGATGAGTGGGTTAATGATTCATAGTGTTTAGATTATGAGGTTCATTGACTATGACAGGGTAATCTGTGAACCCCAGAAGGCTAGTGTGCAGCAACTAGGGCCCACAGTTTGCAATCGTTCATGCACGTCTTTGGCCTTCACATGCTGTGATTTTAGAAAAAGATTTCTTGAGCTCAGGTTATTGAACCACACACTTTAATATGTTGGGTATTTTCTCGCCCCTTTTTTAATGTTTGTTCACAAACTCGAAGGCTAAAAAAAATTAGACCCAAATGCCAACTTCTAGTGGTAGCACAACCACATCCTCACGCTTAGGAAATAATTCTCACGTCGAATATCCAATATGTTACTGTGATATTAAAGTATGCTGATGAACCGCGCATTCTAAGGAAAATTATGGACGACAATTTTTCGATTGTCAAAATTATGAAGTAATCCGATCTAACTCATAATGTAATAAGTATTTGGGATGTTTGGGAAATTAGGTTCATATTGCTATGCTGATATGATTTCTTTATTTCTGGATTCATTGTCAACCGTCTAAAGTGGGCAATCATGTGGGCTTTTCTATTGATATAACCTGGAAATACCAACATATGGAAAGAAGACGATAACCCGATTAAGAACCAAGTTTCAGAATATACAAGCCTCAATAGAGGTCCAAATGAGTAGGGCATAGATTAAAACTTTATGTAGAAAGACATAAACGAAAAATGAAACAAACTACTTTTATTATTTGTATTTCGATGTCCTAGTTGCTTGTAGTTGTAATGTATTTTGAAAAATTTTGACTAATGTAAGAACTCGAATGTAATTATGATTTATTTAGATTTTATTTTATTTTCTTTGTATTTTTGTATTTTTGTATTTTATCCCTACTATAAACAAGAGAAAAAAAAATGAAAATCCTTTTGATCTGGAAATTATTATTTTATAATGGTGTAACATGTTTAATTAATCAAATATCACAATAACAAGTAATTATATTTAATTTGTTGAATTTAATTGAAGTTGAAAATACTAAAAACAGAGAAAAAAAACAAAATAGTAAGAGATTATAAATGGAAATGGAGATGAAAGAATAAAGTAATTATAAAATAATTATAAAATGTTATTTTAATATATGAGGAAAAGTATAAGGATGGGATATAAGAGGTTCTTTTAAAAGGACGGTGTTACAGCCATCGCTATAATGCACCACCCCAATGCACCATTAGTGCAAATTTATTTTTTTTGTTTTTTTTATTTTTTTTTCTTATCATTTTTTTAAAATTCTTAAACATTTTTTTAAAATTCAGAATATTATTAAATAATATTTACTCAATTATTAAGTTTAAATATATATATATATATATAAAGAATAGTACACACTAACGGTGTGCACCAATTGTAAATTTAGAAAAAAAATTTGAGAAACCAAATACAGATGCTCTAATATGAAAGTGTACATGAAACTTGAAAGTGTGCGCAAATATGTTCACAAACTTAGGGGTGTGCACCCCGGTTCCGGTTTCAAAAACCCAGGTATCTTGACCCAGAACCAAATTTCAAATTCAAATCCAGAAGCCCAGATATCTAGAACCATATTCGGATTCAAATCCGGATCCAGAACCCATATGATTTCGGGTTTTAAAAATAAGGATTCCGGTTTTCCGAATTTAAATCTGGGTTTTTTTTTCCTTTTTTTTGCCCTTAAAAACCTTATATTTTATTCAAACAATTATTGCATTTTTAAGTTTTAACTAAATTCATCCAGTATATAACTACAATCTAAAATGTATGCAATAATTCAACTTGTTTACATATTAAATTACACTCCATTATATTACATTACAAAACACAAAATATAACTTTAATCAATATTTTGTAATCAATATCTATCAATCTATTGAATTAGACTCCAGTATATTAAATTTCTCTGCATTTAACTTCAATCTCTTCAGGTAGGACCCTCCATTCCTCACTGATTACAATTTGCCATATTTGTTTAGGAAGACCAGCCATAGACCCTGGAAAAACAATTAAACAAACCACTTAAAGGAACTAGAAATGTCTAACAAAGCATGGAACAAATCAAGAAAAATAGTCATTCTAATATGCATTATGAGCCCACTTACCTTAATCTATTGGTTATGATGTTTGAGACTACTGGTCCTCAATTAAGGTTTGAATTCTTTGTGATAGAATACATATGATAAGAAAAGAGAGCATTCCAAACTTATAAAAAATAGGATTTTGTTCTGGTTTTCTACCTTTACTGAATTTCCAACCTCCTCCAATGTTTGTAGTAGTACTTGCTCCCCAAAATGAGAAAAAGAATCGTGCCTTAAAGATTTTGATGGAGACCCTTGCAGTCCGAGCAAAGAGAGACATATATTAAAATAATGGAGAGTGAGCAAGAGATGAGTGTTGAAAAATACAAACATAATTTAAATTATTCTCAAAACAAAAATTGAACTATGATACCATTTATGCTTGTAATTGTATGCCAGCGGTATCTAAGCATATGACGAATGACCTACCCTTAGATTGGAAGTGTCTTCAATTGTGGAAACCTGTCTAGAGGAAACCTCATTTCTCATATTCACAAGACGAATAAGAACAGTCTGAAAAGGGCATAAAGGGAGATAGATGAACTTGTATCCATCAACTTGAAGTCACCAGACAAAGGTGACGTGTAACAAGAAATACCTTACTGAAAGCGCTTGGATTTGCAACTCTCTGATTTGAACATCATCACTTGGAGGTCGTCTTATCCCAGCATTTTCAATTCTAAGAGGGTAAACACCAAAGAGGGACAATAAACCTCTCTCCAAGTTGTTGATCTCTTTAACTTCATTTTCAGTTACCACAGACTGGGCTTAAATCAACTGAAACAAGAAAATGAAAACTATTGTGAAATTTGTTTTCACAAATCCACAATTCTGCAAAGGAAAATTATGCCCTTTCCACTATTTACAACTCATTTACTACTTTTTTTTATTTTTTTATTTTTTATTTTTTTTAATTTTTTTTCTTTTACTTAATGATTAAGGAAGTGATTATTAATAAAGTTGTATATTTTTAAGATTTTTTCTTAATGATTAAGGATGTTAAAAAAATACTTAAAAGAAAGCAATAAAAAAAAATACACTTAAAGTAGTAAATAAGTAGTAATTAAATTGTAAGGCTATTACTACATTTCTGTAAAACCCTAAATCACTAGAAAAAGTAGTGCCAAGATCCAAAAATCAGAGTTCCATAATTAATGAAATCTCAAGTACAAGGAAAATGGCGAGTGCTATGAAAAGCTTTACTTGATCAATCGATCGATTTGATGCTCTAATTTCAAATGGATAGTCTTTACAACTTCATAACAGCAATCGAGCTGAACTAGGCCTATTAATTAAGGGAAGAATAATATGATTAACAAAATTCGTTATTATAGTATATATTATCTGAAAAACATTTTCAAGAGAAATAGATATTAAAGATGTGGCGATGCATGTAGCATGTGCATAAGGTTAGAAGCTATTAGAAAAGGAAAAGGCATACTTATTCTTACATTTGGAAGAGGAAGAGTTTCCAAGAGCTGGAAGTCACAACTGGCTACCTTCATATCAAATTCTCAACTGATAACATACTTGCTGAAATAACAAAACCATAGAATCGAATTGCTAAGATAGGTTACAAAAACCATTAAAGAGAAAAACTATGTCAAAACCATTACCTTGGGCAAGGGTAGATACAGTAAAGAACTAGCATTAGTACATTGAGCCCTTGTCACCAAGGCCATGTAGCCAAACAATAGTGGTCTGGTGCATCCCTTTGGTGGTTCCACTACTTGAAACATTGGAGAAACCAATTACCAAGCAGGCTTGGATATGAATCAACTAGCTAGAAACTATATCGCATACCATAAATAACAAACATATAACATTACCTCAAGATGTCTACTCTAAAAATAGATAATATGCAAGGGTCTTTTTGTAATAGTTCTTAAATAAAATCAGCAAGCAATAACTGGTAATCTGTTCAACATCATAGCAGGCTAGTTTGGAATATAAGAACTACATAAATATAATAACATCATGCCTATCTAGAATGCAGCAAGTACTGGACTTCCTCTAGTTTTTAAAACTTCTGTTGAATCCATTAACCCAAAAAACAAGAGTTTGTTTTATTTATTCCACTTATCCTGAAATAAGTTTCACTTGCATATAAACCTATTTCATTTATACCATTTATCCTGCCAAACAAGTGAAATACTAAATTAAACATTTCAGAAGCTTTGCAAATCATGCACACAAGTAATAATACACTAACTCTAGTTTTTTTTTAGCATGAATAGGAAGGTTGACTCACACCAGCCTCAATTTCGGATAAAGCTACTAGATAATCATATAAAAAAATATTAAAAAAAACTGAGTTAGATATATAATAAGCTAAGTTAGATAAATATTAAAAAATATTTCATGTTTCAAACTTACCTTCAACCTGCATCAACTTTATTTATTCTTCCAACTCCCGAATGTCGACAAGTTTAGTCATTAACCAATTTTGGATGCAAATAAGAGCTTAAAAAAATTTTGGAGACAATGAACTCTTAAAATGATCCAAGATGCGTCCTCTAATACTGAATGCAGACTCTGAGGCAATAGTGAAAATGAGAGTGGCTAACACATCACGTGCTACCTCAGTAAGAATAGGATAATTGACAGCATTAACTCTCCACCAATCCAAGATATCAAAACTGGGTGATTTTCCAACGTTCCTCGGACAAATACTTATCTAGTTCTGATCTAAACTCCATAAACTTATGCTGTTCAAGATATTTTTCTAACTTGATGTCAAATTTATTCAAGCTAATAGAAGAAGTAAAAGTAGTGCTTGGTCTCCTTTGAGCCACAATAGAACTCCCCCCACTAACTACACGAAATCTGTTATACTGTTTAATCAAGTGGCTAAATAAGAGTTTGATTTTGGCCTTTATCTTAACCGCTAACTCATCCCCTTTGCATTGTTTCAACCAAAATCTCAATGACATAATTTTGTATCGTGAATCAAGCACATGAGCAACATATATCAGCAAGTTGAACATATCTGTACTACTCCAATACTTTTCACACTTTTCTTTCATGTTTTTGCCCATGGTCCTAGTGATGTTATCCTCACTCGTGCATATATCATTTATTGTATCTTCAATTGTGTACAGTTCCTAAAAATATACATTAGCTATCACATACAAAAAATTAGAAATGTTCAATGTAATATTGTAAAATATTTTCAGTAACTCTACGAAAATCTATGTTTTTTTTTCAATCATCACTACTGGGATTCACAAAATCATGATCCACATATATATTATAGCATTCAAAAGCTTGTTTGTGTTGTACATCGGTACTCAACATCAACTATGCGGAGTTCCATACAGTGGAAACATCTGTACACAACATCTTGCTAATATTTTCCTCTAATACACAAGTCTTGAACTTGAAAAATCTCGAGGTGAAGACTTCACATATTTGATGGTTTTTCTAATCGTTGATATTAAATATTTAACATTTTGCAAACCGTCATTAACAATCAAATTCAGTATATGGACAGCACACCGCATGTGAAAGAACTCACCATTCAATATAGTATATAATCACTATCCATTATCATTCTCTTCATATAATTAACACCAACATCATTAGATGAGGCATTATCAATGGTGATCATCAAAATCTTATTAATATCCCAATCAAGTAAGCCCATGTTTAATACACTCCCAATAGTTTGTCCTTTCAGTTGGGAATTTGGCAAAATTTTAGTATTTTTTTTATGCAATTTCCAATTGCAATCAATAAAATGTGCAGTAATGGACATGTAGTTCACATTTTACACCAATATTCAGGTATCGGTGGTTAGATAAATTCTTTGACCCTCTAATAATTTCTTTAACTGTATTTTCTTTTCATCATACAGTTTTATATAATCCATATTTAGAGTGGTTTTGGATGGTAAAATAAATCGAGACTCTAGATAAGCCACATACTTGATAAGCCTTTCATGCTCTACTAGACTAAAAAACAATTCACACCAAATAAACAACTTAGCGGTAGACACCCTAAGTTTTTCAGTATCATAATTGATTAGACCTTGTGGGCTTAGGTTACATACTTTTCCCTCGCATCCTTATTACCACTAGATGACTTACTTTTTCCAAGACGTTTATGGTAAAGAGAGAATTTTTCACATGTATAATAAAGGTGGTGATTCATAGAAAAAGTGTCATTTTTGTAATGATAATTAAATAGCTTATCACAATATTTGCACTGAGCTTTTGGTTCATCAGAATGAATAGGTAGCACTTTCTCAAAGTGTTCCCAAAACATCGATCGGTTACTAGGTGTTTTCCTAGATTTTTTTTTTGCTAAAGGTGGAACGGAATAGATATATGTGGATGAATGACCTCGCAAAAAACTTAGTGGTTTGCCTCTTCCAATTTGGCTTTGCTATTGTTTGAATCACCTCCTATTTCATAAAAATGGTTTGGGAACTTGTGTTCTTTTTACTTCATGACCCTGTGTTGCAAAATAATTCACACTAATCAAATGGCCAAGTCAAACTTTAAATGATATAAAAAGATTATTTGGGTTTTACAAATCAACTTTAATTTTTGGAGTGATAAGAAAAAAAGCATAAAGGAAGGTGTAAATGAAATGGATTTTTACTTTTCATTTCATTTCGGTCTACCCATAAAACCCTAGAATCAACTTGTGCTTTTTTCTTCAACAAATCTATTCTTAATCCTCATGCAATTACAAGGATGAAAGAGAAGAGTACCGAACAAGTGTGATATGAGAATGACAGACTTTGCGACGGAGATTCGACGACAAAGATTCAGCAATGGAGATTCGGAGACGGAGATTCGATTCAGAGTTGGCGATGGGTCACAGACTCAACACGGTGATGGAGGCTAGGGTGTCAAAACCCCTAGGAGGATTGCCCAGAATTAGATTTCGACACGACTCTTGGAGGGCCAGGACAGTCGCTTGGTTAACCTGCATGCATGTCTTGACTCAGGCCCTGAACGCAGCAGGCAATCATGGAGGCTACTGGCCACGCATAGTCATGCGCGCCCCACAACGCATCAACCTGCGCACTCGCTTGCGTGTGCGCATGTCCCTCATCATGCACGCATCCCTACGTGCCCCAACACCACCAAGCAAAGTTAGTTGCTTGTCTTCACAAATAGGCCATTTAGCACGCAGCACCAGCACGGGTCTTGCAGAGCAAGCTAGTGGCATGCCCACAAGGCATGCCATCTAGCGCATGGCTCTAGCCCATACCTTGCGAAACAGGCCAGTAGCATGCACACCATGCATGCCATCCAACGTGCGACCCCAGCCCGCGCCATACAACCAGCGCTCATACCGCCAACTTGGGCCATGCATGCTCATCACCTTGGCACCTAACCCGGGCCACGTAGGACCATCACCCAAGCAACTTAACTGGGCCACACCTTTGCAGCGTGGCTTGACCCTGTGCCCACCACCAGGACCATGCATAACATACTGTCATGACCACCATCAGTTGGCCCTGCACAGCGCCATGTCACACGCATCACCAGATGTCATGAAGACAGACAGCATGAAGACAAGCCTGACCGTGAACCTTGCATCACACTAGCTCACCATGGAGCCATGCAAGCCATGGCCTCACTATGCATGTGGCGCATATCACCTTTTATTTTATGTTATTTATTTAATAGCGTTTGGATATGTTAGTAATTATTTCGTTTTAATAACAGACCTATTGGGTATTTTTAAGTTGTAAGACAATATAAATAGGACTTTTAGGTTTTCATTTCACATATTTGGACATTTGAACATTTGTGATTGCTCTCTAGAAGAGTTAGGTCGGCCACTCACCTAGTGGTTTGGATTTTGATGCTTAACACTTGGGTTTCAAATGGTGCAATTCGTGAATCCCTTTGTAGAAGATCACACCGTGCAATTCGTGAATTGGTGTGTTCCACATCTATATTTTATTTCAGTTTATTAATAATATTTTGAGATTATTCAATATATGTGTTTCGGGTTTGCCATTGTTCTTGAGTTGGTGAATGTGTTTGAGTTCTTGATTGATTATTGTTGAGTGAGTTAGAATGGAGAGGCCGAAACCACACCATTTATGGATTTGAGAACTTGAGTGTGAGTGCATTGAGGATTTCGAAATCCACAACTCTTGTGAATTTCTGATTCATCAAGTGTGAGTGAGTGTGAGTGTTGTGTGATTAAAGAAGTGTTGAAGTGTGTTGAAAAGGTGATAGTCGAACCACCTTTGGTGCATTGCCATTGACGTGTTCTTGCAAGTCTTGAGTGATCAAACTCGGCAAACACCAAACACCAAACTCGGCAACCCCGTCAACCCTAGCCACCTCACAGCATCATCCATAAAATCCTAATTCCATACTTGCCCAAAACGCCCTCCATCACCTCCTAACCCTAGTCGGCCATTGACCCCCATATCTTTCCTATTTTATCTCAATTAAATCAAATATTCCCTTATCCAAAAATAGCCAAAGTCGCCCCACTCAAATCCACCTAACCAGCCATTCAATTTCCTCCATTCCAAATTAATTCAAAACACCAACCACTTACCATATCCATACACTATTCGGCCATCTCATCTTTGTCATTGCTGAAATCCTATTGCCACATCACCAAGACATATCTCTATTCCCTAATTTGATTGGTCAATTGATCAAATGATTGACTTAATCAAATCTAGCCCCAAGATAACACATACTCGTCCAACTCATCAAGGCCATTGCCACCCACTACAAATCACCCCACAAGCCATATTCCTAAATTTTAGGAATTACCAAATCACCTCAAAACCCTAGTCAAAAGACCAAATCTACTCTTGGCCGAAACCCTAGTGTTGCCCTAGCAACATTCGGTCATCCTAAAACCCAAGCAACTCACCACACGCCCCAAGCCTCTCAACCCCATTGCCGTGCACTCTTGTTCCTACCATAGTCGAATACTTAGCCCATACACCTACCCTTGCTCCACTACATCTTAACATCATTTAACCATTTCCATCACCCACGTGATTCTTATCAAGTATTGAAGTCCATATCGATCAGTGAGGAGCAACCTGAGGTCAGGAGAAACCTTTAGATGATCAGGACTTGACCGAAGTCTCTATCATAAGGTTTCTACACGTTGAGAGAGAGAGAGAGAGAGAGAGAGAGAGATGAGTGAGTGACTCGAGACGTAGGACGGGAAGAAACTATATGAATATTAAAACGATGTCGTTTTTAGAGTTCGTTTGGATTCTGAGATAAAATGAGATGAGTTGTAAATAATAGAGTTGACATTAGTTAAAATGAGTTATAAATAGTAAAATCGAGTTTGGAAACAAACCGCCCTTTAATCTTATTTAAAAAGCCGGAAATGAGTTTAAAAAACGAATTCCAAATTAAAAATGATATGTAGCCCATATTTATCTGATTTATTAAAAATATAAAAGTGGGTATCCTGATCCGGAAATCGGATCTGAAATCCAGGCATCCGGTTACCTATCAACACCCTACTGACAAACTTACCTGCATCCAACTTTTTAGAGCTAATTCAATCTTAACGCGGAAATCATTTGAAATGCTACTCTGAAAGGGAGGCACCGGCACAGACCTCCTCCCTCCCGGATGTTAAGAACTTCACCTTCGTGAAGCAGTACCGAGATACTTCTACTAAAAGTTCCCATGCGCATATCCTCTTCTCCGAAAAAGCTTCTCCGTTGGTCGACCATCCGACAACGTTTCCAACCACGTAAACTCTCTCTCTCTCTCTCTCTCTCTCTCTCTCTCTCAAATGTGTTTGTTAGGATGGGGGCATAATTTTCTTCGCTTAAGAGCTCGAAACTGTTTGTAATGGCCTTTATAGAACAAAAATTTTACAATAATTTTTTTTTCTGGCTTTGAACTTATTCTTGAACTATATTTTTTTCTATTCTTCCTTAGCAATCGATTGGAGCGTTAGGTTTCTCTGGTTCAAAACATATTTGCATGTTTGTGGTTTTGATGTATATACATGCATGAGATGCAGATATGAAGAGAGAAAATTACAAGGCTTAATTTGTGCCGTTGAAACCCAGTTTTTTAACCGTCATTAAACCCTAGAAACTATTTAAATTTGAACTTTAACTGCGACATGTTTTTTCCATATACATGAGAGTTATCAATGCCATGCGTTTCTCCCAATTTTTGGGTTTCTTTATTTGTTTATTTGAGGACTGGCTGTCTCTAAAGAAGAAATATGGACTGGAGGAGAATAGATTACTCTTTTTTAACCCGTTATGCCTATTGCTTAAAGCTATTGCTTTTAATAGGCTTGATTTTCATGATTTCCTTGTGTCTATTTCCTTATATCTGTTTCTTCCCCTTAATGGAAAACTTTGGTTTTAAAACAAAACTCATGTTTCCTTCATGATTATAATCTTTTTTCTTCTTTACCCCAATATTCTTTTATAAAGATAACAAAGAAAATGTTGGTGGCTTCATAGCTATAATTCAAACAAGCTGAATGCAAGTTTTGTCCTTGCTTCATGTATCTCTAGTGATCTTTTACTTTTTCTGTACAATCATCTGCTTATAAGAAGTGCGAAGGACACTAAATTCTGGATGTAAATTTTTTATGCAGATATTGGGTGCCTGACCAGCATAATTTCAGTGTAAAAGAATGCACATGCACTTTTTACTGGCAGAGGAAATGATTTGCTAAGTAGGAGTGTTACTGTGATAGATTTGTAAGGCGTTGCAATTTCCCTTTAATATTTCTGACATTCATGCATTTTTCTACTCTTTTTCATTTTAAGAGGAAGGGGGTTCCAATGGGCCTCTTCCTTGACAAGTTATTATCCAGTTTCTCATTAAACTTCAGTTGTCATGTGTAGCAGTGGCTTTCCTTGTTATGTCAAAAGCTTCAAAGGGGATGGTTGCTAGAGCTGAATGCCATGTAGGACCAGATTACTTTGGTTTCTATACGCAACAAGTAAAGGAGCTTTTATCATCTGATGATGATTTTCTCCCTTCTGCTTCCCAAACATCCAACTCTTTTGGAAGTAAATGTGAGGAGGTCATAGGGAATGGATCAGTTGAGCCTACGAAGAATACTTCTGGTTCTTTATTTAGCAACAGCATAGGAGCTGGACTTTCAGATTTCAAAAAAGAAAGATTGAAGGCATTGCTGCAGCAGGGCACAATTGTTCTTTCACCTGAATTTTCTGAGGTATGTTGGGTTCTACTTCCTTTTTTACCTGTAAATGGATGATGGAAAATGACCAGCTGTTAACTAAATGATTCTGAGAATTTTGATATTGTACAATGATGATTTTGAATAATCAGTAATGACATCTTATGTTGATTGGGTCCTTAAGTTCATGGGTGGCACCTTATTAAAAGGTATTGGACCTCACTTATTATAGCATTTCGGCGTTGGATCGTCATAGCATATAAAATAATATTATTTGTGGCTTATAGATGCAGGCCCGTTCGCATATATAAGTATTTTTTATTATCAGTAATAAAGGTTTTATTAAGGATATAGGTAGGCATAGCTCAAGTACCCGGGACATATACAAGAGCGGCACTTAAGCATGAGTGTCTAGTGATAAAAGAAAATCATGGATATTCAATCCATTAAAATCTATTATAAATGCCAAAGGCCTGTGGCCTAATTGGCATAACCCCCAGCCTCCAAAATGGAGGTCTAAAGTTCGAAACCCCCCTTCCCCAAATGTATCAAAAAAAAAAATCTATTATAAATGATCAATGGAGTAAGGTGTTGCAGAAAAAAAAAAGTTCTAAGCTCATCCATTGAACTCTCGTGACCATTGAAGCTTCTTTCGTTTTGTTCCCTCCAAAGGCACCATGAAAATGAACATATAAATCATTGTATTCCACATGGTCAAGAAGAGTTTGGAAGATGTTCACCTTTCTACCATCACTCTTTTTTATTATCCTAATTTTCTTTTAATATAGTCCATTTCAACAAAAATAAGTGGAGAGATCAAGGTATATTTGAAATTCAGTTTTTCATTGAGTGATAGCAATTTGAGGACACATACCTTAAGATGCATAAATGTGTGCACTTAAATTTTGAGCTCTATTTAGTTGTGAATCATGTGATACTTGGAATGTGAAAGCCCTTTGATTGCATTTGTTTTTCTCATAGCTGGATCATTCTACCTTTGATACCACCAAGTCCTGTCAATTAATGATGTTTTGTAGAGATTTCCAATAACTAAATGCAAATGCAGATGGTGGATCCTATTCTAGCTCTCAGTCAGTTACAGTCCCAAGTAAGAAAGAGAAATCATCCATCTAGTCCCACAAATGCAGCATACAGTGGTGATGTAGGGCAGGTTATGCACAAGAAACTCAAGGTTTTATCTTCTTCCCCTTAGATCTCCACCCCCATGCATGTAGTCCTGCTCGTGACAGGTCTAGGAGTGAATTTGTGATCTATTTTAATATTTCAGCCTAGAAGTTTGTGTTTTTCTTGTTGGTTTGAAATGCATATTGAAGACAGTGATGCATCCTTGATGATGTAAGTAGGCAAACCTAAATGAAGTTAGAATTGTAATAGAAGGCAGTCACGGAGTGATCCTAAGTTAGTTTTATCATTAGAGGACAGTCATGAAGTTTAGGGGTGCGATATGATTTTATGCAGTAGTACGTAGATGGATATGGCTTGAAGATATTAATGTGTTATACAAAATTCATTGTTGAAGGTGAATTGTTCCATTGCTACCCTCCTGGGTGACCATGAGATCTAGAGGTCCATGGAGGGAGAGCCATGAATTGTTGTTGAGATAGTAGAGACACATGTATCAGAGAGATCCACTGGATCCAGATCTCAATATATTTCAAAAGTATCAAAGAGGCTGGATACTCAAATTAGTTACTATGAAAAAAATACTTTTATGTGAGATATGTTACCTCATGACCAATTTATCCATGTTTTTTTTCCTCTGCTGGTTTTATGTTAGGAAGACTTTATCGTACTTTTTACTCTGGTTTAATAATATCTATTTTGCACCATACACTAGTTATATTGATTGTATATTCTTTTTTATCTCATTTCCAGACTGCAAAAATCCCCAAGGAGCGAACTTGTATGGAGGAGCCCAAGGTGAATATAATTATTGTTTTTAGTATTATATCTTCTCAGGGGTCAGTCCTGCACACCTATATGCTTTCGTTTTGCTTGGTGGGTGGGGTGGGTTAGGGATAGGGATGGACCAACTTACCCATGTCCTCTGCTGCCTTTTATGTTAGGAGGATTTTTCTTGTTGTATTTGCTCTGGTCTAATAATTTCTATTTCCCACTATAAACTAGTTATATTGATGCTTATTCTTGTTTTTCTCATTTCCAGACTGCAGAAACTCCCAAGGAAAGAATGGAGGAGGCAAAGGTGATTTTAATTTTTGTTTTTAATATTGCATCTTCTCAGGGGTCCGTCCTGCACACGCATACAATTTCATTTTGCTGGTGGGTAGGGTGGGGTGGGGATGTATTAATCTTTGGTTCAAATATTATCAAGCCATTATATATATATATATATATTATATATATATCGGTTGGGGGAGGATTTGGGGGGTAGAGAACCTAATGTGCAACCATTTGCGGTATGTGTTAAATGTCAGTTTTGTGTCCTTTACAAGGTATTCCTGGTCATCCACAACTTAGCGATGAAGTAGTTTTAGGTTTCACTTAGTTTTTTCCCATTTATATATCCAGGTGGATGATGCTGTGCTGTTCTTTCTAGAGAATGATAGCTTGGAGTTTGAGGAAATGGTGAACAAACACTCTGACGAACTATCTGCAACGGTAAGTTTCTGAAATTCTTCTCTAGACTACAAAGCATAGCATATTCCTGAATATCATCTATGGTTGTGACTTTTGTCACCGACACTTTTATATGGGGGTGTGGTGTTGAAATCATATAAAAAGTGTGCTTGTTTTAGAAATAATATCTGAGTTAAGGTTGATGTTTTTTGTTAGTTAGGGTACATGGAGAAGCAGCTTGAAGAGCTTCTTGACACTGTGAGGTCCACATACAGGTATGTATGTGCAATCCATTTAGGGCTTCGCCTCATAGGTTATAATGTGTTTTTGAGAATTGAGAATCTTACTAGAGAGACCAATATACTGTTTTGGGTTATGCATCTTGACACTGGTTGAGTTCAGATCATTTTTTTATGGTTGTGTGCGCATTGGCGTTAGTAGTATGTGTTCACATCCCTTTTCCTGTTATGTAATTTGAAGACAATAATTTTGCCTCTTATTAAAAAATAACTTGCCCTAAGAAATATAAGCAATAGATTAGAGGTGGTCTCTATGGCCCTTCAAGTTACTCACTTGAATAAATACTCAGTGCAATTCACTCTCCCTATTCTTTAATGTCTGTTGATCGTGCATGAACAAGAAAGCTATTTTCTCCAACTGCCTTAATTTACAGGCCTATGACTCTCATTGAGAAGCAACAGCTTCGTAAACTGATCCAGAAGCTACCACCAAAAAATCTCGACTGGGTAGTGCAAATCATCCAACATGGCAAGATGGCAAAAACACAATCGTGTGATGAAATTTTTGTCGATCTCGAGAAAGAGGTAAGTAAAATACCTGAACATGTTATAAATTTTATTAAGAATTTCTAAATGCCGATTGAATGTGTTATTCTACAGGATAATAAAACACTTTGGAGACTGTACTCCTATGTTAAATCAGTTGAAAGAGCTACAGCCCTCCCATTGTAGCTCAATCTATCTATTCAATTGGGTATCATAATCTCTGAAGCCTGACATGTGGTTTTTTTTTTTTTTTTTTTTCAAATTCATAAAAAACTACATTGTAGTTCAGTGTTGTCGAAGCAGTGTAATACCTTCATCAAATGTAAGGGACCTAAGCATATAAATCAAGGCCACAATCTTTTTGTTAAATCATTGTCTACAGAGGATCAGATTTTCTTCATGCCATGAAGCTGCTGTAAAGGCGTCATCATTCATAATGGCTCATCAGAATCATTTCCAGAGATTTTCTGAAGTTTGCTATCAAGTCTACAATAACTCTAGATTTTATGCAACACAAAATTGCATAATTTTTGCACTAGGAGTGGGAAAGGACATTCTTTTGGAAGTTCTTCCATAATCCTCCAAGGTGAACTTCTGATGATGTTTTGATGTATTTGGGCAAAGCACAGTGTGGGTCCAAATGTTATGTATAAATTTTGGCATGTGTCTCCAATATGTAAAACTGTGTCTTTAATTGAAATTTAGTTTTTAACGTTTAAAAAGTGACATTTTAATCATCAAGATCAAAGAGTGCATGATTAGTTTCCAATGAAGGACCTGGAGTGTGGGAAGATTACCAGTTTCTCCTAATTGCACCCAACTTGGTTGACAAGCAAAACGTAACAGGTTGATATTTTTTGTTGTTGCCATTGATATTCCAGCTCCTCTTCTAACTAGATTTTTTCAATTATTCCCAGATTCTGAGTAACAATTAGCTTAGGCTCATCACTTTCATAAAATTTTTCATTTTATCTCTTATAATTTTGACAATTTCACACAAAATAAAATAAATAATTATTTTCTCAAAACATAAATAATATTAAAAATATATATTTAAACAATATTTTATTCAAATTTTAATTTTTATCTCAATTCAATTTATTTAATTTCATCTACGAAAAAAAAAACCAAAGATAAACGATAAGCTTGAATAGACTAATGTCCTCGTTCAATGCGTCAAAGAAGTCTGTCTGTCTTCATCCAATCTGCAATTGGGATTCTGCTGAAGGGTCTGTGCTGTGAAACTTGAACTATTCACACAAAGGAGTTTGTGGGATTTGTACAAATGTACATAACCAAAAATGAAATACTTGAAAAGGCTGGATTAGTAGGAAAGACGACCTGTGTTTTGCTTACGCGACTTCTAAGTTGTCTTCAAGTTGGCCATCCATTCAAGGGACAACCAAGTACTCCAAATATGGAAGTTTCTGAATGCAAACCAGTTTATCAGTCGACTTCAAGCCTTTTGAAATCTTGGAAAGCACATCGTTCTCAAATTCAAGCAAATGAACAGCAACTGAAAGGCACAGGAGAGAGAGAGAGAGAGAGAGAGAGAGAGAGAGATTGGATTGATTAAAAAAACATTAAAATGGATTGATGCAGGGATGGCACATTCATGATGCTATGAATGGCCATGACATCTAAATGCACCTGAGAACAAGAGAGCTGATTCAGCTAGCAAAAGCAATGAGGAGAAAGGACAAGTTCTCTATAGAAGAAAAAAAAATTACAGTGCAATTATTTTGTTCTTCACGCTCCTTCAAAACACCCCATACCAGATCAGCATTATCATAGTTCCCCAAATGGGCAAGATTTTCTCTTTGGAAAAATTCACCAAATGAGGATATAGTGACAACTATGCTTGACCGATAAGACTAGAAAAACTTCAACACCTAATCCAGAACTTTCCTCTCGCAATCCTCAAAAGGGGGAAAAAAGGTAAATGACAGAATCCTATATTCAAAAAGTATTATACCAAACTGGAAGAGTTAATGTGAAGTCTTGAATAACAATCCTCTTAATAAGAAAATCATCCACGCCTCCTTCGTTCTTCAGCAACATTTACCCTCATTGCTCTGCCATCCAAATTCTGCCCCACCAATGAAACACAAAACAATGTTGTTTGTCAATAATAGAAACTGTAGCAAAAGGCTAAATCTTGCAACAATAGAGACATTGAAAAGCAAGGTTTATAAAAGTTTTTAATAATAATAAACACAAGTCTAATGATCATGAAGAAGAAGAAGAAGAAGAAGAAGAAGAAGGTGATGATGATGAAAGAATGTGTGAGGAAGCATATAGTTTTGATAACAAGACGATTTTCATTACATTCTTCTACTGACTGGCACTAATGATTCTACCGATCTGAAATGCACCTCAATTTAAGCACACTAATATTCATCTCTTACCAAAGAAAAAAAAACATTTATAGAAAATTTCTCCAATGTATATGGAATTCATGTCCACAACATTGTTTAATTACTAAAAGCTAATGTCTCAAATAATATTATACCCAAGTTAATTACACATCCATGACTACTCAAAGATGTTCAAATAGGGTACACAATGAAAACAACACGACATTTGATGGATCCCCTGAGTGATTGCTTTAAGATAACCCACATAGATTCTGTAATAAGCATATAACCACTGACCTCAAATCTAAAAGGGCTTCCATTTTATCTGTCATGGTCTGCAATTTGAAAGCATAATCCAAATATCTAAATCAAACAAGCTATAGAAGTAACCTGTCCATCGAGAGCAGCAATAGCATCATTGACTTCTGTCTCACTAGACATTGTAACAAAACCAAACCCTCGTGAGCGGCCTGTTTCCTGGTCGCAAACTACCCTGGCATTAACCACCTTCCCATGTTCACTAAAAACCTGCTCCAGACGAGCATCATCCACTTCCCATGACAGGTTGCCAACATAGATTTTGAAAGAAGATTCATTCACTCGGGGTCGTTCTGATCGTGACCCTTTAGGAGCAGCCTTATTTACTGTTAAAAGCCTTCCATTTAAATCCTGTTTACAACACATACGGAGCTCAGATAATTGGCTATTACAATTTGCTTTAATAAGCAGGTACTTGGCTAATATAATTATAACCACGCTAATAAATATATTCAACAAGCAACATTTTCTAGATCTACAGGGGTTACTCGTAAACAGTGATTAGTCAACTATATGCAATATATAAGCTTCCAATTTTGCAAAAGCCTGAGACATTTGCTCTCATCTATTGCTTCCCATGCAGTTATTACGTGGCTCTGGCTCACATACTAAACTCATTAACCCAGTGTCCTCTACAACATTTGCATGATAAGATTCTTAATGAGTTTCAACAAGCATTTGCGATATTCTAGTTCACTACATGTTAAAAGACAACATAGTTCGTTCTATAGATTAAATCTCAATATGAAGAGAAGAGCAACTCACATAACGGTTGAACATGTCCACAGCCTTCTCAGCTTCTTCCACAGTGCTCATCGTAACAAACCCAAACCCTCTACTCCGATCTGTTTCCCTATTGTAAATTACCTATGACAAAATCAGTAAAATAACATGACTTAATGTCAATAATTTACCATCTTCCAATTTGCTCTCTCACACACACAACGGTCAAAGAGACCCATAAAAAAATGCAAAATTACCTCAGAAACCTCAACAACCCCAGCTTGATTAAAGATCTCAGCTAGTTTCTCACTATCAACATCATAACGCAAATTACCCACAAAGATTTTCGCCTCTTCAGATGGCTCGGGATAAAATTCTCCACTATCATTTAAAACCCCTTCTCCAGAATTCTCTTTTACAGCCTCAACCACATCTCCCCAACCATCAGAAGCAGCAGTAGCCACTGTCCCCGTCAGCCCTTGACTCTTCCAACTCGAGCCGTCTTCTCCTTCCTCTTCTTCCCCTTGTTGAGCCCAGTCTGAGGTCTGAGCCACCAGAGGGACTACATGGAACGATGAAGATTTGTGTTTGATGGAAACCCATGAGTGGAAAGATGGCGAGGATAAGAACGAGAGCTTAAAGGGTTTTGGGGGAAGTGAGACAAAGGGGTATTGGTTTTTGGAGGTGAAGAGTGTCGGTGTAGAAATTAAACAACTTTCAGCCATTGATAATAGCTTAGTTCTTAGAAGAGAGAGGTGGTTGCAGGACAAAGGGAGTGAGGGAGAAGGGAGAAGGGAGAAGGGGTTAGGAAAAAGGAGCGGGGAAGGGATATTATGGTGACAACGTCGCATTAAGTTCAGGATGGTCCAAAATTTGGCCTGGAATTTCCAGATGCAGATAATTTTCCTTTTATTATTACAGTATTACTTACCGGGAAAAAAACAAAGAGAGTAATAGATCGAGGGGTATTTGAAGTTTCTTGAGGCGACACCACTCGATAATTATTTTACGGAAATTCTTATTTTACATGTTCGCGTCAAAAAAACCGGTTTATGGCAACTCCATTGACCTGAAAGCTCCATATCTCGACACTACAAACACTTCTCTCTATGATATTTTTTCGTTGAAGTCTATACTTTGAGCGATTAGATAAATATCACTTGACACTTACGATAATTAGTCTTTTTTTTTTTTTATGTCATGATAATTAGTTATTATTGTCCTGAAACAACCCGAGGAATAGAGGTCTACAGTTGAATTTCTCCAAAAACAACTTTTCTTGGGACATTTCAAAATGCTCAAAGGCATCATACCAATTCAAAAATTAAAATCCCAAATTTATTTTTGTTATACTTCTATCTCAACTTTATGATATGGTAGACTTATCGCCATAATAACGCTATGTTCAGTGGGAAAGAAATTGAAAAAAAAAATTTGAAATTATACATGTTTAATGTTGGAAATCAACACGCTGGAATTTTTGTTAGGCACCGTCAGTAGCAGCTGTAAGGTAGGCGCCGACTGGAAATTCAAGAATGTAGGCCGCCGGAATTCCACCGTCATTTACATGTTCACATTATTTCTTTCTCTTATAAATACATGTAAGATTGTAATGAGAAGCAGAGCTTGAGGTGAGGTACATTGGAGAGATTAAAAGTTGTGAGAGTTGAGAAAAACCATTGTAAATAGTTGATTTGTTGTTTAATACAAATACTCATCTCTCTGTGTGTGGACGTAGGCTAAATTGACCGAACCACTTTAAATTCTGGTCTCCATATTATTTGTGAGCTTCCGCCGATCCCAACATTTAATATGCACTGTGGACATTTGTACATGCTCTTGCATATAGAAAAGTGGAGCATATCCAAATTGATACGGGGGTATCAGTTATTTTCTCCCCATCCAGCATAAAAAAGCCAATGTCATATTGATCATTCATATATAGGCTTGAAGTTTTTGTAAGCTATCACTGCATAGAAAGGGTCTGACGAAGACAAGAATCCCAGCAGCCTCATGATCCAGCTGAATGGTGATTTGTCCTCTCCAGCATCACTAGCAGGGGTTGCTAACTTCTTAATAACTTCTGCTTGTGTGAAACCTTCCACACATTGGAAGTACTGCACTACCAGTTGTACTCTACTATATCCACTCCCATCTCTCCATGCGCTTATGGCTTTCTCATAGAACAATCGATTGCTAAAGCTCACAATGGATACTCCTCCTGGTCTTAGCACCCGAAACACCTCTGCAAATACCTGCAATTATGTTTACCAATTAGTTTTCTTCATTGAGTTCCTCTTCTACATTTTGCTGAACAATCACTCAATTCATGACCATGTATTCCTTAGATTTCAACTGTAAGTTGCATTTTTTTACTTGCTTCTCAACAGTATTGTTCCACCAGTTTAATATATTCATGACCATCTTCCTTAGGTATCAACTGTAAGTTGCATTGTTTGCATGCTTCCCAATGTTGTTAGTCTCATACTCTATGGATTTTAAGCCCCTTTTCGACATTAGCATTTGGATACCATTTACATCTCTCTATACGGTTGATAAAGACATTGGTGAGGACAAACAGGAAAGAAGACTGTAGTCCTTATGGGGTGGAATGGTGGGAAAAAAGATGATTAAGGCAATGCTTCCAAAGATGGATCAGGTTGGTGGAAAGGAGGGTGGATTGGGCGGGCTAAGCAACTAGACATAACAAAGAAGTTCCAAGTTCTTGATGTTTGGACGCTGAGGAATGTTCTCTTGGTAAATAAGTCAACTGATTTGTGGGCAGTTGAAGCTTAGTGCTCGCCAATCGCCATAATGGTGTAAAGTACAACAAGAGAAGGATGAAAGAACTATAGATGCTGATCCTGCAACCGTGTTGCCTTCAGGGGTCTTTTTCCCATGGATTTTCTCCAATTTTAAGAATTGAGATCTTTAAAATGTTGGGTTGACTGAGAAGACAATCCGAGATGATAATGGACGGACTTAAAGCTCAAGTTTCCATATTTCACTTAAATGTATGTATTATGTATATATATATAGAACATTATATATATAGATACACACACATAAACCCAAACACAACTAGAACACTACAAAAGTATCTAACCTTCTCTGGCTGTTGAAGATACTGTACACTCACGGTGCATAACACAGCATCAAAGCTGCTGCTCTCCAATTCAAGGTCTTGCTCCTGATTGAGGTCCTTCACAAAGAAATAGTCCAGCCGAGGGTTCTTCGCAAGCTCTTGTGCATTTAACCCATGTCCCACCACTCTTTTATACTTCACTTCCTCAGGAAGATGGCTAACCCATGAGCTCATGAGGTCAAGAATTTCCCAACCAGGTCTCAACCTTTCTCTATAAAGATTGGTCAATGTTGATATAAATCCATCATCCACATGGGTCACAAACCGAGGATAAGAATAGAATTCTCTATCAGAGTAGGCGTTTAACTTCGTTCTACCTTCCTGGGGGAGAACCAGGCGTTTGATTTTGCCTGCTGAGGACTGTTGGGTGTTCTTGTCCTCAGTCGAAGTGTTCATAATTTTGGCAGGAACAGATGATTGCCATGGTTTGAGGGGGTTTGGATGAAAGGTGAGCATGTGCATTTATGAATGTCTGTCAAATAGAATGTTCTGCTTGTGTGAAAGCTTATGTATTTTGCAGATAACTTGTTAATGGTTGTGAGAACTTGTAGCTTGCTTCCCACTTTTGATCGTTATGCTGGTCGGGTTCGTAATTGGGCCTACGTATATTCTGTAGCAATTAGCCCATGATTGTCAGTTTATGGGTCCTATTCTAGTGTATATTCTTGTTTCTTAACATCAATTGGGTCAAAAATGAAAAATGCCCATCGAGTTACGTCAAAATTATTGTATTTAATGTTGTGAGAAATTGATTTAAATAGATATTTAACGTTTATAGAACCACATATTATTGACTGAATCACTGGTTGCTTCAGGATTCAGATTTCCACAAATCAGTAAATCACGATTTTAGAAATTAGTCATTTATTTGTAAAAATCAATTATTTTCATTTATTCTTTTATTTCCTTACTTAGATTAGTTGCTTGTATCTATTTAAACAGCGCACTCTCAATAGTAAAAGATAAATGGGGGTGGTCTTAGAATATCAAAACCCGCCACAAAATAAATAGGAATTTATATTATTTATTTCGTGATAAAGATCTAAAAAAAATATTGACCTACACATAAAATGAAGTATTGAAGAATAAATCTTATATTATCTATAAATAAAATCTTAAATATATTTATAAATAATATATAAATCTCTCTTATTAAATCAATTTTATAAAATAAGTTGCAAACCTCTCTTTTGTTTCCACACTTTTTCAATTCTTAGCACATATTGTGTTTCACTTTTCCTACAGCAACCAATTCTATCGTCTTGTCTTTAGAGACGCGAGCTACACGTCTAGCTTGCTATACTTTGAATTTGAGGCGTTGTCTTCTGCATAAACTTTTTTAATTTCTGAATCTTAATATAAAAAAAAACATTATTTATTTTCTGCATTAATAAAAACATTATGTTATTTCCTGACACTATGTGAGAATATTTTCAACTATTACTCAATTTAATTCTTTATAATCAGAGAAACTGTAGGATTCAACCAACTTGTTAAAACTTTTTCTTTAGGTTCGATTTGAATACCAAAAGGATTTCATCTTATTATTATAATTTTTTAAATTTTTATATAAAATATAATAAAAAATTTATTTTTTAAATCAAATAATATTAATATTAAAAAATATTATTCTAATAATATTTTATTTAACTTTTAACTTTTATCTCAATTAATCCCATCTCAACTTATTATACAAATGACATCTTAAAACTGATTAGGATGGTCATCTAAGATGGTTTTTATCTCTTATGATCTATGTAAATGGGATAGTTTTGTCTATCCAAATAGTGAGTCTCGCATCTCTATTTCATCTATATTTTATTTGTAAGTTTTTAAACTCATCTCATTGCTTTCTGACATAAACGATAAATAGAATCCCACATAGTCAAAAGGAACTTATCTTTGATTAACATAGAATAATCAATAAATCATAATTAAAATAATATTATAATTATAGAGGGGAGGGGCATGAATGACTCCCTCTCCCATAATTCACGTGAATGAGGCCCCCCTCTTTCTCTTTTTGTCTCCCTTGTATTATTAGTGAATGACCATCGTAAATGGTCACTCTTCCCCTTCCAAATCCTCAAACTCTCTATATAAAGAGAATTTAAGAACGTTTATATGTACACACAGAAAAGCAAGTACGAAAAAAAGAAAAAAAAATGAAATGAAGGAAGAGAAAAAATTTAGTTATTAAGTAATAAAAGTTCTAAATATTTCCTCTTGCAATAGTAGTTTTTATTTTAGTTTTATAACACGTTATCAGCACGACAGTTCTACCAATTCTGAAACTAGTGGTCTTATTCTTCAAGTAAATTTTTTAATATATTATTTATAGTCTTCGATATGAATATAAAACATTTTATTGCTTATTATTATTTAAAATCTATGTGACCTTATAAATATATTTATGAGATACACATATTTAATTCATTATTTATAGATGTAGAAAAATGGTAAATCTTACAAAATTGGAATTCGTTACTCTTGACATATCTGGAAAAATTATTTATCCTGGATTCTTAATGTTGAATTCCATCTGCATGCTATGAACTAGAGATAAACAATTAAAGAAGGAAATCAAGCGTCTCTGCAGGAGCGTGCCAAAACAATGATTTTCTTTCGCCACCATCTTCACGAAAAATTAAAAACTGAGTATCTTACAGTAAAAGATCCATTTATTTTGTGGAATAATTTAAAGGAGAAATATGAACACTAGAAGACTGTTATCCTCCCAAAAGCTTGTTATGAATTATTGCACCTGAGGTTGTAAGATTTTAAAAGTGTTAGTGAGTATAACTCTACATTATTTAAAATCAGCTTAGTACTAAAATTATGCGGTGAGAAAATCACTGATAATGATATGTTAGAGAAAACATATACTAATTTTCATATTTCGAATGTGCTCTTACAACAGTAGTATCGAAATTAAAAGTTCAAGAAATATTTTGAACTTATTTATTGTCTTATAGTATCTGAGCAAAATAATAAGCTTTTATTAAGAAACCACCGTTCACGCCCTATTAGTTCAACATCATTCCCTGAAGTGAATGGTACTAGACTTGCATCATTCCCATAAACGAATGGTGCATCTTTTCAAAAAAATCGGTGACATGGATGTGGTAGGAAAAATGATAGAAATGTTGGTTCCAGAAGTAACAACATTAAAATGGATAATAATATACCATATCACCAGAAGTGGTAGAATTTAAATAGGAGTAAAAACCCCCAAAATAATTCTTTAAAGAGATGTGAAGATGTGTACCATAGATGTGATATGACTGGACATTAGTCACGTACTTGTTGTACGGCCAAACACTTAGTAGATTTATATCTAACATCTATAGAAATGAAAGAATAAAAAGTTTGAAACAAATTTAGTAGAACCATCAGATGATTCATTAAATATAAATATCACTCATCTTGATGTTTTCTGATTTCTTTAAAGATCCTGATGGTAGAATTAATCACTCATCTTGATGTATTTTCTTTATTATTTGTAATAAAAATTTTGTATATTTTGTAGAATCATGGATCACACGAATGAACTTTTTATCTCTAAGTTGAATGATAAAAATATATGTCTGGCTGATAGTGCTACAACTCACAATTCTTAAAGATAATAAATATTTTCAAAATCTATCACTAAACAAATTTTATATTGATGATACTCTATTTTCTTCACGATTTAGAAAAAATTTATTGAGTTTCAAATATATACGTCGTAATGATTACCATATTGAAACAACCAATGAAGGCAGTAAAAAACATATTCTCATTACTAAAATAATATCGGGCCAAAAGCTAATATTAGAAAAACTGTCTGCTCTCTCTTCTGGATTGTATTATACAAAGTTGAGAACAATTGAATCATATGTGGTAATGCATCAAAAGTGTATTGACCCAAAAGTATTTATGACTTGGCATGATCACCTTGAACATCCGGGATCAATAATGATGAGACGAATTATTGATAATTCGCATGGACATCTCTTAAAAAATCAAAAGATTCTTTTACCCAATGAATATCCGTATTCTGCATGTTTTTAATGTAAGTTGATTATAAAACCATCTCCCTCAAAAGTCATTGTTGAATCACCATCCTTTTTACAAAAGATTTACGGAGATATATGTGAGCATATTCATCCATCAAGTGAACCATTTAAATATTTTATGATTTTGATTGATGCATCAAATCGATGGTCACATGTTTGTCTACTTTATACTAGAATTGTTGCATTTGCTAGACTTTTTGCTCAAATAATCAAATTACGAGCGCAATTTCATGAGTATCCAATTAAAATCATTTCTATTGAATAATGCATGCAAGTTTTCATTTCAAGTTTTTTATAATTATTGCATGTCAATAGGACTAGATTTCGAACATCTTGTTGCTTATACACACACTCAAAACAATTTAGCTGAATTTTTTATCAAAAGATTTTAGCTAATCGCTAGACATTTACTTATAAAATCAAAACTACATGTTTCTACTTGGGGACATACTACACTTCATGCAACATCATTAATTCGAATTAGACTATTTGCATATCATAAATATTCTCCATTATAATCTGCATTTGGTTAACAACCAGATATTTCTTATCTTTGTACTTTTGGATGTGTTGTTTATGTTCCAATTACACCTCCACAACGTACAAAAATGGGTTCTCAATGTAGACTTGGGATATATGTTGGTTTTGATCCTCCATCTATTATTAGATATATTGAGTCTCTTACATAGGGTATATTTAAAGCACGTTTTAAGGATTATCACTTTAACTTTTCCATTTTTCCATTACAGGGTAATGAAAAGTCAGTGCCTGAAGCACGACAAGAAATTATTTGGGATAATAAAGCACTGTTTCAATTTGATCCTCCTATAAATAAATGTAAACTAGAAGTTCAGATAATTATTCATTTATAAAGTGTTGCAAATTAATTACCGGATGTATTTACTGATACTAAAGGTATAGTAAAAACATATATTCCTGATCTTAATGCTCCAACAAGGATTGAAATTCCTAAAAGACAAATTGTCAAAACATCAATAGGTGAGTCTAATACACGCCTGAAGCGTAGAAGACTTATTGGTGCAAAAGACAAAATTCTCCGAAAGAAAATGATACAAAATGAATTTGATGTTCTTGAAAAACCCATACCCACAATACATGCTATAAGTATAATTGATGCTCTTCAATATGTCAAATCTTCTATTCCAAAATCTCCTGAACATGGACATCCTGAAGAGGTGTTTCATGAAATATTTTTTCTTAAAGAGGAACAAGTACCTAAAAATAATGAGATCTCAATACATTTCATGAGTACTAGAGAAATTCTAGATAGAAATAAAAATGTTGTCAACAACATATTTTCATATAAAATTGCCTTTAACATTACCAGAAGTAATAAAGAAAGTGAGTCAAAAACCGTCGAAGAATGTCAATGTAAAAATGGTTGGCCAAAATGGAAAGCAGCTATTGAATCTGAATTAAACTCGTTAGTAAAACGAGAGGTATTTAGACCTGTTGTCAAAACACCAAAGGGTGTTATACTTGTTGAATATAAGTAATGTATTTGTACGAAAACGTAATGAGAAAAATGAAATTGTGCGGTATAAAGTATGACTTGTTGCACAAAATTTCCTACAAAAACTTGGGGTAGATTATGAGGAAATATATTCTCCTATTATGGATGCAATCACATTCAGATTTTTGATTAGTCTAGTTGCTACAAAAGGATTAGATATGCGGTTGATGGATGTGATCACTGTATATTTATATGGATCCTTAGAACATGACATATATATGAAAATTTCTGAAAGATATAAAATGCCTTAAACATCTGCAAATACATTTAGAAGTATGTACTCTATCAAACTTCAAAAATCTTTATATGGGTTAAAGAAATCTGGACGCATGTAGTATAATCGCCTAAACGAATATATATTAAAAGAATGATTTAAGAATAATCAAATATGCCCATATGTTTTTATTAAGAAATTAGAATCCAGATTTGTCATTATTGCGGTTCATATTGATGATTTAAATATTGTGGGAACTCCTGAAAAGATTTCAAGAACCGCTATATATTTAAAAAATGAATTTGAAATGAAAGATCTTAGCAAAACAAAATTTTGTCTCGGCCTACAGCTCGAGCATTTCCCAAATTAAATTTTTATTTATCAATCCATGTATACAGAGAAAGTCTTGAAACACTTTTATATGGACAAAGCACATCTCCTGAGTACTCTAATGGTTGTTCGATCACTTGATGTGAAGAATGATTCATTCCGTCCTTATGAAGACAATGAATAAATTCTTGGTTCTGAAATATCATATCTTAGTGCAATTGGAGCTTTGATATATCTTGCAAATTGCACTCGGCCTGATATTATATTCTCAGTTAATCTGCTTGCAAGATATAGTTATACACAAACTCGAAGGCATTGGAATGGTATTAAACATGTCTTTCGTTACTTTCATGGTACGGTTAATATGAGATTATTTTATCAACATGGATCAAGTCCACAATTGATTGAGTATGGAGATGCAGGTTACCTTTCAGATCCACATAGAGGTAGATCTCAAACTGGATATTTATTTATTTATGGAGATACTGTCATATCATGGAGATCTGTCAAGCAGACACTATCTGCCACATCTTCAAATCACTCAAAGATTATTGCAATTCATGAAGCAAGTCGAGAGTGTATTTGGCTGAGATCAGTGATTCAATATATCAAAAAAAGTGTGGGTTTTCAATGATCAATGATAGCCCAACAATTTTATATGAAGATAATACTACTTGTATTACTCAAATCAGATGATAATATATCAAAAGTGACAGAACCAAACATATTTCACTTAAATTATTTTTTTATACTCACGAACTTCAAGAGAAATATGAAATTGATGTCAAGCAGATACAATCAAGTGATAATCTGGAGATTTATTCACAAATGCATTACCAACTGCAACATTCAAAAAAATTGTGCAAAACATTGGAATGCGAAAACTCAAAAATTTATTTTCATGCACTTTTTAGGGGAGTAAATGTTTTGAATATTTATACTGATTGGACTCTTTTTGCTTAACTTAGATTTTGTCCTATTGAGTTTTCTTTGCAATGTTTTAATGAGGCAATCTTAAATCACTTGGCAGTATATAAAAATACTGTATTTTTTTTCCTTCGCCATTGATTTTTCTTCCCACTAGATTTTTCCTTGGCACGGTTTTAACAAAACAGATTCTTTATGGATGGTCATTCAAGAGGGAGTGTTACAATTATAGAGGGGAGGGGCATGAATGATCCCCTCCCTTATAATTCATGTGAATGAGGGCCCCATCTTTCTCTTCTTGTCCCCCTTATATTATTAGTGAATGACCATCGTAAATGGTTACTCTTCCCCCTTCGAGTCCTCAAACTCTCTATATAAAAAGAGTTTGAGAACGCTTATATGTACACAGAGAAAATTAAATACGAAGAAAGAAAAGAAAAGAAAGAAATAAAGGAAAAGAGAAAATTTAGTTCTTAAGTAATAAAAATTCTAAATATCTCATCTTATAATAGTAGTTTTTATTTGAGTTTTATAACAAATAATATATTTTCACAAAAAAATTGATAATTTTGTGAGTATTGAATAGAAGTGCATTTTGAAATTTTATTAGAAAATTCAGAACAAATAAATTATTTAAAATAAATCTACAACATAATTCATGTACTTATTTATTACAATAATAAAAATTCTTTTAATTTATAATTAGAATAAAAAATGATAAATTTCCTATATATAGAAAAATAAATAGATAAAAAAATTATAAATTTCGACAAATAACTTTCCATTGTATTTTGGGATTTAAATTATTTTTTAGAATAATAATATCTTTTAAAAAAGTGAAATTTTTTTTAGAGGTATAAAGTAATTTCGACCAACAACTTTTCAATATATTTTAAGATTTAAAATTTATTTATGATAGAATTTCTAATTACTCATAATATTATTTTTATTAATATATTCATAACCATTACTCAATTATTGGTAAGATCCACATACACCCTTTAATCAAATTTCAAAAAGTCAAAAATATCTTATTCCATCTCCCTATCTAGACATATATATATTTTTTATAAACTATTACATCTTATATTAATTCAAAAAATCTTATTACTACTTGTATCTTATATGAAATGTGTATATAAACTGGACCTTAATATTTTCTTTCCTTTTGTTCATTAGTGGCTATTTTGAAGTTTTTTTTTTTTGGCATCTTGCCTTCTGTATATATATCATATTGTTATAATCAAATAATGTAAGGGGAGCAATGAATGATCTCCTATGCCCCATATCTTATGCCCCATCCCCACATGCACCTCCATTTTTCTCTCCGCACTTCACTCGTAGCTGTCCCCCTTCCTCTGCATTATTAAATAATCATCCAACACTGATTTTCCTATATATATGAGGGATTATCAGATTAGTTTATACGAGTAAGGAAGAAAAGATTAAGAAGAACGAAAGAAAAGAAAGTAAGAAAGAGATGAGAGAAAGTAAGAGAGAAAATTCAATTTTTGAATAATAAATAATTTTAAATATTTTCTTTTATATTTCTCTTGCAATAGTAGTAAATTTTTTTTAGTTTTATAACACGTTATCAGCACGAAATTCTATCAATACTGAAGCTAATGGTCTTCTACTTCAAGTAAGTTTTTCAGTATATTATTTGCAGTCCTCGAGATGAATATTAAAGGTAATATTGTTGAATATTACTTGATAAAATTATACTTTTATTCCGATAATTATATGAATATATTTCTTAGATCCACAGATTTATTTTTGTGATTTATATATATAGAAAATGTCAAATATTATAAAATTGAGATTTATTATTATTGACATTTTTGAAAAAAATTATTTATCCAAAATCCTTGATGAGATCCATTTGGATATGATGAAATTGAGATATACAATCAAAGAAGAAAATTATGTGTCCCTGCAGGACCGTGCTGTGTATCTCACGGTGAAAAAATTTCCTTACTTTATGAAATGATTTAAGGGAGATATATAAACACCAGAAGATGTGAAGTTGCAAGATTTTAAGAGTAGTAGTGAATATAACTCTGCATTTTTTAAAATCAGCTCAATATTAAAATTATGCAGTGAGAATGTCATTGATGATGATATTTTTAAAAGAATACATATATTATTTTTCATACCTCAAATATGCTCATGCACCAATAATATTGAGAGCAAAAGTTCAATAAATATTCTGCACTTTTGTTTTGTCTTCTAATGATTGAGCTAAATAATTAATTTTTTATTAATAAATTATCAATTACGTTCTATTAATGATATTGGATTACACAATTCCTAGAAGTGAACGGTGCATCCTTTCAAAGGAATAAAAGGCGTAAACGTAGTAGAAAAACTATAAAATGTTGATTTCAAAAGCGACAACACTAAAGATGATAATAATATACTGTATCACCTGAAGTGATCATACTAAAAGAAAGGTAAAGGCCCTTAGAATAATTCTTCATAGAAATATAAAAATGTTTGTCATGGATGTGGTATGACTGAACAGTGGCCACGTACTTATTGTATGGCCAAACCCTTGATTTACTTATATTAAGTTTTTATACATTATAGTAAAACTTTATCATGTTTTGAAATAACAAAAAGTCGGTGCCTGAAGCACGACAAGAAATTACTTGAGATAATAAAGGCCTGCCTAAATTTGATCCTCTTAAAAATGATTGAACCAGAAGTTCAAAGGGTTATATATTTGCAAAGTGTTGTAAATCAATTACTGAATGTATTTACCAATACTAAATGTGTTGTAAAATCATATATTACTGCTGTTAATGCTTAAGTAAGAATTGAAGTCCCTAAAGGACAAGTTGTTAAAACAACAATAGATAAGTCTAAGACACACCTAAAATGTTGAAGACTTATTGGTGCAAAAGAAAAGAAATCGGTGCTCCTGAAGAGACTGTACCCACAAAACAAATAATAAGATCTATCCGAGTATTTTATATAAAATACAAACTTCATAAAGAGGAATTCTTGAATAGTACAAACCTCCTGAAGAGGAACTCCTAAATAGTATAAACCTCCTAAAAAGAAACTCCTAAAGAGTATAATTCTCTTGAAAAGAAAATTCCTGAAGAGATTTTCATGAAATTTTTTCCCCTGAAAAGGAACAAATACTTGAAAATAATGAGATCTCAATACATTTCATGAGTACTGGAAAAATTATGGATAGAAATAAAACTGTTGTCGACAACATATTTTCATATATGATGGCCCTTGACATTACTAGAAGTAATGAAGAAAGTGAGTCAAGAACTATTGAAGAATGTCGACGTAGAAATGATTGGCCAAGATGGAAAATAGCTATTGAAGCTGAATTAAACTCGCTAGTGAAAGATATATCTCTGCTCCTATCATGGTATTTATAGTCTCAGGAGAAAATATGAGTGGTTGAGATATAAAAGATTCATGGTTCAAATATAGGATATTAGAATTTATATCAGACATAATATCGTTCTTGATGAACAACAACTGGATTTATGGACAATGTGAGATTCTTTTTTTTTTTTTGGAGTAAACCAATGGTAAAATGGTTATATTTAAATAGCAACCTAAAGCATTCAAATCTCTTCAAGATTTCGTTTGTCAACAATGTCAAGCGGATTTGATTTTTCGCCAAACCAATAAAATTAGACCTCCAACTTTTACAGCTTTTATCATATATGGATGGTTTCCAATGCTCTTTCCGCCGTACATAAACAAATTCTCCTTAATAATGCCGAATGAGGGGGACAAAATTTTATATGAGAATATTATCATATTTTCTCTAATGCATTATTTAGATGGAAATCATGTTTGAATTATTAACCTGTTATATATGCTGAAATCATATTTACTTATTATTTGAAACACTAACGCATATTATCAGGGGAAGTTTAAGTATTATTGCAGGTATCAGATTTCTACCAAGTCTATCAATCAGATTTTAAATTTTTATTTTGTTGCTTTAACTCTACAATTTTGTTATTAGAGTCTTGAACGAGTCATTGAAGTATAAAAACCTTCTGGTTAAACTCCCAAATCTCATGATTTTTAGATTGTAACTGGTCGGAAAATCTGACAATAGATAAGAAGTATCGAGTTCCAAAGGTCACCAGCTCATATACGACTTTATATTATTAGCCAGATCATTCGCTTGCTATAACATGACACCCACGGAAGATGCATGAACAACTTGTAAATGAGGTGAAGGATGCCTCATATATTGATCGTGAGGAATATTGAAAGGAAACTGATGAGCCATTAAAAATTTGTAAAATAAGAATGCAAATGCAGATGAATTATAGATATGAGAAGAATATTTGATGCGAATTAAATGAAACTAAAAATGATTCTTATAGAAATAAAAATAAAAATAAGACAAACCATCATCTTTTCAAATCTCAAATCAAAGTATTACATCTTCAAATCACTCATATATTATTGCAGTTCATGAAGCAAGTAGAAAGTGTATTTGGCTGAGATCAATGACTCAACATATATAGGAAAAATATGATCTTTCATGATCAGTGATAGCCCAACAATTTCATATGAAAATAATACTGCTTGTATTACTCAAATCAGAAGATGATATATCAGAAATACGATCAAGTGATAATCTGACAGAATTATTCAAGAAGGCATTACCAACTGCGACATTCAAGAAAATTGTGCAGATCATTGGAATGTAAAGAATTAAAGATCTATCGTTATACACTTTTCAGGGAGAGTAAATGTCTTGAAAATTTGTGCTGATTGTACTATTTTTCCTTCGCTAAGGTTTTGTTCTACTGGATTTTCCTTTGCAAGGTTTTAATGAGGCAATCTTAAAGCAATTGGAGATACATAAGAATACTGTACTTTTTTTCCTTCGTCATTGGTTTTTTTTCCTACTGGATTTTTTTTTGGCAAGGTTTTAACCAGGCAGATTCTTTATGGGTGGTCATTCAATGGGGATTGTTGTAATCAAATAATGCAATGGGGCAATGAATGACCTCTCATGCCCCATGTCTTATGCCCCATCCCCACATGCACCTCCAATTTTCTCTATGCACTTCACTCGTAGCTGTCCCCCCTCTTCTGCATTATTGAATAATCATCTAGCACTGATTTTCCTATATATATATATGAGGGATTATCAGATTAGTTTATACGAGTAAGGAAGAAAAGATTAAGGAGAACTAAAAAAAAAAAAAAAAGAAAGAGATGAGAGAAAAGAAGAGAGAAAATTCAGTTATTGAATAATAAAGAGTTTTAAATATTTTCTTTTATATTTCTCTTGCAATAATAGTAGTTTCCTTTTTAGTTTTATAACACATATGAACATTAGTATTGTTGATTTTTTTTTTTCAAAATTTGGTAGAAAGTATAAATTTATAGAAATATAATATCTAAAGTAATTTTACAAATGAATGATTACTATTTAAAAGTTAAACTCTCGTTTGTTTTCAGAGATGAAATGAGATAAAAATTAAAAAAATAATAAAATATTATTATAAAATATTTTTTTAATATTAATTTTATATAAGGATTTGAAAAAGTAGTCTTAGAATTTGCAAAAATTAAAATTTTATTATATTTTATATGAGAATTTAAAAAAGTGTAATTATGAATTTGAAATAAGTTTGAGAGTTTTGATTTCATCTTTCAAAACAATCAGCTCTTAAAATATAAAAGTATTTATATTTTATTTTTTCTACTTTATTTTTTTTAATTTTTCATCAAATATGATGAAAGTTTTTTTAATGAGTCTAATGTAAGATTATTTTAAATATTATATTTTCATTAAACTTATTCTTTTTATCAAATTAAAAAAAATGATGAGTCCAATTTGCTCTAATTAGTTATTTTGCTCAAAAATTAAAAGAAATTGAATGATTTATCAGGTATGGTTTCTTTTCAGAGATAAAATTGAGATAAATTAAGATTAAAATAAAAAGTTAACAAAATATAATAATTAGAAAAGATAAAATAAATTAAAAATAAGTGTTACATCTCAAACCAGACCTATTTAGTTATCTTGCTCAAAAAGAAAAGAATTTGAATGATTTATTTAAGAATAATGCTTATACTGCGTTTCATCGTTTCATTTGGTGAAGACTAAAGACCCAGCAAACTTGAACAAAAAGAAAGCCAGCGGACGATCCTCGCCTACGAAGAACTCGCCCCTTCGCCCCTTCGCCCCCTGCGCCCTCTCCTCGGCCCATCGACGTCGCCGTGGTCCGGTTGTGTTTTTACTCGGATAATCCAGCGGACGAAGAACCCAGTAAATCCCTTTCTCCCCCCTTTCGCATTTTTCATATTTATCGTGGTTCTGTGTGTTTGGTTCTTGAAAAATTGCTTGTAGGGTTCTGAAAATTCTTATTGTAATTCTTGTTTGGTTCTTAAAAATCATACGAATTTGTGACTTTGTAAATTTGGGATAAGATCTTCATGTATTTTGTTAAGTTTTCTGGTTTTGATTGTGCACTCTATCTGTTTGTAAAAATTCGTGAATGGCTTCCATATGGTAATTTTGGCCATTGTTGAACCTTAGAACTTCTCATGCATCACATTCGTGAATGGTGTCGATGGCGGAGGAAAAGGGAAAGAAAACAAACCTTCCGTCGATGGTGGAGTAGATTGGGTTGTGGTGGTCGGAAGAACGATGGTGCCGATTTGGTCGGGGGGGCGCGGCTTGGCAGAGGCGCGAGACTGAGAAATTTCAATTTCTGTGTTAATCGTGTTTTGCTTTAGGTTGAAGAAGAGGGCAATCCAGTCATTTCTCAAATAAAATGGGGGACCTTTTAGTCATTTTGCATCTTGTACGGTAATTAAGTCCTTTAAAGAGGACTGTATATAAGCAGTACTCGGAAAAGCTAAACGCTCAAACTCGTCTTGCTTTCCCTTGTAATAGCAGTCTGTATTCAGTGGATTTGCTTTTGCTCCGCTATTGGATTTCCGTTGAATTTCAGTGAACTCACCCCAGGTAATCTTATTCCTCTTCTTCCACATCGTTTTTCTTCTTCTTCAGCCTTAGTTCCGAGATTTCGATCTTTTCTTTTGCCGTTTGCTCTCGAAAGTTTCCGATTTACGATTAGGTCAACCTTCTAGATACATACGAATCTTAAAGAGAACTGTGCAAATAACTCCCATTGGACTTGCTGTAGTGATACCGATCATTTCAGGTGATTAACTTAAAGTTTATGCCGATTGCATAGGTTGCACTTGAACTTACGGCTAACTTGGGAGAAAATATGAATTCTGGGTTTTGATCTGGGAAGCTGGAGGGCTTATTTTGATAGATACTTAGATAGTTCTTGATTTTGGCTTGTAAACAAGGAAACAATCTGAACCAAGTGCATACACACGTACGAATATAAACATGCCAGACTTTACCCGTCTGCATTCGCTCAACCAAACTTATCCACACCGTTCCTTTCTCTAAAAATATGGAGAGAGAAATTGAACAGCTCCCTCTTTATTCTATCCATCTTCAAAACAAATCTAGGGTTCTGAGGCTTCGTTCTCTCTTCAGGTAAGTAGCGCGCCTTCCATCTTTCTGTGCGTTAGGGTTTATTCCCTGGGGATTTTTCGCCTCTTCACCTTTTCTTTATTTTTTCAATTGAATTTGAGTTCATCATTGAATCATTCTGTCACCGAAATGCAAAAGTGATGAAGTTTTTGGATCTAGTTTTCTCTTTCCTGGAAAATCTTGCAATTAAAGCGCAGGTATTTTTTGGAAAATTAGAATATAATTTCCATCATATGGTTGCTTAGGAGATTTAAGGGGTAGATTGTAGGGTTTCTTTATTTGGGTGAAATGCAACAAAAAAACCTACTCAGTTGAAGCAATACAACTAATTTGGCTTGTGTAGGGTGAGTTATCTTTTGTTGCTGGGTAGACAGGAAAAAAATGTAAAACTTTTTATCTTTTTTTTTATTCTACTTACATATTTTTTAGTTATTAATTTCCTTGCTGTATAAGGTGGGATAAGTATTTTCCGCTTCTGATCAGCAGGTGAGGTTGAAGTTTTGAGATGTCTAGCTCGGCAGTAGATGTTCCTCCCAAGGGTGGATTTAGTTTTGATCTCTGCAGAAGAAATGATATGCTTGCTAAGAAGGGGGTTCAGCCACCATCTTTTCTGAAAACAGGAACTACAATTGTTGGTTTAATTTTCCAGGTAGGACTGTTTGATGTACAATAGAAAGTTGGGATGATATCTGATTGACATAAATATATATTTTTGATAGATCAGCTAATGTCTTATTTAGTTGTTCTTTTCTCAATTATGTTGTTTTAGTTTTTCATATTATACTTGAAAATGTAGGTAATGGTTTACAGGTTGTCATATTTGGATTCTCAAAATGAATGTTTATAAATTGATATTAATTGGTTGGCAACTCTGGTCATGTAGATCAATGAACCAAATCAGTGGTTAACGTAGGTTTTTTTTTTTTTAATATAATATATATATATGTTATTGTAGTGATTAGATTTAATCTCTCTCATGAGAATTTAAACTGCAAGTTTTGTCATTGGCAATTTGCAGTATCAAATTTTCAATTCTTACTATTTCTTACTTCCTCAAGCTTTTCTTAAATAGGCACCCCCTTTGTATACCCTCAGTGTACTTGGGTTATGGCCCTAGCACCTGTAATATACAAGGTATCTTGACCTATAAAACAAAATGAGCGTCAGAACAAATGTTGAATTACAGAAATTCTGTTCTAATGGTACAATTCGAAAGATCTGGCTATTGAAAACCCTCTTTTAGGGAAAAAGCACGGTGAATCAGTGGACTATCTATTATTACATTGTGAGGTGGCAAGAATATTGTGGAATGGGATATTCAGTAGAGTGGATGTTGCGTGGGTTATGCTACCTAAGGTTGTAGATTTGCTAGCATGTTTTTTGATAAGTATTCAAGGATGCCCACAAATGGTAGCAGCATGGAAGATGATCCCATTGTGCTTGATGTGGTGTATTTGGTCAGAAAGGAATGCGCGATGCTTTGAGGATAAAGAACGAACAATGGTGGAGCTTGAGAATTATTTCCTGCATATTTTACTTCTTTGGTTTTCAGCCATTGTTCCTAATGGAAGCACTGTGCATGATTTCTTTTCATTGATGTAGAGCTCTCACAATGTATTTAGGCATTTGCGTTTGTATGCTCCCCATGGACTTGGGCTATGCCTACTTATATTCATATCAATAAAATTTCTTATTACTTATCAAAAAGAAAACCCTCTTTTAGGCTATAGAGAATTAGTTAACATCGCGTGTAGATTGCCTATAAGAAGTCTGATAAACTTGAACACATTCATTTTACATAACCATGGGAATGGCCACATTACTTTTTTCTTTCTTTGAATCATTGAGAATTAGTTGGAACCAGTATTACAGTAAACCAAATAAAAACTGACAATGTGACTTATTTGAGAGACCTTTTAAAGATCCGCCTCGTCCACCTGCACCTGCTCAACAGAATTAGTGGACACCTATCATCCATATTCATGTATTCAAACTCTGCTATATAGTTCATTGTTTGTTGGTTTTATCTAGTTCATACTGTCTGAGATTCCTTCCAGGATTCATATACTCATATTTACTCCTGTTTAACATTTTACTCAGGATGGTGTCATTCTTGGAGCCGATACAAGAGCCACTGAAGGACCCATTGTTGCTGATAAGAACTGTGAAAAGATTCATTATATGGCACCAAACATATATTGTTGTGGAGCAGGAACTGCTGCTGATACAGAGGCAGTGACAGGTATTTGTTAGGTCTTAAGTTCAATGTGATGATGTTGTTGCACTTCTATTCTTTATGATTTCATAATAGCTGCTAATATAAAATTGTTTTATCATCTTCGTGGGAGCACAACTAATGTACTGCTTTGGTTTTTATATACTTTAGATATGGTCAGCTCTCAGCTGCAACTGCACCGGTACCATACTGGTCGAGAATCTAGGGTTGTCACAGCACTGACCCTTCTGAAGAAACACCTTTTCAAGTTAAGTTTCATTTGTTTCCAACATATTTCAACATATCTTTATATAACCAACATATGATTCCAACTACTCAAATATCTTCTCCAGCTACCAAGGTCATGTGCAAGCTGCTTTAGTTCTTGGTGGAGTAGATATTACTGGACCTCATCTGCATACTGTGAGTTTGTTTCAATAATTAAAATGGGATGTAACTTATCTGTTTTTTTTTTTCTTTCTTCTGGCTTGCATAATTAGCTGCTTTCTTACAGTTACAACCACTTCTTTGCAGATATATCCCCATGGATCAACTGACACGCTGCCATTTGCAACAATGGGATCTGGTTCACTTGCTGCTATGTCCGTGTTCGAGTCCAACTACAAAGAAGGCCTGACTGTAAGTTAGTATGTTATTAGGTGTAAAGGTTTTTTTATAAGTTGACTAGGAGCCTAGCATTATGATTTGGTGATAATGATTTATATGCAACTTTCATACATTTTACACACCATAGTCATCTATTATGATGATTAGATTATCTTTCTATCTTCAAATTCGATTTATGTGCTGTGAAGGTTGTATATGTTACAACCGTACTTATCAAAAAAACGTTGTATATGTTACAACCGTCTGGATTTTTATTTTTATTTTGTATTTTCCTTCCTGCCTTGTTTTTCAGTTTTAGGGTCTAATGGTCTTTTGGATCATGAATTTCTGATGCCTTTTCCAGTTTTCTAGAATGTATTTAGGTGATTTCTTTTGTATACTTCCCGTGTACAAGGACTTTGCATACATTCTTCTATATTAAAATTACATATTACTTATCAAATATATATATATATATATATTACAACTGTCAAGGTGGTTAATGTAGTGTATCTTACAATTAGTAACCTGTGCCCCTGCATGGTTTATCAAGGGGTGCTACGTAGTGACTTGTGGAAGACATGCATGGTTTATCAAGACCTGCTATCTGCCTCAACATTCTTGACTGAATCTTAAATGCTTATCTTTCTCTTGATTCGTTTTTTATATTCTTCATGTGGCACAGAGGGAGGAAGGAGTAAATCTTGTTGTTAAAGCTATATGCTCTGGTATATTTAACGATTTGGGGAGTGGAAGCAACGTTGATGTTTGTGTGATAACCAAGGTTTGTTTTTCCTTGGAAAGGTTTTTTTTTTTTCTTTTTCCCTGGAACAAGTAATTCTTAATCTAATTCTGATGAAAGCTCCACATCTTGAATTGCTGTTACAGGGCCACAAGGAGTACCTTAGAAACCATCTGTTGCCAAATCCGCGTACCTTTGTCAATCCGAAAGGCTTTGATTTTCCTAAGAAAACTGGTCAGTGACATACTTCCAAACTTGATTTATTATACAGACATAACAACGTCCCTAGCTTACAATTCTTTTGCTTGATTTGAAGGCTGGTTGGCCTTATTTATCAGAAAGCTGAAAAATAATACTGTTAAAGTAGCATGCGTTACCTTTTTTTATAGCATATGAGTAATGCCTTTAGAGAATGTTCACCTTAAACTCTTAGCTAGAAGCGTTATTTCAAAATTTATTTTGTTTTGTTTCCATTCCTATGTTGAACTAAATGTTGAAGTGGATTCAGCCCCTTGTATTTTGCGCCTGTTTCAAAAACATGATGCTTTTCTCTTCTTGAAATCAGTCTTAGATTGTATGACTGACTATACTGTGTTACTGTGATTACAGAAGTTCTCTTAACAAAGATTACTCCACTGAAGGAGAAGGTGGTAGTGATCGAAGGAGGAGATGCAATGGAAGAGTGAAAACCATCATACGGTCAGCACGACAGGGTTGAGTTGTTTTTGCAACTTTCATTTATAAACTTTGTATTAAGTGGGATGCTGATATAGTTTTCATTTTCCAGTATCAAAATCTCAATGTCCAGACATTCACTTCTCATGGATTTGGTGAATTGTTTCCAAATTCACATGGGGCTGGCTAGAATAGTGTTCGTTTAATTTGGCGTTCAATCTTGCTTGCTTAAGTTATGCCTCGATCATTTTCGGACATTATATGAGATAATTTGATTTGATTTGATTTGAAATTAGAGTTAAAAGTTGAATAAAATCTTGTTAAAATATATATTTTTACTATATTTTTGTTTAGCAATTTATAAAAGTTGAATTATTTATTTTATTTTGTGATTTAAAAAAAAAAAAAGATTAAATGAAATGAGTTTAGAGTTGGAAATGAAAAAGAACGGCGTTTATACTTAGAAATGTAAATCTAGTGGAAGGTTTTTTGGATGATGTTTTTGATGAGATTTGAATGGCATGAGGACAGCATAATTTATTTTTATGATTTCACCACTCACCAGTTAGGGTTTCATTGATAAAGCAATGATAACCAATGCCTGGCTTGTCGGAGAAACAGATGTCCATGTGATTCCCATATTCCTATGACACTTCGATATGTATTTTGGAATTTGGAAGGAGACCAACTTCTCATAGCCAGAGGGCCTCTCGCGCCCATTAAAACTTTAAAAGAGAGTCCCAGACAATTAAGGCATTCTTCCTAAATCACTGCATAACTACCCTTCGATTCTAGATTTGATGGTCGTCCAACTGTCAAAATTCAGAGTCCCAAAAATATGAAGATATTAGTTAGTTATTATCTAAACTCTTAAGGCTAGATTTGATTTAAAAAAATTCTCAAATATTTTTAAATACTTTCTATTACTATTTATTATTTTATTATTACTTTTCACTTATTTTTATTACTATTTAATATTTTATTATTACTTTTTACTTATTTTTTATTATTATTCACAAACACTCACAAACACTTGATATCCAAATGTAACCTAAGTCATATAGTAGAAGAGAGTCCAGAGATAGATCAACATAATAGGTTTTACAATATTTATTTGATCAATAAATACTGTGGAGTTTATTTTATAGAAGGTAATAAGGTATCATCCCAGCCAAGCCCAAGAAAGACAAAACATATATAATACACAAATAACTAGTATTCAGAAACAGATAAAAGTAAGCAACATATCTTTTACTACGTTTTGTGGATATTCTTCCTTCGTGGATCTATATGCCAAGAAAACTTGTGGAGTTTTGAGTTGGGCTAAATTTAGGGGCTCAAATAGGTGTCATAGGCCCATACATCCAAGCCCAAGAAAGAGCCCACATATGAAATGCTGCATACGTAAGGTATCCAAGATTCCAAAGCATCTAACTTCGGTCCATTTAGATTGAGAATTGATGTGAACTAATCTCATTTTATATCATTTTATTTAATTGTTGTAATTTTTAAAAAATATATAAAAAATCATCTAAGTTTTTATTTTAAAATAATAATAAATATTATAATAATATTTTATATAATCTTTATATTAAGTTTATACTATTTTTTTTTTATATATATTGTAGAAATTTTTTTTCAAACTTTAGATCTTTATTTAAAAAATTAAAAATTATGCGAATCAAACCGCACCAACTTTGGCAAACTTACACCATCTTAACTTACGCAGCAGGAAAGCAATTTTTTATTTATTTTTGGATAGAAAGCAGGAAAGCAATTTTATCTATCGAATAACGTGTCTTCAGTATGGACACGAAACGTTACCGTGTCGTCTTTGCTCTCTCGTTTATTGCAATAATAATTGCTAAATTCACCATTTTTTTTTGTTTTGTTTCCATTCTACTACTCCACTCCAGCTGGTAGTAGTCTCCGACTCCCTCTGTCAAGGCACAGCTCCAAGTTGTTAATCTTACCCGTATCGGCCATGTCATACGACTACCTCTTCAAGTACATCATCATCGGCGACACAGGTTTTTTACTATAGTTCTTTTCTTTCAACAATAATAATGATAAAAGCCTAACTCAGATTTTGTTTCTAATTTTTAGTTTTCGTTTATTCTGTCGTTTTGGTGATAATTTGTGGAGCGTGGGCATCATTGGGTGGGGTGCAGGTGTAGGGAAATCATGCCTGCTCTTGCAATTCACGGACAAGAGGTTTCAGCCCGTGCACGATCTCACCATTGGTGTAGAGTTCGGAGCTCGCATGGTCACCATCGACGGCCGTCCCATCAAGCTCCAGATTTGGGACACCGTAAGTCCCCCTTTTTTTCCCCTCTAATTACTTTATTTTTCGATGTATTAGAATATCGCATTTTAATCTATTTATTTACTTTGCTTGCAAAGCGGAAAGTTAGAGAATCATGTATCATAAATTAAATTTAGCGGCACTTAGAAAATACTGCTACGTTTACAAATAGAGGCATTTTAAGCTGGAAAGATATATTTATCATTAAAAAAAAAAAGTTGGTTCTTTGATGAGATTAACTATTTTGAGAGGTTGATTCCTCTTGGTGGTATGCTGATGCTCCCTCTAGCTCTAAGGCTCGAATCCTCTTTGATGCAAACAATTTTTAGAAGCCATCAGACTAGGGAATTTTCCACCTTGAATTAGCCGAGGTGCACTTGCTGAAAACTCCTTATTGAGGGCCTGTGCGCCATTGGGGATTAGTCGGGACGCTGTCCTCAGGCACCCCGTGCCAATAAAAAAGGGGGGAAGGAATAAGCATTTCATTGAAATAGTGTTAAAATTATTCTCTACCTCCTACTTCATACTGGAGGATGACATTTGTTTTCCTAGTTCATTTGGAGGTTGCTCCAGAATTATGTTATGTGGTCCTTATGTCTTGTCCCTGAATGTAAAAGATTTGATAAATGCATACACGCGTTAGATAGATTATAGATTCTAGATAGGCGACATAAAGTGTAGTTTCTGTTTTGTTTTTGGTAAGTAGTGTAGTTTCTGATGTGCCTAATTGATAGGCTGTGCTCTCTTTGTAATTCGCTTTGCCACCCTCTTGATTAATAATACTTTTTACCTATAAAAAAAAAGAGTAGTGTAGTTTATGTTATGTTTTTTTTTTTTTTATCGGTAATCAAAGTATTTTATAAATAAGAGTAGGAAATTTTATTCATAAGAGTAGTCAACGCCCAAGTATTTTGTTTTCCTAGTTCACTTGTTTATGTTATGTTACAATTCCATATGTTTAATTAACGACTTAAAACTTATTTGATTAATGCCTCTACCTTAGTGGTGTATAGATTATAGTCATAAGCTGAGGGTTTGGTCTTTTTCAGGCTGGCCAAGAATCTTTCCGGTCCATCACCAGATCTTACTACAGAGGAGCAGCTGGAGCACTTCTGGTATATGACATAACCAGGTGTGTCCATGCACACTTGTGTGTGTGTGTGTGTGAGAGAGAGAGACAGAGAGAGAACTTCTGTATTTGTCCTGCCCCCAATGTCCTGTTCTAGCACAGGTTACTTGACAAGTTACAGCTAAACCATTAATTTGTTCTCTTGTCTAGGAGAGAGACATTTAATCATCTAGCAAGCTGGCTAGAGGATGCTCGGCAGCATGCAAATCCCAACATGACAATCATGCTTATTGGGAACAAGAGCGATCTTTCTCATCGGAGAGCTGTTAGCAAAGAGGAAGGGGAACAATTTGCGAAGGAAAATGGGCTTTTATTCTTGGAGGCATCTGCTAGAACAGCTCAAAATGTTGAAGAGGTGATGTAACTCAACAAAAAAAGGCTTCTATTATATAGAGTTATACCATAATTTTTTTTATTACACCGGGTGTCTAGGAACATCATCTCGACTAATCCCGGAAGTGCACCTCGGATAATTCAAGAAGAAAATCTCCTAGTTCGATGACCCTTAGAAATTGTTTGCACTTAGGGAGATTTGAATCTTAGACCTAGGGGAGCATACCCCCAAACCCAAGGCCTTGACCACTTGAGCCAATGCTAGGTTTTTTATACTATAATTTATACTATTTCAAGTTACCTTCATCTTTTTTATGACATTAATGTTATATAGCATGCACCTTTCAGGCTTTCATAAAGACAGCTGCAAAAATCCTTCAGAATATTCAGGAAGGTGTATTCGATGTCTCCAATGAGGTAACTCTAAAGTCATATTCTTGGAGAGGTGGGGGACTTTGGGATATGGGAGTTAGACGTTATCTCAAATTCTTTATTTTTTATATTCTAGTTTTGCATACTCGTACTGTAATTTCTATCACTGCATTACAGAAACTGTAGAAAAGATGATGAATGCAGAACCATCAATTGTTTTAACCGGATGGCTCCGGTGGGAAATCTGCTTAGGCTATTTAGGTTTGATCTTGTGTTTGGAGAGGTATCTAGAATTGTAAAGACATGATTGGATGGGGCACTCTCTGTACAGGACTAGGGAAGAAACAGAAGAAAAAACTTTATCCATTTAAAACCTCCCAAAATTGAGATGATAAGAATTCCTTAATCAGTGCTAGCCTGTTAAGGAGCACATGGATATTATCATATATTGATGCCATTGTGTTAATAACTGCAGTCATCCGGCACATGGATATTATCATATATTGATGCCATTGTGTTAATAACTGCAGTCATCCGGCATCAAGGTTGGGTATGGCCGCCCCCAAGGTCCATCAGGGGCAAGAGATGGAACAATCACTCAGACTGGCGGATGTTGCAGCTAACCATCCCTCATACGGGTAGATGTTGCGGCTAACTGAACCCAAATCCAGCTCCTGTACTTGATCCCGTTGTGCAATTAATTTGTTATTTGCTTTCATCCCACCCATAAACACACCCCTACAACTAGCATGTGACTTGGGGAGAATACTGTATAGAATTGTTTCAGCTGTTCCTGGGACAAACTTGGCAGTTGTGTTAGGAAATCAACTCTTTACAAGCGTTCGAAGATAGCTTTTACAGTAATCAGTTGAACCATGACGAAATTTGTTATGCTATGGGGGTATTTACCGTTCTTTTGTGAATTTTTGGAAAATAAGTGTCCCTTTTTGTTCTATTTTTGTATTTTACTATCCTCTAAGAACCACCAAGAATGGATAAATGATAATTCATATTTCTTCATCCTGGACTTAGTCACTTAGAAGATGGATCGCTCTTATGTTCAATTGGGACTCCTGTAAAACACTTCGCTCTGTGTCTTTGGAGGGTTATACGTTTCTTTTCTCACCTTGGTTGGGGTTAAGCACCGTTTTGTTGCCCTTTATAGGCTGGGCTGACTGACCACTCAGGCCCTGTACGTGGGTGTGGTTTAGAATCTTAGATAAGTTTGTCTTCTTAGACCCTACGCAATGATGGGCCAAGCTTCTTGTTTTCAGTTCACTTTTATTTATTTTTCGTTCTGAAGTCTGAACTAGCACTGCTTCCAGACTTTATATCCAAAATTATTGAGTTTAGAATAGAAAATGCATGAATTTCCCAAGTGCACTATGCCACTATGTACAATACAAAATGCATTGTAGTGTATTGGTATTTCACTGCTGGTTAGGGAAGGAGAAAAAAAAATACTATCATATATTATGCTTCTGAAATAACTTTATTGTAGCATTAAAGAAGTTTCACGTGTAGAGTGGTTCCCATGTTAAGCATTATTCACATTTCAGATGTGCAAGAATGCAAATACAGTGAGGGATCGATAGCATGATCCCATGAAGACCGATTAAGCAACTCTTGGAAGAGAGTACCCCGAGGACATGCCATAAACATCACGATCCATTTTAAGGCAAGTCAATGAGGTTGGATTGACTTGAATGAAGAGGTAGTTTCCAGCAAAAATATCACCAAAATGAGCCTGACTTTCCTTCAATCTCTTCAGCACCTTAGCCCAAGAACATGACACTCCGACTGCAGAGAGCAGTCTAGCTTTTCTTCTCAAGAACTTCCTCAAGTTTGGGACCTTAAGCTTGAACCTCCTCTTTATGGACACCCTTTTGAACCTGCACCAAGCCCTCGATGATCTCAAAACCACTCTTTCTCTTTCTTCATAATCTTCATAGCCACCTTCATTTCCAAGTCTTTGGTAAGGAAACTTGGAGACCGAGGCCAGCTCAGTGAGAGACATGGCAATTCAGACACAAATTAAAAACCCTGATATCTATCTCCGTGGACAAGTTATATCATATGGCCAGCCTTTATTTGTAGTCGGAAACTAAATGTATGAGTAGTTGGGGTTTCCTGAAGTAATGATATCACAGGGAAGGGGTTAGTTTTCAGAAACTGTTGAGTGCATTAAATGTGATAGAGAGAAGCGTGTAATGGGTGGAGCATGATCCCGAGATTATCATCTTTTTGCCTACCTTTTTATTTGTTGACAAATAAGTGACAATTGACAAACCACCCACATTTGATGTGTATGTTGTATTTTTATTATAATTTTTTATTTTATTTTATGGAAAATGATCGACTTATAGGTATTTACATGCATAAATGATAAGAAGGAGATGTTTAAGGCTGGCTTACATCTAGAGATGTAAGAAAGACAGCCACACGTACAGGATTAAACGAGTCGGCAGGAATAGGATGACAATGGTCAAGGGTCCGAAAACCCATAACCATAATTTCCTTTACCAACCACTTCTATGGAACATTGAATTCTTTATGCCAAACACATTAAATACTGTACTCACACACTTGCCTAACAGTTCTTGACCATGCTGATGTTGCCATTTAAGATGACCATCTAGCGGGCACTGCATAATTCATCAACTTTAGAAGGGACCGGGGCATTTGACATTGCAAAAATGAAAAAACTGGTCTCATTTAAGAACGTAACATTTTCTAGCTTAGAATAGTCCCTATTCTGCGTGAAGAAAATATGTGGACCATCCTTTTATTGATAAAAGATATGACAGCAATTAAACAATAAGAATTTCGGGATAATAAAGATTTAAATTTACTATTCTTTTTGGGTTATAAATTATAACAATGGCAGTCTGCCATTCTTATGCACCTGTTTTTCGCGGGAGAAGCTTTTTATACGTATCCAATCCCCGCACCCATGTTCTGCATGCCTCGATAAGAGTTTTCATAGATTGACGGGCGTGGTTGTGGTGCAGATGATCTACTGATTGAAATGTATAGAATGCCAAGTCAAGATAGGTTTGTCATCATAAGTGATAAAAAAACTTACTGTAATAAGCAATATTAGGAAGTTTGAGAATGCCTTAAGGTGGGATGGCTGGGTATCGGAAGTAAAACCCAAGATCGATGCTCCCCTCCTCTAAATGCGAAGAAAGAATTTTGAGCACATACAAGAAATTAGTTGTGGGGTGAGGGAATCATGAATTTCTGTCTATAATACCATGAATACTCATTTTTTCCTACCAAAATTTGGTGTCTTCGGCTATTCGTATCTTTTAATTAAGCGCAAATTTGAATTTGGTGTTAGTGCTTGCCGAGTTACTAACTTACTATCGAAAAAACATAAAAGGAGAATTGATTAAAAAAATTATATATGTACTGCTAAGACATGAGAAAACAGAGGAATATTTGAATGCACATGTAGTGCTCGACAGAATGCATAAGAGAAGAAAGACTTCTTGAAATGCTGTTTTCATTGTTCCATTCTTCCTCTCTATTACAATCAGAGAACACACATGTATTTATACAAGTTCTCAACAGCAGAGTATTACAGAAATAAAAGAGAATATTAATACATTAGACACGCTGGGCTTGTGATCCTTGTGCAGGTGCTTGTCCATTTGTGGCAGGAGCCGTTACTTGTGGTTGTGCAGGAGGGAACACCTGCTCTGTCCGCAGGTTTGTCTTCAAGTTTGTCTTGGTGGTGTGCACCTCTTGGTCCGTACGCTTATTTGTCTCAATATGTACTAATTTATGCGGCGGAAGTTAAACCTGGAAAAGAGGGGACTCTTGGTCTTCCTCTTCAAATTTCCAAGAAGCTGTCAAAGACGGTGTAGCTTCCCGACTTTCATTGAACATATCCCACAATATCACACCTCATCTTGGAATTCTAGCTTTGCTACAACCGAAGAGGCAGAACAATTTAGTAGGAGCTCATACAAATGTCTAGGTTGCATATAAATATCCACCTCTTGCTACTCCAATGCAGTAGCTTATCCTTCTTATTCTTTTATTTGAATGAATAGTATTCTCCTTTCATTCTCCGCATTAGAAGATGTCCTGCTTTTTTTCTTTTTTAGAGAATATCCCTGGAATTGATGTCAAAACGACTGTTGTAACTGATGAGATGGCACTGGAAGAGAGCCTTAGATCACTCTTGTCTAAGATTACTGGAGACCTGCCTGGGAGAGGTAATATAGGTGAGAGGGTTGTGGCTTTAGATATAGAGAAGTCATTCTGCTCAGCTAGTTACGGAATGGTCAAGGAAAGAGTTGCAGTGTTGATACTTGGTGTAGAAAATGATTGCCTTATATTATACACCTTACACACTTCGAGAAAGTGCCCACTTCCCTTGCCAAGTTTCTCGATCTTTCAGATATAACATTTGTTGGTGTCAGCATCAAAAGCAACTTGGCTGATCTTCAACAAGATTATGGGATTCAATGCAGGAATGGGGTTGATCTGGGAGTCTTAGCTGCTGCTGTAGGAGATTCGCCTGGCATAAGTGCATATCCTTTGCCGTGTCTGTTCAAGAGTATTGTTCCTCCAAACAATGCTTTTTGTAAACCTGCTGATGTAGCTTTTGGTGAGTGGGGTACAAGTATGTTAAGTATTAAACAAATTGAGCATGCTAGTTTGGTAGTCCATATGACCTTTAAGATTGTGGAACGATTATGGGAACGCATACACTTTTATTAACAGAATTTCTTGGCTTCAGAAGAACATGTTCCAAAAGTGGAAAAATGGCTTTACTTTCAGTCAAATGTAAACTGCTACCTCTCTGAAAAATTAAAAAAAAACAGAACGGTGAGAGAGCGAGTGCATATTGATACCAAATGAACATGCATAAATACACCACCAAAATTTGATAGAATGCCTAGTCAAAACTACTAAATGTTTGTGCTCATAGATTAAGTAAATTGCTTACATTAGGAGAAACTTCAAAGCTTCATTTTCCAACAAATTGCTAGCAGTAAATTATGATGAGCATATTAATTTGTCAGATTCTTCTTGCACCTTTTCTTCCTTGAAGCAAAACTGCTAGGTCCAATTTCAATGGACATTCTTTTTGTCCTGCTTAGCATAGAAAAGCATAAGTTCCTAACCCAAAAATACCATTGCATGCCAATTGAATATAGATGGTTGAGATGCTAGATGATGAGAAAAACATACCGCATAGAGAGCTCTTCTATCTCCTTGCCACCTTCAGCTGGACCATTGATGATAACGACATACCATCAAATTCAGTAACAAGGGTTTCAGAGAATGAGAGAACAATATTCTGAAAGCCAAAAGACTACTAGTTGAAACGAAAATTGGCTAATTTCAGAAACATTTAGCTCAAAACATGCGTGATGCATCTAGAGGATTTCTATTGATATCTCCCCTCAAGATAAGATGAGAGACGTGGACACAATGAGCACTATCAGAACACAAACTAGTACCATAAGGCTTCCTCCTGAGGCTTGCTGCCTTAAGGAGAGGTGCCCATCTATTGCAATTAGCTAAGAACAGGCGAGCTGCAACTCAGCATATTGAAATTCATGCTTGGTATGAGCTAACTTCCATAACTTGATGATGCCGTGTGTTCATTTAATTTGGATCTTATCATTGTGCCATCCAATCATCTCTCATTGTACCACTGTGCGGGCCAGAATTATTACCCAAATTCCTATATCCATCATGAACACTCATATGATAGTCTTTTCAACAATAGTCAAGTTTGAACCAATAGGACAAACAATCAATTTACCATTTAAGAAAACAGATACGAATGAGTCAATGACCATCCCCAACAGAATAAGTGAACAATTCAATTTACAAAGGAACATAATCTGAGTCAGCATAAGGCAAAACATACCCATTCCATTAACCTTCTCGCTTTCCTGCCCCAACTCCGAGCCACAACACCATCTATCTCCCCCATCATCAAAATCACAGTGTTCTCTCACAGGAGGCGTCCAGAAATCAGGTTCTTCTGAATCAGTGCTCTCGTCAGACAAATTCCTGACTACAGAGATAATCTCATCAACTCCTTTGTCTTTATCCTTCTTCTTTTTCATTTTACCATCCATGGATGGCTTTGGTGCTTTTTGGGGCTTCTGCCCCCTCTTCTCTTCTGATTTTCCATCTGAGGTTAGCTTTTCTGCTTCCTTATCCTCTGTTCATATAAAGTCCATATTTCTCTTAAGAGGTTAACAATTTCAAGCATCTTACGAACGCTCGCTACACAGAACCCTTACAAATTCAGAAATTCAGAGGCAATTTTGAGACACTTTTTTTTTTTTTGATAAAAATTTTGAGACACTTAAATAGTGAATGGATTATCAAAATTGGCTTATTAGAAAAAAAGAAAAACAAAAAGCATAAGAATTGAGGAAAAAAACGAACCTAGTTTGTTGAGGAATCGTTTGCCATTGATGTGCTTCCATATATGTTCCTCGCACTTATTTATGGTGTCTCCTGTTAGCTTACATATCAACTTTGAACTGAAAAGGATCAGCTTACATAAGCATTTTGCTTCTTAAGCTTAGCACATAAAGGCTCAACACAATTAAGTTGAAATTTACTCATAAAAATCTCAAACTCACTATAGGGCGCCCAGAAAACCTAACTAACAACAATTATACACCAATCCGGCTTCAAATATGATTTTGACAGAGGAAAATGTAACTAGAGAAAGAGAGGAGGGAACATTGGGTACCGGGAGAGAGGATCTTGCTTGAACATGTTGAGAGGAGGTTTGTTTTGGGAGATAGCGAAGTCGATGAGACCCAAACGACACCGTTTGGACTGAGAGTAGGAGTCCTTGTCTTTGGCGAGCACTTCGTGGCCAGTCTCCACGCACTTGAAGCGGCCATTCACGAGCTCCGTGAAGGTCGGTGCGGCCAGCAGGTTGTTCCCTTCCTTGTTCGACGACTTCTCTTCACTCGTCGCCATTGCTACGGTGACAGATAGCCTAGTATACTTGTGTCATGTGTGCGCGCGCGCGGGAGAGAGAGCACAGCACACCCTTGTTGGCACGTTAAAACGGCAGCGCACACAAATTATGAAAGAGAAAATATTGAGTGAGGCAAATATTTATCATACTTTCTTTATGTATGTATGTGATGAATGTTAGTTTACTTTATTATTACTTAATTATGAAATAGTAAAAATATTGAGATAATCTACACTTTATTACTGTTTATGTGGGCTAACATAGCTCTATGAAATAACATGTGGCCAATGGTTTGGATTCATTATTTTTTTTTTCGTCTTATAAATGGATTTGGATCGCTAACAATTTTTTTAAAGCGAAGTAAAAACTAAAATAGATAAAGTTTACAGCAATTTTTTGAATATTTAAATAATATTCATAATTAACAATATCTCTCTCCCATTTTGTTCGTACGTTTTGAAATTACAATAATATTATTTATTAATAAGACTACAATATAATCCTCCACTCAACACCGTAAATAAAATTTCTATAATTGTTTGAATACTTCATTTCATTTCATTGTATGCTGGTGAATTAATCCGGATAATTGTTGATCCAACAAGATTCTTTCATATTTTCATGGCTTGTGAAAAACTTGAAAACAAGCAAAGCTCTGTTCAGCCAACAAAGAGTAAACCTTGATAGCTTCCAGTTGTTATTAATTTAATATCTCGTTAATGGTACAACATCTTTCCCCTGATATTACATTTTTAAAGAAGACAGATGAGAATAAAAACCGACGGTCTCGCCGTCGCTGTGCACTTGAAAATGTTCTATCCTATAGATCTGTTCATCATTGTTGCTCCAAAACTTTTGGGAGTAAGCAACAGATTAGAGAGTCAATTAGAAATAACTTTTGGTAATCGACTCTTCCAGTTCTTTGAAGTCCCATGCATCATCTGCTGAATATTCGCCTGCAAAGGTGGGAAAGAAGCGTCATCAAATTCCTAACATATTTTGCACCCACAGCTAAAATTGTGATCATTTTCTTTATAGTGCAATTTTAGTAGTAGTAGTATTATGACTTTCAAATTTGCCACTCATATATTTTAATTTTTTTTTTATTTTTTTTTTTACGAAAATGACTTCAGTATTTTTTTTCTTAGCGGTGAAGGATGTTGATGTGGCGAAGTTAAACCTGGAAAAGAGGTGACTCTTGGTCTTCCTCTTCAAATTTCCATGTAGTTGTCAAAGACGGCGTAGCTTCCCAAATTTCATTGAGCACATCCGACAAATATCAACAATATCGCTACACCCATCTTGGAATTCTAGCTTTGTTACAACCGAAGAGGCAGAGCAATTTACTAGGAGCTCAGACAAATGTCTAAGTTGCATATAAATAGCCACCTCTTGCTAGTCCAATGCAGTAGCTTATCCTTCATATTCTTTATTTGAATGAATAGCATTCTCCTTTCATTCTCCACTTCAGAAGATGTCCTACTCTTTTCCTTCTAATGTCAATGGAGTTGAGGTCAAAACGACTGTCATAACTGATGAGCTGGCGCTGGAAGAGAGCCTTAGATCACTCTTGTCTAACATTAATAGAAGTCGTGGATGGGGAGGCCTTGAGAGAGTTGTGGCTTTAGATATAGAGAAGTCATTCTGCTCAGCTACTCACGGAATGGTCAAGGAAAGAGTTGTAGTGTTGATACTATGTGTACAAAATGATTGCCTTATTATACACCTTACACACTTCGAGAAAGTTCCCACTTCCCTTTCCAAGTTTCTCGATCTTTCAGATATAACATTTGTTGGTTTCAGCATCAAAAGCAACCTGGCTGATCTTCAACGAGATTATGGGATTCAATGCAGGAATGGGGTTGATCTGGGAGTCTTTGCTGCTGCTGTTCAACGTTCGCCGGCCATAAGTGCATATCCTTTGCCTTGTCTGTTCAGGCATATTGTTCCACTTCCTTCAAGGTCGAAAAATACTTATGGTAAACCTGCTGATGTAGCTTTTAGTGAGTGGGGTACAAGTATGCTAAGTGATAAACAAATCGAGCATGCTAGTTTGGTAGTCCATATGACCTTTAAGATTGTGGAACAATTATGGAAATGCATACCCTTTTATTAACAGATTTTCTTGGCTTCAGCTAGCTTTTTAATCGCAATTTGAATAATTTTGGTTCATAGTATGTTGTACACAAGTAAGGAAGAACATGTTCAAAAAGTGGAAAAATGGATTTAATTTGAGTCAAATGTAAACTACTACCTCTCCAAAAGAAACAGAATGGTGAGAGAGAGGGTGCATATTGATACCATATGAACATGCATAAATACACCACCAAAATTTGATAGAATGCCTGCAGTCAAAACTTCTAAATGTTTGTGCTCATACATTAAGTAAATTGCTTACATTAGGCGAAACTTCAAAGCTTCATTTTCCAACAAATTGCTATCAAGTAAATTGCTTACATTAGGCGAAACTTCAAAGCTTCATTTTCCAACAAATTGCTATCAGTAAATTATGATGAGCATATTAATTTGTCAGATTCTTCTTGCACCTTTTCTTCCTTGAGGCAAAACTGCTAGGCCCAATTTCAATGGACATTCTTTTTGTCCTGCATAGCATAGAAAAGCATAAGCTCCTCACCTGCAAAAACCATTGCTTACCAATTGAATATAGATGGTTGAGATACTAGATGATGAAAAGAAAAATACCGCATAGAGAGCTCTTCTGTCTCCTTGCCACCTTCTTCAGCTGGACCATCGATGATAACAATATACCGTCAAATTCAGTAACAGGGGTTTGAGAGAATTATATAACAATATTCTGAAGCCAAAAGACTACCAGTTCAAACGGAAATTGGCTAATTTCAGAAACATTTAGCTCAAAAGATGTGATGCATCTAGAGGATTTCTATAGTGACATCCCCTAAGAAAAAATGAGAGATGTGGACATGATGAGCACTATTAGACCACAAACTAGAACTATAAGGCTTCCTCCTGATGCATGCTGCCTTAAGGAGAGGTGCCCATCTATTGCAATTAGCTAAGAACAGGTGAGCCAAAACTCAGTATATTGGAATTCATGCTTAGTATGAGCTAAACCATAAAGATCTAAACAAGCTGTTTTGTCAGAAAAGGGTTTGGACTCTGGGTATGGGTTCCAATACGAATAATTATGGAGGGATTAATTAACACCATTGAATTTGGAATTTTGGATGATGGTAAAGTAGCTCCCAGATGACAAATCCAAAATGCTTTTCCTAAGGATTCTTTAAGATAGTAATTGAAAATGAAATAACTAAACAGTCTAGAATACATGCAGTTTCACTTTAAGGACTTGGTTGGGACTCAGATATATTAAGTGATGAGATGAGATCTATAATAAAGTAAAAAGATTTCTCCATGTAATCAACACAGTTAGCTTTTGTAGCCTGGTAATTAATCCAACTTCCATAACTTGATGATGACGTGTGTTAATTAAATTTGGATTTTTTCATTGTCATTCAATCATCTCTCATTGTACCATTGTGCGGGCCAGAATTATTTCCAAAAGTTCTATATCCATCATATGAACATTCATATGATAGCCTCTTCAACAATAATCAGGTTTGAACCAATAGGACAAACGATCAATTTACCATTTAAAGAAAATTGATACGAATGAGTCAATGACTATCCTCAACAGAAAAAGCGAACGATTCAATTTACAAAGGAATATTATATGAATCAGCATAAGGCAAAACATACCCATTCCAATAACCTTGTCGCTTTCCTACCCCAACTCTGAACCGCACCACCATCGATCTCCTCCATCATCAAAATCCAGTATTCTCCCACAAGAGGGATCCAGAAATCAGCTTCTTCTGAATCAGTGCTCTCATCAGACATATTCCTGACTACAGAGATAATCTCATCAACTCCTTTGTCTTTATCCTTCTTCTCCTTCTTCTTCATTATACCATCCATGGATGGCTTTGGTGCTTTTTGGGGCTTTTGCCCACTCTTCTCTTCGGATTTTCCATCTGAGGTTAGCTTTTCTACTTCCTTATCCTCTGTTCATATAAAGTCCATATTTCTTTTAAGAAGTTAACAATCATATACATCTTAGGCACCCTCGCTACGCATAACCCTTACAAACTCAGAAATCCAGAGGCAATTCTGAGACACTAAAACAGTAAATGGATTATCAAAATTGGCTAATTATAAAAAAGAATAACAAAAAACATAAGAATTAAGGAAAAAAACACGAACCTAGTTTGTTGAGGAATCGTTTGCCATTGATGTGCTTCCATATATGTTCCTCGCACTTATTTATGGTGTCCCCTGTTAGCTTACATATCAGCTTTGAACTGAAAACGGATCAGCTTAGATAAGCATTTTGCTTCTTTAACTTAGTACATAAAGCTCAACACAATTAAGTTGAAATTTACAAAAAAAAATCTCAAACTCATTATAGGGCGCCCAGAAAACCTAACTAAAAACAATTATACACCAATCCGGATTCAAATATGATCTTAACAGAGGAAAATGTAACTAGAGAAAGAGAGGAGGGAACATTGGGTACCGGGAGAGGGGATCTTGCTTGAACATGTTGAGAGGAGGTTTGTTTTGGGAGATAGCGAAGTCGATGAGACTGTCAGAACCCCTAGGAGAGTCGCCCAAAGTCGAGCCCTGACTCAGGCCTTGGAAGGCCAGGACAGTTCCCTGGCTAGCCTGCAGGCATGCCTTGGCTTAGGCCTTGACACGCAGCAGGTGCCCGGTGAGGCTACTGGCCATGCACAGTGCATGCGCACAGCCCGGCATGTGCCTAGGCGCGCCCCACAGCGCCTTCACCTGCGCATACGTGTGCGTGTGCGTGTGCATCTACGCGCATCACTGCGCCCCACAGCCCCACTTAGCGAGGCTAGTGGCGTGTCTTCACAGGCACGCCATCCAGCGCGCGGCACCAGCCCGCGCCTTGCAGAGCAGGCTAGTGGCATGCACACCATGCATGCCATCCAGCGCGCGGCACCAGCCCGCGCCATGCAGCTCGCGCCCAGACCATCAGCTTGGGCCATGCATGCACACCACCCCGGCACTCAGCCCGGGCCATGCAGGATCACCGCCCAAGCACCTTGACTGGGCAGCACCAGAGCGCCGTGGCTTGACCCTGTGCCTACCATCAGGACCATGCATGGCACATGGCCATGAGCACCACCAGTTGGCCCTGCACAGAGCCATGCCCGTTCACCACTAGGCGCCATGCAGCGAGACAGCACGAGACCAGCCTGACCGTGGATGAAGCACCACGCAAGCCCACCTTGGGCCACATGTACCCCACGGCCAAACATAGCAAATGGCGCCTCCCACTCTTATTTTTATGTTATTTTATTATTTTATTGCTTTGGTTAATTTGGTAATTAGCTGTTTTTAATAAGGGACCTTTTGGGGGTTTCCAAGTTGTAAGACTCTTTAAATAGGCTTTCTAGGATTCATTTTAGGCATCTTTTGGACAATTTGAGACTAGACTTTTGCTCTTGGAAAAGAGTTAGGCCCGCCACAAGTATTGTGGTTTGGATTTCGGTGCTTAGCACTTGGGCTTCCCTAGGGTGCAATTCGTGAATCCCTTTGGAAGAGGATCATCGTGCAATTCGTGAATCGGTGATCCATATCTATCCTTTTATTTGTTTTCATTTTTATTTATAAAAATCTTGAGGTAATTCATAAAAAGAGTTTTGGTTTTGGAGTGAGTGTGTTGAGTGATTTTCATGTTTTTGTGTTCTTGAGAGGTTTGTTGATTGTTGAGTGATTTTGTGTTTGTGAGGCCAAATCCACACCACTTGTGGATTTGAGAATTTGTGTGTGTGTCCATAGAGGAATTCGAAATCCTCCTCCATTGGGAGATTTGGATTGCTCATGTGAGTGAGAGTGAGTGTGTGATTGATTGAAGGAAGTTGAAGACTTGGAGCCTTGTGTGTGTGCCGAACCCACTTGGTCTCTTGAAAGAGTTGGCTTGTTCATCTAGGGTCTTTTATTCAATCATCATTTGGTTGTTCAATTGATCAATTTGGTGTGCATTTTGCCCCATAGCAGCCGCGGCATCAAGCTTCCCCAAGCCCTAGAGCCACACGGCATAGTGCATGAAACCCTAGCCTAAACACTTGTCCATTTTGCCCTTTACCCTAGCCGGCCACTTCACCCCATCCTCTCCTATAATTCCTCACTTAAATCCACCTCATCCCTCATCCAAAACAAACCAATTTCGTGCCCCTCAAACCCTAGCAAGACCGGCCACCCATTGGATTTGAATTCAAAAGAATTCAAATTCAAATCTCACCAAAATCCCTACAAACTCTCAACCGGCCATCCACCCTTACCCTAGCCGAAATCCTCTTGCCACATCACTTAAATTGCCACCTCACACTCCCATTTGATTGGTCATCAAGTGAAGAAGAGAACCAATCAAATCGCTCCCCAACACCTAAGCAAAGTCGGCCAAAACAATCACCCTAGGTGCCGCCCACTTCAAATGGCTATAAGCCATGTTCCTACTTTTTAGGACTTATCCAAAACCACTTGAAACTCTAGAATCTTATCCCTAATTACATGTGCCGAAAACCCTAGCCTCCCATAAGCCATGTTCGGCCACCCAAAACCCTAAACAAACCCCATTTTGCCTAAACACACCTAGCCTAGCCGAACCCACAAAACACCGTTTGGACTGAGAGCAGGAGTCCTTGTCTTTGGCGAGCACTTCGTGGCCAGTCTCCACGCACTTGAAGCAGCCATTCACGAGCTCCGTGAAGGTCGGTGCGGCCAGCAGGTTGTTCCCTTCCTTGTTCGACGACTTCTCTTCACTCGTCGCCATTGCTACGGTGACAGATAGCCTAGTATACTTGTGTCATGCGCACGCGCGCGCGGGAGAGAGAGCACAGCACACTTGTCAGAACCCCCAAGAGAAAGACCGAGCACACCTGTCAGAACTTCTAGGAGAAAGACCGAGGTCACTATCAGTATTTTGTTGGCACGATAAAACGGCAGCGTACACAAATTATAAAGAGAAAATATAAAATGAAGCCAACATTTATCATATTCTATTTATATATATAAGTGTGAAGAGTGTTGATTTTATTTTAGCATTACTCAATTATGAAATAGTAAAAATATTGAGATAATCCACACTCTAATACTATTCATATATGCGTGAGTATAATTTATGTGGATTATCTCTAACATTGCTCTATGAAATAACATGTGGCCAATGGTTTGGATTCATTATTTTTTTTTCGTCTTATAAATGGATTTGGATCGCTAACAATTTTTTAAAGCGAAGTAAAAAGTAAAATAGATAAAGTTTACAGCAATTTTTTGAATATTTAAATAATATTCATAATTAACAATATTTCTCTCCCATTTTGTTCGTACGTTTTGAAATTACAATAATATTATTTATTACTAAGACTACAATATAATCCTCCACTCAACACTGTAAATAAAATTTCTATAATTGTTTGAATACTTCATTTCATTGTATGCTGGTGAATTAATCCGGATAATTGTGTTGATCCGACAAGATTCTTTCATATTTTCATTGCTTGAAAACGAGCAAAGCTCCGTTCAGCCAACAAGAGTAAACCTTGATAGCTTCCAGTTGTTATTAATTTAATATCTCGTTAATGGTACAACATCTTTCCCCGATATTACATTTTCAAAGAAGACAGATGAGAATAAAAGCCGACGGTCTCGCCGTCGCTGTGCACTTGAAAATGTTCTATCCTATAGATCTGTTCATCATTGTTGCTCCAAAACTTTTGGGAGTAAGCAACAGATTAGAGAGTCAATTAGAAATAACTTTTGGTAATCGACTCTTCCAGTTCTTTGAAGTCCCATGCATCATCTGCTGAATATTCGCCTGCAAAGGTGGGAAAGAAGCGTCATCAAATTCCTAACATGTTTTGCACCCACAGCTAAAATTGTGATCATTTTCTTTAAACATGCATTTTTTGAGATCTGTGATCTTATTTTACCTCTGAGGAAACAAAATTTGTGTATCACAAACTTCCATTTTCATGTTTAAATTCCCTCTATGTATTTTCAATGCAAAGAAATAAAGAGGATAGAGATGAAAACTTGATATCCAATAGGTTTGGTTCGAAATCGTTCCCATAATTTTTAGTTAGTTCTCTTTTCCTTCTAATATGGCATCATAGCTTTCTGCTTTAAAGGAAAATTAGGCAAAATTCTACAAATAGATTGCATGCACTACTGAGAAAAAAAGATTATCAACCAGCAAAAATTATACACAGATGTCAAACTGAGAAACTATAGATTTAACATTCACTATCCTTTATACAAGTTCGAAAGAAGTGGTTCGTTGGTGTAATATTATTAGAATAAGCCAGTTTGCAGATATTTGGATTGGAGGTATTTAATATTTGAACTTAAACTTCGAGAAATTTTCGGTATAACTTACAATATTTAACAAAACAGATTTGATCAGCCTTAAAAATAAACTTCAACGTCAAGATGAGGGCACTTACCAATTGAATCCCTTCGAAGAGCACTTAAATGAGCACAACTGCAGTGAAGAAGTATGTAAGCGAAACTTCGAAGAAAACAAAAGTTATAAAACCTATATCAACCTGCATTTAGGAGATTTAAGTCTCACTATCTTCCATTTATCTTTAGCATTTCTTTACTCAAAAGCGTGCATGTACTCTCTCTCCCTCTCTCTCTCTCTCTCTGGAAAGAAGAAAATTTACATATTGATGATGATAGAAGGTTTGATAAAAGGCACATCTTTTCTTAAAGGCTAAAATCAGTAAGCAAATATTGAGTGTTATAGCAAGGTAAAGATGATTGTTGCTCTAGTCATCGTAAAAGTCTTCTCTTACAAAGCTCTTACAGCCATCTGTTCAAGCCTTTCTGGACTGTAGAGCAGCAGAAGCGGGACCAACCATTTTTACAACTGAAAAATTATTGGTAAATAGACTGGGATACATTAACTGGTGACTTCAATAAAGTGATTACCTGCCAAGAGCCTTTCCAAAATCTGCACATAGTGACCGTATGTATGTACCTTTGGAGCATGTCACCCGGAAAATCAGATTTTGCCTGTAAAGATCTCACTTAAAATTAACCCAGCTTCAAATATGGTTAACAGATGACAGATTAAACATGAACTACATATATCTTTAAGATGATTTAGAAAACACATCCCTCAGATGTAAGTGGAAATGGAATTACTCTACTGCCAACTTTTTCTTAAAGCATGATTTATATTTTCTCATTTAACTGTGCTCATAACTGTGAGAGCGTTCATAACTCATACCCATGAGTCACTTTACTTCCTGATTGTTGAATCACATATTGATAGCAGCTTTTCCTATAACTCATTTTATAATCTATTCAATCCTATTGTTTACTGGGGGATCCTCCCCCCAAACCCCATGTTTCATGGGGCACATCCCCCCGAACCCCCTGAATGAGGGAGTACGAAAGAGTGAAAGCCTTCATGACCCATATCCATGGGTCACTTCACTGACGGATTGTTGAATCACATAATGACGTAAGTGACCATTGAGCCCTCTAGCAACATCTGTCAGAAGCTGAACTGATGGAAAGTTCGTACCAGAAGCTTAATCGCATATCTCACGATCAACTCCGATGTTACTGCATTGAGAGGACGAGACGAAAATGGTTGTCTAAATACGTTTGCGTGTCGTACATGGCAGAAAAATGTCAGGCAGTTCTAAAATGAGGAATTACAGATGAATTTCAAAATGTTTGACTCAGACTTCCAAAGCCTGAGCTTTTTGGTGTAATCATGTTCCGTAGCTATTATGCTGTTTATTAGCTGTTTCTTATTTACTTACATATGTTTATGACTAATGAGAGAGCCAAACCTTCAAACTTACTCAAGGACCCAGCAACCTACCTCTGTGGCCTTGATCCCTTCAATATGATGAAATAGAATTTAACTAGGAATTTCTCTCCCTAGATTTTCAGTGTAAGAAACAATATCGTGCACATAATACACAAATGAGTAAAGTTTACTTCGATCCATCAAGGAGACTGGAACAAATGAAGTCATTCCAGGTGTACAATATACCCTAAATCTATGAAATATAAACATGTTTTTTACAATGCCAAATATAATGGATCAAAAAGGCCAGAGTTAGTCTAAATTCAAGCAAAATGTAGGTACCTGTCATCTAAGCTACGTTCAATATCAAACCGGAAGATTGAAATCCTTCTAGGTGAAAGTTCAATGCTCTCTCCTCTTCTTGCTTTCTCATACATCCTTTCTCCTCCAACCTGTCAAAGATATGAAACTTGTAATATCACGAGACCATGATCTATTGGCATAAAATATGGTGGACACAGAAGTAATCTTTTCCATACATCTTTTCTTGCTTGTGTAGGTCATTCAGGTTGCTGAAGTGTTTCGTCAAAAAATGTCTATTTATAAATAAATAATAAAAAAGGTATGATAGATGAACTACCAATGCCTTCTGAACAACATCTAAGTCAGAACTAAAAAAATTGTCAGCATGAAAATCCATCCTCATTTGGGGAGAAATGCTTACTTTGATAGCAGAGAACATCGGGGGAACCTGCCAAATTTCTCCACAAAAGGAGGCGGCAGTTTTCTTTATCTCCTCATCTTTGATATGCTCCCAAGGCTCCCGCAGAATGACCTACACAAGAGGGACATCCCTGAGTGAACATTTGGGCCCTATGAAGATATTAATTACAGTTTACAAAGAGATCAACAATCATGTTCCAGAGAAACAAAACCATCTAGTATAAACACTGTTGAGATGAGATTATGCACATGGATAAAAGAGAAATCTGCATGCAGTGTGTCATTGAGTTTTAGACTGTCCATAACTTCCATTTCTCAATACAAGAATGCATAAAATTACCTTCTTGCTGAGATTATTATGCAATAATCATAAGTATCCTTGTTGTAATCCATTTGCATCCTCAGTGTAATTGAATTGTGTGTGCCTATCTTTAATGTTGATGGTATAATTCACTTATGCAGCATCTAGTAGACCCATATGCCTTCTTTGTCAACATTAGAAAACTGTTACTATGGAAGCTAAAACCAAGTTTATTTTCTTAGAGTCAGATAAAAATTAGATTCAAGTAATTATCTTTTGTTTTCTCAGTTATGCCTCAAACTCATTCAATCTGGCTGAGATAGCAGGTGGTAAATCAACAAGAGAACCCTCTTGCTAAAATAATCATTGTGCATGTATACTGAAGATAAGGAACAATAGTTATTCAAAAGAGACTAACACACCGGTGACTCAGCATCCCAAGTTGAAGTGGCCTCCCCTAGTCGGAAAACGCCACTATAGCCCTTAATCATACCTTGATATCTGCAGTACAAACATTCAAAGTCTTCAAAGAGTTCAATAAATTAAATTTGAAAGGAGAAACAAGTTTCAGTTCTAAATTCAAGGTGCAGGCTCAGGGAAACAATGGAGCATGCCCAAGATTGATCCCTCACAGGTGAGTATCAATCTAACTGCTATAACTTGTTTAAAATTCATTTTTCATAGGTGTCAATTTACAGAGAGTCATTAGCATGTATAAAAAAAGGGGACCCAGATTTGTATAAGATTAATAACTTGCCTGTCTACCAACTTAGTGGCTTTACCAACACATACAATTAATAAACCAGTTGCCATTGGATCAAGGGTTCCAGCATGCCCTACCTGTTACACATCAAAAAAAGGAAGAAAAAAAACGTTAAGAGAGACATTTACAGGAGGTATACCTACATGCATATGCAATAGCAAAAGGTACCTTTTTCACTTTGACTAGGCGACGCAGCTTTCCACAAACTGTAAAAGAAGTCCATCCTGTCTTGCAATTTAAAAAATCTTGTTATAATCTGACTGATGGAAACTTATACGTCATAATGCTAGGACTTTACTTCTAACTTTAAAGAAAATCTCAAGCACAGGGACATTAAAAGATCTGAGAATTTAGATAAATTGTCCTGTTAATCCTAGATTGAGTGAGCTAAGGGAAGACCACAATCTGCTGCTGCAACATTCTATGGAGGGCATGTGCTTCTAGTAATTTATAGGCAAATGAGTTTTTTTAATATCCCATTGAACATCCATTCCGTCTTCCACTTGCACTTGCAGTCCCTTCACCCAAGACCAAATAATATTCATACTCAATAACGAGTCGGAGTTACATATCCCCCTACTTCTGTAGTCGTGCCGTTGTGGGCAAATAATTCTCACAACCATTGAGCGTCCCTACAGTTTCTTTCTTCAGTGACAATAACGATTCTCACTCCCCATCTCTAATTGCTCCAAATCATTTCTTACGTCCCCCATTTTCCTAAAAATCTGTACTTCTTACATTTTAGTTAATCACACAGGCACTATCCAAAATGTTCAAGCAATAACTAGTGATAATAGATGCCTCGTGTAAATTATGTTTCGCATCCAGTGCAGCGATGAAACTATGAACTCACCTTTGGGTTTGTTCACTAAAAACACCGTCCCGCACGGACCATCCCATCTTGGCGGAAGCTCCATACTCCTTGTCACAAGGTAAGGCTCCCCATTCACGACTTCACCATCCTTTTTGGGAACCTTATTCAAACACTTAAAGAACTCCTCTACTTTCTTCTCCGTGACATCCTTACTCGCGTCCTTCTTTGCCAATTCCTCCCTACCCTTTTGTTCTCCTTCTTCGTCAAAGAACACCAACTTCTTACCATCCCCTCCCTCGTCGCGATCCCCACAGTTCTTCTCCCCACTCCTAACACCAGCTTTCTTTTTTACCTTCCCCTTCGCATTATTTGCATTCGATTCGCCGGGCTCAAGAAATGCTTTGTCGAGGCAATGATCAGGAAAATACTTCTTCTCCAACTGATACACCATCTTGTAATGCTTCTCCTTCTCCCATGGATACGCAAACGTATCGTAAAAATACAACTCCTCCTCTCTCTCATGCAATCTATTAAACTCCACCACCTCAGGCTTCAGTTCTACAAACCCCTCCTCGTGCCGCTTACTATCCTCATCCGAATCCGACCCATACATCCTCTTCCTCCTCTTACTGTAGTACTTCCTCATAGACTTGTCCATTTCCAATTTTTCCGAACTGGGTCGGTTTGTTCCGCTCTCTGATAACAGCTTTTCATCCACCCAGTCCTCGAAGCCTTGTTCCGAAACGGGTTTCTCTGGTGAATCAAACTCTTGCGAGTAATCTGGGTTTAACTTGCGTACGCGGGCGGGGGTGTGGCGAGGTTGGGGCTGAGTTGGGCGGTTGATGATCATATCATACTGAAGAGGGAATTGGGTGGACGTGGTGGAGAAAAAAAGCGAAGAGGGAGATAGCGAAAAGAGGGTATTGTCAATAGGTTTGGGTAATGAGAGAGAGATTACCCGCGTCAAGGAAGTAATCATGGATCTGGGACGGAAGAGAAGGGAGGATACGTGAGTTAGAGTAAGAGACTTGCCCATTTGCGGTGACGATGATGATGATCAGGTTGCTGCTATCTGGGGTGGGGGTTTTAGCATGGTTTTTCGGCGAATGCTTTCTGCCCAAGGCCAACAGCCCAAGGCTTCTGAAAGGGGCCGGCGGATGAGATTTTGATCTCTTTCCCTTTCTCAACCGCAGCATACCATTCGAGTAAAAATAAGGGAGTGATGCTACTGTGCCTTTAAATTAGTGGCTTTACTGCAATTTGTTTTTTTTTTTAATTATATATTTTAAAACATATTTAAATATTTTAAAAAAATATAAAAAAAATATTAATATGATAGTCTAATAAGTGAGTCCCTAATGTAATTTGTATTTTTTTATTTTTTATTTTTTTATTTTCTATATTTTTTAAACATATTTAAATCTTTTTAAAAAAATATAAAGAATATCAATACATTAAATAGTCTAATAATAAAAAAGAAAATACAAAATTAGACGTCACTTTTTTCTTCTAAGCCAAAATTAAACGTCAATATTGATGTACATTATCAGAAAGTCCTATTAGATAGACATAATATGCTTGCATCTCCTTAAACAATTTTTAAAAAAATATACCTGCTCTTAAATACTAAATAATAATTTTTTTATCTTGAAACTTGACATTATAATCAATAAAGAGGAAGTATTTGGAGTGCTTAGTATGCATCACTAGGGGTGTGAAAATTTTCATTTAGATCGAGAAAATTGACCCAATCAACTGGTTTCGATTGTTTTGGATTAGACTGACTTAGGCTTGATTTATTTTTATAGATAAGATAAAACAAAAGTTTAAAAAAGAAAATATTTTTATTGTAATATATTTTTTAATATTAATTTTGTTTTAAAATTTAAAAAGGTTAAATGGTCTATTTTATTTTATATAAAAATTTAAAAAAATATAATAATAAATATGAGTTTGAGATGAGATAATTTTAAAAAACAAAAAAGACTTAAGGGATCGATCGATCTTGGTCCAAGAAAGTGAATAAATTGAGTTTTTAGTCCAATCTCAAGATATTGTATTTTCATCACAAGCCAGACGAGACCAAATCAGACCAAACTAAATTTAATGTATAAGTTTTTAAGTATTTTTTTAGATAATAATTTTTAAGTGTTTAAATAAACTAAAAGCAAGTAATTATATAATTTTTCTTCTAACTATAAATAATTTATCGATTTTCTTCAAACCAAATGATTTATGCTTAGATTATAAAAAATCAAAGGTTAAAAATTTAAAGACAAATTATTAACTATTAGTTATTGATAGTACACATACTATTAACATTATTAAATTATCATACTTACTTTGAAATTACCAGGTCCGAAATACCACGCTGATCGGACCAAGCCAAAACGATGATCCAGTCTATTTTTCTATGTATCAAAAAAGAGTTAATCTTCACGTAGAACAACCCAATTTTATTTTTATTTTTATTTTTTATTCCTACTGAAGAGAGGTCTCCATTTGACAGCACTAAACCTATTGAAAAAGATCTCCATCATCTTCTTTTGTTCAAAATATGTTACTAATCTGAACCAAAACATAAATTATGAAGCTCGAAAAGGCGGGTATGCTTCTTCCGATTCTGATCGTTCACAGAAGTCCTAGCCAAAATGCCCTTTCGTTAATCTGAGTTCAACCTTCTGGAATAGGAGGTCTAATCTTCGAGGAGGGGATTTGATGTGCGGGAAGAAGAAATCAATTTTGCGACTGGGTTTATGAAAAGGATAAGAGGGAAGAGGAAGGAAATTTGTTATTGCGGGACGAGTATTCTATAGTATTTCGGTGTGGTCAACTTTAGTAGTATTTTATGTACTCAAATTGATCTCCTTCTAAGTGATCTCTGATACAGAGGCCTTATGGGAAGATTCAGGTAGCAGCGTTTATGATGAAAAAAAAAAAAGATTCAACCTAAAGTTTTGCATAAAGATCGAGTAAACTAAATCCATTATGCCCTTAGGTATAACTACATATCAAAATGTGTCATCATGTAGTGTTTGTGTCGTATTAAAACATGTACATTACACTTTAACGAATCAACACGAACACAACATGTTAATGATTTCGTGTCAGAATCTCAACACTAATACGATCTTTTAAAATTTCGTGTTGACACGACACGACCCGTTAAGACACGTTAGTCGATATAATAAATTTATACGACATGACACGACATGATCCAATATGTTTCAACCTATTAACACATTTGACACGGTTTGACCCGTTTGTTGAGTAATTTATTTTATATAAGTATTAAAATATTAAGAATAGCTAAATCTGATTAAAATATTAAAAGACACTACATATATGATCCACAGCTACAACACACCACAATCCCAAATATTAAAATATTAAAATTACATTTCAAATATAAATTATAATAAACAATTGATTGTAAACATATTAATTTTACAATCCTAAATATGATAAGAATACAAATTTAAATAAATTTAGAACTTGCAGAAGGAGGTGGAGCATCGTCACTGCTCTGGTTGATGTTCAACTCCATTACATTTTTGGTTATCTCATCTAATTCAAGATCTTCTTGTATTTCTAAAAAAAAAAAGTATCAATAAACAAAATTATTAAGCATTTCTTCTACAAGTTGACAATACAAAAAAAAAATACGTAGATAACTAAATTATTCAACCAACATTAGTAAGTAGTTTTATATATCTAGATGGAATCGATTTCACTAGTTATCTCTTGTTTAGTTATCATCAATCTGAGTCCAAAATTAAGAATACAGCCAAATAGCACTGCATTCATAATTGACTTCCATTCGATTTAACAACGGTCAAATCTTGATGGTTGAAAATTATGCTGCCACACATATGACAATATTATAATTTACTTCATTATATATAAGCTAGGGTGCCTATTTTGACAAACAATATGGAAGAAATTTGATGCAAATATGATAAACACATGACAAAGTAGCGTAGGACAACTATATGAGGGCAAATCGAATTATGCCATATGTGCATTAAGATCACTACAACAAAATAGCACATGCACTTTTCCTATATTGTCAAAGCATGGCATTTCTCTTGCTGATTTACATGTGCATGAAATTGTAGAAAAGCAATCACAAAATAACAACTTAGCCAGAGAAGATTTGTTACCACCCATACTTACACAAATAATCTCTAATATCCTCATATCTTAGACTAAGCATGCATTTCTCTATTAATCTATAATATAACCAACTATAAAACCAATTATTTTTTTGTTAGTGTAAAACCAACTATAAAAAAACAAGTAATATATCATTTCAAAATCTTACTTTCCTCATCGCCATATAATCAATCTCATGTGCAGACTAATGCTTCAATAATCAACAAGAACAAATGAGTCATCTGAAGGATAAATAAGTTATTGTGACTAAAAAGTTTATAAGAAATCAACATAATACCAAGAATTCTTTGAAAGCAAAAAGCACAAAAAAAGAAGCTTTCATTTCTAGAAAAATACAAAAAAAATGGAACTAAAAGAAATGGAATCTATTGCTTTCTTAAGAAACTGAAGAAACTTTATAAATAAAAAAGAACTCAAGAGAGACCTCCATTGAAAGCAATTAACAAGGAGGCCAAAGTGAATGAGCTTCTAAATAGTGACAATAGAAGCTTCTAAATTGGGAGAAGGTACATAATAGTTGCATCAGGTAGTAAGGGAGGTGGAGCAAGTTGCTTGCCAGCACCTTCCAGACTTCAAAGTTAACAAATTGTGTATAATTCCCTTGTAGACCTAATATACGGTTTGGTAGGACAATTTGTGTAAATTGTGCAATTGTGAGATAGTAAAGAATTACTTTATTGACTATTATTGGCTGTTGAGAACAAAAAAAATGATATGAGCCAAAAACAAAATGAGTATAGCACAAAAGATACAAAATTGGTGAAGACGTTAAACAAAGGAAAATGATATAAAATTATTTTCTTCATTTACAAAATCTGAAAATGATCAGACAACAGCAAAAGTTGAACCCCTTACAACTATACTAAATAATTTACATCATATATAGGAAACTAAATGAACTATCTAGATTAATAACTCGGCACGTCCATACTTACATAAATGCATCATGAATTTTATGTGCTAGAACTATCCCTGTTGAATGGCTTCAAGATATGTTTTGCAATGAGAGGTAATTTGCTCTTGTCAACAAAAACTCTACATCAACAGAAGCTTTGTTTTCATTAAAAAATCACTATCTCTGTCACTTTAATAGTAACCTAATGATGAAAATCTTCTCTTGTCATACTTAAATACAACAAATCCAAACCATCACTAAAAAAATACAAAATATAAATATCGATATGAAGAAAAACTCACATAATCAAACAAACGTGCTCTGGAAAAATAAAATATAAATATTAAATAGTAAAAACTAAACCCTAACCTTAACAAAATTACAAAATCAGACCTCATTTTCAAATCAACAAAGTTACCTTTAGGGTTTGTGTGAAGATGTGCGGCGTGAGAAGAGGAGAGGCCGAGAGGGGCCATGCGTGGGTGGGCGATGCCGCGAAGAGAGAAGTGGTTGGTTTGCTCATAGGGACGGCATGAGTTGTGACCGTGTGAGAAGAAGAGAGACCGCTGTGTGAGCTGCCGACGATAAAGAGGATCAGCGTGCTTGTGACTGTGAGAAGGCGAGAAGGAAGGAGCCGAAGCCTCGAAGAACTAGATTTGGAAGTCGAAGGAACTCTGTCTATGACTGGCAGGGAAAACGAAAATAAAATGTAAGGAGCGGCTTGCGTGGGTATATCAGAAGACATAATATCAATATTAATGTTGTTTGAAATTATGTGAAGGTTTAAAAAATTAAAAATAAGATATATATAATATCGTGTCTTAACTAGTCACGTTATCAAATTATGTCTTAACAGGTTGACATAAAATTTGTTAAGAATAAATACTAACTCGTTTTTATCATGTCGTGTTCGTTTCGTGTTAACCTATTATGTCACATATTATCACCCCTATATATAATATTACTTGTCAAACACAAAATAGACTAGAGGAATATTATATATAGTTTTGAAATATGATCTTAACGTATATTTTCATTTTTAAAATCTCAAATTTATTGTTATTATTATTTTAAATTGCGCAACTCCAGGCTTGCACACCATCCTTCTATTTGAATAATGATATTCTACTATCACTCCACAACTCTTTTATTACATTTTTTCTCAACAATTTTCAAAAAAAGTTTCTTTAACGATTAAAAAAATAACTATTAATGAAATTGTATTTTTTTAGAGTAATCCTACTCTATCGCTTGAGTAGTACCGCTCACTTTGATTACTAGACAACATTTTGCTTTTTATTATTTTTTAATTTTTATTCATATTAATTTTTATCATTTTTAAAATATTTTAAAAAAATATAAAAAAATATCAATACGTTAATAATCACTTCTTTAATCATTTAGTAAAAAAAAAAAATTAAAATATATGAAATGTCAAAATGAGATATCAAAATGTGTAAGCACACTAATATTTTTCATTTTTTAAGACTTTTTTTAACAATTAAAAATGTTAAAAAAATATTTAAAATAAAATAATAAAAAAGAAAAATTTTAAATACTAAATAAGTAATAATGAGATGGTAAGGGTGTAATTACTATTTCTCCTATGTTTGTTTTAGATTTGTTTATATTCAGAATTTATCTCAATTCACTATATTTTAATTTTAATTTATCATTATATTAATTTTTTTTTTTTATATAAAATATAATAAAAAAATTAAGTTTTTTCAAATTCTGATTTAACTATTTCAAATTTTAAAATAATAAAAATATTAAAAAATAATATTTTATTTAACTTTCAAAACTCATTTTAATTTATCTTTCCTTATCTCTAAATTCAAATATTCAAATGGGAGCTAACTATTAAGTACAAGCGGAGACGTTACAACTTACCGATGCCAACTAAAAAAGAGGGAAATTTGGGTTCTGGCCAGACGGCGTCCTGTAAGGAGCAATATTGAGGATAAACATTAGGAATAAACGATACATAAAAACTAACTGATATGATTGAATAAATAAAATATACGATTATTATTTAATTCACTGATATTATACCTTACACACAATAAATATTAAACACAATAAATTAATTGACATTTCTCCACCATTTATTTCTGTCATCTGCCCCCAACATTTTTGTTAGATAAGGTTGACAAAAAATCTTTCAAGTTTTCGACCCGCCCGCTCCCTCCCTCCCTCCCTCTCTCCCTCTCAATTTCAATCTACAACTACCATTCGATTTTTAATTCCAAATTTATTCCTAAAGATTTCTAATTTTCATTTTTGGACACTCGTAGTTCGTTTTACTTCTATGGAGTAGGATATTTTTAATCCGCGCTCTTGGGGCATGGAGTCGGCGACCACGTGTTGGGAAGCCGACGAGTGGGAGCTTTATAACGATGATGGCTTTGTCTACAAGCGCAAGAAGCGCCGCCGCGACCATGTGGGGTCCGAACAACCTGCATCTAGCACTAATCCCGAGGTAGAGGAGAGGAACCGGAAGGAGCGGAAGAGGAGGACACTGCTGAAGCTGAAGGCGCAGTACCAGAGAGAGATCGACGAGTGGGAGCTTTTGTCGAACAGCTTGCGTGCAGCAGAGGAGAAATCCGGTCATCACCAACGTCAGAGTTCGGTTCTACGGAAACAACAAACTGAACGCGAGGGACTAGCGCAAACGGCGCCGCTCGGTGCTTCGCCTCAGTATTTGCCGGAGTTTGTTGATGGGTTACTCGTGGATGAGCTTCTCTTGCAGGTAATTTATACGGTTTGTTGTTGGTTATCTGCTTTTGGATCGCTCATTGACACTATTTGGAAAAAGTTGACTGAATTTTTCTTTTTGCCACGGGAAAACTGCACAAAATTGAGAGTTCGAATCAATTTTGCTCATTGTTTCATATTCGTCGTCATGAATTGCTGCACAAATTTTCTTAGTTACTTTTTCATCAAGCTCTTGCCAAGAGGCGGAACCAGGATTTTATGTTTGGGGGGCGATCGATAAAGTGTGCGGTGCATATAAATTTTAGAAGGATGATCGTCAGTAATAGAAATATTATATTCTGTTATTACTGAGTTCTCTAAACGTATATTACTTTTTGAATTGTACTCCATTTATTTTTTTTTTTTTAAAAAAAATTAATTATTCTTAAATACTTGTTCATATTTTTTTATGATTTAAGAAAAATTTATAAATCAAGAATAAATTTGAAAATTTTCTATTAAGTAATGATGTAACGCTATTAGATTTTTAATAAACTATATCTCACAATCATATAAGTTAGAGTGAAATTAAATAAGTGAGTATAATAAATAAATTTTATAATTATATAAATTTATAATTAATTTTTTTGTTAGAATTAGACTATTAGAGTAACTATAAGATTATGTAAGTTAAAATTTGAGTTTACGTAAAGTTAAAAGTTAAAATATAAATAGATGTATATTGAGAGAATTTTAATTATATATATATTTCTATTATACATCAAATTTGAAATTTTGATTTATAATAGAATTTTGAATCTTGCATTCAATGTTCTATTTCCTTTTGCCCTTTTTCATTGCTACGTAATTGTGGACCTTATTTATTTATTTATTTAAAGTATCCACTCTTTCAAAATTCAAATATTTGTGTCCCTTTTATGTTCTATATTCCATCTTATACACAGAAGCAGGGGGCTCCTTTAGGCTTACAAATTACTCTAAAACCGGCCTCTTGGTTGAACTGGTTGACAATGCAGGTGGAAGCTCAGGAAGCGATAATACGGGATGTTTCAAATTTATGCGATGTAGCAGAAGCCATTTGCGAGGCACAGGAGGAGCGATTGAAACAATCTTTAATCGATCTTCCGATATGGGCTTCACCGCATGAGCTCATCGCATCACTTTGTGATGATTGAGATTCTTCTACTTCTGGATGGTTTGCATCTTCGACCCTGGAAAGGAAAAAGGTTGAAGCTAAGCCTTCCACTGGTATGCTTGATCTCGACCTTCAACAGTAATTTTTGTGCTCCAAGAAGGCCTTACTTCTGTAAGCTGTTGCCATGTAAAATTATTACTTTCGGAGAGAGGGATATTTTTTTAGTTTTATATTTTTTTTAGATCGTGGTTTTTTTTAGGAATTTAGGAGCTGTGTAATTGGACTAACCATCTAATGAATGAACAGTAGATGGAAAATGCCTAGAGATGAAGGTGACAATTGTGTCATGAAGTAACTTAAAACGACACAGTTGCATTGTTGGCCTAGAACATGGTCACCTTGATTTCAACTACTCTTCTGTACCATTTTGAAATCTGAAAAATCCAAGGCTAGATATGCTGCTTGTTTGAGGAGAGAGAGATCATGTAACCATAAGGAAGTGAGTCACCGAAGAACAGTTCGTTTATTTAATTTTTACGTTGAACGCACGACCACACTTGAGATATGAAATGAATTCTACAGAAATTTCTACTTCAGATTGACTGAGGTCTTTGTTTTCTCATATGAGTTAAGATAAAGAATAATTCTATTTGTAGTCTATATATACGGACTGCAATGCAAACTATTAATGAAATGTTACGTCTCATCCGATCATTATTTCCTTTGCGTTCAACTAAGGAAATTAAGTAAGAAATTTTTTGTATTTCATTCCAACCCCCGCCCTCACCCTCACCCTCACCCTCACCCCCTGTCATCTTAGAGCAACCATTTGCAGAGCACCATCTACAGCAAGTTGAGCAACCCTTGTTGTATCCAAAGAGATTTTTCACATACTGCATCCAGTTGAGTACCCATATTGTCGTATGCACAATTAGATGAGCAATCTGCAGTGTTGCTCAAGCTCACAAATGCTGTCAACCAGAAGAAATAAAATCTACATAAAAGGTTAAAAACTGATCCAGACAAAAATCTTGAAGTAATGAAAACATAAAGTTTGGAAAATGGCCAAATGCAAATAAATCTTTCTGGTTTCATGTAGCTCAGCATTCTTGTATGCACATTATAAACTTCATCTTGTGAATCCATAATAGTAAAACTAAATGCAGATAAACATTCAACTATATATTTTTTTCATTTTTACTCCTTGCATGAAGATGAGGCACTCTCCATTTTCTTTAACTGTTCCAGTGTTGGAAGACGGCATTTTGAGCAAAAGGAAATCAGGGTGCAAATTGAGCAAAAGGAAATCGGTGAAAAGCTAACAGGAAGTTAAAAAAAAAAAACAAAAAACAAAAAATAACCTTAACAGTTGGACTAGGCAACGGGAGACTGGTCGACAACGTTTGTGAGCTTGAGCAGTACGGCAAATTGAGCAGGGAGCAAGAGGATTTTTTTGATTTGTGGATCTTTTGATTTAGGGGAATTTTAGTCAAATTACTGATAAAATGAAGATTGTTTTGTCTATTTTTAAATGGATTGTAGAAGAGTCCAAAAAATTGGATTGTATCTAGCACTATCCTAGGATAAAAGTTAAAAATTGAACAAAATATTATTAACATATTTTTTTAAGATTATTTTTATTTTGTAATTTGAAAAGATCAAACTATTTATATTATTTTGTGTTAAAATTTTAAAAAATTATAATAATTAAATAAAATGAGATGATTTAAATTTTTTTATAAAACAAAAGAGACCTCAATCAATTGAAGCATCTTTTCGAATTTCAATCCTTTATTCTGCAAATTATATCACTATCTCCCTTACCATTGGGTGGTGAAAGGGCATTAATTCGAGATAGCATTTTCATTTACACTAAAGGCTTGTTTGGATAGTTTTTCATTTTTATTATTAACACCAAGTGTCTAAAACAGTGTTTGGAGTATTTTTGGTAAAGGACTATTTTGCAAGTACATCTCAATTAATTCAAGAAAAAAAAAATCTTTTAATCCAATTGGCCTCTAAAAATTATTTGCATTTAAAAAAATTTAAATAATGAGAGAAATTAAAATGATTTGTAAATAATAATGAAATTGTTGAGTTAAAATGAATTGAGATGATTTCATTTCACTTTTATACTCAAACAGACCCTATATGTTCTTATGTAGTCGAAACCAGTGGAAACAACACAATGAGCTGCGTTATTAGTGGATATGTCAACAATGAAATGCCAACATTGAATACAGGCCAAAAAATTAAAAAAAAAAAGTTTTGAGCCCTTGATTTCAACATTCTAGCTTTTTTAGGTTTTGAAGCTCATTAGCATTTAGACAGGATGAAACAACTTCCATTGGTACGACAATAAAACCAGCTTTTTGGCATTCATCCTCCATAAGTTTTACTTGTAAAGGCCCGTTAGGGAAAAATGCAATTATAGCTCCACCACTACCTATAAATTTTGATGCAGCACCCACCTTTTGTGCCACCTCCATCATTTTTATAGTTAAATCACCTAGGGCATCATCACCAAACATGCTCCTGTATAGTATTTAAACAACAATATTCAATAGCAATAAAAAGGAATATACGTGCATGTATGTTTTTGTAAAGAGAAATGATAAATGTAGTCACGGAGTTACAAGCGGTGTACAGTTATTTTGAAAAAAAGTGAATATATATAGGACTCACGTGAAAAAAGTTAAAGCGATTGTACGTCATTTGTAACTCCACGACTGTATGTAGCATTACTCTTTTGTGAACTCGTTGCAAAACAGTTGTTTGATGATACAATGTACGCGTCTTCGACTACCCATCATTTTTCTATCATCTTTTACTAAATAAATATTATTCTCATCAGTTATTATTCCCTTCTTACACTCCACACCTTATGTCAACTTCTTCTTTTTCTATCTCTTATTTCTATTAACAAAAATGAGAGAGAACTTGACAAAAATAAGAGAGGGGTCTGATGAAATGAGAGAGTTTGAGGAGAGAACTTGATGAGAGAGTGAAATGATGGAGTGAGAGAGGGTGAAATAATGATAGAGAATGAAATGATGGGTAGGAGAGAGTGCAATGATGAGAGAGAGAGAGGGGTTCGATGAGGAGAATAGAAAAAATTAAAAAAATATATAAAGAAAGAGTGAGGTGTCTGATAAGATGAGAAATATTTTGACGAAAGAGAGAGCTTGATATTGGAAATATGTAAATAATATAATTTTTATTTCTTTAGTTTAGTTTTATTGCACGTGCGTAGCACGTTCATGCTGTTGTATATATATTTCATTTCAAGTACAAAGACGGTTACTGTTGAATGATTCAGATTACATTTTCATCTCGAGTCCAGATACTTTCCCCTTTTCTTGCTCTTGTATTATTAAAATATTAGGATTTGAATGATTCCATTTGAGTGTTTAGATCTCCTCAATTAGTTTGTTTACATGGTATCAGAGGAAAATTTTGAAGAAAGTTTAGACGATACTTCGATGGCGAATTCTTCTCATCCAGTTCCTAATCTCACCGATGATTCGTCGAGTTTGTATTTTCTCCATCATAGTGATAATCCAGGTATTCTTCTGGTTTCTCAACCACTTGATGGAGATAATTACAACTCTTGGAGTCGATCTATGCGGATCTCTCTCAAGGCCAAGAACAAGTTAGGTTTTATTAACGGATCTCTGAGTTCTCCTTCAGATTCCGATCATCCTACTTATAATGCTTGGTATTGTTGTAATGATATGGTGTTTTCTTGGATTTTGAACTCTATATCCAAAAAAATTGCAACTAGTTGTATTTACATTGATAAGGTTGCTGCACTATGGGCTGATCTTAAGGAGAGGTTTTCTCAGTCGAATGGACCGCGGATTTTCCAACTCCAAAAGGAGATTTCTTCATTACTTCAAGACGACTTGTCTGTAAGTGATTTCTATACTCAATTGAAAACTTTGTGGGATGAATTGATGAATTTTAGACCATTGTTAAGCTGTGGATGTCGCTCAAACTATGATTGTGGTGCTCTGAAAGCAATATTAGAATATCAGCAACAAGTATATGTAATGAGATTTCTAATGGGGCTTAGTGATGCTTATTCTAATATTAGAGCACAAATCCTCTGATTAGATCCTTTACCACCCATAAATAGAGTTTTTTTCCTTGGTTTTACAAGAAGAACGCCATCGTAGTCTTCATATTTCTAAATCTTCTAATTTGGAGACCTTTGCCTTGGCTTCTACTGTGCCTTATTCTCAGAAATCTGATCAATGTTTTAAATCTTCTTATCAACGCTCAAGGCTTGTCTGTAGTCATTGTGGAATGACTAGACACACAAAGGAAAAGTGTTACAAGTTGCATGGGTATCCCCCTGGTTACAAGAACACTAAACCTAGAGTTAATTATGTCGATGGATCTTCATCTGGTAATATTTCACAGGATAGGCAACTTGGTGAGGTATCCTCATTTCCTTTTACTCAAGAACAATGTCAATGACTGCTTTCTTTGCTTGACATCAATAATTCTACTGATAAATCTGCCTCAGTCCATTTAGTAGATGCTAAATCTCGACAAAATCCACAGATCTTTTTCAATCAATTAGGTAATTCATTTTCTACTTTCACTTTTAATCCTCATTTGTTTTCTGCTCAGAAATTCAATTTTGATCATAATATTCCATGGATTATCGACATTGGAGCTACTGACCATATGGTTAGCTCAGTATCATTGTTTTCCTCATATAAAATTGTTCAATCTGCTTATCTGACTTTACCTACTGGTTAAAAAGCACAAATCACACACAAAGGAACTGTTCATATTTCTGAATCTTTAATCCTCCATAATGTCCTGTGTGTTCCATCCTTTTCTTTTAATCTCTTGTCTGCTAGTCAGCTTATTCATTCTTCCAATTGTTGTTTCATTTTTTTCAATAAATCTTGCTTCATTCAGGATCTGTCTGCATGGAAGATGATTGGTCAAGGTGAAGAAAGAAGTGGTCTTTACTATTTGCTGCCAAATAAAACTTCATTGTCTACTGTAGCTGATTCCAGTAATTCTTTACTTGTACCTTCAGCTTGTGTTTTTAATTCTGTTAATTTGGACCTATGGCATTGTCGTCTAGGTCATCCTTCTTATGTAAAACAGAATTTCATATATAGACATTTTCCTGTTGTAACCTCTTCAACTCATACAAACTGTGATGTATGCCATTATGCTAAACAATCTCGATTGGTTTTTCCAAATAGTGAATCTCATACTACATGTGCCTTTGAATTAATTCATTGTGGTATATGAGGCCCTTTTTCTACTTCTACTCTCGATAGGTTAAGATATTTTCTCACTATTGTTGATGATTTCACAATAACAACTTGGATTTACCTCATGAGACATAAATCTGAAACTAGAATCAAACTAACCTCTTATATTGCTCTTGTAGAAACTCAATTCAGTACTAAAGTCAAAATTCTTAGGAGTGATAATGGTTTAGAGTTTGACTTAGCTTCTTATTTGTCTGCCTAAGGCATTGTCCATCAAAAGAGTTTTGTTGCCACCCCTCAACAAAATGGGGTGGTAGAGAGAAAACATAAGCATTTGTTAGAGGTTGCTCGGGCTCTAAGGTTTCAAGCCAATCTACCTCTCTGTTTTTGGGGTGATTGTGTATTAACAGCAGCTTATATTATCAATAGGTTACCTACTCCTATTCTTCCTAACCAATCTCTTTTTGAACTTCTTTTCTCTCAAAAACCAAATTATTCCCTTTTAAAAGTGTTTGGTTGTTTATGCTATGCCAGCATTATTTCTTCTCACAGGTCAAAGTTTGATTATAGAGCTAGGAAATGTATTTTTTTAGTCTATCCATTTGCTATCAAGGGTTACAAGTTGTATGATTTACACTCTAAATTTGTGTTTCTTTCTAGAGATGTTATTTTCTATGAACATATATTCCCATACAAACACAGTGATCATATTTCTTTAGATCTAAATTCAGTTTCTTTGGACTCATTTGTGATCCCTAACTCTATTTTTCCTTCACCCGAATTTCCTCCAAATAATTCTGCTCATCCCAACAATACTCATCATAATCTTGTATCTTCAGATCTCTCACAACAACTCACACATTCACATTCTTCCATTGAGAATAATCCTGTCAGAAAATTAACTAGAGTGAGACATCCACCTCAATATTTGCAGCAATATCATTGTGATTTACTCACTTCTTCTTCATCCAGCCATGACTCTACTAGTGCTGCAGTTTCTTCCAAGGTAAGTACTCCTTATCCTTTGTCTACTTATCTTTCATATCATAAACTCTCTCCCACACATCGTGCCTTTGTTGTTAATCTTTCCTCTCATTTTGAACCCAAATTCTATCATTAAGCAATTAAGTATCCCCTTGGCAAGAAGCCATGACGGTAGAATTGGCTGCTCTTGAGAAAAATCATACATGGATTCTCACTAATTTGCCACCTGTTAAACATCCCATTGGTTGTAAATGGGTGTACAAAATTAAATATAAATCAGATGGGACCCTTGGACGTTATAAAGCTAGGCTTGTAGCTAAGGGGTATACTCAACAGGAGGGTTTATATTTTATTGACACTTTTTCTCCTGTTGTGAAGCTCACAACAGTGAGATGTTTGCTTGCTATTACATGTTCTCAAAATTGGTATTTACATCAATTAGATGTAAATAATGCTTTTTTATATGGAGATTTGGATGAGGAGGTGTATATGACATTACCTCAAGGGTATGGCACCAAGAGGGAGACTCGAGTATGCAAGCTAACCAAGTCATTGTATGGTTTAAAACAGGCTTCTAGGTAGTGGTATTGCAAGTTAACTACTTGTCTTTTGAAGCATGGTTTTACACAATCAAAATGTGACTATTCTCTTTTCACTAAAGTCACCAGTTCTACATTTCTTGCTCTATTGGTCTATGTTGATGATGTGATTGTTGCAAGCAATTATTTGAAGGTTGTCCAGGACATTAAATCCATTCTTCATATTACTTTTCAGATTAAAGATCTTGGAGATCTTAAATATTTTCTTGGATTAGAAGTAGCTAGAACCTCCAAAGGTATTTTTCTTTGTCAAAGGCATTATGCCTTGGAAATATTGGCAGATTCGGGCTTCCTTGGTTGTAAACCAGCCCAAGTACCTATGGTTTATAATCTCAGATTGACAAGAACAGACTCAGATTTGTTAGAGGATCCCACTGTTTATAGAAGATTAATGGGTAGATTACTGTATTTGACAATCACAAGACTAGATTTGAGTTTTTCTGTCCAAGTTTTAAGTCAATTCATGGATAAACCTTGCCAAAGTCATTTAGATGCTATTCATCATGTTTTAAGGTATCTTAAGGGCACATCTGGGCAGGAAATTTTTTTGTCCTCTTCTTCTTCTCTACAACTGAAAGCTTTCACATATTCGGATTGGACAACTTGTCTAGATACTAGAAGATCAGTGACTGAATTTTGTATATTTTTGGTAAATTCTTTGATTTCTTAGAAACCAAAGAAACAACATACTGTGTCTAGGCTTCAGCTGAAGTCGAGTATAGGGCTTTAGCTTCCACAACTTGTGAGTTGACTTGGCTAATTGTTCTACTTAAAGATTTTGGCATTAATCATTCTTCTCCAGTTTTGTATTTTTGTGACAGTAAAGGCAGCCATACATATAGCTGAGAACCCTATTTTTCATGAAAGAACAAAGCATATAGAGATTGATTGTCATCTTGTTCGGAAGAAGATTCAATCTGGACTGCTGCGTACTTTACATGTCAGATCCCAAAATCAGCTAATAGATTTGTTCACAAAAGGCTTATCCTTAAATCAATTTTCTTTTCTTCTTTCCAAGATGGGTGTTTTTAATATTCAAACTCCATCTTGAGGGGGAGTATTGGAAATATGTAAATAATATAATTTTTATTTCTTTAGTTTAGTTTTACTACACGTGCGTAGCACGTTCTTGCTGTTGTATATATATTTCATGTCCTGTACAAAGACGGTTACTGTTGAATGATTCAAATTACATTTTCATCTCGAGTCCAGATACTTTCCCTTTTTCTTGCTCTCGTATTCTTAGAATATTAGGGTTTGATTGATTCCGTTTGAGTGTTTAGATCTCCTCAATCAGTTTGTTTACACTCGATGAGAGAGGTAGTTTGATGAAATTGAGGATAGTTGAGGAGAGAGTGAAATGATAGATTGTTTTGTATGAGGTATGGGGTGTCTACAGTGGATGATTTGTAAAATTACTCTTTCCAAAATAGATATTTAATTACAACTGGAAAAATTTTTCTATGCACATATGAAAGCAGTAGAGTAACAATATGGTGGAGCTGGCAACTTGTTTCAGAATTATAATAATCATTCAAAGGGTGACTTGAACAGTTTGGTTTTCTAAATTTCTCACCTTCGGAGGTCAAAATTACAATTCATGAGTTTTGCAAGTTTGGAATGGTCCTTCTCGAGTAATGTCGTTCTTCCTTCTTTTGCTATATTTGCAACTTCTAGCATTGATGATGTTATAAACTTATTGCCGTTGAGCCACCTTTGGCATATAGAGCTATAAACCTGCATTTACAAGTAATGCTTAAATACAATTCTCTACCATTATAACTGCTTTCAAATGAAATTGTCATAGAGTTCAACATTTGGGTGCTAGAAGGCTAATTCATAATTAGGCTTCAAATGAAATTGTTGACAAAGAAAAGATGGCAGTGAAAACCCTTGACAAACCAGCACATGGTATGAAACATTGAAGTTATCAACATAATATCAGTGTGATGTAAACAAAATATGCTCTCTTGTGCTCCAGTACTCTCTCTCAAAAAAGAAAAGAAAAAAAAGTCAAAATATACCAAAGATGGGATAAGCTAATGTGACACTCATAACCTTGGAATAGATTATCAATCAATCAATTTGAAAGACTGCACATTCCTTACCCACTAATGAGCAAAAGTAGACGATAAACAGACAAAATTATATATCTGACATTATAACAAAGTATTGAAACAAAAACTAGCCCAGATGTGAAAATTAGAACTTGATGGTTTAACTAAAGTTCTCTTTGTTAAAATAGAAACCGATGGCAAGACCATCAAACCAACTTTAAAAATGAGGACTATAGCTCGTATCCAACCAAATGGTAGGAACAGTGTGATCCAAGCAAAATGAGATAAAGAGCAATATTGAAAGCCCCTTTCTATAACATAAAGACTACCTCATGCGCAAACAGACTTTTTGAAAACATGCATAACCACATCAAATGAGAATGGTAGCTCATATAAAGCATTTTTGTATATATGCACCTAAAAACATACCTAAAGATAAATATGATGATAAAGATAGGATGAAAAATAAAGCTGGGCTTCAATACCAACCTTCCCTGAATCACTAGGATTCTCAGCATAGATAAGATAAAGAGGTGGGAGAAGACAGACTAATATCCATGGGTGTATAGATGCCATGCCCTAAGTCATCCATGTACTCCTTGCTAAAGTCCTACATAAGAAACTCAAATGTCTAATTTACTGCATTTTATCATTAGATGTGCATTACCTATCAAAAATTCAAATAACGTACCATGTAAACAAGACCCCCATAAACCTGTGCCACTCGGTCTTGGAGACTGGCGACAATTCCAAGTTCTTGCTTTGCAGCAAGGACAAGATGAGGCTTGATCTCTACCATAATCAGATGCCTAACTTCATAGAAGTCGAGAAGGCAGCTTAGGGCGGCACATACAATAGCACTAGAACCTGAAAGTCCTATCTGAAATGTCAAAATTATAACTTAGACCATGTGATGCAATATCAAAAGAGTCAAATATGAAGTCCTAAATAACTAGTACTCCTATTGAAAAGAACAATAATAACAACTAAAGGAAAGTGCAAGACTTATGGTCACATAAAGTCACAACTACATTGTAACAAAGTTGGGAAGTGAAGATGTTCGCAATTGTGGAGTTCCAAACTCATGCCCTCAAAATTAACATAATAATACCAACACTAGGTGTTTGCAATTAACTTTTCCATGGGAAAAAAAGGATAATGTAAAATACAGTTCTTGAGGCATGGATGGTATCTTTCTCATTTTGTGTTCACTTACACCATTGTCAAAACTATAATCAACAAAAAAATAATAATCGAAATGGATAAAGAACTCAATCAAAGAGAATATGTATTGGATTTAATGCATCAAAGTAACATTCAACTAAAATATATATTGGGAGACATAAGATATATGTTCTTACATGTACAACAATGAGCATGATCACCTTTTTTTTACAAGTAAATGCAAAAAATAAAACTCATGCTTATTTATCTTGATGCTTAAATGACCATTTCACTCACCCTACTTTTCATAATGAAAACTTCTTTTACTTCCAGGAAGTAAGTCTAAAAGGAAACCCTTAAAATAAGGAGTGTAGATTAGTAAACACTAGAGATTCTAAATAACCAGTAGAAGATACATAGTTTGTTTTGATAGGTAATGCAACTTAACTTATCTCAAATCAATCATTGATGCAGTAGAAGACACATAGTAAAAACACATAGTAAAATGACTAACCACAAAGATTTTTCCAATAATTTCCTAACAAAAAGATTGCACAAGTCCTCGATGCCAACAAAAGGGAATGCAGAAAACATTATATTTCATAGAGAAACATAGGAAGAAGGAAAATCATAGCACATCATAATTGACACAATTGTGATCACACCAAGTGGTAAGTAATCTGTTGTAGGACTGTTTAAATCTCCACCTGGCGAGGGATATTGGTATCATACAATAGAGTGAAATTTTTCCCACATATGTCAACCTCGTTCTCTTTGCAATAATTATAGAAAACTTTACAAATCGCCATAAGCAATCGTACACCTCCATAGTAACCTTAATTATTCAACCGATTAAGCTGTAAACAAATTAAGGAAAGCATGTTATTAATCCTCATGAAGTCTAGAATCAACCGTACCATGTAGGACTGAGATGAATATGGACTTAATGACCACAATATTCTTTATTGTTCGTGCATGCATGTGTGTGTGAGGGAGAGTAATGGACTAACACACAAATGGTTGTGTTAGTTATATGAAAATTTTGATTTGGAGAGCATAATGGATAAATATAAAATAAAAATATAAGAACATCATTTCCTAATGCAACTAATCTTAATGAATCTTATGCATATCTCAAAATACGTATTAGAAAAATACAGCTATTAAATGTTATCTTAATCCGTAAAAAGAAACACATAAGTTCATGAAAAATACTAATATGCTCACTGTTGAATCCAAGATTTCAAGTTTCGTATTTACGTATAGGTTTTGATGATAACAAATGAATTTAAGTCTCAAGCTCAAATTATCTACGCAATGGAACGAAACGTACATCAAGCATAAAAGAACAAGTCTACAAATGAAACTCATAGATTATTTTTGTACATCTCTTGATAAAATTCGAAATTGGATTAAGGCTCAAAAATTAATCTTTTCTCATAAAGTATTAAATTGTATTTTTTTTATACATGACATAAGCATGATATATGCATGACATCAAAAATGCCTTAATTTGAAAAATTATATTTTACATGTGTATGACATATGCAATGATCTCATTGAAAACTTTATTTTCAAAAATTATATTTTACATGTGCATGACATATGTAATGACTTCATTCAAAATTTTAAATTTTGAAAATTGAATGACATATGCAATGATTTCATCAAAATTTGAAATTTGAATTTGAAAGATGATTGAGTGGGACTCATTTGCCTATAAATAGCTCATTTGTGTTTTGCAAAAATCACAACAACAATAGCTTACACATCTATTGTTCAATTTTACATCATTCTTTCAAAGCTCTCATTCTCTATTTTCTAAAATTTTGAGCCTTAATTTTTGTTTTTTTTTAGAGAGATATAAGTTGAGCTGTATTGTTTCTATCTCACTCATTGAGGAGTGTACTTTGATAGTCTACCCACTATCAACTCTTGTATTTATAAGAGGGTACGTATAACCCTTGTGTGTGTAGAAGGTGTTCTACACAGGGAATAGTTGAATCACCAAGTGTGAGGTGATTGGAAGTGTAGAGGGTGTTCTACACGGATTCTTTGGAGTGGTACTGCTCAAAGGTGTAATAGGTTTCTATCTCCACCTAAAGGAGATTGAATAGTGAATTTGGGATTTTCAAGGGGTAGTTTGAGGCGAGAACGTAGGTAGTGGGGCTGAATCTCGTAAAAATACTAAATTTACTTTTTCTTACCCTACTCTTTACATTTCTTGCTGCTTTATATTCTGTTTATATTTTATATTGTGTATTTGATTTATAAGTGTTAATTTTTATAATATAACCCAATTCACCCCCCTCTTGTGTTCGTCATCTGGGCAACAATTGGTATCAGAGCAAGGGCTCTGTTATAAGATTAAATATCTGTTGAGTTAAGATCATATGGTTAACATTGCAGCTACTTTCGCTGAAGGTTAATCCAGTAGTCGACCTCGCTATTTTGTGGAGATAATTATACTTTCTAAAAAGCTAAAATGAGAATATTTCTTCAATTTCAAGGTCGAGAAATCTGGAAATGTATTGTAAATGGGCCTTACATTCCAACAAAAACTGTTGATGGAGTAAAGGTAAAAAAGGAAGAGGTAGAGTTTGATCGCGAAGACGATAGATTTTATACTGTGAATGTAATGGCTATAAATTTTCTATATAATACTCTCAATGGTAATGAATTTAACAGAATAATGACTTGCAGTATAGTAAAGGAAATTTGTGACAACTTGGAAGTAACCTATGAAGGAACTTCGCAAGTCAAAAAATCAAAAATTTATATTTTTACGCATGAATATGAAATGTTCAAAATGAATGATGATGAATCTATCTCTTCTATGTATACTCGTTTTACTAATATTATAAATAGTTTGACATCTCTTGGTAAAATTTATGCCAACTTAGAGATAGTAAGGAAAATTCTCAACTCCTTGCCAAAACGTTGGGAATCAAAAGTAACGACGATTCTTGAAACTAAGGATCTTAAAAAATTCGAAGTAAATGAACTCATCGGGTCACTTATTACCCATGAGTACACATTGAAAAGAGGAGAAGAAGAAGGAAAGCAAAAGAAGAGTTTGGCACTTAAAGCCGTTCCTCATGAAAGTGAAAGCGATGAAGATGAAGAAAGCGATGACAAAGAGATTGTAATGATCACAAGAAGATTTAAGAGATTCTTGAAAAATAAAGCTTCTCCAAGGAAACCTTTCAAAAAATCTTCCAACAAAAATACAGGTAAAAATGATTCATTAATTTGTTATAAATGAAAAAGTCAGAACATATTAAGGTAGATTGTCCCCTGCTAAAAAAAGATCGATACAAAGGCAAGAAAGCAATGAAAGCTACATGGGATGATGATTCAAGTAGCTCAAACAGCGACGCAAGTAAAGAAGAATCTGCAAATCTTTGTCTTATGGCTAAAGATGATCTTGAGGTAACAAATCTTGAAAATCCCTCTTATGAAGAATTGCAAAATGCTTTAGAAGAGGTATATAAGGAATTTGAAAAATTGGGTATTAAGTATACCGCTTTGAAAAAGAAAAATTCTTCTTTAATAAATGAAATTGATGTTTTAAGAAAAGAAAATATAGTTTCAAAAGATGACAATGATGAACTGAAAAAGAAAGTAGCTGATTTAGAAAATATTGTTGAAAATTTCACAAAGGGTAAAGGAAATTTTGAAAAACTTCTTGGTAATCAAAGATGTGTTTTTGATAAGGTAGACTTGGGATACATGTCAAAAGAAAAACTCAAACCCTATAAAAATTTCTTTGATAAACCCATTAAATCAAAACCAAACTTTCAAAATTTTTTTCCTAAAAATAGATTTGTCAAATAAAGACATTATTCCAATCACTCAAGTTCTTCAAGTATGTTACATTTTATTTGTAATTTTTGCAATAGAAATGGTCATAACTATCATGCTTGTCCTATTAGAAGAAAACATATAATGACTATTAGGGCCAATGGGTACCAAAGAATCTTATTTCTTCTAATACTAATAAATAAAGGACCCAAAGAACATGGGTACCAACAAAATTTATTTTAATTGTTTTCGTAGGTATGCATGAAATCTTCCGTAAGTAAAACAAGATGGTTTTTAGATAGCGGATGCTCAAGACACATGATAGGAGATAAAACTAAGTTCATTGATCACACTCTTAAAGAAGAAGGACACATGATATTTGGAGACAATTCAAAAGGGAAGATCGTGGGAATATGTAAAGTTGGTAATAAGTCTTCTCTCATAATTGAAGATGTTCTACTTGTTGAAGGTCTAAAACATAATCTTTTAAGTATAAGTCAATTATGTGATAAAGGATTTACAGTTACCTTAAAAAAGGATAAGTGCATTATTTTGAATAATCATGATTGTAATGTTTGTTTTATTGCTCTTAGAAACAATAATGTTTATACAATTGAATTTGAAGAAATTGCCTCACAAGATACTATTTGTTTATCAGCTCAACATGAAATAGTTCGTTATGGCATAGAAGGTTAGGTCATGCAAACATGGAACTTATTTCCAAACTTTCAAAAAATGATCTTGTGAGAGGTTTGCCAAAAGCAAACTTTTTTAAAGACAAAATCTGTGATGCATGCCAGTTTGGTAAACAAACAAAAACTTCTTTCAAAATCAAGAAAAATATTCCCACTACTAGACCTTTGCAACTAATACACATGGACCTTTTTGGACCAAACAGAGTTGCGAGTCTGGGAGGAAAATGTTATGCATTTGTTATTGTTGATGATTTCTCTAGATATACTTGGGTCATCTTTCTTGCTCATAAAGATGAGGTACATAATGCCTTTACCAAGCTATGTAAGAGAATTCAAAATGAAAAGGGCTATACTATTTCAAACATTCGAAGTGACAAGGAGAAAGAGTTTGTCAATAAAGATATTGAGTCTTTTTATGATGAAAATGGTTTTCTGCATAATTTCTCTGCTCCTTGAACTCCTCAAAAAAATGGGGTAGTAGAGAGGAAAAATAGATCTCTTCAAGAAATGGTAAGAACAATGCTTAATGAAAATAGTTTACCTAGTTATTTTTGGGCCGAAGCGGTAAGTACTGCATGTTATGTTATAAATAGAGTTATGTTAAGGTCTAAATTAGATAAAACCCCTTATGAGCTTTGGAATGAGAAAAAGCCCAACATTGATTACTTTCATGTATTTGGATGCAAATGTTTTATATTTAATGACAGAGATAATTTAGGAAAGTTTGATGCAAAATCTGATGAAAGTATCTTTATTGGGTATTCAACAAATAGTAAAACTTATAAAGTATTCAATAAAAAGACTTTGACTGTACAAGAATCTATGCATGTAGTATTTGATGAATCTAACCCTTTACTCTCCAAGAAATCTATTGATGAAGAATCAGAAGGTACAAATAACACAAATAGTCTCAATCTCGACAAAGATAATACAATGGAAGAAATCCAACATGGAGATATTAGGAAAGATTATCAAGATTTAGTACAAGATGCAACCAAACAGTGGAAATATGTGAAAGATCATCCAGTGGAACAAATTCTAGGAGAACCTTCACGAGGTGTAAGTACTCGATCATCTCTTAGAAATATTTGTAATCACACTGCTTTTCTATCTCAAATTGAACCAAAAAATATTGATGAAGTACTTATTGATGAATCATGGATTCTAGTTATGCAATAAGAGCTAAATCAATTTGAAAGAAATAATGTATGGACAGTTGTTTCTAGACCTAAAAATCATATTGTTATTGGAACAAAATGGGTTTTTAGAAATAAGAAAGATGAGTCTGGAATCATCACTATAAATAAAGCTCGACTTGTAACCCAAAGTTTCAATCAAGAGGAAGGAATCGATTATGATGAAACGTATGCACTTGTTGCAAGATTAGAAGCTATTCGAATGTTACTTGTATATGCATGTTATAAAAATTTCAAACTTTTTCAAATGGATGTTAAAAGTGTTTTCTTAAATGATTTTATAAATGAAGAGGTATATGTTGAGCAACCTCCAGGTTTTGAAAATCATATTTCTCCTAACCATGTTTTTAACCTCGCAAAAGCATTATATAGACTCAAACAAGCTCTTAGAGCTTGGTATGAGAGGCTTAGTGGTTTCTTGATTGAAAAAGGTTTTTCAAGAGGAAAAATCGATACAAATCTTTTCATCAAATATAAACAAAATGATATTCTTCTAATTCAAATTTATGTTGATGATATAATATTTGGTGCTACTAATGAAAATATGTGTCAAGATTTTGCTAAGAGCATGCAGGAAGAATTTGAAATGAGCATGATGGAAGAACTTAATTTCTTTCTTGGATTGCAAATCAAGCAAGCAAAAAGTGGAACATTCATTAATCAGTCAAAATATATCAAAGAGTTACTCAAAAAGTTTGAGATGGAAAGTGCGAAGGTAATTGGAATACCAATGAGTCCAACCACCAAACTTGATAAAGATGAAAGCGGTAAGCTAGTTGACTCAAAGGTATATCGATGTATGATTGATAGTTTATTATATTTGACATCTAGTAGACCTGATATTATGTTTAGTGTATGTTTATATGCACGTTTTCAATCATCTCCAAAGCAATCTCATTTTATTGCAGTCAAGCATATTTTTAGATATCTTACCGGTACCATTGATCTAGGGTTATGGTATCCTAAGCACACTTCTTTAGATCTTATTAGTTATTCAGATGCGGATTATGCTGGTTGCAAAGTTGATCGAAAAAGTACTAGTTACTAGTGGAACATGTTATTTTTTAGGTCATGCACTTGTTTCATGGTTTAGTAAAAAATAAAATTCTATTGCATTATCTACTGCTGAGGAAAAATGTGTTGCTGCAGGCAGTTGTTGTGCTCAAGTTCTTTACATGAAGCAACAACTTGAGGATTTTAAACTTATGTACAATCACATTCCAATCAAATGTGATAATACAAGTGCTATAAATCTTTCAAAGAATCCAATACAACATTCTCAGACCAAATATATTGAAATTAGATATCATTTTCTTAGAGATCAGGTGCAGAAGGGCGATATTGTATTATAATTCACTAGTACACATGATCAATTGGCAGACATTTTCACAAAATCCCTACCAGAAGATAGACTATGCATGATTAGAAGAGAAATAGGAATGATGCATGTCATGAATATCTGCTAGATACTTTTGTTCCATTATCTCAAATGACCCACAGAAACTTGAGACGTTTAGTCTCATCATTCAAATACATTTGCTCCTCATAAATTATCATGCCATCCTTGTCTAAAGGATTAGGCAATCGAAATGCAGAGGCAAGCAAGGATTTTAAATCCTTATTCTGTTGTTTTAAGTCTACTATTTTTTTGTTAGACTATTGAACAAGTCGTTGAAGAACATCGATCTTCTCATTAAACTTCTCCATCTCGCTTTGGACTGCAACCGAGCGGAAAAAGCGACAATAAACGATGAGTATCGAGTTTCGAGACTCACAAGCTCGTAAATGACATCATGATCTGATTTATTAGCCAAATCAGTATTTTGTTGCTTCATGGCGCCTACAACAGATGCAGAAATAATTTGAGGTGAAGAATACTTCATATCTTGATCACAAGAAGCACTGAAGGAAAATTGATGAGCCATTGAAATTTTTGTAAAGTGAGAATGAAGATGAACTACAGAAATGAGAAAGAAGATTTAATGCGGATTAGATAAAACTAAGGATTGCTATTATAAAGATGGAAATAAGTAGAAGACAAAATGTCATCTCTTCAAATCTTACTTAGTCAAGCTTACAAGATATGCCGGATGCATATTGTCAAAAGTTACCGAATTAAGCCAGCGAGATTAATTACAATTGTCCTTGTTTCTCTCGTGAAACGCTGCCATTATCTGCTGATGTTGACTCTGTGCTTGAACTCTCACTCGTTCCAATTCCTCTATTTGAAGTTTCAGAACACGAGCTAATTCTGTCAAATCTTTATTTTCTTACTTTAACCTCTTATTCTTTCTACCTTTATTTGCAAGCTTTTGATGCAGAACAGATATTTGATTGTTAAGTCGATCAACTTCATTTGCCCTCGCTAGTAATCTCTGAGACATGGTCGTAACAGAGGCAGTATATTGAGCACTGAGAGTTTTTGATGTTGCAACAACCTCAGAATTAGTCCTACCAGAAAAATGCATCTCTGCTTCGATCATAGTGTTGACAACCTCAGGAGATAAAATGATTGGTTGAGATGGTTCCTGATTCAAATCCGAAAGATTATTAGACGAAATTTTCTCCGTCATTCTATCGTTTTGGATAAACAGATACTTGATCAATGAGCAATGTGAGATTTGTTTTAGCATTCGGTGGGTGAAAATGGTCATTTAAACAGAAACCGAAAACTTTCAAATTTTTACGTATCTTATTTGTCAACAACATCAAGCAGATTTGAATTTCCTTCCGTACCGAATTGACAGAACTAGGCCTCTAGCCTTTGCAGTTTTTATCGGACATGGGAGTTAGGCATCAACCTTTCCAGTTTTTGTCGAACACGCATGGCTCTGCACCGAATTCTTTACAATCTCTACTAACGCACCGTTTTATTTATCTATTGGTTATTGTAGGAAGATGTCTTATTGAGCTAATTATGATTCCTTTTTAATGATGCCAAAAGGGGGAGAAGTTTTAGACGTAAATATTTAGATTTTTAACTCTGTTATATATGCCGGAATTATGTTTATTTATTGCTTGAAAACTAACACATATTCTCAGGGGGAGCTTAAGCATTAATGCAAGTTTCAAAATTCTACTAAGTATTTGTCATCATCAAAAAGGGGGAGATTGTTGAATCCAAGGTTTCAAGTTTCGTATATACGTATAGATTTTGATGATAACAAATGAATTCAAGTCTCAAACTCAAATTATCTACGTAATGGAGCGAAGCGCACATCAAGCATAAAAGAACAAGTCTACAAATGAAACTCATAGATTATTTTTGTACATCTCTTGATAAAATTCAAAATTGAATTAAGGCTCAAAAATTAATATTTTCTCATAAGCATTTTTTTTTATACATGACATAAGCATGATATATGCATGACATCAAAAATGCCTTAATTTGAAAATTTATATTTTACATGTGCATGACATATGCAATGATTTCATTGAAAATTTTATTTTCAAAAATTATATTTTACATTTGTATGACATATGCAATGACTTCATTCAAAAATTTGAATTTTGAAAATTGAATGACATATGCAATGACTTCATCAAAATTTGAATTTTGAATTTGAAAGATGATTGAGTGAAACTCATTTGCCTATAAATAATTCACTTGTGTTTTGCAAAAATCACAACAACAAGAGCTTACACATCTATTGTTAAGTTTTGCATCATTCTTTCAAAACTCTCATTCTCTCTTTTCTAAAGTTTTGAGCCTTAATTCTTGTTCTTTTTTAGAGAGATATAGGTTGAGCTGTATTATTTCTATCTCACTCATTGAGGAGTGTACTTTAATAGTCTACTCACTATCAACTCTTGTATTTGTAAGAGGGTACGTATAACGCTTGTGTGTGTAGAAAGTGTTCTACACAGAGAATAGTTGAATCACCAAGTGTGAGGTGATTGGAAGTGTAGAGGGTGTTCTACACGGATTCTTTGGAGCGGTACTGCTCAAAGGTGTAATAGGTTTCTATCTCTACCTAAAGGAGATTGAATAGTAAATTTGGGATCCTCAAGGGGTAACTTGAGGCGAGGACGTAGGCAGCGGGCCTGAACCTCGTAAAAATACTGAGTTTGCTTTTTCTTACCCTACTCTTTACATTTCTTGCTGCTTTATATTCTATTTATATTTTATATTGTGTTTTGATTTATAAGTGTTAATTTTTATAATATAACCCAATTCACCCCCCCTCTTGTGTTAGTCATCTGGGCAACACTCGCTCATTTTGATACCTTGTTTTGTTATTTTTTTCTAATTTTTATTTTACTTAATAGTTAAAAAAGTAATTATTACTGTATTGATATTTTCTTTAATATTTTAAAATGATAAAAAAAAATATAAATAGAAATTTAATAAAAAAAATCATAAATTTTATATTAATTTGCGCTAGCGATAAGGGAGAGCGGTACTACTCAGGCGGAATAGGAGCACCGCTCCAAGTTCATAACTAGTTAAAAAGCATCCCAGATTCTATCGAAGATAATTGCCAAGAGCAAAATAAATCCTCAGTATCCAACCATATGAAAACTAGAGCAATCGGGATAAACTATGTTTGTAAGGGAAGATCCCCAATCCTAGATTATTACTTCAGTCAATGCAGCAGGTTAAGTCATCGATTATAGAGCATGGCAGGAATAGTATATATAAGCGTCCCTCTTTACTCTATCCAGAGCAAGATATAACGCTCAGTTTACAAGGGCTTTAATAGGACTTATACGGCACAATAAATATCGGTACTTGCAATAAATGAACAATTAAACTTTGTAATAAATATCTATTTAAGAACTGGACCTTTAGTGCTATAAATCTCACTCAACTATAAAACAAAAGATACGCAAGATTTTCCCAAATATCCAGACTATAATACAGAGTTAGGAGCTAAAATACCAAATTGAGCAGATATTTGAGATTATCATATCTTGCAAGCAATATTAAATTGAATAAAAGGACTTCGACCTCTCTCTCTCTTTTCTCTCTGGTGATTTTCGTCCCTTAGGATTTTCAAAAATGCCGCTGTCGTGAGGGGGAGCTGAGCTCCGGCTTCGGCTCCTCTTCTTCTTCTATTCTCTTTCTTTTCTTTTATTTTCTTACTCCTTTTATTTTCCCGAACGGCCACCTGGTTTTGGTTTTCGTTGTCGATGGTTTTTGGTTTGGCGTCGACAGTTTTGATGGCTGGGTTTGCAGGTTTTGATGGTTTCAGGTGTCCTTAGACCACCACGCCTGGCGACGTCGCTCTATCAATCTACCGATCTTGGCGTTGGTCAGAGTCTTTTGCAGAACGGCGAGACGCATGCTCCTAGTTCCTTACTCGTGGGGACAGATTGAAGGCAGTGCTTTCGTTGTGTTCTCGTTTTGGTGGATCTAGCATGCTTGCAATGGTTTTGTTTGGATCCGGGACATCAGAACATCCTTACCTTGCGGCGACATCTCTCCTAGAGTGGCGCGTGGTGTTCAGAGCCACCACAGACAGCCTTGGAGTCGATTTCTTTTTCTATTTTTGTATTCTATCTTTAGTTGGTTGTTGTTTTGTTGTTTTGTTTTGTTGGTAGTTTATATATTTCGTTTGTATAAAGAATTTCTATGGAGAAATAGTGTCCCGAATTTTTTAGTCCGTGGAATCTAAGTTCTCTTATCTGTGATGATGAGATTTTAGTTACTTCCATCAGCAGTACTTAGTCTCTCAGACTTTTAGTCTGATGAGTTTTAGAAGCTATGCGACAATATGTACTTAGTTGACTGTTTTCGGTCACATTGTAGGTTTTTCTATGAAGTGAAACTATTTTCTTCAAAAAAAAAATTTGAATAAACCTTAAGAGAAAATAATTGGTAAAAAAAATTAACCGACAATTCAAGGACATGGATCTTTTACTTCCAAGTGCAGCATTGCAGATCAAGCTCACTTTAAAAAAAGACACTGATGCGGACAATCATGGAAATGTAGATATAACTAGAGAGAAATGGTGAGAGATAGGGAGAAAGGGAGGACCAGGTGATCGAGAGAGCGGAACTCGACGAGATTGTGGGTTGGGTGGGGCTTTATGACGAGCTCATTAGACGACTGCAATTGAACGGAGGCCCAGAAGTTGATGAACGTGAAAGAGATAGTACGGTCGTATTTGACGTCTCTGGGGTTTCCGAGCAGTCCCACCCTCGCATATGCCTTGTGCTTGATAGCATTCGAAATGGAAATCGAAGAAGTGCTCTACGCACCCATCGAAATTACAAATCCTATTTTAACGTTCTCAATCGGCTGAGCTCATTTTTCTCGGCTCTTATATATATATATATATATGTACGTATATCTATACTTCTAGCTCGTCAGTATGCCACGTCAAACGTTGGGATCTTTGCTGAATTTAACATTTGTCTGTTAATAGTAACGTCGAATTAAAGTTGTGGTCAAACTTAGTATATATCTTTCCTAAAATTAAGATAATTATTAAATTGTTGTAAAAGCAATAATTGGGGCAATGAATGACCTCCTACATACACCTCCCTTTTCTTTCTACATTTCTCTCAAAGTTGTCCCTTTGTATTATTAAATGACCTCCAACACAGCGCTGATTTTTCCTATATATATGAGAGAGTTTTAGATCAGTTTGTAAGATATAAAAACGAAAGAAAGAGAGAAAGAAAGATAGAAAAATTCAGTTATTGAGTAATAAGAGTTCTAAATATTTTCTCTTATAAAATCTCTTGCAATAATAGTTTCCTTCTAGTTTTATAACATGTTATCAGCACAAGGTTCTACCAATTTTAAAGCTAGTGGTCTTCTATTTCAAGTAAGTTTTTCAATATATTATTTGTAGTTCTCGAGTTGAATATAAAATGTAATATTACTAAATATTACTTGATAAAATTCTGCTTTTATTCTCATGATCATGTGAATATATTTTTTAGATCCACATATTTATTTTCATGATTATTGAAATTTGTTAGTATTGATATTTCTGGAAAAAGTTATTTATCCAGGATCTTTGATGAGATCCATTTGGATATGATGAACCTAGGAGATACAATCAAAAAAGAAAATTACGTGTCTCTGCAGGATCGTGCTGTGTATCTCACAGTGAAAAATCTTCTAATTTTGTGAAATGATTTAAGGGAGAAATATGAGCACCAGAAGATGTAATTTTTCCAAAAGCTCATTATGACTTATTACACCTAAAGTTGCAAGATTTTAAAAGTGGTAGTGACTATAACTCTGTACTCTTGAAAATTAACTCAATATTAGAATTATGCAATGAGAAAGTCATTGATAATGACATGTTAGAGAAGACATATTATTTTTCATGTCTTAAATGTGCTCCTGTAGCAGCAGTATCGAAAATGAAAGTTCAACAAATATTCTTAACTTTTATCTTGTCTTTTAGTGATTGAGCTAAATAATGAGATTTTGTTAATAAATCACTAGTTACGTCCTATTAGTTTTATATCATTTCTTGAAATAAATGATACTGGATTTATACCATTTTCAGAAGTGAACGGTACATCCTTTTAAAGGAACTAATGGCGTAGACGTGGTAGAAAAATTATAAAAGTGTGAGTTCTAGAAGCGATAATACTAAAGGAGATAATAATATAAATACACCATATCACCAGAAATGATCTAATTCAGAAAAGGGTAAAAACACTCAGTATAATTCTTTATAGAAAGATGAAGATGTTTACCATAGATACGGTATGACTAAACATTGGTTACGTACCTGTTGTACGGCCAAGCACTTGATTTACTTATACTAAACTTTTATATATTATAATATATATTTTTTAATATTGTATAATGTTTTGAAATAATGAAAGATTGGTACCTAAAGCACGATAAGAAATTATTTAGGAAAATAAAACCCTATCTGAATTTGATTCTCTTACAAATGAATGTAAACCAGAAGTTCAGAGGATTATCTATTTGCAAAGTGTTGCAAATCAATTATCGGATGTATTTACTGACGCTAAAAATGTTGTAAAATCATATATTACTATTGTTAATACTCAAACAAGAATTGAAATTCCTGAAAGACAAATTGTCAAAACAGTAATAGATGAGTCTAAGACACGTCTAAAGCATTGAAGATCTATTGGTGCAAAAGAAAAAAACAACCGTACCCACAAAACAAGTAATAAGATCTATTCAAACTTTCTATACAAAATAGAAAATTATGAAAAGTACAAACCTCCTGAAGAGGAAACTCTTGAAGAGTATCTCCTGAAGAGATTTTTCATGAAATGTCTTTCCCTGAAGAGGAACAGGTACCTAAAAATAATGAGATCTCGATACATTTCATAAGTACCGGAGAAATTCTGAATAGAAATAAAACTGTTGTCGACAACATATTTTCATATAAGATGACTTTTGACATTACCAGAAGTAATGAAAAAAGTGAGACAAAAATCGTCGAAGAATATCTACATAGAAATGATTTGTCAAAATGGAAAGCAGCTATTGAAGCTGAATTAAACTCGCTAGCAAAGCGAGAGGTATTTGGACTTGTTGTCCAAACACCAAAGTATATAATGCCTGTTAGATATAAGTGAGTATTTGTAGGAAAACATAATGAGAAAAATAAAATTGTGCGGTACAAAGCACGACTTGTCGCACAAGATTTCCTGCAGAAACTCGTGATTGATTTTGAGGAAATATATTCTCCCGTTATGGATGCAATCACATTCAGATTTTTGATTAGTCTGGTTGTTATAAAAGGATTAGATATGCAGTTAATGGATGTGGTCACTGTATATTTATATGGATCCTTAGACCATGACATATATATGAAAATTCCTGAAAGATATAAAATGTCTGAAATATCTACAAGTACATCTAGAAATATGTACTCTATCAAACTTTAAAAATGTTTATATGAGTTAAAGCAACTCGAACACATGTGGTATAATCGCCTAAGCGAATATCTATTGAAAAAATGATTTGAAAATAATCCTATATACCCATGTATTTTTATTAAGAAATCAAAACCTGGATTTGTCATTATTGCAGTTTACGTTGATGATTTACTTTGTTAGAACTCCTGAAGAGATCACAAGAACCAATATATATTTAAAGAATATATTTGAAAAAGAAAGATTTTGTTATTCAAATACTAGATGACTTACAAAAACTTGAGACTTTTAGCCTTATCTCTCAGATACATTTGCTCTTTATAAATCAACATGTCATCCTTATCTAAAAGGATTAGACAGTCGAAATGAAAAGGCAAATAATGATTTTAAATTCTTATTTTGTTGTTTTGACTCTACAACTTTGTTGTTAGACTTTTAAACAAGTCGTTGAAGTACATCGATCTCCTCATTAAGATTTTCAATCTCACGAGTTTTGGACTGAAATCGAGCTAAAAATGATGAGTATCGAGTTTCAAAACTCACAAGTTCATATATGACATTATGATCTGACTTATTAGTCATATTATTTTCGTACTGCATCATGGCACCTGCGATAGATGTAGAAATAGTTTGGGACTGAGGTGAACAATACCTCATATATTGATCACGAGAAATATTGAAAGGAAGTAGATGAATGCAGAAATGAGAAGAAGATTTGATGCGAATTAGATAAAACCGAAAACTACTCTTATAGAGATGAAAATAAGAACAAGACAAACCATCATCTCTTCAAATCTCATTTAGTCAAAATTACAAAATATGCTGGATGCATATTTTCAAAAGTCAGCACAATTAATTACAGCTATCCCTATTTTTCTCGTAAATGTTGAACCTCTGCTGTTAGCTGCTATTGTTGATTTTGTATTTGAGCTCTTTCTCGTTCCAGCTCTTCTATTCGTGATTTCAGGTCACGAAAATACTAGTTTGTAAATTTCTTTAGCTCCTTGTTTTCTTGTCTTAACTTTTTATTATTTTTATCTTTAGTTGCAAACTTTTGATGCAATTCAGATATTTGATTATTAAGAAGATCAATCTCACTCGCTCTCGCCAGTAGCCTCCGAGACATGATTGTAATTGAGGTAGCATATTGAGCACTGATGATTTTTGATGCTGCAACAATTTCAGGATCAGTTTTACTAGAAAGATGTATACTTGCTTCTATCATGGTGTTGACAGCCTCAAGAGTAAAGATGAGTGGTTGAAGTGTAAAATGTTCTAGGTTTAAATCTGAGACATTAACAAAAGAATTTCTCTCAGCTATAGTATCGTTCTGGATGAACAAACAATTGGATCAATGAAGAATATGAGATTTTGCATGAGTATTCGATGGGTGCAAGTGATCATCTTTAACCGGCAATCCAGAGCTTTCAAATCCCCGCAAAGATTTCATTTGTTAACAATATCAAGCGGATTTGAATTTTCTTCCACACCAAATCAATAGAATTATGCCTCAAGTTTTATAGTTTTTGTCGAATATTGGTGGTTCTCAATGATCATTTTTACTATGCATGTTCTCCCTAATAATGCCAAGAGAGGGAGAAATTTTAGATAAGAATATTAACATGTTCTTTCTGTATTATTTAGATAGAAATTATGTTTGTGTTTACTTGAAAAACTAACGTATATTCTCAGGGGGAGTTTAAGTATTACTACAGATCTCAGATTTCTACTAAGTCTATCAAGCAAATACTATCTGCCATATCTTCAAATCATTCAGAGATAATTGCAATTCATGAAACAAGTTTAGACTGTATTTGATTGAGATCAGTGATTCTACATATTCAAGAAAAGTATGATCTTTCCATGATTAATGATAGTCCAACAATTTTTTACGAAGATGATGCTGCTTATATCACTCAAATCAGAGGAGGATATATCAAAGATACGATCAAGTGATAATCTGAAATATTTATTCACAAATACATTACTAACTGTGACATTCAAGAAAATTGTGCAGAATATTGGAATACGAAAACTTAAAAATCTATCGTTATGCACTTTTCAGGAGTAAATGTCTTCAAAATTTGTGCTGATTGTACTATTTTTCCTTTACTGAGGTTTTATCCCATTGAATTTTCCTTTGCAAGATTTTAATGAGGTAATTTTAAAATACTTGGCGATAAATAAGAAGATTATACTCTTTTTTCTTCGCCACTAGATTTTTCTTCCCACTGGATTTTTTTTTAGAAATATTTCAACGAGAAATATTCTTATGGGTGGTCATTTAAGGGGAGTATTGTAAAAGCAATAATGGGGGGTAATGAATGACCACCCCACATGCGCCCCCTTTTTCTTTCTGTATTTCTCTCAAAACTATCCCCCTTGTATTGTTAAATGATTCCCATCGCAACATTGATTTTTCCTATATATAAAAGAGATTTTCAGATCAGTTTGTAAAATATAAAAACGAAAGAAAATAGAGAAAGAAAGATAGAAAACTTCAGTTCTTAAATAATAAGAGTTCTAAATATTTCTTCTTATAAAGTCTCTTGCAATAGTAATTTTCTTTTAATTTTATAATATAAATATAGATAATGAAAAAGAGATTTTTTTAATACTCAAGGAGAAAAGGGATGAGTGATGAAAATTTCTTCTTCTTTCTATTTTCTTCTAGGTCTTCATTCTCAATTCTAATCGAGAGCTCAGTTAGAATACGAGAATTTGTACAAAACATGATAATCTCAGCTCAGTTAGAAAACATAAGCCAAATGTCAAACTAGTGTTAACTTATATGTCCTTATTTGGTGTAGATGATTTACATGGATATTCATCACAATTTCACAAGTGTAACAATCATCTAGAACAATTCACAAGTATCCAGGCCAGGGAAAAAATTGGAAAATACAGAATTAGGAGCCCACCCTAGCTAGTAAACTTAACCCATAGAGATAACTCGTGTAGTTTAAGCCCAGTTAAGGTCACCATTTTTCAATCAAACAAAAACCGTATGGACCAGATATGTAGCAAGACTTGTTCAAACATGTTATAGCCCAAATCAAGTACACTCTGGTAAGCCCACCAGTCAACCCCGGTCATATATATACACATACACTCCAAATTCCAAATTCCAAATTCATGAATATTTGATGATAAAGATATGAGTTCTGTTATATATTATTAGTTTTGTGTATTTCTTGTACGTACACTTTATTGATGTGATTTATTTATATTTAAAAAAAGTGATAAAATCAATTATATTAATAAAATGCACAAAAAAATATTCAAAAATAATTACACATAATTTTTTTTATAATAAATATTAATGTACTTAGGACAAGGAAATATTTTTCCTCTCGATTATTTACAAAGAATTGAAAAGGCAGGCAAGGGTTTGATCTTCCATCAAAGAAAAGTGAAAGGAACAACTTCCTTCTTTGTTTGTTTGTTTGTTTAAAAATTCAATGAACGACATGCTGCATATACAGTACCTGCTAGCTCCGATGTTATTTTATTCATCTATATATTATAAGAGATTATATTATAATCGGGAGGTCATTTAATTACGTGGTCAGCTAAATTAAATAATATTATGGGCCATGCATATACACAAAGCAAGTACACAACTAGATATGTAATTTAGATTGTTTAAGCTATATGAAGACTTAAGTTCTGCTCAAGAAATTGTTTATAAATAGTCGAACTGCTAGCGTTGCCCAGCTTGCTGTCTGAATGACTTCGATGGATCAGCTTTGGTTTTGTCATCCATGCTTTCTGTTTTTTGACGGTCGAAGGATAGATACAAAAGAAAGCTACCTAGCTAGGGATCAGGTGATGCCCGCCAACAGCTAGCTCATGTGGACGATCATGTCCTCCAGGCTTCATCAACGCCTCGGCACATTAAGTCTAATTTGCTTTTAGAGATAAGATGGGATAAAATAAGATGAGATAAAAATTTAAAAAATATATATATATTATAATATTTTTTTTTAATATTAGTTTTATTTTGAAATTTGAAAAAGTTATTTTAAAATTTGAAAAAAATTGAATTGTTTATTTTATTTTGTATGAAAATTTAAAAAAATGTAATAATGAATTTGAAATGAGATGAGATAAGATGAGATGGTTTGTGAAAACAAACCAGGCCTAGTCCCTATTTGCATTTAGAAATTATCTTAACTTATCTCATCTTATCTCGTCTAATATTTTTAAAATTTTAAATAAAATATAATAAGTAATTCAATTTTTTTAAATCTTAATTTAATTTTTTAAATTCTAAAATAATAATAATATTAAAAAATAATATTCTAATAATATGATCTTATTCAACTTTTAATTTTCAAAAAATAAAAATAAAAAACTATTCACAGTACTTTTAAGATTAGATACCTGTTATTAATTTTATATAATAAGATATATATATATATAATTTTTGGAAATACATTATAATGCAATTAATTGTGATCAGTAGCATGCAGCATGGTGATTTCAGCCCAACCTTAATGAGCTAATGATTTGTCGTATTACGATCACCAGGTTGCATGATGCACGGTTCTTTAATTCTTTAAAAAAAAAGAAAAATTAAAGTCAAAATAGCAACAAGGAAAAGATAGATTTATTAATAAAATCTTCGAAAAACGCCGCTTGTCAAGTCAAATTATAAAACATTATAATTGTAAATCTTTTAATTTATTCTCTTTACTTGTACATCCAGTACTACTCTTTAACCAATCTGCTTCTGACCAAACGAATTTAATCATACAAAAAAAGAACAACTGAACAAGAACGAAATGTTTGCAGATCAACCTTCTCAATATATTAAATAGAATTCACATTTATATGAGGAAGTTCTGGCTGGCCTGTATGTAGAACAATATCATGATGCAGACTGCATATATATATATATATATAATAATTACTTGTATATAGATGAGAACAGACAAATAAGCCTTGCCAAATTGGTGGGTGATGGGGATCAGACTAATTATTAACTGGGTAGAAAGTAAGCTGATCATCAGGTATGTAGGTGGGATTTGTAAAAAATTTGATGAACAAACCTATCCGGCCGATTTGGATTTGAGCAATATATATACGTACGCATGCCAGTTCAAGATCATTAATAAACATTATCAATAATGCCCTGATTTTCTAAACATGCCTAGCTAAGATAGTTGAGATTAACGCTTTTGCAGGTTACTTCAGCAGTACTGTACGTTGAAGTACTCCACCGTCTTGTTTTTGGCTTGATCTATAAGAATAATTAAAGATGTGACATTTAAAGTTAAGTCGACTCTCGATGATGTTCTTATCATATCCCATGCAAAAGCAGCTTTAGTAATTTATATATATTCTCTTAATAATTTTATAATATTTCAGTTTTATTATAAGAAAAATGAGTATATATTTCAATGACAATGACTATAATTTATAATAAAAAATAATTTATTTTGATAAAAAATAATCAATTTAATAAAAAATAACTGACAATAAATAAATAATTTTCTTATAATATATTAGTTATGACCACATATATATATATATATATATTGGTACTTTAGATTAATGCATGCTTAATCTCATATATATGTGTGTATATATATAATATTGTAGTCAGGTAATTGGGAAGGATCAGGTACGTATTTGGAGTGTGTCAAATATTTGCATGATGGGTTAGATTTTAATGATAAGAAAAGATACAAAATGAGTCGTGATATTAATTTGGGAGGCAAAAGTGACATGTATGGACGTATTGTAATTATATATACTGCAAAGGAATAATATTTTGAGCTAGGGGGCTCAAGTACTGCAATATTTGTACATGCAGTTAGTGATCATGATACTATTGATCTAACCTTAATATGTCATTTGGATAGTGAGATGAGATCATAAGATATTTGAAATTTAAATATATAAAGTATTATAATATTATTATGTTCATAACTAGTTTTTAATATTATTATTGGGATTTGAAAAAATTGAGATTTATTGTATTTTTTATGAATATGATTTGAAAAAACTATAATTATAAAATAAGATGATATCATGAGATGAAGCACTTAATTCACTATTCAAATGGGGTCTAATTGTCATATTTGTGGAGTAAACTAAAAACGGTGGACAAAAAAGAAAATTACAAAAGAAATAGAAATCAAAACATATCAATGGCCGGGAGTATTTCGCTCACAAAACTTTTATATATATATATATATTAGGGAGGAGCAATGTAAAAACACATTTTCCTAATTTAGTGAAGTAGTTATTTTTAAGAAATAATATGATTTTTATAAAGAAAATATAAGTTCTAATAAATATTTGACAGGTAATAAAAGGAAAATATCTTAACAACAAAAAATTATATAAAAATAAATCAGAAATTGATGTGAAGTGATGAAAGATAACTATTTTATAATTATTATAATTTCATTTATAAAATATTATTTTTTGAATTTAATGTTTCATAATGAATTTAAATTGAGAAGTAAATAATATTTTATTTAAACAATTATATTCACAAATGTAGTTGGCAAACAATTTTAACTTAATTATTTTACATTTTTTTTTATAAAGAATGAATAAAATAATGTTATATTATAATTTGTAATGTGAAGTAAGTATACTAATGTTATAATGCTATATTATAATTTGCATATTATATAATTTATATTATTTGTACTGTTTAATCTGAATTTTGGATGAGTTTTATAGATGATGGGAGAATGGTAACATCGATCATAAGGAGATTGAATTGAGTTTGAAATTGAATATTGGTTTCAATTTAGGGAGGATAAGAGTTTTGAATTCGGCTATATTTAATTTGAAGTACTTGATTTAAGAGTTTGAATAAAGAAAACTAAAATTTAAAAATCATATCATTTCAGAATTCAGATCGACGAACAAATGTAGTTAAATTTAATGAAAAAACAATGAAAATTAACAAAAAAAATCCGTTAAGTGACTATTAGATAGCCACTTATTATAATAGAAAAATATACGTACTAGAAAGGAGCAACGTGAAAAATATGTTTTCCTAGTTTAGTGAAATGATTATTTTGAAGAAATGATATGATCTTTATAAATAAATAAATTTGGAACAATAATGTAATGCAAATAGGAAAAAAATATAAGTTGTAACAAATATTTGACAAGTAATAAAATGAAAATATCTTAACAACAAAAGAATTATATAAAAGTAAATTATAAACTGATATGAAGTGATAAAAGGTAACTATTTAATAATTATTATAATTTTATTTATAAAATATTATTATTTGAATTTAATTTTTCATAATAAATTTAAATTGAGAAATAAATAATATTTTATTCAAATAATTGTATTCATAAATGTAGTTGGAAAATAGATTTAAACTTAATTGTTTTATATTTATTTATTTTATAAAGAATGAAAAGAAATTTTAAATCATATACATAACTTTATATTTCATATAAATTGTAATTTATATAACATTATATTATAATTTGTAACACAAGTAGATTTACTAATGTTATAATGTTATATTATAATTTGCATGTTATATAATTTATATAATTTGTGTTGTTTAATCTGAGTCTTGAGTGAGTTTTATAGATGATGGAAAAAGGGTAACGTCGATCTAGATCATATATAAGGAAATTGAGTTGAGTTTAAAATTGGGTGTTAGTTTCAATCTAGGGAGGATAAGAATTTTGAATTTGACTAGTTTTAAATTTGAAGTGTTTGATTTAAGAGTTTGAATCAGGAGACTAAATTTCAAGAATTACATCATTTCAGAATCCAGATGGATGGACGGATGAAATTAAATTTAACGAAAAAAAAATTTAATAGAAAACAAGAAAATTCATTTTATAATCGTTAGATAACCACTTATTATAATAGAAAGATATGTATATATATATTATCTGAGATTTGTTATTCATTATCCTCATATATCATACACCACTTCTATTTTTTTTTAATTTATTTTTTTAAAATTAATTGAATTCTTCCACCATCATGATATATATATATACCATATATTAAAAGAAAAGTTAAAAAGTATATGTAGTGTGAGGTGTAGAAATGAGAAATAAATTTTTTTTCTTATATATGTACACACATGATAGTTTACATGATAATATTTGAAGAATGGTGGAGCATTAGTATTGACTTCATCAAAATTATCTATAAAATTTGATGAAAAGTACATATTTATCATAAATTGAAAATCTCCATAGCCATATTCCACATTGGGTTAGTCTAAGTAATAATATCATATTCTTTTTTATAAGAATACTTTGAATAACTTTTTTTTTCATATTTTACGAATATTCTAACTATATGTAAATTAATAAAAACATATGTTAATGAATTAATAATGACTATATGTTGAAAACCGTTCCAATTTTTTGTTGTTGTTAAACCCGTAAACCCACAGTTTGGTATAAATGAAAATCGTGGGAGATTATAGAAAGCTGAAAAGTAAAATAGTTTGGTATAATTTTTTACAATAAAATATTTTTTTTGATGAAGAATTGTACATCCTCAAATTTGCAGATGTAGTACTTAAAATCACTGTGACTCAAATATTCTTAGATTTTTGCATTTTGATGAAGCTGATATATAAGATAAATATTTTATCTGCATTTTATCAGATTTTGAAGATATATTAACTTTTAATAAACCCAATATCAATATCAATACTAATATATATATATATAACTACGTAAGAATGAGCAAAAAAGAAGAGTCTCATGATGGCCAAGAAGACTCGCGCGCTACTCAAATATCGACCAAATTATATATATTACATGCAAAATTATGTTTTAACCTACGTACGGCGACACATTAATAATTATCATTAAAATCCTAGCTAGGTTAATTATGATAGTCTGATTTAATATTTATACCTAAGATTAATTAATAAATTAATTAAAATTTAAGATAGTGGCCAAGGCCTATTAACTTGATCTAGCTGCATACTGGGGCATGGGAATGAGCCATGCATATATTATATGCATCGATCCTTTCATACAAATTAGGAGACAAACATATTGAGGCTTTTAATTATTAATTACATATAACTTCCATTATAACAGGATGTGGCCCCGTTCCCCAAGATTTTTGTATCTATAGGCCAGAGAGAATATGCTCGATGGCATGTGAACTTTCTTGGAAGCTGCATATATATAACAAAACCCCACTGATCATCATTATCATCGGGTAGTACTCTTGGCAACTTTAATTTCTATCGGTATATATATTGACAAACATGCAGCATGAGCTCAATCCTCGTAGCCCATTTATGTATGCACTTAAAAAAAAAAAAGATGTTTGTGATATTTTAATTATAATTATAATAATTATTTTTATTATAAATATTTTTTTATAATATATATATATATTTTTTATGATAAAATTTAATATCGAAAAAAATTGATTTTCTTATAATAATGGGGGAACGGGAATGTTTCTCGTGACCAAATATTAAAGTGGACGCTAGCTTCAACGTGATTTGATCTGTACGTACAAGTATATGTAATAATAATAATAATCTTTTTGTCTTTTAACAACAACCAAAAAACAGGACATCATGAAGGAATAAGGAAGGAACGTTACTCTTTGTTTGGACGTGATCGTGATCATGATCATGCATATTATATATTATGGTTAATTATATATATATATATATATAGTATTCGAATTATTTCGAACCAGGAAAAAAAAAAAAAAACCCGACTCAACAAGATCATATACATGTACGGCGCTAGATGGCTTCTTGGTCTTTTTTTTTTTTTTTTTTTTCCTCCTTTCCTTTTGAATTAGTTCATGAATCTCCTCAAGAGCAATGCGAACTATAATATTTGTGATCAGATACAAAGCTGCGCGCATATACTAATTTAAGGAGAGCTGGCTGCAGCATGCATGCAGGCGGAGACCACAAGATCATTAATAAATTAAAGGTAATTTATAAGTAGCTAGCTAGCTAGCTAGAGTAGTATATATCAGAATAATAATTTTAGCCTAGTACTAAACGTAACTTTCTGGCATTTATATATATGACCTTGCTTGGACAGAAAACGTTTGTTCTCTTGCTAATTAAGCAGCTTAATTGTTTGTAACGATGGGGACAAATTTAATATGAGATCAACAAGTACTATATATGCATATAACATATCGGCTAAAATAGATATCATCATGATATATTGTCGATACTTATTCATGATAGTTACAGCTCTCTATCTTCCGATTATTTCTAGCTACGCGCTTATATATATATATATATATACACACTTAAGGTTCACCAATTTCCATTTACAAAATATATATATATATATACACACACACATGACACACACACCAACGGTGGATCCAAGTCTAGTACTACTTCAACAGTTAGAACTTTAAACAAATGTGGTACTAGTGTTGTATTATTAAAGAAACATTTTAAACAAAAAAATTTATAAAAAGAAATTTATAAACCGACATAATATCAAACAAATTATATAAAATTATGTGAGTTTATAAATTTACTTTTATAAGATTTCTTTATGTTTATAATTCTTCTTATAGATCATCATTATCAAATACGAAAATAAATTAATAGATCATGAAATAAACAATAATTAATTAATTAGTACTGAAGTGCATGTGGGTTTCGATCATTAATTAGATATATATTCGAGGATTATTATATATATGACACATGCATGATATTGATCATGGCGCATATTGCATATATATATATATATATGTAGCTATAGTTATGAAACTATCAAGATATGAGAATAATCTATATATATATATATATATGTACCATGCAATATATATATGCATGAGTACGATCGATAATCACAATATACTGCTAGCATGGCGCGTTGAAGAGCCCATCACCCATGGGAGGATAATATTCTCTTACATTTTTCATTAATTGCAATCAGGTGGAAGTAAATTTTTCATTAATTGTTTTAAAATATTATTTAAAAGGTTGAAAGAGATGGAGTTTAAAACATATATAATTTTAGGGTGACCATTGTCGATGGGCAAGTACAATAAAACAAATGTACTTAATATATAATGGAATGGCCGGGTGACAACACATATGCATGGATGATTATAAAAGTATTATGTGGCCATATATATATCAATATATATTGGACTAGTACTGATCCGACATATATAATTCATGTGTTAATAAAAAAAGGATAATGTGATAGAGCGGGGGATTCGAAAGTACTACTACGAAACATCAAGAACGTCGATTATATAGAAATGAATTGATCACGAAAAATAAAAATTAATGATCATAATTAAATAAGGACGTAATAAGTTGATCATAAGATTATTTTAGTACGTATTAATTCAAGCAAATAATATCAACCAGCTTGTGTAAAAAACATATATAACGATTTTACAAGAAATTAGAAAATTATTTGTATAGTATTAGAATATCATGTAAGACTCAAACATTCTCTTTGAAAAGTAGACAAGTCTAGAATTCACGTGTAAGATTTAAGATTCTGTTTATTTTTAAAGATAAAATGATAAGAGATGAGATAAAAATTAAGAAAGAATAAAGTATTGTTATAATATTTTTTTAATATTAGTTTTATTTTGAGATTTGAAAAATTAATTTTTGAATTTGAAAAAATTAAATTTTTTATAATATTTTGTATAAAAATTTGAAAAAATATAATAATAAAATTTGAGAAGATCATTTAAATTTTTTAATTTTATCTCGCAAATCAAACCTAACTTAATTTGTCATTATTTTTATAAAAAGTGCATGCATGTACATGTAGGACGAATTAAATAGAATATGTTGTGAAAAATATTGTGTATAAATATTTTTATTTTTATTTTTAAACCTTAGTATCCTTAATGCTAGATTATTATAAAAGAAATAAAATTAAGCTGATTTTATATTTTATATTTTATTTTTAAAGTAAAATAATTAAGTTTATGTTGGCTGGACATGGGGAAGTTGGAAGTTGGGAACACCGAACAGAGCAGAACGGCGCAGCAAAATTAACGAACATCTTTGACGGAGTCAAACCGCGCGTGGGGAATCAAGTATCAACCCTCCAAAACAATGATGATTCAAAACCTAGATTGATATTTGGAAAGAATATTATATTAAAATAATAAAATCCCCCAAAAAACATGGTGCATGACGTGGCACGTTTTTTCTTGGGAACAGTGAAACTGAAACCCACACGAGGATTGGTTCCTGTTGGTATGTTTGCAACTGTTTTTATTCTTTCGAGAAGTTTTCTGTTTCCTCATCTAATGGCCGTAGGATCAAAACCCTCTCAAATCGGACGAATAGGAAAGAGAATGGGTAATATCTATGTTAGATTCTATCCGCATCTTTTGAAATTATTGATTGTAAAAAAAAAAAAAAATGATAAAACGAAAATTGGGATAAAATTGGTGTGTGGACCTTATTACCCACCCATTCTGTCACTTATCGAAGAAACAGGGGAATATACATCACACCATTGAAGTTTCATAATGATTAAATTTTAATTATTTTTCAAGAAAGATAATTTTAAATAAAATTTAAATTTATTTTAATAAACTCGCAATTATAGAATGTGTTACAAAAATAATTATAAAATAATAAATATTTTAACCATTAAGAAATTTTATAAAATTAAATTTAAAAATTAATATAATTTTATATAATATATTAAATTATAATTTTTTTATTATAAATTAAATCTAACGTATCATACAAATCAAATCAATTTATAAATTTATTTTTATAAAATTTTATTATCCCTATAACACTTGTTTATCTAAAAGCTGTACATAAATAATGCTGTCGATTACATTCAATTTAATTTATTTTACATAATTTTACATAATTTTTTTAACATTTTAAAATATTTTTTAAAAATATAAAAAAAAATCACAACATTATTTCAAAATATTTACTTAAAAATTATATAAAAAATTGAAAAAAAAAATAAAAAAATAAAAACAAGATGGAATCGGAACAGTTTGGGACGAGATAAATAGCATTTCTCTTAATTTAATTATGTATAATATGAGACTCTAATCGTATTTGATTTAACCTTTACTTTTAAAAGAATTAAAGAGTCATTTATTTATTCTAATTTATCTTCGGGGTTAATATTGGTCAAGTAAATGTACATCTCTTCCTTTATATGACCACTGAATTCCGATATTTGGAAGAGAGCCAGTGGCGCAAGAGCAAAAACCAACAAACGGCTATAATTGACGTTCAGAGGGAGAGAGCGAGAGAGACAGATAGGCAGTGAGAGAGACACGGAGAGAGACTTTCATATCGTTGGTTTTCCGGATATTACTTTCCCGAATTTCGTTTAGAAATCTTGGCCTTCGGTTCGTGGAGGGGTCGATCAGGATCTGGGTCTCGACAATCTCAATTTTACTCGCACAGAGAGAGAGAGAGAGAGAGAGAGAGAGAGGGACGCAGAGATTGGACAACTTGGGCTTTTTTCTTTTCGGTTCTTCTTCGATATACTGTATATTCGCTGTATAATCATGTCAGATGGGTATTATAGTTCTAAGAAGACTGATGATCTCTGCGAAGGCGTTTGTGGCCAGGTAATTTTTTTCCCTCTTATTTTCTTACCCTTCTCTTGCAATTTTGTCTTTTTCATTTTCCTTTTCCCCCCCATTCTTTTTAGCAAAACAAACTTAATTTTTGGTGTTTTGATTTTCTTTTTGATAAAGCAATGCAATGAGACCTCGTTGTGTTCATTTTAACTTGGGTTTTTGCCTTCATTAGATTCTATATTTATCCGAAGGTCATGTTTTTATCATCTGAACCGTCTTTCTTAAACTACATAAATGTTCCAAGCAAAGAGAATTGGTGTTATATGCCTGAATTCTGTCTAATTGTATGCCAATTTAGGTAAATAATTTAGTTTTGGTTGGTTTTTTGGGTGTTTAAATAATCCGGGTATCTTAGAATTTGTTGTTTTAATCCACTGCAGGGAACTCGCGTCGGACTGATTATGTCAAGATTTCGATGTATTTTTCTGAGAACCTATGTGTTTTTGTTTGTGGTTGTCCCAATATGCATCTTTGGTCTATATTTGCATGGGCAGAAGATTACTTATTTCCTGAGACCAATATGGGAATCACCCCCAAAGCCCTTCCATGATGTCCCTCACTATTATAATGAGAATGTATCGATGGCAACTCTTTGCAAACTTCACGGGTGGAGAATTCGAGAATCTCCAAGAAGAGTCTATGATGCAGTTCTTTTCAGTAATGAGCTTGACATCCTTACAATTCGATGGAATGAATTGTATCCATATGTGACACAGTTTGTTCTTCTCGAATCAAACTCAACATTCACAGGTTTGTCTAAAGAATTGCTTTTTGCGGAGAACCGTAACCAGTTCAAGTTTATTGAACCTCGGCTGACTTATGGGAAGATTGGAGGAAGATTTAGGAAAGGCGAAAATCCATTTGTTGAAGAGGCATATCAGAGATTAGCACTGGACCATCTTTTGAAAATTGCAGGCATTGATGATGACGATTTGTTGATAATGTCTGATGTTGATGAGATTCCAAGTGCCCACACAATTAATCTCTTGAGGTGGTGTGATGAAATTCCACATATCCTTCACCTTCGACTCAAGAACTACCTATATTCATTCGAATTTCTTGTAGACAACAAAAGCTGGAGAGCTTCTGTCCATAGGTACAAGACAGGAACGACTAGATATGCACATTTTCGACAAACTGATAACATCTTGTCGGATGCTGGGTGGCATTGTAGCTTTTGCTTCCGCCGGATCAGTGAATTTGTATTTAAGATGAGGGCTTACAGTCATTATGATCGGGTCAGGTTTTCTCATTACTTGAACCCCGAAAGGATTCAGGACATAATATGCAAAGGGTCTGACCTGTTCGACATGATTCCTGAGGAGTACACATTTAAGGATATAATTGGGAAGATGGGACCTATTCCTCATTCTTATTCAGCAGTCCATCTTCCATCATATCTGTTGAACAATGCTGAGAAGTTCAAATACCTGTTGCCTGGTAACTGCAAAAGAGAGAGTGGCTAAGTCTTGAAAATTGAGGTTCCTTTGTAAAGATCGAAGATACAGATTTTGTATTGTACTGAATAGGCCTCAATTCAACAGTTTATGGTTTTGGCGAGACAGCAACACGCGTATACATTATATCTAACAAAGTAGGTCAATGTCTACAGAGATGAAAGGAAGAACTTTTGGGTCCTCTGGATTTGAAGGGCAAACTCTCACTACCCTCTTTTTTTTTTCCCCCTTTTTTTCTCCTTTCTTTTCTTTTATGGGAGTTGGGTTTCTTCCAATATGGAGGCATACCAAAATTCCAAGTAGGAGGCTTTCTGTGAGGAGAGAATATCTCCATGCAGGCTTAAGTACCATCTGTCTCTATGGCACGATCTGCATATTGCATGAGAGCAGAATGACATCTCCCTTCCTGGCTTTCCTATGCTAGAAATTCAGCTTTCTTAGACTCATATGTTCTTATAGCTTTGGTTATCTTTTAACTCCTTGAGTTTGATATTCAGTTGATCATAGTGCCAATTTATTCTTTTTCCATGCCATTGCGGATCATAAAGACAAAAGTTATAGTTTATAGTTTGTCTTCTTATTATTTTCATGTTTTTTGTGTCGCACTAAACCTCCACAGAGTAGATGGTTTTTCTTAATTAATTTTTCATCACTGCTAGTGCTAGATACCAGGACAGGAGCTTCTTTTAAAGACTTGACACGTTTTGGGGTTGAACGACTAGCATTATGTGACTGCTATTTACATTCTGAAATAGGTGATATTTTCAGCTGGTCCCGGAAGTTAATTGTGACGTGTTGAATACTCACCACCGATACTAAGGAAGGGGTTGAAATGTAGTTCTAGTTGTGCCTGAAAATATTAATAGAGATTATTGTTCGTGGAGTACGGTTCGTATGAATTTGGGTCTTGGCTACTTGATTGACTCAGTCCCCCCACTCTCTCTCTCTCTCTCTCTCTCTCATTGGGGATGCTGAGTTACCTTTTCAGGAATTGGGGAAATTCATAGCTTGATTTTTAAAAATAAAAAATAAAAAAATCGTGACAACATCAGAAAGTGCAAAATGCAATTTCAATATTGAGAGATCAAATAAGGGTGTCCCACTTTCCTCCCACAGACAAAAAGAATATGGGGAATGGCATATTAGATTCCTCAGTACTTGAGTTTCTCAATCACAACACACGAATCAATTATCTGATTCGACTATTCATTGTTGTTTAGTGTTGTAATGTGTTGTAATGTGTTGATGACAAATTGCCCACCACCAGCACCAAAAAAGAGCAAGGTAATTTCTAAGAAACAGCCTGTGGTATCCAGCTGCTCCTGGGAAATTTCTCATGGCAACGAGAAAACAATTATTACTCTGATTCTGATTTTGTACAACCGGATAGTACTCTCAGAACTTTCTTGGCTTTTCTATATCCCCAGTCTTCTTCCCAGGCTAGCATAATTTTTTTTTCTTTTTTATGACTAATGTTATATACAGTTGTAAAGTTACAAATAGCGTAATCATTTTAGAAAAAAATTAACTTTTTTTACTTGGATTTTATATATATTTATATTTTTTTCAAAGTGATTATATGTCATTTACAACTCCATGACTTCATCTATCATTTCTCTTTTGCATGGATTAACATTATTAGTTCTCCTTTGAAACGACGTTTTCCCATATCATTTACATTATTCATCTACTTCTCTGAATTAGTAAATTAGTAATGCGCATGGACGGGCTATCTGGAAAGTGGGTGTCCCAATAAAAGTCCCCTCATTAATAGAAGGGTAATGCTATTATATCTTCTCATTTTGGTATTTAATTTGATATTTTATATATTTTTATTTTTTATTTGATTTAATAATCAAGAAAGTGATTATTGGTGTATTGATATTTTTTCTATTTTTTAAAAATATTTAAATACATTAAAAAAATATGAAAAGAAAAATAACAAAAAAATAAATTTTTTCTATTTTTTTATCACCATTTTTTTTATCATTTTAAAATATTTCAAAAAAATATAAAAAAAATATCAATACACTAATAATCACTTTCTTAATTATTAAATAAAAAAATTTTAAATACATAAAATATCAAAATGAGAAGGTAAAGTATCATTTTCCTTAATAGAAATACAATATAAAAAGAAGAAGAAAGATATGATCAAGGTCGCCACAGAAGCATATCCTAATAAGTAATAAATGACTGCTGCAAGTTGCAACATGTGAAGGTTTGGTTATGGGGACAGTGAAAGCGTCCCAATATAAATATGGTCTAGGGGTTGCTTGGATTTGGAAGTGGGTTGAGCTCATCTCAACTCACTTCCATTTCATCATTATATTTTTATAATTTTTTATACAAAATACAAATTCCTATACACCTTTTTCAAATCCCAATACACCTTTTTCAAATTCCAACACACATTTTTCAAATTTCAAAATAATGATAATATTAAAAAATAAACCAAACTCATTTCAACTCATTTGATCTCCGAATCCAAGCGGAGCCTAAACTTAAGACAACTATAGTAAAAAAGAACATCTTACCGACGCTCAATACTGAATAGAAGAGATACAGATACAAAGATTTTATAAAAGCAAATTAAATTTATAGATGGACGGGTTTCATGTAATCGATTATAGATCTATTTTATAATTAAAATATTTGATCTCATTAATTACTGAATTATTTTTCATATTTCAGAAGCTGTCCAAAGTCATCAGCCATTAATGAACCAGGAGAAATGTTCCAAAGTCAAGCTTAGAATTGGTCTTATACTTACTTTTAAATGCAACCTAAGCAGACGTGCCAAAGCTGTTGACTTGACACGACCCAAGTAGATTTAGTTAGGATTTTTGTTAGCAGGACTCATTCCTTCTCTTTACCAAATTCTTGAAACGAAAACTAGCTTGCTTTAGGTATAGTTTAGATTTAAAGTTGAGATGAGATCAATTGATATGAATTTTAAAAGTAGAATAAAATATTATTATTATTTAAAAATTAAAAAAAATTAAATTAAAATTTAAAAAAATTGTATTGAAATTTTAAAAAAAAAACTATATTAAAATTTGAAAAAACTATATTAAAATTTATATTTTGTATGAGAATTAAAAAAATTATAATAATGAGTTTGAGATGAATTGAGACGAGCTCAACTGGTCTCTGAATCCAAACGAGACAATGCATAAACATCCAACCAATATTGTATTCACACAAAAACCCTTCCCCACAAGCAAACCAACCCTCCATAAACATCCAACAACTCGGAATGAAACCAAAAGAAGACGTTGAAACCTGCAATTATATAGAGAGTTTGGAAGGTACTGGTAGTTGAACTTATGGTTAACTTGATTAACAACTCGAATAAGGCAATAATTTTAGTCCATGTCTTCTAAACATACCCATATCTTACTCTTTCACTCTTTCCCCTAAGCATCTTGATTTGTTTTTTTTATATATATGCATTTCTTTCTATCCAAGAATATATAACTTTTATGATTAAATTCTTCATTCTCAGTCGGTTTAAGTTTTGAGAATTGATATTTATAGTTTTGAAGTATATATATTACAAATTTTGCATATTTCTTTTAAATAAATAAATAAATAAATCTTAAATTTTGCATATTTGTTTAAATAGTACATATTTTTTTTTTTAAAAAGAATTGTGTGAAATTTGTAAATTTTAAAACTGTAATATTACTCTTTTAAAATAAACAAAACAGTAATGCGACCAAGCAAGATCACAGCCATTTAAAAGCATTTTCATTGATTACGTATGATTATGTGCTAATAGTTTTTCTAGCTTTTCCCAACCATCGTACAAGTAAGCACGATTTCATGTGACCAGTAACCGAAGATTTTTCCTTAATTTATATTAAATATGAGCAAGTCTCAGTGAAATCAATGTTACTGGGAAGATAAGAGTGAAATCGTACAATATGATACGCAGTAGATTCAAGATACGAGTGGACCATTCATTGTTAAGGAGGGGTGTCAGTTGAAAAGGACAGCTTCCTTGGAAGGTTTGTTCCACAATCTTGAGGGGCAAAGCGATGCTTGAGATGACAACTGGCACTTTTAGGTTCGTCGTTACTTTCTACATATATGATGATACCGTCGACTCACTTTACAAGGGAATTTTGAGAAGAATAGTATTAATTTGTCCACTAATTTTGATTTCTCGTAGGTATTTTAATTTTTTTTATTTAATAATTAAGAAAATAATTATTAATATATTTATTTTTTTAATATTTTATAAAAATATTTTAACATGATAAAAAAATATAAATAAAAAAAGAGATAATTTTATACTAGTAATATAAACTAGCGGTGCTACTTAAATAACAGAATAACATTGCTCATTTGAAAATAGACCCTATTTAAATTAGGAGTTGAGCTCAATTTATTTTATTTCATTTCATCATTATATTTTTTTAAAAAATTTTTATACATAATATAATAAAACAATTCAACATTTTCAAATTTCAAAATAATAATAATATTAAAAAATATTATCTTAATAATATTTTATTCAACTTTCAAAATTCATCTCATCTTAACTCACTATCCAAACCTTACCTAAGGCAAGATTCGAATCAGCATCGAACTTTGGTAAATGGTCATATAAATATATTAATTTAAATCTTATAAAACTTACCATTTATGTATGAAAAATACTAAATATACTTAAAAAAAATTATGGGACTCGCTAGTTATAATTTTATTTATTATTTTTTTTTTTTACATCATTTTTGAATGCTTTCAAACCTTTTTTTTTTAAAAAGAAAATAATTATAATATTATTAAATAATATTTCTTTAATCAATAAGCCAAAAGAAAGAAAAAAGGAATCGGGACTCAACCATTGGTGTCTTTATCATTTTCCTCCAAAAAAAATTATTTTCCCACATGTCAATTATTAATATACTGAAAATCATGAATATATATATATATAATGTGTAATGTATTGTAATTGTGTATAAGATGAAGACCAGGCAACATAGGCCACCTGAAAAAACTTTGTACAAACCTTAATGCAGGTCCTTGAAAGTGTATCCCACCATAAAAAATAAAGAAAAAAATAATGGTCATATAATATATATTAATTTAAATATTATAAGACTTACCATTTATATATGCAAAATGCTAAATGTACTTTTAAAAAAATTTATAAAAATTTACTTCTCACGTGTCAATTAGTGATATGTTGAAAATCATGAATATATAAATATATATATATATATATAATGTATAATGTATTGTAATTGTGTATGAGATGGAGACCAAGCAACATAGGCCATCTGAAAAAAAATTGTACAAACCGGACACCATTAAATATATATATATATATACAAAATATTTTTCTGGTGGGGCTCATTTATTTACAAAGAGATTTTGTTAAGTTTATATACCTAAAGCTTGGTATTACCCAAAAACATGCCTAAAGTTTGTACACCTTAAAATTATATGTATATATAAAGAAACTGATACAGTGATACTTTATTGTCTAATTCAATTATGGATGTCTAGACAAATAACAAATAAATAATGATACAATATTGATATTTGATGGAGGGTGCAAATGCCCGTTTGAAGATATAAGGCGTCACTTCTGATAATTTGAGATGTGTAAAACGGTAAACCCTTAATGGTTTGAGGGTAAAAAATATATTATTTTATAATACATGTTATACATATATATATATACATTATAATTTCCCATTTTGTTCTTACTTCAAGAAATGCTCATGTCCCATCTGTAAGAAACAATTTAAAAACATTTACATTTGTATGTTCATCTGGACATTAATATGCCGAGAGGCAAGAGCTAATGGCCCGAAGTATATGAGCCACTTCTCTAAATGGAAAACCTGGGTTCGGAACTCTCACCGATTCTGTAAAAGGTACGTAGAGTCGTGTACCCCTAGTATTGCTCTTATAAAAAAAAAATCTGAACATTGACATAGCAAATAAGAATGAGTTATCAGTGCAGCCTGTGCAGGGAGTTCCAGCAAGACATTGATGTGGCAAGCAAGCAAAGTGAGCATGCCATCGGACAAAATCCGAGATAACAATATCAAAGTACTTCAGGTGTGATGAAAAGTACAGCAGTCGTTATAGTACCACCCCAAATACATTACACTATTTTCATTCCTATGGGTAGCCAAAGCAAATTACACAATGCTGCACTCTCTGCATTTATTTCTTGCAAGAGAATCAGAGTAAAAAGCCACCAAAAGAATAAATTCGCTGCTTGTTCATATCAATTTGAGGTCATTTGTTAGACCATCGAAAGAACTCTAAGTCCACTTGTTTAACTTTCCAAAGGACAGTGTTCAGCAATGAGGTCTAATCACTATCCCAAGCCTCATCTGCTGCTTTCCGTGTCCTTTTCTTTTTATTATCAGCTCCATATTTCTCATCCTCCATCTGGTGATGGTTCTCTTCATCACCTGGGCTGTATCTCTCGGCTGTTGATGCTCTTGGGTCATCCTCAACATCTGACTCCCACATTGCATTGTCCAAATCACTTAACATATCTTCTGATCCAGATTCTTTCTCGGCCATCTTTCCCCTAAAGTCAGCTGCATCTTTTCTCTGGAAATATTCATAATTATTGGCTTCACTGGTCCTATTATGCTTCTTCTGTGCAACTCTGGACACTTTGTATCTACCGCGAGTTTCATAAGATTCATCAGCACCACTTTTATCTTTGTCGATCTTCTTCTCATTTCCCTTAATGTGATATAAATCCTCTTCCCCGTCACTGCTGCTCCGGTAATTATTGCTCACTGCTCTGGAAGGCTTCGAGTCATGTTCTTCCTCGGCATCCGATTGCCACATTGCATTTTCAAGGTCACTCAACATATTTTCTGAGTCAGATTCTTCTTCAGTTCTCTCTCTTCTAAAATTAGCTTCTGGATTTCTCTTAGAACTGCCATTATTTTTTACCCCAAGAATCTTATTCTCCTTCCATCTGTTTGCCCTAGATACCCTGACCTTATCATGCACTTGATGAGTATCATCAGCATCACTCTCAACATCAACAGCATCCCTCACATCATTAGAATCATATTCATCTTCACCATCAGAAATATCAATGTCTTCATCATCAGTATCATAAGTCCTCGGTTTGTCCCTTGTTTCCTTCCACCCCCTTGTCCCTTTGACCCGATCATCATCATCATCATCATCATCATAAGAGTTAGCTCTAAGTGTTTCAGATCTTCTGAATCTCCCACCAAATTCTTCTCTGTTCCAATACCTAATTTTGCTGAACTCTTCCTTCTCTGCTGCTTCTTCAGCAACCCATTCTTTATCTGCTGCATCCTCAATCTCAGCTATGAATCTGTCCAACTCTTCCTGGTCACTATCGACAGGGGGTTCTGACTCTTCCCAGTTTTCAGGAGTTTCAGTCACTTGCTGTTTCTCCTCTCGGAAGACGTAAGGACTTCCTTCCTTCCTGTCAATTGCATTGAAAAATGTAGAAGCTACTTTCCGAATGCTGGCCATGGCAACTGGGTCCTCAGGATTAATCCCCATTCGCCGGAGCTGCTGCTCCATTTTCTTTATGTTAAGCTTCTGAGATTCGAGAGCTTGTTCAAATCTTGCCTTAAATAATGCCTGCACATAAATAAGACAATTTTATAACATTTTTTTCTGGTTTTACTTCCCCTGCTTGCAAGCGTGCATCTTTTTTACTTTTTGTTTGGAAATTTTTTTCTTTATTAAACTCTCACTTTTGGCAGAGGAAAGCAGTGGTTCCACCGAAAGAAAAAACCACGTTGAAAAGGACAAGGTGCACATATGCACACTGGACTAAGTTGGCAAAATTCATTTACAACGTAAACAAGAAAGTCCCGCCTTTAACATAAAGTACTGGAACAACAAAGCCATTACATAATCATAGCAAAAGATGTCACATCCTCAACATGCCATGCATGATCAGTACTGATGCACTTTACTGAGCTTCTTTTTGTCTAAAGCTCATAATCATTCAGTAGGTTTTTCTCCTTATTTTTCTTCTAAGGTTTTATATGAGTCTAGTGGGGAGGTCAAATCAGGTTGATCAAACTACAGCTGGGCTTTGGGGCTTGGGGAAATGACAATACTTTTCTGGGGTGTTGCCATATAGGTTTTCAAAACAATGTCTCACAGGGAAATAGTTTTCCAAAATTACTCACCCCTTGAGCAGACTGAAAAATAGAGCGATCAACATTGACTATGGTCAACCAAAGACTTTTCCCCAGAAAAATATTAAGCATTTTTTCTATTCGTTAAGAAAAGCAGCATCTGTGGCATACACAAACATCTAAGGCCATTATTCACTATTTTGCCAGATTCATGCCAAAAAGCAAAGAATGAAAAAGAAATATAGCAGCATGAAATGCCAAAAAAGTTACAAAACATATAGAACAGAACATGAATATGCCCACCCACCTTTCTCTTTGTAAGGGTGTTGATAGGTATCAGAATTTTGGGCTGGCGATAGTTTCTACCACGAAACATGATGATTGTTTTCACATTATGAACGTTTATCACAATGCCACCACTTAGTCTTGCGAGCATGGTTGCCATTTCTTTGATTTTTTCTTTGGGAAAGTTGTCACAGCAAACCTGCACGGTTTCATGAAACTTCCAGTGGAGATGCATATTTTGGACAACTCCACCAAAAACTCCACGGACACCAACAGGAACATAATTTCTATTTCTGAACCCAATCTTTTTAAATGCCTGAAGCTGTTCAGGGGTCAATAACTCAGGGTCATGACGAGGGGGTGGCAACTCTGGTAGCTCATATTTCTTGAGCTTTTGTAGAAGCAATGCCACTTTTTTCTTGGCCTGCATTAGTTAGACAGTAGATGATTGTCAATCAGATGACTGAAAAAAGCCAATAAATGTTATAATTTGAAAAAACAGGGCAAAAAAATACTTAAAAATTTCACTTTTGTTCCTGTACTTGGGAGGCATCATCCAATGATAGTTTCATATGTAACTATGGACAAGCTAAACAGTTAAATGATACATTAAAATTAAGTTTGAGAGTTTGAGGAGGACAAGATGATAGGGGAGGAGGGAGAGGACAAGAGCAGAGAGGAGATAGAATAACGATTCTATTCTTTATTTGGCAGTCTTAGGCTCTTAGCGGAAGAACGGAGGAAGAGGGAAGTAGATATCCCTCTCCTTGTTTATTTAAACAATGCAAAGGAGATGAAAGATTTTAGTGTGGGAATAGCAAGAATCTTGTCAATTTAGTAGAAGCTAAACTATGCATAATTTCATTAAATCAAAGATCACACCCCTCCAAATTCATTCAATCTGAGGGAATCAGAAAAAGAAAGTTTGACAGGACACAAAAGCCCTGCATATTCATTCAAATCCTTTATCCTGCCCCCATAAAGATGCATCCAAAGAGGTTAAAGGAGAGCCGTCCACCCATTTTCATCTCATTTCATCTCCTCTCCCTACATTAAGTAAGCCATAAAGGGAATAGATAAACCACTACAACAAGATCTACCTGCTAAAGCTAAGTTTTTAGGGAATTCTGCCCTAGCTCTTATTTTTTTTTTTTTTTACAAGTAAAAGTAAAATTTTATTGATAGGAAAATCTGAAAAGGCATAGCCCAAGTAATTATGCCCTATTTCAATTTTAGTTGCCAGCATATTCCTGCTATGATTTGGTACATTCATGCAATTGCACCTCATGTCCAGGTTGCTCATTAAAAGCGTCCAAGAATATTGTTTACTTCATGCATGTCGGCAAGGATTTGCACTTTCAATCATAGCAGATATGTCTTCAAAATATATTATATTCAATGGCATTCAACATATTAAGGCCAAGCCAGTACACCAAGAAGAACAATTAAGAGAGCCAAAAGCTAATTGTAACAACCAAGATTTAATATAAAGGATACACATTCCAACAGTCCATGTATCATCATTGATTGCAAGTGCTAGATAACATACTCTTTTGAGATTGTAAATCAATCTCTCCTCCTCAGTCATCAGCTTCTTCTTTAGTTTTTGGGCTCTCCGTTTCTCCCTTAGGGTTTTACCGGACTCTCTTTGCATCCGCCTCTCCACCTTGCTTCGCATGCTCCTCCCTTTCGATGTTGACATAGAACACGACCACAACATGAAAGGACTCAAAGGTGCATGTGAAGAAAGTAATAAATTGTCTTTACACGGAATACTAGTCACATTACTCCAAATAGGATTTGGCGAAACATCTCTTAAAAACACGAGATTCCTGTATACAAAGCCAATTTTAAATCAGACTGAATCTTATGTGAAAACCATAAATTGAATTGGGAAATCCACAAGTATCCGCTTAATTTCTCTATAGATTCGTTGGAGAAACTGCAGGAAAGAGAAAGCGATTAAACAGTTGGTTTCAAGACATTTCATTGATTGGGGCGCGAGAAAACGAAAACATGCTAGCAATGAAGCAATTTTTTCCAAATCCAAAGAAAAATCCGATAAATGAACAAAATAGAAAAACTCAGCTCGGCTGCTGAGAAACGAAATGAAGAAAGTTTTTAACTCCCAGAAAACCAAATACAATACATTTTTGATACTTGGAATATTGGAGCAAAATGGGTGGTCAGCAGACAACCAAAAACTAAAACGGAATAATAAAAAGATTCACCGGATGGAAATGGATGCACCGATTATTGCTTTACTAAGCTTAACCTAAAACACCCGTTTGGCACAGTTGAGTCAAAAACCAAAATTAGAAGAACCATGACCCCCAAGTATTCTTTTTATTTTTTAATTTATTTTCTTCACTTTCTCGCCAAACAAAAGGAGACTCTGGAGTCTCCAACAGAGAGAGAGAGAGAAGTGTCAACATACTTAGAAGGATTGGAGTGGAGGAGAGAGGAGAGAGTCTTCAAGCAATGCCTCCGAAGAGTCCTCGCAGCAAACATTGGTGTCAACCAAAGAAAATCTGTCTCATCCACAGGTTGTTTTTTCTTGCTTGCTTGGTTTTATTCCATCAGTTCCTCTGGCTCTTAGAACCGATAATAGAGAAGGCGAGCCTTTCAGGGTTTTAGGTTATGGTCTGGGGAAGATGTGAGAATACGACGGCCACGTTTCTGCCGTTCCATTACGGAATTCAATGGCTTCTCTTGATTCAATTGGTCAGGGCCTCAGGCCATACGCGGGTCATGCGCCGCTTGACAAGAGAAAACGGCAAGTCGTTTATAAACATCCCATACATAAAGCCCTTCACCGTGTTCATCCAGTACCATGTTACTTTTGATTGGTATTCAAACTTTTTTCTCTTTCTTTTTTCATATTAGCCGATCCGCAGTGATAAAACCTTTTTGGAGCGCATACTCCAAGTGAAGTAATCTCTTTAGTGATTTGTCTCTGTACAAACTTGCTAAAAGGGTTTGAGAACCTCATGATTTGGTTAAAAGGGATGAAAATTTCTACCAATGTGAGAATTAGGTACATTAAGCACGAGATGGCTTATAAACAATGCAAAATTTTCCGAGACAACGAAAATTGAGAAAACATAACGTTATAGACAACAAATCCATTACTATCATTGCAATAAGGTTCTTTCCCAATACATCGGATAATGTTAAAAGTTTTGTATATGCAATATAGTTATGCCACACAAGTAGGTTACTGCCAAGTATTTAGTAGCTGTTTTATACTTCCACGTCATTATCTGATGAGATACTTGGGCTGCCACAAGCAACAATTGCATCTCCGGTTGATGAGCCTCCTATAATTCTCACCAAAGCATCTAAATATGGAAATCATCTATTCCAGACACCTGCATCGTGCATCAACTCTAGAAGAACAAAGAAAGAGCTGGAACATAAAAAGCATCAATCGCAATTCAGCTTGACTGTAGTATCAGCTCAAGGTACAGATATCTGGTACAAGACAGCTGAAAGATTCTGCCAACTCGATGACTTGTGCGCCATGAAGACAAAAAGGGCTAAAAAATGATCCCCAATCTGAGATGGGCAAACTCCAATTTCCTCAAAGCAAATGAAGTCAGGTACTTGCCACAGAAGAAAATATTGGACAGAGAAGTGGAGAATGACATCAAAACTCAGGCACAGAACAAAATTGGGAATTCAATGTTATTCCCTCTTCGATATAATGTCACTCATTACGGTTTAACCAACTGAGAACGCTGTCTTGAGAACCAAACTGCAAATCCTGCAAACATGAAAGAATAACAGATATCAGTTACATGTTAGGAACGTTAAAAGAGCATAGTAAGAAGGGAAGGAAGTGAAGCTTACAGATAGCGAGAAATCAGGCGGAGTATCAAGTTCTATGTTCGCAAGATCAGGGATTCCAGGAGAAACATTGTTAATTCCATTTGCCTCAATCCTGTTGCTAAAAAGGTCAGTATAAGAGGTGTGATTTGTTCCCAAAAGATTTAGAGTAGAGGAATCAAAAACCTCCTTGCATAGTAATAAATCATCCATGCAGTTTAAATCAGGGTTATCAAAAGCCTGAGATTCCCCTGCCAACCATGCAGGGTACTCCATGTAGTCCTCAGTCTTAGTATCAGGTGGAAGGGCAAGTGATGCTTCAGAGACATACTCAGCTTCCTGATCCACAAAAATAAATTGAAGTGAATATTTAATGCATTAAGGCATCTTAGGTAACAAATGCAAAATGCTGATTAACTTTTCTATGCCATTGAAGTTTGGCCATTAGTGGAAGTTGAGACAAGCCTATTTTTTTGATATTTTCATCTTCTTACTTTTTGTTTGTCATGGCCTGAGTCTCATTGTTTGTCACACATACTATGTATCTTGCTTTTCTTTTCTCTGCTTTTAAAAATGAATTCTTTTCCTTTCTTTCCCTCGATCCCTACCCAATAGTTCACTAAGAGCATTGACATTGATCTCATCAAAATAAATCATCAAATTTTGATAAAAAGTATAAATTTGCACACATATCAAAAAAACTTCGTCATATTTGATCAAATGTGACGAAAAGAAAGTGTGTGAAAATAGCAAAAAAATGCTTTTTCTTAACTTTTGATGATAAATTTGATGATTTACTATTCAAAAGTTAAGCAAAAAACACTTTTATGTTATTTTCCACTCTTTATTTTTGTCATATTTGATCAAACATAACGAAAATTTTTTGATATGCGTAAATTTGTACTTTTTATTAAAATTTGATGATTTATTTTAATGAGACCAATGCCAAAACTCTAATGGGTGAAGTGATTATATCCAACAAGAATATTACAGAAGCTGCTACCTACCTGGGCAGAGGGCAGGATTAGGTTACTGTCAGCAACATCATCCCTCAGAACAGATTTCCCGGGGCGAGGTGGATTAGGCGGATTAACTTTCGGAGTCCTTGGAGTATTTTGCAGAGTCATAGTATCAGAATCCTCAGCTACTGGGCCGCTATCATTATTGTCACTCTGCTTTGGCTGTTGATAGAAGATTTTTGAAACCACAAATTCACCTTCGTTTTCTTCTTCTTCAGTCCCCAGATGATACTGATGCATCACCCAATTGAACTTATCTGGCTTGGACCCCTTCTTTGAACTTTTATACAGCACCATGATTTTCTTAAAGCCCTTCTGCAGTCCATTTTCCATCACGGGTTTGGTCTTACCTGTCTTGTGCCAGCGGACATGCTCCATGGTCAAACCATGTTGACTAAGAATCTTGCGGCGTTTCCGATGGCCAGAAGCATATGCATTCATTGTTCTGTGAAAGAAATGGACACTACTTCCGTCTCTCTTAGCCCCTAAAAAGGAAAAAGAAAATATGGGATAACAATATACAATGTTTGATTCACTCAGTCACATTGCTGCACTTTTATATGTCCTTTTTTTAATATCTCTTGAGGTGCCCCTTTTCCTCTAGAATCAAAAGCTTTTCTTATTCTCAATAAAGATAAACTTTTCCGTGGATATCCATCTAATTTGGTCTACTGACACCATTTTACACATTTTCAGCCAACAATAATAGACTCTGATGAGACAGCAAAATTAGGAAAAGTGCTCTTTTTTTTTTTTCTTTCTATTGGCATGAAATAAAAGCGGGAAAAACGTTAAAATGTTATAGGATTTATCAGGTGGGGAGCTCCCTCACCTGGAAGGTTTTCTGGATGAGTGTAGCAAATTCCTTGGTCCTCGTTAAGTGTTGGGATGAACTCATCAATAAACAAGTGTTCCTTTGAGTCTCCAGCACCGCACTTTGCAGCTAAATGTTCTAAAAGCTCTACATCAGAAGGGTCAAACTTCACACCAAGAGGCAGGCCAGGCCATTCAGTAGAAACCTGCACAGGACAGGCAGTGATGTCACCGAGATGCAGGCAAAGTAATATTACAAAAATGGTTTTACAAGTTTCCTATATAAAGATGGTGAATGTTCCTGTACTCTGTGTGTGTGTGTGAGAGAGAGAGAGAGAGAGAGAGAGAGAGAGGGGGCGGGGGGGGGGGGGGGGGGGGGAGGGAGGTAAACCTATGCGATACATGCAGTTCATAGATGCTAAAGGGAAGATATAAAGTAAACAACGTTCAAATGTCTATAATAATCATGTAGATAGTTTTAAAAGCAAATTAAAGCCAAAACTCTGCATATTTAGGGTAAATGTTGTTGTGAGGTAATTGTATGAAAGCTGAAAAAATGCTTTCAAACTTACATCACTGTTATCAATACGATAATGGCATTTGGGGCATTCCCGATTCGCCCCACAGTCTTTAATTTGATGAGCAGAAGAGCATGTAGCATTTCTTACTTTCGTTGCCAATCCTCTGCTGTTGATTAGCCAAGCCCTACAGGAATGATTTCCGATAGGCTCAGAATTTGATTATAAACTCAGAGAACAAAGTAGAGTAAAATAACATATGCTAATACTTCTTGGAAAACCTTGAGAAATAATTGAACAGATTCTAAAGGAACTCCGATATGAACGCTTAGCAAAATTGAATATTAATAGGATTCCACAAGTTCCAGTAATTTTTCTGAACCTGTTTTTCCATTCATTTGAAGCTTAGACTAGACATCTTAGGATGCATATCACTACCTAATTAAAGCTGATTCTAATGGAAAAGGCATACATGAAACAACGCTTTGACAAAATGTGCATTTTCAATGAAAAAAGTACAAGTTTTAAAGCCTGCTTTCCTTTCCTTGATCAGATTTACGATGCAAATACTCTTTCTCTAATAGACGAGCAGGAGAGATATCAGCACAAAGATGGGATGCCATTACTTCTATAACTGGTTGTTACTTCCCATATAGACAAATTCCAATCATCAGTAGTTGCTTTTTCCCCTTTTCGAATGAATGGCAGTTGTTAAATCTTCAGTGAGGTTTTAACATTAACTAATACTTTATACGGTCGTTCCGATTCAATAAGTTTCTTTAAATACGAGGTTTTGTCCAAGAAAAACACATGGTCATCCAAAACGCTACAACAATTCCCACACTGATACATTCAGGAGTAGGACAAGAGTATAAGTTCAGAATCGGATATCAGCGCCCAAGACAAGGCCCCGTTAGAGGGGTACAGAGGAGAAGACCGGAGATGGGTCACTTAGGTGCATCCGAATATCTGTTTAGGAATCAAAATATTAAAAGCAAGAAGGAGACTTTAATGCTGCCTCGTGCCTCCAACCATAAGACAAACTTTAATATGCCACCCCTTCAGAACGGCATTTGGGACCAAATGGGTAACTCTCAGGAGATAGAACTCTAGCAAGAGAATCTTCCCAAAAATAGGGGTTCTCCCAACTCAATGCAGGAGAAGAAAAAACAATTCGTCCTAACTGCATCAACTTACCACTTCTTGTGAAAAAAGCACTAACAAAAAGATTGAAAAAAATATGTAAGGAACAACCAGTCAAACCCCAGATGCAAAACTTGAAATCACGATTAGAGACAGAAAAAAGAAACGAATATCGATTCGTATTCGCATCATACCAACAGCATGAAAACTTAAAAGAGTTAGTTTACTTCTTTCTTTATTCATTTCCCAAATGATTTTACGCTTACCTCGCCATGTTCGTTAAGACCTAGATAATGCTGAGCCAAACCATAAACGAGAGAGAGAGAGAGAGAGAGGAGAGTGTGTGTGGAGAGTGGGGAGCCGTTGTGTGATTTTGAGCTTTCCCTTCCCCGATTGTCCACTGGACTAAGTCATCAGTGGGGGCGTGTGAATGAGCGGGAAAACCAAGCATTGGAGCTATTATGAGAGGCTCGTAAAGCGAGCCTGAGGTCCGGGTCCGGAATCTTCCTGCGACGAAGTTCCAAACCTCGGGTTTCGTCGTCTTCGCATGGCCCACCGTTGACCGAGGCTGTAGGTTCGGAGTAGGAGCAGAGGGTCTTGTTGAAGAAGAATGTCGAGACGTTGGAGCCTCGAGACCCGATTCGAGTGTCATTTCGGTGGGGACGTAGAGGACTTCCTTGCTCCCCAAGCTTAAGCAGCGAACCTCTTTCGTATTACCTTTTCTACCCTCGGTCGGTGTAGCAAATCACGTCTGTGTGTCCTTACACGACTCTATAGTATATATTAGGCTCGGTTTGGATAATGGTTAAATTTGATTATTATAATTTTCTAATTTTTATATAAATTGTGATAAATAAATAATTTTTTAATTTTAAAATAATAATAATATTAAAATATAATATTTTAACAATATTTCATTTAATTTTTATTTTAATTCATCTTATTTTAATTCACTTTTCAAACCTCCTGTTAAACATTTAATATAAATTAATTTTTAATATTATTTAAACTAGTAACTATTATTGTATTCTTATGGGTTGGAATCTATGCCGTCGATAAATATATATATATATATATAATTTTTTTAAATTAAGACTAAAAACTTTCACAATTTCAGTCATGATTATAAAATGAGTTAACTTGGGAGTTCGGTCGAATCGAACTCCTGCCTTTTGCAGCCCCTTCTGCTGTCGTTGGTGGTGGGCGACACCGCCCATTCCATCGGAATCGGAGGGAGCCAGCGACCCCACTCCTGCGACAGCGAGTCTCAACAACCTCCGATATGCTCCCGACGATCTTAAACCCGAAAATGAGTCTATAACCCACTGTCAACAGCGGTAGAGAAGGCTGAGTAAGACTGAATTTTTTTTAAAAGCTTGTCTTCATTTTATTTTTTTTATTGTATTTTTTATTATATTTTCTTCATTTTATTATTTTATTGTATTTTTTAATTTTTATTTTCTTTTTTGTATTTTTTATTATATTTTTAATATTTTTTATTATATTTTTATAATAATTATAAACGTATATGGGTAAAAAATAAGTGAACTGCAAAGACGCGGTGCGACCGGCATCTCCCTTATAAAATAGGTGATAATTCGAAGTACAAGTACAAATAAGTAAAGTCCAATCTAGTAGTAGTCAAGTAACACTCAAGTTATTCGTTTATTTAAGATTCGAACGCAAGTTACTCTCAAAGTCAAATTTATAGTCGAGTTATATTTCATATTTACGAATGGCAGCTATTTAATTTTGATAAACTATTTATTTATATTTTATGAAAAAATTATATTTGAAACTTTTTCAATATCTTTATATATATAAAGTGGTTATCTAACGAAAAATCTTGTTTTAACGGAAAATTTTGTTTTTCTGTTAAAGTTAACAATTTCCATCCATTTTTGTTAAAATAAATACTGCATTTAATGAAAAATATTATTTTAAATACTGTTAAGGACGTATTCTGCTATCTTGTCTACCGGATCCCGGGTGATGGTAACCTGCAAAACAAGGACAAGAGGGGTCGGGGTCTGGGACCGCTCCGACGATCAAGTTAGTGAATGGGAGAAGATATATGATAGAGGGAGTAGGAGGATTTGTGAGCGTACCGTCTTTCCGTCATTGGTTAGGTGCTATTTATAGGTGCCCCCTGGGAGGAGGGTCCATGTGACGAGAGCGCCGGAAATCGGGACATCACTCGTCCGTCATCCTCGATAAGGAAACCTGGTCTGATTCGGTCGGTCTTATCGCATTGATTGAGTATCCTCCCAATTAATGCTCAATTAGACCCTTTTGGACAGGGGCATTAAATGCAGCTGTATCTTTTGTCAATTTAGCAATTAATGGTGTATGTTTGTAGCGTCCCCGCATTAAAAGGGGGGGTGGCTGTAGACCGGCGGCTGTCTGTCGTTCATAAATGCGGGAGTGGTCTTGATGGGAGACGGGTTCAGGAGATATATCAGTACGTGAGCCGCCGTTCTGTGTTTAGCGTGTTCTCGAAGCCGGTTTAACCATTTCCCGCCCTGATCGGGAAAACCAGGGACTTGGCTCGTCCCCGATTTCGGTCTCCCTAGTTGAATTCGGACGCTGCGACGAGGTGGGTGCGGATAACGGGCCTTGGGCCTGATAACCTTGTGGGCTCGGGCCCGGGCAAGTTGGACCCCCTTTCAAATACAATCCATTAATTCCATTAATCACCGAAATAATGTTCTTAACATTAAATTTAATTACACCACTTTAATTTTTTATAATCATAAACTTTTCATTTAAAACTTTTTTATGTAAAATAAATATGGAATAATAATATTATAGAATATATAACAATATATATAAATAAACCATTCATAACAATATAACAATGCAATCCTAATTCCTCACTTAGAGATGTTAATTTATACGTTAGAGAGTTTAATTTTATTAATGAAAATTTATTTCTATTATATGATTAATAATTTCATTCTTTAAAAATTATTTTCTAATTTTAAAATGAATGTATTATTTATTTATTTTTGAGATGATAAATATACGGTATATATAATTAACTATAATTATATTAAATTGGTAATAATAGACAATAAATATAATTAATATATTATATATGTTTGATATTTAATTGAAATATATATGATCTAAAAAATTTACATATTTAAGATTAAAATTTCATGTTATAAATTATAATATAACATTCTTTTATATAAATTATAAACTACATAATTTATTTAAAAATAATTATATTATTTCTTAAAAATAATCACATAACTAAAAAAACTGTGGATGGTTCAAGTTTATGTAGATCTAGAAAAATTCAAAGACTAAAAACATAGGTATTTTAATGTCCTTTTTTTTTAGACTGTGCAAAATAACGCAAATATTAGATCATCGTCTTAGAATTATAAAAATGTAATATTTTGAACGAATCTTTTATTATCTCAAACAAATTTGATAAAACTATAAGTTATGTTTATTTATGAGATTATCTTATTATTTTTATTAATACTTTTTTTTATAATATATAAAAACGTGTAATTATTTATCATCCATTTAATTATGAATAATCTTCTAATTTTTGTTAGAAATTAAACTAGATAAACGTGCTTTGCACGTTACTTTTATCTAATATAATTTATATATGTGTATGTGTGCATATATATATATATATAAATAACTATATTCATAAGAATTTAAACACATATTGTATTACAAGTATAATTTACGCTTACACCTTTATATGATTAAAATCTCCTTATAGGAAAACATATATTTTTACCATAAACAATAATGATCACAAAGTTATATAAACTTAAATGAATTGGTTCAAGTTTTAGACTAATTGTATCTTTTAATGTTCGATTATAATTTTTATATCAATACACAACTCAATTTTAGAATAAAAATGCTATTTGTATATAGTTTATATTTTTTTGTATACATTTCATATAAAAATATTATTTTTATACTTATTTTGATTTATCTATTCATATTTATTCTCTTTCTTTTTCTTTTTCTTTAATCGTACTTTTGTCTTTTTATTTGTATTTTTTGTTTAATATTTGGACTATAATGTCACATTACCAATTTCATAAAAGATATGTCGGACCGTGTACATTTAGCCCAGGTTTGGATGTCAAGAAAGCTTCAAAAATTTTAGAATACTCTCGTACGGCTGAGATTAGTTTATCCCCAAACACTTCAAAACATTTCAAACATTTCAACGACACAAAATTTATACATTTCCCACTTTCTCATTTTAAATATTTTTTTTTTGTCTGCTACAGTAATCTTTAATCCCGCGCAGCGTGACCCCAATATTTGACCAACCATCGGCCATCACTAGCGACACCGTCGGCGCTACTGACATTCTCTCGCGCCAGCGAACCACTGTAGACGATCCCACCGCCAGCCACCACCGCTATCATCTCCCACGTGTGATCCAACGCCGAAAATGAGTTTCGACGTTTATGAATTTTGTTCAATCCCTTAAAATCTTAGCTCCGGCAATGCCATCGTCATCTCCCACGTGCACATGCAAGCCTTCGGACGTTTTGGGATTCTGGCGTTTTGCCGTTTCAAATTTTTACTTTTTATTTTAATTTCTTTTAATAAAATATTAATATTTTAAAATATAAAATATTAATGGGACCCACAATTTTTACAATATTATCTATTTTAAAAATACTCTCAAAATATTTTACACATCCAAACAACTTAAAACACTTTCAATGGGATCCACAAAACTTTTCACTCTCTACTCAAACTATTCACAAGTATTCTTAGAGTTTCTCAAAACTTCTTGATATCTAAACGTAGTCTTAGTATTGTTCATTTTGGAGAGGATTATATATTTCTCAAGTTACTTAAATAATAAAAAAAAATTAGTAATAACTTACCACTCATTTCATTTGTTACAAATACAAAAAAAGTTTTAAAAAAATATATACTTACAAAAAATAAAAAAAATGAGGCTGATCCCTCCAAAATGAACATAATTTGGAGCTACGCTTTTTTTTTTTTAATAGGTGAAGCTACTGTTAATGACGCTGTAATGACTAATATATTTTGTTTTAATATATATAATTAGATGTATTGAATCAACGAGTCGTTGTAGTATAGTGGTAAGTATTCCCGCCTGTCACGCGGGTGACCCGGGTTCGATCCCCGGCAACGGCGTTTAATTTTGTTTAGCAAATCTTTTTTGGGCTTGCATGTCACTTTATCCCAACCTTATATTGGCCCATTGGGCTATATCAGAGCCAACCAAGTTTGTATGAGCCCAATCTGGATCATGTTGTTACAATCCAACCTATTCCCTGTTCAAGAAAGCCATTATAGGTTCTGCCAAATTACAATTGCCAAATGCCTTCCACAACCGGAATCCCCTGCAAATTAGTGGCAAGTGAATATATCTGAGCCAGCAATATTGTCCACTATATATGGGTAATGCTATATATAAGTAATATTGTACATCTATACACGCATATATACATTTTAATTGGTTACTTTCATATATTTGATTTTAAATTTAAGAATTTTATTAAATCTATCTTTTTACCTCAACATTGATACGCATGTTAGTGCGAAGTGCCTAATATTGCTTGCATTTAGAATTTTTCCATCCTTATATATAGTCATTAGCACTTGCATATTAACAGCCATTACATACACAGAAAGATTTCTTACAATACAAGTTGGATTAATGCTCCGTTTGAAAAGTGAGATAAAATGAGATAATTTTATATGAAAATTAAGTAAAATGTTATTAAAATATTAAAAATTATTATCTTTTTAAGATTTAAAAAAGTTAAATTATTTATTTTATTTGAAATAAAATTTTTAAAGAATTATAAATATCAGATTAGATGAAATCATTCATGTATCCAAACAAAACTTAAAAGTCTATTGATGGACCTCATTTTGCATCAAGAACCAACTGTAACCAGTGTGAATGGAGTCAGAAACTTTTGACTGTAACATCAACTCCAACAGTCCTCCATCTGTCAAAAAAATTGACTAAATTTTGAGCAAGTTGAGGTTTCTTTTCCGAGGTAAGAGTAAGATGTAGTATTATGTAATTATTCCAATATGGTTTATAGAGCTTGCCTAACAAGAAGTTGAGATCAGTAACAACGTCTAAAGCAATTGAAAATACTTGTAGGTTTGTCTTCCAAGCCGGCATTTGGGGTTTCACTCAAGTCACCTCTCCCGGCCATTAAGGAACTCGTACCGGGTGATTCTGGTGGAAGAACACTACTCTCAGAGGTGTATATCCGAGGAAGGACTACCGGCTCTGGAGGTGAAACGATACAGAGATAGTGCAAGAGCATCTGTATGATTTGGCTGAAGTTAGGTCGACCATTAGGGTCCTCTTTCCAACATGTAGTCACAATCAAAGCCAAATCCTCTGGGAGGTTTTCAGCACTAGGCCTCACATTCTGAAACAACAAACATTTTTGAATGATGATACCTTAAAAACTGCAACAAATGAATGAGATTTAATCCAGCAAACAGGACAATGTGAGACCTTAAATGCAGCTGCATATGCTGCCTGTAGATTTGACATGCCCTCAAAAGGCAATTTATTGTGGATGAGCTCCCACAACACGATTGCAAAGCTGTATGTGTCCACTTTGTGATTGTAATGCTTTTTATCTCCGTGTCTTAGTGTGACTGTGCTGTAAAGCTGTTATCAAATCGAAAGGCGAATGAAAAATAATACAACACACTCACTTGCTGAACAAAATATACCTAAAAACTTTGAGCATCTGAGTACCTCTGGAGCCATCCAACGATATGTCCCCGTTTCAGCAGTCATCATCTCATTTAACGACTCTTCTCTAGCTAAACCAAAATCTGCAAGTTTAACTGTTTTATGGTCTGCAGTTAACGTCAAGTTGTCTGTCAAAGGGAAAGGAGATGAAGGCATCAGAATTTTGCTTAATCCCAGATTCCTCAGGAAGCAGCTATACGTTATTTATGTAAATAGAACTTAAGAGATAGGGTTTAAAATTGTTTCAGCTAAACTGTTAGCTAGGATCTCATATACCTTATTCATCTTCAAAATAAAACCTCAAGTTCACTCTGTTTATAATGAATAATCCTCAAACCATCAGACTATGAACAATTAAATATTATTCAGTCATTTGTTACAATTAGCAGAACAAAAAACTAAGTAATGAGAGAAGGAACTACTATAAATAGAATTTGACAGAAGCAATGTGATCCCAAACCGATTGGGAGACATGAGACTTTCTTTTAAGAAACAGCCCACCAAAGAAGATAAGATGTGAGATCCAGCAACAGGGAAGGAGATATGAACTTGGACAAACATAAAGCTATGCCTTCAATGATCCTAGCCTTATTCTACCACACAATGAGAAGACTCCCACCAGATCCAAAAATCGAAAAAAAAAAAGAGTCTACTTTTAACGCTAATTGAAAACACACATTTTCATGCCTTTAGACATCACACAGATAGAGTCAACCAGTTTCATCAGGTACATCCATGTCTATCATAGAATAGCTAATGTGATGAAAAGAGTTCCTCGAATTACATTGGCCTTGATTTGTTCCTTTTTAGTGCAAACATATGAAAATTTGAGACCCTCAAGCATATATCTGTAATTGATTTGAAAGTTGGACTCATGTTGAAAACTACCACTATACTATCTTAATTCTATTCTTGTAATTTTTCCTTCTTGTTCCTCTTTATCAACCATACTGGGAACAATATCTAGCAAATCACTGTTACTTTTTTTTTTTTTTTTTTTTAAATTTTATTTTACGAACAGTCAAGGTCACATATCCAAGAGTGACCTCTCCCCAAATTTATTAAATAACCCTCACTTATGGAAGAGGAATACCGTGATAACAATCAAGACATTAGGGCTTTACAAATATTCAATAAAAGCATCCCTAGCATCCAGACCAAACAAAACCAAAACCACGACAGACTGTTCATTATGTATTTACAATAAGCCCAACTTAATCTCAAACAAATACCTGGGAAGCAAATAAACAACAAAATTGTCCCAGCCATTATTCTAAAATTCAACTTGAAACAGACCATAAGACCAAAAACCAAATAAACCAAATACCAGACCACAGAAACATTTTTAACAAACACTATACCAGAAGTAGAGATGGAAGACCACAGAAATCACTGTTACATACATGCAAAGAAAAACCACATCTCTCACCAGTATGCACAGGGAGAGAAGAACAGGTAGTGGGTGTGAAATCACACCTACACTAAATATATAATCCTGCTTTAAGTGTTTCAAGACTCAAGGCACTTCCTGATATTGTCAGTAATTGGAAAGCAAAAATTTTCACTACAGCTATTGTCTATTGACCTGGTGAAAATGGAGATGCAAACCATAAGAGTAAAACATTAACCATGTTATGCAACAGCAATACAGCATCACAAACCCTTCTGATAGGTTGAAAAATAAATGAATTAGTATACAGTCAGCATGCTTCCCACTAATCAAATATTCCATCCTTGATCCTTATCTATTATAAGCATCTAAGACCAAATGCATTGCAACCGACAGAAACTAGAAATTTCACAAAATGTAGCTGTTAACTTTCTATTTATCGCACAATGCTACTTTATACTTGGCATGCTTAGCAATCCTACCAAAAAAGCAAGACAACCATACCGGGTTTCAGATCTCGGTGAATGATTCCATGGGAGTGTAAGCATTCCATTGCACGAGCAATATCAAGTGCAAACCCAACCACCACATGCATATCCAAGCATCTTGGCCGCATATTCAGCAAGTACTTGCGCAGTGTCCCACCCAATAGAAGCTCAGTCACTATCACCATGACAGGATCCATACATGCCCCAATAAACTGATAACATAGAGATATAGCCGTATTAGATATGGCATACACGCCCAATTCAATGGTTTCCATGTAAGATATGATCACTAACAATTCAGTAATCCTAATTGCCAAATGTCAAATCCAGATTAATAGTATCATACACTTAAATAAGGAAACATCATTCCCTATGTGCTTGTCAAACAACCTTCACTAGATTCTTGTGTTGAACTCTGGATAACATTGCAACCTCTCTAGCAAACCGCGCTTCTCTCTTGGCAATCTTTTCTGGGGTGTCCCCTCTATGTACAACTTTAATAGCCACAGCCTGATTTTTGTATCTACAAGAGAGAGAGAGAGAGAGAGAGAGAGAGAGAGAAATTCCAGCAAATTAAAGAAAGAAATAACTGCACAAAATAATACACCATTGATTAAAGCATCTGATTCACTGAGGCAACAACTACAGAGTTATAAAAATGAACAAAAAAGTAAGTATCGCAATTCCGAAAGGCCAAGGCTGAAACTTCTGCTGCATAACAGCAGCAATAAACGTTATGAGGTTCTTTGTCCGGGCCAAAAGGTTTCTCTAATGACGAATTAAATGATTAAGAGAGAAGAACTTGGACAAAAGAAAACAGAGTACCCAAGTTGACTTACTGTCCTTTGTACACTTTGGCACGCGCACCCTCTCCAATCTCAGGCCCTACAAGAAGCTGCTTAGGATCGACCAGCCACTTTGCATCCAAACTGAACTCTCCGACCGAATGGATTCCATTGCCAGATCCCATTTTTTCCTCTCTCTCTCTCTCTCTCTCTAACCCGGAACTTAACTAGCGGAAGCAGAAGCTAGCTAGAGTACATCCTTTTGTGCATCAGATATTCCAAATACTGGGAAGAAAATAGATGCTAGAAAACAAAAGAGAGGACTATAAAGAGACATGCTTGGTTCTGTACCAATGGCGGGGCTCCGAACACAGACCCATCACCAAATCACACTAGCAGATCCAAAAAGAGCTCAGCATTTACCTTCAAATGGGATGTAGAGAATAAAGCCCCGCATGTTCTAAGGCAGCCACTAAGGACCTCAGAATTAACAATATGTCAGAGACCTCAACAAAATCAGAGACCATAATAGGAAAAATAGAATCTTAAAAACGAAGACAGAGACCCCAATAAGTTGTGTCAGAAACAGAGCCCGATAATAAGTTTGTATTGGAAAAATAAGCGAAATGGCAAGAACACATAAAGAAAAGCTTCAACGAAGGAATGCAATTGCAGTTGGGGATTATCCAGAATGAGATTATGGGTGCGGTCGCGTGAGTTTGGCTACTAAAATCTTCTCCGCGTATTGAATAGGCTCTGTCTCTGTTCTGTCTGCGGAAGAATCCGCCCAACGAGTTGGTCTGCGTCATAGAACAGTGAAATTCTATTTTTTTTAGAGCACTGCTGGGGGATACGCAGCACTCAGCGTATCCCCCTCACATGAACAGTGCCATGCACTGTTCATGGCACTGTTCATGTGAGGGGGATGCGCTGAGTGTGCGTGATCCCCCTCATTTCTCTTTTTTTTAAGGATACTGTACTTCATCACATGGTTGTCTTATTTGAGGCAAAGAAGAGGATACCGTATAGATACTTTTTTTTTTTTTTTTTTTTTTTTAATGAATTTGCCGTAAAATGAAAAATCTGTCGAGTGAAGGGTATTAGCCCATTGGGATGACTTCAATCCACTGATTGGGGTTTCGAATTTCGATTAGTTTTTAGAATAAAAATAAAATACAAATATTACGTAAGAAAACCATTTTTTCTTTCAAAATATGGAGTTATACCTTATGAATGAAAATGAAAAGTTCTATATATTAAATTATCATTTTATTTTTATTTTATTATATAAAATGTGGTATATTTATTATTATTGAATGATTTTATATTAAATATTATTTTTATTATTTAATAATAATAAATTTAAATAATAAATATATCATATCTTACATAATAAAATAAAAATAAAAAAGAGTAGAGGGACAAAAAAAAATGGATTTATGGCATAAACTTGAGTTCACACAAGAGATGGAATTTCTTGGAACTTGCTAAGTTAAAGGATGTTTATTAGCAGCCTATTTTTCTTTTAACTACGGGCTTTGAGATTAAGTAGATGCTAAAAGAATCCCTTTAAACAATAAACTATGCAATGGTTGATTAATAAAATAATGGGAGATATCATTTTCAAAGATTTGTCCTCATTGCTTTGTTTATGATCAACTTGACTTATTGGAAACTAGGCATTCACACATGAAAATGATGATCACAACATTTTAGTGGCCACATTTTAACAATCGGATCTTTCATATTAGAATATCCTCTCAAATCCCTCAATTATTATTATTATTTTTTTTTGAATTACAAGTTTTCCAACCCGTTGTCCGGTAAACCTCATGGGACATGGGCCTTCCTATTGGTCAATTCTTCATGGTTGACAATCTCTAATATTTATTTGAGTATTTTACTTGAATAGGTCTGGGGTATGCAAATTCTATGCCAGACGTTTTGATAATAAGCGAGACCCGTAACCAAAAAAGGACAGTGTTAGCATGCCGCCTCATGCACTTAACCGCTCTTTTACATTCTTAGGCCAAAATCTCTTTTTTATCTTTTTTATATTCATTTTTTTATTATTTTAAAATATTTTTGAAAAATAGAAAAAATATTATTACATTAATAATTTTTTAATTATTAAATAAAAAAAGTTTTTAAAAAAAATTAAAATAAATAAAATATCAAAATAAGTGGGCAAACTAACATTTTTCATAATATATATATATTTTTTAAATATAAATCTCATTTTTTACAAAGAATATAGGCATGATTTGCAGTGCAAATGATTTCTCATTCGCTTAGAATATATATATATATATTATATACATATATATATATATTTCTCATTCAACGAGGAGAGTTGGGAGAAAAATGGTGTTCAAGTCGGAGGCACCGACAACTTTACTGAAAGTCGGTCAGATGCTGAGAGGAATTTTGGATGTTCCTATTTTTGCCATTGATTTCTCGTGTGCATTTTTGCTTTTCAGGGATAAAACAAAAAGTACAATAAATGAGAATTAAAGTAAGAAAACGTGTAGGTTTTTTGGATAATGTCTAATCGGGGCGGGGGGGCCTCCGACTGTAATAGAGTCGAAGTGATTTCGACTTCGACTTTAGTCGGAGGCAAAAATACTCTCGACCCCAACTTTGAAATAGAATCAGAATTCAATTTTAATCGAAGTTCGATCAGAATTTTAAACGAAAGTCGGAATACTGATTTCTGTTATGACTTACGATTGAAATGGGACAAAATTAGCCCATTTCGAAACAAAATAGACTAAATTGAGCTATTCTGATTCTAAATAAGCCCAAATGAGCCCATTTTTTTTTTTTAATGTATTTTATATATAAATAATAAATTAGTAAATTAGTCTTAAACAGTTAAAGTTGATAAACAAATAATACAAATTATATTATTATAATTTACAATACTAATTGTTAACTGCTAAGGCTAATATAAAAAATAGTCCAAACTGAATAATACAAATAATAGTACAAATTACAAAATAAACCATTCGGTATAGTAGCAACTAGCATACAATGCTAATTGTCGTCGGACTGGTCATACCTGAGGACCTGAGATTAAGATAAAATTAAAAATATTATCAATAAAAATTAAAATGAACTAAACAAATAATCGATAATTAGAGAAAAAATATATGCAACCATAATGTGGTTGATCAGTCATCGACAATTATGTCGGGATTGATATGTAGATCGGTGAAATTATAAATAGTATAAGTTAAATAGATTTATGAAATCATAAAAAATAGTCATTGAAATAATTAAATAATTATATACACTTTGTTACTTTAATCATAAAAAATAAGTAAACAAATTAATTTTATTTTATTTGACTTAAGCCTATAGCTGACAGCATCGATGCCAATGCTCTCTAGTCTAGAAGGCATATCATTAATTTAATTTTGCGCGCAAATGAGGGCCTCCACGGTTGACGGTGCCAATGAACTCCGATAGGCATCCAACACTTGACCTCCGGTGTTAAACGCCGACTCAGATACAACTGTAGTGATAGGAACGACTAGTACATCTTGAGCAATACGAGAGATGATCAGGTACTTGGTGGAATTAGCCCTCCACCAAATTAAGATCTGAAACTCATCACTAGGCTCATTGACCTCTGCCAATAAATACCACTCAACTTCATTCGTATACTACAATGGATTTCTCGCCGACCGTGCATGAAACGACTGGCCTAACGTTGAAGCCTTAAAATTGATTGACACTATCTCCACTGGCCTGACAAGTATGGGCATTTGAAGGAGGTCCTAACCTTGAGCTCGAATGTGAGCTACTTGCGCTTGCCGATAATGAAGGCTGGCTATTGGTACTGTAATGGGTGTATAAGTCGTTTAGATCTGTCTTAAGCGCTGTGATAAAGGCAGCTGCCTTCATTGCCTCAGAAACTTCAGTTGCCTACCATTCTATCACTGCTAACTTTAATCGGGGGTCGAGGATTGAAGCCATAAACAATAATCGATTTATCTTTTCAACTTGCCTTCAATATTTATCATATTTCAACTGTATTTATAATGCCATATTAGATAACAGTCTGTTCGGGTTAGCACAACTTTCTTTCAAGTGGTGGTGTACCATTGAGATCTCGTTGAACCACATGTTTGTCGTCGCATATGCGGATCCAAATATCTACATAGTGATATCATAGAAAATCTATAAAAAGCTGACAAACTCATATACATGTTGCTAATTCGTACTGTCTGGCGGACAGAGCCCTATTCTATTAGGCTCCAGCAGGGTATACCTCAAACCCCCATCCTCAACCTCCAATCGCTCAAATGCTTTCTGATACTTCATTGCCACATCCAACATCAGATATGTGGGATTTCATCGAGTGGGAACATCCAGGCACAACATTTTTTAAGACTCAACCCTAACCTGTATTGCTACTACCTTGAACTTCCATAGCCTTTGGGGAGAAGCTCTCGCATACCACATAATGTTACGGATTTTCTTGATGGAGGCATCCATATTTTTCATCCCTTCAACTGTTTCATCATTGAAAAATACTCTATTATCATAAAATATAAAAAGTGTCCTAGTTTTTGAATATTTAATCATGAAAATATAAAATCAAAAATCAAAACCAAAAAGGCTCACCAACAATAAAGTTGAGTATATGAGTAGTGCATCGAATGTGGATATACTGGTGGTTTTTAATCACATTGTATCTCGTCCTCGTATTCCTCGTAAACTACTCGATAGTGGTCTCATTGGCATCGAAATTATCAACTGTAATGCATAGCAATTTTTGGATGTCACAGTCTATTAGACAATCATTCATCTCTACCCCCATCGATGCACCCTTATGGTCAACTATTTCTTTAAATTTAATAAACATCTTTTTAAAATTCTACTCACTGTCAATGTAGTGTGCTATGATACATATGTATGAGGTATTCTGTATAGACATCCATATGTCGGTCGTAAATGATACTCTCTGGCCAGTAGTAATAAACATCTTCTTCATCTCTACCTTCTTCCTCAGATATCTCCTCATACAATCACGTATCATTGTATAACGGGATAGCAATGTAAATCTTGACTCAAGCAATTTCACAAACTTGCGGAACCCTTTCTTGTCAACCGTGATAAATGACATCTCATCCTTTATAATCATTTCTACAAGTGTCTCAAGGTATACATTCTCACTGTATTAAAGGGTCACCAGATTTTTCATCTAGTTTCCTATCCTATCAGTGGTTGTAGAGGTCTCATAGCTAAGATTAGTCTAAGACCCACCTGCGGTTTCATTTAATAGTTTATGGCCCAATATTAGTTTTAAGTTAAAATAAAATGGAAATAAATGAACAAATTAAGTAGCATACATATGGCCATATGTGATTAATAAAACACTAATCTCATGACGCTATCCCCTTTGCTATTTGGTACCGCTGACAACCATTGAAATGTGATGATAAACAAGCGGTGTCTTGCCTTTTTGAATGACACCCAACTTGAGTGCCACAATGGTTGTACTCAACCCATGGCTCATCGGGATCCCCACCCTCAACCTTTGTGAAATGTTTTCATGTCCACGATTTTTTTTTCTTTGATTGTGGATGGGGTGGCCTAGCATCTGCAGGGTATACTGGTATATATGGATCCTGAACCGGATCGTCTCCAAGACCCATCTCCTCCTCCTTCATAAACTGATCGAGATCTTCTACTTTGAATTCTATGTTGACTGAAAGTGAAAATCCACTGCTAGCACACGAGGTCTATGCTCGAGTGAAGCTAGGTAGTCGAGTTTGACTCGATGCTGCTGCTTGGGACACCGACGGAGTCCTGACATCCAGAATCCCACTAGCACTATGTAAAAGATCCATCGGTGCCGCTACTTGGTGAAATAACTTTGTTGATTGTTGGGAAAATTGAAAAAGATAGGAATATGATTGACTATTAAGATTCACTCAAACCTGTCAATTTAAAAGGGAAACAATAAAAAAATGTAATGCATATTTGGAATTTTGCCTCATGTATTTTGCTTGTCATTCAAGTACCAAAGCAATCTTAAACATATAAAAGGAATTTAACAATGCAATAGTTTAAGATTCACAAAGTTCATCATCTTTTAAAATTTAAAGAAAGAAAATTTAAATAAAAGAATGCACAGAATAAGTACAATAGAAATTGATGTATGGGGTGCACATATGAGTCTTGGGTCTTTAGATCCATCCGACTTTCCTTTACTGTCCCATATGTTTTTTTTTTTTTTTTCTGTGTTTCTAAGCTAATGTCCCTGGTCCCATATCATTCGTTCCTTAAATGTTACTGTTAAATGGAAGTTGGGTTTCAAAGGTAGAGCATTTTCAATAGTTTATGTTTCTTATTCTTTAAAACTTATTATTACAATTTTTTTATTTTATTTTAAATATTTATTTTTACAATACGTTTTACGTTATATATTAGTTTATCTATTTTTTTATATCATTTAAAATATTTTTTTCCTTTCAAATACTTTCTCTAACTATGAATGATATTATCATATCTTTTGATATTTGTAATATATCTCCATATATAATATCATAATATAATATCATAAATATGAACCAAAATTTAAATTAATTCAGAAAATAAAAAGAAGAAATTATAGAATGAAGATATTCTCAAAATAGGGCCCAGTTGTAATGCCAATTTATCATTAAGAATCAAAGTTTGTAAAACAATATTAATTCGACTTCGGTGCAATATTTAGTATGGCCCAACTTTAGGTTAAGTGGGGTCATTGTTTTAGCAAGTGGAATAAAAATAAAATTGGTCCAACTTTCTATAATACATTTGCTCAGATACTGCTTAATAACTATGTAAAATGGGGGCCTGGGCTTTTTAAATGGCTTTAGAAAATCACTAGCCTCTAATGGCACCTCTGCAGGTTTCCAAAGTAGCGGACTAAGTCCAAAAGAAACTTGTTTTTAGAAAAGTGCCATTATAAGAAGGTTTCAGCTAGGCTAGCCAGTAAAAAATTTTAGTGTCGTAACTGGGATCAATGTTTTAGGTCCGATTCCTTGGGTGTAAGTAATTTTGTTTTTTATAAGTAAATATACCATAATGCAAAGCACATAATAATAATGTCTACAAATATTCCTATCTGGAGATTAAAGTAGAGCTTTAGAACTAACTAGATAATTAGGAGCATCAAACTCTAGATTGCTGTAAATTGACCCTTTTATATTGTTAAGTACATAAAGACCCACTTGGTATGGTTGCAAATTTAAGAAGTTTATTTGTTCTTAAAAACTTTGTTGGATACATTATCAAATGTAACGTTTTATTAGTTCTCAAATTTTTTTTTTGTTTGCTACTAGTAACTCTAAGGAGAAACCTGGAACAGAAGTCCCACTAAAAATTCAATACTTGGTACAATATCCACTAAATATTAAAGAAATGTAATTTGAAATTCACAGTGTCATTCCCTCAAACAGCTTGAACATACTGTCTATTGTCCAAGCACACAAATCTCAACAATCATTCCAAACTTTCCTCACTGCAAAAACAAATATACAAATTGATATAACCAAAAATTAACACAATTCAACATCAAAAAACAAAAAAAAATAACACTTTTAAATTAAAATCCTTAATTTTAAAACTAAACCCTAAAATGAAAAATCAATTACCAGTCCAATTTTAGAGGTGCAATCGAAGTGACTGTGGGCAGTGGGCCATGAGTCCATGATAGACGACGGCAGATTGATCATGGTAGAATCGTAGATGGCAGAGTTGGAGATTGAGAGATGCAGTCGCCAAAGATGAGAGAAATAGGAAGATAGGAGAAATGAAGAATAAAAAGGAAAGAAAAAGAAGAGGGGAATTAAACGGGGGGTTACTCGAGGACTTAAACGATGCCGTTCCTATTTAAATGGAACGGTGTTGTTTAGACAAATGTTAACAATTTACACACAGATACAAAATGATGTTGTTTTGCATCTTTTTTTCTTTTAAAATTCGGACTTCGAAGTCAGAAAAACTCCGACTCCAAAACTCGAAATCTCGAGTTCGGAGTTTCGAATTGGATAAGTTTTGACTCCAAATCTGAATTTAAAAAATTTTAACTACAGTGGGAAAATGAAATTTAGGTTTGGCCACAGGTTCTCGTCACCTGTGGGTAGTACCCGCTCCGCATGATGCAGGTAGCACCTTTAGGGAAAACCTTCAATCCGGATGGGTATAAAAATATTTTTCACACCAGCCAATAGTGATGTGCCACGTAGGCACTCGGTGAAAACTTAGCCTAAACTCGCATCCACCCGATGAGCCTCACTTTTGAGAGCCGTTGATTTCTCCCCTTCATTCGATACGCTCTCCCTCCCCAATCTCCTGCAAGTAAGACTTCCTCCCAAAAGTTTCTCATAAAACCCCTAAAACCAACTCTTCTAGCCCGAATCACCCAGAAGAATTCAAGAACAGCAAAATAAAGGACATATTCTTTCTCGCAACATCACCAAAGACAACGAAACTCCTCAATCCCTTTGAAGAAAATGGCGAGTTCTTTATCCGAGACCTCTCGAAAAATCTTCACCTTTGAAGCCCTCTGCTCTGCTGCCAATCAACCACAATGCTGCCTTGTCATCCCTGTCCCTATCCGCCTTCGCCATGCCATCAAGAAATACCTTTGTGGTACACTCATTTCCTGATATGTCTACGAATATTTACACTTATATATAATTAGAATCTAATTATTTTTTTGGATGGGTGATTTGCGGAGCAAGAGGAGCTGCACGAGAGGAAGAAGGTGCTGCGATTGTCGGAGTTGCTCAATGCAATCAAGGACATGAACTTGTAGCTGGTGATGACATCATCTAGAAAGCTTGTAGAAGACCCACTTAAATCTTCAGAGCAATCAAAACGGTGTTGGAAGATGAAGAGCTCCTACGGCAACATTGGGATCAAGTATAGGGATGATGAGACCATTGCCTACGTCGCATCGAGAATGCCCAATGTGTTCTCTGCTTGTTACCGGGTTTTCAAGGAGGTATATATTATCGTGTGGGGCAGAGTTAAAGAAAGAAGATTTATTAAAATTGGTGGTTATATGGATAAAAAACTGTGGTTCTTAATTTTTCTATTTGTTTGTTGAGAAATTGTGAAATGAGGAGGGAAGTTTGGATTTTGACACTTATGTACCTGCTTTCTCTTTGAGAATAGTTATGAGCGAAATTGTTTTTTTTTTGTTTGTTCTTGAATTCTTCTAGGGAATTTGGGCTGGAAGAGTAGGGTTTTAGGGGTTTCGCAGGAAACTTTTGGAAGGGAGTCTTGTTCGTAGGAGATTGGGGAGGGAGAGTGAATCGAAGGATGGGGAGGAATTGAGGGTTCTCAGAAGTGAGACCTATCGGGTAGATGCGGGTTTAGACTAAGTTTTTACGGAGTATCTACATGGTACATCACCATTAGTTGGTGTGAAAAAACATTATTATACCCATAAGGACTTTAGGTTTTCCCTTATTAAAATTAGTATTTAATAGTTCTATGTCTTTTAGATTAATGGTTGGATTTTTAACAATTAGTATCTGAGCAGAAATTGTATCACAAGTTCAAGTTACGAGTTTGATAATTGGGTCTTTGGTAATGAGTCGAGGTTTGCCTGTTACTTTTTATTTATCCTAGTCACTCAAATGAAGAGTTTGAAACACCACTTAGAACAGTAATAAGGCATGTGTGGATAACTATAGAATTTTTTTAAAAAAAATCATTTTTAAATATCACTTAAATATAAAATATTTTCAATTTCGAATTTGTAATTTTTTAGTCTAACCAATACCTAATCATTATTCAAATATAAAAATTAATATAATTTTTCAAACTTCAAAATAAAAATAATATTAAAAAATTACACTCAAAAAGCCTTTTAATTTTATCTCTTCACTCTCACCTAGTCCAACACAATATTTATTTAAAAAAAATACTTGTATTCAACTTTTTTTTGTCTTTTTCCAAAAACTAATAAAATAATTTCACTCAAACTATTAAACTACTTTTCACAAAATTACAAAATACAGCATCCATACATGCTCTAATAATCTCATTAAACCATGATTATGACATTATATGTTTAGCTACTGTTACGATAAGAAATAAAGTATTTAGTGGTGATTAAAGCTGTTAATTTCAATGACTTTTGACAAGCCTTTTTAATGATAAAAACAAAAAATTAAGCCATTTCAAGAAATCAGGCATTTTCAAAATATTTTCAGCTAGATTATAAATTGTTGTACGAAGGTCATATAATTTTTTTTTTTATTTAAAAGAATATAAGACATGGAAGAATAAAAACTAGAAAAGTGTTAATACAAGTAAAAAAAAAAAACTGATAGTGAATGAATGGAAAAGAGATAAAAATTAATAAACACATCAAAAACTAAACTGAGTTATTGCCAGATCTCAATCTGTCGTTGTGAAAATCTTGATAGATGTTCATGTGATATATTGAAGAATCTCACTGAGTGCCAACAATCTGATTATGTCACGAAATTTTTTTGTTGGATTGCATAATTCCAATACCTAATCATTATTCAACAATCTTGATAGATGTTTATGATTACCATGCAACAAAAACGTACAATAGGTAAGTGAGTGACTGACGGCAGAAAAAAGAATTTTTTAAAATGATTTTTCGTATGCTTTTTCAAACTGTTCATCGAAGTAGTAACATTAGACGACCATTTTTCTTCTTGAGAAATGATAAGAGTCACAGTCTTAGAATAATTTTTCTATAATATTTATATAAATAATAATTTTTTTTTTCAAATATTTTTTTTAATTTTAATTTTAATTTTTTAAATACTATTTTATTGATAAGTTGTAAATAAAATATAAATGAATTGGAACTTGCAAAATATAACTGTGTATTTTGCATGTAAAAAGGAGTTTTGAGTTTAGCATGAAATAAATAATAATGGTTTTCCATATATCTGAAGGTGATAGGAAGATTGGAAGAAAAGACGATCTATATTATTACATCGATCGTGACACTCACTAAAGTCATCGATCGGGTGGCCGCTCTATGGTTAGGATTCATTTGAATAGTAAGAACACTTTCATTTAGTGCCTTAAACGTCTCTCACTCCTATAATATGAGATGCACTTTCATTCCGTCTCTTATTTTAAGAGAATCGGATAAGATGATAAATAATAACTCCCCAAATTTGAAAAGTTATTATTCATCCATCAAAATTAAATTTATGTATATATTATTATATTTTATTAATAATAATACTATAATGTAAAATAAAGTAGTTGAAAAGTAATAAAGAAAAATAGAATAATATTATTGTAATAAATGAGAAAAAATATAGGAAATGTGATGTAGGAAATTTTTTAAAGATGAATAAGATTTAGAAAAAAATTATAGAGAGTGAGGTTTTTAATTAAAATTTGAGGAAAATTTTGAAAATCCAAATGTGGATGCTCTAAGATAAAATAAAATGAGTTAAGATGATTTGTAAATTGTAATAAAATTATTAGTTAAAATAAATTGAGATGAGATTAGATAAATTAAGATGTGAATAGTGTCAAAATTTCTATTTGTGTATTATCTGTTCAACGTTTGTAATGGTTGAGTACAAAACAAATAAGAAAATGCTCTAAACCTATATTTGTCTAGACAAATATTGTGGCTAAAATCATGAAGACCCTTAATGGGAAGATCCCTATAGTTACGACTAAATTGATATTTTGACATATTCTAACCGTTCACGCCAACAATCCCTTCAAATTGATGCGTACAAATATTTAATGCGAAACTTATCAAGTGAGTTGTGAAAAGTTTTGCTTGATACAACCTTTGTGAGTATGTTTGCTAGTTGGTCATCGTCACAAATGCAAATCGAATTATTTTTGTTTCTAAATTTGAATTGATGAAATGTCGATCCACCTTTACATGTTTGGTGCAATCATGTTGGATTGGGTCGTGAGAGATGGCAATTGCAGCTTTGTTGTCACAAAAAGGATCAATCTTGGAGGTAGGGGCAAAGCCAATTTGGTGAGTAGTCTTTCGATCTAGAGAAGTTTACAAAGTCCCTTTGCAACTCCTCAGAATTTAGCCTCTCATGCACTTGATAATGTTATTACTTTTTATTTTTTGCTTTTCCATGTAACAAGAATCCCGCCAACAAACTATGAAATAGTTAGAAGTGGATTTTTTGGCTGAAATGCTCTCTACTCAATCTGTATTTGTATAACCATTCACTTGTATTTTGTTACTCTTCATCTCCACATTTGTACATGCATATACTTTTGGATGGGTTTGCTTGGAGAACATAAGTCCTTTTCCGGGTGAAGACTTCAAGTATCAAAATATTCGGGTCACTGCGTCCATATGGTCCTCTTCTGAATTCTTGTTTTAATTTTTTTTTTTTCTGAATTCTAATTTTTATTTATTTATTTTGTGATTAAGAAAGTTTTTTTTTGATAGTATTGTGATTTTTTATTATAAAAATTATTTACGAATATCCAACAAATGAAAGAAAACAAATCAAAAATAAAATATAAAAAAACAACTTTTGCCATTCGGGAGAAAATTTTGAGCTACATCTTTGGGAGATATAGCACCACTCATAAATGGCAGTGAAAAATTAATGATAAAATAATAAATAATAAATAAAAAAATATTATAAAATAAAATAAGAAAAATAGCCTATTAACCAAGGTATGGAGAGAGCACCCCCTACTATGAAAGTTGAGTCGGCCTACAATATTAATTGCGTAAGCATGGAGTCGCAGACTATATCGTTAATGACCGCCAACATTTACCAATTAAACATCCTAGCTCTATAATTAATCAGTCTATAAGAAATTACTCTATAAAAGGCATTCGGCCACCATTGCAAGTCATCGTGCAAAACCAAAGCACTCCTACGTACAGCTTATTAGCTCCAAATTCCAATGGCGGCCTTACTTTGGCACCCAGAGATACTTGTCTCGTTTCTCTGCTTCCTTTTCCTTTCGCTTTTTCGTTGGAGATGGAACAAACGCTCTCCCATGATCATAAACTGGCCTGTCGTCGGAATGCTTCCGGGGCTTCTTCTAAATGCATGGAATTTTCAGGACTACGTAACTCGGCTTCTTCAACATTATGGTGGCACGTTCATGTTTAAGGCCGGCCCTTGGTTTAGTAGCATGAACTTTGTGCTCACTAGTGATCCCAACAACATCCAACACATTCTGAGCAGAAATTTCTCAAACTACGAGAAAGGATCCAAGTTCCGTGAGATTTTTGAACCTCTAGGGAACGGAATCTTCTCTTCCGATTCTGATTTGTGGAAGTCCCAGAGGAAGCTGGTTCATTCGTTGATGACAAATAGCAAGTTTAATATGTACTTAAAGAAAGTTGCGCACCAAGAGGTGGAAATGGCCCTCATTCCTATTCTTGATCACGTCTCAAGTCTAGGAATCGAGGTGGATTTACAAGACGTTTTCCAGCGATTAACCTTCGATAATATTTGCAACACAGTTTTAGGCTTTCATCCAAATTTCCTCTCGGTTGAATTTCCTGAACTTGCACATGCAAGTGCGTTTGATGAGATGGAGCAAGTATTCTTTTACCGACATATTGTGCCAGAAAGTTACTGGAAGTTGCAAAGATGGCTTCAAATGGGAGAAGAGAAGAAGCTGAGCAATGCTTGGAGAACTTTTGATCAATTCCTATACCATTGTATCTCATCCAGGCGAGAAGAATTGAGGCAATTAAGCAAAACCGGCCAGAAGACAGAAGAAGCCAAATTCGACTTGTTGACAGCCTCTATATTGGCTCATGAAGAAGAAGCAGAAGAAGGAACATTAATAATGAAACAGGCCGACGGTTTCCCAAACTCCAACAAGTTTTTAAGGGACATCGTATTCAATCTAGTTGTAGCAGGGAGGGACAGCGTAAGTGCGGGGCTAACCTGGTTTTTGTGGGTTATTGCAACACACCCAGAAGTAGAAGCTAAGATCCTAGAAGAGATGAGACAAATTAATGACAGCGAATTCTAATGAAAACCAGAGGATGTTTGGCATAGACGAACTGAGCAAGCTAGTTTATCTGCATGGAGCGATCTGCGAGTCCTTGAGGCTATTCCCGCCCTTACCTGTCAACCATCTGCACTCAGTTAATTCTGACATTCTTCCTAGCGGCTTGCATATTGATGCAGGTACTAGATTGCTGTATTCTCTCTACTCAATGGGAAGGATGGAAAGCATATGGGGTGAAGATTGCTTAGAATTCAAGCCAGAGAAATGGATTTCAGAGCAAGGAAGAAAGGTGCATGTACCATCTTACAAGTTCATAGCATTCAATGCAGGACCTAGAACATGTCTAGGAAAGGAAATGGCTTCAATTCAGATGAAGATGGTTGCGAGTGCTATCATTTGGAATTATCACGTTCAAGTGGTTCAAGGTCATCCGATTTTGCCCAGCCTCTCTACTGTACTTTATATGAAGTATGGTTTGAAGGTTAAAATCAGCAAGAGATCCATTATTTGATGAAGAGAGATTATATCTCTAGGGTGATCTGTACGTAATTTGATTTAAAGATGAGATCCCCATTTACTATATATATATATATGTATGTATGTCGTGTGCAATAAATTCTCGCAATAGCAGAAAGATCTTATATATTCCAGTATTTTGAATAAATGAACTTATATAGAAAAATATCAGATGCAAGATTGGTCCGGCCATATTTGATCTTTTTACCAGCGATTGCGATACACGGCCTTATGCTTGGGCGTTTAGTCTATATGGATTTTCCCTTCTTTTATGTCCTCAGTAGTATTGTTTTGTTTTGGTTTTTTTTTTTTTTTTTTTTTGAGGAGGGAGATTTTTAATTGTAGACCTCTATTTTGGCGTTAGCAGCAGTGTATTGTTGATCCAAGTTGTAATATTCAATATTCCTTTCTTTATACGTGTAGAGAGAGACACACACAAGTAAAGTGAATTATTTTTGGGTTTACTTAAACTGGGGCAGGAAATGAATTTCAGAAGGGTAATGCTACTGACCCTACAATTGGGATTCGATTGGATCCCATTTTAACAACTTTTTTTTTTAAAAGTCTTTTTTACATAATTTTTATTTAAGTATTTTTAAATAATATTAAGATTTTTTTATATTTTTAAAAAATATTTTAATATATTAAAAAAATCATGTAAAATAAATATAAAAAACTAAAAATAAAAAAAGAAATTGAGACCATTCGGGATCCCAATTGTAGGGGTCAAAAGCATTTCCCATTTCAGAACACTGCTATTAAGTTAAGCCCAATAATTGGGACTAAAACACCTTATTATAAATTTATATAATGAAAAATGTAGTGCCAAAATCAGGAACTTGTTTTAGGGGAGTCAAATAAAATTAAAATTAAAATTAAAATAAATATTTTAAACAAAATATTTACTATTTTATTTTTATATAATTTTTTCTGGACTGTACAATAATCTAATATTAAGATCTAAAATAAAAATAAAAAATATTTAATACAATTTATATATTAAAAAAAAATAAGATATGTCAAGAATCATATATAATTAAAATAAAATAATATCAAATAAAAAAAATATAAAATGTTTAAAATTGTAACTTGCATCCTTTTAAAAAAATAAAATAAGAGAGGATGGGAGAGCCTGGATAAGAAAATTTTCTTTTAGCCGTAGAAAGTTGTCACCAGGCGAAGATAACCATCCCACTTCCCTTTTTTATTTTTCTTGATAGTGAAAACATATCATTATGTTATTAAACCATTTTATTTTATGTAAAATATAATTTATTTATTTTATTTTTTATCGGATTAATTTTTTTAAAATTAGACTTAAAAGTGATTAATCTATAAGATTAAAATAATTTTGTATAAGGAGACTAAGATAACTTTTTAGAGAGGAGACTAACATAAGATAAGATTAATTTCATTTTATTAATAAATCATAAAAATTAATATAGATTTTTTTTCTCAAAATATTGGGGGCCATGCAATGGCTCTCCCCTTGCTCTAATGACGTCTGCCACTGGAGAAATGTTATAAAAAAAGTCTTACACCACACGTGACATTCATCTAATTAATATATAATTTTTTATAGAAAAAACTAATTCACTACAATATTTATCACTTTTTGTCAGGAAGGATTGTTTTGCCTAAAAGCCCATGATTTGTGTGCACAAGTATTTAGCCACCAAAAATCTTCGTGGGATACTCGTGACATAAAACACGCGACTAATATTGTCTTTGCCATGACTAAAAAACTTCGTGGGAAAAAGGGATGTATTGCCACGATGGGGTCTGTGGCAAATTCAAAAATTGTTTGTGCAAAAAACTATTGGAAATGCTATGAATTTTGTGGCAAATACTTTCTACCCACAATGTCTGCTTGTGGCAATTCATTTTTCCACTCTATCTATATTGTGAGCTATAATCTTGGAATAGTGGGAGTTGTTGTAGCTAGTACTTTATGCCTACATGGAATTCTCGTGGCAAATAGATTTTTCACTCTAACTATGTCATGGCTTAAAGTCTTATAGTGCATCTGTTGTCGTTGTTAGTACTTTATCCCCACATCATCGTCTCGTGGCAAATTCATTTTTCACTCTAACCATTTCATAGCTTAAAGTCTTATAATTGCATCTGTTGTTGTTGCTATAATTTTTATCCCACAAGATGCACTCGTGATAAATACGTTTTTGACTCTATCAATGTTGTGGCGTAAAGTCATTGTCTACCAACTAATCATGTATCCCTTTGAAGGCTAAGCCTCTTTTACGTGGATCATTATCTGTGGGGATAACTTGATTGCTGCGACCATAGTCGTCCCAATTTCCAGAAATATTCGTGGGAAATAAAACTGGCTCCTAAATCCTTTTTGGTGCGCAATACTTTTTACACATGATTTGGCTCTTGGATACAAGTGATAGCTGCATTACTAGAGTTTGTGGCAAATGAACTTTTCCCACAAACCAATCAAATTAATGTTGCCGCATATAAAAATTTACCACTTGGGAATTACATAATCAAGTTAAACATAATTTAACATTGAATCTGTGGAAACTCATATTAGCAAATTCATCATTGTGCACAGGATGTAAAATAATATTGTAATTCATCAATGTAATTCATCATTATGCACAGGATATATATATTATGCAACAGTTGTAAGTCATCAGTTTTTATATATAATGATTACATTCACATCAAATTAAACATATGGGAACGTAAAATAAGCTACACAGCAGGTATCTGTTGGTTGTCTCAGGGATGCTCTATGTCTAGTGGGACACCATTGGCCTTAGCATTTACAACATTTGCAAAGCATCAAAAGCTGCAATTAGTTTGAAGACCACACATATATCTGCTCTATGTCTACTGGAACTTGTTGGTTGGACAGGATTCCCGAGCAGTTGATTGCTGCCTTCACCACTCATGTTTGAAGACGATAATATATCTGTAATTAGTGGACTAGATCAGTGAACTTCTTGGCAACTAACAATACATGCCACTTTGTGAAAATACTGGAGTAACAACTGATTTCAGTCATATGGACTATACAATTTACTACTGCATGCAGGAAATATAAACCCATGGGTTCTTCATCTTAGGATGTTTAATTGTATAAAGTGCAGCAAAGCATCATGATAAAGAAGCATTACGCCCTTGAAGACCACACTTAGTCAAGCTATTAATTTAGACAGATAATATCCCAACAAAGATTGTCAAAGAAATACCTCAATATATAATAGAAATTTAATTAGTGGTGTATCGCTTGACTAAGTTATTGACTGTCACCAATGTACACCAACTAGGCTACTGCTAGACTAATTAAGTGTGATATCCTTGGATGAAGTTACTTGTTCCTAGGCTTAATGACTCACTCTGCATGTATATAGGGTACCATAAAAAGGTATTTATCCATATGCATTTTAACACAAAATAAAAAATTATTGATTACATTACTAATTAGGTACTAGATGTGTATGGTATAAGCTGCTTTACAAAAAATTTCTTATTTTATATATCGTATATGCCTACCAATCCTATTCCAATAGAATGGCCGATTGGATGGGGGTGCGGAAATAGTCTTGGAGAAGTTTGGTCAAGTCAAAGAGGTATAGCAAAGGAGAGTGCAAGGTCTGAATGTGTCATGGCTACGTACATTGCTATCCCCGCGTGTAGTATAAACTATTAAGATATATTGAGCATTCACTAATTCTTACAAAAACTAAACCTCTTTTAATTATGCTGGTTAGATTAATTGAGATTAAATATTTTAAATAGTCGTGAAAATATTGAATTAAAATGAGATGAAAATTTTGTTAAAAAGTGTGTCGGATAGTGAGATGAAATCACTACAAGATAATGTGGCTTTAACGGCTACTTTTATTTTTGACGAAGTTATTATTGTCACAAAAATGCTAATTTACTGTTTGAATTTATTTCTTGTGCCAATTATAAAAAAAAATGGAAATTTTGGTTATTTTCGGCAATTTTTATTCTCCAGGGATAGTTTCGTACAAATAATACTATTTTGACATAAATATGTCGCCACAATTGGGTTCGTTGAAGAAAAAGAAGTATTTGAGTTTATTTTTCATGTCAATTATGAAAAAAAAGTTCAGTAAATATGACTATTTTTGATGAATAATATTCGTTGGAAATAGTATCGTCACAAATAATACTATTTACGATAAAAATGTGTCATTGCAATTGAGTTTACTGCAGAAAAAGAAGTTTTTTTTTTTCGTATTTCACTTATTACCACAACATCTAATTTGCTGTAATAAGTATGCTACAATAAAAACCCCAAATAATTAATACCCCTTGCACCTTAGTTTCCCCAACTTCTCTCTCTCTCTCTCCCCTCTCTCTCTCTCTCTCTCTACACGTTTCTATGGGTTTTTCGATTGCTAGTGCTGATGTCTTCTCGCTGCCTTGTTGATGTCAGTGAGTTTCTCTTATAGTATTTTAGACTCCATCAATATCTCTCTCTATGTTCGTCTCTCTTTCTTTCTTTTTCTATTACTTATTCATTTAAGTTTGTTTTTCATGAATACTGTATTATTAGTCTAATTTTATAAAATGACTATATCAATTTTAGCATATTTATGAGATTTCTTATTAGGGTTATACGAAAACAGAGAATTAGGATTTTTTTCAATAGAATTTTTTTTGTGATTCTCATGATTTGCACCAACATGTGTGCGAGGGCGTAAGAACAATAATGGAAGTGGCCTTGAAATTGTAGAACCTAGTTAGTCTTTCTCTCATACATCACACTAATGATTTATATCTTATTTATTTTCTCTTTTTTTTTTTGCCCTTATTTATTTTTTATTTTTTGTTCCTGCCCTGTAACATCTTTTTTTCTGTTTCTCTTTTTATAAATTTGTATCTTTTTCAATTTATGCCATGCTCTAATCTCTTGTAGACTACAACAATACAAGTTTGTTGAATTTCAGTCGTCTCTGCAAGTGACATGGGCACTTGATTTTCATGTTTGTATTCTATAATATTTGAAGTGAGTAACTCTTTCACGTATTGTAGTGTTTTTATTCATATTTATATGGAGGAGGTCTTAGATTCAAAGCCACTTATGAAGTGCTTATTTATATTTACTTGGTTGTGGCGGCTAACATCTTTTGAATGTCTTTTTCCTTTAACTTTCTATATTGAAGTTGGATGGAGGTGAAAGATATGAAAAATATCAGTAGCTAGTGGACTGAAGGTAGATACATACATGCACACTTGTATTGCTTAGTATCTATTGTTGAGATTGCAAGTTTACGAATCTTAACAAGTTACAATAAAGTGAATGAGTAAGAATATCATCTTATGAGGATTGAAAAATTACTAATAAATAACAAAATTTATTAAGTTATAATCTATTTGATAATTAGTATATGAATCAATTGTTGAACTAGAAAATTTAAAATAACAAAATTAAATAAGCAAGTTGAGATCAAGGAAACAAGATTTTAGAGTTTCCGATTCAGCATAAGTAATCTTATGCAAATTTTCTAATTGGATTAATTATAATTATTTCCTATTGTTGATAATCAAGTCTTTAATTTATTTATTATTCTTTATCAACATAAACAAAATATTCCAACAAGCAAATTTTCAATATCTCTATGAAAATTGTAAATGTCTTGAGCTCATTAAGAAGAAAGAAACCCGCATTAAGATTACATAAGTCCATAGATATCTTTATCTTATAGATTTCTTATGGTATCTCAAACATAAGCTGAAACAATTATCACTTCCTAGTCTCAAATTGAATCTCAAATCATGTAAATGTTGATCAATCATTCACAAGCATTAAGTCCATATTTATATACTCAACAATATGAAACGACTACTAGAATTAAATAAAAATTCACATAATCATAATTAGACTACATTGTAATTCTAAAAAATAAAATTTAATTCATAATAAAACTGAATAAAAACACAATTAGAGAGTTTAACATAAGAAATTAAAAAATATCATAAGAAAGAAAAAAACTAAAAAACCAGGCTCCTCCTTGATGTCGCTGCTCCTTTTGATTGTCCAAAGAAAGGGAACCCAAAAAGAAGCTCCACAGTCTAACCCCCTCTCCAAAGAAATAGATTTTTGATACTTTCCTTCGTTGGAGTCATCCGCACAAGGCAGAAAATCAATCCCGAATCCGAATTGTAAATTTTGTAGATTTTTGGACTTATATTGTGGGCCATTTTTTGCTTGGAAAACGTTGTAATTACAACAATTATATTTCAGGAATAATTGTATCCCATTGAACTAGCTTTCAGCGCCTTTTGAATCAACTCAATACGATGTCAAACGAGAAAGATATAATGAAAATACTCTAGACTGTGCAAAGATGTTTCTAATTTGAGAATGTGCAAAAGCATTTGCTCCCTTCAATTCACATTTCATTTCTTTTGATTGGATTGGGACAAGCCCACTTGAATTGAACTCTATCTTTTGGGCCTTGGGCTTTATTATTTTTGCTTCATTTACAATAAAATTATTGAAACATCCATTAGGATTAGACTCTTTGTAAACTAGCACTCAAATTAAAAAATATCATCAAAAGTCCCTGCAAATATACTTATGTATTAGCAAATAGATGTGAAAAGTAATTTTGAAAGTGCACTCTTATGCACTCTATCACACTAGCCCCCAATTAGCTTATTGCACGTTCCTAGTAATTCTAACAAAGAAAGAATAATCTGCATTAACTCCCGAGTGAAAATCATTTACAAGATCTAATTCGAAATATTATTCAAGCACATCAAAAGAAAACATTCACATGAGATCAATATCTCTATCAAAGTTTGTCTATCAAAGCGCACTCCCAAAACTCATGTATGTGTGTTAAACCCTCATCCATCTTTTCATCAAACCCAAATTAGTACAATGTCAAGAATATCCCAAACAAAGTTCTGATTGTGGATATTGGGTATAATACTCAATAATAAAAGGTATTGTTAAAAGATTATTTAGAGGTTTAGAAAGATTGTCACTCATAGATATGGAAAAAATAATTGTCTATGAGTATATACATGAGGCTAAAGAATTGACCTCATGAGAGGATGCCAACTAATGGGAATTCAACCATTTTAACGACTAACCTACTTAGGATCAAAAAGTCAATAAGAAGGTTGTAATGAGGCTGAGGTCAAATTGAAAGGAAGCATAAGAGGATTAAAAAAAGAACCTCAACTCTCAAGTATATACTAAGGGTCTTCACCAGATTGTACACTTAACATGATTTTTCACAACTATATATTATTGTTTTCGCACTTATTCTCAGTTCAAAACACTTATTTTCTTCTTCTTCTTCTTCTTCTTCTATTTTTTGGGTAACTTATTTCTCGTGCTTTTTTTTTTTTTCTATTTTAGAGGTTTTCATTTTTTTTTCATTATCAACAACGTATTCCTCATACTTATATTTGGAGATACAAACAACTTTTATTGAAAGTCTGCCAGTTGTGGAGAGCAATTCTAGATGTTTCTATTTTTGTCATTGATTTCTCTGTGCATTTTTTGCTTTTCAGGAGTAAAACAAAAATCCCAATAAATGAGGATTAAAGTAAGAAAACATTTAGATTTCTTCGTAAGAAAATGAGAGGGTCTTTTGTCTTCTTTTGTGTTGGTTGGAACTTTCATGTGAAAGTCAATAGGTTGGGCTCTCCTTTGTTTGCCTCTTAAGAAGCAACACTTCTATGTTAGTTCATGATTATTAAATGTGTTTGGCTGTTGAATTATATTCAACGTAACTTAATTATTAATCACATTAGATGTTAAGCTACTATTACGGTAAGAAAGTGTCAAGGATATTATCGACTCTTGATCCAATGCCAATACACAACCTAAGGACCACAATGTTGTCACGTAACAAATCTACCCACTACATCATCCGCTGCATGAACACATGTTGCATGAGCAGCACTAGGAACATTCCTTCTGTAACAATATTATTATTCTTTTAGAATATTCTTTCAATCTTGTATATAAGGCAGACGATTGTAATAACTTAAACATGAAATAAGAATACAACCAAATGTTTATTCAACATGGTATACAGAGCCATTAAGGATTAACCTCCATGGCATCGTTGTCTCCCTCCTTATCTTCCCCTCCAAATCCTTGAACTCCTACCCCTCCTCACCTTAATATCTCTCATACAATCTCAATCAAGCTTACTCCTAAAAATTACCTCTTATGGATAGTCCAATTGGTCCCTTATCTTTGTAGCCAAAGGTTTACCAGTTTGTTGGTAGATCCTTTCCTCCCCTAATTTGAAGCTCAATGACACCACACCCAATCCTGATTATGAAACTTGGTTGTAACAAGACCAACTTTTTATGTCAGTTCTTATCTCCTCTCTTTCAGAATCCCTCATCGCATAGGTTGTTGGTTGTGCTTCAACTCGAGCGGTTTGCCTCTCACTTGAGTCCACCTATGCTTTGGCATCCTAGGTTTGTCTCCTCCAAACTCAATCTCAACTTGCCTCACTCAAGAAAGGTGGTGACTCCATCTCTATGTATTATTGCAGAGCTAAAGGTTTGGCTGACACAATGTTTGACGCGGGTCGACCTCTGCCACTTATAGAATTTGTTATCTACATTCTTGCTAACCTAGGGCCTGATTATGATGCTTTAGTTCCCTCAATCACCACTTGGCTCGAGCCAATCTCTCTTGAAGAATTGTTGGGTCACTTATTAGCTCATGAAGCATGACTCAAGCATCACTCTCACACTAGCTTTTTTCCAAATGAGGTGTATGCAAACTTTATTGCCAAACAACAACCTGCACAACGTGGTAGTCGAGGTTTTTGCTCGGATCGTAACAATTACAGAGGACGTGGCAGTTGTTCTAATCGTGGTGGCTGTGGTGCTCCTACAGGGAACAATGATGTTGGTTCTTCTCATTCACTTACTAATTGTGTTGTCTTCTAGGTCTGCAATCGGCAAGGGCATGGTGCACTCACTTGCCTCTCCAGGTTTGTCAAGCCTATAAGACCCTGCTCCTACTTTTGCTAGTTACACTTCTGCAAATTATGTCTTGGATTCAAATTGATATTTGGACACTGCTACCACAAATCACATTACTAGTGACTTGGCAGACTTGAATCTACAAATGATTGATTATCAAGGCAAGGAGAATTTGCATGCTGGTGATGGCAGTGTTATGCCCATTTTCCATTCTGGTTTAGCTTCCCTTTCTTCTCCCAATACTACTTTTCTTCTTAACAATATTTTATGCGTTCCTTCATTTTAGAAAAACCTCATTTCAGTGGGACAATTTTGTACTGATAATAACGTCTTTTTTGAATTATTTTCTAACTCTTGTGTTAAGGATTGCCACTCAAGGAAGCCACTACTTCTAGGAACCATCCATAACGGTCTCTACTTTTTCACTCCAGTGCCTCCTTCAGCTTTCACCACCTCCCTTTCGATTCCTGCATGGCACTCTCGACTTGAACACGCTTCACTCAAACTTGTTCGTTCAATTTTATAACAGCTTGCTTTGCCTTTTGATCCTTCAATAACATGTCCATTATGTGATGCATGTGCTAAGGCTAAGTCCCATCGCCAACCTGCTCATACACGGCTTCAAAATCTAATTAACCTCTGCAATTAATTTTCTTAAATTTATGGGGGCATTCCCTACATATATCTCATGATAGATATCGTTATTACATTAGCTTTGTTGATGATTATACTCACTACTCTTGGCTGTTTTTATTGCAATCTAAGTCTCAAGCCTTTTATGTTTTTATTAAGTTTAAATCTCAAGTTGAACTTCAATACAAAAACTCTATTAAACAATTTCAATTGGATTTTTTTGGGGGGGGGGGTAAATTTAGATCCTTCTCTCAATTTTTTGCATTCCCTGACATTTTCCATCGAATTACTTTTCCTCATAATCATACTTAAAATGGTATTATTGAATCCAAACATCAACACATTGTCGATACTGGATTATCCCTACTTGCTCATACGTTGGTACCTCTTACTTTTTGGCCTCAAGCTTTCACTCATGACGTGTACTTAATCAACATTTTACCATTTCCATCATTACAAAATGTTTCACCCTATTTTCCGCTTAACAAAAAACATCTAGACTATAAATCCTGAAGAATATTGGGCATAGGCATTCACTGCTCCTTACAATGCACAAAAATGCAATTATCGTTCTATTGAGTATGTCTTTTTAGGCCTTAGCTTGGGCCATAAGGACTTCACTTGTTATCACATACCCACAAGCCGAGCCTACACATCCATTGATGTTAGGTTCAATGAATCTTCCTTTCTCTACAAATCTCATTCCGATCCCACCCACGTTATTTTACCTTATTTCCACTTACCCAACCTACCACAACCCATTGGCCCATCTTCATCTCCTTCACCTTTGATATTAGGCCTTTCTCCTTCTCCCTCAAACCCAATCTCATCCCTATCATCTTCTCCACTTCACCCATCACCTATGCAGACTACTTCACTGCCTGTTACTCAGCCGCCTACACATTCAATAATGACAAGGTTGTGCATAGGCTCCCTCCAAACACGACAACTCACTGATGTCACCATCAAAATGGCCTCTACCTTGAGCCTTTCTTAGTAATAAATATTCAGTCCCTGAGACACCTACATGTTATTGTATTGCTAAACAATATTTTGAATGGTGGGATGCAATGACAAAAGAGTTCAACGCTTTACTTGCCAACAACACTTGGTCTTTGACCTGAGTTCTTAGACCTCAAATATTGTCATCTATAAATGAATTTTTCGTACAAAGAGGATGACCGATGGGTCAATCGAAAGACGATAATCCTATCTTGTAGCCAAGAGATTTCTTTAACATTTCAGCGTAGATTTTGAATAGACATTCAGCCTAGTGGTGAAGGTTAGTACTGTCCGTTTAGTCCTTGCTCTTGTCATCTCTCATCACTAGAACATTCAAAAATTTGACGTGCAAAATACATTTTTGCATGGGCGACTACATAAAACCGTGTTTATGTCACAACCGCCATGATTTACTCACTCTCATTTTCCCTCTCATGTTTGTAGGTTACAAAAAAGCCATTAATGGCCTTCGACAATCACCACGAGCTAGTACTCTAGATTGAGCTCAAAGTTTGAGCTCACGCTTGATTGATCTCGGCTTTTGCATCTCCTCATCAGATACTTCCTTCTTCACACAATCATCTAAGTCTTGCACCACGTTTATACTCGTATACATGGATGATCTTCTGACAACGGGTTCTTCATCACATTACATCACTGATCTAAGTTGCTTGCACCACTTTCTAGGTATTAAAGCTACCTTCAACTCCAATGGTCTACTCTTAACTCAGTAGAAATATATCATGGATCTCTTGCTGCTGACCAACATGCATCATGCCAAGCCTGTAAAAATTTGATGGCCACCACATACAAATTAAGTGGTTTCTCGGGAAATCTGTTTGAAGATCCCACTCTCTGTCGGAACACAGTTGGTTCATTGCAATATCTCTCATCTACACGACTTGATCTCGCATTTACAGTAAATAAAGTGTGTCAATACATGCATACCTTCCGTGTTCCTTATTGGTAGGCAGTAAAAAAAATCCTCTATTATCGTAAACACACTTCAACACTTGGTTTGTAGCTATCTCTTTCTTCAAACCTCAACATTACTGCTTTTTTCGACACCGATTGGACGGGATGTCTCGATTATTGACGTTCTACTAGTGGGTACTATGTGTTCCTCGGTGCAAATTTCATTTCGTGGTCCTCCAAATAACAACCTACAATTGCACGTTCATCCACCGAGGCAGAATTCAAGGTAGTCGCAAACACCACAGCTGAAGTCATTTGGATTCAACACCTATGCTGTGACTTAGGTGTCAACCTCCCTCAAGCTCCTTTGATCTACTGTGATAAGATGAGCATTATTTACCTTTCATTAAACCCAGTGTTTCATGGCTGCACAAAACACGTCGAGATTGACTTTTATTTTGTCCGTGATTGGGTCCTCAACAAGTTTTTTCAAGTGGCATTCATCTTAGGTCAAGATCAGCTTGCTGATACTTTGACAAAGCCAATTTCATCTGCCAAGTTCATCAAATTATGTACAAGTTCGCACTTCAAACACTTGTCGCTTGACTTGAGGGGGGATGTCAAGGGTATTATTGACTCTTCATCCAATGTTAGTACACAACCTAAAGACCACAATGTTGTTACGTAACAAACGTACCCATTGCATCATCCGTTGCGTGAACACCTGTCGCATGAGCAGCACCATGAACATTCCTTTTGTAACAATATTATTATTCTTCTAAAATATTCTTTTAAGTCTTGTATATAAGACAGAGGATTGTAATATTTTAAATATGAAATGAGAATACAACAAGTGTTTATTCAACAGAAAGAAAGCATTGAGTGGTGATTAAAGCTGTTAATTGCAATGATATTGACAAACCGTCCTAATGATAAAAAATAAAAATAAAAAAAAGTTAAAAAGTTTTTCAAGAAAATTGCCATTTTCAAAATATTTTCAGCTAGATTATAAAATGTACGATATATACATATAAGAATATAATATATGGAAGAATGGAATCTAGAAAAAGTAATGTTAATACAAGTAAAAAAATGATAATGAATGGGAGGAAAAGAAAGATGCATAAACTTAAGTGTGTTTATGATTATCATGCAATACAAACAATGGATAAGAGAGTGAATGAAGGGAGAAAAATGAATTTTTTAAAATTACTTTTCATATGCTTTTTCAAACCGTTTATTGAAGCAGTCAGGAACACTAGTCAATCACTTTTCTTTTTGAGAAATGATTGAGTTAGAACTTTATTACAATTTTTTTATAATATTTAAATAAAATAATATTTCTAAAATATTTATTTTAATTTTGATTTGTTTTAAAATAATATTTTATTGATAAGTGGTAATAAAAATAAATGAATTGTAACTTGCAAAATATAAATATGTATTTTGCATATAAAAAAGAGTTTTGAGTTCAGCGTGAAATTAATAATAATGATTTCCCATATGCATATATGTGAAGGTGATAGGAAGAAATTAAATGCGCACTACAATTAATTACATAGATCATGACAATTGCCAGAGCCGGCCCATCTGGTGGCCGCTCTACAATTAGTTACTCCTACTTATATCAATATTAATCTGCAAAATATAAAGTTTGGTCCCAACCGCAACTACAAATTATTGCTCTCAACATTAATGTGATAACCCGGATTTTTAGACATCCGCTTAATTTTCATGTGTGGGATGATTATGTTTCTCCGAAACCATTTTTAGGAATTTTTGGGGTATATGTATAGGATTCTTATATTGAAAGGTTGGGAATAAGGCTGGGTATAAATGTGACTTGTGTTAAGGTGAAAAAGTGCCTAGACCCGAGATCTCGCTCAACTCTCGCTTGATGTATGGCTCGAGCGAAATACAGGGACAGACAGACGTCTTTTAGTAGAATGGTCATAACTTGCTCATTTGATGTCTGATTTGAGTGATTCAAGAGGCTATGGAAAGCTAAGAGGAATATCTATAACTTTTATGTCTTGAGGTTTAAGATATATGGACTTAATCAAATAAGAAATGGAGATTGAAGTACCAGGTCTGAATTGGAGATAGAGGAGCATTGACTTGAAGTTGACTAAGAACATTGGATAAGATTAAGCCTTTGGATTATTTTCTTAGTTATCCTAAGATCTGGACAAGTGTGTAGAGATGTGGAAAATGAGGAGATTTTATTTAGTGAATTTCGTGTGAAATAAGAGGAATCATCTATCCAACATTTGGTGTACCCGGATTGGTGTTCTCGGGTTTATCTGTCGAGTTTTATTAGAAAAATCATAACTTGGTCATATGAACTCCAAATGAAGTGATTCCAGTTCCTATAGAACCCTAAGACATAGATCTATAACTTTTATGATTGGAGGTTTTAGAGAATCGAAGTGTATCAATGTATTAATTGGGCTGGAATGGGACTGATCTGTTTTAAGTGTAAACTGGAGCTCGAAAATAAATCACTTCACCACATCACCTTAGATGTTCGAATTTGATTGGTTCTCCTCATGGTTATCTGCTAGATACATGTATGAGAGCATGTGTTAGGTGGAGAAAGAGCTTCTAGAAGAATAATTAGCTTAGAACCAAACAAGAGTGAAGGACTAATCTGATTAGCCAAAACAGTCAACTATCCCCTTTGTTTCCAACCAATTGGTAACCAAACCTTGGGAATTAGGTGATGAGATATTTTCCAGCCACTCTAAGGGTACCAAGGAAGTCTTGGACGTGGGGCATAAGGGTGAGGAAAATGTTCTAGAAGCCTTGAGGATGCAAGGAAGGCCAATGGCCAGCTAAGCTTATCTTGGGTATTTTAGACTTTTTGGAGTTTACTTGTATATCTATTTTTGGTGATTATTTGGGGCCATTGATCTAAAATGATTTTAGATGAGGAAGAAGCATAGCCATCGGATGAATATCTTTGGAGATCATGAGAGATATGGATGATCATTGGATTAGGCAAAGCTGGACAACTCACCATACCCCTTACACGGTTTAAGCTAACTAAGGGCCTTAGTTTGTTTTCCTTCTCTTCTTCCCCAAGCCATCTATTCCTCTATATATATAGCTATATTCAGATCATAGGAGACCTTTTGGGAGGAGGAAGTCACGTACACTTGGAGAGGAAGCCAAAGAAGAAGCTTCCCCAACCCTTGAACCTCCAAACATCTCCTAAGTGAGCTAAGTGAGTGCTTTGAGGAGAAATGTTGCAAGGACTAGTTGGATCATTCAACCAAGTTTTGGAGAAACTTGTAAGTATACAATTTAACTTAATCTTAGCATAGAATAGGTAGATTATTGATGGAATTAAGTTTGTTGTTAGTTGGAGCTTGAATTAGGCTTATATGATGTGTTTGGAATCTATGGTGTTTTGGATATGATTTGGTGATGGTAAAGTGTTAGGAAAATTGTAAGGACCTAGAATTATGTTCTAATGAGTAAAAATAAGGTTGGTGTGAAAAGATTGCTTGATTTAGGTTGAAAAACCCCTTGAGCCGTGATCTCGCTCGACTGTCGCTTGATACCCCACTCGAGCGAGTTCCAACCCGTGACTTCGCTCGACACTCGCTCGACACCCGCTCGAGCGAGATACCCTGTTTTGCTTAGATTTAGGGTTTTCTTAGAATAGCAGTGGTGTTTCAAATGGGTAGAGTTATAGGTGAAAATAACTCATATGAATAAGAGAGAAACAAAAAGAAAGAAAACAATTTATATAAAGAATATGTTCCGTGTCATGACGGGGACGGCGAGACGTAACGCCCGGATGATTGACACGAGACTCATCATAACGGGGACGGCGATACGTAACGCCCGGATGATTGATGAGTATGATTGATAAGTTAGTCACATCATGACGGGGACGGCGATACGTAACGCCCGTATGACTGACGTGCCGACAGGGACGGCGATACGTAACGCCTGTCGTGATATAATAATATGTTCCGTGTCATGACGGGGATGGCGAGACGTAACGCCCGGACGATTGACACGAGACTCATCATAACGGGGACGGCGATACGTAACGCCCGGATGATTGATGAGTATGATTGATAAGTTAGTCACGTCATGACGGGGACGGCGATACGTAACGCCCGTATGACTGACGTGCCGACAGGGACGGCGATACGTAACGCCTGTCGTGATATAATAATATGTTCCGTGTCATGACGGGGATGGTGAGACGTAACGCCCGGACGATTGACACGAGACTCATCATAACGGGGACGGCGATACGTAACGCCCGGATGATTGATGAGTATGATTGATAAGTTAGTCACGTCATGACGGGGACGGCGATACGTAATGCCCGTATGACTGACGTGCCGGCAGGGACGGCGATACGTAACGCCTGTCGTGATATAATAATATGTTCCGTGTCATGACGGGGACGGCGAGACGTAACGCCCGGACGATTGACACGAGACTCATCATAACGGGGACGGCGATACGTAACGCCCGGATGATTGATGAGTATGATTGATGAGTTAGTCACGTCATGACGGGGACGGCGATACGTAACGCCCGTATGACTGACGTGCCGACAGGGACGGCGATACGTAACGCCTGTCGAGGCAATGCAATAAGTAGATCCCGATGGGGACGGCGAGACGTAACGCCCATCGAGGATAAGAAATAAAAGAAACTTATGAGGTTAATAAGTAAAGTGGAAAGTATAAGTATTAAGTATGTGATGATGGGTCTAGCTAAGATCTAAGGTTGTATGTGATGATGGGTCTAGCTAGGATTTAAGTTTGTATGGTAAGATGGGTAATTGATGTGTATAAGTTCCATAAGGTATTCTTGTAAGTGATATGTTGATGAGTATGACTATGTGTGATGATAGTTGAGGTTATCTATGCTTTATTTCGTTAACTGTGTACTTACTGAGATTTCTTGTAAATCTCACTCTTTTATGTTTTACCTATTTTATCTATCATTCCTTATGGAATGATAGATGTTGTTGCAGGGATAGATAAATTGCATTGAGACCCGATCAGCACTGGAGATTCTGAGGTACCCTGAGGGTCCTATGGAATGCTCCTCTCCGGTTGAGATGATCCCATGTGCGTAATCAAGTGAAGAAGTAAGAATACTGGATGATGGTAGGATATGAGTTTTGTTTAGAGAAAACTAACTGGGTTATGTAAGAGTTAATACAGAATATTGTTGTAAGTACAATGTTATGAGAAGTGTAATTATAGTATGCCATGTGGTCTATTGATGCGAGAGTTAGATCTCTTTGCTCATATTGGGAAGTTACTTCTTCCAGCTGCGTTCAGCATTGCATTTAATTAGTAAGCTTAGATGCATGCATGCTACTTTTTATGTTTACGTAGGATAAGTAGCCTTGTGTTGCTTGTCCGGATGCGTCGATTTGCGTTGTAATCAATGCGAAAAATCGGGGCGTGACAATTAATCCCTAGCTACATGGATTGGGTAAAAATCATTTTTTATTAGCATCTGTAGATCACTTTAAATTTGTATATATGCTTCTCATTTTGAATGCAATATTACTTTATGTATGAATAAGAAGTAAAACAGAAAGCTAATAGGAAATTGCATTAACAGAAGCATGCAACTACACAAACTATTCCAACACAACCCAATAAGATTTGAGGATATATAATATCCATGATAATCCATCATTCACGTTTTCACTTCATTCTTACCCCCACCCAACAATTCATTTCGATACATATATACTTGTACAGGTTTTTGTTTCTCAGTAGCTTGAAATACAAAGGGTGCACAAGAAAGCGGGTGAAACATCCAAGCATGGGTAATAAAAGTTAGGTATAGATCAGTACTTCATGATTTTTAATTTGCAAAAACCAAACAGCCCTGTCAATATTAGGTTTGGGATATATTTTGTCTCCGTTCTATCTTTCATTGATCTCTCTGGTGGAAGTGGCACTACAACATTTTTGTGTATTTGCCACAATTTTTTTATCTGCGGTAAAAATATTGCCATAAATAGCATGTTTTATTCACAACATTGACGTTTCCGAAATTGGATGCTAGATTTGTCAAATTTGGTGCGATTTATCGGCAAAAATAACATGCCGGTATTAAGATGGCCGAGTTAAATAAATTGCCGTGCTTTTCTTACATCTATTATAACGATATATTTTGCCGAAATTGTTAATTCCTTCGTATTGTTTAACACCACCTTTGCTTGAGAAAAACTTTTGCCATTAAAACATGGGCTATATAAATAGGAGAGTTTTGCAACGTCGCACGAAACCCACGTGATAGGGACCTCGGTCGTATCCCCACTCAACTAAGTGGGTCCTCCTCGCCTTGTTGCTCCTTAATGACCGAATAAGGCTCCTTTTGCTTGTGATGGTTCGCGTACACCAACAATGGATGAAAGGGTGATATTAGGTTGAGGTGGTTAAGAGAAATTGATTGAATTCGTCTTGGCTAAGATAAGGTAGAGTGGTGTACGACAATGAGATTGGATGGCTAAGTATATGGAGCAATAAGGTGGTATTTAGGCTATGGTAGTCTTGGTTATGGTACTAGGAAGGGAGATGTGGTGGGTTGAGTGGTAGATTAGGGTAGAAAAGGTTTAGGAGAATGTCCTTTGGGTAGGCCTATGTATTGGGGTCTCTTTGGTAAGGAATATGGGTCATATAGTGTAGTAGGGTTAGGGTTTTAGTAGAGGCTAAGGAGAATTTCGACATTGAGATTAGGTTAGGGTTTGGGAAGATGGGTTTCGGCCAAGGTGGTTAAAGTTAGGTGGGATAGGGTTTTGAGATGTTTTGGATAATTCCTAAAATGTAGGAATTAAGATTTTAGCAAGATAAGTGGGCGGCAATGAGGTAGGGTTGTTGGCCGAGTATTGCTTCTATTTTGGGATAAGAATTGATTGATTCAATCGATTGGATACTTGATTAATCATTTGAGAGAATTAAGGGTTAATTTGGTGATGTGGCAAGTGGAGAATTTTAGCACTAGCTAGGGATGGAATGGCCGAGTGAGATATTTATGGAAAGTGGAAAATTTGATTTTGAATTGATTTGAGTTTGGGATAGCGTTGAGTGGCCGGTTGGTGGAGGCTTGTTGGGGCCGAGATTTGGGTTGTTTTTGGATGAGGGAAAGGGTTAATTGAGGTTAAGATTTAGTGGAGCTATGGGTGAACGAGAGGTTGATTGGCTAGGTTAGGTGCAAAGTGATGCACGGCTAAAGGAAATTTGGGGTGTTCGGCTAGGCTATTGGTATTTAGGCTAGATGGGGTTTGGTTAGGGCATAAAGTGGCCAAATATTGCTTAGGGTTTCTCTAAAGTTTTCGGCCAAGTCAATTAGGGTTAGGGATTTAGGGTTTTGAGTGGTTTTGGATAAGTCCTAAAAAATAGGAGTATGGCTTATAGGCATTTAGAGTGGATGGCAAGGCTAGGGCTTATGTGGCCGGTTGGGTGCTTGATGATGGGGCTGGTTTTGATTGGTTCTCTTCTTCAATTGATGACCAATTAAATAAGAGAATGAGGTGGTGATTTAATGAGGTGGCATGGTGGAATTCGGCTAGGGTAAAGGATGATGATAGCCGAATGAGATAAAGTAGGAATTTGGTTTGATTTGAATTTGAATCAAATTGAATTCAAATTCAAATGAGGTGGCCAGTCATGCAAGGGCTAGGGGGCACGAAATTGACTTATTTTGGATGAGGGATGAGGTGGATTTAAGTGAGAAAATATAGGAGTGGATGGGGATAGGTGGCCGGCTAGATTAAAGGGCAAAGTTGGCAAGTGTTTAGGCTAGGGTTTCATGCATTTGGCCGTGTGGCTCAAGGGTTTGGGGGTTTGATGCCGTGGGCTACTTTGAGGCAAGGAAACACTTTTCAATTCAAGTGATCAACCAAATGATGATTAAACACTCAAATATCCAAGAACACACCAATGCCCTTCAAGCATTCCAAGGTTCGGCACACACAATATCTTCAAGACTTCAACACTTCCTTCCATCAACAATTCACACACTCAACTCTCACACTCTTGAGCAATCCGAATCTCCCAATGGTGGAGGGTTTCGAATTCCTTTAGGGAACATACACACAAGTTCTCAAATCTACAAGTGGTGTAGATTTGGCCTCACAAATACACAACTCACACAACAATTAAACAAACCACTCAAGAACTTAAAAACATAAAATCACTCAACAAGAACTCACTCAACACCAAAACACTTTTTATGAATAACCTCAAGATTTTTTTATAAATAAAATGAAAACAAATATATGGATAGATGTGGATCACCAATTCACGAATTGCACGATGATCCTCTTCCAAAGGGATTCACAAATTGCACCCTAGGGAAGCCCAAGTGCTAAGCACCGAATTCCAAACCACAATGCTTGTGGCCGACCTAACTCTTTTCCAAGAGTAAAAGTCTAATTCTCAAATTGTCCAAAGATGTGAAATGAAAACCTAAAGGTCCTATTTATAGAGTCTAACAAATTAGAAACCCCTAAAAAGTCCCTAGCAAAATAAAATAATTACTAAAATAATCAAATGCATAAATAAATAAAATAAATACATAAATAAACAAAGGTGGCGCCAATGATGATGGGGCCGTGACATGTTGTGGCCTAGACATGGCCTGTGGCATGGCATGGCCCACGAATGGTTGTCTGTATGGCGCCTGACTGCGTGGCATCTGATAGTGTGCATGGCATGGTGATATGCCTAAGCTTGATAATGTGCCCTGAGCGATGCCATGCTGTGGTAGTGTGGCCCAGTCAGGTGGCTTGGGCGGTGGTCTTGCATGGCCCAGGCTGAGTGTCGGGTTGATGGTCATGCATGGCCCAAGCTGGCGGTCTGTGCGTATAGGCTGCGCGTGGCCAGTAGCCTCCATGGTTGCTTGCTGCATGTCAAGGCCTGAGCCAAGGCATGCATGCAGGCTAGCCAAGGCATGCATGCAGGCTAGCCAAGTGACTGTTCTGACCCTCCACTAGGGCGGTTTTTAATGGGGTACTATCACTGCATCTTTCTCCGCTCCTCGCATGAAACCCATTCCTATTCCACGCCGATCTCTACTCCACTCTTCGCACGAAACTCCACTCCACTCCACTCCACTCCACTTCTCGGACCAAAACTGAGAGAAACCCTCGTCTTTCTCCACTCCACCCCACTCCACGCCAATCCTCGGACCAGACCTGAGAGATACCTATTCCTATTTCTCTCGAAAATCTTGATCTTCCTCACCGATTCGCAGCAACTCGGGAGATGCGATCAATATAAGTGACTGGGGCTAATTATTTGGGAATTTTCTACAGCTAAGGCTAAAAAATAGAAGTTTGGAGTGCTTGTGCTGTGACCAGCCAAGAAGAGTGGTAAGAATCGATGTGCATGGTATAAATTTCATTTTTTTTCTTAGTTCTGCCCCTGTTTTTCAATTTACCGAAACTCTGTTTCCAGTTTTGCAAAGATTTCTGATTAGGGGGAAAGCCCAGGTTTTCGTGATGTTATTCTTGGATTTATACCCTAATAACAGTGCATATGCATTTTATTACCGGTTAGATGTTACTTTGGGGTTTAGTTCAAATTGAATCTTATCGTACTTAATTTGGTTGATTTATTTTTCACTCTAGGGTTTCTTTTTTGACAGACTTGTGTGGGCATTTCCATGATTTTCAGGTCTTTAGTGAATCAAAAATTGGAGAATTTAGTGTTAGAGAATATTTCTCAACATCAGGAAAGCAAGAGGTTTAAAACTTTGAATTACCACTCATCAATTTTTGTTTTCTTAATTTATCTAGTTGAATATATTATGTTTGAGTACATGCTGAATACATCTTTGTTCAAATCCAGATAACAATTGGCAACAAGTAGCGGCACTACAAGTTGTTGTGAAAAGACATAGGTGTGATATCACTCATAAAGTTGTATTCAGTAGATGGAAACTTGTTCGCCTTGAAGATTGGTATGCCCTAAACTTCTTCCTTGTTACTTAAGTAGTATCTGGTTGATACACTATCCTTTATTACCCAAATCTACACCAGATTTTTATCCTCTCTGATTCAGTGGCAAAATATGTGCTGCTTCATGAATTTAAAGTGTTATCCATTAACATGGGAACTTTGCTTTATAAATTCTAAATATATTTTTAGCTGTCCTAAATATGAATAGTATAATGTTATTTAGACATTTTATGTTGCGGCAATTATTGAAATATGTTGTAGTGTGAATTCGAGAAAGTTGGGATTTAAAGGTTTTGCTTTTATTATATATGAGAGTTGTTGAATATTTTTATATAATAAATTTGTGATTAAAATATTTCTCATTATATATATACATATCAATTTCAAACAACTTTGGAAAAGACAAATAGTCACATGTTGGTTGGCCAAAGAATTTCTCTCTCTCTATATATATATATGTGTGTGTGTGTGGCCAAAGAATTTCCCTGCTCCAATCACTCTCCTTTTCAAAGTTTGCCAAAAATTTCGCCAATCCTACATCACACATGAGAAAACCCACACCCATTCAACTGGTTGATTATTCCATGTCTTTGGTTGGAAGTTTTTGTCTATTCTACTCGACTGGTACCAATCGATATATATATATATGTATATATACATGTGCGCGTGCACGTATAAGACATATTTAATTCCTTAAATCCTTTAGCCTTAGATCAAGTGTCTGAGAGGGTTTGAGACTTTGAGTTATATTGGATTAATATGTACCCAAACTGGGGGGTGTCTGATCTTTGGGTTGTGCTCTATATTTGCCCTTCCCTTGAATTGGAGTTTGGAATGAAGTTTGTAATGTTGTTAACTAAGCTCGTATTTTTCTGTCTAGGTATAAATTACATAATGATATATCTTGATTGTAATATGCAGGACAATGATTTAATAATATTCTTAATATATATTGTTATAGAGATGATAAGATTATTATCAATAACAACCTCTGCCCCTTTTTGTTTTTTGAAATAAGGAGGATTATAGTAACTTAAGATAAGATGTTCTATTTGAACAAAAATATGGCTGTCGGCCTTCTTATGGAACTTAAGATAAGATGTTCTATTTGAGACTAGAGCTCCTTAATATACATGCATTCACTACTGATTCTATCACTTGTTATCCTGAATCTGATCCATCTCTCCCAACCGATAACATCTGAATCAAACCCAGTAACTAAATAATATCACAACTAAGTAGCATTATAACCGGCCTAGATCAACATTGCAGCGACCTCAATGACTCTACCTTAAGTACCTAATTTCTTATATAGCCTACAAAAATTTCATTCATTGGCACCAATGTGTACACATGTCACAATCATGCTATCACCTCCATCGATTGGGGATCATAAAGTTGGATCACCCGTGATGGGAACCTTCAAACCATGCATCGATTGATCGATCGATCATTAATTAATTAATGGATTCCAATTTTCAGATTTGCAATTAAACTATATATTGGCACATACACATACACACATACACACATTTAATTAGTATTGGCCGTGTAGACTTAATTATTTTAGGATGCAATATACATTCCCAATAATTAAGGAGTACTTTCTTTAGAGATATGTTTTCAAGAGGGTAAATACAAAGTTTTATACAAAGTAATCCCATTTAATTAGCATCCAGGCATGCACACGAACAACTTACATATTATCTAACTAAAATTAGTATATATATATATCCTGGAAAATGGTTAACCTATTTATATATGCTCTTGTAGTTCCAAACAAAATATAGAGCACAATATATATACTTTTAACCCTAAATTAATAATTGCACTACCTTTATAATGATGAATAGAGTAAGTACTTGATATATAATCAAGTTATATATATATATATAGATATATATTTGCTCTATGGTTTAGACGGCAGGTTTTCCTTGCTTTATGGTTATCTTGCATGACTTAAGTTGATAGGAATATATTATAGGTGCTTGCTGATCACTTTGCATTGAAGAAAAAACCGCATTAATGATACCAGTCCCAAATACTTTATATGCCTATTTCAACTTTCTGAAATAACAAAAGATGCATGGAAATTATCAGATTTGATGAATGGTACTTTACCATCTAGCTGTGAACAATAAATATTATATATATATATATATAATATGCATTAATTGTGACTGAATTTGGACAAGATATATGGTTCCTATACATACAGAGCAACTAGCTACCATTGCAAATCTCAGTACTTATTGCTTTGCTGGACCAATATAAAAAAGATTAAAAAAAAAGGGAAAAAAATCCCTTCTTTTATAACTTCGCAATATGTAGCATAGTTAAGAAAATTTACTAGTCTGTACAATATTCATCGATGTTTTGATTTGGCTGCTTTCTTATTGTTTGTCATGCATATATATACACACACACCCACACACCCAGACATTGATTCCAACTTTTGTCAAAAAACTTGTTTATATATTTGAGTACTTATTCCTCTTCAATGTGTATGCATAAAATAGAGTAGTACTGCCTCCTGGCCCCACTTTCACCTTCAGAGTTTTGAAGGTATTCGGAAGAATATTGTTGTAAATTATTTGGTGTTGTTTGATTGCTCCTATATATCAAGTGGTATTCTCTTTCTCTCAAATAAGAAGTGGGAAAACTTTATGTCAGGGGTGTTGCATTGATCTATATTTAGAGAATATATATATATATAATATATATATATTCATTACTGACCATATCAAAATAATAGTACAGGAGGCCGTATAGTATACTACTGCATTCAGTATCATGTATATATTAAACTAAATGACATGATTCAGTGTTTATTCTGAGAAAAGTTATATATAAATTTTAGTGGCACAAATGCATCCTAATCATGATTATTCATCCATATTGCCATATTCATGAAACAATCCTAATTTGGGTTTCCTAAACAGTGGTTTGATCTATGATATAATTGAGTACAGTCAATAGTACTACTGCTTGAATATTTTTTATAACAGAACCTCTATATATACTCATGATCAAGCTAAACAATCCTAATAAATACCACAGTAATTGCTTCTGATTACCATTTCAGAATCCTGTTAAAATATCTTAGTGGCCTACTTGTGTGCTGCAATGCATATAAGTTTTGACATAATTAGCCCTATAGTTATGAAACTACTAACGTATCTATGATTGTATCTATTACTCATGGTCACATTGTTTTCAAAGGGATTCATCTCAGTTTATGTAATGATCTCTAAATTCTCAGCCTGATTTGTGGATCAGGCAGAAGCTAGCACGTAAGTGGTTGACATGGACTTAATTTGTTGGGTTTCATGATTAACTTTTCTGGCAAATTAATGTTTGCTATCCAATTTTGGAGTATTGAGTCTTGAGTTGTTTGGCTCAGCTCATATATACATTGCTTTAGTAGGCTTTGCTGGCTATTATCCACTAAATAGGTTTGTTAATTACTTTTATATCCATTGCATCGAGAAAATTTGGATGGGTGAATATATCTTAATTCATAGCTTGCAATTTTGTGTAACATATTGATATGGACACACACACACAAAAATGTGACTTCTCTAGACTTCATTTTGTTCACATGCGTGATTATAACCTCAATATCTTATTATCACGAAAAGTTTCCCCAACATATAGCTTTTTTTCGATGTTATTGTGTTCTGAACTCATTTTTCAAACTGATTATTTCTCTATCAGTTTTGTTGTTGTGTTGCTCACTCATTTTAATGATCAATGATATTTCTCCTTTGTTTAGCAAATATATTTCGGGACTTTAAAACTATATGAACCCCCACCGGTTGAATTGGATCCCATTTTCTTCATTGTATTTTTAATTTACATACTTTCATTTGTACTAATTAACTAATACTTCCTATTTATACTATTTTCAATGTTCGAGATACATGAAAGATTGATGGGGCTGAATGTGTCTGGGTATAAGAGATCATGGGGGTTTCTCACATTTGGTAAGTTTTCAGTTCCAATTGCGACTATTTCAGGGTGATTTAGTATTTTTTTTCCAGACATACATTAACGTGTAAATTGTACAAGAGAACACAACCAAGATAACTGCTTTCCCAAGTGTTTTACTGATGCTTTATTTGTTTTGCTTCTTCTATTTTTTCATGTATTATTTATGTTTAATATCTTTTTATTTTTTTTTAAGTGTGTGGCATTGGTTTTGTTTTATTGCTTCTTGTTTCTTTGTCTTCTTGAGTTTTTTTTTTTCCTTCATTGAATTTTGTTTTTGGGTTCCCTATGTACTGGTACTTTCTTTTTCTTGTTTGGAAGAAAGTTTGTTTCCCCAAAACTTGCCATGTAGAGGATCTTGTCTAGAAGGATGTTTTAGACTTTTAGTAGTCTGAATGTTAATCAGCTATGGGTTAGAACCTATAGGTTCAAGTAGCACAACTAAGATTACTGCTTTCCCAAGTGTTTTTCTTATACTTTATTTGTTTTGTTTATCTTCTTTTTTTAATGTGTTATTCATGTTTATGGTCTTCATTTTTTTTCGTGTGTGGCATTGGGTTTGTTTTGTTTTGTTGTTTCTTTTTATTTTTTTATTTGTTTGGTTTCTTTGTTTTCTTTTGCTTTTGCTTTTGTTTTGTTTTTTAATTTCTTTTGTGGTTTCTGTATTTGGTTTCCCTATGTACTTGTACATTCTTTTCCTTGCTTTTGTTGGATGGTTACTTCTCCATCACTTGCCATGTAGAGTGTTATTATTTGGTAAAAGACATCATGATACACTCATAGGCAAATACCTGGGTTACTAACCTTTTGTAAGTTTTCAGATCCAATTGCTACTAATTCTCGATGAACTAGAGTTTTATTTCATTTGGTTAGCATTCACGTGTAAAAATATTTGGGTTTACTAACACAACCATTATAATATGCTTTAACAAATGTTTTATTTGCTGCGTTGTTTGTTTTGTTTCTTCTATTTTTTCAAGTGTTATTTTGGAGGGGCTTTTCTTATCTATATTTTTTGAGGGTGTGGCTTTTGTTTTGTTTCGTTTTCTTTTATTGTTTTATGTTTTTTCCTTTGTTTTTTTTTTTTTTTTGGTTTCTTTGTCTTCTTTAGTTATGTTTTGGTTTTTTTTTTTAACCGATTTCTATTTTGGGTTTCCCTATGTACTGATACATTTTTTTTATTGTCTGGAAGAATGTTTGCTTCCCCACAACTTGCCATCTAGATTGCGTGGCTGAAGATTTAAGGCATTACCATTCATAACAAACAGACCCATCTTTTGGAACAGTACATGTTTTGTCTCTCATAGGTGCATTATTTATACAAGGTAAAATAGGAAACTCATAGTAACAATGTATTAATCTGATTTTAATATATTTTGCTGCTATTATAAGTAAACCCGTTTCCTAAAATGCTTCAAATACCTACACTCTCAAATGATCTTTGTAAACTCATAAATTCATCCAAATCATGGTGACTCCTAATCTCTAGTTAAAAACAAACTGCCTACTTGCTATTAGTGTGAGAATATTTTTGACTAGCATTGCATGTAGAACTGTTGACCCAATCTTCTATGAGCCACTCATCTGCACCAGCAGCAAGGGTTATACTAATGATGCAGTTTAGCACAAAAGTTCTAACTTCTGAATGCTTTCAAGCCTCCCCTTGGATGATTAAATAATTAATATGAAAACGGTAGCTGATGACTAGCAGAAAATGGATAAAGAATATAGTTGTCATGAAATTCTCTCTAAAAAGTACTGCTGACCTATTAAGTTTTCCTTCCAAATAAATCTGATTCGTCTTTTATGTTTCCATTGATTTTTATACTGCTTTGTGTATGTGCAACTTTTGGGTGTGGTTTAACATTTTCTATTTGCCTATTGTTTCCACTCAATACTTTGCATAATCCACTTGGTGGATTACGGTTGTGTAATGCATGCCATATAAAATACAACCTTTTGCATTTAAACGTGATGATGTTACTTTGCAATGCATATGCTACATGATTGGACTGACTTCTTTCATGTTGAAGCCCTTCCTCCAGTTATTTGGAGTATATTTTTAAAATACGCAGTAGTGATGCAATATCCATAGAACTAATGAATCTACGTCAACTACAGTGCATTGACAATGTCTGCTAATAATCATTTGTGATGCTTCCATTTTCTTGAAGCTATCTCTAGACCCAACTTGAATGCTTCTATTGGCCACTCAATAAATTTTAATTTGTCCATTGGATTTCCTTCTTCTTATAAGTATTAACATATCAAATTCTTATATAAATATGTGTCAACCTAAGTAAACAACATTTTTTGCTTTAAAATTGGGTCCACACATGCTACTTTCCAAACAAACATGATTGGTTGCAAATAGTCAAGGGGTTAAATCTGTATCCGGTCCACACAATTTGGTATGGTTGTTTAGGAAGATAAAGAGCCTATTCTACTAACACCATGGGGACCCATTATAATTCTAAAACCAAGTCACATGTGTCTCATTGCCCTTCCCAATGAAGTTCTAAGGCTACTTGGATGACGTATATGGCCATTTTCCCATAGTTGTGTCCCTGGGTCTAAAGGTTGTTTTAAAACATTACTATAGTGGGCAACAATTCAGGTTTTTGTATATCAATGAGTAAACTGTTTGTTTGCTACGTTTACCCTTTACTAAGTCAATCCTCTGGCTTAACTAACGATGGCACCGCCTTTTTTGTGTTAGTGTAACTATTCAGGCCCTTGCTACTTCGTGAAGAAGGATATTGATACGCCAGGTTGATACTTCTCGAATTGTTATTCAACACTATAGTATGCTCCACCCTTCAATCTCAGCTGACATTTATTGCTTCTATTACCGTTCCAAATAATGTTCATATAGCTTCAATGACACATTATTAAAAGCTAATAATCACAGTCACTTGATAGCTAGTGGTCATTGATCTCTTGTCTGAGTGATAAAAAAAAAACTGTTAAGAGTCTACATAATACATGCTAGCAGTCCCAACATCCTGTATACTTTCTCACACTATATGTGTACTGCATGAAGTTGTGATATTATTGAGGCATCCTGGTGTCAATCAAACTGTCATACACTTGCTATAAATTATGTTGTACTAGCAGGTAAAATCATGGGGCCTTTCGTATCCCACCTCACCATGCTTACTATGTTTCAACTACCTCTTAAGAGTTTTCACCCATGTAACGAATCCTTAATTGTTTGCTAGCAAACTTAGTTGCTCAAAATATATCCTATCTGTTGCCTAGATGACTAACACAAGAGGGGGGGTGAATTGTGTTATATTATAAAAATTAACACTTATTAATCAAATACACAATATAAAATATAAACCAAATGTAAAGCAGTAAGAAATGTAAAGAGTAGGGTAAGAGAAAGCAAACTCAGTATTTTTACGAGGTTCAGCCCCACTACCTACGTCCTCGCCTCAAGCTACCCCTTGAGGATCCCGAATTCACTAGTCAATCTCCTTTAGGTGGAGATAGAAACCTATTACACTTTTGAGCAGCACCGCTCCAAAGAATCCTTGTAGAACACCCTCTACACTTCCAATCACCTCACACTTGGTGATTTAACTATTCCCCGTGTAGAACACTTTCTACACACACAAGGGTTATACGCACCCTCTTACAAATACAAGAGTTGATAGTGGGTAGACTATCAAAGTACACTCCTCAACGAGTGAGATAGAAACAATACAGCGCAACCTATATCTCTCTCAACAAGAACAAGAATTAAGGCTCAAAACTTTAGAAAAGAGAGAATGAGAGCTTTGAAAGAATGATGCAAAACTTAACAATAGATGTGTAAGCTCTTGTTGTGATTTTTCAAAAACTCAAGTGAGCTATTTATAGGCAAATGAGTCTTCAATTTTAAATTTGAAAAGATTTCCATATCAAAGATATCATCATTCACTTTTCAAAAATTTCAAACCTAATCTTTTTACTTTTTGCATGTGACAAAAGGAGTACACTTTACTTTTCAAAAATTTCAAACCTAATCTTTTACTTTTTACATATGACAAAAGGAGCACACTTTACTTTTTAAAATTTTCAAACAAAGACATCTACCTTTTGCATAAGTCAAGAAAAGCATCCATCACTTTTGAAAATATTCAAATAAAACATGCACATGTGAAAGATGACAATCAATCATCTTAATATTTTCAAAATTCAAACCTTTAATCATGTCATGCACATGTGAAAGATGACAATCAATCATCTTTCAAAATTTTCAAATTTAATTTTCAAAATATTCATGCACATGTGGAAAATGTGTTTTAATGCTTTATGATAAAATATTAATTTTGAGCCTTAATCCTAATTTCGAATTTTTAAGAGATTTACAACTTTATTCTATGACTTTAATGTGAACTTGTTCCCTTCTTGCTCATGCTTGGTTCATTGATGTGCTTGATTCTATTGTGTGGACAACTTGAGCTTGAGACTCCTTTATTCTTTCAATTCATTTGTTATCATCAAAATCCATGTGTAGATTTATAATTACACAAAACTTGAAACCTTGTGTTCAACAATCTCCCCCTTTTTGATGATGACAAATACTTGATAGAACCTGAAGCCTGTATTAATACTTAAGCTCCCCCTGAGAATGTGTGTTAGTTTTTCAAGCAAAAATATAAATATAATTCCAAGCATATATAACAAGTTTAGCAAATTAAACAATGTTAATGTTCTAGTCTAAAACTTCTCCCCCTTTTGGCATCATTAAAAAGGATCGACAGCAAGTAAATAGACTGAAGAAAACGGTGCGTTAATAGACACTGTAGATAGTTGAAAAAAGGGAGCCGTCCGTGACCCGACAAGTGCTGCAAAGCCTCGAGGCCTAACTCTATGAATTTAGTGCGGCTGAAGATTTAAACAATCGCCTGATGTTGTTGACAAACGGGATTGAAGGCTCTGAGTTTCTATAAAAAAATGATCATTTTTACCTATCGGATACCAAAAAAATATCGCTTCTTGACCTAAGTTCTGTTTTTCCGTAACGATAGAATGGCCAAACAATTCTCTTCCACTAATGTTCCAGCTTGAATCAGGAACCCTTGACGCATCAACCATCAATTTTCTCTCCTGAGGCCGTCAATGCCATGATAGGAGCAGAGAACCGTTTTTCTAGTAAGAAAACTTTTGACAATGTGTGTCTAGCATATCTTGTATTTCTTTTGACTAAATAAGATTTGAAGAGACAATAGTTTGTCTTGTTCTTTATGCTATCTTTATAAAATCAGTTTTAAAGTTCATCCGATTTGCATCAAATCTTATTCTCATCTCTATAACTCATCTGCATTCCTTCAATATTCTCGCTTTAAGTTTTCAATTCTTTTCTTAATGGCTCATTCTTCTAACATTCCTCTAGATCCATCCATGAGGTATTCTACACCTCAATCTCATGTCCTTTCTGCAGCTACCATTTGCGCCATGTTGCAGCAAGAGAATAATAGTTTGGCTAATAAGTCAGACTCCGATGCTATCTACGACTTGGTGAGTCTCGGGACTCGCTACTCATCCTCTATTGTTGCTTTTTTCCAGCGGCTACAAGTCAAAAACTATGAGGTTGAAAAGCTTAAAGAACAAATTGTTGTACTTCAACGAATTGTTCAAGAGTCTCACATAAGGGAAGGAATCCTTCGACAGAAGAATAAACAGTTGAAATCTCTATTGGATTCTTCATTCCGCTTGCCAGTTCCCATGGATAGAGATGACATGATATTGTATGAAGAGAATGAACATCTCAAACATGAGGCTAAGAACCTCAAGTTTATGTAAAAGTATTTAAAAAATATCTCTCTATTTTTATGAACTCCGATCTATCTTTTAAGAGATATTCATAACATGCATCATACCTATTTCTCTTCTAATCATACATAATTTATCTTCTGGTAAAGGCTTTGTGAATATATGTGCTAACTAATCATGTGTGTTTGTGAACTCTAGTACTATATCGCCTTTCTACACATGATCTCGAAGAAAATGATATCTTATTTCAATATGCTTAGTTCTAGAATGTTGTATTGGATTCTTTGAAAGATTTATAGCACTTGTATTATCACATTTGATTGGAATGTGATTGTACATAAGTTTAAAATCCTCAAGTTGTTGCTTCATGTAAAGAACTTGAGCACAACAATTGCCTGCAGCAACATACTCTGCCTCAGCAGTAGATAGTGCAACAGAATTTTATTTTTTACTAAACCAGGAAATTAGTGCATGACCTAAGAAGTGACATGCTCCACTAGTACTTTTTCGATCTATTTTACAGCCAGCATAATCTGCATCTGTGTAGCTGATTATATCAAAAGATGTGTGCTTAGGGTACCATAACCCTAAGTTAATTGTACCACTAAGATATCTAAGAATGCGCTTAACTGCAATTAAATGTGATTCTTTTGGAGATGATTGAAAGCGTGCACATAAGCACACACTAAACATAATATTTGGTCTACTGGCTGTCAAATATAATAAGCTATCAATCATACCTCGATATACCTTCGAGTCAACTGGTTTACCGGATTCATCTTTATCAAGTTTAGTGGATTGGCTCATTGGTGTTCCAGTTTCCTTAGCACCTTCCATCCCAAACTTCTTCAGTAATTCCTTAATATATTTTGATTGATTGATGAATGTCCCACTTTTTGCTTGCTTAATTTGTAAAATCGAGAAAGAATGTAAGCTCTCCTATCATGCTCATTTCAAATTCTTCCTGTATAGTCTTAGCAAAAACTTGGCACATATTTTCATTAGTAGCACCGAATATTATATCATCAATATAAATCTGAATCAAAAGAATATCATCATTTTCGTATTTAATGAAAAGAGTTGTATCAATTTTTCCTCTTGAAAAGGCTTTTTTAATCAAGAAACCACTGAGTCTCTCGTACCACGCTCTAGGAGCTTGTTTGAGTCCATATAGTGCTTTTGTGAGTTTGAAAACATGATTTGGAGAAATATGATTTTCAAAATCTAGAGGTTGCTCAACATATACCTCTTCATTTATAAAACCGTTTGAGAAAGCACTTTTAACATCCATTTGAAAAAGTTTGAAATCTTTATAACAAGCATATGCAAGTAGCATTCGAATAGCTTCTAATCTTGCGACCGGTGCATATGTCTCATCATAATCGATTCCTTTTTCTTGATTGAAACCTTGGGCTACAAGTCGAGCCTTATTTCTAGTAATGACTCCGGACTCATCTTTCTTATTTCTAAAAACCCATTTTATTCCAATAATAGTATGATTTTTGGGTCTAGGAACAAGTGTCCAAACATCATTTCTTTCAAATTGATTAAGCTCTTCTTGCATAGCTAGAATCCAAGATTCATCAAGAAGTGCTTTATCAATATTTTTAGGTTCAATCTGAGATAGAAAAACAGTATGATTGCAAATATTTCTAAGAGATGATCGAGTGCTTACACCTCGTGAAGGTTCTCCCAGAATTTGTTTCACTGGATGATCTTTCACAAATTTTCACTGTTTGGTTGCATCTTGTATTAAATTTTGATTATCTTTCCTGATGTCTCCATGTTGGACTTCCTCTATTGTGTTCTCTTTGTTGAGATTGAGACTTTCCGTATTATTTATACCTCATATTTCTTCATCAATGAATTTCTTGGAGAGTAGAGAATTAGATTCATCAAATACTACATGCATAGATTCTTGTACAGTCAAAGGCTTTTTATTGAATACTCTATAAGCTTTACTTTTAGTAGAATACCCGAGAAAGATACCTTCATCAGATTTTGTATCAAACTTGCCTAAATTATCCCTGTCATTTAAAATAAAACATTTACATCCAAATACATGAAAGTAACCAATGTTGGGCTTTTTCTTATTCCAAAGCTCATAGGGGGTTTTATCTAATTCGGCCCAAAAATAACTAGGCAAGTTGTTCTCATTGAGCATTGTTCTTGCCATCTCTTGAAGAGATCTATTTTTCCTCTCTACTACCCCATTTTGTTGAGGAGTTCGAGGAGCAGAAAAATTATGTACAAAACCATTTTCATCACAAAATGTTTCAATATTTTTATTAACAAACTCTTTTTCCCTATCACTTCGGATACTTGAAATAGTATAACCCTTTTCATTTTGAATTCTCTTGCATAACTTGGTAAAGACATTATGTGCCTCATCTTTATGAGCAAGAAAGATGACCCAAGTATATCTAGAGAAATCATCAACAATAACAAATGCATAATATTTTCCTCCTAAACTTGCAACTCTATTTGGTCTAAAAAGATCCATGTGTATCAGTTGCAGTGGTCTAGTAGTAGAAATATGTTTCTTGGTTTTAAAAGAAGTTTTTGTTTATTTACCAAATTGGCATGCATCACAAATTTTGTCTTTAAGAAAATTTGCCTTTGGTAAACCTCTCACAAGATCATTTTTTGAAAGTTTGGAAATAAGTTTCATGTTGGCATGACCTAATCTTCTATGCCATAACCAATTAGTTTCATTTTGAGCTGAAAAACAAATAGCATCTTGTGAGGTAATTTCTTCAAAATCAATTGTATAAACATTGTTGCTTCTAAAAGCAATAAAATAAATATTACAATCATGATCATTCAAAATAATGCACTTATCCATTTTGAAAGTAACTGTAAATCCTTTATCACATAATTGACTTATGCTCAAAAGATTATGTTTTAGACCTTCAACAAGTAGAACATCTTCAATTATGAGAGAAGATTCATTACCAATTTTACCTATTCCCACGATCTTCCCTTTCGAGTTGTCTCCAAATGTCACGTGTCCTTCTTCTTTAGATCTAAGATCAAAGAACTTAGTCTTGTCTCTCATCATGTATCTTGAACATCCACTATCTAAAAACCATTTATTTTTGTTTGTGGAGGACTTCATGAACACCTATAAAAACAATTAAAATGATTTTTCTTGGTACCCAAGTTCTTTGGGTCCTTTATTTATTAGTATTAGAAGAAACAAGATTTTTAGATACCCATATGGCCCTAATAGTCATTGTATGCTTTCTTCTAATAGGACAAACATGATAATTATGACCATTTCTATTACAAAAATTGTAAATAGCATGTGACATATATGAAGAACTTGAGTGATTATAATAGTATTCTTTTTTAACTAAATTATTTTTATGAAAGGAATTTTGAATATTGGACTTTGATGTAGAAGGATTATCAAAGAAGTTTTTATAAGGTTTGTATTTTTGTTTTGGCATATATCCCAAGCCTGCCTTGTCAAAAACACATCTTTGACTACCAAGAAGTTTTTTAAAAGTTCTTTTTCCATTCGTAAAGTTTTCAATAATATTTTCTAAATCAGTTTTCTTTTTCTTCAATTCAAAATTTTCATCTTTCAAAACAATACTTTCTTTTCTTAAAATATCAATTTCGTTTGTTAAAGAATAATTTTTCTTTTTCAAAGCAGTATACTTGATACCTAATTTTTCAAATTCCTCATATACCTCTTCTAAAACATTTTGCAATTCTTCATATGAAAGATCTTCAATATTATCAAGATTTGTTACTTCAATGTCATCTTTAGCCATAAGACAAAGATTTGCTGATTCTCCATTACTTGCTTCACTATCTGAGCTACTTGAATAATCATCCCATGTAGTTTTCATTACTTTTTTGCCTTTGTTTCGATCTTTCTTTAGCAGAGGACAATCTGACTTGATATGACCAGGCTTATTGTATTTATAACAAATTAAAGTATCATTTTTACCTGAATCTTTCTTGGAAAACTTTTTGAAGGATTTCCTTGGAGGAGTTTTATTTTTCTTTAAGAACTTCTGAATTCTTCTTGTTATCATCGCAACTTCTTCATCTTTGTCGTCATTTTCCTCATCTTCACCACTTTCACTTTCATGTGGAACAGCTTTAAGTGCCAAACTCTTCTTTGGCTTTCCTTCTTCTTCTCCTCTTTTCAATGTGTACTCATGGGTGATAAGTGACCCGATGAGTTCATTCACTTCGAGCTTCTTGAGGTCTCTAGCTTCAAGAATCGCTGTCACTTTTGATTCCCAACGTTTTGGTAGAGAGTTGAGAATTTTTCTTACTATCTCCACTTTGGAATAAACTTTACCAAGAGCTGTCAAGCTGTTTATGATGTTAGTAAAACGAGTGTGCATACTAGAAATAGATTCATCATCATTTATCTTAAACATTTCATATTCATGAGTAAGAATATAAATTTTTGATTCCTTGACTTGAGAAGTTCCTTCATGAGAAGTTCCTTCATAAGTAACTTCCAAGTTATCTCAAATTTCCTTAGCTGTAGCGCAAGTCATTACTCTATTAAACTCATTACCATTGAGAGCATTATATAATAAATTCATAGCAGTTAAATTCAAAATATAAAGTTAATCTTCTTCTTTTGTTGAGAGCATTATCATCTTCACGATCAAACTCTTCTTCTTCCTTTTTGACCTTTACTCCATCAACCACTTTTGTTGGAATATAAGGTCCATTTACAATGCATTTCCAGATTTCTCGACCTTGAGTTTGAAGGAATATTCTCATTCTTACTTTCCAGAATGAGTAATTGTCTCCGCAAAAGAGTGGAGGCCGACTGCTAGATTGACTTTCAGCAAATGAATCTGCAATGTTAACTATAAGATCTTAATTCAAAAGATAGTTAATCTTATAACAGAGCTCTAGCTCTGATACTAATTGTTGCCCAGATGACTAACACAAGAGGGGGGGTGAATTGGGTTATATTATAAAAATTAACACTTATTAATCAAATACACAATATAAAATATAAACCAAATGTAAAGCAGTAAGAAATGTAAAGAGTAGGGTAAGAGAAAGCAAACTCAGTATTTTTACGAGGTTCAGCCCCACTGCCTACGTCCTCGCCTCAAGCTACCCCTTGAGGATCCCGAATTCACTAGTCAATCTCCTTTAGGTGGAGATAGAAACCTATTACACTTTTGAGCAGCACCGCTCCAAAGAATCCGTGTAGAACACCCTCTACACTTCCAATCACCTCACACTTGGTGATTTAACTATTCCCCGTGTAGAACACTTTCTACACACACAAGGGTTATACGCACTCTCTTACAAATACAAGAGTTGATAGTGGGTAGACTATCAAAGTACACTCCTCAACGAGTGAGATAGAAACAATACAGCGCAACCTATATCTCTCTCAACAAGAACAAGAATTAAGGCTCAAAACTTTAGAAAATAGAGAATGAGAGCTTTGAAAGAATGATGCAAAACTTAACAATAGATGAGTAAGCTCTTGTTGTGATTTTTCAAAAACTCAAGTGAGCTATTTATAGGCAAATGAGTCTTCAATTTTAAATTTGAAAAGATTCCCATATCAAAGACATCATCATTCACTTTTCAAAAATTTCAAACCTAATCTTTTTACTTTTTGCATGTGACAAAAGGAGTACACTTTACTTTTCAAAAATTTCAAACCTAATCTTTTACTTTTTGCATATGACAAAAGGAGCACACTTTACTTTTCAAAATTTTCAAACAAAAACATCTACCTTTTGCATAAGTCAAGAAAAGCATCCATCACTTTTGAAAATATTCAAATAAAACATGCACATGTGAAAGATGACAATCAATCATCTTAATATTTTCAAAATTCAAACCTTTAATCATGTCATGCACATGTGAAAGATGACAATCAATCATCTTTCAAAATTTTCAAATTTAATTTTCAAAATATTCATGCACATGTGGAAAATGTGTTTTAATGCTTTATGATAAAATATTAATTTTGAGCCTTAATCCTAATTTCAAAATTTTAAGAGATTTACAGCATTATTTTATGACTTTAATATGAACTTGTTTCCTTCTTGCTCATGCTTGGTTCATTGATGTGCTTGATTCTATTGTGTGGACAACTTGAGCTTGAGACTCCTTTATTCTTTCAATTCATTTGTTATCATCAAAATCCATGTGTAGATTTATAATTACACAAAACTTGAAACATTGTGTTCAACACTATCCATTTAAATCTATCACCTTACAATAGGGGATCATATTAACTTATATGCTGAAAATATTTCACTTCCTGTTTTTTTACAAAGGTTTAAATGGATAAATCGTGGATGCATATTGAGGATAGATTGCGATCCAATGAGTATGTAGAAAGAGTTAACCATTTCTTATCCATGGCTCAAGCCAATGCCCCCGCTAGTGACGCAATTAGGTGTCCTTGTCGGAGATGCCGTAATATTTTTTTCCAACCAATTACTATTGTGAGGGATCATCTGTTCTTGCGAGGGATTGATAGAAGTTATTCTCAATAGATATTCCATGGAGAAGATGATCCTTTTCATGCCAACCGGTCTCATGACAAGGATGACGAAGACAATTTTGGAGAGTACATTGATAACGTTGATGAGATGTTGGATGACATCCGAATGGGCTCCTTCCTAGATAGTACCATCGGTTTAAATGATGGTGGCATTGAAGGTGATAATGCAGAACCCAATGTTGGGGCTTCAAGACACCATACCTTTGAACAGTGTGTAGAGGATGCACGACGTCCACTATATTCATCGTGTACAAACTACTCGAAATTATTATTTGCGGTGAAGTTGCTCCACATCAAGACAATTGGGGGTTGGAATGTGAAGTCATTTAACATGGTGCTGAAGCTATTGAAATCCGCATTCCCGACTGCTCTTTTACCTGAAGACTATAACGATGAGCGTTGGCTAGAGTGTGGATTGGGTTTTAATTATACCAAAATCCATGTATGCCCAAATGACTGCAACTTGTTTTGGAAAGATGATGAAGAAAAAGATGAGTGCCCTAAATGCAAAGCATCTAGGTGGGTCTCAAGGATAGTTAAACACTAAGTACCTCAAAAAGTGATGCGTTATTTTCCACTGAAGCCAAGGTTGCAACGCCTTTATTTATCGAAAAAGATAGCACAAGCCATGCGATGGCATAAAGAGGGGCGTATTGATGATCCAAGCTGTATGAGGTATCCTGCTGATTCTAGGGTTTGGAAAGATTTTGACAAGAAATATGATTGGTTTGCCAAAGATGCTCGTAATGTTCGTCTTGGACTTGTGAGTGACGGGTTCAACCCATTCAACAACATGAGCAAGCCCTACAGTATATGGCCAGTAATACTTTTACCTTACAACTTGCCCCCATGGTCCTGTATGAAAGATCCATACTTTATGTTGACATGTCTTATACCTGGTCCTAAATCACCAGGAAATGATATCAATATCTTTCTGCGTCCTTTAGTTAAGGAATTGAAAGAATTATGGGAAGTCAGTATTGAGACATATAATGCATTCAGTTCTAATGTTTTTCGATTACATGCAGTTTTACTCTAGACTATAAATGACTTTCCTGCATATGCCAATCTTTCTGGGTGGAGCACGAAGGGAAAGTTGGCATGTCCTGTGTGCAATGGAGATACCGATTCTATGTGGTTGCCGTATGGACGTAAACATTGTTACATGGGCCACCATCGATGGTTGGCCCCAGAACACCCTTGGAGAAAGAAAAAACGTGCTTTCAATGGTACCGACGAGGGTCGGCTTAAGCCATCAAGACTTACGGCCCACGCTATACTTGAACAATTACACATGGTCTCCAACGTGCAATTTGGAAAAGGTTCACGGAAGAGGAAACGGACACCACAAGAATTAAACTGGACAAAGAAAAGCATCTTCTTCGATCTCCCATACTAGCTAGACTTAGAATTGAGGCATAACTTAGACGTAATGCCTATTGAGAAAAACATCTGTGATAGTATATTGGGCACTTTGCTGAGTATTGATGGAAAGAGTAAGGACACTACAAATGCACGCCGGGATTTGGAACATCTCGGATTGAGGAAAGAATTACACTTACGTCCTGATGGTGATCGTTGTCGAATGAGTCTTGCATGTTACACCCTAAACCATTATGAGAGAATATCATTTTGTGAGTGGGTGTCACAAGTTACATTTCCAGATGGCTTCACTTCTAATATTGCTCGATGTGTGAATATTCATGAAGGTAAAATTTCAGGAATGAAAAGTCATGACTGCCACATTTTCCTGTAAAGGTTGCTTCCTGTCGTAATTGGTGGTTATTTGCGGCCCAACATCTGGCTAGCTTTGACCGAGTTAAGTACATTTTTCAAAGAATTGTGTGCTCGAACATTGACTTATGAATCATTGCATCGGCTTCAAGCAAATATTTCTATCATCCTATGTAAACTTGAGATGATATTCCCACTTGCCTTTTTTTATATAATGATGCACCTCGCAATTCATTTACCAAACGAGGCATTACTTGCTGGACCAGTGCAATACAGGTGGATGTATCCGTTTGAGATGTACTTGAGGAAGTTCAAGCATTACGTCCTGAATAAAGCCCACCTTGAGGGTTCAATTGCTGAAGCATATATTCATGTCGAGTGTTTAACGTTTTGCTCTATGTATCTCAATGACATTGAGACCAGATATCAAAGTTGAAAGAAACTCAGACATCCCAGAACAGCCAAATGAAGAATTTTTCTCTGTATTCTCCCAAAAGGTACGTCCGCTCGGAGCAGCCAACATTCACATGCTAGCCGATAAATTATTTGCAAGAGCCCATTAGTATGTGCTCAATAATTGTGGTGAGATTGTGCATTACCTCAAGTAAGTAGTTAATCTTTATAGTTACCGAACTACTCATTAGTGTTATTTGACACTGTGTAAAATAAGACTTTGTTTTTGCAGTGAGCATTATACCATGATTACGAGGGAATTCACAACCAACACTGCGCGCAGGCACCAGGCTCAATTCCCCGGGTGGTTCAAGAAACATGTACGTATTTCTCTTGATTGATACAATCTTTTTTATGCGTACCCTAGTTGGTGTGCATGACATTTGAGTTCGACATAAAAGAAGATAAACTTTAATAGAAAATAAAAAAATATAAATAACAAAATCTATAAATATATATAAAAAAGAGCGTCCTTAACTCTTCATCTTACTATAGGGTTGGTTTTGTTGTTTGATTGGACACTAGATTCGAGAGAAGCGTGCGATGGATCCAGCTAGTATTCGAGATGAAATATATGCACTCGCATGTGGTCTCGACAAGTGGGTTGCGTCGTACGCTGGGTGCATAATGAATGGAATTAGGTTCCAGACAAAAGATTGTGAGCGGCACCGGCGAACTCAAATCCAGTTGACTTCTATGGGGTGTTGAATGATATTTTAGAATTACGATATATGGGTTGGCATAAGGTTTATTTGTTTCAATGCGATTGGTGGGATGTTGGTGATAAGAGAAGAGGAATTCGTGTTGGCGACCATCTAACGAGCGTCAACACTTCTAGAACATGGTATAAAGATGAGCCTTTTGCTCTTGCCTGCCAAGCTTAGCAAGTGTTTTACTTAAAAGATACTAGCGTGGCAGGTAGTTGGTATGTGGTCCATAAGATAACGAATAGGAATGTATACAACATTCCTTTAGTGTCGTTGGGTGAGGATGCGGACGATGGTGCAGAGTCTGGTGAGGATGATGCTTTCCAGGAAGATGAAAACATTGCCACAAACATGCCGTATGCCCAATGCAATGACCTGGACTTGGTAGTGAATCCATTGAATAGAGTCGATGAAGAACCATTGTTGATTGATTCGACCATATTAGAATAGCAAACATCTGAACTAGACCACGAGGCCTACATTGAGGATGATGGCGTCGATGATAAGTTGGGAATTGACGATGCAGATGCTAATAATGACAGCAGCGAGGAAGCCAGTGGTGCATTTGCCGATGATGCTACCTCAGAATCAGATGATGGTATGCCCTAACTAATCATGTCATTATTTGTTTTTTTCACATCACATGTTAACTTCTTTCTTAATGATCAAATGATTAATAACACATTGTTGATGGTATCACCGTGTTTAAGATCTAAAAGTATGGCATAATATTTCATTTGGTTAGCAAAGCAACAAAACCCCAATTATTTGTATCTTCAACATGCTTTGTTTTTTTCACATCACTTTTACAAAGTGATCATGATTGTATGTTCTAGGATTGATTGACTTATTTTCACTATAAATATGTGTGCATTGTGATGATCCTGAGTGTTGAATGTGGTAAATTGGCATTTGCAGAATGATACTTTTGTGTCATGTCATCTACTACCAACTTGAGTCAATGTCCATTGGCAGACTGTGGGCTATAGACATTAGCCAGGAACATCCATATTCTTCTTATAAAAATGCAAATCTTATTCGTTATGCTCCGAATGGTGGTTGTTGATCGAAGTATTAGAACAGAGGTTTGGCCTTTCCTTCTTGGATTGTAAGAATTCCCATCTATGCATCTTTATGTATCAATGTTTGTGCGACTTTGCTTTGTCCCATACAAATATCTTAGAATTCCTTCTTCTAAGATAAATGTGATACCTTTTGGTAATTTTTGTTCTGTTGTTAACTTGTTAGTCATTGTGTCAGTTAAATGTTGCATTTGCTTTGTCCCATACAAGTATGCATAGTTTACAAATTTGCTTATGTTAGGAATCTGTTAATGTACATATTGCTAGGAGAATTGCTACCTCAACAATGAGGAGGAGATGCATTTTAAAAAGATTATCTAGGAAGAAGTGATCACTAAAAGCATCTTCAGGGGCACGTATTCACTACCACTAATTTTGTTTTTTGTTTTTTTATTAAAACAAAGCATAAACATTTTTACACTATATGTTGATTTTGCTTTATTATAAAATTTACTTTAGTCTCTATGATATCCAGAAACAAAGCATAAGATGGAAATTCAGGCCGTCTTTTAGAACTCTTTGGGTGAATCGCGAGTTGCAAAGGAACTCTTTCCAACAATTGCGGCAACTGTTACGGAGTCAATAAAGGTGCTCTTCTCCATGTCATATGTTGGAGTGGTATTGAGGTGGTTGATTTTGTTTGAATATTTTGGCATGTACTCCTATTTGCTTCTTTGTCAACTTTAGATAGGGCACTACCTTGTGTAGATCCTGTTGGCAGGGCCTTGGCATATGTGATATGCTGATTCTAACACTGCACTCTAGCATGATATACTCTCCTACCAACTGCCTGCATTTCATTTTTATATCGTCTCTATGTATTTTTATATCCTCAATGGATATTTATTTATCTACTAACGTAATTATTTATGACTGTGTTGAAAGAACCTCCAATCATTTGCATCTAATACATATGGCTTGTGGTGATTGGAGTGAATATATACGTACATATGTTATACTACTATAACATATTAGCAATCAATAGATGCATGAACCTATCTAAAGTAATTTATATTCTTGTCTTATATGTAGTTCAGCATAAAGGTAGTGGCAGCCAATTATGTGTACTGCATTATGAGCTGGACTTGATATTGTTGTTCAAGTCCCAGGGTGTGAATGTCAACAGTCGAATACTATCATATTCCTTGTATCCTATGTCTTGTTAACTATACAATCAAACAATAAGTGGTGGTAGCTAACTGGTAGTGCATGGACTCCTATTTATTTTTATTGTCATAATTCACTTTCTTATTATTTGATGTGATTCTCATAAGTTGAAGATGGATTGATAGGTATCAAGGAATGCAACTAATCCTAAACTTCATTTTACTACAATCAGGTTACTTTTCAAGGCCCTGGCATGCGCCCAATGAATATAACATACCGCCAAGAGGTATACGTGAAGTTCGTTGAACATCCATATCAATCTTCCAAAAAGTCATCAAGAAATGCATTGCCATTAGGTATTTCTTATCAATCCAATAAACTCAATCTAAGTAAACGGGATAAGTGAAATTGTGGACCAATTAATTGGCTAAATTGATGGGGGTGCCGTAATATATAAAGGCTTGAGAACAGCTTAAATGACACAAAAGGCTCCATTTAATTGAATACATGAGTTATATGCAAGTACAAAAGCAATACAATACGTGTCCTACTCGGCTTCCATACAAAATCAATATGCACCAAGATCACTTATTCAACTGAGCAATGTATAGTGAAGAAATGTAATCATCAGACTAAAAATACTTAGACACAATCTTGCCATAAATGAATTAAGAAAACATTTGTGATATTTCAATGCTTATCGAGGGGGTTTCAGATGGATAAACCAATGCAAATTAAGCAATTCAATAGACTGCCATTATTTTTTATTCTATATGCATGGTGCAACTTAGCATTTATATCCAGTGCCCTACGATTAGTTACTTTGCAACGAATCCTAGTTCACACAATGGGGGATTAAAAAATAGTTGTGAATTAAGAATGTGATCATCAGACTAAATGAATTAAGAAAACATTTGTGATGTTTCGATGCTAATCAAGAGGGGTTTGGATATATGCTAACCTCAAAGCAAATTAAGCAATTTATTATTGGTTCTATATGCAGTATGGTGCAGCTTTGTGTTTATATCCAAAAAGCTACATTTAGTTACAAATCCAAAAAACTACATTCAGTATCGTGGGAATTGAATCCCAGTTAACACAATGGTGGCCCTTGAAATACTACTTATATAACTATCTACTTTATAAGCTGACACATGTATTGCTCTATCAAAAATAATCTACCACTTGTATTGGATACCTATGCAGTAATAGGTTTCTGAATATTTACTTTCACATATGCAAATGTTGACCAGCTTTAATAACTATTTTTATACGCTAATTAATTCATTTTATATATGCCAAAGCAGATAGGGGATGATGAATTAAAAAATTATAGATGACAATTAAAGTGGGCGGGAAGAGATAAAAAACAAGCGGGGTGCAAAGTGTAGTTTTGGAAAAGGTGTTCAAAATTAGGTTACTCAAAATCTGTCCTTCTCCTGCCAACACCTAGGAGCTCGTACCCAGCTACTTCAAATCACCAAGGTGTTCCAATTCTAGTATCACTTTGCTCACATAAGAGGGAAGGGCACCCAGTTGTTTCTGAGAGGAGAAAGATTGAAGTCAGCCAAGCTAGAGAAGTTGGGAGTCGACCAACAAAGCAAGCTGGTTTCCACTATAATTGTGATCAAGAAAACAGAAAGGAGCAGATTTTTCTACTTTCAACCACGAAGAGCTTGGGATACCTGGTTTGCCTTCTCTCCCTTTGCTCCCCCCTCCCTCTCTCTCTCTCTCTCTCTCTCTCTCACACACACACACACACACAGTTGTTCTAGGGGTACTTCTCTCACTCTCATTTCTCTCTCTGAGTTTTTCTAAACAGCTTTGAATGTAAGTAATGCATGCTTCTTACTATAGGGTTATACTGGTTTCAATATTGAGAAATTTCGCTCAAGCAAAGATTAGTTTTTTTTTTTCATTTGTTTTTTCCTACTCACGCATGCATGCTATGCTATAATGCAAGAGCTGAGGCATCGCAGCTACTGAACTCGATCTACTATGTTTTTTCTACTATTTTTTTATTGCAGGGTTACTTCAAGTCTTAGCTCACCTAGGGTTTAACATTATGTCACTCTCTATTTCTACTGATGAAGTCAATGGTCTGATAATTGTTGCTGTATTTTACCCAAGATGGGTTAAAAATGTCTTTTTTTTATTACTTAGCCATGTAGGCAAAGCTGTGATGCAATTGTTGAGGCATCACAGCTTTGCAACTCGATCGAGAAAAGTTTTTTTGTTTTTTGTTTTTGTTTTTTGCAGGGTTACTTAAAGTCTCGGCTAACCTAGAGATAGCTTGTATGCAAAGGTTAACATTATGTCACTCTTTTTCAACCTGAATTATGAAGTCATGGACTGTACTCTTGTGCCCTTCCAAACATGTGTTATAATTGATCTATTACATTATGCCTGGGATTTAAAAGTAAACAACATTTCTTTACCCATCTGTTGTGCCTGTTGTTTGGCTTATCTTTATGCCATATGAACATGTTATTTCTCCACATTGTGAATCCTTTAATGACACATGGTTGTATGCAAAACTAAGATACAACATTTGTTCACTTTTTCTGAGGCATTGTAGTGAGGAGCACCCCATTATTTTTGTTCACTTTTTCCATGTTACATTTTTGTTCACATTTCAATCTATGATGTAATTTGTTGTCCTATTCACCAATGCATGCAAAACTGAGATATAACATGTGGGCAATTATTTAAATTGAGGCATCACAACAGCTTGTTTTTTTTTTTTTTTCATGTTCTATTTTTTCCAAGGTTACATAAAATCTAGATCTAGTTAAAATATGGGTATTATGAATGGATTTAGTGTCACTTACCCCGTTGTCTACTCAAGTGCACTACATATTTCTTTAATACAGTTGGACTAAGATGTATTCAATGGGGTAGCCTCAGCTGTGAAAGTATTAAAGTGTACCCATTATTATTTTTCCTATTGCCATATCTAGATTGGAATACATAATTTTTTTGTGTCAGTTTGTAGTTAGGGGAGAATCTTATAGGTTCAACTCATGCAACATTCAACTTCAATCCTTTAGTAATGCATATAAGACATGTTAAAAAATTTGTATAGGGTTATACACTATAGTTGACCCTGAAAACAGGAGAATGATATTGATAACTCACTTATATTTTGGTGTGTTAGTAGGATTGAAATTTCAAAAACCAATACAATGGTGAGATGGGTAAGAGGAAGGCTCCCTGGACGATATGGACGTGGGGAGCATGTCTCAGCTCTAGTTCCAGGCAGGGTTCATCATGGGCCACCGCAGTTGCATGATACGGAACATGACATAATATCAAATGATTCCACTCAACCTCCAAATGTGGGTGTAGAGGAGGCTGGGGATGAAGCAAATCCTGATTCAATAATTGTGTGCAATGCACGTAAGTTGAGTATAGACCCTTATACCCCTTAGTAGTGTTTGTTCTACTTATAAAACAAATTGATAAAGGTCTAATTGATTTAATCTTATTGGCGGATAGAAGGTACTGATGCACCTCCCCGAAAACGCGGTCGAGGACCAGCAAAAGACACGTTGTTTGAAAGAGTTCGAAAATTTGGTTTGTTACCCCTGAATATTAAGGACGAGGTCCATCGTGTGAAAATTACAACCTATATTCTGGACGGGTGACCACGATCGTGAGACTTCATGCAAACATGAGCCATGCAAGTTGGAAAGCTGTGCCAAAAGAGGAGAAAGAAGAGCTTATCGACCGGGTTAAGGTAAGACAATCTTCAGTGCTGTGTTTGCCTGCTATTTTTTCTATAAATTTAATTTTGCTTTTATTATCAACGGTCTTCTCAACACAACGTGAGTTTAAGTGAAATACTTTGACAATTTGTTATTGTAGGCTGATTTTATATTGGATTGGGCACAAAGTTCCCATCGTGAGTGTGTGACAAACGCAGTTCCAAGAAAATACAATGCATTCCACTATTTACTGTGGAAGCAATACCTGGGGTATGAGTCGCACGAGACGGCACTTTCTGGTGGGACATCGTGGGTTGAGAAGCCAGTTTGGGAACACTTATGTGCAATGTGGTCAAGTGAAGATTTCAAGGTATATCCCATAATATGCTACAAGTTACGCCCCCTTGGATGATTAAAAAAATGGAAAAATGATTTAAGTTAAATACTTTTTGCATGATACAAAATCAAATGACTTGGTTTTTGGGTGCTAGTGCAGTTATGTGGTTTTTAATCTGATTTACTGGAAATGACAAATGGTGAAGTTGGATACAACCGTGTTAAAACAGTTCGACGTGTTATAAGTTAATATCGTTGGCATGATACAAAACATACTGCTGGCCAAATTTTTGCATGCTAGTGCAATTGTGTGAAGTTTAATCCTGTGTAATGTTATTATGTTACAAGTTGCATAGCTTTTAAAACAAAATAAAAATGAGTGTTCTACATCAAATACATTTGGCATACAATCTGCACTCGGACAAGAGATTTTTACCTTCTTGTTGGTATGACAAGTGGTTTAATTTTGTGTAATATGACAAGTGGTACAAGGTAATTTTTTTTTTTTGGTTAAAAATAGTGCAAGTTGTTGGAAATTAAATACTTTTGGCATGTAGAACCAAACAATTAGGTTTCAAATTTTTGCTGGATATTGTAATTGAATGTAGTGTATTCATGACATACTATTAATGTGTTACAAATCACACCCACGCTTAATTAAAATTGCATGAATAAAGTCGCCTTGTCATGAAATACTTTGCGCTTTATATGTAAACCAAAATCAGTGCAGATTTTTGCTTGCTACTACTTTCAGTTTATGGTTTAATCTTATATAAAATTAAACTTTGCTTGTCAATAACCCACAGAAAATGTCAAAGAGAAACCAGAGAAATAGGCAGAAACAAAAGGTGAACTATACTGGAGGGAGAAAGCCATTCGTTAGAATTTTGGAGGAAATGATTAGTCTACTAGTTTTTCCATTCATCTACCACCACATATATTAATTAATGAATGTGATTCCTATTTTTTTATTTGTTAAATGTGTTGATGGTCCAGAATGAACAAGACCCGAACTTCATACAATTGTACAGAAAAGTGCATTAGTCAAGAAAGAAATGTTGCTTTATCACCAACACAACAGAACACACCTATGTAAGTCAAACTTAGTATCTGTTGCTAGTATTTTTGAATTGGCCAAAGGTTTTACAACTTGCACTAGTGGTGTTCAACATTTCATGGATGTAGAATCTAATGCTTGAGAGATTAGATGAAACTGAGGTGGATACAGAAAACGCTAATGAGAAGTGCAATGCAGCGTTCAAGGAGGTTTTAGGACATAAATCAGGCTATGCAATAGGACTTGGCCACTCGGTTATACCTGAACCTTCAATTGCATTGCGCAAAAATAGGAAATATCTTCGCATTGTTGAAGAGAATGAGAGGAACAAGAATGACGCAAATTTGTACAAGATCGAGTTAGAGGTACTAAGAGCTGAGTTGGTGGATTTCAAGAATCAATTTAAAGACTATGAGAAATCGATGAACAATCGTGTGGCTGACCTGGAATGCAATCGAAGAGAGTCTCATAACAAGGCTCGCATGGATGCCTAGGCATCCTGGGTATTTGGTTTTTTGGTTGCCCAGATTTTATTTTTTTGGAAGTCCTGGTTGAAGAAACAAGGTGGGTTAAGGAGTAATACATTTTGGTAATTTTTGATGTGCACCTGTATGGATGTGGCTTGGTTGGAAGTTTGTGTCTCCTTTAATAGTCAGCTGGGTATGGGTTGATAGGTGCAGAAGTTGCTGCCATGTTGGTGCAGAAAACCTCAAGGTATGCAATTTCCACACTCATCTGAAACTTAATATTGCTAATTGAGTCCTAATTCCATGTTTTTTTTCCCTCCATTTAACACTATCATATGCTCATTTATGGTGAATTTGGATATCCACTCAAACTGTCCATGCTTTAGATTAAATAAATAGTTTGCATGATTGGATAAAAATACATCCAATTGGTGGCTAGGAGTACAGTCACTTGAATGATGGGATAGGGTAGTTAGTAAGTGTTAGAGATTGACATGATATTAGTCATTTATCAGCCCTGCTATTTAGGAAGCAACTAAAGGGTAAAAATGTTGGATTTTCATGAATATAACTCAAAATATATATGGAGCAGGTATGTATTCCTAACAGTTGGATATCCACTCAAAGTATCTCTGTTTTAGATTAACTAAATAGTTTTCATGGTTGGATAAAAATATGTGCAATTGGTGGCTGAGAGTAGAGTCAATTGCATGATGGGATAGGATAGATAGTAAGTGTCCAAGATTTTCATAATATTGGTAATTTATTAACTCTGCTATTTTGGAAGCAACTACTCTGAATAAATGGATTTTAATGACTTTAACTCAAAATATAGGTGCAAGGAGGATGTATACCTGGCAGCAAGAGAAGATTTAAAGGAATTGTACTGATGAAGACACAATGAGGCCAACCTTGGCATGATGGCACAATTGGAGGTGTGTTTTTTTTTAGCTAAGATCCCCACAGATGCCTTTGACCAAGGAAGAGACTAGAAACAATGTTATATTTTGATGTGTAATAGTTATGTTTTAGGACATAGAAATGGGACTCATGCTGTTCTACGTTGTTTATGTATATTGGCTGGGCATATCAGATTGAACATGTTGACAAATTATGGTAAGCATGTAAACAAACAATGAGATCAGAATTGCTGACCAAGTCATATGTGTTGATATGATGTGCAATGTTGGGTGGATATTATAGTAACAATTTGTCATTTTCTGCATTATACTTTTCATCTCAAAAACTGATGGCATGATCATATCAAAGCCATTTGTCAGATGCAACATGCATATATAGGTCACAAATTACTAATTATGTATTGAGCATTAATTTATGGAGAAAAATCTGGTTGAGGCCACTGTTGTATAGTAATTACATATTTATCAAAATTTATCAATAGAAAAGTAGAAAGCTGGGCCGATATGTACATGTAGTTGTGGCAAGTAATTGTGGCATATATGTACAAGTAGCTGTTTTGTGGCAATAGAGATTTTTCTGGCAAGAATGCTTCATCAGGACCCCTTTAATATCTGCAAATTAAATGTAGCTCGTTGGAGTTGGAATTAGATGTAAAACTGGCCGATATTGAGCTATAGTAGAAAACATAAATGCCAAGAATAATTATTTCTGGCAAACTTCAATCATCAATGAATCTCTGAAGTGAGGAAAATAATTAGTTGGAAAAACAGGAGATTGGAGGATACACAATTGTTAGTAAAAGTATTTTTCAGAAGACATTATTGCAGATAATAATCTTTTACGTAGATGTGTAGTTGTAGAAAAAACCAATTGAATGTCAATTACAATTTGTCGACCTTTCCCAATTTGGACAATGTGATGCATCACAATTAATTAATTGTGAGGATTCAAAGTTGCAGTGAATTAGTTATTCTGGCGACATAAGTTTTGTAGGCCACTACCTCAATTTGTCGAGCTTTCTCAATTCGAACAATGTAATGCATCACAATTAATTAATTGTGAGACTTCAAAGTTGCAATGAATTAGTATTTTCGACAACTATTGTTTTCCAGGAGACTACAATTCCTACCATACGTATGTGTAGTAAATCTTTAATAGCCATAATCTAAATTGAAGAAATAGCATTTTAGTGGCAAGATTTAGTTCTGGGAAATGAGTTAAGTGATCGAGAAAGTAGGAACCGATTGTAGTTTTTCTGGCAAGAAAAATTACTTATGGCAGCAACATCTATTGTCAGAATAAGTAGGTATTTTCTATAAATTTTCAAATGGCCGAGAATAATAGTTAAATTGGCAATTTATTATTGGCAAACCTGGGGCAGGACATTTTTGCCAATATATCCATATTTGCTGCAAGTTTTGATGACATTGGTGGCAAAAGTTTTTGCAGTAATAAGCTGTTTTTGTTGTAGTGACATGGACGCAATAAATTTTAAAAAAAAGTGAACACTATTATTTCCGATATATTAAAATGTGTAAAAAAATTGTGGTCAACCAATTAATGAATATAGCAACTAGTGTAGATAAAAAACAAAGCTAGGGCAATATTAAATACGAAGGTAAAGTTGGTAGAAAAGAGAAAATTAGATAATCAGACTTAACTCAAGCTCATATAATTAGGGCTGCAAACGAATAAAGCCACTCATAAATAATTCGAATTCGATTTATATAAATTCGATTCGAATTCGATTCAGTTAATAAATGAGTTGTTCGTGAATACTAATATTGATTCGAATATTAAACGAGCAAAACTTGTATAATCTCAACTTCACTCGATTTAGGCTCATGAACAATATTTGTATAAATTTGATTCAACTTGTTTTGAACTCGTCACAATACTCGTAATATTTCTATATATATACATACTCTTACATATATTTTTCATTTATTACCTATAATATTTTATTGTATATATTTTATAGGTTATATTTATTAATTTTAATATTTTGTATAAGTAATATATTTTGTTACTTTTTGTTATTATGTATAAGTAATATATTTTATTATATACTTTGTAATATATTTTATTATATACTTTATAATAATAATGTTTTAAGTTCACAAAAAAATTATTAAGTCAAATATTTATAAAGAATAAGCAACTCTATTTTAATTACGAATTTCACTTACTTTCTTATCTAATTCCATTTTGATTATTTGGCCACATTCAATATTATCTCAAAGAAAATTATTAATTTATTATTAATTTAATTAATTTATTATGTTTTAAAATGAATTTAATAATTTATTATTATGTTTTAAAATCATTTGTGCTTCTACCAACCAAGAATATATATATATTTTGTGTATCAGATTAAATTGAGTCGAGTCGAGCTACTCGAGCTTGTATCAGCTCGAATATTTTTCATGATCCTCGAGTTTAAGTCAAGTTTGATCATATTATATGTTAAACTAATCGAGTTTGATTATAAATTTCTAAAAATTTTTGAATTTAAATAATGAAATATGTTAAATAAATTTTTGATCCGCTCGAATTTAACTCGATTCGAAACGTTTGCTCCCTTCATATAATCAATCCAAGACTTGCAGGTACTCCCTTTGTCAAACTTACACCTTCCCTTATTTAAATGGAGAAATATTTTCGTGAGGTTGTCATATTGCCTATTTATAATGAAAATATTTTATTAAGAAATCATGAATAGATAAAGAAAATTTTAAAAATAATAACAATAGAATATTCAAACTTCAAAGTAATTCAAATAGGTAATGATACATCTATTACTACTTTAACACTTATTTATTATTCATAATATACGTATTTTTAATATTTTTAATCATTAAAAAAATACATATTTATTAATAATCACTTATTTAATAATTAAATTTTAAAAAAAACTATAAATTATAAATTATTTAAAAAAAAAGGAGAATAGTAAAAAAAATATAAAATTATCATTATTCAATTCAAATAGATAATTTCGGCTTAAGCTGAAACCAATTCGACATGCCTCGAGAAACGGACCAGGGGGTGTGGGGATCCCGAGGCGTTGCTGTCACCAGAAAGATTCAACGGGAGGAGGTAGCGAGAGCGGAGAAAACGACGCGCGGAGAGGATGAACGGTCGGAGATGGAGAAATGCAAGGCGATGGGGACAGAGATGTATTAATTGAGGAATGGGGGAGAAGAGGGCGTTTAATGGGGCGGTATGGCAATATGTAGAAACCCATTATTTTGCTGGACATAATTGACGACAGTCGACACCTAAATAGTAAGGGCTCTCTCTCTCTCTCTCTCTCTCTCTCTCTCTCTCTGTGTGGGAACGTGGGAACGACGTTTTGGGAGCGCAAAAGGCATTCGGCCACCATTGTAAGTCATCGTGCATGGAAACCAAAGCACTCGTACTTACAGCTTAGCTCCAATGGCCTTACTTTGGCACCCAGAGATACTTGTCTCATTTTTCTGCATCCTTTTCCTTTCGCTTTTACGTTGGAGATGGAACAAACACTCTCCCATCATAAACTGGCCTGTCGTCGGAATGCTTCCGGGGCTTCTTCTAAATGCATGGCATCCTCACGACTACGCAACTCGGGTTCTTCAGCATTTTGGCGGCACGTTAATGTTTAAGGGCCCTTGGCTTAGTAGCATGAACTTTGTGGTCACTAGTGATCCCAACAACGTCCACCACATTCTGAGCAGAAATTTCTCTAACTACGAGAAAGGACCCAAGTTTCGTGAGATTTTTGAACCTCTAGGAAACGGAATTTTCACTTCCGATTCTGACTCGTGGAAATCTCAGAGAAAGCTGGTTCATTCGTTGATGACAAATAGCAAGTTTAATATGTTCTTAAAGAAAGTTGTACACGAAGAGGTGGAAATGGCCCTCATATCTGTTCTTGATCACGTCTCAAGTCTAGGAATCGAGGTGGATTTACAAGACGTTTTCCAGCGATTAACCTTCGATAATACTTGCAACACAGTTTTAGGCTTTCGTCCAAATTTCCTCTCGGTTGAATTTCCTGAACTTGCATGTGCAAGTGCGTTTGATCAGATGGAGCAAGCAGTCTTTTACCGACATATTGTGCCAGAAAGTTTCTGGAAGTTACAGAGATGGCTTCAAATCGGAGAAGAGAAGAAGCTGAGCAGTGCCTGGACAACTTTTGATCAATTCCTATACCATTCTATCTCATCCAGGCGAGAAGAATTGAGGCAATTAAGCAAAACCCATAAGACAGAAAAGGCAAAATTCGACTTGTTGACAGCCTATATTGCTCATGAAGAAGAAGGAACATTGAAACTGGAGGATTTCCCAAACTCCAACGAGTTTTTAAAAGACACAGTATTCAATCTGGTTGTAGCAGGGAGAGACACCGTAAGTGCGGGGCTAACTTGGTTTTTGTGGGTTATTGCAACACACCCAGAAGTGGAAGCTAAGATTCTAGAAGAGATGAGAGACACATTAATGGCAGCAAATTCTAATGAAAACCAGAGGATGTTTCGTATAGAGGAGCTGAGCAAGCTAGTTTATCTGCATGGAGCAATGTGCGAGTCGTTGCGGCTATTCCCACCCATACCTTTCGAGCATCTGCACTCAATTAATTCTGACATTCTCCCTAGCGGCTTGTATATTGATGCAGGTACAAGATTGCTGTATTCTCTCTACTCAATGGGAAGGATGGAAAGCATATGGGGTGAAGATTGCTTAGAATTCAAGCCAGAGAGATGGATTTCAGAGCAAGGAAGAAGGATGCATGTACCATCTTACAAGTTCATAGCATTCAATGCAGGACCTAGAACATGTCTAGGAAAGGAAATGGCTTTAATTCAGATGAAGATGGTTGCGAGTGCTATCATTTGGAATTATCACGTTCAAGTGGTTCAAGGTCATCCTATTTTGCCCAGCATCTCTGTTGTACTTCATATGAAATATGGTTTGAAGGTTAAAATCAGCAAGAGATCGTCCATTATTTGATGAAGAAATTACATCACTAAGGATCTGTAATTTGCTTCAATTACATATCATGAGATCCACATTTACTATATATATATATATATATGTCGTACTGTGCAATAAAGTCTCATGTGCAATAACAGAAAAATCTTATTCAGTATTTTGAATAAATGAAATTATATAGAAAAATATCAGATGCAAGAGCGGTCCGGCCATATCTTTTGTACCAGCGATTGCGATACACATACACTCATGATCTAACTAATATATAGTCGTTCTTGCTCTTCTATTTGAACATGCATTTAAGCATGAAAATATAAAGATAAAAATAACAAATTAATTAGATAGATATATGTGGTGTAAGGCTTCGTTCAAAATTTCTTATATTATCTTATATATATGCCTACTAGTCCCATTTCAATAAAATGACCGATTGGACGGGGGCGCCGAAATATTGAAGAAGTTTGGTCAAGTTGAAGAATAGGGGGAGCATTTTTCGGTCCGGACCAGAAAGATCAATCGGACGTGTCATTTTGGACCCGACGGATTATACAATATACTATATTTTTTTAAAATTATATATATATTATATAAACTACAATTATAAATTAATTATATAATATTTATTATTTATTATTTATGTATATTATTAGTATCAAAATATTATTATATTTTTTATGTATAATTATTTACTATATATCATAGTAAATAGACAATAATAATAGTATTAGTAAATACTAAATAGCACTATTACTAAGTCTAAAGTTTACAACTTTATATATTTAGTAAATTAGATTCAATGTGTTATTATATTTTTTAATGTATAATTATAATAATAGTACTAGTATATATTAATAATTTAATGTCAACACTTAAATATGATAAGAGTTGTAATATAAATTATAATATATGTATAAATTTATAATAATATAATGTATGTATTGGTATAGTTAAATCAACATGTTAGTATTAAAGATTAAAATAACATCTAGTAGACCAGTGTATTAGTAAATAGAACTAATACTAGTAGTCTAGTATAGAGTGTCTAGAGTCTAAACTATACTTATAACTTATAGTATTAGACTATTGGACCTTGGTATCTGGTAGTAAGTCTATAACTATATTATATATATAATATCAATGTATTATTATATTCTTTAATGTGTAACTATTAACTATAATTTATACTATTAGTATATATAAATATATTAACATATATATATGTTAAGAGATGTAGTGTAAATTATAATATATGTATAAATTATATTAGTATAATGTATTAGTATAGTTAAATTAACATGTTAGAATTCAAATAACATCTAGTAAATTAATCTTTAGATTTGTTAGTAAATAGTATAAATGTATAATACTAATAGTCTAGTATAGACTACAGAGTGACAGAGTCTTTAGACTATACTTATATTATTAAACAGTTAATAAAATAAGTTAATAACATACTAATATTAGTATAGAGTCTATAGGGTAGTCTAGTATGGAGTCTTTAGACTATACTTATAGTACTAGACTATTGGTAAATGGTACATGGTAGTAAGTCTATAACTATATTATATATATAAATAAAAAATATCAATGTATTATTATATTCATTAATGTGTAACTAATAAGTAATAACTATTAACTATAAATTATAGCACTAGTATATATAAATATATTAACCTGAAAACTTAGTATAGAGTCTATAAAGTATAGACTATACTTATAACTTATAGTATTAGACTATTGATACTAGGTAGTAAATGACTAAGTTTATAATTTATAAGTATAGTTAAATTAACATATAAGTCTAGAAGTGTGTATTAGGGTTTGATTTTTTTTTTAATTTATTTTTAATTAACAAATAACATTCTAATTAACAAATAAAAAATTCTCTAAAAAAAAAATAACAAATATCAATATACGATGTCGTTTAGTGCAAATTTGGACCTAAACAATGCTGTTTAAAACCATAATAGGCTAATAGCAGTGCCGATGCAGTATTTTTATAATTTCTTAATACCTAAACGGCACCGTTTGGAGCCAATTTCAATCCAAACGACACCGTTTTTTAATTATACAGGGCTCATATTTGAGCCTTGGCGAATCTCGTTTGCCCATTCCAGAGCCATTTAGCCATTCCCTTCAGGACTCTTCACTCTTCAGTTCTTCCCTCCAAAGTCGAAACTGAAATCCTAGGTCCCTAGCTGATTTCATCTTTACAAAGTCGACGTCTCGAAGCCTCCACAAAACCGTAGCCCTTCAACTTCTCCTCTCCATCGAGTTGTAGCCCTACAATCTCCGATTCTCCATCGCACGTCACAGTTGATTTGGCCCTACAAGCTACAGGTATACATTTCAGTTTGATTCATTTGACTTCCTCGACATTTCTCTAGGGTTTGACTAGGGCTTTTCTCTAGGGTTTGATTAGGGCATTTTCCTAGGGTTTGATTAAGGCTTTTCTCTAGGGTTTAATTAGGGCATTTCGTTAGGGTTTGATAACTTTGATTAGTATATATTGGGGTTTGATTAGGACATTTCGCTAGGGCATTAGTATATTTGATTAGGGCATTTAGCTAGGGTTTGATTAGAGTATATATTTTGCCATTTCGATTCCATCAATTGCAGTCTCATGGTATGTTTTTGATTGGGGTTTGATTAGGGTATATATTTGCCCATTTCAGTTTCATCAGTTGCAGTCTCATAGTGTTTTTTTGATTGGGGTTTGAATAGGGTATATAGTTTTTAAATATTGACTATTATAAATTTTATAACAGAGGGATTTGTTAGCATCTTTGATCTTCCTAATATTTTTTTAATGTATATAAGCCTGAAAACATAGGGTTTTAGATTGTTGTTTTCTATTTTATTAAGTTGGTGGTAGATACACAAATAGTTGGTAATTTGATTTCAAAGAATCAGAATGTTCTTTTCAATTTTTATGTCAACTATATATTTAATAAAATTGATAATTGCATATTTTGCTAAATGGACTCTACAAATGATAGTCACGATGTTATCAGTCTAAATGATGTGCAAGACACAACTCAACATCAAGACATGCCTCCACGCCCACCCATATCCGATACAAGTACCCATGTTGGTGGGTCACAAAGTGGTAGAGTTAGGTCAATGGTTTGGGATCACTTCACAATAGTACCAAGTGGTGATCCAAATAAATCTAAGGCTGCGTGTAACTATTGTGAACGGACTTATACATGTGATACCATTAAAAATGGTACGACAAAAATGAGGAATCACATTGACAAACAATGTAAGAAATATCCGAGTAGGAAGATAGGGAGAGTAGTGCCCATTGCATGGAAAGTAGTGCCCATTGCATTTAGTGTTGAGGCTTGCTGATAAGTCTTAGTGGAGATTCTTATTCTTGATGAGTTGCCCTTTAGATTTGTTGAGGGAGAGGACTTTAGAAAGTTTATGCTTGTGGTTTGCCCTAAATGGGTTGGGATTCCATCCCTATAGACCGTTCCAAAAGATTGCATTAGAATTTTTAATAAGAAAAAAAAGTAAGTTGAGAAATGCTCTTCGAGGGCAATGAATCTCCCTCACCATGGATACATGGACATTTGTGCAAAACCTTAACTATATGTGTCACATAGCACATTTTATTGATGATAACTGGAAGCTATACAAGAGGATTCTTTCTTTTACTTTGGTTGAAAATCATAAGGGTGAAACACTTGGTAAGGGCATAGAGTCTTGTTTGATTGATTGTGGGCGACCAAAATTACTTGCAATCACTCTTGATAATGCAAAGTCTAATAGTGGGGCCATTACTAATTTGAAAAAAAAAATAAGTATAGGAAGGACACGATCTTAGAACATGAATTTCACATCAGAATTTATCCTGCTGCCCTGCATGCATATAATCATATTAAACCCAATGTTTTGTTTTTTGCAGATAACTAGAGTACTCATTCTAACTTCTATGTGTGGACAATGGACATAGAGCTGCATTGATATCTGATTTTGGTACTTTCAAAAATGTGATTTTGTTAAAAAGTTAGACTTAGAAAGTGAATCAGTGATTTGTAATAACTCTTGTGTGATGTAATTTGTATTTTTTTTCTTTTCCTTTTTTAGTTTTTTGATTTCTTTTTCCTTTTATTTGGACTCTTTGAAATTCGGACTCTTTTGTGTGATCACTATGACAGATTGTTGAGCTCCTTTTTTTTTTCTCTTTTGGGATTTGGCCTTTGATGATGAGTTAATGACACAGGTCACAAAGTATTAGTCTTTAGATTTGGATCATTTGGTCCATTTGGTTATGCAGCTTATGCTTTTTTAATTTGTACTAAATGATTTAGGTTATATTTTTTTAACTTATACTAAATTATTTAGCTTTACAAGTTTACAACTTTGATTATGTTTTTTGTAAAATTGAAATAAATAGTAATAAATAATTTAGTTTTACAGATTAAATAATTTTTTGCAAAAAAATAAAATTTTGGGCTGCATGGTTCGGACCGAGTGGACCAGACTGAACTGAAAGGGGCCAGTCTTGTCCATGGGAATTTACAGTTCGGTCTGGTCCAGGCTTGACCGAATGTATCTGGTCTGGTCTATCAAAGCCCTCTAAGACCGATCGGACCGAACCGATCTCCCTCTTACTGAAAAGGATAGCGAAAGAGAATGCAAGGTGATCTGCATGTGCCATGGCTACGTACATTACTATTCTCACGTGCAGTATAAACTAGGGTTGTCAAATCATGTCAATGGGTCGTGTTCGTATCGTGTCAAGATATATATATTATACTATATAGTTTAATCATAACCCGATCCATTAAACTTATTGTGTCAAAATTCAAAACCCTAACACGAACCGTTAACATAATGTGTCGTATCGTGTCAACTCATTAGGACCCATTAATAAATATTATGAAATAGATTAACACGACACAATATGATCTGTATCAACCTGTTTAAGTAAATTAGTTAAATATGCTCGAAATTAATCCGTTTGACTTGATTAAATTTAGCATAATTTTATATAAATGTTAAAATCACAATATCTATAAAAAATTATAACACTTACTACAAGTCTAAAAATACAATCTATCAATAAAAATATCGAAATTAAAATTTTAACCATTTTACTTTTAGATATAAGGGTATAATTTTAGTTTTAACTTTATTAACGTGTCATAATATGTTATAGCGGGTCAAAACAAGTTAACCCGCTATCAACCCATTAAGCAATCGTGTTGTAACAGATCAACTCATTTTGACCCGAAACCTGTTAAGACTAAACTCTAATACGCTATTATCGTGTCGTGTTCGTGTTAGATTAACGAGTCGTATAACATATTGTCCCCCCTAGTATAAACTATTAAGACACATAGAGCATAATTCTTACAAAAACTAAGACATAAATTAATTGATGGGCTAATGGGGTCTCTTATATAAAGCAAGATATCTACAAGTAGACTTATAAAAAATCTTATATTATAAAAATTAGGCCAGTTCATCCGAACAAGCCTAGCCCAACCCTAAAATTTTATTTATTTATTAGTAGTTTTGGCACTTGCACATATGAAATTCAAAAAAATTACTCATATTTCGAACTCTAACTCCCGAATTCAGAATTCAAATAAATAAATCTAATAAATATTATTTTTATTATAATATAAATCTAACCTATTAGATAAAATTACATAAAACTATGTATGCTTGCAATTAAAGTTTAACTTTATTAACTCCCTTTATATATACGACACTCACTACAACAAAAATCATTTTTCTCGAGAAATGATTCGTCCAAAATACCCATTTTTGCTACTGGTAAAAGTTTATTCCGACATTTTTCATTTACAGGAAATAACTGGTCTAAGAAGCCCATTTTTTCCACAATTCTTTGAACTGCCAGAAATATTAGTATTTCTAGCATCACTGCATCGCGAGAACTAACAAATTCTAGTAGTAAAAATTGTAGGAAATGACTTTCTACGACATTATATGATCGTTGAAAATAGTCTTTTATAAAATAAAATAAAAAAATAGTAAAATAATATCATAGGATCACAACCTTATTCCAAAAATACATAAAAAAATGTGAACAATATATTACATATATATATATATATATATATATTGGAATACAAATAAGAATTTCTAGATAGTTTGAAAAGAAAGGAAAAAAATAAGCACAAGTACTAAACATAGAAAAATGCACTAAATGAATAAAAAATAAAAAATAAACAATGGAATAATTAACCTACAAAGAATATGACAATGAGTTATTAAATAGATAGTAAGAAGCAAGATAGATATATGTTCTTAAAGAAGTTAAAAATACACTGAAACATAAATTTGTTTACTGATCAAATTCACCACAAACCTCATCCAGAGTTTAGAAAAAAAAAGGGAGAAACATACCACAACAATAATAATAACAAGATCATCCTAGTGTTTCTTATCTGCAAGTTGAACTGCAAAGGTTGTCGCTTCCATCCTCTTCCTTAACAAATTAAGATATAAATGATCAAAACTAAATGCTAACAAATTAATATTTTGCGTTCTTAACAAAGGATCAAAACTAAATGCTAGAAAATGAACATACTTTTCCCATGATCCACTTGACAAACCCACCATACCAGCTATCTTGAAAATAGTAATAGCAATCTGAGATGCTAACAATGTACTATTTTTCATATAAAAAACATTACCAATAGATAACTCTAACATTTACCTCACAGCTACTAAACTAATAAAACTAAGCACCCTATGCATAATTAGATCTTCAATGCACTATTTTTTATATAAAAAACATTACTTTGAGTCCTATAAATCTTTCTACTAAGCATAGAGAAATAGCCATATAAAAAGGAGCTAAAATACAGCTGAAAACAAATAGTTGGAGAACCTATTGCAGTTCCTATCTAAAAAATCAACTCACAATAGCTTCCACACTTGCAACAGCAACTGCCAACTCTCCACTTACATCAAGTCACAATCAACTCACAGTTCAATGCACATGTTAAGTGTCACAAAGGGCCATGGAATCTCACTTCCACATAACCTACAAAGAATACGATGCATTCACAATACAAGGGAAAATTAATAGTACTCAAAAGCTTCAAAGTATTATGCATATCCTCTTCACTACTTTGATACAACCTTACAGTATAATGTAAAACTGTTAAAAGTGCCTTGAAACAGAAAGTAATTGAACTCTTTGTAATAGAGGGCGTTATCATGTTTCTAGCTCAAAATAAATGGCTGTAATAATAGAAGATCCAAAATTGTAAAAAATAAATATGGCATATGAATCTGAAAGATAGATACTAGAATTGAAGCATAAGTTACAAGTGAACAAGGATCATCTTTATATAATAATATTTACCTCTTACATATCAAAAGAAGAAGTTACATGTGAACAAGGAATGAGGGGAGAAAAAATTAAGCCTTCATCCATATTATGACGCCATTCAGAAAAAAAAATGAAGAAGGAAACACATATCAGGTCAGCTGTATGGCAGTCCAGAGCATTTGACAAAAGACAAATATGGCAATCCAATGCATTTGACAAAATAGGCCTACTCTTGACTCTCTATGTGATAAAGAAACCAAAAAATAGAAACAAGATGAACCTAAAATAGAAAATGCATTAAAAGAAAAAAAAAACATTTCAAGATCAATAGATACGTATTGATGCTGCCAACACAATAAAGATACAAAATAAAACAATAACAAGCATAAAGTATCGAAAAAAGTAATGACATTTCGTTATAGCAAAAAAAAGAAAGTAATGGCATTTCCTTATAGCAAAGACACCTTCTACCAATTAAGTTCTGTACATATTTAAAGGAAGAGATCAAAGTTGAATACCAAAGATAACAATGATGACATTTAACATGATAATGCTCCTTATCCACTTAGTTGAAAACCAAAATTTCCTCCACAAAGGCTGCTTTCTAGCAAGCGATTTCAATCCCACCTTCAAAGAATTCTAAGCCTTAGCTTTCTTTATCATTTGCTTCAATATAAAGAAAAACTAACATCAATTGGTCTACTTGATCCCTTTCCAGTTATAAGAATAATAACAATTATATTGATTTTCTGTATTCTCAACACTTCCACACGGCTTGGTTATAACTTTTTGGCTCCCAAACTTAGCTTCAAACTTCTCTTTAAAACATCCTAACCTAAACATATTTTTTCCTATAATTTTTTTAAACAAATTAATTAATATTTACAGAAAAAGCAAAGATCAGACTACAAAGCAAGCACCAATTTAAATATTATGCTTCTCAACACAGATCACAAATGAATATTTACAAGAAAAGCACATATCAACCCCCAAAACAAGCACAAATTAAAATATTATACATCGAAAGCAACACAGATCAAATTAGTTTCCAAAAAAAAGGAAATGTAAATAAAAATCGAATCCACAAGGCAAAGTATGGATTTTTACCCTTGCCACACAATAGAAATCAAAATAGATCAATTTGAAGAAGTAGTCCAGTCCAAGGCAAAAATAGAAATAGTGTTTAGCTCATTTCTAGGAAAGCTCTAGGATTTGTCAATCTCTTTGAGGGGATTTACGTTAGGGTTCCACCCTTTAGAAATGAGAAAGCATGAGAGAGAGAGAAACGAACGGAGAGGGAGAGAGACTCACCTGCGAATCGGGACAGCGAAGACAACAGCACGGTAGTGCGATACAACATGGTAGGGAAGCGCAATCACACACAAAGAGAGAGAGAGAGAGAGAGAGAAGGGTTGGAGAGAATGGGGGGTATCGCAAAGATGATATTAGGGATTAGAGAGAAATAAGGAAGGGGGATGAAATGTGCACCGATCTTATTTTTAAAAGACTATTTCCGACGCTACACAAGCGTCGAAAATAGTTAAAAAGTCTTAGCAAAAGATATATCATCAGAATTAGCCCAGTATGTATTGAATTTAATTTTTTTTTTATGAATTATTTTTTATTAAAATAAGTTACTTTTCTTGCAAAATAACAAGAGGTCAAAAATAACATGCCAAAAATAAGTATTTCCTGCATTATTTGTATCCACAAAAACTATTTTTAGCGACTTCTATTTCATCGGTGAAATGTCACGTACTATAAACTTTGTTTATTGTCAGATATTGGAGGCTTAGGTCATAAATTCTAGAAGAGTCGTGGCCGGACAAATTCTCCCTCCCGATAAGGCCTTTTTTATGTGTTTTCATATATATTTTTTCATATGTTGAATTTTTTTTTTTTTAAATTATAATATTATTAAAAAAATACTTTCTTATAATTACTAAATTCATAATTGAGACCGAGATAATTACTTATAACTTTAAAATTTATAGTTTATAATTTAAATAATAAATTTTATATTTAAAAAATTATTTACTGTTTAATAAAAATGTATCTAAAATACTTTTAAAATTAGTTAAAATAATTCTTTAAAAATATACCGTTATTCGTAAGAGGTTTTTTTATATAAAAATTTCAATTGGTGCTTTTTAAAAAAATAGATTTTCAACTTTTTTAACTAAGTAAAATATTTTTTATAAAGTTACCAAATATATTATTTTTTTTAAAAGCTTTTACACAGTTAAAAACACTTTTTAAATTTCAAAATACAATTCTAAATAAGCTCTAAGTAATATATATATATATATATACTAGATAAAAGTAATGTGCAAAGCACGTTTATTTAGTTTAATTTCTAATAAAAATTAGAAGATTATTCATAATTAAATAGATGATAAATAATTACACGTTTTCATATATTATAAAAAAAATATTAATAAAAATAATAAAATAGTCTCATAAATAAACATAACCTATAGTTTTATCAAATTTGTTTAAGATAATATTGATTGAAACTTTAATAAAAGATTCATTCAAAATATTATATTTTTATAATTCTAAGACGATGATCTAATATTTGCATCATTTTGCACAGCTTCAAAAGAGAGGACATTAAAATACTTATATTTTTAGTCTTTGAGTTTTTCTATATCTACATAAACTTGAATCATCCACAGTTTTTTTAGTTATGTGATTATTTTTAAGAAATAATATAATTTTTTTAAAAAAATAAATTATGTAGTTTATAATTTATATAAACGAATGTTATATTATAATTTATAACATGAAATTTTAATCTTAAATATATAAATTTATTAGATCATATATATTTCAATTAAATATCAAACATATATAATATATTAATTATATTTATTGTCTATTATTACTAATTTAATATAATTATAGTTAATTGTATATACCATATATTTATCATCTCAAAAAATAAATAAATAATCCATTCATTTTAAAATTATAAAATAATTTTAAAAATGAAATTATTAATCATATAATATGAATAAATTTTCATGAACAAAATTAAACTCTCTAACGTATAAATTAACATCTCTAAGTGAGGATTGTATTGTTATATTGTTATGAATGGTTTATTTATATATATTGTTATATATTCTATACTATTATTACGTCATTCTATACTATTATTATTATTCTATATTTATTTTACATAAAAAAAAGTTTTAAATGAAAAGTTTGTCGTTATAGAAAATTGAAGTGGTGTAATTAAATTTAATGTCAAGAACATTATTTCGGTGATTAATGGAATTAATGGATTGTATTTAAAATAATATTTCTCATTAAATGTAGTATTTATTTTAACAAAAATGGATGGAAAGTGTTAACTTTAACAGAAAAATAAAATTTTTCGTTAAAACAAGATTTTCCGTTAGAGAGCCACTTTATATATATACTAGATAGAAATAACGTGCAAAGCACCTTTATTTAATTTAATTTTTAATAAAAATTTAATGATTATTCATAATTAAGTAGATGATAAATAATTATACGTTTTTATATATTATAAAAAAAATTAATAAAAACAATAAGATAGTCTCATAAATAAATATAATATATAGTTGTATCAAACTTGTTTGAGATAATTTTAATTAAAGTTTTAATAAAAAATTAGTTCAAGATATGATATTTTTTTAATTCCAAGATTATATTTTAACATTTGTATTATTTTGTACGGCCTCAAAACAGAAGACATTAAAATATCTATATTTTTTTAGTTATATGGTTATTTTTAATAAATAATATGAGTTTTTTGAAAAAATAAATTATATAGTTTATAATTTATATAAGAATGTTACATTATAATTTATAATTTATAATTTATATAAATTTATTTAATCATATATATTTCAATTAAATATCAAACAGATAATATTAATTATATTTATTGCTTATTATTACCAATTTAATATAATTATAATAAATTGTATATACCGCATATTAACTATACATACCGTATATATAGTTAATTTAATAAATAATGCATTCATTTTAAAATTATAAATTATTTTTTTAAAAATTAAATTATTAATCATATAATAGGAATAAAATTTTTATGAATAAAATTAAATTCTCTAACATATAAATTGTTATGAATGTTTTATTTTTATATATATTGTTACATTTATATATTCTATACTATTATTGTGTCATTCTATATTATTATTATTATTTTATATTTATTTTACATAAAATAAAATTAAAAAATATGTCCTAAGTAGGAATTCTAAAATAGAAATTTCTAGCATTATTTATGGACTTAATGAATTGTGTTTAAAGTATTTAGTGGTATTAAATAGATGTTAAATGAGTTTTAAATGGAAAGTTTACTATTGTAGAAAGTTGAAGAGGTGGAATTAATTTTAATGCCAAGAACATTATTTCAGTGAATAAATTTAATAAATTGTGTTTAAAACGGTAATTCTCATTATATGCAGTATTAATTTTAACGGAGAAACAAGAATTTTCATTAGATAGTCACTTTATTTATTTATCAAAAAAAATATATATAAAGAAATATATATATATATATATATATTTATATATATATATATTGTAACTCATTTTCGGTAGGGATCCTCAGGACAACGAGCATTATTCATTCTAGAAAACTCCCATTGTGGTGGCACTCAACTAATGTATCATGTTATGTTTTCATCTCAACCACTATTGACATCAGCTTCTTCTACTGATTGGCCAATACAAAATCCAGGGATTGCGTGTGTAATGACAACTCCATTCGAATATTAAAGCAAGCGTCTAATAACAAACTCAAGTATTATTAACTTTTTTTTTAAAAAAAAAAAAAAGAAAGGTCACCAAGTGGATAGAAATTGTTCTCTGAAATCAGCATAAGTACACGGTGATTCACCACCTGCTTAGAAGAACATATACCTATAATATAACTTCCATAGACATACGAGGTTCAGATGATTATTTTATAGAAGCTATCACATTCATCTACAAAAACAAGAGAGGGCATATAGATCCCACAAAAGAACTTGAACATGTGCGTAATATTAGCATATTTCAGACTGACCTCCTATAAAAGCTATAGGCCACAGCCACTGCTGCCACTGCACTAACCACAGCAACGGCTGCTAGAACTTCACTTTGCTCCAATGATCCTATCCAGAAGGAAAGTTTACTCAGCCCCTTCTTTTCATGCCCTGATAACGTTTCTTTCAGCTTCTTTTCTTCACCCACACCATTCTGCTCCAAACTTCCATCTTTGCAACAGCGAAACCCATTAGCACCTTGGCAACAGCCAGCCCCATCATCCTTATTGCTCCTAGTGCTGCTTTCTTCAGGCTTCTTCTTGCTTTTCTTCACATCCCCATTAGGAAGCTTCTGTTTATCCACCTTTCCACCTTCCTCGGCAGTGGCCCCCATTTGCCCCCTGCAATAAACGCCAATGATCGAAAGGGCGATCATCAATTGATCATCAATCGAAAGGGTGATTCTCATTAAGAAAAATGAGAGAAACTTATTTACCGTACAAACATAAGAAAAAACCACTGAAATGCCTCTTCATTTTAATATCTTTCAAGGATTAAAAGATTCATGCATGCTCCATCATTCATAAAGACAATATTAGAAAACCACAATTCTACAGGGCCTATTCAAATGTAAATGGTGTGGTCAAAGCATATGGAAGTGAGGAACAAAAAACTGGGCTATGTTTAGAAATGAGAGTCAAGGCAAGATATGTAAACGGACTTCATTGCATTACTCGTCTCAACTATTTATCAATGATTTTGTGGCCAGGAACCTTAACGTGTTAATGAGTCACTTAAACTGATAAAATCATATTTTTTACAGGTTAGCTTCTGTCCCCCACGTATTTATAAAGCCATTCTAGTCTCTTATACTGCTATTAATTTGTGACTAGAACGAACTAAGTCATCTAATGAACATTTCACAAAAAGAAACATGCAAAACCAAGGACAAACCTCCAAAGGTGTTCTATGATCTCTCCCTTTCCAATATGCTGATCAAGCAATGCAGGAACATCATCAGGAGTAACATAGCCATACCTGTCATCATTGATAAGAACTGTTTAATACTGCCCAAATAAATTATATGAAGTTTCTTTTAAAGATTTCGAGTGACAGGAAGTAACTATGACTTGGATCTTACCAATGACCCATTATCTTTCCATCTGGACCTGGACTGTAGATAATCACATTCCCAGCGTACTTGTGCCCCCCAATGTGTGAGCATGAGCTAACAAATACCTCATCTTTCCATTCCCTTGACTCAATCTCCTCTTTAAGCTTTTCAATTAGAACCGGTCCACAAACACCACACCTCCGATCACGACTACCGTGAGAGCACACAAAAACATGCGATCCAGTCAACACCTCTTCCACTCCCGAAGCCCATGGCTTACCATTCACAAGAACATCTTCCACAAAGCTATCCACTTCTGAGTCCTTCAAACCCCTTCAAAAACGAAAATAAAAATACTCAACAAATAAATTTTTTAAAAATAAAACAAAAGAAAAGTCTTATCTCGACAGCACCCAATCATAGCCAAAGGAAAAGAACACAACCTCTGAAAGTAGCAGAGTCTGGAGCTTTCCATATAAAACTCTAACAAACAAAACCCCAACCATCCTAACATAACCATAATTCATTCATTTCTACTCATACAAAAAACTAGGTCCAGTCACCCTAAAACAAGCAACTTGTATATATCTGTTATTTCCAGAAACATTAAGCAAAATCACAGGGGATATAATCCAATCAAATAGTCGCGACTTACCTGTACTTGATCATTTCGGGGAAAATCAACACGTCTCCGTCAGAGAATTCGGTCCACTCGCGTCCCTCGAATATTGTCAGGTTCGTCTGCCATATCCAAGAATCAAACACCGAGTCAACGAAACAGTTACCAAATCCAAGTCTCAAAGCTTGCAGCAAAATCAGAATCACCACTATCATTAACCGATTAGTCCAACTTTTAAAGTAAAATCCAAGTCTCCCAAAACTCGGAGCAAAATCGCAATTACTCCGATCCTAAACCGATTAATCTGAATTCTATAGCATAATTTGCGCTTAAAATTTTAGCAAAATCACAATTACCGTAATGGATGAATCCGAGTTAATTTATAGTGATGTAGCTGACCTTGAGAGGCATGCTATCCTTGCGACCTTTGATAGCCGAGGAGAAGAGCCTGGGGAGCAGATCGGAGTCGGAGCCCTCGACGCGCGAGGGCCAGGCCTCGGGGCCCTTGTAACAGAGGAACACATGGCGGTCGTATGCGCCGACGGTGCCAGCGAGACTTTCCTTGTACATCTCCGGTCGAGTAAATCCATACTTCTTGTCGTCATCGTTGCTGTTGGAGAGGTTCGAGAGATCATCGGAGGCCATAGTGAGGGCCAAGGCAATAGTTAAGTTCGAACGCGCGAGAGAGATGGTGAGAGCCAGAGGCAATGCGGATTGTCGTGGCGGAAATGAGAGAAGGAGAAGCGTGAACAATTCGTATCTGGAAGCTAGGGACTAGGGAGTGTGGCCTGTGGGGACGTCAGTAACTGAGACAGAAGCGCGAAAGGGTCGTGGGTGACACGGGCTAACTGAAATAGAGTGTGAAATGAATATTGTGAATCATTTGTGATGGTGTGATGGCGGGTGTTTGGAAGAAGAAAAGAGCGCGTGTAACTACAAATAATGGTGAAAATAGTTGGATCATTGCCCTTTTCATTTCGGGTTTGCTGAAGTGGTCATTCATGATTGGGCCTTCGGTAACCGTTATGAAACAGACAGCGGTCGCACGTTAATTTTTGGTTCCAAGTCCATCCTCCGGTTGCGAAGGATCTTTACATCATTGTCATTCGATGGATACATATGAATTACGGGTATGAAGTGCAAGTCTAGTTCCCAATCAATGGTAAATTATGAAGTAATCTGACAAAGAAACCATAGTTTATTTACGGGTATAGATATCAATGATGTCAATAAATTAAACAATAATGGCTTCTTCTTTAATCTATTGTTCTTTTTCTTAAAAGGAATATTATAAACTAGACTTCGAAAATAATTTTTTTTTTTTCAATTACTTCAAATGTCGAGAAACATGCAACTTATCCTCAAAATCTTTCAAGGAACAGAGGAATCCAGTTTGCCCAATTTTTATTTATTTATTTATTTATTTTTTATTGAGAAAACTTGGTCTGTTTTAACAGCTTCTCTTGCTATTCAATGAGTATGCTCTTTTGTCTCTAACGACATAATTTTATAGTTGCTATTGGAAGTGTAAGTATTATGTTTTAGAAAATTCCAAATCCAAGCATTATTGATGTTTGGTTGAATGGGAATGCATTGTTGATGTATAATCTTTTTAGGACCTGCCATTCTGCTATCTTGACTATGGCCCATCTATAGTAATGCATAGCATCTCCCCACTTTCATGAATCATGACGCTTTGAGTATTCATTATTTAGTAGATGTTGCTTGCTAAACTTGTGCACTTAACTAAACAGAATCCAATTTATTAAAAAAAAAAAATTTTAAAAATACTAATGAGAATTCAAGGTGGTCCTCTCCTTGGTGGACTTACTGTTGGGAGCCTATCAAAAAGTTTTCTTTAAGTTAGAGGCAGCCACTCTTCCACTGGGGGGGCCTCATGACCAACACCAGAGGCCACAACTCTTAGAGACATGATTTGATGTATTGAAATCACTCATTCTGAATTGCTTTGAGTTTGAAAAGAGTCTTGTGTTCCCAACGCTATTTTGGCAAAATTAGAAGACTATTTATTTCCACTGTAACTAACAATTGACAGGGCAACAGCTGTTGGAAGAAACCATTGAAGCACAATACAATCGAGAAGATGGAAAATTGGTTCAAAGAAAGAATAAATGGATACAAAAATCAAAAGAAATCAATCTCCAAATAATTACCTGAAGGCTTCACATCAATACTTGGCACCTCAGTTGTAGGTGCTTTCGGCTCATCAGTCATAGTAACAAAGTCCATCACACCCTGTTTTGGCACATCCGGTGGGTTGGTACAACGAATGAGTGCCCAATTCACGCTTTGAAAGAAGGGATGCTGTTTAACTTCTGTAGCACCCCGTCTATAAGCAAGACGATGCTGTGGCTCTTTCACAAGTAGACCCCTGATCAAGTCCCGTGCAGCAAAGCTCACAGTAGGTGACTCTGGAAATCTTAAGGGTTGGCCAACCACATTAAATAGAGTTGCCCTGTTCGCTGCTGCCTTGAACGGGGTTTTACCAAACAAAAGCTCATAAAGAAATATCCCAAATGTCCACCAATCTACAGCACTACCATGGCCTTCACCTCTAATGATTTCAGGTGCCAAGTACTCGTGTGTGCCAACAAAAGACATTGACCGAGCATTTGTGGGCTCAGCAACAAGCTCAAGGAGACGGGTTACTTGATGACTTGTTTCGTTCTTTGGCTTGTTCTTTTTTTCTTTCTTGGGCTTGCTTGATAAGAAGCGTGGTGCAAAACATGTCGGTTGGATGCAATCTGGCTGCATTACACAAGTTGGCTCTATGCAGGCAGGTTGCACGCAGTATCCTGATTTCTTAGTCAGGATGCTTGAATTTGAGGATTTCACCAGAGTTGGGCAGACAGCACATCTTAGAGAGAGGTCAAAGTCTGAAAGCATTATGTGTCCATCATCTCTCACCAACACATTTTCTGGTTTAAGGTCTCTATATATGATCCCAAGCATGTGCAAATACTCCAGAGCAAGAAGAACTTCAGCCACATAAAACCTGCAGAATGGCAGTGGAGCTCAAAGGACTGAAACAAAAACCAGAGGTACCTAATCATTTTTTAACTGTTAAGTTTAATTGTAATTTATATAAAACCACACCTTTAACATCATCAAAATCAAGGGTTACCAACATTGATCAGTAAAAACATATGTGATTGAACTCCTAGTGCATCAGGCATATTCTGTGAGTTCTATAACATGGGTGCTTAAAAGAGACTAGAGACTTGCCAAAAAACCTTACAGTAAGAAAGCAAATTCAAACATAAATACTTGGTGGCACTTATCTTTCCCCGTCTGGCCAGTTTAATTCAAAATCGTATCAATGACAGGTGATAACAGTACATATAAACTTAGCTTATATCTGAAAAGTGGCTAGGAACTTCTAGATTTTGGGAAAAATAATTGAGAACTCAAGTATTTGTTAAGACTTGGGGAACATATACATAGATGATGACAAAAGCAACAATAGAAGCAACTTATATACTTGACTGGATTATAGACAAGCCATCCTTAGAATGATGCACTTAAAGGAGATTCAGTGAGTTGAGTTAATGGAAGAAGCGTTCCCCAACATGAAATAAAAAAAATTTAAATTTAAAAAAAAAAAATTAAAGTTAAATGGAAAAAGCTTCACATCCAGGCACTAAAAAACCAAGAGCAAATAAGATGGGCACTTGTTTTGGCTTCCCAAAATCACATCGATGAACAAAGGGGAATGAGAATTAGATAGAGATCATACAGAAGATTGAATATGTATACAAATATAGGGGGTAAAGACTTAAATTATTATTATTTTCTTGGATCAGTAAGGTGCTATATCCACTTCATGCAGGTGGAAACTGTTCGTTGCTCTGATTCCACCAGTGAGGTGTACTTAAAAGGAATGTTTATAGCAAACAGAATTCATAGTTAGTAAAACATGATTAAAGATGGAGACATCAACGTCATATCTAGGTGGGCATTCATAATAATAATGGTAAGATGCAAAAACTTCATATGTGCACCAGACACAAAGGATTAGTATTATCAAGTTAAAGATAACAAGAATGTCAACTGGAATTGGGTCAGTTCTGTTCCACCCCGAGCCAAACTTCGAGAAATAGAATGTCTTTTCAGACCACTGAAGTCTGATGCAAAGTCCACCTAAATGATTCTGTTTGTTTGAAATCAAATAATATAAAAAAGAATTTGGTGAGACCATCAAATCTTGCGATGATATGTTAACTGAAATGGGCCTCATGGTCCATGATAACATTAAGAGAACCAACAAATTTTTCCTACTGCTAGTAGCAACATAATTTTTGTGATAACGGTAACCTTAAGAGAGTTGATCGTTCACATAAATTCAAATGCATTGTCTAAGTCAAACAAGTGAAGAGAGAGAGAGAGAGAGAGAATGATTCCTAACCTGGCAGCATGCTCAGGAAAACACTTCCCAGGTTGTCTTTGCCTGAGTGCATGAAGGTCTCCACCAGGGCAGAACTCCATTACTAAGCAAGAGGACTTCTCTGTCTCAAAATGTGTATACAACGTGGGTAGGAATGGATGATCCAGAGACTGCAGTATCTCTCTTTCGGTCTGAGCTCTTGGAAGCTTCTTGCGACTCGCTAGAGCTGCTTTATCCATAATCTTCATGGCAAAATAAGTTCCAGTGCCAGTCAACTCTGCTAAATGAACTTCGCCTATATCTCCACGTCCCAGTTCCTTCAGCGATCTAAAATGTTTCATTTCCAGCGTCCCATCACGAGATCGAATGGCCTGAATGGCTTCCCATCTTACATCATTTCCTTTGTGGGGCTTGTACATCGCATTGCTTAAACTATTGGAGCTGCTCTCGTCGCTGATGTCACTACCAGTGCTTCCTCTAAAGATGCTGGTCTTCCTGCTCTCCACAAAATCGCAAGGAGTAGTAACTTCGACACCATCACCAAACTTCTCAATACTGCTCATACATTCACTAACTTCTGTGTTTGTGAAACTTTGTTTGGCTTCTGAATACAGGGTGGCAGAATACAGACTATTCTGAGGACTTGGACAAAAGGTTACTATGGATTGAGGTGTTAAGTGGCTGTCTACTTGCGCAGCCCCTCCTTTACATGGGCCTAAAACATAATTTTCAGATTCCAGAAAGCCACTTGAATTACAATTCTTCAAATCAGCAATGGGATTCTTGCCGTAAGATTTTGTTCCCAGTGCAGAAACCTTCTCCAAATAAGAGGTTTCAACTGCTTTACTGAGAGCATCATTGAAGCCTGCATATTCGAATTTCCCCTTATATGAGTTGTCAAACTGTTTCCCCATACTGGGTGATTCTTCATGCCGCAAATTATCATAAGATACCTCATACGAAAGCTTTTCATTATACACATGGCCATTGGGATGGCGGGCTGGTTTCGTACCATGATTATTGGTAGTAGCATAGGAAATGGAAGAAGCCACTTCACTTTTAGTTTGTTTTGAATATGGAGGATGAGAGGAGAGAGGAGTCCCGGATCTTGAGCGATGGTTGTTGCCTATGGCCAAATTCTGAGTCTTTGACAAAAACTTAACTCCATCAATGGGCGTCTCCATCCAGTAACTTTGCACAGCACTGTCACACAAAAATCCAAACTAAACACACTGACTTTGCGAGATTTAACTGGTGAAATGATGACTGATACACCTCCCCCCCACCCACCAAACGGTAAAGCCATTCATTACAAAATCTTTAGCTTAAATGAATTTCTAAAATTTTAAAAGACGAAAAGGTTGAAATAATAACTATAAGTTCGAAACAAAGGCATGATCCTGAGATCCTCCATGCAAACCCAAGCAAAATCATAATTGGCAGAATTCAGAACAGTTACACAGAAATCCAGACCATTAAGGAACATCCCAGAGATTACGGATAAAACAAGAAACTTGTAGAAAGCAAGATATACATGGCACCGAGAATCGAGATACTGAACGCAATAAATACAGAAATGAATGTCAAAAGCAAAGAGAGTCAAGAATTACATGACATCCCAAGAAAAATTGCATAAATTTGACACTCCAACGGCCCCATCAAGAACTGTCCCAACAAACCAGATGCCCCTTTTGGTAGCCGAGAAAATGTAGTTAAAAGTAGTGAGCAATTGGAATTTGGCAAAAGAAAAAAAGCTCGAAGCATTGGTTGTTTAGGACCCAAGAACACCAACGCCTCCATTCATTTGGAGTCAATTCCAAATAAAATCGGCTCCACTTTCCCTTCTTTTATCTTTTCCCACAATCACTCAGCAGCCAAACGAGAAACAAAACAAAGAAACCACCAAAGACAAAGGGCCAAAGAAAGAGAAAGAAAAGAAGGAAAGACATAAAGCGCATACCTGATCAGAGAAGGGAAAGTGCAATGCAGAGTAAGTAATCCTTCATGACAGTTGGAAAAGCGAGAGATAAACCAAAACGTTAAAGAGAAAAAAGTGACAACTTTTGGTGGGTTGTGGTGGTGTCTCGATGTTCCTCTGAAGAAGAGCTTCAGATCCGATCGAACCTAAGAAGAGAGAAGGGAAGGGGAGAGGAACAAATACAATCGTATTTACAAGAACAATAGTGTTTTGCAAAAAGCTCTTTTTTTTCAGTTATTTTTCGTCGTGTTGTTATCTTGTTGCAATGGCTTTTGCGGGGACGGGGATTAAAGAAAGCCAACTTGAGAAGCAAAGCAAATGAAACTGGAGCTACTAAAAAATAGCCTTCCTTTGAAGATCTTTGTATGACCCCACACTCTGGGCTCGAAGAAAGCCTCTTCCCCAGCTTTCTTTGTTCTATGATTTTCGTGCAAGTTATAACGCTAAAGGCGAGACTACGAGTAACGGGACCACCTCACTAGATGCATCATTCATTGGGGCGCTCCTCTCTAATTTACTGATTGAATACTGCTACTCTTTCGGCTAGGGGCTACAAATTCAAATTTTTTATTTTATTTTTATTTAATAATTACGAAAATATTTTTTAATGATATTATAATTTTTTTAAATATTAAAAGATTACATATAAAAAATATATATACATAAAATGTAATATCGAAGTTTCCAACAGTAACTGTAGAGACATCCTTCTATATTAATAAAAGAAATAATGGTATCTTGGATTTTTTTTTATTGATAATGATAATAATAATAAGTCATTAGTCTTATCGTCACACCTAAATAATGCAAAATAAATAATAAATTAACTATGAAAATATAACAACAGATAATATATTGTAATTTGTGGCCCAATCTTCAATATCCTACAAATAATAATAATAATAATAATAATATGCGAAGAGAGAAGAATGTTGCCTTTTTTTTTTCTAGGCAAGTTAAGGCAATCTATTAATACAAAATCAAAAGTACAGAATTCGGTTATACAAGAAGTAGGTCTTTTTCACTATGAAAAAGTAGATGGGTGGAGGGGATAGTGGAGAGGGGTAACCTTCCAAAATAGAAATTAGAAGCGGGCTCATTGCGCTAGGAGGAATTGATGGACTTTTGATACTATCCAGTCCTCAAAGCTAGAAAAGAGGGGCTTGATGTCCAAGATAATATTGCTCATTGCCCAGTCGATCAGCGGAGAGTATGTGGAAATAGCATCGATCACTTGTTTAGAGCCACTTTCAATGGAAATCTTTTATATATTGTGGATTTATGCTTCTTTAAGGCCATTGAGGACTGCCATGGCTTTGCCCACGGATGGGTTTGTGTTACTTGTTTGATTATAGGTGGTTGATTTTTTAAGATACATGAGAGATAGAACATTGTGAAGCATTTTCCTTCGTACCTCGTGTGGAATGAATTTTATACGGGATGGTGTAGGAGCTAGGTGTTATGAGCTTTAAGCAGCATGGGTTCGAAGACTGAAGGAAGGGCTGGGGTGTATTAGATAGTTAAGGCACGTGATGGCACATGATCATTAAGATGTGGTAGTTATGTTACTAGCCTTACTTTAATAGAGATTACGATAATACACTTTCATCTGTAACAAAAATCTGAGTTGTGTATAAATACGGGAGAATTCTATTATATTAAAGTGTTGAAGAAAGTTAATAACAGTGCGTTCTTTGAGGATATGATTTCTCTAAGATCAAAAGTTGAGCACTTTTTCTAGTTAACTATTACAATTGATATTAGAACAAAGACTACATCACGAGTTAAGGTCACAGAAGAAGAGACTTATAGACTAGATTAAAATACCTTGAAGCTATGTATGAACATAGTATTAATTCATTGAATACTGATAGATGAATGAAACTACCAAAATGAAAAAGGCTGCTACTGAATTAGTGTCGATGGAATGGGTTGCCGTGAACTTCGGATTCAAAAGCATGGTACAATGTTATGATCTTGAAAGTTAAAAACTTGACCAAATTAATATCTAACAGTTATAAGGCTTTTAGATCAATAAATAGATCTTTAACACTAGGTATATAATTTAATATATTAACTAATAGTAATCACACCAATTACAAATTGGAACGGTCAAGCGCACTCATGGGACTATCCTAGGCCAAGAGTCTAGCATAATGCATTCTTTGAGGATATGATTTCTCTAAGATCAAAAGTTGAGCACTTTTTCTAGTTAACTATTACAATTGATATTAGAACAAAGACTACATCACGAGTTAAGGTCACAGAAGAAGAGACTTATAGACTAGATTAAAATACCTTGAAGCTATGTATGAACATAGTATTAATTCATTGAATACTGATAGATGAATGAAACTACCAAAATGAAAAAGGCTGCTACTGAATTAGTGTCGATGGAATGGGCTGCCGTGAACTTCGGATTCAAAAGCATGGTACAATGTTATGATCTTGAAAGTTAAAAACTTGACCAAATTAATATCTAACAGTTATAAGGCTTTTAGATCAATAAATAGATCTTTAACACTAGGTATATAATTTAATATATTAACTAATAGTAATCACACCAATTACAAATTGGAACGGTCAAGCGCGCTCATGGGACTATCCTAGGCCAAGAGTCTAGCATAATGCATTCTTTGAGGATATGATTTCTCTAAGATCAAAAGTTGAGCACTTTTTCTAGTTAACTATTACAATTGATATTAGAACAAAGACTACATCACGAGTTAAGGTCACAGAAGAAGAGACTTATAGACTAGATTAAAATACCTTGAAGCTATGTATGAACATAGTATTAATTCATTGAATACTGATAGATGAATGAAACTACCAAAATGAAAAAGGCTGCTACTGAATTAGTGTCGATGGAATGGGCTGCCGTGAACTTCGGATTCAAAAGCATGGTACAATGTTATGATCTTGAAAGTTAAAAACTTGACCAAATTAATATCTAACAGTTATAAGGCTTTTAGATCAATAAATAGATCTTTAACACTAGGTATATAATTTAATATATTAACTAATAGTAATCACACCAATTACAAATTGGAACGGTCAAGCGCGCTCATGGGACTATCCTAGGCCAAGAGTCTAGCATAATGCAACAAAATAGCAGAACCCATCATTTTCCCGATCAACTTTACTAATGATAAAGAAATTTGAGATAAATAAAAGCGATGGATAAATTAAGTTTACATTACTACCTTTCATTGCCCATGAATGGCTGTTACAACTAAAGCATAAAGATATAGTCCGCGAGGGTTGGTCCCTGTACAGTCCATTTTAAATGTGAATGGAACTCAATTCAGAAAGTAGACATCAAGATTGCTCTAGTAAACTCTCTAAATATAAGTTCAAGATGTATCTCCCTGTCGACAAAACATCAAGCCTCTTCTCGCTTGGTTCATACTTGCCCTTGCGAAGCTGATACCGATGAGTTACAGCAGATATGGTATAAGCTTGGCCTTCTATTGTGACACTCTCTCCACATTGCAAGTTCTGCAACAAACAAGGTGCAGTAGAGTTACACAGGTACCCTAATTGTAGCATTTTGATAATACCAGAGTTCCACAATAGGAAAAAGAACAAATCATATAGATGGATGGGTTATAACGATAGTCATGAGTACTAAATCCCACAGTAACAACTTATTAGGTGAAACTAGACTTTACAAATGATTTTATAGAAGTTCAAACTGACTAAGCCATTTTAGAATTATAGAGCAAATGTGGCTAGTATTTTCCATGTTGTTATAACTTACAAATGATATCAAAGCCAATTCCAGCCAAAGTGTGATACCTGAACCGTACCACCTACAACATAATGACTTGACAAGGAGGAAATTGATTTGGAAAGAAAACTCAGATGTGGCTTGAGATTTTCCTTAGATTCATACATTTTGTCTTGTTTCTATATTCACAAGTTATGTTGATCCTACAGGTTGGTGAATGATCTACAAGAGTAGCAGTGACGGCATGATAGATATAACATCAAAGTTTTTGGTTGGGTTGCACATAAGATTTCACAGAAAGGTCAACTGCTAGTTTTCAGCCCTCTAAAGTGTAACATGGCACCTGAAATCTATATTTGGAATGCCTTCTTATGGGATTGACTCACTTCCCAATGAAGCATTAAGGTTGAAAGGAGGAACCAACTTATCATGATGACCGCAATCTGCATATCCTTCGAAATATTTCCCCATATGCAGATGATGCTGTACTAGGATTTTGTCTATCCTTCAGCAACTGCCTTCAACAATTTCACAATATCAGTCTCTTGGATGACCCTAGTCGCCAGCCATTGAAGCTCACATGGCATAAAAGGAATATTTGCCTGACCTTTCGACCCCTCTTTTTACCTTTAGAGCTGTATAATGGAGCATGGCAGCAAAAGGTTTGTTGAAAACTAGCACTAAGCTGCATGCCATGGCCTAAGAACCAAGTTTCTCAGAGTAATTCCAAATCCCACTCCTTTGTTTTATTTTATATGTAATTTAACTCTGTATCAACTCCTGCTTGGCCTATTTCAGCATGTTATTAACTGACCATCTTGTATGCTGCCCAATTTGATAGCTGATGTTGGATAACTGAGCTCCCAGCCTCCTAAATGTCAAATCAACTACATATTTTAGGCAAAGAGTTTCCCACAAGTGCACCTCAGTTAATTCAAGAGGAAAATCCCCCAATGATGGCCCCTAGAGATTGATTGCACCCGAGGAGATTTGAACCTTAAACCTAAGGGAAGCATACCCCTAAGCCCAAGGCATTTACCACTTGAGCCAACCCCTAGGAGTTTTACACCTGTGCTTATATAGATCTATATACACAAAGACACACATATAGGATAAGCCAAGTTTTTCCTGGAATGAAGACATCCAACAAGGCCCAGACACATCAGATACAAATTATGATCGACACCTACGTGAAAACAGCAAATGGGAGTCCTCGTTAAGCCAATTTAGCTGTATCCAAAATGATTGTTGTAGTGTTTTACTTCCACTGAGGTTAATGTTATATATAGCTACTGAACCAGCTATGCTAGAAAAAGTAATGTTTCGCCATCCCCAATGGCTCTCTTTCAAAGTCCAACCCTAAACTTCCATGCGAAAGATTCAAACCCCCCCCCCCCCCCCCAAACACACACACACACACACAAAAAAAAAAAAAAACCAAAAAAAAAATGAAAAGTTTTATGAGAAATGCCACAGCGACAAAGAAATGCTACAGAAATAAACTACATGACTTCATATGATGCATCTACTTTACAATCTTCTTCGTATGATACATCTACTTTACAATCTAACGTTAGATTTCTTTTACACATTAGATTTACTTTACAATTTAATGTACCACATCAATCTATGCAGGTTTGTGAATTTAGTTTTGTGAAATCTCTTTGTAGCTAACGCATTTCTCAAGTTTATTATCGGCCAAACGAAATAATAATCAGAACCATTTCCAAGCTTTTAGTCTAAAATTAGTGTAGAAGTCTCAGATTATTACAGTAGTTTCGGATGCATTTAATAATGAGTGCCACTGAGATTACGCATTAGATAAGGAATATAATCCAAAAAAGAACATACATAAAAGGAAAGATTAAAAAAAACCAGTGGTGTACGGAGCATACGGAGGGGAAGCAACGAATGCCAAGGTTCCTGGGGGGAGGCGTAATTTCGATAACTTTATAGGGGTGGTAATTGTCTCTGTTTCTTATATCTTTCTTTTTACAGAAAACTTGGCCTTGGAGCATCTGTCTCTGATATAAACAAAATAGGAAAATACAAAAGAAAAAGAAGAGTTTAGAACCGGATTCCAGAACATTAAAGATTAAATAAGAAAAATAAAAGCTATTGAAAAAACCTCTGAATGAATTGCTGAGCTCCACGACGCCATTGCCATTCTCTCTCTGTGTTCGTGTCTCTGTGGCCAGTTTGTGGAAATGAGAAGCAAAGGAAAGCCAGAGAAATGGAAGATCTTTTTCTGGCAGGAACAAGGAGCACAAAAGAAATTTGGTTTTTCTTTACCTCTTTTTTTTTTTTTTTTTTTCTCTCTTCCTTTTTCCTTTATTTGGGTCATGAAAGATGGATAAAATGGGTTTTCGAGAATTTCCATGGAATTTTCTTTTAAACAGTGGCCCATGGGCTTCAAGTTGACCTGCCCAAATTCAATGTCAAGCCTACCCTTTGTAGATGATTGCAATGGTATATACCAACGGTGGTTTCTGCTCCGGTGGGTGGGAGCAATATTTTGAATATCGTATCGGTATCGGTGAACGTATCGATCAAGGCATTGGAATGAAATATTTCGGTACTGGTACAGTTTCGTATACTGTTTCGGAATAGTCTATACATAAAAAAAAAAATTATATATATAAAAATATATATAAATTATATTTCAAAATAATAGTCAATACATGAATCAATTATATATATAAATATATATGTAAATAATTTAATCTAAATTAGGATTAAAAAAAATAGGAAGAAATGAAAAAATATATATATATATGAAATCCGGTACCGGCCGGTACGAAACAGACCCCATTTCTGTACCGGTCACTGTTCCGATACGGTAGTACCGGCCGGTACGGTACGAAATTCAAAACATTGGGTGGGAGGCAAGCAGATTCTTTCATTTCTTTTGCTAGCCCACTTCAATAATGAATTATATTCTACTAGATTCGAAAATTATTCTTATGTTATTAAAAATATTTTTTTAGACCTAAATTAAAAATTAAATTTTATAAATATGGCTATAATTTTAAATCTATATAATTTTTACATTTGCTATTAAATATTTATATGATTTATAGTATAGTAGGATGACTTTTTTATAAATTTCCTTTACAATACAAGTCTCATACTTGTGTTTACAAGTCACATATTTTTATAGTAGGACTGTTGTATTGCCTTGCCCACAAAGTATTAAGTAAAAATTCTAGTTAGTAAATAGTAAACATTATAAGATGTAATTATATATAAGATAAAAAGAAAAATTCTAGTTTTAAGTTAATTTGCGAAACAATTCGCGCACCAATGTTAAGGTAAAAATATAAACTTTAATAAAACACTAACATTTAAAATAAAAGATATGAAAATAGTCAATAAAGCATGGATTTATACACAGATTGATTTACAATTTACTTGTATGTAGTATTATTCATATAAATATATAAATATACTTCAAAAAACTGAGTTTAGGCTGAGAGATGGGACGAAGCCTTGCTGAGGTTATACCGCCCCCGCCGTTGTCTTGCCAGGCAATGCGGGACACCGCTGCCATTACGCGCTTGGTACACCTCCAATGCCCCTCAAGTAATAATATACCGAATCTACCGATCATAACACATTTTCAAACATCCAACCCAACTGATAACAGTCTCCAATTCAGCGTTGGACAAGACTCAAGAGAAATAGATTGGCGTCAGGCAGATTGCTTGCTACATTGCGCAATTAAAAGACAATAAATCGTGCCCACAAAATAATACAATTCTAAATTCAATGACCTGTGTCCCTGTAGAACTCTCGACTGAACAAAAAATATGAAAAAAAAAAAAAAAAAAAAGATTAGCGAACTACACTGGTGTCTAAAAGGTACCCTTTACAGTGCAGAACCAGAGATAATATTGATAGGATCAAATGACAGTTCAAATTAAAATCTTTTATATATTGTACTCCAACTACAGAAAGGGCAAAACATTCAAATGAAGAAGAAAAAGTTTCCAAGCACCTCCCCTTGACAAAATAGAATATAATTCTGAAAACATATGCCAACAAACTTGAGATTCAATGCTACAAAGTGAGACAACTTAGCATTTGCAAGTTACAATAATAATCCTAAGAATTTTTCCTTGGACGGCATTTCTATCTTGCATAAGGATGATATCGCCCACTCCCAGCACCGCCATAGCCCCCTCTGCTCCCATAGAAGGAGCCACTACCACCTCCATATCCACTGCCAAGGCTGCCATCATAGCTACTCCCATAGCCACCAGCAGCACCACTGCCACCACCACCATATCCCCCATAAGTATCACCTGGTCCACCATAACCACCTCCTAGATCATAACCTCTGCTAAAGCCTCCTCCATAACGACCTGAGTATCCAAGGTAGGAATCTTCCCTGTAAGACGCCATTCCACCACCAACACCATATCCTCCATAACCACCAAATTCACCTCCGCCGTACCCACCATAAGCACTCCCCCTGCCACCATAAGGCCCACCAGACCTATAACCACCACCACCACCACCACCACCGCCACCACCACTAAAGCTACCTTCTCCAAATCCACCGTATCCATCCCTGAACCCACCACCAAATGTGGACCTTGAATCATTATAACGCCTGGATGGTACAGGTGGTGGGTTTGGCTTCTTTGGCTCTGCCTTCTTGATCTCCACCTATAAGAAAGAAACATGAACTTAAATTCTAATGCTTCACCATCTATTAAGATTGATTTTAGAAGAAGGGCAGCATAACATTCATAAAATACAAGAATTTTAATTACTAAGCCGGTTAGAAGACATGTAAATTCAGTGGGTGACCTGAGCTCCCGCCATTTCCAATCTGTTACCCCTGGACAATAGATCGTCAACAGCTTGCTCCGTGTCAAAGGTAATAAATCCAAATCCACGAGAACGACTAGTGGAATGGTCCCGCATGATTTGGTGTTCCTTGACCTCTCCATACTGTGTAAAGAAGTCCCTGAACTCATCTGCCCATGTATAACAAACATATACCCCATTTAGAATTGCTATGCAACCAGCGCTCATTGTTGCAGAATACAAATAACATCACCTTCATTCATGGTTGTAGGGATGCCCCCAACAAAAATCTTCTTAGTCTTGAAATCCTTAGAGCTAATGGCACCCTTTGGAATAGTACGCTTAATTTCCACCTATGTATGGCGCCAAAACCACATCAAACACCAGTAAATCAAGTCAACAACTTCAGCAATAACAACTTAATTCTAGAAATAAAAAACCTATAACCTAGCTCAATGTTGGCCCCCAACACAAACCCTACTTGTTTCCCATTAATAATATGAGTGTCGTCAATGACTTTATCAACCACAGAGGGGTCTGCATAAGTCACAAACCCGAATCCACGGGGTTGCCCTGTCTTACGATCCTTCATAATCACGGAATCAATAATATCACCGTATCTACCAAAATGCTTGACAAATTGCGCTGCATTGGACAATTACACAAGGGCAGAAAAAATTAAACTCATACATGTCCAAACTAAAATCAGCAAATATTAAGGGATCGGCGCATTGTAAAGAACTAACCATCAGTTGTCTCTCGCGCTAAACCCCCTATAAATATTTTTCTGCAAGATGACGCGCAAAGTACGAAAAATCATAGATCAACACAAATTCGGAGCAGTAAATAAAATATTTCGCAGTTCTTTGATCAAATTTGAAAATTTTCATCTTTTTAGTTTGAATTCACTTAATTCCAATTATTTTCTTCAATTATTCCAAGAAATAACTGAAAATCAGATAAACGAATCGCAAGGATTTGCCTAGTTCTATTTTCTTACATTTTCTTAGCGGCCAAACAGAGCCAAAATCTCTTCAAAATGAAAATAAAAAACGTATTGAGAGAGAGAGAGAGATACCCAGCGCTGGCACCGTCGCCGGTGTGAGGTTGAGACTTATCGTCCTCTTCTCTGAGGTCAGAGTACTTTACGTCACCGGTTTCTCTGTCAGGGACGGCTTCAATGGCGTGCGAGTCCATAGGGCACCGAACTTGACGGGTGTAGCACTTCTCAAAGAAGAAAGAAGAACAAGAAGAAGAAGAAGAAGAAGATGAGGACGATGAACTGATGAGCCCTAGATGTTTGTTTTTGGACCGAAATCCCCTCAAATCCTTTTTTAAGCCATTCGGGCGGTGTGATTGGTTGCAAAGAGAAGGGTTATTGTGGTCTTCGGACCATTGAAGTGGCTCCTTCTCAACTTCTCCTTCTGGGCCGAGGCCAGCCTTCTGATAATAGGTTTTGGACTAAAATGGGCTGATGCTGCCATTTTTTTTATGACAGAGAAAATCAATGGGCTTAGATACCCAACAAAAATAAAATAAATGATAGAAGAAATTTTGCAAGTCCGTTTAGAAGACGTGTTTTGACACTTCAAGAGTGCTATTTTATTAAGAAATTTTTTTTAAAGATGTTCTACTGCTGTAAAAAATTTTATAAAAGTAAATTTATAAACTGACGTGAATTTCACTTTATAAATTATATTTATATTTATTTTATAATAAAATTAACTTTACAATCAAACATACCACATTAAACAACATCACTTTTATCATTTATTATCCATCTCTCTAGCTCAAGATTTTAAGCTTAAAAATCTGATGTCACTTGTCAGTCCACGTAGTTAGCAAATAAATTATTTTCAGAGGTAAAATACAACAAACAATAAGGTCTTCCTGAAAAGGAAGGGGTTGACGATTGATCCATTTGATGGGAATGAAGAATCACCAACCAAGGATTTTGAATGATACAACATCAGCTTCAACTTAGAGGAAGAACTACATCCATCCTTTCATAAATCACAGGTGAAAAAATGTAGATCAATGGATAACGAAACAAAAGTTTGAACATGAATATCACACAAATCTTCCATCCACGGGGGAGAGAGAGAGGGAGACAAGCTACAAATCTATCATGTATTATGGCATGCTGCAGATTAAACCTCCTTCTGTCTCCCCAGTAGTATGAAGTTTTCACCTATTGTTCCTCTCACGTATTCAAACCAGAAGGGCGGCTACACGCCATTGAAAAAAAAAAACGTAATATGTAGTTGTCTTGCTCAAGAGCTTTGCTGGAGACTGGAGTCCTATCTGCAATGGCTGTGAAACCAGCACCATGTTATCATTTCTCTGCTCTAAACTTGTCTTTCATCAGTATAATCCAGAACTGGTGGCTCATTGACAACTTCCTTTGCCACTTGTACTCTCGGAGATCTATGTTTTTAGTTCCTGGGGTTCATGACTTCTAAATTTCAACTATATGATCAATGTTCTTTGCCAAATTGATGCAGGTAATTGTCCACACAATATATGCAAGGACTGGCACAAGTGGAACTCCTACACATGGTAGTGCTGCGATTTTGCAGCATGCTAAGCCTGTCTATCCACCATTCTCTTCCATGCGAAAAAAGAAAAACTGATCTAGAATCAAGTCAAAGCAGCTCTTTGAGCTTTAAACAACTGCGCATACAAGCCGTTCTTCAGGAGCAGCTCTGTGTGGTCACCCATCTGCAGATAAACAAATCAAGAATACATTTATCATCGGAGGGTATTCATATGCATTCAAATGTTATCAGAAAATCTGCTTTGCATGCCAATCTTTTTCGTAGTGGACATCTTAGTGAAAGATGGTGGCCCTCCATATATTTAAGAAGATTACCAGTGGCAAGGCACAGGCAAACACGCTACAAAATTTAAGTTAGGAAAGCAGTGGCCTTGATCTGACCATGGCTTTGGTCCAGTCTGCCATTGACCCATGAACAAAATCTTCCCCTAAATAAAGGACAGTGACTTGGGAAAATCAATGGGCTTTAGTACCTTGCCTTAGATTGGTACAACAAAAAATACAGTTAGCCAAGCACTCTCTAAATAAAACACCCCCCACTGGGGTTCTTTCACCCCAAGGGAAAATCGAAATGTTATAACCACAACGCTTCTGAAATCTGATTTTAGAAATATATCACACATCTTCCACTATTATCTACAGTAGAAAATGAAAATTATATGGTATTCAAGAAAAATATCTAACCTCAATGACTCGACCATTGTCCAGTACTATGATTCTATCAGCAGCTTTGATGGTAGAGAGCCTGTAAAAGGTTGATCACCATGATGCACAGAATCTCAAAAGTAAATTAGCAGGGAAAAAAAGGAGAACAGAAAAATCACCTATGTGCTATTACAATGACAGTTCTGTTTGCTTTGATGTCATTTCTAAATGAATGAAGAACCCCCTAAGAAATAACAATGTCAGAAACGGTGAGCATTTTTTTTTAATAAGTAGAACAAATTTTTACCAAAACAAGTAATTAGGCATAGCCCAAGTATACAGCAGAGAACACCTAGTTAGCTTGTATATATCATTTTGCTTTTTGTTATTCCTGTAGAATAGAAAGTATTGGGATATTGAAACTTGAAACTACTTGCCTTAACATAATGTTCACTTTCTGAATCTAGTGCACTGGTGGCTTCATCAAGGATCAGAATAGCAGGGTCTCTAAGAATGGCCCTAGCAATAGCTATCCGCTGCTTCTGTCCCCCACTGAGCAAATTATCATCAACAATGGTATCATAACCAGCAGGAAGAGATGAGATGAATTCATGAGCATAGGCCTGCTTCGCAGCCCATTCTATATCTTCCTGTTCAACATGTCTAGAGCAACCGTATCTGATGTTTGACTTGATGTCCATATGAAAGAGGTGAGGTTCCTGTCTCAAATAAAGATTTCGATTATAATTTATAAGCCATCACAGAATGCCTTTTAGTTTATGTAGTCTAACCTGTCCAACAAATCCAATTTTTTGTCTCAGCCACCTGATATCCAACTCTCTAAGGGGGAGACCGTCAATATAGATCTGCAATTCAGAGGCACCTTTTTTTACAAAAGATTGACTTATTTAATACACTGTTATCATGTTCTATCATCTAGCTACACCATATAAATAAAATAATACTTTTTATGTACGTTTACCATCACACTTGCATTCCTGTTTCCATTCCAAAAAGTTCAGCCATATTTCACAGTCCAAAAGGTTCTCAAAAGTATAACAATAGAAAATGGAGTATTATTAATAAGGATAAGTTTATTACATGAAGTGTATTGCCTTCGACTACCGTCCAAGACCAAAGAAAAATAAACAAGCAAACAAAATGTCTTAAAATGCCATAAATCAATGAGTAATAGATCATAACTCCTTAGTTTATTCCATAATCATAACTCCTTAGTTTATTCGATATACTTTAATTATATTTCAAGATGCTAACATGAGATGCCAGAGTGTTTGGAGCGTACCTGACCATTAATTGGCTCATAAAGACGGAGTAAAAGATTGACAATTGTGCTTTTTCCACTACCACTTAGGCCAACCTTGGAAATTTTCACAAGTACAGACAATCCTCAAATCTATGAACCAGCACATGGAGAGGACCAATATTATCAAAGAAAAGAGATTTCTTACAATTGCAACCACTTCGCTTGCTTGCACGGAGATGTTTATGTCTTCTAGAATGGGCACCTGTTCCAATATCCCTGATTAGCAAGCCCTTTTAGACTGCAAAGAACTCATTGGTCTATTACTTTTCCTTGATATATATTAACAGGTAAAAAGAAGACATTTCTGACACCAAAAGAAAGATAAAGCAAAAGCTGTTTAACCTAGGAAGACATACCATTGATCTTGAAGAATAGTGAAAAGATACATTTACAAATTGAATATTTCCCATCACCCTCTGCAACTTCACGCCTGTAGATAGTGGGATGCGCAATTACTGATTAATATATTTAACCAAAATAATAATATGTAGGCCTGAAAATATTTAGAGGCACAAAAAATTATGGGTTTCTTAGTGAGATTCCCGTAGGTGAAAACAAAAACAGGACATAAACTGAACCAAAAGCGAATTATCATGTTAGAACTAGAAATGCTGATACTGACAATCACACAATTTTAGCACATTCTTAATTGAGGAGCACCATGATTCAGTTTCTCTGTTCATTGCGTCTTTTAATAAGGCAAGCATTGCTTAAATGCAAAGACTGTTGCATTCTTAACAAAAATTATAATGCCATATTTGTCAAACCAATTTCAAGAAATCTCATTTTTAGCATAATGATAAGGGTAAAAAAATGTAATAAATCTAGACATCTTGGCTGTTACAGCATGTCATACAAGGAATATAAACAACATAAATTATGATTAAGATGCTATCAAAAGAAAATTTACAGTTCCACATGTACATAGAATACTTGCCTTTCGATGAAAATTGGTCACTAGGCAAGAGATCTATTAACTGGAAGACCTTTTCACTAGCTCCGACAGACTGTAGTAATGATGAGAAACTATCTGTGAACCTCCAAGTTGCATAAATTAACCATTCACAGTACAGTATATACTTAGTAAGTTGTTCAGCTGGCACATAACCACTCAAAATAGACATTCCTCCCAACAGTAGCGCAATAACCTGAGAAACACAATTATCAAACAAAGTGGAAGTTAAGCTACAATTTTTTTTTCTCTTTTTCTGATAAGTTAGAATTTATTATAAGTGAAGAGGGGTGCAACTCAAGGATGCAAAGCATATAAAAATACCTTGATTAGGGGAGAGGAGAAAAACAGGAATGCATAAAATCTAAGAAAGTAGGTGAGCAGAACCTGTGTCGAGCGGTATAGGGTACTGAAACTCATATTCCACAATCCATAAGCCACACTTTCTCGAAAGTTGATAAAAACTAACTTGTCCAGACATTGCTTGTACCTAACGCCAAATAAGATGGATTGCTTAATCAACTTATGACGATGCATACAAAAAACATATGAGCATTTTGATGTCTGACTTTGTGGCTTACTTGTGGCAGTCTCTTTGGGACTGCTCCAAGAATGGATACTTGACAGGAAATTGATAGTAAGAATTATTACCTTCTAATTTCTTTCCTTTCAGTTCCATAAGCCCGGACTGATCTCACTAAAGAGAGTGTTGTTTGTGCAACCTAAATTCAAAAGGGAAAAGTAGATAAGCATAGTAAAAAACTATTGAAAACTATCACATTTTCAGAAGTAATGTCAAACAGCCCATACTTCGTTGGCATCAGCAGTGAACTCTTGGGTTAATTTTGCAGCTCTCTTTTGGTACCTGTAACCAGAGAATGTATTATCAATGTCTTCAAACAATTGAGACACTAGTGAAGACACCCTCATAAGCAGAAAATGAAAATCTCAGTGCACTAGGAAGCAGTAAACATTTGGACTTATGCAAATATACGTCTGTATCAAGGCAACAATTTAGTGACAGTAACCCTATAGCTGTTGATCAAGAGAATATACTCCTTATGACAAGATGTTTACGTGAGAATTTGGACACAGTTTTTCACATCTAGTTATTTATGCCCTTCTCTATTTTTTAGGACTACTGTCTAAATCTAAAGGAACCAGTAGATTAAATGAGAAATTATGGACTTTTAATTTAATAATGAACGAGCAGATCCATCAGAAATCTTCACAGCAGCAAATTTTCTAGATCGAAGAAACTTAATTCAAAAGAAGGTTTCAGATAACGGGTTTATTTTGAACCAAATAAAAAAAAATACCTTAGAAAAAAATAATAAATGATAATGACTTAATGTGTGTAACCTGACACCTTAGGAAACTTAATGCAGATAGTATTAATACAAAGGAGCTAACACTTCAACATCTTTTTTTTTATATGGGTGTCAACTCTTCAACTTCTAGATGAAGAAAGAGAATTTTATCAAATTATTGGCAGAACTGAATGCAAGGCTTATAAAAAAATATATCATTCTTAATCTATAGTTGATGATTTGTTCAAACCAACAAAAGCTCTTGCAGTAAGCAAAAAGTAGGGAGAGCAACCTGATAGAAACAATAAACTACATTTGAATAAAAACAAGTTGAATACACAGAAAGAATCAATACGTCACTCTTAAGTAACAGACTTCTGTGGATTCACAAAATCAAGTTTTAAAGACTAATGTGATGAGCCTACGAAGTTAAGAGTAGGTAAGATGCATACTGTCCATAAAACAGAAAGATCGTTAATAGAACAGAGCATATCACCAAAGTTGATAATGCGAGAGGCCAAGATAAATTCAGCAGATTGATCAATGCACCTGTACCCTAAAAATAAAACTTCAACTGTAAATTTGATTCTGACCTAAAGGCAAGTTCAAGGAAATGAAAAAGTATTTGACAAGCACCACAACCTGAACAGTATTGCGTAATATTAGATGAACATCATTCCCTATAACACGAGACAGTTGTTGACAATCTGCCCCGAGCCTGCTAGTCAAATCACCAACTGCTTCTCTGTCGAAAAAGGATATATCCTACATAGTGTATTCTATTGAATGAGAAAAAAAGAAAAAAAAAAAAAAGAGTTCTGCCAACATAGAGATGGCTCAAGAGATGCTCAGGGCACCTATTATGTTACATTTTCTATATAAAAGACAAACCTGAAAAAGTATAACTGAATAGAAAGTTTCCCTGAGACGCTTAACCTGCAATGTGACATATGGAGCACCAAGTGAGGTTTTATTCTCTGTGCCTAAAAGGGATAAAGAGTATAATTGAAGCAAAAAGGGTTAAGAGAAGACAATACTTCGCAGAAATGACATCTATAAAACAAGAAAGTCCCCATATTACTTAGAATTCATGAAGGCGGCAATAATTGCTGACATATGACAAATAACGGGTAGTTTCAAAAAAACTGACAAAAAACTTTCACTGACAAAAAAGAAATGGTCATCTCTCACCAGCCAACTGTTACAAAAACTGACAAGAGAAATGGACAGCATGCATCAAAAGCCAGCAGAAATAAAACAGTGGATGTAAACATTCTTTGAGAAAGAAGTAAGATCGGTAGACTCACCAAGATCATATTTGCAACTCCAAAACAGCCACTTCGCAGACCACTGAAATACAAACGAGATATAGTAACCAACCAAAAACCACAAAACAATAAGTTTTATAAAATAGCTCAAATTACAACTTCCTAACTTTTTATATAAGATTTTTAATATAAACACAATTCAAAAAATATTAAAACTGTATAGAGGCTCAATTGTAGAAAAATGAATTCATGCTTGCCATGAGCTTTAATCACTTTACCAAACTATTTCTCAATACTATGGTTCAATGACTTATTGCAACTCTAAAGCAGCTTAACCGGTCATGGTGCCTTTAAATTTTTCCTCATCACAATAACAAGTACATGCTAAACCATGCAAATTCATCAGTAAAAGAAAAGTAGCAGGTGTCAAACAGTTTGCACTTTTGAGATATTCTCCATGGGAGCCTTTTTCATTTTTTTTTCTCTAACTATCAGTACGTGAAAATTCAGAAATCATGCAGAAAGTCACTAACAACCGAATTAAATTGTATGCTATCTATTCTTTATGCTAGCAGAAATTTGAATATACATGAACTAACCTGCATATCCCCGATGTAAAACACAATATAACCAAGAATTGTGAGTTCCTAGAGAACAGCATGGTCTCACCGCTCTGTGCAGAAAAGATTGACGCTGCCAATACACTTGGTATTGATATTTCTGAAAGCTGCAGCAGAATGAGAAATGTTGGAAAGGGATGCAGAAGTACATGGAAAAAGATTAAATATAATAAACATATAAAGAAAGATATGCATTATTTGGAAAAAAATAAAAGGGGAGGGGGAAGTGATTAAAATACAGACAAATAACTCATCATAGTAGGATATAATCCACAGAAAATCGGTGAATAATGAAGTTAATCGATCCCCTAATGGTACTTCGCTCATACATTTGCAATACAAAAGATACATTTGAGCTACATCTTGACGTGACACCGTTATATCTCCCCTAAAATTTAAAGTCAATTCTCTCTATCACTAAGAGCAATTGTGCTCACGAAACAACGCAAAACAGACATCTGCCAAGTTCAACATCGGATGTGCACTAAATCAATCTTTGCTCTAAGAGAAGAACGGGGCAGCGCCTCCTGGTGATAGTAATAGTATATCATCCAGACCCAACTTGCACTTGCACTTATGCCTCAGCACCAAGATTCCGCGCCTTATCTTTTATTTGGTTTTAATGATTAGAAACATGGTTTAATGTTAGTTGAGTCTACTTTAAATCTTTTACTAATTAAAAAAACAATCATACATCGGATGATTGTGCAATTCAAGCTCATGAACAGATAGAGTAGTCAGTTAATAATAAGCACACGCACCGCAGCGACAACCAGGGAACCAACTGCAACAAAAACAACCCATCTATCTTCAGCTATCAATTCCCACATGCGACGGAGAGCGAGGATAACCGTGATTGGCTTCGCAGCTGTGATTGGCTTCGCAGCTGTGATTTCCACATTGTTGCTTTCCCGTAGATTCCACCAACTACCACCGGGAAAAACCGACCGAACAAGACCGATCCAACTTTCAGGAACCTTCTCATTGTCTTTGCCATTCTTCGGGTCTGCGAATACTGAGTTTCGGATTTCAAAGCGTCGGCGTTTCGGTTCGCTGCCGTGGGATGCGAAGGGAAATGCGGATTGGGGTTTAGTTGAGGTTTTTGGAATGGAAATTGGGAAATGCATTCTACGTGGGAAATTAGACCGAGAGAGAAGAGGTGGGGGTGGGAAATGGCCATAGAGATGCAAATTAGAGAAGTGCATTGAGCCTTTTCGCAGAGAGACAATTTTGTGCGAGCCCGAAATATACCCGTAGGAAAATGTTTTAGCTACGAAAGGAAGCTTATAAATTGATATGATAAGAGTCTGTTTGGGTTCCATTTCGAGGTTAAAAAGTATTTTTTAAGTACTTAAGTATTTTTTTTTTTTTAAATTGATGTATTTGATAATTTTATTAAAAATGTTTTAAATAATTAAAAATAATTAAAAAATAATTTTTTTAAAAATACTGAATTAAAGCACATATCAAAAGATTTTTGTAGATAACTATATATTTTAAAAAATTATTGTAATTAATTCTAAAAGGTGTTTTAGATATATAGATTTCAAACAATAAATATCTTTTTAATAATAAAGTTTATTATATTAAATTTTAAGTTAAAAATAATATTTTTTATTACAATTTTAAATATATGTTTATATTATAAAATTATTTTTATTTTTAAATTAGAGATTAGGGCTAGAGAGTAGTCTAGTCTCATTCCTTTGGGTTGTAAATCATACTTCAAAGCCCATTTGGCAGGGCTTTTTGCCTGCACTAATGTTCTTGGGGTTGGATTCACGCCAGTTTGGTCAAAAAGCTCAATCCAATATAGATTTCTAGAAAGGATCTTGCACCACTGCACTAGTACTTTTAATATTGGACACGTAGTATAACTTATATGGCTTTAACGCCATTACGGAATATAGATTGGATCTCCCCACCCATGTAAAGAGTAAGGAATGGCTGGCTGGGTCCAGCCGGGCTGTCCCGGCCCAGTTGTATCGTTTTCAGTGTCTAAAACAATTCAACGACAGTTACATTATTTTTTAATAAAAAATACATTAAAATATAATAAAAAATATAAAAAAATAAATGATAAAATAAATATAAAAAAAAACACAATAAAAAATATAATAAAAAAATATAATAAAAAACACAATAAAAAAATAAAAACATAATAAAAAACACAATAAAAATAAAATAGAGATAAATTTTAAGGAGTATTCAGCTTGACTGCAGCCCGCCGCCTCCGGTGGGCTGTGGGCGGTGGGCGGTGGGTGACACCGCCCACTCCATCGGGACCAGCGGGTTCTAGTGAGCTTACCCCTTTCGGGTTTAAGCGTCCGTAGAACACACAGGAGGTCGCCAAAGCTCACCTACCGGACCCATTTTGGGTTTAAGCCTTTGTGGGGCACATCGGAGCTCGCCGTTGAAGAGATAAACTCGCCGGAGCTCGTCTATCCCAATGGGATGGGCGGTGAACAACCACCAACCGGAGACGGCGGGTTGCTTTTTGCATGAGGATCGGTCGGTCAGCAGGAAAACTCAAAGAAAAAACAGATACTTTATATCATCTGAAGATTTGATTGTTCTGGGATAAGGCGTATAGAGCAATGCTGTTTTAGTTCTTCGCCCACCCAAAGATTACGTACGTTGTTGTGGTGCTTTGAAGGGCATCTCTGAAATGGTCAGCATCAGTGGATTCATCGTGTTGATGATTGGTATTTGGTGCAACCAACAACCAAGTAAAAGGGCTCGAGGCTTTTCTAGTGACCTAGCGCATCATTAACATACACAAGGATCAGTAGAAGACAAACGAAAATCAAGGCGCACAAAAGAAGCCAAAGGAAAACGACATGAAGGGTGGAAAAAATCTTTCTTGTGGGAATCAGTAGCTTTCTGTTTAGTTAATCTAAGATTACAATTTACAGCGGGGAGCTGCTACGTACAAAAGGTATTGCGGATGAGGAATGATATACATACATCATTTTCTACAACATTTTTCACAATACAAATAATAAAGTGAGAGTATTCTTGTAAATTATTTTATAAAACTAATATCATTTTACTAAAATACCCTCACATTATCACTTGTGTTATAAAAAATATTATAGAAAATTATGTGTATTTATCATTTTTCATTGCGGATTTATTGTGTACCCATGATTGATGTTTTCAATATTTATCAAATGTTATATTTAAAAAAGGAAAATCCTGGGTTCGCGGCCGAACCCTTTTCCATTGTAATATTCGCCGTCTCCTAGGACCCATTTCGAGTTTAAGGTCGTCGAGGGCATACCGGAAGTCGTAGGGGTAGAGTCGCTGGCTCCTTCCGGTCTTAATAGGATGGGCGGTGTCGCCTACTGCTGCTGGGAACGACAGGGACTGGGTGAGACCGAATCTCTATTAAAAATTTATCTTCATTTTATTTTTTACTGTATTTTTTATTTTATTTTTTAATATTTTTTATTATATTTTTATAAAAATTATAAAAATTTAAGAGGTGGATTACAAAAATGCTGGATCACCTTTAAAAAAATATATATATATATTGGCTGCAGCCTTTTCATATAAATAATTTACAGTAAAATCACGATTCATATAAAAAATAATTTCAAAAAAAAATATTGGGAGCATCCAATACTCATAGCACATATGTGAGTGTATGCTATGAGTGTTGGATACTTCCTAGCATTACTCTAATTTCAATATTTATATGAAAGACTACAGCCAAGTACGCCTCTTTAAAATAAAAATAAAAATAAAAATAAAAAAGGCAAAAATCTCTCACAAAAGGCAGAAATCTTGCACGCGAGTTCTCCATCTTCATCTGCAGGCAAAAATCTCTCGACGGAGGACATTAGAAAACAAATTCAGAAGAAGAAGCGCAAGATTTCATCTCAAAATCCTAATTTCCCCGAAACCAAACTCAAAATCGAAGATATACATCTCACAAATGAACAAGATCTACGATTTGTATTATTGTTGTGATCCTAGAACCAAATTTTTCTCTCATTATTTCGATGCATTTAAGGCTCTCTCTGCAATATTGTTCATGAGAACAAGTAATTACGAATCTACTCCTTTGTTAATCTTCGAGTTTTCTTCCTTTTATTTCTTTTTCTTCCGTTCATCTGTTTTGGGCGGTGTAAAAACAAAAAAATTCATTTTCTCTCTCTCTCTAATTTACTCTCTATCTCTCTCTGGAAAATGGACGCAGAAAAATCTAGAAAATGGATGACGACGAAGGAGAAAGGGAAGGGGAAATTTTCAAACGAAATTGGTCAATTAATTCGAAGGTATAAGAACATAAAAAGAAATAATGTGATGAATAAAATCTTAAGGAAATTCCAGATTTTTAACCCATTGAGAAAGAAGGCAACAATGCCGCAGACTCCCAAGCTTTCACTTTTTCATATATGGAACTTCGTCTTATAAGCAAATGAGTTTTTAGTTCACAACATATACGATAATGGAGGAGTAAATGGGAGGAAGAAGAAGGGGTAATCTTATTTCTTGCACGAGAGTTGAAATCCATCTGGTCCACGCTGACTTCTTGACTGCCACGTCGGATGGAAATGCACTTGTTGCGTCAATGTGGCCTGCAATAAGAATTTTCTTTTACAACGTGTTATTCCTTCAAGAAGCCGGCTGCTGTCAATATTCTTTCATTTGTATTTTGTTCGTGCGGTCGAATGACGTATGTTTATAGGAAAATTAACGATCCCACCTGCCTTTCAAGCGCGTCGTCATTAAATATCACCAATCCAGCAGGCCGCAATTTATATAAACTTTCAAAATGATAGAAAAATTACAAAAATATAGAGATAAAAAAAAATATATATATATATATATATAAACAGATATATATATATATAAGTAATATTACTTACAATTTTATTTGAAAGTGGCTCATGTAAATTTAGAAAATTTTATTTGTAAAAACTTTTTAAAATTGTAATAATATTTCTTTAAAATTAGAATAATTTTCATTTAATAAAATATATACTACAAACAGAATTTATATATATATATATAGAAAAATAAGGCCGCATTTATATGATAGAAAAATAACAAAATAAAATATATATAAATACGTTGGCTAATAAATATTAGATTTTCATTTAAAAAATAAAAAATAGAAAGTGAACTACAAATACATTTAAAAAAAAAAAATTAGAAAGTGAACTACAAATACTCCGAGGCTCGAGCAGCGTTATAAGCAAACCGGCTCATGTCAACTCCTCCCTCTTCTCTCTCCCACCCACCTAACTTAACTTCAAGTTCCAATATTCTCTCTCTCTCTCTCTCTCTCTTCTCTGTCCAACTGAATCAAATAGGAAACTCCAAGAATGTGGTAGTGTGTTCTCCGTTTCGAGCAAAGAACAGCAAAGAAAGAGAAAGAACAGCAACGAGAAACCAGTGAAGAGAGAGGCATGTAGAGATGGACGACATACTTTGCGACGAGCTTCTTGAAGAAATCTTTAAGAGACTTCCGTCATCACCCTCTTCATCACTTTCTGTCTCTTTGGTCTCCAAGCGGTGGCTTCGTCTCTATCGCACATCCAAGACCTCCCTCTCTCTCCGCCTTACCCCTCACAATTCCACTATCCCTTCAATTTCCTCCCTACTCTCCCACTACCCATCTCTTGTCTCCCTCTCTCTTTTCGTCCCCTCTGAACCCTCAACCCCAGCCTCCACTTTTTCCGATCATCTCCTCCTTATTGTCTCTACACATTGTTCCAAGCTTCAAAATTTAAGGTTCTTGGCCGGTTGGGTCTCTCTTTCCTCTCTGAATTCGCTCACTTCGACCTGTACCCACCTAACCTCTCTCTGTATCAATCTCTATAGGCCCGTCCTTTTCAATTGGGTTGTGAATTTTCCTGCTTTAAAGGATTTATCAGCTTTTGTATGTCCTGGGGAAGGCCTTGAACAAGAAACTCAGTTTTCTTGGGAACATGGAATGTGGCAAAATGAGGATTTTGATGCAGAATTGGGGTTGGAGAGTCTTCATTTGTCTGGAATTCGTGCAGATGATTGGGGCCTGAGATGGCTATGGAGGAGCTGCAAAAGGCTGAAGAAATTGCAACTACGGAACTGTGAGAGTATTGGTGATGGAGGTTCTTTATCATCCTTTGTTAGGTGTTTGCAGGGTCTTCAAGAGGTGGAGCTCAGGACTTGTAGGAGTATAGTTGATGGGGTGCTGTTAAAATTGGCTGATAGTTGTAATTCTCTAAATTCTCTATTGGTTTATGATGGTGGTAGCAGAGAGGGTCTGCTCAGGTTCATTAGCCAGAGCAGGTGCAATTTGCAAAAACTAGATCTCCGACTACCACTTGACCTTAATAACGATCACCTCTCGGCTGTTGCTCTGAATTTCCGGTGTCTTTCAAGTATAAGGCTTCAAAGTTGTTGTCTTGTCACTGGTGAAGGCCTTAAGGCTCTTGGGATTGCCCTGAGTTCTAGGCTTAAAGAATTGGCATTGATAAACTGTGATGTTGTGGAACGAGAACCGGGATTGCTTGTTACACTGGGGCAGAATTTGAGGCAATTGAGGAAATTGGACTTATCTTATAATGAAACTTTACTTGATAAGGAGTTTGTGTCGATGTTAGTTTCGTGCAATGATATTATTGAGTTGAAGTTGAGAGGGTGTAAAGGGCTTACCAATGCAAGCATGATCTCTATGTTTAGGAGTTGCAAGCGCTTGAAGAATGTTGATATTATGCATTGTTGTGGAATTGGGGCCGAGGGAGTGGAGCTGTTTGTTCTAAATTCTCCGCAGTTGAGACAGATACACGTTGAGGAAAGCAAGATTTCCGAGGTTGTAAGAAAATGGGCATCAAATAAGTTTATTGAGTTGATTGTTTAATTGAAGTTAAAAGAAGTTTCGGCTGAGACAGGTACATATTACCCCACTTGTAGTAAGCAAGTTTGTAAATTTCTGTTGCTTATTGTATGGAACACAAGGAACGACTTTTGACTCAGTGAGTAATTATGAATTCAATTGTGTATCCTGATTTAACTTAATTTGAACTTCTGAAATATGTTGGTTTGGTTCGTGTTTGGCATGTTAGCACTGTGAGGGCTATATGTTCCTTGCACTGATTGTGAAAGCTTCTGTTTCCTTCAAAAATTATAAAAAGAAAAAAAAAATTAAGTAAAAATTCCATGGAGCTTTATTCCAAGCATTTTGTGCGTCTATGCTTGCAGTACAAAGCAACATGTTCAATTATGTGGATGATTTAAGGCTATTCTTTTACGAATCAAATGGTATTTTTGTTCCAATTTTGGCCTCTTCTTCTCCCTCTGAATTAAACTTTTTCTTGCTATAATGGTTCAGTTTATCCTATTAGTAGCAATGATACAATTCGTCTCCTAGATGTAGAAATAGAAGAAGGCAGAACCCCTTCTCCATCGAAAGAAATGATATTCTCGAGGATATAACTCATAAAAGAAAGAATTAACCAAATTTGCCCGATGTAGAGTCATTCAAGAAAGCTGCATAAGTTCCATTGGTATATGAGCCAGACTTTCCCTCTGGAGGTGATTACAACATGCATCAGGATGCACTTTTGTTAAATACACCAAAAATATGTCGATAGGTTATGCTAATTTGACAAGTTGGTAAACCTAGAATATTTTGGGCAAAACATCACATATTTTGGTGGGTTTCTAGATATCCAGTAGAAAAAGAAAAACAGGAAACTTTATGGACATGGCTGCTTGGAATTGCCTTGTAAGGAGAAAAGAAATCAACAAATAAGTATAAAGTAACAATCTAGTACTTGCATGGGGTTTAAGGCAGAACACATTGCTGCTAAGAACAGAATTCTAGCTAGCAGTTATAATAGCTATGAAGAGGGTGATAGATAATTGGACTCAAGAACGATTACATGGTTTTTTTTTTATACTTGTAGACTAAGATGAATTTCTAGACGCAGATATTTAATGAAGAACTTCGCTATCAAGTTTCAGATGGCTTGCTTGAGTTTAACAAATATCTTGTAGAGCATATTATGCATATTTCACTTTTACATGGGAATTGTTGTGACTCTTGAGTACACTCTCTCTAACGTTTTACTCGACCATGCATAAAGTAGGAAGATATCTGCAAGTAAAGAAAGATGCGTCTTTGAATACAAATAATATGAAACTACAATAATGTTTATGGAAGTTCATTAGGTCATATAAAAGATATTTCACAAGTAGAAGCATTCGATTTCTGTTTTAACCCCCCCCATCCATCTAGATTGAAGACCAGGTAGTTATTTTGAATTTCTTGGGGAAATGAAAATTGGAAACCCTTGAAGAAGAGGATTTGATCTCCCAGATTCACAACTTCCTTAGGTTACCAGTTAACCTTCTCATTTTTCACCCTTTCTTTTGAATATTATTATGCATGTAAAGAACCATAGGCGCGTCTTCCTTGCCTTTTCGTGTTGCCACAACTGTTTGTGAAATTTGAGATCACTTTACATAGTCTTGTTGTCCCCCCATATCCATGCTTTAGATTAGGCTTTGCTACTCTAAAAAATTCATCTTCGTTTCAAATCTCTATAAGAAAAAAAAAAAAAAGGATATTTATCTTATTTGAATTTGGAGACGAAATGAGTTGAGTTGAATTTATTCTTTAATATTATTATTATTTTGGGATTCGAAAAAATTGAGTTAGAAATTAAAAAAAACTGTATTGAGATTTGTATTATATATGAAAATATAAAAAAGTGTACTGATGAGTTTGAGATAGATTGAGACGAGCTCGACTCGTCTTTGAATACAAACGGATATATATCCTCCAAATGTTTTGAGGTCCTAGCTAGATGCAAGGCCGATATCCATGTAATGTGGATTTGTTCACTTTTACAAACATTCTCATATCATTATTATTATTTTTTTAAATTTTCATATAAAATAAAATAAATAATTTAATTTTAAAAAATAACTTTTTCAAATTTTAAAATAAAACTAATATTAAAAAAAATATAATAAAAATATTTTATTTAATTTTTAACTTTTATTTAATTTTATTTATTAAAACAAATCAGGCCTAAGTAGAAAGATTTTCACAATCATACGGTTTTGACTCTCTCGACTCTTTCCCAGTTTCTTTGAGTGGAACAGAAAATTTCTGTGAATCTCGGGATAATAGTGTGCTTCATGAAGTTGCCTGCAAATGTTAGTGCCTGCAACTTGCACGTATCGACCATAGTTTTAAGTTTCCCATCATAAACTGTCTTCCACTCTCCCTCTCATCTATTACCTCTGGCTTTCTTTTTGATCTCATGGTCACGGTTCATCCATTAGTTGTCAAGTGTCAACCAGAATTGTTGTTCTCTTTCTTTTGGAGAGCAATCCTACATACTACTTTCATCTTATTTTCATCTCGCGGCATTTTTCTTTCCTTTGGAGAATTTTTTTTTTTAATTTTTTTTCAAAAAAAAAATTCAAAAATCGAATAAAAAATGTGGTAGTTGGATTTTTCTTTCTTGGAGTGTAATTCTTACAGAGCCTATAACAAGGATATGTTTAACAACTAAGGTGGTGGTATTTTCCATCAGTTGCCTTGAAATGTCATTTTTATCTTTTTCTTTAATGTTGAAGTAACAAAAGAAAAAACGTCTCTTTTATATAGGGGTGCATCGTTCATACACTAGAAGGTGGGAGGTTCTCCTCTCCCATCAACTTTCATTATTTTAAGGTAGTTCCAACTTTCTTATGTGCTTGGATGTTGATTCATTTAGTCTGGTTTGTCTTCATGAAAACAAACTATCTCATTTCATCTCAAATTTATTATTATATTTTTTAAAATTTTTATTTAAAATAAAATTAATTAATTAATTTTTTCAAATCTCAAAATAATTTTTCAAATTTTAAAATAAAACTAATATTATAATAATTTTTATTTTTTATTTTATCTTATCTCATTTCTAAAATTAAAAGAAAGAGCCTAGAGAGAAAAACACCAAACTTGAAAACTTTTTCCGAACGACATCAAAAGCTACCACTGTGTAATATGGGCTTGGTAAAAGTTGCAAGCACCAATAAACTTTTTTTCCTAACTTCCTTAGCACACGAAGCCCAATTTCTCTACAAACACAGGGGCTTGGGCAGATTATCGAAGGCCATAAAGCTACGTCCAACGGAACCTTGTTACTAAAAAAAATATCTCCGGCCCAATATTGGCCCATTTCTTGGGTTCTTGAGCAGTGAACTCAACATGTCTGCCTTTTGAAAAATGGTAATATCTGAAAAAATAATGATTGAAAATTTGAAAGATCTGTGTGATGAAGGAATCCTAGAGGAGTCAAAAGAGGATCCTAATTTGACCTTACACCTTAGTGTGAACCATTTTAAAACCTTCCAATTATAATGCAAACGCGTAACGGAAAAGTTCAATCGAGTGTAACAAAAACCAAGGGTACTGGAAGGGACAGGAATGATGTATTTCGAGTCTCCTTTTAACCCATCACGTGGGGTACCCACATTCCAAATAATTTCAACGGCCAGGATTCAACCTCTAGAAGCAACTCCGCCCCCCCCAAGTTTTCAACACGTGTAAAAGAGAGAGAAAAAAATGCCGACACCGTTTTTGAGAGAGAGAGAGAAGCAAGTCACTACTCATCAGCCCGCTTTTCGCGGCCGTATCATCTTCTTTTTTTTTTTTTTTTTTTTTTTTTTTGGGGGGGGTGGCGCCAAATTGGAGAAACCTCAAAACTTCTTCGGTTAGGGGTTTAGTTTCCCGCCAAAAATCCCGGGCAGTTCATCGAAGCTTTGGGCTGGGGGACTTCAATTTCGGTGCAGGAGTCCAAAACCGCGTTAATCCAAAAATAAGTAATAAAATGGAATCTTTCTTTTATGGTCATCTTAGGATTCCTTTAGAGACCCAATGTGTAGTACACTTTGTCTTAAACCATTTCTTTCGTTCTTTCATGCATTGGATTCTCTTTCCCTTTGTTTAAGGCCTAAACATCTACTATTCTGCTCCCTATCTCCCTCCACCAATTAATATCCATAAACCCTCAATCACCTCTCTCTCTCTCTCTCTCTCTCTCTCTCTCTCTCTCTCTCTCTCTCTCTCTCTCACATATGTATCATTGTGCTCAGTAGTCAGTATTTCATTGACTTCCATATCTTTCTTTTAGTATTTTGGTCGTACCCAACGTGAGAAATTTATTGTATTTCCTCTAGGCTTCTAGCTATCTATCCAACTGCCGTGCCTCTTAAAATAAATTGATGAGTTATTATTATATTTATAAAAGAATTACATAAAAATAAATTTATAAATTAACATAATTTTATTTTATTTATTAGATCTACTTTATAATAAAAATAATTTTATAATTTAATAAACCATATCAAATTATATTATTTTGTGAAATTATTTTTATATAATTTTTTATAAATAAAATATTTTTCAAATAAATTAAATTGCTCCTCGGTTAGAAACAGAAGTGACTGCCAATTATCAACATGCCAATAATTTACACAATCCACCTGCTTCATTGAACAATGTTTTTGTATTGATTTTTATTAAACAATCAGAATTTCATTAAAAATATCATGATGTTTCTTAAAATGCATCGAACATAGGATCTGCTAATTAAGAGTAGTCACATGGACAGGCGCCAATAATAATCTTCTCTGTGCTAAACAATTTGATCAGGTAGAGATCAGCAAACTAATTAAGTGTGCCCTTGATTAAGAGTCAGAACCCTACTAGTCAGTAATCACATGCCTAGGCATCCAACAAAAACATATAATTATGAATCTATATACGAAATTATGAATGCAACCCTCAAAAACATCTTTTAATGCCTCGAGATGTCTTTCACTCTATTATTTTAACCATTTATAGTATTATTGTTCCTTTATCAAATTGTATCAAACGCGTTTCAAACTATTCGTACCAAGTTAAATTTTTTAATTATCGAATCGAGTTGAACTCAAACGATTCGAGTTTGAGTTAGAAGTGAATTGAGAGTTTATCGAGTTGAACCGAGCTCGAGACAATCAAAGACGAGCTTGAGCCGAATCAAATTATTTATCAATCTTTATTTTTATTTCTATTTTTTAACGAGTCACGCGAATTGAGTTGAACTGAGTCGATTACTTGAGTTGCTTACTCTTTATAAACATTTGTCTCAATAATTCTTTTATGAACTTAATATATTATTATTGTAAAGTAATAAAATATATTACCTTTACACAAAATAACAAAATTTATTACTTATACACAATATTAAAAATAATATATACAAAAAAAGAATATATATAAGAATATATGTAAAAACATATAGAAATATATAGAAATATTACTGTAATTTTGTTACGAGCCCAAAATAAGTCAAGTCGAATTTATACGAATTTTATTCACGAACTTAAATCGAGTTAATTCGAGATTATACGAGTTTAACTCGTTTAATATTTGAATTAATATTAGTAGTCATGAATAATTCATTTATTAAATGAAGCGAGTTTCAAATCGAGTTTATACGAATCGAGCTCAAATTATTCATAAACAGCTTTGTTCGTTTGCAACTCTAAGTTTCTTTTATAAAAAATGAGTAGAAATCAAGTTATTAGTTTTAGGTCAATCTGTTTTTTCTTTTTCTTATGTTATTCTAGGTGGTTTATGATGAATGTCTAGGACTCTAAGATCTCCCACCCTCTTATGTCTTGGATCTTGTAATTGTTTTATATATTTATAATACTACTTATTTAGGAAAAATTAAAAAAAGAAAAAGAAAGAGTAATACTATTTATTATTTTATTTTTTATTATTTTATGATAAGGTATTAAAAGATTAGATATTATTTATTATATTTTATTTATTAGTTTATTATCTAATATTATATTATGAGATAATAAATAATAATAATAATAATAATGAACAGATTTATTCAAAAAGAAACTCAAAGGATATATCGCGGGTCAATCTGTCTCCGTGCTTGATTATATTTATGGTGATACCGGGCGCAAATGGTCAACTAGAATATTATGGTCATGAGATGTTGCTCATTCATTCAATGTGTCAGATCTGAAAATCATATCCTCAGGCAATTGAACAGGTCAGTATTTAGATGTAGCTTTGAGCTTTTCTTTCGTCATCAAAATGGATGATTATTTTTTGGGGTCCTGTGATTAGAGATAAGGACAAGTTTAGAGCATTCAAAGATGACAAGAAGCATTAGTCTCTCGATCGATCGCTAGGATTTAGCTTGGAGTTGAAAAGCAACAAAGTAAAGTTCACTTAGTTAATGAACACTACATCACAAAATATGTCATTTCTGATTGAAAAGGGTTGATTGCTTTGGTGCTTTATCCATTACAAGAGGATTACGTATGAACCGATCAAGAACTTCCTTTTTGCCTTCAAATATTATCATTTTTACCACTTCATTCATTCTCTTAGCTTGTCGTTCCTTCCTTTTTTTCACTTAAAATTTTGAATTCTAAAATCCACCACAAATTGGAACAGAGAATGACTCTGTTTTTATTGCCACTAGAAGACGAATTAAAATGGAGTTGTTGCAGATTTTGGAGGGCGGAATTCATGGGATAAGGCACCAAGTTCAAAGATGTTGATAATGGCTGGAATTTCACGGTTTGCGAGGGGTTTTGCAGATACCATGTACAACCCAAATAATAAGACGAGATGGAAAGGAATTGTAAAGATATAAAATAATAAAAAAATTATTAATTAAAATTTTTGATATTAAAGTAGAGATTTTGAATTCGAATTTTAATTTTATATTTTATTTTATTTAATTATATATTTTATTTATTAGACTTATTCTTTAAATAAAAATTTGACCTATAAATAAGAAAGAATATTAAAATATAAAATTATAAAATCTATTTTTTCTCATCAAGAATGCATGCATTAATGTTCAATTACTTCATGGTTACAAGGTCTAACCACTCAAGTTGCATTTTCAAAATATATTATTAAACACAATTAAGCCCAGAAAAGAAAGAAGAAATTCTTTGCAAAATCTGCTGCTCCCCCCCAAGGAAGCAAGGGTCCTGAAGTGAAAAATATTCGATTGAAAAGACGTATATTCAGAAAAAAAAAACAAGAACAAACAGCCTAGCTCATGTGGATCCAATTGCTCGTATAATTCAAATTACTGTTTATATATATATATATATATTAATTTAAGAGTCGTAATCCACAAAGGTATTAATGTTTAATGGAAAAGAGAACCCAAGAATGGATTAACTTCCCACAAATTCAATCAATTTAGAGCATATGAATATGCCTCGATCATGCAGAAGATATATATATCCTGTTTGCTCCGATATAAACAATTGGGTATTTGGCATATATCATAAACATGCCTCCCTAAGATCATATCCACAAACAACGTCAAAGTGTCTTTGTCATGTTCCTGTGCTGCTTTTTAAGCATATAATTTGGAAGTTATACCAAACAATCCCTCAAACCCCACCTAGGATGCTAATCTTTCATCTTATATTTGTTTGTCCTTTTGTAATCCGAGAAGCATTACGAGGAAGTGAATTTAGCTAGCTTTGCATAGACTTCCAGGTCAGGTGGGGCATGTGAATCGTGGGAGCTGATAGGACTAGAAGATTAAAGAAGGTGGCAGCAGGGCATTAAAAAATACTAACAATATTACGTATAATTATAAAATTCATAAATATCATAAAAATATTTTTTTTAAATTGAAATTTATTATTTATAAGAAATTATTTTTTAATAGAAATCTCTTATTTATTTATTTTTTTAAAAAAATTATACAATATTTACGTAATTTATAACTACAAATATTATTTTTTTAAAAAAATAAAAAGGCTAGCTTATTATTTGACGCAACTAAAGAATTAGAGTAGGTCAAAAAAACATAATAATAACAAATCTCAATATTTTAACTCTTTTTTATTTTTATATATAATTGTAATAAATGAAAAGGTTGCATGGACTAGAAGTCTTAAGATGATGATGATGATGACGACTCTGGAATTATTCGTATTTTTTGTCAGTCAATCTAGTGCAACGCATCCGCGCAGCATTTCAGCCATCGAAAAGATCTACTTTTACACGCGTTGGGGAAACTTTTGGCCCAGGTATCGACCCGTATATGCAGTTCTAAATTCTAATTCTTAAAAGATATTAAATAAATAATAAATTTACTTTGAAATTTTACGCTCTTAAATAATAAAATTTAATTTTTTTATTAATTTAAAATTTTAGAATAGACCATAATTTTACACTAATACACTCCACACGTATGTATACGCGCGTAAAGAGAGAGTTTGTAGAGTAGAAAACGCAGCATGAAAGAAGAATAAGAGGTAGCGGTGATCAGAGCAATGAAGGGCAAGCAGCAGCAAAAGATGCAGTCAGAACTCAGACGGATTTATCTAAAAAATGTCTCTGATAATAATTATTAGTAGGGTATGAAGCTGAGTGCGGCAGTGAATAGTCGTTGAGGAATCATGAAAACTAGAGCAGAAATGTAGGCACGACACTGGATAGGAGGGTACGTACACTGCCAAAACCCTCATTCAGCTTTCCTCAACTTAAGATTTTTATGCTAGAACTGAGAATGAAAGAGGGATATCAGAGGATGTAAAACTTAAAAGACTTTTGAAATTTTGGGTCAGTCAGATTAACCTCAACCGCCACTACGTGAAGAACAGTGATATAGCAAGATGCACCAAACAATAAACAGCAAACTTGAATATCAGATAAAGCAAGATGCTTGAAAATGAATTAGAAACTTCTCATTACCAAAAACATGAACCAAACTAGGATGGCCCCTTCTCTAAATATCACGTCTTTTTTGTACATCAGATTCCACCCACCATCCACAACATAGAAGAGAGTTAAAAGCAGAACAAAAAAAAGTACAAAAAGAATGAATTAAGAAAAAAGATAGTAAAATATCTGCCCTTACATTAACTACTCTAATATCCATCTATCCTCAACTCTTACCAATTTTTTTTTTTTCCTGGGATTTTGACTAATCTTAACTCTGATCAGTTTGCTTTCTCGACGTGGAGTTTGAAAACTGTCTCCAAATCAGGAGGAGTGAAGAACACCCTGAGACTGTCAAAATGACATCTTGACGAAGGCCTGCGCTTCCTTGGTGCAGCTGGGCATGACAGTTTTTCTGGTATTCTTGCTTCTTTTGCCGTTGGGGTTGTCGAACAGGCATCATGATCTTCATCATCTTGGCTCTCTTTTCCTCCGGATTTCGTGCTTATCGGCTTCAGCGAAGCTCTTACTAGGCCTTCATCCACTGCTTGCGGCTTCTTCGAGACCCCCATCCCTTTAATCCCAACAAAATAAAAACCAAGTCTTTGAAGTTTGAACTGAAACCGAAGCAAACCCAAGAAAGGAAACCTTTTACTTTGATCAAAACCACCCAAAACGAAGCAAACACAGAGCGAATAAGAGCAAACAGACGAAGAGAACGGTATGGTTGGAGATATGGATTAGAACAGAGTGAAGAAAAAGAAATATGTCTGAGAAACAGAGCAAATCAAGAAAACAAGTTATAGAAAGGGGAGGAAAACTTAGACTAGAGAATCAGAGTGGAAAAGTTGTAGAGTGGGAATAAGGAAAAAGAGTCTTTGAAAGGCTATTCTTTGAAGACGCGCGCGCGACAGAGGGATTTTGTGGGGAAAGGGAAACACTAGAAAGAGTTTTATAATATTTTTGATTGGGTATGTGAATTGTGAAGGAGAAGCAGAGGTAAACCCGTGAGTAGAGCTGTATTTGAGTCCGGATGGGTTTCAAATTATTATAAAATTGTTAAATATTTGTCAGCCCAACTCAGACCACCCTATTTAACTCAATTTCATAAATATTTTCAAATTTGAAAACTTGACAAAAGAGAATAAAAATAAAAATAAAAAGTAGTTACGTTTTTCAAATAGAATGTATCTTAAAACTTTAAGGCTTGGTTGATTTTTATAAATAAGATAAGATAAGATAAGAAGAGATAAAAGATTAAAATTGAATAAAATATAATTTTAATATATATTTTAATATTAATTTTATTTTAAAATTTGATAAATTTGAATTATTTATTTTATCTTATATGAGAAATTTAAAATTTGAAAAAGTAACAATACTAAAATGAGATAAGATTAAATTATTTGTGAAAATAAATTAGGCCTAAATTTCATTTCTCTATCTTTTATCTAACAAAAACATCGAATATCAACTATATATATTAGTTTTACAATATGAACTATGAAGCACCAAATAACACGAAGCATTTTGGTTCACAAAATTAAGTTGTGTATAATATTAAAAGTATGTTAACATCTATAACTATACTTAGTATAAATAAAAAATTAGCATAAATAATTAGAGAAATAACTCATTTAAACAAGCTTAGCATGTTAAGAGGAGCTACTTTGAGTCATGTTAATGGCTCTGTCTGGATATAAAGATGGTTTCATCTTGTTTCATTTATCTCATCTCATTATTATAGTTTTTATAAAATTTCATATAAAATATAATAAATAATTTAATTTTTTCAAGAGTTAAAAATAATAATATTATAATAATATTTATATAACTTTTAACTTTAATTTAAAACCATCTCTTATCATCTTATCTAACTATTTAAACAGGACTTAAATTAAGTCAATACAAACCTTGACAACTTGAACTTGTTCTAACAATGATTTAATATTAAATTTCAATACATTAATTAAATTAATTAAGACCAAGAAAACTTTTTCAAACCAAACCAAATATGTTAACGAGCTTCTCGATTCAATTACATTTATATTTATTTTTTAAGAGAACATTTATATCTTTTAAACAGGAGAGACGTTGGGCGGTCGGGTTGCCCCCAGTGTCAAAAGCAACCCAACGACAGTTTAGCTGTTTTTTGATGATAAATGTACTAAAATAAAATAAAACACAATAAAAAAAACAAAAAAATACAATAGAAAATATAATAAATACAATAAATACAATAAAAAATATAATAAAAAACACAATAAAAATATAAAATGAAAATAAATTTTAGGGAGATTCGGCCCTCAGCCAAACATAACTGCCGGTACCATTGGGACCGGCGGTCTCCGGCGAGTCCACCCCTGCGATGGCGACCCATGACAACTTCCGACGAAACTCCAACGGCCTTAAATTCGAAATGGGTCCTAAAAGACCCATTTTGGATAACAAACTAGACTCTCTGAGTGAAAAAAAAAAAAAAAAAAATTTGATGATCAATTTCTGTAGCAAGGAAAAAGGGAGAAAGAGCTGCGCGGAGTTTTACGGTCAGCTGAAACTGATTGCACTTGCTTTTGGCGCCAAAACCTCGAGAAATTTAGTTTGCAGGTGGCAACGGCTCTTTTTCCCGCTTTTTTATTTTCCTACGTTCGTTGTTCGTTTCACAAGGGTTTTTGTTCTTAAGCCTCCTAGGGAATGGTACTGCTGCTTAGTGCTTAATGCTTAATGCTTAATGCTTAATGCAATCAGACACAGATGATTAGGCGACGTACCCATTTGCAATCAGCCAGACACAGATGAAAAATTGAAATGTACCCATTTGAATGGGCTTCTGCTTGTGTTTCTTGGACTTTGCAGTCTATAAGAAAAAAGCGAAAAATGTTAAATATAAGAAAAATGATATTTATACTTAATAGTGTATAAACATCATGTATTTTTTTTTTTAAGTAATAAAATATAAAATTCATATAAAAAATTTTAATAATAATTTTTTATTTATTTTTAAATTGAGTGCACACACTTACCCAATCCATAACTATATTTAATATTTACTCTTATATTTCTTTTTCTATTTAATATGTAGTACAATATATGCACACTTTACATTACGTCACTATAAATATCATTTCTTTCACTAAAATAAGCAAAGATGTACGCTGAAAGGACAGCTACCGTCCAAGAGTCATCCTGATACCCTATCCATAAATGCCTCAAAAAAAAAAAACTTATTTGATTACATACAAGATGACAAAAAACTTCACCTAAATATATATGGGCCCCGCGTTTAGATGGTGCCACGTAGATAATTAGGCTGTCACCCTAGAATTATTGGATCGCGTGGTAGTCAAATCCCAAGGGTCTTGATAAGTGGATCCTTCCTCCGAAAATAATGCCACTTGCACAGCACAGAAGCATGGTGATGAAGATTAGCCATCATAGATTTTTCTGTTAGAGGAAATCACATCACAGCCCTCCACCACGCTCAGATTGGATACGTTTTATACGGAAACTTCTTATTAGATTGGGACCCGTCACAATTGTCTTACATCAGCAGCATCTAAATTTACACACGTGCCAGTGCCAGTGCCAGTGCCAGTGCCAGTGCCAGTGCCAGTGCCAGAAGTTGCCAGAAGTTCAACTGCATCTAATTGAAATTTTACAATCTTAACCTGTGAGATATTTAATTCTAGTTCTTCCTCTATATTTTATTTTATTTTATTAAATTTTCTACCTATTAAAGAATTCATTAGCTACAAAAAACAAATACAATTCATTTGCTACAAACATATTATACACGGATGGAGTCTGGAGACGTACAATAGACAGAAAAAACTAGAGTTTGGTTTCAGTAAATCAAAAAGTATATTCTTACATATTCACCAAAAAGCATATTCTTAAAGCAAATAAATCTATATAAAAATATATTCTTACATATTCACCAAAATTTTGGCCAATCATAACCTCCATTGGCAAATTGGCAATGTTGAACTCAATACACGTGGTCATAAAGCTCAAGCCTTCTACCCAGGGAACAAATCTCTCAATTTCAAAATGAAATTATTGATGTTGTATCTATTTAGTAAGAACATGGAGCATTTTTTATCATTTTCACATTTGGTTGACGAGTGAAGTAATCAAATTATTCCTATATTTTATACTAGATAAATATGATCAATTTCACTTTGAAATAAAGAAAAAATTATTTTGTCCTCTACCAGTTATGACACAGAAAACAAATCAGCCATAAATTAGAGCCGTACAAATTTCGGCGGCACTTCAACTCTTAAATTTCTGACCGGCTTCAATTTTTTTCTTCCGTTCCTTGAGAAGACTAACATGAGCCTGCTTTCGTTTTTTGCCAATCTGGAGAGTCAGAGGGAGAGAGAGAGAGAGAGATTAGTCCCACCCCAGAAGAGAATATTATCAAACTTGAATGATGGTACTTATGATTGCATACGAAAAATTAGAGGAAAAACAGCCCTTGACAGCCGAATACAATCCACTAATGATGAAACGTCAGACTAAAATTATAAACCCGTCACCTAAAAAATTAAAAGAATATGTGGGTTCTGACCCATCAACTTAGACCGTATCAACAACTAAATGACCCCAGTATATATATATTTTTTATAAGTGCCACAGTAAATATATCTAATAAGCAAATAACCAAGGATGTGTATATCACTTGGCATAAAAAACTCTTTAGGAGCGCTGAGTCCACAGTAAATATCTATGAAACAATCTTCACAAAAAAATTTCTGTAAAAATTTACAACAGGATTACAATAGCTTTCGGTTTTTTTCCAAGCTGACAACTTAATTATACCATATTTAATCGATAAGTAATGATTATAGCATGTGCTTATAAAAAAAAAGTAATGATTATAGCAAGTGAAGGAAAACAATGGAGAAACAAGTTCAGTATACACCTGCTTGCAAGAACATCCCCAGCTTTTAAAAGCCAGAAACACTCCCGAGTAAACTAAACAGCAAGATATTCTATCCACGACAACACATACACTAAGAATGAGCAAACAGCATGTAGATGCTTGGCTAAGAAATGACAAGAATTGATGTTAACCATGGACATCTTAACCAAATATCAGATTACTTCTCAAGAAATCAAAGATAGAAAGCTCCGTGCAGTTAGACCAGATGCAAGACAAATGCAGCAATCCAGACTGTTGTTAGCTTATTACAAAAATTATCCAAGACAGTCACTATATAAGCTCTCAGATACCTCCCCCCCCCCCCCCCCCCCAAAAAAAAAACAAGGGAAGGAAAACAATTAAAACAGCATAATTGATAAATCTACCTCCATGGCTTCATAAAGCTTCCTCTTATTACGTGACATCACAACCTTTGACATGTTTGCATGATCCTGTACAATCTTTTGTATATCAGGCTCAGATTCTTCCCTAGCCTCCATCTCTTTAGAAGTCTGCTTATTGTCCGGACCAGTTGAAGAAGACTGGAGACCATCAACTTCCAATTTCAATTCATCAAGATATCGATTCTGCTCAAGGGTCATCTGCATCCATTCAAAATTTGTTAATGACAACATGGATGAAGTTATGAACATGCCATGAAAATGAAGATATCAAATACCATCACATTTTATATAATATGCAGTCCTGTATGCAGTTTTCTACCTTGCGCTTTCTATCAGCAGCTTCATTGGCTTGTGCCCGATCTATTACACCTTCAACCAATAACTTTTGAGGATCTTCCAAATCTTCTTTTCCCACACCCGGTAATGGAAGGATTTCATTTCTAGCAGCAGCCTGCAATCGTTTTATGGTCTCCGCATACTCAGGAACATAACCTTCAGCCTCATTGTCAACAAAAGGTGATAAGTGCGGTGGAGGAACCCTATTGACATGTATTGATAAGTCAAACACTAATGCTATGGTGATAGATGAGCACCAACTTTCACCTTAGAGCACTGGTATTGGATTAGTCAAAAGTTTTCTTCAAAAAGTACAAATTTTGCATACAACCCAAAAGTTTTCTTCAAATTTGAAGAAACTTTTGAAGATGCAATTTATTTTTGAAGAAAAAAGATACTTTCATTCCCTTTTATGTAATTTTTTTGGCCACAATTGATCAAATATGATGAAAATTTTTAGGATTGTGTACAAAACTTGTACTTTTTGAAAAAAAATTTGGCTAATCCAATACCAGTGCTCTTAGAAGTTAAAAGGAACCATATTGCAACGCCCTAATGAAAGGCCCAAATCACATGACCTATACTCTAAAATGACTAATCAATAATACAATTGGAGTCTCATTAGAATCTTATAAAGAGCAAGAACTTCTCCTTTCCAAGTAATGTAGGATCTCATACAACATTCACTCTTATCCTTATCATATGGGGTATCACACATATCAATCGTGAATGACATAAATGTCAATTCTTGCTGTTGACAATAGTAGACATGGAGGTCCAAGAAATATGTTTTGTGCGCACAATATATCTGACCAATCATGTACTTTAGGGACTTGAAAAATTACCTTCCCACCAAATAATTCTCAGTTGGCAAAATGATGCGAGCATTTACACAATCATACACCCATTGTGGCTGCACATATTCTCTAGAGAGGAATTTATGACCTTGACTTGGCCGGTCAACAATCTGCATAAAAAAGCAATCACTCATAATGATTTAACAATTATAAAACAAGAAACAATTATAAAATCCATGTATGTAGGTATTAATCTGTTAACGTGCTATCTCCTATATAGCGACTTTAATGGCAAACCTGATGAGTAATGCTCTGATCAGCTTCCTCAAATGGAGCCCCCTCTCCCTCCCAGGAAACGACACCACCAAAAGCAGGAATGACAAAAAGCAACGACTCTCTGGGAACCTGAATGTAACAATGTTAATTTATAAAAAGAGAGGATAAACAACTAATTGCATCTCTAATCTTGGTCACCTCTTCAGAGGGCTTTTACACAAACACCCACCCCTTAGGAGTAAAAAATCACTTGGGTAAGAAAATTGAAAAAAGGTGCGAGCAAGAAGATTCTGCCACTGAGGTCCCTTTTATACTTTTTTTTTATTTTTTATAAATGCCTTTTATACCTAAAGGTTTTTGTTTTTTTATATAGAAATATAATTTTACCTAAAGGTCACTCTTAACAGATCCTATCTTGGACAAAAATCCAATATCCATAACGTCAATAACAAGAAATTGATCTCACCTCACGACTCAAGAAGAATTTCAGACTCTTGAAGAGTTTTTTACACTCCTTTGTGTCTTCATCTTCTTCATCCTCACCAGCAACATCTTCAGCAAGGCGCATCAGCACCCCAGGTTCATTCAAAGGAAGTTGATATTGAAGGTGAGCTAGTCTTAGATCAGACTCATCAGGTTGTGTCCCCTTCTGTTGGCTCTCAACTTGCTCAGATCCTGACATGGTAGGAGCTTGAGGATCCACTACAGAAGTCCTAGAGTTCGCATCGATGTATCTTGACAATGCATAGAGATCTGCATAGGTAAGAAAGTATTAAATTTAATGTTTAATTAATAAACAGCCTAAAGAATAACCACCAACCAAAACTACAAATATAGAAGTTCAGCACACAGCTCCAAGATGCCAAAATATTTTTTTTGCAAGTAGAAAAAAGAAAAAGAAGAAGAAGCCAAAATTCCTGGATGAGAACTTGGAAATCTCCATCCAGAATTGTGAAAACCATACCCGATGCTAAGGCTTCCAGTCGAGGGTCAAGAATGGGTGGATACTTCACATTTATTGAATGATAAAGGTGATAATTAGCAAAGGTGAGAAGAGTCTGCACCCACAAAAAATAAGTATATTCGATATTATGAAAACTTGCTTACCATGTAAGTGCAAAATAATGGCGTGAAGAACAAATAAAAAAAGAACCACCTTAAACTAACCTCATAAGCTTCCAGAAAAGTTAGCATGACATTGAAGTCAACATCATCCTCGGGCAAAACTTGCTGCAGCGCATGAGGGGTCAACCATGTAACCTTTTGACCTTCAACCTCGGCCTCCGAGGACAAACAGGTCAAAGATGTCAAGAATATAAATAAAAATAATTTCCATATGCTGGCCCAGTAAAAATTTATAGTAAATAATAAATGGTTGCGGTACCTGATAGTATATGCCTTTCACAGATATGAATGCTTTTCGTAATTTATGAACACGAGATATGTATGCTTGCCATTCATGACTCAATCTGGAAAATAAACCATGATTTACCGCAGATAAGTGCTCACGAGATGATAAGTCTGTATTTAAAGTCATCTAACCACTCATACTTTTTTGTTGATGTAAAACTAGCATATATCTCACACCATTTCACCTCTTTCTACAAAAATGAAGCATCTACCTTCGACAATTATGAATACGGTCCACTTCCAATTTCTCCCTCTCCAATGCAGGTAATGCTGCAAAAAGATGCACCATCGTGAGACAGTCATCCAAATCTCTGAGTGCATCAATGAACTTTGGGTACCTACAATCCAAGAATTATGACAGCAAATATGAGTGGTTTTCATCGGCAGCAAATGGATGGCATAATATCTTTCCAAGCCAATGGATGGTTTAAAAAACCTCTCCCGAATAATTCTATCTAGGGTATAAGAAGGTATGCGGGTTCGCAAACGACTGGCAAGATCCGGGTTCTTCTTTGACTCAGCTTTCTTGATCTTCTTCTCATAAGCCCTCTTATCTCTAAAAATCTCGAGTAAGGGCTCATGCTGCAGGAATGAAACATCCTTCACATGATAATAAGTGTGATGATTTCCTTTCACCTTCTTCTTTGGCTCCCGAGGGAATACACCCTTGAGAATGCATAGTCTCCTACAATTTTCAAGCAATTGATGAGCTTATATTCCCAGTCAAATGCCCCTTTCCAGCAAAACGTGACAAGAATCTAACTTTGTTTAACGGCTCAAACAAAAATACAGAACAGCACAGGCTGGGGATAGAAGTTACACTCAGCTTTTGGCCTAATATGAATTGCCCTGATACTATAAACCTAAAACGCATGCTAAAAACTAAGAGAAAAGTTGCATTAGTGCTCATTAACAATAATGCGTGCATTTTGTTTGGCATCATCCATCTGCTAATTTCTTCATAAGAATAGCTCAAGTTATGCAAATCCAAAGCCCATATCCCAAAAGGATGGCTACTATGCTTACAGAAATAGTACACAGCTAAACTCTAATAAAATAATTGGATAATATGTTACTTGATGATTTCAAATCAGCCAAATCGAATGAAATCCAACTCAAATTTGCACACAAAATAAGGGATGTATTCATAATCAGTTTCCTAGTATACAAACTTAAATACATAAACCTCAATGCTTTAGCTAAACACACATACACACATCTTTATGAGCGAGATAGGGACCTGAAAAGGGGAAGCGTGACTTGAAGATGTTTGACTGCCTGCGACCTAGTGATGTACCTAGCAGCGTTTCCTTCCTTTTTCTTTCCCTGGAAAAAGGAGAGAAAATACAAAATAGTACTACAATTGAAATTTCCATTTCCATATTGATCATAGGTTACCGAAAGCAACGCGGTGGAGAGTTAGAACTTACGGGAGGCCTGTAGTGTTTTACCATTGTTACGAGAGCCTTTGAGAGAGGCGAATGGAGGCTTGAGGAAAGAGGAACGGTGTGTGAACAGAGACGAATAAATTTAAAATTAGGGTTTAAGAACTTTAAGCGGAATTTGTACAGGCTTGTAGCTTATATTCGGTTGGAAAAAATTTTAGTCATGTTATAAAATTAAAAAAGAAATTATTATTATTATAAGAGGAATATAAAATAATTAAATTTTCTCTTTTTACTTTTTTTTTTCTTCGTTACTTATATTTGTACAAAACTTATCGAACGAATTAATATTTATAGACAGTGAGGTACGGCTTAATTGTTGATTGCCACAATTATTCATCTTTTTTCTTCAACGTCAAGTGGGGAGGGGGGTCATTCATGCTCTCCTCTATTATTCATTACAGACAAGTGGGGAGGGGGGTCATTCATGCCCTCCTTCATTATTTATAATATTTCCCCTTGAATGATTCCTCATAAAAAAATTTGTTTCGTTAAAATCTTGTCAAAGAAAAATCCAATAGGAAAAAAAACTAATGGTGAAAGAAAAATAGTACAGTATTCTTATGAACTGCCAAGTGCCTTAAGATTTTCTCATTAAAATTTTGCAAAGGAAAACTCAGTAAAACAAAATCTCAGCGAAGGAAAAAGAGTACAATCAGCACGAGTTTTCAAGACATTTACTCCCCTTGAAAAAATGCATAACAAAGATAGGGGTAGTTCTATATCTCCATCCGGTATTATCTGTTTTGGCACTTCAGGGTCACACAGGTTAAAAACGCGTCAGATAAGGTAGAGGGAGCCCCATATATAAAGCACTTGACAGCGCTGCACAGGAGCGCCGCGTGATTCTTCAAGAGTTCACAACTGCATAACGATAGATCTTTAAGTATTTGCACTCCAATATTATGCATAATTTTCTTGAATAAAGCAGTTGGTAATGCTTTCTTGAATAAATCTATCAGATTATCACTTTTTTTTAATATGTTGAATCACTGGTCTCAGCTAAATATACTCTCGACTTGCTTCATTAATTGCAATTATCTTTAAGTGATTTGAAGATATGACAGATAGTATTTGCTTGATAGACTTAATAGAAATCTGAGATCTGCAGTAATATTTAAACTCCCCCTGAGAATATGCGTCAGTGTTTCAAGTAACAAACAAACATAATTTCAGCATATATAACAGAATTAAGAATTCAAACATGATTCCCAAAGTAATGCATTAGAGATAACATGTTAATAATTTTATCTAAAATTTCTCCCACTTTGACTTTATTAGGGAGAACATGTCATGCACAGCAAAAAAAGTATTGGAAACCACTCATGTTTGACAAAAATCGTAAAAACTTGATGTCTAATTTTATCGATTCGATAGAAATTCAAATCCGCTTGATATTGTTGACAAATGAGATCTTTGCGGATATTTGGAAGCTATGGGTTATTGTTTAAAGATGATCATTTTTACTTATCGGATATTCACGCAATATCTCATATTCCTCATTGATCCATTTGTTGTTTATCTATAACAATTCTATGGCCAAGAAAAATTATTTGGTTAATGTCCTAAATTTGAACCAAAAACCTTTTACACCTCAACCACTTATCTTTACTCTTGAGGTTGTCAACGACAGCAGCTAACAATAGAAGTTTAACGTTTACGAGACAAATGCAATTAACCTAGCTGGTTTTTAAAAATATGCATACAGCATATCTTGTAATCTTGACTAAATAAGATTTGAAAAAATGATAGTTTGTCTTATTCTTATTTTCATCTCTATAAGAATCATCTTTAGCTTCATTTAGTTCGCATCAAATTTTCTTCTCGTATCTATAATTCATCTGCATCTGCATTCTTATTTTACAAAATTTCAATGGCTCATCAGTTTCCTTTCAATATTTCTCACGATCAATATATGAGATATCATTCACTTCAATTACAAGTTGTTCCTACATCTTTCGTGGGTGCCATGTTGCAGCAAACGAATGATTTAGCTAATAAGTCAGAACGTGAAGCCGTTTATGAGCTGGTAACTCTCGGTACTCGATACTCCTCCTCTATTGTTGGGTTTTTCAACTGATTACAATCCAAAAATCGTAAGATTGAGGAGCTTAATGAGAAGGTTTCTATATTTCAACGACTCGTTCAAGAGTCTGACAGAAAAATAGCAGACTTAGAACAAGAGAATAAGGATTTAAAATCCTTACTTGCCTCTTCATTTCGACTACTTAATCCTTTAGATAATGATGACTTGTTGTTTTATAAAGAGCAAATGCATTTGAGAGAAAAGGCTAGAAGTCTCAAATTTTTGTAATTTGTTTAACATTTGAATAATAAGATATTTCATTTTAAAATCCATAGCAATTCTTATGATCTCTTCAAGAGTTCTAATAAGGTAAATCATCAACGTAGACTACAATAATGGCAAATTCGGATTCTAATAAAAATACATGGGCATATAAGATTATTCTCAAATCCTTCTTTAAATAGATACTCGTTGAGTCAATTATACCACATGGGTCCAGATTGTTTTAACTCATATAAATATTTTTGAAACTTTATAAAGTACATATTTCTATATGTACATAGATTAGATGTTTCAAGTATTTTATATCCTTATATATGTCATGATCTAATGATCCTTATAAATATGCAGTGACTACATCTATCAACCGTATATCTAATCCTTTTGTAATCTGAATGTGGTCGCATTTATAACGAGAAAATATGTTTCCTCATAACTAATATCGGATTTCTGTATGAAACTTTGTACGACAAATCGTGCTTTGTACCACACAATTTTATTTTTCTCATTACGCTTTCATATAAATACTCACTTATATCCAACATGGATTACGTTATTTGGTGTTTGGACAACATGTCCAAATACATATCACTTCACTAGCAAGGTTAACTCAGCTTCAATAGTTGTTTTCCATTTTAGCCAATCATTTCTACGTCAACATTTTTCGACGGTTTTTGATTCACTTTCTTCATTACTTCTAGTAATGTCAAGAGCCATCTTATATAAAAATATGTTATTGACAACAATTTTATTTATATCTAGAATTTCTCTAATACTCATAAAATGTATTGATATCTCATTATTTTTAGGTACCTGTTTCTCTCTAGGGAAAAATATTTCATGAAATGCCTATTCAAGAGGTACTCTTCAGGAGTTTCTTCTTCAGGAAATTTGTACTCTTCAGAAGTTTCATTTTCAGGAGATTTGTACTCTTCAAGAATTTCCTCTTTAGGAAGATTATACTCTTTAGGAGTTTCTATTTCTTTTCTCTTTTGCATTAATAGGTCTTTAATACTCCAAACGTTTCTTAGAATCATCTATTGCAATTTTAACAACTTGTCCTTCAGGAATTTCAATTCTTGCTTAAACATTAACAACAGTAATATATGATTTTACAACACCTTTAGTATCAGTAAATACATTCAGTAATTGATTTGCAACATTTTGCAGATAGGTAACCCTCTGAACTTCTCGTTCATTCATTTGTAAGATGATCAAATTTAGACAGGACTTTATTATTCCAAGTAATTTCTTGTCGTGCTTCAGGCACCGATATTTCATTATTTTAAAACATGATAAAACATTAATAAGCTTATATATAAAAGTTTAAAATAAGTGAATCAAGTGTTTGACCATACAACAGGAATGTGACCAATGTTTAGTCATATCACATTTATGACAAACATCTTCATCTTTCTATGAAGAATTATTCTAAGGGCCTTTACCCTTCTCTAAGTTGGATTACTTCTAGTGATATGGTATATTATTGTTCTCTTTAGTGTTGTCACTTTTGGGACCAACACTTCTATAGTTTTTCTACCACATCTACGCCCTTGATTCATTTGAAAGGATGCAGCGTTCACTTCTGAGAATTGTGTAAATCCAATATCATTAATAGGACATAACTGGTGATTTATTAACAAAAACTCATTATTTAGCTCAATCACTATAAGACAAAATAAAAATTCAGAATATTTGTTTAACTTTCGCTCTCGTTATTACTGCTACAGGAGCACATTTGAAGTATGAAAAATAATATATATCTTCTTTTAAAATATCATCATCAGTGACTTTCTCACTGCATAATTTTAATATTGAGCTCATTTTAAAGAGTACAGAGTTATATTCACTACCACTTTTAAAATCTTGCAACTTCAAGTGCAATAAGTCATAATAAACTTTTGGGAGGATTACATCTTTTGATGTTTATATCTCTCCCTTAATTTATTTCATACAGTAAGATAATTTTTTATCATGAGATACACAGCATGGTCCTCCAGAGACACGTGATTTTCTTTTTTGATTGTATCTTCCAAGTTCATCATATCCAAATGAATCTCATCAAAGATCTTAGATAAATAACTTTTTTCAGAATTGTCAATAGTAATAAGTCTTAATTTTATAAGATATGACATTTTCTACATATATGAATCACAAAAATAAACATGTAGATCTAAGAAATATATTCACATAATCATGAGAATAAAAGTAGAATTTTATCAAGTAATATTCAGCAATATTACCTTTAATATTCATCTCGATGACTGTAAATAATATATTGAAAAACTTATTTGAAATAAAAGACCATTAACTTCAGTATCGGTAGAACTTCGTGCTGATAACGTGATAAAACTAAAAAAGAAACTACTATTGTAAGAAAAATATAAAAGAATTGAATTTTTTCTCTTCACTTTCTTTCTTTCTTTTCTTTCTTCGTTACTCGTACTCGTACCAAACTTATTGAACGAATGAGTATTTATAGATAGTGAGGCACGGCTTAATTGTCGATTGCCATAATTAATGAATGTTGTGTATATATCAATTATTCATCTTTTTTCTTCAACGTCAAGTGGGGAGGGAGATCATTCATATCCCCCTCCATTATTCATTACAGATATGTAAGGATGAGGATCATTCATGCCCTCCTCCATTATTTATAACAATTTATTATTTCTTACCCAATTAATAGTTAGCAGTTTTATTCTTTTCTTTAAATGTATATGGATATGTAATTTTATATATATTTAAATATAATGATAAAAATCATAAACCACATAGTAATACACAACCAATATTTATCAATTTTATTATTTTATTTAAATGTTTACTGATATATAAATATATATATTAAATATAATGATATTAAAAATGATAAACCACATATTAATATAGAGTGTAGAGATAATAAGTAGAATTTCTCTTCGATTAAGTAATGACAATCAATATTTACCAATTTTATTATTTTATTTAAATTTATATTGGTATATAAATATATATTAAATATAATGATAAAAATGATAAACCACGTAATAATTTTGTAGTGTAGAAATGATAAATAGAATTTCACTTCGATTTAGTAACAGCTTTAAAATTATGGATTTTGTTACTCATAATCTCACACACGTCATACTATATTTACTTTTACTTTGGTAATTTGTATTTATTTTTTTGATTTTATTCTTACTAAACTAATTGAATTATTCAAGTCATCATTCATACACTATATTTTTGTTAAGAGAAAAAAATTAAAAAATATATATAAAAAATCATGTATGGTGTGTGATATAAGAATAATAAATATAATTTTTTTAAAAATTATAGTCATTCTACTCACATCCCACTTGATTTTTTAAATATTTTTTTGTTTTATTTCTTGCTAAATTAAATGAATTCTTATGCTCATCATCCATATACTATAATTTAATAAGGAAGAAGAAAAATCGCATATAGTATGTGGTATATGACTGATGAATAGAATCATTTTAAAAAATATAGTTTAGCTTCAGTCCAGTTGTAACAATCGTATTTAAATAAGAAGAAATGATATTTATAATTTTAAAGTATAAAATGTATTTTTTCGATAATAAATAAATTTGAGACTCACAAGAAAAAAATAATTTTTAATGATATATCCTACCATTCTTTAAAGAAGTTCGTGAAACTCACACATTCTAAAATTGCATATAATATTACCCCTTAAAGAAACAATATTAATATATTATTTTTATAATTGGATAATATTTGTATATAATTATTGTACCTATTTTATAGTTTATAGTTTATCATTCATGACTTGAATATTAATTTTTGGATTTTTCAATCGATATTTTTACATAATTGTGGGCATCCGATCATTAGTGTTTACCTGTCATTCGAATGAGTTGTTAATGATATACTAACGAAAAGATTGATATAATCAAAATTGAAAGCAAAATAATTAATAAATTTAAAATTAGATTATAAAGTTAAATTTGTTTAGGAGAAAAACTATATGCGCTACTAAAAATATGCAGTATTATGAATGATCAAATAATATCTGACCTGTTGGGTGAGATCGGACGTCAAAATCAAACTTGAGCTCATCTTAATATGTTTATTAAATGAGCCATTTATGAATAAAAGATTATGATTAAGTATTAAACTAGATAACTAGCATGTTTGCACTATATATAATTTATAAAAGCTCAAAAATGTATTTGTTGAAATTTATAAATAAAGTTATAACATGAGATATAAAAGTACATTTTGTCAAAAATTAAATATATTGGAATAAGTTAGAATTCATTTGAATAACAAATAAGTTATTTGTGAACATAAAATATATCTGGATGATAAAATCGAGATATATTTATTATACCCGAATAAAAATTAAATGAATAAATTTTGATTAGCTACTCGTAGGTAACAATATATTCTGTATTTTGGTAAAGAGGGTGGGATTATTTTTAGAATGAATAATTTTATTTTTTTTATAAAATGATTACATTGCATTCCATTAATAAATGATGTTACAATTGTGACTAGTAGTTACGAAATAAATCTAAATTACAAGTCAAACTAATCTTTAATTAGTAGCGTTCCCGCACATAAGAATGGCGGGCATTATCTAATTTCAAAAAACTCTCAAGTGATAAACTAACTCAGATTTCAATCTCAATTTGTAGTTTATCTGAGAGAAAGACATTCTGAAAAACAGAGATAATGAACCAAGGTAAAGAATCCCACCCTCTTAAAAGGGGGAGTAAATTACTATCTCCATCCTCCAAAAGAATGGAGGATAGAAAACCCACAATCTCTAAAAGATGGAAGGGAAGTACAACTCAGGAATAAACCTATTCAATCTTATTACTACCTACCAACAACAAACAAACACACCAAAACAAAACACATAAAAACACAGAAAGCTTGTAGCCGTGAGTGACGCTGGGATATATGCGCCGCCCTAGAAGATGGCAAAAGGGTAGATGCGAGGTAACCGGAAACTCTGCACTTGTCAGAGTCACGCGTGGCGGCATAAACCACCTCAGGAGGAGGTGTGTGGGGGAAAAAACCCATTGTTTTAGAGAGCGTGTACATACCATGCGCAGTAGCTAACAATGAGAAAACACCTCCAATGGAGAGATCGGTTCCTTGCGAGGCTTACGATAGGGCATGTTGAGGTTGAAACCCGTGAGCTTAGGTCGAAAAGCCGATCACATCCTCCAAACCCAGAATCCATGGCCTTTAAACCCAACTCCTTGCGAAAAACTAGCCTCCATTCACTAGCAAAAAAGGTCCAAAAGCCACTACTAGTACTCTTGCAAAAAGGAAAAACCCAGAAAGGGGAGAAGGGGGCGGGAGAAGGAGAGGAGAAGAGAAAACTAAACGAACAAAAACCAAAAATGAAGATGAAAGCCAAAAACGATAAAAACAAACAAGAGAAGGAGAAAGGGGAAGAGGGGTTCGCGAGGGGGGGAGGGCTACTGGCAGCGAGAACCTAAGGTGGGAAGCTAGAGTTTTTTTAGAGAGGGAGAGTAGATAGCAAAAGGGGATTATCCTCAATCTTTTTTCACCAACCACTCACTATATTTTCTTGGATTGGCTGTGTTCTCACTGCTAATTAATGTTATCCAGCATTAAATGAATAATTATTTTGATATTTAAAAGTCATTTGAATTGATTAAAAAAACTCACCTGAATGCGCTATGCGTTCTAATGTGCGACGGTGCATGATATCCGAATCAAACCCAAATGGTTTTTGCTGTTGTCAGGTTCTCTACAGCACTCCAAGTAAATCTAGGCTAGGCTGGGCCACAATACGATGTACTATTCTTTTTTTGGGTGATCGAGATGCATGAATATATTAAAGCGAAAATGATTGTTGCACATGGCTTTGCGGACACCTGCGTACACGCCATCCACGTGTACAATTAAATGAAATTGTGCGTTTCACTTTAACCACGTCGGCAGCCATATCCAATTTCAAATCTCCCTCGCGGCTGTTAGGTCTCATTTCAAATTTCGAAATCTGAGAGTCCCGATTCAAAATCTGAGTCTCGATTGAACTCTCCCATCTGCGATTCCAATTCGTAAACCCTAGAATTCAAATCCTCCCATCTGAGAGTCTCGATTCGAGTAAACCCTAGAATCCTCCCCAGCGCGCGCGCAGGTATTATCTTCTTCACCCTTCGAATAAACCCTAGAATCTCGTCTCCTTCTCTTGATTTTCTTCTTACGCATCTTTTTCTCTTCCTCTTTCACATCTTTTTCTTCTTAGGCATATTCTTCTCATTTTGTTCTTATTTTCTTTACGTAGAAGCACGAAGACAGATGAATCGGTGCATTTTTTGTGAGTGCCATTTTTCATCTCCTCTCTGTAGAAAATCAATTTTATTTTTAGTTTGTATTTTGAGATGAGAGATTTGTTTGTATTTATGTCTTGGTTTTGTTTATGTTAGATTTTCCTACATTTTTTGAGATTGGAATATTCATTTTGTGGAATTTTTAAAACGGAATTTTGTTGACTTCCATTCAGTATTGCCTGAAAGATATTCTTGGTGACATTGAAGGAAATCGTGACAGGAACAATAGTTAATTGTTAATTCAATTTTATTTATTTTTTGTATATCAATCCCTTGAGTTTCCATCTCAATGCTCTTGTTATTTAATTGCGTTGGCATCAAAATGATGAACAGTTATCATTGTAATTGTAATGTTGTTTGTTTATTTGGTGATCTAAGGTAAGTCTTCAAATGCACTGAAATGAACTATATGCTGTAATAAGTTTCATGTAAACATTTTTCATAAGTTAGGTGCATTCTGTAAGTAAACATTAGATCAACAAGGATTTCATGTTCATGTTCTAAATTTTCCTGTAATATGCTGTAAAAATTTGATGTTTACATTATGAACCGATATTTTCTTGCTTGATTTGATTTTTAGAAGTCTAATTTAATTTGATATTTCAAAAATATGGTGTTTTCTCTCTCGCTTTTTATTAATGAAAGTGACTGTTCTAATCCTTCCTTTCACTATTTTCTAGCGCCAAGCGTTTCATTTCAATCGACCTTTAACTTTTAAGTCCAATCAAATGTTAAAAGTCGAACAAATAAAGAAACTATAATGAATTCATTATATCACTGCCATTTTGTGCTATTTTGAATAAAACTTATATCATTGCCACTTTGTGCTATATTGAAGTAAAATTACAGGTTTTTTCATTTGATAAGAGCATGTCATTATCTACCACGACATCTTCTTCATCGCTTGCTAAACAAAATTTGGAGAAGCATTTATGCTTCTATGAGGTTGAGGCCCAAGTGAGATACGCAAATACTTCAAAAAAATCAAGGACGAGCTTTCTTAGGTTTTCCAAAGTACAACACTGAGGTATCTAAATTCAGGTTTAGTTAAACATTTAATGTTATTTGCATCTAAATTTTTCCAAAATATGTATTCTGTCCTAAGGATTACCATATTGCAAATATTTCAAGTGGGTAAAAAAGGATCAATACAAAATGTCGGATTGTCAAGAAATTAACAGTGAATTGTTAAGAGATATTAGAGAGCTGAAAAAGATACTCAATGATATTGAAATGAGGGAGATTGATCTCCGAAAGAGAGTGACTAAGATCAAGTTGGTGATATCCAGTAAAGATGCAGAGTTTGTGCATGTTGTATGTGAAGATGAAAGAGCACGGCGCACGCACACTACGCCGATGATTTTATTGAGCTCTTGCTTTTTTTTATAGTATGTTACTTGGTAGCCTATAAGTGATTTCAGATTAGTGTTATAATTTAATTGTAATGTATATCTGAATAGCTGCTATGTGTGTCTATATTTGGTGTGCTCTGTTTTTTGGTAGTTATCGTTAGGTGTAGGAATATTAGAGGTATTAATTATGGAGCTCTGTTTTGTGGTAGCAGAAATTTTCTTATGGTTGCATCTTTCTCATGAGTGCTTGTGACGTTTATGTTTTGTGTAGATCATCTTTACTGGTAAAGAAAATCATTTTGTCGTCACAGGAGTGATTTTACGTTTTACTTTTGGACAACTTGTTCTGAACAATGGACACTATTTATGGAATCAACTTAATTATATTCTTTATATGTATACACATCTAAGTATGGATGCACTGCATTATTCAAGTTTTAAGAAGAAGCCTTTTGTGAAGGATTTTTTTGGTTAAAGCCATCGCCAATGTCATATCGTCTCAATAATAAAAGGAAAATGTTAGTCTGGGCATAAAAAAAAAAACATCAGTTCTGGGCATTGAAGGTCGTAATGCAAAAACACAGCTCTTTCAAACATTTGCATGCATCGTTACATTCAATACAGGATGACCTCTGGCTAAAACTAGAAGCAACTATATATTAATTGAAATTTGGCATAGAATCCCGTTCTCAATCCACAAGGACACCATATGATGCTAATATATATTAGATTGATACACGACCAGATCAACAAGAAAAAGAAACTTCGGATCAACAAGAAAAAGAACATTGATGATTTAGACTTTCTTTAACCAACAAGAAAAAGAGCAAAAAATAGATCCAGGTGGTGGCCAAAGTGAGATATAGCTAGTAACTTCGGATCATATCATGGGCATGATCATGAACTTTCTTGATAATTCTCTCCACCTTGGACGTACAACATGCATGTGTACATGCATATACCTGTAAATTAAATTCATGAATAATTAATACCTAGGGATCATATATATTTACTACAATGGCAAAAACTGTACGTGTATATATTTGAAGTGGCCAAAATCAAATAATTAGATCCTTACCCAGAAACCGTGTGTGTATATATATATATACCTGGTAATTGAATTCTAACGGCCTCCTGAAAATGCGACCTTCATGATCGGAACAAACAAATACTGTCATCTCCAAAATAATGAAAACATTCAAACAACAAGATTACTAGAAAATAAAATAGAATGATATTCTAATCTTCATTTAAGAAATTAATGGCAGCTAGGGCTGCAAACGATCCGGCAGCTCTACATATTGATTTCAAATATTACATAACTGCTACAATACGTAATCACACCAAATAAATTTCCACAAAATCAATTCAAGAATCACTTGCGAACCCTTGTTAAATTTCCACAAAATAAATTTCCATGGTCTTCATGATCTTAATTACAATGCGGCCTTCCTTCAACAAAAACGCTCAAAATAAATCTCATCCATCAGTCTGAATTTGTTAATAGGTCCTAAAACCCAATATCAACCGATTGTGATCCATTCAACCTAACATCAATCGGTTGTGATCCATCCAACCCAATATCAACTGGTTGCGATCCATCTAAAGGCAATTGCATCTGTAAAAATTCAATCATAAGGTCAATAACAAATCTTAATATCATGTCAATATCAAACCTGAAAAAGACTGAGTTGGATATTACATTTTCTTGACTACAAATCATTGCTTTTGGCCTTTGGAGTTCACTAGAGTGTTGAGCTAAGCCGTCCCAAGCAGGCTATTGATAAAAAAAAAAAAAATCAGAATAAATTAACAAATACTTCTATTAATGTTACACAATTATTATACTTGTACGTGTCCAATATTGGATGTATCTATCTCTGGCAGGGCAAATAGGTTCCTGCACGTGTCCAATAGTAAGCTACCCCCAGCTTGTGAACACTCACCTACCATTGTGTCTTGTGTCATGTAGTAAATATTTGTAAATGTTTGCATTAATAGAATAACCTACACAAATGTAATTAATTTTGGTAGTAATTTTAACAACCTATTTATTTTTCTTTTTTATTGTTGTTTTCTTCGTCTTTGCTTTAATCTTTCAAATCGCGTTCTCCATCATGGATGCTCTCTTCAGCAATAGGGGTTTGCCTTTTGCTCTCACAGGTAGTGGACTGCGTACTGGTTGTGAACTACCACCAGCAATTATGTCCTCAGTCGAAGCCGCAACATTGGATGCCGTGAGTCAATCATCGCATTTAACTTATGAGTTGCATCCTCAATATGTTTTCCCAAACCTGCAGCAAGAGTAATTATCTTATAACAAATATTCAATAGACTTGAATATCTGTTAGTATCCGCTCGCTGATTTCCTGCATCGAAAGTATTGTGGATTAATGTATAACTTCTTTTGATGTCCTTTCTCCATCGATCCAAAATGTATTTCTCTAGTAAAGATTTTATCTCATTACACTTGAATACAGCCAAGATGTGCCTACACAATATCTCTCGCATCTGGAATAACCCACAACGCCACATGAACATCTTGCAGCTATATCTTCTTCACTAAAGTCCACATAATATGTAACCATCTTTATGAACTCTTCCAGGCAAATTTCATCCTCTATCCGATATGTCTTTACACCACCATTGCTCCTAAGTAACTTTGGATCCATATCATTAATGTCGGCAACTTGCGACTGAACTTCCCTAAATTTAGTATTCGTATACAAAACTTGAAATCTCTTTTCAATTGAATTTTTAGAAATTATGGGAATTGTAGCACTAAATGAGTGAAAATCAAACGCAATCTCATTCTCAATTTTTTTTCAACGCATTGTCAAACTAATCGACAAACTCTTTCAAGTTGGTTTTAGAATGAACATACCCATCAAAGAAGACATTCATGCTCTCACTCCGCTGCATTGTACTCATACCTGCCCAAAAAAACTCTTCTTGAAACGTTGGTATCCAATACTCATGCTCAGTGTATAAACTTTGCAACCATGAGTTCTCATGCAAGTGATACCTGGTAAGTAATTGTTCCCAGCATTTTTTAAACTCATCAATAGTCTAGGTGTCATACACACATTTCAACAGGTCATTCTTTATGCTGCTTTTGTAGGAAGCATAGGAGGAAAGCTTTTCGAGGACTTTCTTAAGTATATGCCACAAACAAAATCAATATCTAGTATGTGGGAAAACTTCAGCAATTGCATTCTTCATCGCTCTGTCCTGGTCTGTGATAATAGATTTCGAAGCAATATCATCCATACAAGGTAACCAGGTCTGAAATAGCCACACAAATGTCTTTATATCCTCACTAAAAATCAATCATACTCCCAATATAATTGATTGTCCATAGTGATTTTCACCAACGAATGGTGCAAAGGGCATGTTATACCGGTTCGTTAAACATCTAGTGTCGAATGTGACCACATCCCTGAAATATTGATATGCTGCCTTACTACGGGGGTTTGCTCAGAAGACATTTTTTAACATGTCGTCGTCATCCATATCCATCAACCCAGGATTTTTGTACTGCATCCGTAAAAAATATTCTTTAAGCGCTTAAGCACCACCTGGGCCAAGTTGGAAATGTCTTGCCTTGATGATATAATTATGACAATCCCTCTCTGTAAATGGGAGTTTTGCAAAACTACCTGCACCAATGGCAAGAGATCTGAAACTCTTATTCTAATTTATGTCAGCTTCATCATTTGTATCTAAGATTCTTTTAACGAACTCACTCACAAATCTATTACATTAGAAGAAGCAGAATTTGGTTAGACTGAGATCATGGTTATGTATATTATGGATTGCTGTCAACTCAAACGTTCCATCAACTTTTAAAACATTAATTTTTGCCTTACATTCGGCCTTTCTTGTTGGACGTGGCTTAATAACATTCGACGTCCTATTACGGGCCTTCCCACCATGTGAACAACCAATAGTGGCATATCTAACCAATCCATCATCTCCATTCTCAGTCCTTCTTGTCATGACTCCAAACCCACATCCCTTAGCATACTCCTTATAGTGATTATTTCTTCAAACGTATTAAACTTCATTCCCGATGATGGCTTCTCAATCGTAATTAAATTCTCCAATTCATCATCCTCTAACTGAGGTGTTCCGGCAGTGTAATCATCAGTTTTCAATTCAACATGTCTATCTTCATTGCTTTCCTTAACTCTGGCGGAAGTAGATGGAAGTTATCCAAAATAACCATCCGTGTGCATGTAATTTCCAAAGTTTGGAGAAGGTGGTGGTATGTCCTATTAAGATCAGTACACAAGTTATTCATGTACAAACTTGATCATAAATATCAACTAAACAATCATATAAATTTTATAAAAAATGCTACATATCGCGGTTGGGGTACTAGAGGGCGATGGTGTCAACAAAGATGGATGTTCTTCCCCTTTTTCCATATTGCAAGTGTTTCTGAAATAATGTAAAAAAAAATAACATAATGAGATTCTCAACATAACTTATTGCTCATACTCAAACATTTGCTATAGAAGGATAAATCTGTAATCTACATACTTAATTGCTTGGCTTCCCTCGTCTTTAATTGTCAGTCCCCAAACTTAGTCCAACTTTCGGCAAGAAAAACCTACATATAAGACAATGAATGAGATAAGTATTTGCTTTCGAGACAATATACTCATTGCACATAGGATGTTTGCAGTAAGATTCTGAAAGAGAAACTTCAAGGCTTATGCATAATTTATTCCACGGGTAATAATTTTCTCAAATAAGGGGAAGGGGATGTTTAAAGATTAAGTTTATAGTTATTCTTCAAACAGTCTGATCTTTAGTCACTATTGGAATGAGGTAAATTGGTTTGCACATAAACCTGAAGCCATGGATCATCATAAGGAAACGACTTAAGTTCCAGATGTTAATTACCACTCTTATCATATCACATATGAAATTAAGATTAAAATTTGCTCATTACAAACAATAGTTATAGATATTTAGAATCAAGGCCATAAACTTATCAAGTAGCAGTTAATATCTTAATACCCAAGTCATCGAATCCAAAGTCTAGAAAAATCCAATCACCCATAGCAGGAGTATTTTAAAAATGAATGTACCAATAAATACCAGACAAAATAACGATTTAGTTACCAAGCTTCTCAAAAATCCCCTCACTGATACATATACTTGTATATTTTGAAAATTACAAATTAGACCAGATGCTGAAGGTATGAAGCTTCGATGGCTTACTGAAGCATTAAATAAGTTCCTTAGGTATGCAAGTCCAGAGACTACGTTGAATATTCTGACTATAAGAGTTGACTGTCGAGTAACAATCTTTGGTATCTAGTGCTTCGTTAAGAAAAATGATTTTTTTTTAAAGTCAAAGTAACTATCACACCGTCCCCTAGAATTTCTGAAGTAACAATCATTTGAGAAACAGATACAAAAATGAGAAATAAAGTTGTAATCAATATGGAAGCAATCTGTAATCGAGGGCAGGGGAGTCTGACGACGACAACACCTTCCTGCGATCCGGTGACAACAAGTCCTTAGATTCTATCGCGCGAATCTCCGATGGGATTTCTTCCTCTTTCTCTCGTCTCTCTACCAGGTCTTAATGGTTTAAGCTCTTGCGTCGTTTTCTCTCCTGATTCGAGTTTTCTCTTTTTTTTTTTTTTTAATATATGTGCTGACGTGACATTGCCACGTTAGCGTATCCGTGATAGGTACACCATTGCGCGTGTACCTATCACTACTCATATTAAAGATGGCAGTCTGGCAGACAACTGTCGAGAGTCCCGTTGCAAATTACTATTACTGAGATAAAACGAAAAAAAAAACTAAAGCATGTTTGTTTTCATAAAAGAAATGAGATGTGAAAAAAAAAAAAAAAAAATATTATTGTAATATATTTTGATAAATTAATTTTATTTTGAGATTTGAATTATTTTGAGATTTGAAAATATTGAATAGTTTATTTTATTTTATATAAGATTTAAAAAAAATGTAATGATGAATTTAATATGAGATAAGATGAGATAAAAAAATAAATAAAACCTAAAGCAAGCACAGATTAAAAAGATTACAAGGAATTAAATAGGGGGAACCTTGGTACTGTAGAAGAAAAGCAGGAAAGGAGGTATTTGAATTAACGGGATGTATTCTATTGAGGGCCTTTATAGGAGTTGTTCATTGCACAAAGTTGTGCACGCATCAGTTTTTAAGCCGATGATTAATTTTTTCTATTTCCATTAATCAAATTGATTTAGGCAGTGTCTAATGTACTAATTCAATTTGAAAGCGAAAATATAATCTGTTTATGTATTTAGTCAACAGTTACCAAGATTACAAGATACATCTCTTCTCTCTCTCTCTCTCTCTCTTTATATATATATATATATTCACAAAAAATATCAACTTTGATAAGTTCTAATATTCTATAATTCAAACTTGTTATAAAAACCTTTGTTTGGGTCCAGTTATATTTTATTAACGGATCAATATATGTCATTTTAATTAAATTCTTATCATAATTAGATTATACCAACATATACCAACATAAATATTATTTTAAGAAATATTGAAGCAACCGCATGTTACTCCTAGCTCATATTTAATTTCATACCCATTGCAAAGGCTATATATGAGCCTATGATAACCCAAATTAGAAGGGGTCCAATCAATTATTTTATCTAATTCGCTCCTGCGGGATCCTGCCCAGGCAATTTTTTTTATTTTTACATTTTTTAAATAGTTTAAATATTTAATTTAAAAAAAAAAACAAAACATTATTAAAAAACACTTATTTAATCATTAAGTAAGTTTTTTTTTTTTAATAAGATGTGATTTTTGTTTGTGACTTTAACATTTCTCTATACGAAATATATGTTTGTGTATATAGGTCAATAAAAGTTTAATATAATACACATCAGGTATTAAGACAACAAAAAGTAGATTGGTATAAATTAGTAGTCTTAAACATATATGAGACATAAAATAAGTAAATAATAAAATTTATATCTTTTAATTATAGTTTAAGTTTTTAGAATAAATGATTATTTTATATGATATCACAGTAGCTCATATCCAGAATTTGAGTCCTTGCACTTCATTCTTCTATTTAATTAAATATTTCATATGTTAGATCATTGTATTGAAGAAAAATTTAGCTCACGCTTGAGGGAGTGTTAAGATATAAAATAAACAATAAAATTTATATTTTTTTTATCAACTTAAGTTGTTGAATTAAGTGATGATTTTACAATATATATATGTGTATACATAATTGATGTATATCTCGTAAATTGTGCGTGACAAAGCAAGTTTTGATAAAAATTAGTTTTGTTTTTTGACTTTCTTTCTTTTTTCTCTCAATCAAGTTGACTATCTTTTTGAAACTTTTTGTTGCCATGGGTGGAGGTGGTTCGGAACCTTGGTTCCGACCACCCCCTCCTCTCCATTTTTGTTCATTTACTGTTTTTCCTAATGTTTTTCCAACCTTTTTAGCTTTTTTCGATTTATCTCCATTCTATAGTGTCGTTTGTCGATCCACTGACAACTGGCCACCTCCAACCATCACACGTGAGTCCACGATTTTCCCAACTGTCGATTTTTTTGTTTGCGGTAGGGGGTTGCGATTTCGGCCAGTGCGTTAGCCGCATGCGCGGCTCTTGCAATGCGCATTGATCATGCGCAACCGCAGTTTAGGGTAGTTTTTTACACCATATGCGATTGCGTCAGATTTGGAGGCTTTGGATCTCTCGAAAAGGGTTGTCTTTCTTTGCCTCAGGTGGCACATGAGTCTCACGTGCCACCACCACCACACATGCCTTTGGAGAACCACCCTTGCCGACTCGGCTCCAGTTGCTACGCTCTTATCTTTCTACTTTCGATAACTCATAATTTTAAAAAGAATGATCGTGGATCTCTCCTACAACTTACTCTAAACAACATGTGACAGTACTCCCACCACCTGCATCGCTTATTATAGAGAAATCGACGGTAGTTTCTTTGTTCGCTTTTTAGCGAATACTTTAATTTCATCTTTTGATAAGATGTCGTCCTGTAATAGGACTTGAGTAAAAACCAAGAAAGTAGTATCAAATAATTTTTTTTTTCATTTTTTTGGCATTATTGTTTGTTATTTTGGGGTATTACTTTTATGTTGTATTTAATTTTAGTTTGTATGTGTCCTATTTGGTAATTGTACATTTATTTAAATTCGGTGGTCTAACGTAAGTGTTAAGTGAGTCGGTGCAATTTTCCTATAAATACATGTAACTGATTTGTATTTTAATAACACAATTTCTGAGGTATTTTTCAAACCACGTGTTGATCTTAATATGGTATCATAAGTGATATTCTACAGTCTTCCGCATACGTCATCTTCCACTTTACCATTTCGCTTTCGTCATCTCACTTTCACCCATTTAGCTTTCAGCCTTGCAATCTCGTCATTCTCACGATCGCATCATTCCATTCGATTTCAATTCGAGCTTACAGATCAATTTGTTCGTCGATTTCAATTTCCTTTCCTTATTAGCTGTTTTTGCTCGCGGTTGATTTATTTTTAGCTTGTATTCTCGTTTTTTGCCTAAATCACAAACCCTAACCAGTGGTTTGATTTCAGTTCGCAATTTTCAGTTCGCGTTTCCTCTATTCCGTTCAATTTCTCAACAAACTTTGAACTTTTCTCCCATGGAATCGAGCAATCCGTCGTCCTCAAGCAATAGTTCTTCCTCAAACAGTGGTTCGATGGCTGACTCCCTCAATCCTTACTTCATTCATCCAAGTGACAGTCCTGGTGTTACTTTTGTCATTCAACCTCTCAATGGTAACAATTATCACACATGGTCCAGATCCATACAGATGGCGTTGTCCGCGAAGAACAAATTAGGTTCTGTGAATGGATCTATCCTTAAGCCTTCAGGATCACCTCAACCAGTACTTGCTTCATGGAATCGGTGCAATACTATGGTTATATCATGGATCCTTAACTCAGTTTCTTCCGAAATTTCTGCTAGTATCTTGTATATCAATACCACACATGAGATTTGGAATGATCTCAAGGAGCGTTTCCCTAAAAAAAATGGACCACGAATTTTTCAGTTGTAGAAGTCAATCTCGACCTTATCTCAAGACCAGTTGACTATTACTCAGTATTTCACTAAACTGAAAGCACTTTGGGATAAATTGCTTAATTACAACCCTGTTCCAGTTTGTAATTGTGGAGCTGTTAAAACACTTACTTCATACGTTCAATAGGAACGTATTATTTAATTTCTTGTTGTACTGAATGAGTCCTATGCTTCGATTAGGGCTCAAATTCTGTTTATGGAGCCTTTACTTTCTCTCAGTAAGGTTTTTAGCCTTGTTTTATAATAAGAACAGCAGCGTGAGATCTCTGTTCTTCCTGTTGCTTCACCTAATAGTCATGCCTTTGTTGTTGATGCTAATCAACCTTTGAAGTTAGTGTATAAGAAGGAACGTCCTGTTTGCAAGCACTGTGGTGCTATAGGACATGTGGTTGAGAAATGCTTCAAGCTCTATGGTTATCCCCCTGGATATAAGTTCAAACCAAGGCAACAAGCTATGGCAAATCAAGTTGTCTCTGACAACAATTTTTCAGTTGTATCTCCATTCTCTCTAACTGAGTCTCAGTATCATCAGTTATTGGCTATGCTTCATCCATTTGAATCTGCGTCTCCACAACACACTGTAAATCATGTTTCTTCCACTTCACATGCTGATATAAATAATTTAGATTCTCATTTTCATCTGTTTTTTCCACTACACGTTGTGCACCTATTAATATTGCTTCATCCGTTTGGATTATTGATTCCAGAGCTACAGATCATATGGTTCCATCTATATCTTTTTTTTCCTCATATGTTCCTGTGTTTAACACTTCAGTTCAACTTCCAAATGGCCAAAGTGTCTCTGTCACACACATTGGCACCGTCCACATCTCCAAAGATTTAATTCTTAGAGATGTTCTTTGTATTCCTATTTTTTCTTTTAAATTGATTTCTGTTAGCAAGTTAACCTCAAGTCTAACTTGTTGTCTCTTTTTTTTCTCTGACTATATCTTTATACAGGACTTGAAACACTAGAAGCTGATTGGAGTAGGTAAACATAAGAGAGGATTATATTTTCTGCAAAAATCAGGCTCCTCAGTCCCTTATTTGCATCAGTTCAGATCTTTACCTCTCTCTACCTTACCTAAACAGTCCTTTAAGTGTTCCAAAAATACATTGTTTGATCTTTGGCACAATAGGTTAGGTCATCCTTCTCCTTCAAGGATGAAGCTGTTACATAATGCTATTCCATGCCTTAGTAATAAAAATTTTGATTCCCCATGTCTTGTGTGTCCTTTAGCAAAATAAAAAAATTACCATTTCCTAATAATTCTCATGTTTCAGCTTTTCCTTTTGATTTGATTCATTGTGATGTGTGGGGGCCATTTTTTGTACTTACAGTTGAAGGTCACAAATTTTTTTTAACAATAGTTGATAATTATACAAGAGCTACATGGATTTATCTGTTAAAATGCAAATCTGAAGTATTTGTTATTGTTCCTCATTTTTTTCAGCTTGTTAAAACTCAATTTAACAAAAAAATAAAGAAAATTCGTACCGATCATGGTACTGAATTTTCTTTAACTACTTTCTTTCAGTCCAAAGGTGTTATTCATCAATTGAGTTGTGTGGAAACTCTACGACAAAATTCTGTTGTTGAGCGTAAACATCAACACCTTCTAAATGTGTCTCGAGCATTGATGTTTGAATCTGGTTTGCTTATTAATTTTTGGGGAGATGCTCTTCTTACAGCCACATATTTGATGAATAGGTTGCCTACACCTGTTTTAGGCAACAAATCACCTTGTGAGTTGCTTTTTCATTCATCTCCTACTTAGAAACACCTTAGAACTTTTGGTTGTCTTTGTTTTGTTTCATCTCTCACTCGGTCCCGTTCTAAATTTGATCCTAGAGCACGACAATGCATCTTTCTTGGTTATCCTTCAGGTATAAAGGGTTACAAATTGTTGGACATTCATACAAAAGTTACTTTTGTCTCAAGAAATGTGATTTTTCATGAACACATTTTTCCATATAAACAGTCCATTTCCTTACCTTTTACCTTACCTAATCCTTCAACTTTTATGCATTTTAATGATATTCCATTACCTATTTTAAATTCAATCTCAACTTTTGATCAATTTCATGTGACTTCAACTTCTCCTGAAAATATTCCTAATCCAGATGTAACAATTCCCACAAATAGGAATGATGTTGAACCCATAATTTCAAATTCCTCCATTTCGGCTACAACACCCATTATTCCAGCCCATACCAGCCCAATATAGATGCTGTCCAATCCATACCAGCACCCATTATTCCAGTTTCAGATTCTCAAATTCCTCCTATTTCTATCCATAGGTCTTCTAGAGTTAGAGGAACACCTGGTTATTTGCAGCATTACTATTGTAACTCTCTTACTACACATTCTACATCAGCTTCTTCAGGTTCTACTTCTATACCAGCAGGTAATTCATATTATATTAATTCTTTTCTTTCATATCATAGATTGTCTCCTAGATACAAATCCTTTGCTTTAGCCATAATTGCTTATACAGAGCCTGAGTTTTATCATCAGGCAGTCAAGCATTCTCATTGGAGAGATGTTATGGCTGTTGAAATTGCAGCCTTAGAAAAAAATGATACATGGTATGTTGTTCCTTTACCCTCTGGCAAGAAACTCATTGGATGTAGATGGGTATATAAAATCAAGTATAAAGCTGATGGATCAATTGAACATTATAAAGTGCGTTTGGTTGCCAAGGGGTACACCTAACGAGAGGGTTTAGACTATTCTGAGACATTTTCTCCCGTCGCAAAAATGGCTATCGTTCGTAGTCTTCTTGTTATTACTGCTGTCTGAAAATGGTCTATAGTTCAACTTGATGTGAATAATGCTTTTTTGCATGGTGATCTACTTGAGGAAGTTTACATGGCCCTTCCTCCCGATTTTCACACTAAGGGGGAGTCTAAAGTGTGCAAATTAAACAAGTTCCTTTATGGATTGAAACAAGCATCTCGTCAATGGTTTTCCAAGTTTTCCAACACTCTCATTGAACTTGGTTTTAGCCAATCTAAGGCTGATTATTCACTATTCACTCTTTCTAAAGGAAAATCTTTTATTGCACTACTTGTCTACGTTAATGACATTTTAATTGCTAGTAATGATTTTCATGCTGTTGGTGAATTGAAGACATTACTAGACAACAAGTTCAAGTTGATAGATCTTGGTGAACTTAAGTACTTCCTTGGTTTGGAAGTAGCTAGATCCCTACAAGGTATTTCTTTATGTAAAAAAAAAATATGCCTTGGAAATTCTATAAGATGTTGGGTTTCTTAGAGTGAAACCATCATCTTTCCCAATAGAGCAAAATCTAAAACTTAATAGAGATGATGGAGAATTGTTGAAAGATCCTACTATTTTTAGACAATTAATTGGGAGGTTATTGTACTTAACAATAACACGGCCAGATTTGGCTTTTTCTATACATTGACTCAGCCAATATATGGATAAGCCTCGTGAGCCTCGTGAGCCTCGTGAGCCTCATTTACAAGCCGCTTATCGTATATTACAATATGTTAAATCATCTCCTGGTCATTGTTTATTTTTTCTAGCCACTTCTTCTCTTCACATCAAGGCTTTCAAAGATTCTGATTGGGCTTCTTGTCCGGATACTCGAAGGTCTACTACTAGGTATTGTGTCTTTCTTGGAGATTCTTTAATTTAGTGGAAATCAAAGAAACAACAAAGAGTTTCCAGATCATCTGCAGAAGCTGAATATCGTTCTATGGCTACCACTAATTGTGAAATAGTTTGGCTTCTAGCACTACTTTCAGATTTTCGAGTTCCTTATTCTAATAGTGCTCATTTGTTTTGTGATAATACAGCTGCTCTTTATATTGCTGCTAATCCTGTTTTTCGTGAACGCACAAAACATATTGAGCTTGACTGCCACTTTGTAAGGGACAAGTTTCAAGCTAGAGTTATTCAAACATTTCATGTTGCTTCCTAATACCAACTTGTTGACGTTCTTACTAAAGCCTTGAATTTCAGCAATTTTATACCTTAATATTCAAGATGGAAGTTCATTCCAATTACTCTCCATCTTGAGGGGGAGTATTACATTTTATGTTGTATTTAATTTTGGCTTGTATGTTTGCATATGTCCTATTTGATAATTGTACACTTATTTAAAGTCGATGGTCTAATATAAGTGTTAAGTGAATCGGTGTAGTTTTCCTATATATACATGTAATTGATTTTTATTTTAATAACACAATTTTTGAGGTATTTTTCAAACCACGTGTTTGATCTTAATATAGGATGATTGTCGAGAAATCTACCCACTCTTCATCTATTACTTTTCTTAGTTCAATAAATATGCTTGCTTAAAATAAAGTTTTGATAGAAATTATGATTTCTAATTGGGGGTACCAAGAATTCCGAAAGCAATATTGTTCTAGCTACCTAAACTAGCTCTAAGGAATCCGTACGTTAAGCAAAAAGCTGAAGAAAAAAAGGGGAATCCACCACCCAGCCTTTGAAAATAAAGTAACCAGATGCCTTTTTGGCCTCTTGAAAGATCAAACAACGAGTGCGTGTTTGTGTGTATATATATATATATACATATATGTGTGTGTGTTTTTTTGTGTCATGTGTGTGTACGTGCTTCTATAATATATATGGCATTTTCCTTATTTTCTTTACACAAATCGTCATCTTCCATTCAATATTATTTATATATGATTTGTATATCTTTTATATACATATTGCATATATATATATATTATTTTTTACGTATTCTTTAATCTAATTATTACTTTTTTATTATATTTTTATTTTTTTTATATTCTTTTAATATTTTAACTGATATAGCATCATCAATTTTGCAAAAAAGTACACAGAATCATGTACTCCTAAGCTCTGGCACGCGAGATGCCTTTTACGTACATATATATACAAATACTATATATTGTTTGGTGCATCTGCTTTTTTTGTTTCAATTTTGTGAAGATTTGTTCATTTTTTTTCACTACAAGAAATAGTGACTTTTGCCACAAAGGATAATGGTCACAAAAAGCTAGAATTAGGTGGCAAAAAACTTTTTTTCCACCAAATATTATCGTGGGAGCTTCGTGGCATATAATGAGTGGCGAATAATATTATAGCCACCAAAAAATAAATTCGTGGAAAATAATGACTTTTTTCCATGAAATTCATTTGTGGTAAAAAATAATTTTATTTGTGACAAATGCTTTTGTCAACCAAGCATTTCTGGTGTTTTTAGTTATTTACCCACTAGATGTTATGGTCAAAAATACTTTTTTTACATGAACATTTTTATAGACAATCTGGTGGGAAAAAGTTTTTTGCAATTTAGCATGTTGACAACAAAAGGGTTGTTCTCATAAACATTGTTAGCGGCAATTATCACATAACATCTATTTATTTATCATAAAAGAGTCTTTCCCACCATCATCTATCATTGGAAATTCATTTTTAGCTATGAAACCTTGCAGTATAAATACAACGTTTAGTCATGATAGTTTCTATTATATATAACTGTTTATGATAATACATTTTTCTCCACAATTTTTAATTTTTATTTTTTTAGTTTTCAGAAATAAGCTTGTGGGAAAATAGCTTTTCCAACACATTTAAGGCATCCTAAAAACAAATTTAACCACCTGTTACAAAGGAAATTATATCCCAACATTTCATCATACTAATCCAACTAAGTAAATAAAAAAACTATATTCAATTTAAATATACATTCAAATATCTACCATGAGGAATACAAATATGCCATCATGAGCTATTTCAGGCCAAGTCTCTGAGGCCATGAAACCATAGAAGACCATTCCATAAAATCTAGCCCATCAAAGCATACAAAACTAATTCAGTTCCAGCCTAAAATACATGAGGGAATTATTGTAGAATACATGAGGAAATTAATGTATGCATGCCAACAACATCAAGGCAGTAATCTCAGTACAAATGTCCATATTTCAATTAGCATTACTAATCAAGTAATTTGTAACCTCTTCTTCCTCCACAACACATGTTGCCAATTGTGTCCTGAAAGTGCCAAAAATAAAAATATGTCAAGCTAAACAAAACGGTTTCAATCATCTCAACTTCAAAATTTAAAGATCTAGTACCATAAGAATGCAATCACAGTTCAAAGAAGCCAACATATTTATTCTCAATAGGCTTCCATTGAATTGGAGAGATGGAGCAACCAAAGAAACCAGAAACCAGCATTAGAGAATGCATAAATCACAACCTAAACACTAATGAATTTAAAATCTTAAATCACCCAGACACACGTGTATGAATTTAATCAAACAAAGAATGGATATCATAAAATATTGCAGGACGAAGAGTTCCAAGACTCACCTTATCAAGGTAAGGCCACATATCAGATATCAAGGCAGCCACTTTTGTGGTCTCTAAGGCTCAGGTGTTAATCTCCATCTTCGGCTTACCTTTCTTTCCTTGTCAATCTCACAACCACAACCTGTACTTTTATTCCCTTCATCAAATAATAGATACAAACCAAACAAATTTATGACTTATCACAGAAAAATAAGTATAAAGTAAAGGATGGGTGATGGAGACATTGATCAGTCAATATCAGGATGGGTGCTCCAAAGCAAAAGAAAGCACAGAGAACATAATTTTTGAGAAATACCTACATTAAATTTTTTCAATTCTTTCCCAAGGACGAACCCTGAGAGAGATATTGAAGGCAGAAGCAGCAACTTGACCAGCTTTTGTGTATAAACCTTGGCCCATCACAACACCTCCTTGAGTAACTAAAACAGTTCCATCAATATAAACATGTACAAGAGCACTAGCATACAGTCATTAGGAAGCTCCACATAATCAAGATTTTGAGAACATGATTAATAAATATTCAATGTAAAATTCATATCCCAAAAGCTTAAACATAATAGCATAATCCTACCATCAATGAAATGGTTGAGACACTTATTAACTTTAGAATCCGGAAGCCCTAATCCTTATTCAAGCACAAAAAAAAAAAATCCATCAATTTGGTCACATTTCAATAAAACAGACTACAAAAAGAAGTAACAAGTACTCATACTTTAATGTTGATCACACGAAACAATAGATAGAAGATACAGAGTCAAACACCCAATCATGTACCAACCAGAAATTTTGAAATCCCTATAAGCCTCATTACTCTATAAATGCAAATTTAGGGTGTTATTTTGCAATTTTCAAACCATTCATATAGCAGTAATTAGAAAATTAAACATGTATTTTTTAGTCACAAACCCTAGGGTTTACCTGTTCTGGGTTGGCTTACGGCATTGAAGGGAAGGCGGTGGAGCATGAGGGTGGCGTTGCGGCCGTGTGGCGGGCTGACTTGCGGTGGTGCTGCACCGCTGAGGAAGGCAGCGTAGGGCTTGTACGAGGCGCTTGAGCGAGATCCATGCGGGGGAGAGCAGATCAACGGTGAGAGAGAGGGAGAGCTTGTGGTGGCACTGTGGACATTTGGGGTAGCTACACCGGTAGCTAGAGGTGGTGCGACGGCTAAGGACGCGGTGGCACTGGGAAACCGAGAGAGAAAGAACTTCGAGTGTGAAGAGAGAGGGAGATCTGCAGGAGAGAGAAGCCGCGAGAGAGAGGCTTGGTTGGGTTGGCCGACGATGGTGGAGGTGGACGGTGACGATAGGTCGACGGCGGCGTGTAGTGGCAGCTGCGTGGAGGTGGGAAGAGTAGAGATCAAGGGAGAGAAGCAGAACACGGAACTGGGGAAGAGAGAGAGAGAGAGGCGAGGGATATGGGATCGATGCAGATCAGGGGGTTTAAAATTAATTTTTCATTATATTTTGCGGCCACTAAATTTCGTGGCAAAAGATAATTAATCTCGTGGCAAATACTTTATTACCCATGAAGAATAATCTTGTAATCGGACATATTTTTTGCGATGATGTCAATTTCATGGCAAAAAATTTTTTGGTGACGTTAAAAATTTTAACTCATGAAGACCAAGTATTATTATGAATTTTTTTTTACCATTAACACAAAGTGGTGGCAAAAATATATTTCTTCGTGGAAAAAATTTCTTTTACCATTATATTATTTTCACCAATATGATCTCGTGGTAAAAAGCATCATTTATTCTCACGAAAATTTTTAGTGTTAATAGAATACTATTTGCCATGATATTTTGTCATGGAAAAAGAATTTGTGGCAAAAAGTAATATTTGTTGTAGTGTTTGCAAGTTGCAATATCTCATTGTTTTTTTTTTTTTTGGTGTTTGAGAGAGAGGGGGGGGGGGGGGTGGTGCGAATGGAATTGCTTGCAAGTTGCAATATCTCATGGGTTTGGGGGTGGGGTGGGGTGGGTGTGAGGGGGAGAGATGTTACTGCATTATTAAGTTTGAGATTGTCAGGAGTACATGATTAAAGAGATAGGCGATCCGAGATAAATGATCAGCTTATATTACACCCGAGTGCCAGATTTAATTGTATTGCATCTCGGTCAATCTACATTTTTTAAAATTTTTATAAAAAATTTAATCTTTTCAAATCTCAAAATTATATTTTCAAATCTCAAAACAAAATTAATATTAAAAAATATTTTAATAATATTTTATTCTTTTTTAATTTTTTTTTATCTTATATCATTTCATCTTGAAAACAAATCATGCCTAAATTTCAGCCAAATTTCTGATCTGTAACTCGAGTGGAAATAATTCACTCAGATCGAACTGTACATGTATGAATGCTGCATGCTGATTACTGCATGTGTTCAATAATGGAAGCAAACAGTAAAGCTTTCGGAGTTTCGTGCAGCAATACGTACTCAAACTCAATAATTGAAGTCAACAGTACAAAATTTCAGAGGCTGGCCAGGACATTGCAGCTAGCTTCCTACCTCGTCTTAAAAAGAAAATGAACCCTTAAATTAATTAATGTGCATATGCCTTGGAGAGACAACCCAAAGTCATTATCATGTATATATATGCATGTCACATTATGATCACATGCATGCCCATATACGTATATATATATATATATATATTGGCAAAGTTCGAATATGATCTAAAATTCTTCATGATTCTTCTCTTTGGGTTAAGTACTTGATTGCTTATACCCAATTTGCCGAAGAAATTAATAAGGATACATTCATATATATGATCATACATGACAGAGATTCTCTTAGGTGGCTCACCAAACAAAAATTTCCCATATAGGTGCAAGCAGCCACATGGAGTGGAAGGATAATTCTTTTTTTCTTTGATACTGTAGCTGGGTCCCATATACATGTCAAAACTTGAGTAATATTATAATTAATACTCTCATCTTAATTTTCATGAGCTTATTATTTAAAATATAACATATTTATTATTATTAAATAATAAATAATTATTTATTAAAAAAATATTTAATAATAATAAATATGCTACTTCTAATAAAATAACGGTATGGTATATAAGATTTTTGTCAAAATTATATGTTGCATTTGATCCATGATCTTTGAAATACGTGAGAACAGGAGTAAAAACTTGCGACGGGCATATGCTGTCGATTGAACAGTGTTTGACATTATTATAAAAGCAGTGACATAGTCATCCTTCTTTTCTTTATAGCTAGGGTTGCGCCCCCCACCCCCCCATTTATTGCCCTTGTCTTTTGCCTCTCGTTCCTTCTTACTGAAAATGCTCTTTGCCTCCCTTTCTTACCTCCGTCTTCATTTTATCGCTGTATCTGCGAGTTACGTCTCTCTTTATCTGACCTGCAACTAGGGTTTCATTTGTCTTTTCTGAACTCACACTCAATAGAAAACTCAAGGAGTTCTCCAACTCTTCTCTATATGGCTGAAGCTTCTTTTTCCTTGTGACTCTGATCAGAATAGATCTTGAAGGAGCAAACGGCGCCGGGGGTAAAAGGTAATGACATTAATTCCGATTCGAGAAAACTCGACGACATAGATAAAAGGGTAAGTACCGGTTGCAGCTCCTTTTTGATGATATAGCTAGAATTTCTTTTCTTATATATACCTAATAACTTTCCTTTCCTTTCGAATGAAATTTCTGTTTCTTAAATTTTTATAAGGTTATTCCAGTTGATGATCAGCCCAGCTAGGGTAGAATTCCAGTGATTTACCTTCATAGAATCACGGGAAAGAGGTTTAAATTATTACATTAGTGAGATCCCATGCTGATCTAATGACCAGTAAACGAGAGAAAATAAAAGAGCTAAAGATCAGAGACAAGGATATATGAACTTGTTAGGTGGTCAGTGTAAGTGATTTCAATGAAATTCAGAAAGCTGAATTTGTGGAGGTTGACTGGGGGGAAGGGGGCAGAGAGAGTTGTTCAAAGGACAAGTATACGATCAGTTGAATTTAGGAACTGTTGACCAAATCCAGGAGAATCTTAACACAGTAAATCATCACTATCTTCACGTGTCATGCATATTCAAGAAAGACTGCTTTAATTTGCAGGCAAATTAATAGACGAAAAGAGAAATGAAAAGAAGATAAGTGGATGTTTTTAGCGACTATGCTAAAAAAGTACTGCTGGTACTAACCCTAGTTCCACTGTCCCAGAAGGTTTAATTGAAAAAGAAAAGTTTTGTCTAGTTCAACGAAGGCATGCAGCAGCATTAATTCCTAATTACCTTAGTTAAAAAGAGAACATAATAATATAAATATGACTTCCAAATTTCAGTCCATTCTGATCGGATCTCTCTCTCTCTCTCTCTCTAAAGTTATAAACTGCTTAAGGACTGAGATGGGTGAATATTTTTCTTTTTTGTTTTTGTCAGGCAGTGAAGATATTTTAATATGGCCTCCTCCTCTAGCTACTCAAATTCTCCATGTGCTGCCTGCAAGTTTTTGAGGAGAAAATGCATGCCAGATTGCATTTTTGCACCATATTTTCCGCCTGAAGAGCCACAAAAGTTTGCAAATGTTCACAAGATATTTGGCGCAAGCAATGTGAGTAAGCTCCTCAACGAAGTGCTTCCTCATCAGAGAGAAGATGCAGTCAACTCTCTGGCCTATGAAGCCGAGGCAAGGATAAAAGACCCAGTTTATGGCTGTGTTGGAGCCATCTCAGTCCTCCAAAGGCATGTCCTTCGGCTCCAGAAGGAGTTGGAGGCCACAAATGCAGACTTGATGAGGTATGCCTGCAACGAGAATATGCCTGCATCAACATCCGGCCAGTTTGGAAGAAGGATGGATCATGGCGGAGCTGGTTCTTATGGTCAAAGTAGTTCTGGTTTCTATTATTCTTCTCCATGGAATAATAATGATCAGCCCTCATGTGAGGATAGCCATGAGAGTAGAGGAGAAGGGAATAATATGTAAGGGTAATTATTCTATTCTTTTGTCCATGACTGTCGAGAAATGATGTCATCAATTTCACCACTTAGCTAATTTCTCGATGAAATATTGGATACTATAGAGTTACTAGGGAATAGGGGGGATGTCTTATATATATGACACTCATGTATAACATGATCGCCGTATACTATGTTGTCATGATCAAGACGATCAAGCTCATGACTGGAGTATTAATGGCATTTCCCTTAGTTGATCAAAATAATCATCCTAGCTAATTAATTATATTATATGCACAATGAAGATTATTCTGCTCGTGTAGGCTGATGATCATGATATATATATATATATATATATAATAGGTTTCTAAGTAAATTTGCAGTACTCTATATCTATATATTAATTACATATCCTGGCCTGGTGCAATATTATATATAATTACGTGAGTACTCGAGTAATATAAATGATTGGATCAGCATGCATGCGGCTTGTACATTGAAATTGATCTCTAATATCTAGTTACCGGATATATAAATATAGATATATAGCCACTGATATATGCATGACTATAAATCAATAAAAACCAAAACCAAGTTTCCAACAGCTAGCTTAGCTAGCTTATGATCATGATAACGATCGAGCTGGTTTCTCTTGATCATCAGTTTGGCCACCAATTCAATTATTTACCAATATATATTACAAGAAAAAGGGCATTTGCAATAATTATTTTCAACTAAAATAATTATTTATGATAAAAATAAATTTATTTTAATTAAAATTATTTATTTTATTAAAAATAACTTGTCGCAAATTAAAAATTTTGAATCAATGGCGGCCAAAGGCATTGATAACACTTGTCTAAGGGCAGAATCCTCCTTGTGGCCTGCCTCATGTTTATCAATTGTAATTAAGTCCTCATGTCTAGCTAGAATAATATTGTAATTAATTGGTTAAATAATGATGATCATGGCCCTTATTATCTTAATAACACGAAATACCATTTCATGATGATGATGATCATGTTAATCATTTTAATGACATCATAATAATGTAGGGGACACTACATAAAAATTATTTATTTATTATTATTTATTAAGTATAAGTAATTTATTTTTATCATTAATAATTATTTTTATTAGAAATATTAAATCACCATTACCTATATTTCTATTGGTGGGGTACGAACGTAGGTACAAAAATTAGGTGGCCCGCCTGATCTTGAAGCGCGCATAGACTTCTTGTGATCTACGTCCGCCCCATGAATCTGCACTACAATAGCATGTGTGCTAATTAATTCGAACGTACACATGAATTATAATATATAGCTTTTTCTCACAATAATTTAAAGCTGCGTTTGGACTCTTAGCCCCGTATGTATTTAAAGATGAGCTCAATTCATTTCAACTCATCTTCATTTTATTATTATATTTTTATAATTTTTTATATAAAACACAAATTTTTATACACATTTTTCAAATCCCAACACACTTTTTTCAAATATCAAAATAATAATAATATTAAAAAATAAACTAAACTCATCTCAACTCATCTCATCTCTAAATTCAAGCAGGGCTATTCTTGAGATAAATTGAATTAAAGTTCAGACAAGTTTATAAAATATTATTTTTTTAATATTATAAATATTTTGAAATTTAAAAAAAATTAAATTATTTATTATATTTTATATAAAAATTTAAGAAAATATATAAATAATTAAAATAATAAAATAAAATGAGTTAAAAACCAAACTTAACCTAAGAGACTCGCTGCTTATAATATTTAAATTACAAATTAAGGTCTCATTTATTTTGAGAAATAAAAATAAAAATCTCACATTTTTATTAAATTTATAGTTATATTTTTTTAAATTTTTATATAAAATATAATAAAAATTTTATTTATTTAAAATTTTAAAATAAAATTAATATTAAAAAAATATTTTATAATAATATTTTATTTAATTTAATTTTTACTCCATTTCATTCCATTTCTAATAGTAAATAAGACAAAAGAGTACTACTGGCAGGAGGTGTGCGTGCAGGTTCGGTACGTAATTATTTAGAAGTAAATTATTTCAAATCACAGTAAAAGGCCAAAAAAGGAAACACGCATCTTGAATGTCATAGGCTTAAGTGTGAACACATGGATCTAGCTAGTTATTGACGTTCTTGGAGCTTTCAACCAAATATCAAGCTGCTTAATTACTTACAGCTTGCTCTGCTTCTATTCTGCGTATGAAATTCAATGGCAAAGAAAAGTGACTCCAAATTTGTTGACTTTAATTTTTGTAAGTCCTTTTTCCAGAACTGCAGGATTTACATAATAAACCTTTGCTTGAGTAATTCAAATGAGAAATGTTTTATGTTTTGATTTTTTTTTTAATAATAGTTTTAAAATTTTTTAATTTAATGATTAAAGAAGTATATTTTTTAATGATGATGTCATTTTTTTTGATAAAAAATATTTAAGAATATAAAAAAATAATGAAAAAAATCTAAAAAAGAATATTTTATACTATTTAGAGATGTAGCACCACTCAATTCAAATTCCTCCATCGTAAAAATGTCATTATCTGAAGCAGTAGACCCCTATCAAGGGATTGTTCTCCCATGTGCTAAGGGCAATAACCAGCCAAAAAACAAAATAAACAAAATAAAAAAACAATAATAATAAAAGATTCCTTGAAAGTATCATGACGTTGAAGTACCTTTGTCTTCTAGCTTGTATCTTAATTACTTGACATGATCTCTAAGTTCTAACCTCTTTGCCTTGATCAGTTATATATATTCATGAAAATAGATGGTCGACTTTCAATTAATTGTAATATATTATAACCAATACATAGATCATTTAAAAAGAACGGTCTCTGAGATTCTAACTTATATTTGAAAAATCTAGACTCAAAATTAGAGGCAAGAGTAGAAGTCTCAACCAGAGTCAGCCCAAGGTAATTGTAAGAACTCGGGCAAAAATTAGGTCTCCCCCCGACCAAGCTATCTTGAGGCCTAGAGTCCAGACCACCAGTCAAGGCTCAGGTGGAGGGCCCATCGGGAAACATTAGGGACACACAATGTGTGATAATTAGTAATCTCGTAGAGCTGGGCGAAACAAAGCTGTCTAAGCACTCGAGTATCATTAGATAGACAGTCCAAACCTAGATCGCAGGACACGACATCAACAAGGCCAAAGATCAAAGCCTATTTCCCAATAATTGTAGCCGTGAGAATATAAATATATCAGTTCCTCTTTGAGGTAGGCAAGATGTTATAGGGGGTTTACCATCCACCAATAGAAATGAAAAATGTCAGCGAGTTACACGATAAAAAAGTAAGGATCATTGCACCGGATTATTAGTGAAAAAGGGGCTAGAATTTGCCTTGGAACTCGACGACCATTTCCCTTCACTTATTTTCTCCCTAAACCATTTTTCCTTTCTTCGGTGCTGCCATCCCCTGCCAGACGCCGAGGTCCAACGTTGCTAGATTCTGTCGAGGTCCATATGCCATCCACACGTCGTCCCAACTTTGAGTTGAGGTTGCTAACCTAAAGAGACTAGAGTGCCTCTTTTTCACTCGAATCCACCCTGTCTCGTAGTCGAGGAGCCAATAGAGACCTTCGAATCCACTCCATTGCCTTGCCGTCAAGTCCCTGTTTGGAAGCCCTCTCCCGCGAGTAAATTTCCTCTTGAAATGGTATATTTTTTTTTCTTCCTCTTTCAATTGGTTTGATGTTGGTTGCATTTGGTCTCGCCATTGGTTGCATTTGGTCTTGCTATTGGCCGTCTTTCTGTTATTCAAATTTCAAGACCAATATGTAGATGAGTTGGTTGTTGTTATTTGTTGTTATTCAAGACCAATACGTTGTTTAGAATCCTTCTCCTATCAAGTCCTTGTTGTTTGTTATTATTTGGTCTTATGATTATGTTGTTATTCAAGACTTTTGGGTTCAAATTTGTTAGTCTTCAATTACATTTGCATTGTTGAAACCATAATTTCAATAATTTATAGGTTCATATAGATGAGAGCTTCGAATCGAGGTTGGGAAGGATGTTAGTGTTAACAGAGTGGGTCGCAAGGTCGAGAATCGGCCGAGATATGTGAGTCATTCCGTTGAGAAGAGGTTGAGAGGCCAAGGTCGAGGCATCAAGAAGAGGGTTACGATGGGAGATGGGAGATGGGAGATGGGAGAGAGAGTTACGATGTGAGAGAGGGTGAAAGAGGTTGGATATGTCATGTGTCCACAATATGTTCTATATGTTGTTTACATCACATGTTTAAATATTGGACAATGCTACGGGCCCGTTAGGGTGCCCCGTTGCATTGCCTCGTTAGTGTAATTTAATATTTTTGTATTTTTATATTTTATTTTACATCATTTTTTAATATATTTAAATATTTAAAAAAATTATAATATTATTAAATAATATTTTTTTAATCATTATATATAAAAAAAATAGAAATTAAAAAAAAAAAGAAAATGGGACAATCTAAATGAGCAAAATAAAGGGTTAAAAAATATTTCTTTTAAATATTATTGGAGAGTGTTATCTGACTTATACCACCCATATCATTTAGAAGACTTTTTCTAAATATATACGTATGGTGATGGAAAGAGAGAATATAAATGAAATAATGACAAAGAAAGAAACTTGTGGATCATGTCCATCTTTCTCGTGCAGACAGGATTGCACGCGCGCTGCATAAGCCTAGGCGTAACAGATCAAATGTACATTCAGAATGTCTTAATCTAATTAAGACAAAGGCCGGGCGGGTCGTCGTTGGTCGTGTCTTATATCACTTTCTAAATTAACCCATCAAATAATTTATATGCATTTATATATATATGCTGGACCACCCACGACCACCCAAAATTAGGATCAAATTAACTGACCAAAAAGATATACATGATGAAGAACAAGAGTTTGAATGACCTTCATTGCAAAAGTTACAATCTTGGTTGATTGATTGATTGGACGTGGCCAAACTGTTTAAGATTTTGCAAATGCCGATCGACGCGATCGGGGGGTCTTGATCAGGATCTCAGGAGCATTCTCTCTCCTCCACACATGAACTTCAAAAGATCATATATAGCCAACTGAGGAATCATGACTGTTTACCTGCATGGAAAAGAATCGCATGGTCCTCCATTATGGTCGACAACGGCCGGACTTAAAGGGCTCCCATGCGCTTTGTCTCACAGATAGAATATACAAAAAATACGTATCGCGATAGATTATTTATCATGAGAATAATTATTTAGAAATAAAATAAAGTTATTTTGATAAAAAAAATAATTATTTTATTAAAAATAACTGATTACAAATAAATAAAATTTTATAATAATATATATATATGAGTAATGTTATATACAATATTTATAAAATATATAAGTGTTTTTAATCACTTTGAGAAAGAGTAAGAGGTAGTATTAAACAATTAATCTTTTTTATATAGATCTTGTATTTTATTTTTTTATTTAAATAATTACACGATGTTCATATAATTTACTATTGTAAATATCAATTCTTTATTGTAAAATAATTATTTAAAAATTATGTAAAAAAAAAAAAATCATATCAAGATCCCAAAATTAAAATACTTAACATTTTCCTTTCTCTATATAATATAAAAATTACACACCTAAATAAGGTCCCGTTTGTATTTGCAATTCAGCTCAACTTATCTCATTTCAACTTATTTTCATTTCATCATTATATTTTTATAATTTTTTTTATATAAAACACAAATTCCTATAACACATTTTTCAAATCCCAATACACTTTTTTCAAATCTCAAAATAATAATAATCTTAAAAAATAAATTAAACTCATCTCAATTCATCTTATCTCCAAATCCAAATGGGATAAGTATAGTGAAATATGCATGCACCAACTTTTTATCTAATAGTATTTTACATAGTGACGTTACAGTAACAGTACGTGCAGTGCAATGTCATCATGAATAAATGTTGGTGACACGTGTGACTACTACATTTGATCGTAATGTAGTATATATATATAGTTTTTTTCCTTTACTTATTTATTTATTTATTTTTTTGTGGAATGTGGTAGTATATAGTTGGCACAACCAACATTTGATCGTGAAGCGAGATAACATGGCACCATGCCACCATATCACTCCACAAAGCATTCAGTGAAAGGCTCGTAAAAGTAAGCATTATACTGAACTAGTATGAGTGGCGTACGTGCATGCATGATGGCACCCAGTATATATATATATATATATATATGTCAGTTGTTTATAAGTAGCCTAGCCTTTTATTTTTTTGAAGAAAAGTAGCCTAGCTATATCATATAGAATGCAAGCATATATATATTTATATAAATGGCTTATTGGGGTTGAATGAAAAACGCATAGTTTTGCGCCAAGTTTTAAGTCGTGTTCTAACATGTATATTGTACGTAATTAGTTAGCTTTCAAATATGGGAAAATCTTATAACCAGCCTTGTTGTACTTAAGGGAAAAACAGCCCGTCAATTAAAAAGTGACACATCAGCTCGACAGTTCATCTATTTTCAGACTACCATCACCCAACCACAAGAAACCCCTTTCTAGAAATCAATAACAGGGAGGAAATCAATAACGTAAGAGAATGGGATAAAATCAACAAGAGAATGGTGAAGAACTGCAGTGACTACGTCCATTTTCAAATTGCCGAAAAGAAAATATTGGAGGAGATGATCAAAATTGTTAGAAAGAAGGCAGATATGCAAGTGCGAGAAAAAATCCTTGTATTGGTAAACTCTTGGCAAGAGGTTTTTGGGGGGCCTGGAGGAAAACATCCTCATACCACATGGCGTACGAGGAACTAAGGCGTTTTGAGGTCGAATTTCCTCATACCACACCACCGGTAACTCATCCTCAACCTTAATCTCAATCTCATCCTCAAAGTTTTCAACGAGTTCAACCTCAGCCTCAACCTCAACCTCAAAGCTTTCAACAAGTTCGACCTCAGAAAGAAAGAACAAATTTTGATCCTTTTTGTTTTTGTTTTTTTATTGAATTTTGAGCGGTGAGATCGAGAAAGGACCAAAGAAAAATAATCAAATTAGTTGTCGTTAGTTCTTTCTCTCTCGGAGTACTTCTCAATTTCTCAACCATGACGATGTACTTTCTAGAAAGATGACTTGTTTGTTGCTCTCGAAGTAGTTATTCTTTTGAATTGTCTCAATAAATATACGGAGAAGAATTTCTATTGATGCCATAGAAGAAAAAATATGTAGAGAGAACGGAGATACAGAGAAGAAAGGAGATATGAATTTATCTTTGTCTATGTCTTCGTCTTCTACTTCAGCAACAGTGGCAATGGATTTCGTCAATTTTCATCAGTGGCAGGCAAAAGCATCATATTCTCTTACATGTAAACAGTTTATTGGTGGGCTGTTTTTCCTATAAACACAACAAGGCTGGTCCTTAGCGTTTTTCTTTATCTTTGTCTATCTCTTCGTCTTCGTCTTCGTCTTCTACTTCAACGACAGTGGCAGTGAATTCCGCCAATTCCCATCAGTGGCAGGCGAAAGCATCCTAATCTCTTACGTGTAAACAGTTTATTGGTGGGTTATCTTTCCTAGCGTTTCTCTTACGTGTAACACAATAGCGCTGGTTCCTAGCTTTTCTCTTTTAAGGAAAATGACTTGTTTGTTGCTCTCGAAATAGTTATTCCTCTGAATTTTTTTGGTAAATATACGAAGAAGAATTTCTGCTGATGCCATAGCAGAAAAGATTTGAAGAGAGAACAGAGATTCAGAGAGGGAAGGAGGGATGGCTTTGTCTTGTTTATGTCTTCGTCTTCGTCTTCGTCTTCGTCTACTACTTCAGCAACAGTAGCAGTGGATTCTGTCAATTCCCATCAGTGGTAGGAGAATGCATCCTATTCGCTTACATGTAAACAGTTTGTTGGTGGGCTGTTTTTCCTATAAACACAACAAGGCTGATCCCTAGCATTTCTTTTCAAATATTTATATGTTTTTGTAATTGTAAAATGCTATATATATATATATATGTACAGTCTTGTTAATATGCAATCTTTGCGTATTCTATTTGAAAAAATATATATAATTAAAGTACCTATCATTAGGAAAATATATATATTTTTTTATATAAAATATCAGGCTTTTTTATCAGTTTTTTTCAAGTAAAATATGCAGAAACTGCACGTTTTAAAACTGTTCCTATGATGGTCCAAACCAATTTAACAACTGGCACAGAAGTACCTAGTACTTCTGACTCATGTAGGTTTGGAAACAAAATACTTTCAAACACTTTCTTCTACTTTACTACTTTATTATTGCTTTTCACTTACTTTTATTACTATTCATTATTTTTTCATTACTATTCAATATTTTATTATTACTTTTTATCTAATTTTTATTATTATTTATAAACACTCTCAACATTCAAACGTAACCTAAAATTTGCATGTACTCGTATCTCCGATTCTCCCCCGGCCGGCAATAGTACTACATGAGCACATCCATCAGCTTGCAAAACAGAAACAAAAATGGTGGCGACACGTACGTTCTGGTCAAAGAGGCCACCTCCCTCATTTTTTAACCCCCTTTTGATCAAAGTGCCACCCTGAAACTTGTTTCTCATGCAAAGCCCTTGCGTCTCGGTGCTCACCATCTCACATGTACGTGTCGATTGCCTTGCAGCCTCCTCCCCTTTCTCCTCTTATATATATTGTATCTTGTCTTTCTATATTTTTAAGCCTCTGTGGAAGATCATAATATATATATACATATACACTTCTATTTAATTTTATTGTTCACTCAGAGATCAGGACGTCAATCATCGTGAATGGCGGACCGTCCACAACAACTCCAATTCCACCCTCAACGCCACTATAATGATGGTCCAAATTCCCAAAGAGGTCCATCGGCGACAAAAATCATAGCAGTCCTTGGTGGCCTCCCCGTGGGCGGCACTTTGCTTGCACTTGCTGGTTTGACTCTCATCGGCAGTGTCATTGGGCTTGCTATCACCACCCCACTTTTTATCATCTGCAGCCCTGTGCTTGTTCCGGCCGCCTTTCTTATGGGCCTCGCTATTGCTGGGTTTTTGAGCTCGGGAGCTTTGGGGTTGACTGGGCTAACATCGCTATCCCGAGTCTTCAATAACCTCCGACAGGCCAGCCGATCCCTACCGCAGGAGATGGACCAGGCAAAGAGGCGCATGCAAGACATGACAGCTTATGTGGGCCAGAAGACTAAGGAAGCGGGCCGAGATATCCAGAGTAAGGCCCAAGAGGGAAGGAGAACGTGAAAGGCAGGCTAACTGTGAGCGTCTTTTCTTCCAAATAAATATAAAAATAAAAAAGTGAAGAAAAAAGCTTGAGAGGTGGAACAGTGGAAGTAATGTACCTTCGAAACGTTTTCTTCAAAATACGTTGATGTCGGGTTTTTGGGTGCACGTGTTTGTTCATGCAACTGTAAGCGTATTTAGAGAGACGAGTTTCGCAATGGACTGGGGAACTCTTGAATTAATGTTTTTCTGTGGCAGAAAAATTAAATTATGTTATTTTAAATCCCTGACGTGCTTTGTCGCTCTCGCTTAAAAGCTGTTTAAGGCATATGCAAAGTTGAAGAAAAATTGGAAAATTTTGCATGTGACATCCCTGAAAATGGACATGAATGTCAGAATGAGGTCTACATGGGTAAAATCTGTGAAAATGAAACAAGACTACAGTGCATCAACTCCAGTCTCCAGTACAATATTTAACCACAACCGAATTGAGAATCAGATCCCAAATCTCTGTTATGTAAACGTTTGATTAATTTTTCAGTAGAATTGTAAACATTAATCCTTTGTTACTCAACTAGACATATCTCTAAGTTGAAAGACTACAAGTTTCGCCTTTCAACTAATCCCAACAAATATTTCAGGTGGCAGTCAAAAATCAAGAATTTCCTTTTTCTACATATCATCCCATGCATGAAAAAGAAAACATTGGAAAAATCAATTTCAGCAACATTCCTGAAAATTACAGATTAATGATGGAACAACATCTTACCTCACTGTACAAATCCGATTAATCCATCCCTTAACGGACATCGCCTTCGGGTGACGCTTTCTCACTGGACTTTGTGCTTGCACTAGGCTGGGAATATTTGTCACCCAGTTCCCCACGCTCGACACCGCTTTCTCTAACCAAATTTTCAGGCTCTCCATTTTCTGATGCAGAAACTTCCTCAGGAGTGATGCCTTCTATTTTTTCCAGAGTTTGACCATCTGAATGCCCCTTATGAATGGAGGAAGAATTTTCTCTGTCCGCAGCAGAATTACTAGACGTCAGCCACATGAACTCTAAAGTGTGGCCTTGCCAGCATTTACCATCACCAAATGCTCTCTCTGCTGATCGGCGTGTGGTGAATGTTATACGAGCCGAGCAATTTTTCGATGCTACAGACTCACCAGCTTGCTGATCTTCTAGCTCCAAATTAGAAATATCACCATATGATGAGAAGTGTTCCTTCAAAACAGCATCCTAGAAGAGAAGGTCAAGGTAAGGACATCAGCTACTCTTTCATTGAGAACACTGACAAATACCATGAAAAAATGACTTTTTGTTTTTAAGTAGCCTGAAAAACTGATTTAATAATGAGTTATTAAAGGGGAGACACTAAAGCAAAAGCAAGAAGAGCATGCAAATAGATAGTATATCATGCTGTAGTAAGTGCAAAATTTTTGTCCCTACATGCGTGCTAATTTGCTAAAGGCAATTTCAACAAATAAAAATTATAAAGATGTTATATGACAATTATTTTAGCAGAAGGTATGTTTCAAATGGGGTTACATGCGACCAGAGCCAAACTCTCCCCATTTTACGTTAAACTCTTGTGGGTGGGGCGTTTTAGTTTACCCACTTTTGTGAGGCTGGCATTGATGATCTTCCTTTCAGTAATGATATACGTTTGATTAAAGCATTTTCTCCAGGCTGTTTTGCAATGGGAGGGAATATGCAGCTTCATACGTGATTTAAAAAAGCGGTCTGAAGGCCTTGTCTCGCGCATTTACCTTTTAAAACATTGATTAAAAAGGCCCTACTTCGCCACTTCCAATGGTTCCATTATTTAATATCTAGAAAGCTTATACAAGGAATGCTCCTACTGGTATTTTTAATGAAATTCGTATTTTTTGTAAAACAAAATTAGAAATCTCATGAGTTGCATAAACCAGTAAGTAAAACCTTATTCATGAAGCATTGTGCAAGAATGTACCCAATTACCCTAGACCAGTTCTCTCTCTTTTTTTTGGGGGTAAGTGAAAGACCTAGACCAGTTCTCTTCCTGTATTAGAATATTAAAAATACCATATAATTCATTGTAAATTGGGACTGCCCCTTCTACCTTTCCCTTATTAAATCATATTTATCAGCCACACGCACAGAAGAAGTGAGAGAGACTTACACTCGCAAGCCCGGGTGGCAAAGGTGGAAGAATTCTAAATGCAGTAGGACGGTTGTCCAATTTATATCTGCTTGTTAGAAAAGGGGTCCCTACTGGTCCAACTGGACGAATTGGCTGCTTTAAAGTCAAAGGTTCCTGCAGCACCGGGATTGAACTTGTTTTGGGACTGTTGGGCACAACGTTATCAACTGATTTGTTCTGATTCCCCACCATCTCAGCACTCGGAGATGCCAACACAGAACCAGGATCAGCCGTGGACCTTGGAGTAGCAGCTTTAGCAATATCAGCCACTATTTCCACTTTAGGTCTCTTGGCAGCTTGTTCGGAATCTACCTCACCCTTAAGTCCTGTAGCCTGCAAGAGAGAAATTTTGAGAATAGTCGAGACAAAGAATGAACATTATTAAAGGGCCTGTTATTAATAACTTTTCAATCTCAATGTAGGGTGTGGAAAAACAGATAACTTATGAATGTGATCTAATCTTCATCTCTGATTCTCTCTCTCTCCATCATTTTAGTGTTATCATGGGAAAGATACAGCTCATGTTCATGTAACCATTTGAAGACTGTCTAAGCAGGAAAAGTACCGTAATGGGTTCCTTAGTGTACCAAAAAATACAAAAAATTCTATGCACGCTTGGATTTTTATATACAGGGCAGCACCTGCACCTAACAGATACTGAACTTAGGTTACCAGAAATTGGCTCATGAAGAAAGCCACCGGGTAACAGGCTCCACATTGAACATGTGACATAAAAGAAATGTATAACTGGACATGAAATTCAAAAAGGTTAGGACATATGAGTTTACTTGTTTCTCAAGTTTTTGTAACTGGCGTCGAAAGTCATTCCGCTTCTGGTCCAGCAATTCTTGTTTCTTGCGGAGCTCCTCTTTTAACTGCTCTAAACTCGCTTGCTTCTTTTGCAAAGGTGGAACCTTAGGACCATCTGAGAAGACAGGCTTAGGATGATCAGATTCAGGTATAGAAGTGTCAGAACTATGGAGAACACTACTCTTTGAAGCAGTAGATTGATTAATATCTTTCCCTTTGCTAGCAAGGGAAGGATAAGATGGAACTGAAGCAGCTGTTGCACCACGTGGAGTTACAGATACACTACTGCCACTGCTTAAGCCATAATCAGGAATGCTATCACGATTAGCCCACCACAGCTTGATAAAGCGGTTACCCATTACAGCATCAGGTGCATGAAGAGCAGCTTCTGCCGCTTCTTTACTTGAGAATTGGACAAAAGCTCTTTCACTATTTGCTGGAATATAAATATCAATAATTTCTCCAAATTTTTGAAAATGAGAAATAAGAGCTTCCCTTTTATTGTTTTTCTGGGGAATGCCATTGACAAATAGAGTACGCAGTGCCTTTTGAGAAGCCTTCCGCATGTTACGTGTACTATCACTCGGTGTCTTTGGAGATAGTGCCATAGCTTTTGACGCAATGATCTGTTTTCCTTGGCGGGAAGTGTTTTGAACACCAGCCAAGGCCCCTTTATCTTCGTTAAGTTCATTCTCAAAATAATCAGAGGAACTCATCATAGAGTCAGTTTTTGCCTTTACATCTAATCTGTTCTTTGAACTACCAATTCTACCCCAAACAGACAAGCTGGTACCCTGTGAGGCAACAGCAGTTCCAGGGCTTTTATGAAGACACTCGTTATCAGCACTGTCACATGACCTGCCATAGCACCTATCAGAGGGATCATCATTCAACACGGAGTCAGTTTCATTATTCTTTGGTGATTGTAGAGTATGCAGCCCATTTGATATTTCGGTACAATTGTTCCACAGGGGTTGATCAGGATCATATGAATCAGCTCCACCCGCATAACCAGAACCAGAAAATGCACCATTAAAACCCAAACCATCCTCAACCAATCCAGGCTTGCTACTTTTGCCATGGAATCCTTTGCTGTTCATCAAAGTGGTTGAAGAAGCGCTTACTGATGGTAAAGGTCCAGTTCCAGCAGGTGCTCCCAGTAGGTGCACACTTGGAAGTGAAACGGGAAGGTTAAACTGTGAAAGACCCTGCAAATAAATACATGGTCTGAAATGTAAAAAAGTATCGTTGCCCAGGAAAAGATTGAGCATGGCAACTGAATGCACAATTCAACATATGCAGTGCATAATTTATTTACTGAGTTACTGTTGACAGATGACAGATGACTCAAATGCAAACGATAATCCTAATTACAAAATAATTTCCCTTGAAACACTTCACCGATGGCTTCCGATCGGCCAACAAATGGCCAGGAAGTTAGAAAGATTTCTCTTCCTTTAGTTCAACTCAACGATCTTCAAGTAAAAAAAGTGATCCATATGGATATGGAAATCAGTGATCTGCTAGTGTCGCTCACCATCAAGGGAATCTTCGGGAGGATAGCTATCCACATACCAATTCAGCCAAAAAGCCAAAAAAAAGGTATCCATGTACTAACAATCACGAAATACTGAGATTACAGGTACCAGGCCTGTTTATGGGTTTCTGTGTCTTCCCTGGCTAGTTTTTAGAAAAGGTAGGACCAATCAGCCAATATAAATTCAAATAGGAATTGGCATAAAAAGCTGGAATAGAATCAGATATTGGCAATTAAAAGAAAAGAGTAATGAAAGTGATATCCATGCAGTAGACTTCAAAGTTAGTCCAAACAACCAATTAGAAGGTTATTGAGGAGGATAAATTTAAAAATCAAAGTGTCATTCGGATATTTTTCTTTGAAATATGGTCTATTTAATTTTAGCAGAGACAGAAGATTTTGTACCCATAAAGTGGTTAGTCATGAGCCCTTATCAGTAATTACGACACTTGGACTTTAATTTCCCCATTATGTAGAGTATTGTACATTGCCAAATAAGGTATTGATCTCTCTCTTTTTTTTTTTGATAAAGTATAAGGTATTGATCTCTTACGGCTCAGTAACAGGGCATGTCACAAATATGCATACCTGAACATCTTCAATGACAATCCTATTAACACCATGCTCCATGGGGCACATGTCCCCTCTCAGACAAAATCCACGCTCCTCAAAGTCTCTGCAGCGTTGGTGAGGAATGCCAATGTTCATTGAAGAATTGATGGGTGGTCTGAGAGTTCCTTGCAAACCAATGGAATGGAGCGTTTCTAGACCACCGGTTGGTAGTCCTGTAATTAATCCAAATGCATTCCAGGACGCACTCTGTGCATTTGAAACACTTGCCAACCCCATTCCATTATACAGGCTTGGAGGAATGGGCCCATGGTGAACCAATTGAGAAGCAATATCAACAGAACTGAACCTCGAATCACGTTGGTTCCAAGGGCCGGAGTCCCTGCCCCGTCCCCTACCAGGACCAGCTCCAGAAAACATTTGGTTTCCCCGAAATCTATGATTTGAATCCAAAGATGTGCGTGCCATTAAGCCTGGTCGTCTTCTTTCAAACTTTGAAGATAGATCTTTCTGATTTTGTGGAGATTCATTTTCCCTGAAAGGATGCCCGTATTCGAAATGTTTGTTGTATTTTCTATATGGCCTTGTTATCACATGTTCCAGAGCATCTCTTTCCAAAGATTGAGAGCGGGTCCCCCGCCTACGATGCTTGTGGTTTCGATCATCATCATCATCATCACTGACTTCCTTCTCCTCAGGATCACCAACACAATCAGATGGAGAAAGACTTGCTGGCTTTGGAGATGAGACTTTCAGCTCCATAGAAACCTCTGAAATATCCAGAACAGTATTTTATAGCATCCAGCACTAGATTCAGCAATCTAGTGACTTCAATTGCCCGGACAAGTTCCAGCAATTATAGAGAACCTACAAACATGGAGAAAGATTTAAGCTAGAAAACAAGAGTAAATTGACTTTATGGCTAGAAATATGTACACTAGGAAAATACAAACTAGTGGTTATGAACCTAATTACCTAGATCCACGTATTAATATACATAGATTTACTACACCCATAAAGAGATTGGACTTAGTCAGGTAAGCTGTCCACGTGCAATATCCCAAAATCCTTGCTTGGTTACATTGTCCACTAAAACCCAAAGGCTACATGCATTGTTCTAGGGCTGACGGCTAGAAGTAAAGAACTTGAAGAACTTTCCAATCACATTTAGGAATGAGATAATGCCAACCAAGATTATTTCTCTAGCAGATACCAGCGAAAATTACGCCACAAACAATTCCCTCTGTAGTTATTGATAATTTTACACTTTATCCTCTCCAACATTAAAAACTCAATAATAATCGCAGATGGACTAAAAAACCACATGAATATAAGAAAACCTATACATCAAAACCTCATCTCAAAAGAAATAACGCTGTGAGGATTAACAAGACAACAAAACTAAACAAGCAGAACCCTTTTTTTTTTTTTTTTTTGATAGGTAGCAGAACCGAATTATAAACAGAAAAACAGTAACTGGAACTATATTTGTGAATAAACACTATCAAATTAAGCTCCTGCAGGACCTAAACCACTAGATTTTCGCAGATACATAATAAGCAGGTCGTGTAAACATATGGAACTAAAAAAATTTGAGGTATCAGAGACCATAAAGATTAGAAAACACAACGATACTTATCAAAAAAAGAATACACAATGATACTCGTGTTTAAAAAAAATAATAAAAAAAAAGAATAAAAACGCAAGCCTAGAAAACATTTTTTTTTTTATGAATAAGCATAGAAAACTTACAGAATACTCTAGAAGAAATGAGAAGCCAGTGCCTCATCCAGCATCTCCCGATTAGAGATTGATACCGCGGAATCGAATATAGCATGAGAAGGTCATAAGGCGCCCAGGGAAGGCATTTCTGAAAGACGAAAGTAATTGCAGAGGAGAGGGGGCAGGATCGTAATAACGAGATGATCGAGGGAGGTTTATGAGAAGCTCGGTGCGTGGGAGATTTGGACAGCAAAATATGCGAGAGAGAGAGAGAGAGAGAGAGAGAGAGAGAGAGAGAGGTTTAGCGACCGTGAAGTTGGGGAACGGTTGGGGTTTGGAGGCTGGAGCTGTGAATAGCGAACAAGATTTTAGAGAGAGAGAGAGAGAGACAGAGAGACAGAGATGAAGAGAGGAAGAGAGACGATGAAATACCAAATAATAACAATAATAATAATAATAAAATCAAGTATGGGCGAAAAAAAAAATTGAGAATTTATGTTTGTGTCCCATGAAGTTTCCTAAATTACAAAAGTATCTTTATCTATTCTTTTTTGAGGAATCATGCGGTCGACCCCCTAAACAAAAACAGTCGACGATGGCACCGGCGTGGCCGGCCGGTGGCCGTTCTATTTGGGTCGAGGCTAAATGTCTTTCTATCGAAATTATTTTTATTTTATTTTTTTATTATATTTTTTATTATATTTTTTTAATTATATTTTATTTATTATATTTTTAAAAAATTTTTGTTGTGTTTTTATTAAGAGTTGTTTTTTTATAGTGGAGACAGCTAGACTGACCCTACGTCACTTTTTTTTTATTATTCAGAAGTTAGTGTATGGGAGGGAATCCGATTGTCAACAATGTTCATGAGAGACACGGATAAACATCATCGATTCATCGTGGCCTAATGCACACGAGTTGATAGTTTTTCATTGAAAATAGTTATTTGCCAAACCTAGTATCGAAGTTACATCTTCTCTCCACGCCTATGGCAGCTTACAATTATGAGTTCGAGAAAATCAAAACTTATTATCGTTTTGATTTTACTTCTTCAACAAGTATGTAAACGTAATTGATAAAACAATAATTATACATATAGTCATTAAATGTGTAAATATCACACAAATATTTTAAAAAAGAGTAAGATTTATTATTAAAAACTTAGTTTGTTTTAATGTAGAGTCCATATTTATTATTTTTTAAAAATAATTATGTGACATTTATGCATTCCACAACATTATTTCTTTAGAAGAAAATGGGTATCTTTCAAGTCCGACTATTTTTTTTATTTTTTGTGTACATATATGTATGGAAAATGTTGGATTGTATTTCATTTGCCTCATTTCATGGTAAGGTCATGTCATATGGGCAAATTCAGGATCATATTTAGAGGGCAGCTTAGCGTTACCTTTTTTTATGCAAACATTAGATGAAGAACGAGGGGGCTTTTCCATGACATACAGCACAACCCCACTTTATAGTAAAAGTTCCTCAACCTTTCTTCTTCTCTTTTTTATGAGTTTATTAAATATCAAAGTATTTATTTTATATTTAAAAAAAAAACGATCATATTAATAGAGTACACCAAAAATATGTAAAAATGTACTCTTTTATTACCATTTTTTCTTTAGTCTCGTGCCTATTCATGAATGCCAACTTCCCACCAATGCCTATTGGTGGCACCTTCGAATCTATCTACCACGAAGACCATTGGTTAAGAGTAATTAACAAATTGTGTATCCTAGGTTGTATCATACAAACCATTGGGATGACGGCCGGCCAAATATTAAAACACAACATCTCGAGAGATATTAAACACTGGAATAAAATGAAACTGTCATCATCATGTTTATTGTGAGAGGAAGAAAGACAATTGTTAATAATCAGTAATCGGAGTGTGTGTTTGGATTTACACCAACGAATATGATTATTTTTCATCATTTTCACCATAAAATAAAATAGAATTTACGATACATTAATTTGATAAATATAGATTGCACGGGATTAGAAATTTTAAAAACTCAGTTAATCCACTTTCGTTTATGCTCTTGGCCTTCTTACTTTTGTCAAGGAAATAATGCACCTAAAAGATCTGGATGCGGTCGTTGTTGTGCAAGATCCTTCCCATCCGACTCTCTGATGAAGCTGTTGAGAGATTTGAACTAGAAAGTACAATGATCTTTCCCTTTTCGTTTTATTATATAGCTAAAAATATATTACACGCCACATTTAAATGGATTTGCTCGCTCCTTTTTTTTTTTTAATTATCAATTAACTCTACAATTTACAAATCCCTCTATTTTTAATTCATTATGGGTTAAGACTACTAATTTTTCGCTACATTAAACTTACAACGGATATCTACTTCACCATAGACTAGATTTCCTTGTTGCTTCATTGAAAGCTCCCAGCAGAGACTGTCCAACAGAAAACGTCAACCACGTTAGTTATATACATTAAACTTCTCCACATTTGCAAGAAAAAGAATGGGGAAGTTAAAAAGGATCGAGGCAACTGAATCTGATTTATTTGCCAACAATTCATCTTAATAGTGCATATGAAGATATGAAGCCTACCATATTAAGAAGCCGGAGAGCAGCAGGCCGGGTGAATTTTCTCGCAAAAAGAAAGCATGGAGATGGTTTCCCCTTGCTACTGCACCACTCTCTTCGGTATTCAGTCTCATAATAGATATTATCTGTGTCCTGTATAAGTTATCAAATTTGTTACCATGCATGCCTCTTCTATGTTTTTTTAATACTCTCTCAAGGTAATATTGAATTTGACTCGCACAGGGAATATAGCAGATATGCTGAGATTTAATGTTCCACAAACTTAATTTCTCATCTATGAAAACAGTAAACAGGCCAGTCTTTTTCTTGTCCCCCTAGCACAGAAATATGAAGTATATACATATGATGATTTACATAAAAATTATACTTGCATCCTATAAGGTGAAAAAAACATCTGAAGAGAGTTTACTTATTTTTCTCAATCTTGAAGAACCATGGTATTTTCAATCAATTAAGTTTAATATTGGACCACAAAGCCCTTGGTAAAGTAGGTTTCCACAATGCCTAAGATTTTCCCTAAGCCGTGCTTATCTAATACAAAACACAGCCTTGAGATGGATACAAGGACTGAAATCTACTAGAATATGAGACTTATCAAAGGATGGCTTGCAAATCCAGGGAAGTAATACCTTTATAGATTGGATAAGGTTGGGAGTAGCATCTGAAAACTTGTAAGTCACTGGATGCCATCCACGACGTTCATGGTCTTTGGAGGATGAGAGATCCCATGAACTGTATGTCAGTGATCTTCGTGTGACCTCTCCTTCAAGGCCTTCTTGCTGAAATTCAATAGATAAAGAAACTGTAAGATGTGTAATCATATTGACATTCCCTTTTTAGCCCCTCAAACTCCCTAACCCATTTTCTTTTAATCGAATTCTCATGCACTGATTGAAAAGGAGTGCAGATAGATGATTTAAGATCCAGAAAATATTCCATAAAACCTTTAGTGATGGCAGTAGAAGAAACAAACAATAAGAACCACATTATAAGACACAAAGCAGGCTTACTACCACTGGTTCTATTTCAGCGTCTTATCAGATTTTAATTGCCACATTTAATTTTGATCAACTGTAAATACTTGCACATCCAATCATCGTGACATAAATATTTATGAAACAATGCTACATATAAAAAAAATATTTACGAAACAAAGTATTTTTTTATTTATGATAGGTAATATTTATGAAACAAAGTATCAGCTCAGCATTTGACTCCCTGTTTTAGTTTTAACGAGAACATATTTCTGCATCTATGTAACAGTGAAACAGAGAGCAAATATATGTCCAAAGTGGTAGCCAACGTCATATTTTATAATCTGAAAGTTCATTAGCCCTTTTAATTTAAATGAGTCTAAAACTATCAAGATAGGCGAGGATCAGAATTTATCTTACAGCCAGTAATGTCTGAACATAATGTTCATCTGGTATACAATTATGTTCCTTGGATCCATCAGCAGGCTGCACATGGAAAGAACTACTAAAATTCATCTATTGCAAACAATTAATAAAAGTTACTGATAAAATATGTTTGGCCTCAATATCAATTTTGAAAATAATTTTTTTGTTTTTTGGTTAGCATGCTGGCATATAGATTTTATATATTGTTTTTTTGGTCAGCATGCTGGTATATAGATTTTATACATTGTGATATTTAGGTACCAAATTGCCTTTTTCGGAAAGCAGACAAAGGCCATTATACAGTGTTGGAAAAAGGAGGCAATCACTAAATGATGTTGATAAAGATAACTGATAAAATAAAAATGACTTACAACAGGCCGATCCCGCCAAAACTCAGGTAGTGACTTTCTCTGCATTATTGGAAAAAAAAAAAAGGAACATGTAAAACTACAGACCATTGATAAAGGGGGGAAAAACTTTTTAAAGTTAAAATTTATTGCAAAAAAATAAATTAAAATTTTAATTTATAATATCCAAAGTATCTAGGGAAAGAACAGGAAAAGCCACATAATAGAGCCCCTCTCCCTCAAACAGTTTCTGTTTACTTGCATAATATGGACAATATAGACCTGTCGGCCATCCACACCAGAAATACTGAAGTTTACCTTTGTCCAGATCTGACGGGTAATATGATGGACAAAGGAAAGCTGAAAAATATAGAACTTCATAACATTGTGGAAAAAGCTTCATATTTTTGTCTCAAACAGTAAAAGCTAAAAAGAGTACTCAGCCATATACCTCGTGCGCTAAGGGAAACTAAGGGCTTGCCTACATCAATAGCCACATAGTTTTCATTGAGGGCAGGTCTTCCCAGTAAACAGCATGTCCAAATACCAATGTAGTTGATTTAACATAACCACATTTTAAAAAAGGAAATATGTACATCATGCCATTTTTTCAGACTATAAAGAGTGACCATCCTTTGACAATACCAATACTAACATGACAGTTTATTAATGTCATGAATTTGTGTAAGCTTACTCAGCTCCAATTTATCATAAGGCATCACTCTCCTCATATTTACATAGTTACAAATGATGGTAAGAAGATAACTTGCCTTGCAATGCTGTTGAAACATGGGAAACACAGTACTGTCCGCCACAACCACCTCTGCATGCTTTCTAGTCAGAACAACCCACTGCAAGAGGACAAAGGAAAGACAGAAGTGAGACAAGACAGCTTATCTACTTGAAAATTTCAAGCAATATATTTGATTCTGTTTCTAGCTTTTTATTGAATTTCAAGAAGCAATATTCCATAAACTGATCTTACCTGAGATCCTTTCCTCCAGTTAAGAACTGGAATAACGGGATCCATTTTTGGATTGTAGCGGCCCTCTTTTGTATCAGCAAAACTGCTTCCAGCATTTAATTGTCGGAAATATATTAGCAAGTGCAGAATTTTCAATGATTTGAGAATGACTTTAAGCATAATTTGTAAGAAGCTTGGATCACCCTTCATAGAAGCTTTGGCGAATGACATGCCCAAACCCAATTTTTTTTTTTTTGTTTGTAAGTAAAAATATTATGTATATATATATCAAGGAGTACCCAAGTACATTGGATGTATACAAGAAAACACCTATCTCATACTAGAGAGCTCCTAATAACCCCAAAAAGCTCGTGAAAAACTATACAAAATATATCAAGCCAAGTAGGAATAAAACACACCTCCCCAACCCCAACCCAATGTTTCCCATAGACTAATATTCTACCCGAAACACCCTCTATGAGAACATCTTCATAATGCCCTCCCTTTAGTCTTCCTTCGATTTGAGCTACTGCCCAAAGCATAAATATAAGCGGACATGGAATTCATTATCTGTATGCATGTAGATAAACATAGAGATAGTGTTTAAGGACTAGACCGCTCACCTGTCTACAAAACTACTTGGTGTGGACATGATATAGTCAAATATGTAGCTGAAGTTGTATAGAGGTATGCAGCTGAGATGAGATCAACTGAGCTGTTGTTAGATGGAAAAAGTACAACCATAGCCATCCACTACTTTCCAATAACTAATAAAAGATTTTGGTCCATTAACTGAACCAACATCTACAAACCAATTAAACATGCAACATAATGAAAAATCTTAATAATCTGTTTGAAACTTCCCTGCAACTCAAATATGAAAATATGCACAGTAAATACTACAAACCCATATGTGATCAATCATCACCTGTCTGAGAGAAACACAAAACGATCATTGAAAGGATCCTCAAGAGCATGCTTAAGTAATATACGCTCTGCCACAATCATGCTGGACTGACCCCAATCTACCTGGTGAATAACAACATGACTGAATAGTATCACACTAAAAAAAGATAGCAAAGTAAAGATTTATATTTGATCAAATTTCATAATGAACCAAACCAAGATGATGCATAAAGCACATTATTTAAATTCACGTCTAATCTACGCTATAACCAATAATAATTTTAGCGCTATGTGCATTTTATAAGAAATTAATCATGATACCAATGAGCCATTGCAACCGTTCTTCCAAATAAATAAAATGTATTGTTTTAACACCTAATTTTGCTTAACTTCTTGTTTGAACAATGTCTAACAAACACAAAACATGGATTCAAACCCTTAACTGCTCTACAGCATGTGAGGTGCAAGACTCAAACTAGTGAGGTCTCTCACCAGAAAGTATAGTCATCTTCGGGACCAGATAAAGTAGGCAGCTCCACATATAAATAGAAAAACACACTTCTCAAATCCATCTTTTGAAATGCATAGACATTGCAGCAACAGCCAAGTGAGCCACCACACTTAACGTAAAGAGTTAGAGGATGCATTTAGTGTAGTCACACCTAGGGTACAGGATACAACATTAACGTGCCATCATTCACAAGTGCATTTTATATGTGGAGATCCCTATACTGTAGTCATCATCTCCAATACATGATGATATGCATAGAAGGGTGCACATGTGCTTACACTTGTGATCAAAAGTGGAGTCAAAAGTGGCCTAAGAAAAACAATAACATTCAGTTGGGGCACAAACAAGTGGATGCTGTTAGCTTAACAATCAGTAATGAAAGACATAGTAGTTTAAACACTTGTGGAATTCCTCAAGGAAACATTGTGGCTTTGAGCTCTTGCAGAAACCTCTTGTCTCACTAAAAGTTTATCTTTTGGTGTGCTAACTACTTGACAAAACACAGGTTATTTAAGTAATGGCCTTGCAATGCTCTGGAAAAGAAAATCGGCTTGTAGTTTCTATTTTAAGATTCCATGGGAAGAATGAGCACCTGTATGCTGTCATTAACTTGACGATTAAAAAAATAGGCAGATCTTGTTGTTGCCTTGTTGAACAAAAACCCGGGCCTGGAGTGAACATAAATCGAAAACTTGTTGTCCCCTCCCTGCACAACAAAGACAACAAGACAATTCCTTCTTTAATACACATGCAGATAAAACTCATATTTACACACACGAGCTTCTTTACAATTATCCATATAAAAAACATATAATTGGTTATACCCCAAAAAAACATAATAAAGTAATAAAGTAGCAGCTAAATTGGTCCTGTATAAACTAATGCCACATGAAGTGAAGTGGAAATCATATCTTCAAGGCAGTTCTCAGATTGCTGCAATTTGAAAGATGGTTCTGATGTGTCTATGGTGGTGTCTTTGGAGGAAGAGGAACGAGCAAAACTTCAAAGATCTTGAGCGGTCATTGGATGAACTTATAACTTTCTTTTAATACCTTGTTCTAATGGTCGATTGTAATTGATTTTAATGGCATCACCATTCACGTTTCTTGTATCACTAGAATATCACTTCTAGGCGTAGCTCTTGTATATGACCCGTATACTTGGGTTTTGCCTATTCTTATGATCAATAAAATTTTTTTTACCCATAATATAAATACATAGGAAAGAAAAACGCCATGAATTCTTCTTAATTTTTTTTTTATCTAGTAATTCTCCTTGCGATTCTAGTGCCATATTTCCAATGAAATTAGCACCTATTACGCCGTCTAAAAAATAATAATATATGCGGCCATGCAACATCAACGGGGATTGCCACAAGAAAACGTCGTAGTATGTGATAATTTTTTGCCTTATACCGGCGTTTAATAAAAGAAGACCACCATAAAAGTAAACCAACCAACTTACCAAAATAAAAGTAAACCAATACCACATGAACCAGAATGGAAATCATACTAATACAACAGTTACTATTGGTGCTAATGACCAAAGGAAATCCAATTAAACAATACCTGAAAGAATGCATCCCAAACCAAGTCCAAAGGAAGCCGATTCCGGGCGATGAACATGAATGCGATCTTCGGCACCGGCATCTGCATCATGATCAGACTGTACTGAGTCTGCATCAACAACATCAAAGTGACGAAACAAAACCCTAGCAATATCGCCGCGAAAAGCTTCCTCCTCCATTTGTAATTATGAGGTTTCTGCTGGGGAACTTTTCGCTTCATTTAGCTGCTGCTTTCACTTGATTTAGGGCTTGGAGAAACTCCTCTAATCATATCCTTTCAGTTCAAGATCCATAGCAGGAGACGAAAAACGAAATTCGAAGAATCAAGCCGTGGGAATTGGGATTCCGTGAAAACTGCGTGAAGAGAGAGAGAGAGAGGAAACAATAAAGCATGTGAAGCTTTCTGGTTGAGTGAGAGGAGGGGAAAACAAAAGGTGATCGAGAATCTCGTGGAGCTTGATATCGGAGAGAACGTGAATGGAAATGAATGAGACTTGGAGATGGCACTGTGAGAGACTGCAAGAGTTGAAGTGAAGCTTACCAAACGACTTCGCTTGGCAAGCGAGATTCCTTCTCTCTTTCTTCCTTTTTTCTCCTTTCAGTCAGTTAGGTGTCCAAAGCAGTCTGTTGCGTTTGGATAGTTGCGACTAAACTTGCGTGAAGAACTATGAAATAATGGAAATGTACGCTTTTATTAAATAAAAACTTCCAAAATAATGTTAGCATTGCTCGGTGTCAAACGAGGTCTAAAAAAGTATGCTGCTAACTTTTCCTTACAATTAAAATAAATTATATAATTGCGTAGGATAAGATACATACATCTTCAATATTGCAATAAAAAATAAAATTTATAATTCAAATAATAAATTTTATTTATTATTTATTATTTGATAATTATATATTTAAAGTATTTTCAAACTTGTTACATTTGTTTGAAAATAAATTAAAATATACATTTTGAAATATAAATGATGATTTTTTATTTGAATTTTTAAAAATTATGATTATATTTTTAAAAGTTTGAAATATTTAAAAATTATAGTCTGGAAAAGCACATTTGAAACGAGTGATATTTTTTTCTCAAACATATTTTTTAACTTATTTAAGATTAAAAATATTTTTACTTAATTTTTTATTAAATAATTTTTAAAACTCATACCATAACTCCAAATAGTTATTTACTTTAGCATAAAAGTATATGATTTTTTGTGGTTAAAGTATTTTTTAAATCTTATAATAAATAAAAACGAGAATGGTCACATAAAGATATAATTTAATATAATTTATTATATCACAATATATTATAAAATTTTATTTCATTTAAAATACAAGCCGAAATGAAAAAAAAATTATAAATTAATATAATTTAATATATCATAATATATTATATAATTTTATTTCATTTAAATTACATTTGACAATCTCTTCTTAGACGTATAAAAATGAAAAAAATGGCCTATTTTTATTTATTGGAATGGTGAGAGACGGTGAGAGATACGGAAGAACCACCAATAAAGGTTGTTAACTTCAACAATGATTAGCTTTGTTGGGACTCATCACCATAAGCAATTCCAATAGTTAAGCATATGTGGTATTTTATAATGCAAGCAATTCACCAACCGATAATATTTGACTAAGGAAGCTGAAACACGTGTTACGAAATCGGCAACGACCGGAACTAAGTTCCGTCCAATTAATGTGGCGTATTCTAATGAATAAATATGAAGGGCCATGCAAGGGATTCCGCTGGCGTTGGGGAATCCCGCTCCTTGCTGGCGTTGGGGAATCTCGATAGACAACTTTTTTTTAATTATTTTTTAATATTTTTAAATATTAAAAAAAATCATAATATAATTAAACAATATTTTCTTATTAATTAAATAAGAAAATTAAAAAAAAAATAGAGCAGGAGTTCTATCATTTTCCACAATATAAAACTTAAATAACAATTTTTTTAAAATTTTTTGTTACTTGGTTTTTTAGTTTTATTTTGCAGAATAAGCCTAATTTTTTTGTGGGCTTAGCAGCTAGCTTATTCATATCGGAAAAAGTGAATGTGAGCTAGGTTTGGTCTTTAGTATTGGGCTTGTTACATTTTTACTATTAGGCTTGTTATTTTCTCTAACATGAATTTTCAGATGAGTTAGTGGGCTTGTTACATTTTTACTCTTAGGCTTGTTATTTTCTCTAACATGAATTTTTAGATGAGTTAGTGGGCTTGTCCAGAGACCAAACTGAGCACCCAATTGTAGGTCAAACTGTGTTTACTCATTAAATTTGTTTTAAGAGGAAACGATGTGCAAAGATGAATCCTGTTTTGAAGTAAAGGCCCTTTTGGTGTTAGTTGTGGGCTTTATGAAGTTGCTTATCATTATGTTTTCATAGGCTTTTCTTGCCTTGCTACTGTCCTTATTTACAGTCTTTTTTTTTTAATTACTACAGGCGTTTTAAATTAAATGAATTTGACAAAATAAAACATATACGAATGGATTGTCCTCTCTAAAGATGAGTCTTCCTTCCCTAGTTTCCCTACCCTTAGTCCTCTTTATCCCTTCACCTAACTCAAACCTTTAAGCCACACCTTACATATAATGAAGTCACCTTCCAACCACTCTTAAAGTCAACCTTCATCACCCAATCCTCACCCATCCACTCAAACTACACCACCCACAAACAATGCAACACTACTTTCCAAAATGGACAGTTCACAATCAAACAAGGATCTCCTCATTGCTCAAACAAAAGCGCTGACTTGAGATAACATCGTTTGATCCCTTCTTTTAAAAAAGCCTTAAAGATATCCAACCAAACTTTAGTAAGTTAGTTTCTTCAAAAGTTCTCAACAAAAATATTTTCCATACTATTATTCATGCGGTTTAGAGTTTTGTTCCTAACCTTACCATTGAGGATATCGGCCCAAATACCTTCCTCTTCACATTTTCATCATCTTTGAAAAAAAAGTGTCCCACCAAAGACTATGGAACTTCAAGGGTTACCATATGGTGCTTAAGGAGTGGTCACTGGGTTTAAGTCTCCATAAAATCAACTTAACCTATTCGGCATTTTGGATCCAAATTTTTGGACTCCCCCCTTGAGTTGATAAACGAAGAGAATGCTAACCTCATTGGTAGAGTCCTTGGCCGTTTGCTTGAGATCGATCTAGATTTCATACCGTCAAATAGTATCAAATAGTTTCTCATAATAAGAGTGAAGATAGACATAGACCAACCATTATTTGCAAGTTTCATCATCCCAAAAACTGATTATGGCCCGATAAATGTAACTTTTAAATATGAAAGACTATCTGAAATTTTCTATGTTTGCGGTCGTTTGGGACATTTGTAGCAAGTTTGCCCTTTTTCATTTTCTCCTGAAGAATAACCATGTTACAGTCATTCTATGCATGCAGAAGTTCCAAAAAATCAAGAGATTCTCGTTCAACCGTTCTGAAGAAACTCCAAGGAACCCACCCCAAGTTTTTCATCAGTTCATCTCTCTCCATCCCAATAAATCTACTCTCCCACCGGTTCGCATTTAAGAATTGGTACAGTTCTTTCCAAAGGATCATGAAACACCAAATGTACAAGTTAAGAAAAATTCACTGATGGAATATCTGGGCAAGGGCAAAGCTACAATCATTAACATGGAGGAAGAGACTAAAAAGAATATTGCATCAAATGTTTATTCGCAGGTAGTTCAAGCTCTAGTGGCACCAACAAGAATGACGACACTATTCCTCTCTCGACAAGCCAATAACCAGCAGTAAAAGATCTTATTCCCAGTGTGAATTCCCGATTGACATGTGTTGAAGATCATCACTCGGCTTGCAAAGTTAGCCAAGTCCATTTAAGGAAATCCGCCCTAGTGCCAATTGCACCAGATTGGTCCCTTACTGCCAGCAACTTTGACTCACAATCCCCATCCGCTTGTCCATGTGTCCTGTCCGGATCTCAGTATACAGTTAACCAATCGTCACTTGCAATCTCAGTTGCCAGAACTGGACCCCAGCCATACTAGCCTGCGGACTGCTAATCCTGGCCCATTGCCCTCCAATGTCCAATCCAATGAAGCACCCACTTCAATTTATCCCCTGGACCCAATACTTAGAAAACTCTTGCCTTCTTTCGCGGCCCACAATCTCACCTTAAACAAGCTCTTGTCGAGCATGAACCCGAACCCACCCCTAAGACATCTTTCTTCCACTAAATCATTGCCTAAATAAAGAAAAAACATAGGCCTCTCGAACCAACCCAGCCCAAACCGAAGCACAATGTATCCCTTTTTGTGAGCCCATTCGGTAAGGCCTGCATACCCTCAATAATTTCCAACTTAACTCATTCCAAGCCTTACCTCCATCCCCATAGCCCGAGTCACCTTATTTGGAGATGTCACCGAACTCTTTTACCCCGAATCCTCCTAAACCTAACTCACATCTTCAAACCAATATTAGCAGGAAACCTGCACCTCCTAACCCTTCATCCAAACTTAGCATGTCCACTACTAAGATGAGGAAGAGAAAGACTTTACCTAAAGAAAAGAGCGCATTCAATCCTCCCTTAAAAAGGTGTTACCTTAGTCATCTATTTTTATTGATGCAGATGATTATGATGTTGACAAGGTCAAACAACCGCAGGAAAATGAGGTTGTCCATCCAATAGTGGCATCGACAAGAGTTGACTTCCACCTGAAACCTATGAAAGAGAAAGGGGCAAGGAAAATCCCAAAGCACAACACTACCATTGTTAGATATGCCCCTTACCAACACCGGTACTTTAAGGAACTTGATAACAAAACTCGTTCCCAAACCATCCATTGAATCTAATGACTGAGGTGGCAGGGTCCTCACTGCCATCCGAGGAGCCATGAGACTACTAGTATGGAATTACTAAGGTATTGCTTGGTGTCGTTCAATTAGATCTCTTATGGCTAATATCAAGGTCCATAACCCTTAAATTATTTTTCCAAATGTTTAATATCTACTTATGAATATGCCCGTACTTCTATTTTTCCAGGATACCATCCTTTCCAAATTCTTGGAACACTTTCAAGCAGTCTTCACTTCCTCCCAACCTGATCCCCTAAAAGGTCTTAAAGACCTCTTTCTAAGAAAATTGTCTGAATCTAATAACGATCTTCTGTGTAAAATACTTTTGATGAGGAAATCTTCTCAATTGTGAAAAGTCTTCCGCTTACGAAAGTTTCAGCACTAGATGGTTTTACCGGTCTTTTTTACAAAACCTTTTGAGAAATCATCAAACTTGATATCCTGGCTGCCACTAGGAGCTTTGTCATCTATGGGAAACTCCTCAAGGAGACAAACCATACTAACTTGGTTTTGATACCTGAAACCAACAATCCCAATAATGTCAATCAGTTCTACCTTATAAGCTTCTCTAATGTTTGCGACAAAATCATAGCAAAGATTCTGGCTAATAGGCTGAGAACCATCCTCCCTCGCCTTATCTCTCCTTACCAATATTCCTTCATCTCGGGCCGTCTCATCCAAAATAACACCATTATGGTCCAATAAATTTTTCACAAAATGAAAAAAATAAGAGGTTAGATTGGGCACATGGCTATTAAAATAGATATGACAAAAATTTTAACTTTATGGAATGATCTTTTCTTCTCACGATTCTTCACCACATGGGTTTCAGACACTTGGATTAACTGGATACGAGAATGCATCTCAATTGTTTCCTACTTAATTATTGTCAATGGTTCTTTCCATGGTTACTTTAGTCCTTCCAAATGGCTCAGACAATGAGACTCTCTCTCTCTCTTCTTGTTTATCTTGGGCATTGAGGTACTCTCCAGACTTAATATTAAAAAAGAACAATCCTATTGCATCAAAGACAACAAACTTTCTAAAGACGGTCCCTCCATTTCTTATCTCCTTTTTATTGATGATATTTTTTTTTTCGGACAAGGCACAACTCAAAATGCCCATCATTTATCTGGCTGTATGACCATTTATAATTCTTGGTCTGGTCAAACCATCAACGAGTGAAAATCTTCACTTTATTTCAATAGAAATACGACTCGCGACTCTATCAATGCTATGAAACAATCCTTCCAATTCAGAGTCTCCGCTCTCAATTTCAAATATCTCGGTCTCCCTTTTTCCAGTGAAGCAAATAAGAAAAATATTTTCAACGATATTATGGAAGGAATCAATAATAAAATTCAATGATGGAAATAAAAAATTCTTTCCCAAGCTGCCAAAACTGTCCTGATTAGAGATGTAGTTACCTCTATCCCTTCCTATGTCATGTTCACTTCTCTCTTTCCAAAAAAGATGGAAAAAAATATGAACTCTCTCTTCCGCAAGTTTTATTGGGGTTATGATGGTCACGACCATAAGAGACTAACCCCAAAGTCTTGAAAATCCATTTGCCTCCTTAAATCTATGGGAGGCCTTGGCCTTAAACTCATGTCCACCTTCGATTTTATGCTTATCACCCAATATGTCTTGTCTCTCCTTAATGGAGCCTCCAGTCTCTAGAAGGAAGCTATCTTCAAATGTTACATGGGTTCCAAATCCTTTTTGGAAGTTCTTCCTCGTCCGAATGAATCTTATTTATGGAAGAGCTTGCTCAAGCAGAAAGATTTTCTGAGAAATGGTATCTGCTTTCAAATTAACAATGGTGTCTCAATAAAAGTCTGGTCTGACCCCTTGATCCCATCTATCTTACTCTCCATCCCACTCCTTAACCATTCCATCTAGTACCATGATCCAGATTTTATTGTAGTTGAACTCACCCTTGAAGAACCCCGATGTTGGAACATCTTTCTTCTCAACATCCTGTTCACAAAAGACACCACTATGGAAAATTTCAAGATTTCTCTAGCAAACCACAATCTCCATCCCACTCCACTCTTGACAATATCAAATGGATTCATCATTCTTCTAAGAATTTTTTGTCAAAAACCAAAACGCTAATAATCATAAGTAAACAAATTGGAAGTGTTTATGAAAATTGAGAATGCTGAACATGCTTAAGTTACTCTTGTGGAAAATATGTCATAATATTCTTCCAACCAAATCTCTCATCAATAATGTCATTCAACTAGATGAGGATCGAACCAAAATCCCTATCCCATCTCTTACTTAATTGTCTCTACTCTAGGATTTTGTGGAGACATTCTAATTAGCCCATTGATATTTCCTCCTTCACTACTCAACTATTTCCAAGCTGGATCAACATTATCATCAATCATTCTATTTTCCTTAAGATTCTAGAGGAAGAGCATTATAATTTCTATTTCTTTGCTACCCTAGCTATGGATAAACTTTGGTATCTTAGAAACAAAAAAGAGTATGGCCAGCCATTCCTAACCCCTTGGCTTTTGTGGAGTTTGTCTTGAAAATCTACCATTAGCATTTCAAAGTCTGGGCTATCAAGAACAAGCAAATAGAATCCAATAAGGAAAACCACCTAGTAGGTTTCTATTTCATCAGATTTGATGTAATTTTTTTTGCAAAAATTGATCTTATCAGCAGCTTCAATCCAAACCTTAGAGAAGTGTCAGCAGCTCTGATGGTTATTAAGGAAACAAAAAACAGAAACATGGATAACATAATCATAGAAGGAGACTTAAGTGTTGCCATTCAAGCTATAACAAACTCATCAATAGCACATGATTGGAGCATGAACTCCACCATCAACAACATTAAACATCACCTTCAATTCTTTATAGAATGGAAGGCGAGGAAATATCACCGATCCTTAAATTGATGCGCGCATAACCTGACACAGTGGGCAGCGATAATGCAAGTCTTTGGAAACATCCCTCTAATCCAAATCCCTTATTCAATGTTGAATTTTTATAGTGGGAAAGATCCACCCTCTCTACTTGTATAAGTATGTAGTAGACCTTATTACTTTATTTTCTGGTTTAATATTATATCAACTTGCTAAAAAAATAAATCAAATGAACTCGACATGATTTCTAGTGTAGTAGGTAGCGACAACGCAAGTTTTCGGAGACATCCCTCTAATCCAAATCCCTCATTTAATATTGAATTTTTATAGTGGAAAATACATATTCTCTCTACTTGTATAAGTGTGTAGTAGACTTTGTTACTTTCTTTTATGGTTTAATATTATGTCAACTGGGTAAAAAAAAAAAAAAAAGAATTCGACATGATAAGTGCTAATTATCTTTTTTATTAAATAATTTTATAATTTCATATTAAATTATTTAAAAATTATTTACTATTCATTACTTAGCATTAAATTATTTGACATAATATAAATAAATGGGGAGAAAATAATGATTAAAATTACAATGAATATGATTTTTTTTCAATTCTATAGTATCTATAGCTGTTTGTTTGTATGCTAATCTAAAGTAACATTAAATACTTATTAAATACAGTAGAAATTATTTTATATTTATATTCTTTAGAGTGTTGGCATTGGTTACATTAATTTTTTTTTCAAAATTTAATTAAAAGTACAAATTTGATGGAAAGTCAACACCTTTACATCCATAACTTCACATTGAATTTATCAAAATAATAATATAATATATCATTTATGAAATCAACAAATACATCTGTAATTTATTCATCTAACAAATATATTAAAAAATAATAAAAAATATTTTGATAGGTAAATAGTAACCCTTCAAATATGAAGGATGATGCTCAAGTACTATAGTTCAAAGTTTGAGTTGGTGGGTTTTGAAGAGTCCAATGTAGGATTATTTTAGGTACAATCATCAAATTTGCATTTGATGAGTTTAATAATAGGTCCAATGCTAATACTCTTAAATTTTAAACATTGTAGAAGAAAAATAAATATTGCTTTATCTATTAGAAAACACCCTGACAAATTGGCTTATTAGGGGAAGGTGCCCCCAAACTTATAGTCAATGTAGTACTATAACATACCTCCATCTTTTAAGATGCCTACATTGGTCGAGCACTATGAGAGGCTTTCACCAGATTTGGGCAACTTGGTCCGTCCCACTAGATTCATAGCCAGCCGCTCTGCAAGTCTAGCCTCGTTAGGCGAGATAGCATGAAAGCCTACAATTAACTCTGATACCATTTGTTATATGTCTATTATGGGAAACCCTTCTAGCATGTGTCACCTCTAATCCCATCCTATTAGAAGCCAATAGGTGGCTACTATGTGAGAAAAATATTTCAAACATGATGAATCTGCGCTACAGGGGGAACACTTCGGTCGATCCCCCCTTCCTACCCCCTCTCTCGAACCCACCCCTATTTTTCTCCTTTACAAGAATCGCTTCCTGCAACTCGTTGTGCCTCTAAAATCGTCTAAAAAGCGTCCAAGCCTGTCTTCACACTCTCCATTTCCTTCTAGAAGAATTGCAAGGTATGCCAGCTAATGTGCTATTCTTTTAAATTTTAATGGGAATTCAGTGTTAAATTTTGGAATAGCTGGAAAAGCACTGGATAAATTTTCCTAGAAAAAATAGACAACAGAGGAAAAGAAAATTAATTTTTATAAAAAATGCCAGCCCTTGAATTCTGCCCGAAAAGGTACAAATTAAGTATTGTGAACTTCTAAAACAATTCAAAAGCATATATATATATATATATATAGAGAGAGAGAGAGAGAGAGAGAGAGAGAGAGAGAAGAAGAGAGAGAGAGAGAGAGATGTACCCATCAACATAAATAGCTAAAATTTTCATAAAAATTCTCGAAAGGAAAACTCACATCGGATCGTATTTGTATCTTCAAGAGTGCCATTGTTTCCTATCATGGCCATAGATTTCAACCCGAACTTTGGTCATCCTTATCTTCTTCATCAGAGCTTGATCCGACGCTGCCAACCTCAAGTAAATTGAGATATATATATATATATATCATTTGGCAGCTTTAAAGCCCTTATTGAAGAAGGAATCAAGCATCAACATGATTTAATGCTTTTCAGCTCACAATCAGACCAAACAGCGGAAATGAAAAATTGAATCGTCGACAATTAAGGAGCAGAAGTGGAATTGGAGGATGGGAATAGTTTGAACAATAGTTAACCAGTTCTGCTATAATACCACCAATTTAGGCTTACGGAAGAGATGCACATTTACAAAAAGAAAACACAACAACATCTGAAAGCGTTTGCCATGGCCGCATCCGTATCTTCAGAGCTCTCCAACACCCTGCTACTCGAGTCCCCACCAAGCATAGGACTAAAAATAAAAATAAAAATACCAAACAGAGGAAGAAGATGAATTCTTGACGATTTTATGAAGATAGATATGCTTATGGTGAATTTGCTAATTTATTATGGTGATAGCAGGGTTTCGAGAAGGAGATGAGGAATGACGAATGTGTTAGGGTTCGTGAAGGCGATGGGGAAGGGAGTAGGGGTGGGTGAGAGAGAGAGAGAGATAGAGAGAGGGCTTGCTGTCCCTGCAGCATGGTACATCATTTTTTAACTACTTTTCTTATATGATAGTCATTTATTGGTTTTCAATAAAATGAGATTATAGATAACACCTACCTGAAGTTATTCTCGTCCATTATCCATATAAAACTTAAGAATTTACTCTAAACAAAAATGATAGGGGGTAGCCCACATACTTGCAGCCCCCTCACATGAACAATACAGCTACAGTGTACTGTAGCTACAATATTACTATAATTGTACTGTTCATGTGAGGGGGCTGCTGCCTGCCGGTGTGTCGGCTGCCTCCTAGCATATCTCTTACTCTAAAAAACTAGCATATCTCTTACTCTAAAAAACCAACTTTGCTAGGAGGAGGCGCCGCCCCAAGCTTATGTGCACATATATTATTTAGAAAAATGAGGGGGAGAAGCCACACTCAGTGCACTCCCCCTCACATAAACAGTGTCATGAACAGTGTATGACACTGTTCATATGAGGGGCTACCCCAGTATTGCCCTATTATTTAACCCATGTGAGACCATAACAGAATATGATACAGCAAAACGACGATGGTTTCCTCGTTTTTCTTTCAAAATGATATAATCGGCATAACTCCTACCTAAGGTAGATTCGCTTTGTTGATCCGAAAGATCCATTGTGGGTGGGGGGCCTTTCAAGGAAGGAAAGGCCCTTCGGAACCAGAGCCGGTACTGTGAAAATGGCGCACTCGACCAAATTTCTCCGTCCGATCAGACAATCTATTACTGTGTTAACTTCGTCTTATCCACCAATCTCTCATTCCAGAAAATCCTGTGAGTTTGTCTCCCTCGTAAAATTTGTCTCCTAACAATTCTCGACCGCTTTCTTTATTTTCTTTGCGTTCCATTACTTTCTCGTAGATTATGCCAAATTTGAACCTTTAAAGACGTTGATAAAGGCCCTTGAACCTGTTCTTCGCAACCGTGTGTCAGCATTTGAGCGTCAATTAATCCCACGGAGGAAATATTTCCGTTGTTCAGGTAATTCCCTCCAATCTTCTATTTGATTCAAATCAAAATTTTGCGTCATTTTCATTCAGTCTTAGCGTTACAGCGTGAAAGTCAAGTGCTTGCTGCATATAAATTGAAAGGTTGTTTATATTTTTTTATTTAATATTATAAATTGTTCTGTTAATGTAAAATCTTGTGGTTCCGTATCTTGGTTATATTTCGAAGGCTTTTGAAGAATTTCTCACGTTGGGTATCTTTTTCTAAACTTAAATTATAAACTTAAATTGGGCGCGTTTCACAAGTTGAACTTCCCATGTTTAGAATCTGATATATAATCAAGCATGAAGATGATTTAATTTTCATCATGTTTAGCTTTCGTTATTACGCTATTCTGATAACGTCCGTGCTCGTGCCGGGATAATGGAACTCGTATCTTACGCTAGAGTTTTCTGTTTCAATATGCTGGGAAAATTTACTTTAGCCCTGCACTGCACCTACCTATTCCCTGAAAGAGTTGCAAAGCTTAACTATTTCAAGGGAGTGTCTTGTGGAGAAAATGGTTTACATAATGAGATGGGTCACATGGTGTTATCGTTTCCCATCCATTTAATGCAGTGTTATTATCCATCTAATCTAGTTTTAGAGATGCTATACCACTAATATTTATTATATAGAGTTTAGCAGCAGTTATTTTCTAGGCTTATACTTTGCTTGTTAACTTCTTTTGAGAATTGACTGAGGTTCTCCCTAATGCAATAAGCAATATATATATTATGTTATTTGTTTAATATGCAAAGTGTTTTAATATTATGGTTGTTGCAATGACATTCTTGTAGGGCATAAGCTAAGTATCGGATGCATACTTGCTGTGTCGGTTGTAATGGGGTCTAGAAGCTTTCAGCCTCGCGTTGTTTATGCTATGGATGGTGAGTAGAACATACCAAGCAGTATTATGGACTATATGTTCCATTTTAAGGTATCAGCATCTTTTAAACTTGTACCCATAGTTAATTTTCATGCATTGAATTTCAAAATTTCATTAACGTGGATCTTGATATTTTGCTGGATGATCACCACTTTTCAGATGCTTTGGATGAGGAAGAAGATCCGCAGACCTTCTGGATGTTTGCCAAGAAACTCTGGCTACCTGTTTTTTTATCTCTTACCGTGTTGACAAACTTGGATCATCCTATTGCACTCATTGCAATCAAAATTATTTTGTTACTCCTAAGCACAAATCCTAGTCCACTCTCAGTCTATGTTTTTGTTGGTCAGGTAAGGATGCATTCCATTTCACCTTGTTGTAGTCATAACTTAAGAGAAAGTCCAATAAAACTATCTAAACTCTTGTAGAGTTTAGAACTTACGAACTAGGGTATCAAGAGGCAATCCATACCCTGGTGTTTGACTAGTGAGCTGAAGAAATATGTGGATTCTCGACAGATGAATAAAATTTTAATTGTGTTTTGACATAATGTGAACAATCAATTTCCATCAATATGCGGTTATCATAGGATATGTATTTTCATTATTGTTGATAATTTCTTGTGTAAAATCCTTGCTATTCTGATTTTGTCCTCCCTGGTATCGTCTTGACAATTCAGTGGCTGATATGATTCTACATACTTGGAGTAGATCAAGGGTCTATTAAATTGGGGTAGCTGCTTTGGATTTAGGTGGAAATCAAGGCTTTGTTGAGTGAGGGAACTATAGACTACAATATTTCCCTTTTGAGTTATGAGGTTGAAATCTCAGGAGTTGCTTTTTTTTTCTTTAAAAAAAAACTACTGTTATAGGAAAAAAAGGATCATGCTTGACCATTCCTTGATGAGCATATTATTTCAAACCATGTTGCAGTTATGTCATCAATCAATGTGCAAAGAGCCTCACTTGTACCGAAAAAAGGTGTGCCGATTTTTTTACTATTTGCATTGACTTGTTATTCCAATACTTTTCTCCAGTTTTTATCGTGCATAAGGTTATATATATGAACTGGATATGGCATATAGTGAGAGTTTTTTGGATGCCTGGGACAGTTTACTTGGGCTTGCAACTACACATGCGTATTGAGGATGTTGGTTCTACCAATACTTATGTCCAACGGGCATCACTCCACCCATTGGATGCCCATTCCATGATAGCCATATTTTTGGTAGGTGGTTGGAGCCTCCCCCCCCAAACCCAAAAAAAAAAAAATTGACTTTTTATTTATTTTTTGTTTTTGTAAAATTTCCCCATATTATAATTCCTGTTCTGCCCTTGCTTATAAGGAAAGAAAGGAGAAGAAACAGGATAAAGACTAGAACATGATGTGTTTTCCTAATTCTCTCTTGCAAACGCTTATCAGGCTGCAGTTTCTCATAGTCACATGCTTATTCATCGCTAAATTTGGACTGCTTATATATCATCTGCTACAATTGATCCATGATCTGATTATGTGCCTATTTTTCCATGGAAATCATTCAATGACTTCTTCGAATCGACATCTTATATGGTTGCATGCATTATGGTTTATAACAATTTAGATTTTGATAATTGTGGGTGAGTGGATTAACCAATCTCATTCAAGTGTCTTGGATATGTTTTTACAAATAGATTGCTTTTATCCACATATCACAGCTGATCTCTTTTGCTTTGCAGTCACTATACGCTAAAAATGTCGAAGTTCAAGATTATAAGCTTCTCTGCATTGCTAGAGTAGAACTGAAAGAAGAAAACTTCACTTTGGTTGGAATTTTGGGAGGTTGGTGGGCTGTGCCAAGACTCATTTCTCAGGGCTTTCCCATGGTTAGGGATAGAGCTCTGAAGCATTATTGGAAAACAACTGAATATAACACAAGAACAGTTAATTAGCGGAAAGGAAAGCAGGCAGGTAGATGAGCATAGCCGGAAATCCATTAAGCAGTAATTGGATTTAGCAATGTTTCTATTTCTTTTCGTAGTCTTCTTTATTTGTGCACAAAACTTTGTAAAGATTTACTACATGCAGTATACAGAATGTCTTCAATGTATACTTGTAGGACATCTTTTCATTTTCGTATTGCCAAGAATTAATCGGTGAAGAAGCAAATTCACCGATTAGTCGGCAGAACAATGGTCGATAGTCTCGATATTCCTCTGTTACCTATTATTACTTTATATGTTGCTCAGTCTCCTTCTGTCGTATAAACTTTAATAATTTTTTTATAACGTTTTGTAAAGAGTACTTCTTGTCTTTATTACCTTTTTAAAAGAAAATAATGGGACTGTGAGAGAAATATGAAAGAAACAGATGGTCTATAGATGTCATGTCTACATACACTGATAAAATGCTTTCATAAATGGGTCATTTAAATCGTTCATGTTTTTAATTAATTAATTAATTTATTTATTTATTTTTGCTTAATGGTTAATTTTTAAAAAATATTTAAACATATTTAAAAAATGTTTGAAATAAAATATAAAAAATATAAAAAAGTACAAATTGCACTAGAAAGACAACAATTGGACAAATCGAAAAGGCATATTAGCACTAATTTTTGTAGATGGTCTCCATGATCCATCAAATAATAAGAACTCTCTTGTCCACCTGGATTAAGATTTGAATTGTCTTCATTTATGATAGAACCAATTGAGAAATCTTTTTCCCTTCATTATTATCTTAGAAACAAATAATTATACATGCTGGGGGAACCTTATTCTAGCAAGTGGTAACGATCATCATCTGCAATATTGGTCTTCATGGGAAGAAGATGATGATGATGAGAGGCTGCAGGGCCACAAAACATTCCGCCCCATTGGGGGAAGTAGACGAGGGTGATTGGGAGAGTGCAGAGGAGCATCATAACCCCCATGAGAGAGATGCCTGTCTGCTTCGACAACTCAGACCCTGAAAACAACAAGAGCTGCGTCACCACTGCCCCCACCGTCCCTCCACTCCCTGTCATCCCCGATATCACTCCAAGCGACCTGCGTTAATTAATACCACATGTATATATGATTAATGAATATATATGATCATCTTCCGCAAACTTCATCAATAAGACTGCTTCCATTTAATTTTTATCGATAAGGACAAACGGGCTCTTGAAATGATTAATACAAAACAAAGTTCTTGAATCGTGTCAGACAAACAACCGCTTGGTTGTTCGTGCCACCCTTGTAAAGTTGTTTATATGGGCCCTGCGGAAATGTGGAAAGTACTCACTATTTTTCTACCCCTTGAGTAAATTTTCTAGTCTCACCGACATTTTCTGTCGTGACAAAGCCACCGAATCGTATGTGCATTTTTTTTTAATAATTGATAATAAAAAATGATAACAACTTCTTAACATTTTAATATCATATTAAAATAATAAAATATAATATTAGGTACAATTCTCATTTAAAAATTGCAATGCAAATCTCTAATTTATTATTTTTTTGAAATTACAATAATATATATATATTTTTTATCTTCATTTATCAATAAGACTATAATGCAATCATTCATTCAAAACTATAAATAAATTTTTTTAATAAAAAGTAACTATATATAGTAAAAAAAAATTAAAATTTAAGAATAGTGATAAAATTACTTATACTCTTTTACTATCCATTTATTATTTGTAATGTATTTAAATTTTTTTATTATTTTCTTTTAAATATTTTTTTAATATTCTTAATTATTTAAAAAAATTTAAAAATATATAATTTTAATAATAACCATTTTTTAATAAAATAAAAAAATCAAATAATAAAAGAATAGTAAATGTTCCAATTTTCACATGTGAAGCAAAAACTCACCTCTTGGAAACAAAAGGAACCACACCAAACGTGAGGCCACTAGCGGCTTGAACGAACACCGAGAAACCACACATCACCATTATAGACCCCCACAGAGAATTGACTCGTCCCAGTAACACACACAGTAGCCCCGCCAGTGTCTGCACCACCCACAACCCCCACAGCCTCCCTCTCATTCCAAACCTCTTCCCCATCTCGTCGGAAATCACCCCTCCTATCGGCCGGGAAAAACAATTGGCCAGTCCAAAGCTCGCCGCAATCGTCCCTGCCAGTTGCAGATTCACATTAAACCTGTCGTAGAAGTACTGCGCTATGATATTATTTGTTGTCAGCTCCACTCCAAAACAGTATCCGTATGTTAAAGCCAGTATCCACCCTCTGTAATTCTTAATCCCATTGCATAGGATTTTCAGTAAGTTCTCTTTTGGGGTTTTAGTATTGGAGCGTTTGTATTTCCCGGAAGGAAGGTCTTGGCCATAAACCAAGACCAATATTGCTGTCACTACTTGGAATATTGCAGGGACGGTAAAAGCAGCACGCCAAGCGGTGGAAGATGGTATGTGGAGGGAAATGAAGAGAGTGTATATGAGCGGCATGACCAACTGTGTGACGCCCGAGCCCATGTTAGCCCAGCCGGCGGCGACTCCGTTGGCAAGCCCGACGACGGGGCAGGAGAACATGGAGCTCATCCAGAACTGGTTGGCGACGAAGTTAGCAAGCGAAAAGCCTACGAGGAAGCGAATAAGAATGAACGATTTCGGCGATGATACGAAAGACATGGAGAGGATGACAGGAGCGGTGAGGAGAGAGAGCGTGGCGGAGGCGACGCGAGGGCCAACGAGGTCGCATGCAGGCCCCATGGCGAAGCGGGAGAAGATGGAGCCGACAAATGAAGCTATGCCGGCGTTGCCGATATCGGTGTCGGTGAGGTTGAGGTCTTTACGGATGATGGGGAGGAGAGGAGGGATAGAGAAGGTGGAGAAGAAGCAGGAGAAGAGAGAGAGCCATGCAAGGTGGAAGGCTCGCATGTGGGGTGGTGCTATCGACAAAGGTCGGATTTCGGTGGCTTTTGAATCATCTTCAGTATCGACAGGTAAGGAGAAGGTCGGTGCTTTTTCGGGATGATCAGCTTCCATGGAAGAATTTAAGTTCAGGAACTGGATACCTATGTGGGACTATTAATTGTTTATAAGAATGAAGGATCCTACTGAAGATGAAGATGGCGTTTCGGCTGCCTCTAACAGTACTGATCAACAGAAGATGAATTCAAAATAATGAGAATATCTCAACAGCCTTTTTTGTATTAATTAAATAAATTCAGGAACTGGACATCAGCTTAATTTGTGGCTGTTAATATGTAGGATATTGTTATAATAGTGGCTGATCATAGCCCAGACAACTTTGCTAGCTAGTTGGGCAAATGAATATAGCCCAGACAACGTTATAATTAATTTTATTATTACATGGAAAATACATATATTGGTGTGAAACGTGGACTTTTAATATGTACCTTCTAAGTAAAATATAAATTTGTGAATTTTTGTAGTAATAATTGCTGTCTTACGTTGCATACGTTAATTAATATTGTTGGAGCTAGCGTATTATATTTATTTTTCCTTTGACGTGTGAACATTATAAATTAATGCACATTAATAATCTTGTATGTAATTATTTTACATATATAATTATTTTTATATATTTTATTGATATGATTAGTTAAAATAATTTTTTTATATCAAAGTTTAAAAATAAAACAATCAATCATATTAATAAAATGTGTGAATATATATACAATTCATATATATATATATATATATATATATATAAACATCTTAGTCATAAATAGATTTCACAAAATAAGTTTTACATTAATGTGTTATCATATGGTTCATCAGATTGAAAAATTATTTTTATTGTAAAGTGAAATTAATTAATCATATAAAATCACGTCAATTTATAAGATTGATTTTATAGGATATAGTCTTTATAGCTATAGCCTCATATATATGTATACTAGGTAAAAGTAACGTACAAAGTACGTTTATCTAGTTTAATTTCTAACAAAAATTAGAAGATTATTCATAATTAAATGGATGATAAATAATTACACGTTTTCATATATTATAAAAAAAATATTAATAAAAATAATATGATAGTCTCATAAATAAATATAACCTATAGTTTTATAAAATTTATTTAAGATAATTTTGATTGAAACTTTAATAAAAGATTTGTTCAAAATATTATATTTTTATAATTCTAAGACGATGATCTAGTATTTACGTCATTTTGTACAGCCTCAAAAGATAGGACATTAAAATACCTATATTTTTAGTCTTTAAGTTTTTCTAGATCTACATAAATTTGAATTATCTATAGTTTTTTAGTTATGTGATTATTTTTAAGAAATAATATAATTTTAAAAAAAAAATTATGTAGTTTATAATTTATATAAAAGAATGTTATATTATAATTTATAACATGAAGTTTTAATCTTAAATATGTAAATTTATTAGATCATATATATTTCAATTAAATATCAAACATATATAATATATTAATTATATTTATTGTCTATTATTACCAATTTAATATAATTATAGTTAATTGTATATACCATATATTTATCATCTCAAAAAATAAATAAATAATCCATTCATTTTAAAATTATAAAATAATTTTTAAAGAATGAAATTATTAATCATACAATAGGAATAAATTTTCATGAATAAAATTAAACTTTCTAATGTATAAATTAACATTTCTAAGTGAGGATTGCATTGTTATATTATTATGAATGGTTTATTTATATATATATTGTTATATATTCTATACTATTATTATGTCATTCTATACTATTATTATTATTCTAGATTTATTTTACATAAAAAAAATTTTAAATGAAAAGTTTATTGTTATAGAAAATTGAAGTGGTGTAATTAAATTTAATGTCAAGAACATTATTTTGGTGATTAATGGAATTAATGGATTGTATTTAAAATAATATTTTTCATTAAATACAGTATTTATTTTAACAAAAATAGATGGAAAATATTAACTTTAACAGAAAAATAAAATTTTCCGTTAAAACAAGATTTTCTGTTAGATAGCCACATTATAAATATAAATATAAATATATATATAAATATATATATATATATTAAGGAGGAGCAATGTGCAAAGTACGTTTTTTTAGTTTAATGAAGCAGATATAAATCATATGTTTTTATAAAAAAATAAGTTTTGATCAATAATGTAATGCATAGAGGAAAAAAAATAAAAGTTCTAACAAATATTTGATGGATAATAAAAGAAAAATATCTTAACAACGAAAAAATTATATAAAAATAAATTATAAATTGATATAAAGTGATGAAAGATAACTATCTAATAATTATTATAATCTTATTTATAAATATTACTATTTGAATTTAATATTTCATAATGAATTTAAATTGAGAAATAAATCATATTTATTCAAATTATTATATTCACAAGTATAGTTGATAAACAGATTTAAACTTAATTATTTTACATTTTTTTTTATATATAAAGAATGAATAGAAATTTTAAATCATATATATAGATTTATATATATAAATTATAAATTATAAATTATATAATTTATTTAAGTTTATATGTATGATTTAAATTTAAATTGTACTTTAAATTATATCTAAATTATATATATTTAATTTATATATAATTTAAAATTTATTTAAATTTATATTCTTAATAATTTAGATATAATTTAAAATCTTATATCTAACTAATCCCATCTAAATTTAAAATCATATCTAAATTATAATCATATTTTAGATATGATTTAAACTTGATATAATTATATCAATTATATCTAGTGTTTTAAATATCTAGTGTTAAGTCTTTATATTATAATGAGTAGCTATCTAACGACCACTTAATATATTTTCTTATTTTTTTTATTAATTTTATTTGTGTTTTTCGTTAAATTTAACGGCTACTTAATAGCCACATTACCAATTAAAAATAGGGAGTTCTCAACAATGGTGGACGCGGATTGAAGATTCGAAACTCTGACTGAAGGTTCAAAGCTCAAGCTCGATTAGGACCTGGCTCACTAGAGAATGGCAGACAAGGAAGGAACAACGCTGGCGAAAGCTGGAGGACTGAGGAAGAACTGGAGAATGAACATCACGGTGTCGCACGGAAAAAATGAGATTGAATTGGAAAAAGTAGGACTGGCTATGGATTTTCATAGGAGATTTTAACTACGTTGTTCCTATTAAACTGGAGTTTCAATTTTTGACTCCGAACTCCGACTTTGGAATTAGAGTTGTTCCGACTCCAATTCTAAAGTCTGACTTTCGACTTCAATTGAGTTGAAATCAGAGCAAAAGTTGGATGAAGTCGAAATTTTTGAAAATTTGAACAGTCCTGCTTAATGCGAGTGATTGGCATCTAATTTAACAAATCTTATTTTATTCATAACATTTTAAGAATGACTATTTTTCTTTCTTATCTGTTTAGTGTGAATAAACCTAACTAATGACCAATGAGAAAGTATCCTAACAAGATATTTAGTAGTAATACTCATCCTAATCTCACTTACGTAACTGCAATATTTTCATGATAATCACAGTCCTGAATTTCATCTTTACCCACAATTTTTTTTATTCTCTCCATCCTTTGTTTAGTCACTGCTTGATTCGATGATGATATATGTTATTGTTGCTAATTGGCCTTTATCCATTGAAAATTTATATACAATAGAGAATGATATTTACGTTTACGTAATATATCAGTTCACGTCTACAAATATATTCTAAAATTTATTTTAAATTAATATATTTTCTAGGAAATTAAAATATTTTTGGTTTAAAAATTACTCTTGTTTAGATATAATAAGTGCTGTTAAATTTAACGATCACTTAACGAAAAAACGAGAAAATCCGTTAAATGTCCGTTAAATAGCCATTTATTATAATAGAATAGATATATTATTAAAGAGATAAGACATTTCTTATCATCCATACGTGTTTGAAAGTCACTGACGTGGCTGGCTTTGAGCTGCAGCATTAATAGTTTAATACAGCTTGTGGAAGATGTCTATGCATGAAAGTAATAACTCTATTTATTTTAGGGGTCATGATATGTGATACAACTCGTTAACTCAAAATGAATACAATACAATAAAAACGAATTATGGTTAGCTTTAATAGATTTTGGGTCAAAACAGATTAACCCGTTAAAACATGACTTCTTAAAAGGTCATTAATGGATTAATCCGTTATGAACCATTAAGACCCGTTAAGAAACTTGAATTTACGTTTAATTCATTGACCTAAATTTCAAAAAATCTTAATATAAAATTAGCTTTATACCCTTAAGGACTTACCTATCACATTTAAGCATTTCTTAAAAAGTTATTAATGGGTTAATCTGTTGTTGTGTATTATGTTTGAGATATAATTTTAATATTTTACAATGTGTGAGTTATATTTGTGTGTTTATTATATTTTGTAGTGTACTACATAACAGATTGTAATTTTAAGATTGTAATTAATAATTAAATTTTTATATTTTGTAGTTATTATTTAAAACTTAATATTTGTATAAAATTAATTAGATTAAACTCAAGCGAATCATTAACGGGTTTGCGAGTTGGAATGGGTCATGTCGTATTGTGTCATATTGTGTCAAAGGGTTTTAACAAGTTATATTGTGTCAACTTGTTATCTTAATGGGTGGTGTTAGGGTTGAAGTTTTTGACACGAAATCCTTAACGTATTGTGTTCGTGTTGACCTTTTAGACATAATATACATATTTGGACATAATACAAACACGATCCATTGACATGTTTGAATATCTCTAATTTACTCTTTTATTTTTCCTTACATACTAAGATATGGACAATTTGCACAAGCAGCTAAAATGAAGGAAAGAGTTATGTCTATTCACCATGACAATTCGGACGTTGATATAGTACTGTTTGAATAAGGTGTTTTTCGCAATTATTCATTACAAGTTGATACATGTAAGAATTATTTTACTACAAGAAAATTATTTATTTATGATAAATTATTTTTAATAAAATAATTATTTTTAATCAAAATAAGTTGCAAATAATTTTTTAATCACAAATAATTAATAACAAAAGTTCGATTTTCTTATAGTTTGGGAGTGAATTATATTATGATATACACTACCAGAAAAGTTGACATTTGTAACTAATTAATAGTAATCAAAAAGATTATTTGCAATGAAAATAGTATTATTTTTATCGTAAATAATGATTCTAGTTGTCATTAATTGATTACTAATATCAATTTTCTTTGTAGTGAAAATATTATATATATCTGATGACTGATGGTCTTATATTTCTCTCAATACAATAGAGGATTTTGAATTTTATAAATTTGAAGACAATACCTCTTTAGAAAGAAGAACTTTTGAAGCCATGATCCTTGGTAGAATTTGTACGTAGAGAAGTCATAGAAAGCGTAATTTGTACGTAGAGAAGTCATAGAAAGCGTAATTTGTAAAAATCTCATCCTTTTATAAAGACCTCTTTCATTCATTTGAGTGATTGACTTGACCTATATTGCTCTTTCATTCTTTGAGTCTGAGTCAACGTATTTTATCTCTTTTTCGCTTTATTATAAGAAAAATGTTAGAATGCTTACTAAATTTTATAACTCTTTTTGACACTTTATATATTTTATTTTATTTTATATATTTAATTTTTATTTAACGATTAAGAAAGTAATTATTAATGTATCGATTTTTTTTTAATTTTCAAAAATATATTAAAATGATTAAAAAATTAAAAATTAAAAATAAATAAATAAATAAAAAAATTATGCCTAGCAGTCCGGGCACGCTAGCATCGCCCTTATTACAATACTAAATTATTGGCTTTATAATTTTATTTATTCTCTTACTAAAATAGATTAAGAAAAAATATTAGCTGCATGTGAACAATGATTCAACTGTTCATGTGAGAGGCTACAGCTGTAGCACGGCTGCAACTAAGCAAACTCCATAGATTAAATTCATCAACTTTTTCACTAGTAGGCCTTCCTAACTATTTTGTTTCCCAAATAACAAATAGCATGATTTGGATTTGCTTTCCTTAACGATGGATCTGTTTGAAAATTGAAATAAATAACTGTGAGCATGGAATGTTTAAATTTGCTTCAAAAAATTAATGGAGTCAAAACCTGAAAAGTAAAAGAAAAGAAAGGTGTAATTAATTAGAGCATTTTCAACAGAGTAGCTAATTTTTCTTTAAAACAGAGAGTCAAAGACCTTTTTTTTTTTATCTATTTACTTTTACATTTTATCATCCATCAGTATCTCTATTCTTTTTCTATATCTTTTAAAATATTTATATTTTATTTTAATTATATTTATTTTACAAATTAAGAAAAAAAGAGTCTGCAATGGAAGGGACGGAACTGTAGTTGTCGAGAATGGAGATTGCGCGTGGGAGACGACAAACTAGTTGCCAGAGATGGGATCATTAGGGGTTGGTCGCCGGCGTGAGGCAATGTCGGTAATATCGGCGGTGTAGCAAATGGTGGCCGATGGTGGGTCGAACGAAATCGATGATGCTTGAAACGCATGTTCACCTTTTGATTTGAGCGTGAGGGACACCTGATCAGTTGTTGAAGCTGAGATCTCCGAGGGTTGGTTGCTGGCGTTGTTTGATGTCGATAATGATGGCGGTATAGCTAGTAGTAGCCGATAGTGGGTCGAATCTTAAAAACGACAGAGGCGACCATTGGAGATGCCATTGTAGTAGAGAATAATAAATAATAAAATATATTTGAAGCATGAACAGTGTTACGTTACATGTAGCGCAAATACAATTCATTTTTTTATAATTTCTTTATTATGAAGAGTCTAATGGAGTTAGGTTTTTGATACTTTGAACTATATTTTATAAAAAAATGTTTAATTACTCCATTAAAAATGCTTACTGTTCATGTTTTGTGGAAATGCTTCATAGAGTCGATTTCATGTCATGATTAATACACTTGAAAAACTACTTGAAAAGCTACTGATTTCCCTAAATATAATAGTCTAATGATACTCGGTATTTATAGATAATTCTCAACCAATATTTACAAACACATGGTGGACACCTTATCACTGAGTTAGTGTTAGTGGTGATACCCGCCCAAGCGGGGGTGAGGCACCCCTACTTTCGCCTCCCGCCCTGCCTGGGCGGGGGGCGGGAATTCAATCCCGCACCCCGCCCCTGCTAATACGGGGGTGGGGTACCCCGTCCCACAGCGGATAGCGGGGTGGGAGCCCATCCGTCCGCCTCCGCTCTTATAGGGACTTGGCCTATTTCACAATTTTTGGTATTTTCAGTCCAGATCAAGTTTCCAAGCCATTTTTAGCCTAAAACACCATCAAACTTGATTTAAACACACAATTATATATTAAAATATATTCGGTATTCCATTACTAAAGTCTAAAGTCACTTAAAAAATCACTAAAATAAATACTAAGTTATTACAAATTTACAATAATACAAATTAATCCTACAAAATTATAAATTGTATTATTAACTATTAACATTACAATTTACAAATACTACTTCTAACTTTCTAAAAATCTAAATTCTAAACTAACAAAATTATTTTACATAACATTGGTGATTTATTAATATATATAATTATATATTTATATTTATATATATAAATATTTATATTTATATATAAGGAAAGGCGGGGGTGAGGCGGGGTAAAAGCGGAGCGGATGGACCCCTATACCGCCCCCGCCTTAAGTGTAGAAAGCGGGTGATAACGCTCAAAGAATAACACGGTAATTGTAGTTCAGCTTTGGGGTATCGATTCCATAGGGGGACAATTAAAAGAATAGTAAAATAGTAAAAAAACTAAAAAATTAAATGATTAATGAGGAAAGAAAAATTGATTTTAAATTGAAATTAAAATTAAACAAAGTAAATAATGTAAAAGTAATCAAAATTAACGAACAGTAGAGTGTCGGGAATTCCTTGCACATATCTAGTATTTTAATTATTTTCAATTCATTGATAACTCAATTGAGAATTCAATTCCGTAATTTTCAATCGGAAGATATAAAATTATAAACCAAAATTAAACCCAATATAACCCTTTGAAAAATCATTCATCTCTTTTAAATAATGCAAATTGATATTCACATTAAGAAAACTCAATGACGACAATATATCCAGAGGTAATATCGCAGCAAAGAATTAAATTAATATAAATAATCAATAGATCCAAACATAATCAAAGAACAAAACCATTCAATAGAAAAAGCAAGACTGAATCTATAAACAGAATAAATTCTAAGATTATTCAGAAAAAAAAACACTCATAATATTTTGAGAATGATTAAACAAAAAAGTTTTAATAAATGAAAATAAAATACTTGAATTAAAAATAAATTAAAAATACCATCAAGTATACAAGTTCATCCCTAATCCTACTTGAGAATTTAGTTATCCATGCACATGATGGACAACATAAATTCTAAAAAAATCAATGAATAATCAGCCATGAAGAAGAGATTTTGTTCTCCGTCCGTACACGTCCGGCTCTTGTTCACCGGCTCTTCTCCTTTTCGTTTTAAATATAAATCTGTGCGGCCAGTTGTGCTCTCCTTTTTAATTCAAGTGCCGTGTTCAATTAAATCTCAAATTCTTGATATGCGGCTTGAGTTAATAAACGGAAAAGGGCCAATCTAAGTCCAATAGTTGAAGTCAAATGAGGTTCAAAGAAAGTGGAGTTGAATTCCTCATGGGCCCATGTGTAGTGTGGTATTATGGTGCGGCCCCTTTCTTATGTTGTTGTGTGCGTGCCTTCAAGTTTAGCCCAAATGGACCCATGCGATGATGATAAGTTTAATTAATGGGCCTACATGTGAGAAGACGTATTTAACAGTTGAAGAGATGCGAGCCACGAGTCTATTTCACTGCTTCAAACACCTACGAGAAAAATAAATAAAATAAAATAAAAATAAAATAAAGAAAATAATGAATAAAAATAAAAGAAGATAAATAGAGCTTAAAAATATTTCAATGTAAATAGAAATCTAATTTAATAAAATAAGTGAAATTCAATTATTTCTATTTTCATTATTTGCAATTTAATCAAATATTATGATATTTAAAGTGCACTTTTGAGCACTCATCAGCGGGCGGGGGTACCCTGCCCCTCGCCTGCCTGGCGGGTGACTCTGTCTCTTCCAATGTTTTGAATACCGTACCGGTGAGCGTACCGGTCAAGGCACTGGAACGAAATATTTCGGTACCGGTACCGTTTCGTGTACCGTTTCGGAATAGTCTATACATAAAAAAAAATTATATATATAAAAATATATATAAATTATATTTCAAAATAATAGTCAATATATGAATCAATTATATATATTAATATATATATAAATAATCTAGTCTAAATTAGGATAAAAAAATAAGAAGAAATGAAAAAAAAAAAAATCTCAAATCCGGTACCGGCCGGTACACATGGCCGGTGCGGCCGAAATCTGGGCCGGTACGAAACAGATCCCATTTCTGTACCAGTCACTGCTCCGGTACGGTATGTACTGGTCGTATCGGCCGGTACGGTACGAAATTTAAAATATTGGTCTCTTCACAACGGTGCGGGGCGGAATGCGGGTGAGGCAACGGGTGCGAGTACCCATTGCCCACCCCTAGTTAGTGTAGTGTTAGAATGTCGATCAAGTTTGACACTTTTTTTTTATATCTCTTGTATTTAATTTTTTTTAAATTTCTTTTGTTTTATTTAATGATTAAGAAAATGATTATTAGTGTATTAATATTTTTTTTCTTTATATTTTTTAAAAATATTTAAATACATTAAAAAAATATGAAAAGAAAAATAACAAAAAATATTTTTTTTTCTATCTTTTTATCATTATTATTATTTATTATTTTAAAATATTTTTAAAAAATATAAAAATAATATCAATACCTTAATAATCATTTTTTTTAATTATTAAATAAAATAAAACATCTGAAATATAAAAAATATCAAAAAAAAAAAAAAACTTAATGGACATTCTAACATTATTCGTATGGACTAATCATCTGCAATATTCCATCGTGCAGACTTTGTTATACCAGACCAGCTGCTGCCTTGGAGTCGTGTTTGTCAGGATCCTTCCCTGAGGTGGAATTATCTGAGGTAGTTTGATGGTGATCTTAATAAAACCTCACACAGGTCTCCGATTCTATCGTTAAAATGCCTCAAGCTATGAAACCTACATGGCTATATGCCATTAGCCCAAGAGAAAGTTTCCACGCCTATGTAGAATCATGTGTCTCCCTATTGAAAAACCTCACCAGGAAAAGCTTGTTCACTGACGGAACTGTCATTCATGGACATTTGATCAAGATGGGTGTTTCTTCAGAAAGATATATAGCCGTGAAACTTCTAACGATGTACCTCAACGGCAGAAAATTTGATGAAGCTGATGAAATTGTTAAGGAGTTTCAGGGGTTTGATCTTGTCGTGCGTAATTGCTTCATCGGTGGCTTCGTTAAGTGGGGAAATCTTGATGGTGCTCGTTGTCTATTTGAACAAATGCCCGAAAGAAACATAATCTCGTGGACTGCACTGATATCCGGTTTCATGAAATATGGAAGAGTGGAAGAATCATTGTGGTACTTTGAGAGGAACCCATTTCAGAATGTGGTTTCTTGGAATGCTGTAATTAGCGGGCTTGTACAAAATGGGTTTAACATTGAAGCTTGGAAGTTTTTCGTGAAGCAGCTTGAATCTGGGGTCAAGCCAAATGATTTTACTTTTGCTTCTGTTATTAGAGCTTGTACAGGCTCTGGTGAGTTTAGGTTGGGAATGAGTGTTTTGGGGTTGATCATTAAAGATGGATTTGAACACCATTTATCGGTGTGCAATTCGATAATCACATTGACCTTGAGGATGGGTGAAATCAATTTGGCTAGGAGATTATTTGATCAAATGGTAAAACGAGACGTTGTTTCTTGGAATGCGATCCTAGATATGTACGTTGAGATGGGGGACTTGGCGGAAGCACGTCTAGTCCTTGACGAGATGCCTGAGAGAGATGAGATATCCTGGAGTGCAATGATCGCAAGGTACACGCAGCGCGGCTATCCTGAAGAAGCGTTGAAGCTCTTCTGTCAGATGATTGAACATGGGTTTGACGCTAATAGCTCTTGTTTCTCTAGTGTTATCAGTGCATTGGCCAGTCTGAATGCGTTTCGAGCGGGAATGAACATTCATGCTCATGTTATCAAGATTGGGATTGTGGAAAATGTCTTCATCGGTGGTTCTCTACTTGACTTCTACTGTAAATGTGGAAAAATTGAATATAGTCGTTTGGTGTTTGATTCAATTTTGGAGAAGAACGTGGTTTCATGGAACACTATGATTGGTGGGTATACTCTGAAAGGACAGATGGAAGAAGCGAAGGCGTTATTTGATGAGATGCCCGTGAGAAATATTATCTCGTGGAATACCATGATTGCTGGTTACACAGAATATAAAAAAATTGATAAAGCGTTTGAAGTACTCCATGAGATGCTTTTATCAGGGGAAGTCCCTAATGAGTCCACCTTCTCAAGTGTACTTCGCGCTTGTGCTAGCATAGCCTCATTAGATAGAGGCAAAAACCTGCATGGGAAATGCATGAAACTTGGGTTTCTATTTAACATTTTTGTGGGTACTGCCCTGATTGATATGTATGCAAAATCTGGTGATGTTGAAAGCTCCAAGCTGGTCTTTAACAGAATGCCAAAGAAAAACGAAATTTCTTGGACTGTGATGATTCAAGGGCTTGCAGAAAATGGTTTTGCCGAGGAATCTCTTAGTTTGTTTGAAGAAATGGAAAGAACTTCACCTGTTGCACCCAACGAGCTCATCCTTTCTTCGGTTCTTTTTGCTTGTTCACACTCCGGTTTGATTGATAAAGGACTTGGGTACTTCGATTCAATGGAGATGGTTTATGGTATAAAGCCCAAGGAAAGACACTATACCTGCATGGTGGATATGCTGTCTCGAGCAGGACGTCTGTCTGAAGCTGAAGAATTTATCAAATCCATGCCATTTCAGCCCGAATATAATGCATTGAAAGCTTTATTGAGTGGCTGCATTGTTTATAAAAATGAAGAGATGGCAGAAAGGACAACTAGGAAGCTCTGGGAATCAGTGCAGAACAACTCTGCAGGTTATGTTAGGAATATTAGGAATTTGATGAGGGAAATAGAGTCGAGAAAGAGTCGTGGTTGTAGTTGGATAGAGCTGAAAAATCATGTCCATTATTTTTACTCGGAAGATGGAACTCACTCTCAGTCGGATGAAATTTATGAAATTTTAGAACTGCTGAGATCGGAAATGCCCGTCCCTAATAAGGTTTATTCTCAAGTCGAATCCTTTTAGTAAATATGATGATAAGATTACTACTTTCTTACTACCATTTTACTACTCAATAGTGCATTTTAATTTTTTTTTTTATGATTTTTTTAACATCCTTAATCAGTAAAAAAAAATTAAAAATATAATAGTCACTTTCTTAATAATTAAATAAAAAAATTAAAAATAAAATATAATGAATAGTATGAAGTATTAAGCCTATCATTATATTCTAGAAGCATATTCTCAATTTCACCGTTTAAAACAAAGGAAGAATCACAATTTCATTTCCAAACTGAATTACAGGCGAATTTGAGTGATTACATACCTCTGATTGTCACCATGGGGTGTAGAGAGAGAGAGCGCGTACCACGAACAAATGTTAAGGAAAATAAAGGAGAACGGGATGAAAAATTCCTAATTGATGAATTTGGACAGTCAGTTAAATTCCACTGAATTAAATAGATTGACGGTGTTGATCTAATGTCGAGCAGAATGAGTAGTATAACTAAAAGGTCGGAAACAAGTATTTGGCTGAATTGCGTACATCTCATGCTCGGAGGTTCTGCATGAAGATTATAGAAGAGTAATTGAGTATCGAGGACGCGTGTAGCCAAATGTCTCGAGCCGAAACGTGGCTTAAGAACTCATTTACATATAATCCGTGTATCGAGAAACAGAGAAACGGAGAACTAGAAGAAGAAATTTGAGTTGAATGTAATGCCATTTCTCATTAAGCAACTGAATTAATGAATAGAGCTGTACATGAGTTTAATTTATATGCACGTATTTGACAGTTTGAAGTAATTGACTACATCATACAGAATTCAACACTTGGCACTCTATCTTAACTAATTTAACTGTCATATCGATCATTTTTATCTTTGGAACTTCTTTGTTTGGCTTCTTAGACTTTATCTCTAATGCCTCAATCTGATTTTGTATATTCTAACACCCTTCTCAAGAGGAGAATGGATATTAGTCATTCACATCTTGCGGACTAGATGGTAAAAATTGAGAGATCCAAGTGGTTTGGTCAATATATTTGCTAACTGATATTTAGAGGGGATGTGAATAATTTTGATGAGTCCTTCTTGTAATTTCTCTAGAATAAGATGGCAGTTTAGTTGGATATGCTTTGTCCTTTCATGTTGAATAGGATTTGAAGCTACATCTAAAGCTGGTTTGTTGTTAGTATAAAGCAAAGCAGCTTGGGGATAAAGAATTTGTAAATCAGCCAATGATATATCAATCATTGAACCTCACATGTTATGGAAGCTAGAGCTCTATATTTAGACTCAGCTGATGAATGGTTAACTATTGATTGCTTTTTGAACTTTCCTGAGATTAGTAAATCTCTAATTAACATTGTGAAACCAGTGACGCTTCTTCTAGTATCACTGCATCCTTCCTATTCAGCGTCTGATTAAGCTTTCAAATGCAAGGAGGAATCTACAGACATAAATATGTCTTGGCTTGGTGTTGCCTTGATATTCCTGAGAACCCTTTCAGCAGCTTGAAGATGTTTAGTACTAGTATTAGCCATGAATTGGCTTAGTGCTTATATTGAGCATGACAGATCAAATCCGGTTATAGCAAGATATAAGGGACAACCAACAAGTCTTCTATATAATTTAGGATTTGACAGAAGAGGAGATGAATTAATTGGACTCAACTCTAGTGTAGATTTCATAGGAAAAGCTACAGGCTTGCAACCAGAAAAACTACCATCTTGCAAGATGTCTAAAGCATATTTGTGTTAGCATAATAATGTAATGCATTTGGCTGACCTAGCACTTCAATCTCCTAAAAATATGTTAGCTCTCCTAAATCTTTGATGGTAAAAGAATCATGCAAAGACTTCTTTATAGTAGCTATATCATCAAGATTGTTAGAAGCAATGATAACATCATCAACATAAATCAAAATTGTCAGAATGTTTGTTGAAGTATATCTGATGAATAAGGAAGAATCAAATCTTCCTTGAAGAAAACCAAATTGAAGCAATGAGTAGGACAATTTTGAAAATCACTATCTTGAGGCTTGTTTTAAAGATTATATAAGCTCTTTTTGAGTTTGTAAACTCTAGGGTCATTAGGTAAGGAATATCTTGGTGGCAACTGCATGTATACTTCTTCTTTCAAATCTTTATGGAGAAAAATATTATTTACATCAAGTTGATATAAATTCCAATGGTTGATTATAGCAATTGATAGTGAAGTCCATACAGTTGCCATTTTGGAAACTAGAGAGAATGTGTCAAAAATAGTTAAGGCCTTCTTGTTAAGTATAGCCCTGTGCTAGTAATCTAGCCTTGTATCTTTCAATTGTGCTATTAACTTTAATTTCACACGATAAACCTATTTACATCCTATTGCATTCTTATTTGGAGGAAGAATAGCAAGATCCCAAGTATTATTTAATCCAAGAACCTTAAGTTCATCAGACATGACAGTTTGCCATTGAGGGTGTGAGTTAGAGTGTGGTGTTCATTTGAAAGGTGGTTGCAGTATAGAAGAACTCTTAAAGTATACATTATAATTTAATAGACTAAATTAGAAATAAATCATTCTTCGTTAAATCGAAAATAATAACTTAGGGTTCATTTGAATAGTGAGATAAAATGAGATAAATTTAGATGAAAGTTGAATAAAATATTGTTAGAGTATTATTTTTTAATATTATTATTGTTTTAGAATTTGAAAAAATAGAATTGTTTATTGTATTTTGTATAGAAATTTATGAAAATTATAATAATGAGATGAGATGAGTTGAGATGATTTTGATATCCAAACGAGCCCTTAATTATCTTCTCACATAAGTATTGAAATATATAAATTTGCACAATAAGTTAGAATGGAGAAAATAATTATCTCCAGAAGAAAAAAGTAATAAAAAAATATTAATAATAGTGAATAATAATGAAAAATAGATAAATAATAATAATAATAAAATAATGAATAGTGATAGAGTACTTTGAAGTATTCTCACTTCCCAAACTTAGCATAAGTCTTACTTCACTTATGAAGTTATTTCATTTTAAAAATTTAAGTCAACATGTCTTACCTCTTCTTCACTTTATTATAGGACTAAATTATTGGCTTTATTTATTCTCTTTCTAGTAGAGATAGCTTTTCAATATATTAGATTCAGTCAACTTATGAAATAATTAACTTAGAGAATAGAATGATTAAATTAGAAAAAAATTAGAGTTTGATGAATACTCCAGGATAATAATTCCCGTACCGTGAGGCATGTATTTATAATATAAGTTGTTACAATATGATGAATACAAAAAGACATGGATAACAAATCACAAATATGAGGTAAGGATAAGATTATGAATTGCAAATATGAGATAAAACAGAATTACAAGATGACTTCTTTGATGGGTCGATTATCTTGTTGCTGCTGTGTTGAACTCGTGGCTTCTTGTAGAGAATTGAGTATGTTTAGAATTCTTAACATTCCTTGACAAACTAATGGGAGGAGTAGTGACCACAAGTTTTTCCTTGAGTTACAGAAATCTAGGAAAGGTGAGATCCTTGATGAATACATTTGCAATTTGGTTTACTGTAGATGTGTAACATGTTGCAATATTTTTGTTGAGCACCATCTCTCTAATAAAATGATAATCAACCTCCACACGCTTTATTCTTGCATGAAAAAAGGACTAGAAGCCAGAGCAAGTGCTCCCATGTTATCACACCATAGCTGTGGAGTTTTTGTAATTGGACACCTCAACTCCTTAAAGAGCATCTTTAGCCAATATAATTTAGTAGTAGCAATGGCTATAACCCTATATTTTGCTTCTGTATTAGATTTAGAAACTACAGGCTGTTTCTTGGCTTGCCAAGATATTAAGTAGTTGCCTAAAAATACCTTATAGCCACTTGTTGATCTTCTATTTGTGGGATCTCCAGCCCAATCCAAATCACAATAAGCTACCATTTGCAAGGAACCATGTGTAAATAACTAGCCATGATCAGTTGTCCTCTTTAAATACTTGAGCACTCTTTTTCTAGCAATGGAATGTGTGGTGGTATGGCAGTGTAGAAATTGACACTGTTGATTGACTGAGAAGGAAATATCAGGTCTAGTGAGTGTGCAATATTGTAAAGCTCCTACAATATGCCTATATGTTGTGGGATCAGGAAGTGGATCTCCCTAAAACCTGTTTAGCTTCTATCCAAAAATACAGGGAGCAGAATATGGTTTAGCTCCAAGCATATTTGTTCAAGCTAGTAAATTATATATATACTTAGCTTGACTAGGATGCAAGCCATTAAAAGTTTTGTGAGCTTGAACCCTAAGAAATATGTCAAGTCTCCCAAATCTTTCATTTGGAATACTTGTTGCAAGTTTTGAATCAACCATGAAATGCTGGAACTATGTGATGCAGTTACTAAGATATCATCAACATAAATGAACACATAAATATCAATTGATCTCTTGTGAAACATAAATAGTGAAGTGTCCAACAAAGATCCTATGAAACCAAGTCCTTACAGAGCCTGTGTCAATCAAGTATACCATACCCTTGGAGCTTACATAAGGTCATATATGACCTTATGCAGCCTACATACATGATCAGGGTGTTTCTTATCAACAAAATCCCAAGGTTGTTTCATAAACATTTCTTTAGTAAAAAAGTCATGAAGATATGCATTTGAGAAATTCAATTGTTTGATAGGCCAATTAAAGTGTAAAGCAAGAGGCAATAAGAGTCGAATGGTAGATGATTTGATAATTGGACTAAATGTTTCTGTATAGTTCACACCATTTCTCTGTTCAAATCCTTTGGCCATTAGCCTGGCTTTGTACCTATCAATAGATCTATCTGACTTTTGTTTGTGCTTATACACCCATCTGTTGTGAATCACATTTTCATCTATAGGTCTTGGACAGAGAGCCCAAGTCTCATTATTTAGCAAGGACTGAAACTCACTTTCTATTGTAGTTAACCAATCAGGATTAGACATTACTTGAGAGAATGATGTGGATTCATAAGGTAGCATACTGATATGTAAGGCTTTCACAGGGTGTTTGGTGGATTTAACTGAGTGGTACAGATGGAATCTAGGGACTTGTTTAGGTTTTGGGTGTTCAATCATGGATGTGGTAATAATAGTGGAACTGGGAAGGTCATACATTGAGTCAAATGCTTGACTAGCATGGTATGGTTCTGAGTTTTGTGGTTGCTCTGGATGAGTAACAAGTTGGTTCTCAGAGTTTATGAGAGGATTGGTTGGTGTTGTTTCAGTAGGATCAACATTGTTTGAGTTTGTATTTGTAGGATTTATGTTAGGCACATATGAAGATAGATGGACACGAGAATTTATGAAATAAAATTGAGAAGGTAAAAGAGAAGTACCTGATAAAGAAGAGCAATCTTGAACAGGGTAAGAGGTAGTGTCTTTTTCCTGTGTAGGGAACAATTTATCATCAAATACTATATGTCTAGACATGTAGACTTTATGAATTTTTAAATCCCAGCATTTGTAGCCTTTTTGGTTAGACCCATAACCTATGAACGCGCATTATTTGCTTTTAAATTCCAATTTATGCTTAGTGTATGGTCTTAGGAGAATCTAGCAAGCACAAAGGAGAATTTTCATGGATGAGGAATATGATTCTTTATATAACAACTTTATAAATTGTAGTTCATATTATAAAGCAAATAAGGGTAGTTTATTGATAACATATACTGTTGTATGAAAGGCCTTTACCCAATAGCTAGATGAAAGATGAGATTGTACTAGTAATGTAAGGCCTGTTTCACAGATGTGCCTCTGTTTCCTTTCTCATATCCCATTCTGTTGGCATTTTTTTTGGGTGGGTGGGTGGGGGAGGGGGAGATAAGTGAACCTATGATCAGTGGCGGAGCGTTGGGGCAGTGGGACCATGGCCCCCCTCCCCTAAATAAAATATATACGTTTTTTTAAAGAAAAAAAAATATGTTGATTTTTTATAATTTAGTAAGATAATATTAATTTGATTTTGTATTGGCTCTCTCTTTAAAAATTATGTTAGCCCTCCTCCATAAAATTTAATCTAATTTAAAAATAAAATATATCTCATATAAAATAAAATGATATAATAATATGATAACATGTTTTTATTATAGATAAAAATAAAAAAAACAAATAAGTTAGATGATTTCTAACGTATTTTTAATATATTTTTATTATGATGACATATTCTTGACATATCATATACTTTTTAATACATAAAATGTATTAAACGTATTTTATTTTTATTGTAAATCTTATTATCAGATTCTTTTAAACCATATAAAAAATTGTATAGAAATATAGCAAAAAATATTTTATATATTTTGTTTTAGTTTTGCTTGGCCCCTTGAAACAAATTCCTGGTTTCGCCACTTTCATTGAAAAGTTTGATAAAGATGTTTGAGGTATATTCATCTCTACAATCAGTTTGAAACTATTTAATTTTCTGTGATAGTAGGTTCTCAATAATACATTTGAATTTGACAAAACACTCAAACAAATCATATTTGAATTTTAAAGGAAACATCCAAAAATATTCGAAAAAGTCATCAACAAGAATTATATAATACTTAAATCCATTTATTAATGAAACTGGTGAGGCCTATAAATTCCTATGAATCAATTCTAAAGGTCTAGAAGAAACATGCTGTAATTTATTGAATGGAAGTTACTTGTATTTTCCTAGATGACAAGGCATACATATGAAGAGAAATGATAGACCCACTACCATTTTATAATTATTTTATATTTAATTTATATTTAATTTTTAATTTTACTTAATGATTAAGAATGTGAATATTTATAAAATTATTATTTTTTAAAAAGTTTTTTAATGATTAAGAATGTTAAAATAATACTTAAAAAAAATGATAAAAAACATCAAATACACTAAGAAGTTGTAGACTAGTAATAAAATGGTAGTATGTGTATCATTGCTCTACATAGGAATGATGGAGACTTGCTAGACAAAATTGGAAGTTGATGATGTCTAAGAACCCGATGTAGAATTTGTGTGTGAGGATATCCTAGTCTTTGGTACCACACATCAATGGAGGTCTTGACTCCAATCAGAACTACATTTGCCTTTTTTATTTTTGACAAAATCCTTAATATGCACAGGATACAGACCTTCCTCACTTGGTCCCTGTAGGAGGATTACCCATGTCAGGTTGTATTTTATCAAAAAATACGTATCAGTTAGTTTAAAGAAATAGATATTGTCTTGCTAGAAACGTTAAATGGAAAAGAGATTGTTGAAGACATTAGGGTAGTGCAAGATATTGTTCAAATGTAAAGTAGATGAGGGAAAATGGTAAGTGGTTGAACCAGTATGTGTTATATGTAAACCATTATCATTCCCAATATCAACAATGTTAGTACCCATGTATGGTTGCTATACTGTAAGATTGTCCAAATCTACTGTGATATGACTTGTGGCTCTATTATCGGTTAACCAAGCTCTCTCTTCTTGTAGGACATTGGATTGAGACACCATAGCTACAAGTTTACTAGGTGGATTTTTTCCTTGATAAGCAAAATCCATCAAATGAAAACAGTCTAAGACTTGATGATTTGTCCTCCCACATATCTGAGAAGGAACCTTGTTAGTATTATATAGATTGGGAAAAGGTCTACCTTGGCTCGAGTTGCTTGTTGGAGAGTAGGTCTTCTTCTAATGATTATCCCTTCCAAAGTTCTGATATTTAGAAGATCCATACTTTGGATTTCGATGTTGTCCAAGTCCTTTGTGTTTGTAAAGTGCAAAAGAGTTAGATTCAGCAGCAAGGGCTTGGTTTGCTAGCAATTGCTCATATCTTAGCAGCCTAGATTGAAGTTTTTCAAAATTCAGAGAGGTGTCTTTTGTAGCAAATGAGTAAGACGTAATAAAAGAATTATATTAAAGGTTAAGACCACCCACAATATAAGAAATTAGATCCTTACCAACTACTGGTTTACTGACAAGAGCTAGCCGATCAGCTAGAGTCTTGGAAACATGAATAAGTTCACTACAGGATCGAGATCCTTGTTTAAGAGTTTGCAACTGTCTTCTCAGATTGTTGAAGGTGAAGCACATCGAATAGAGAGGGCTTGCCACACCTGTCTAGAGTTGTTTAAGCCATACACTATTGGGAAAATTTTATTAGACAGTGTGGCTATGAACCAAGTTAAAATAAATTGGTCTATCTTCTCCCAGAGCACATAGTCTAGGTTCAATTTCTGAGAGTCCTAGTCGAATTAGAAATAAATTTAGGTGGAGTAGATTCTAAGCCATCAACAATGCTCAAAAGATTATTAGTCCTCAATACGGGAAGAAATTGACACATCCATATAAGATAGTTGTTATCATCCAGTTTTGTGTATAATGAATGAGACCTGTTGGAATGGAGAAAGGAACTGAAGTGGAATTACTTGGGGCAACCATGGCGATGGTGTTAATCGAGTGGTTCTGATGCCAAGAATGAAATCAAAGTTTGATGAATAGTACAATCTTATGAGTACAAAAAGATATGGATAATAGTAGGGCTATACATCTGGGTACCGGACCAAAAATCTAGGTATACCTAGCCCAGATCCTAGGCCCCAAATCCATTCTGGTTTCTGGCCTGGATATACCTGGGTTGTGACATGGGCCAGAACTCGGATTAATCCGGGTTTTCAAATCACCGATTTTCGATTTCTGGATTTGACCCTAATTTTTTTATTTTTTTTATTTTTTTTTATAGTTCATACTTAATTAACTTAAAAAATAAAATTTCTTTAGTTAAAAATTTATATTTTATTAACACTTTGTAAAAAAGAATCTGTTCAAAAGCATAATTCTTTTAGATAAAAGCCTATATACACTTAAAAATTTCAAACCATGATAGTTTTTTTTTATATATATAAAAGCCTTTATTTTACTAAAAAAAAAAAATTCTAAGTCACCAAGTTGAAAAGTATGATGTTTGTATTCTAAAAATACTAAATGCATGTAAAAAAATAAATCTCAATATTTATCTATGCATGCATCACAATATAATCCACTATATAATACATTATTTGTTATTTTTACATTACATTACATTTCAAAATATAAAATTATAATATATGAATTACAAAAATAATAGCATGTCCATCAATGATTTAATCTCCACAACAAATAGCAACTTCAAGTGATTGAACTGAAAGGAATCATGCAAAAAAAAAAAAACAAAATGAAAATGACATAAATGCTTAGACACTGTCATATCTAACAACAACAGACCCGTGCACATTGACACTGTCAATAATTTGGTCACCAAACAAATATTTTGTAGAGTTCTCATTCCACTAGATATCCCTAGACGGCCACTCCTCTTAACGAAATTAATAAACAATAACATAAAACAGAGTTGAGATATCCCACCACAGGTGATCAAAAGGTTTAAAAAAAAAAAAAGACCAATGAACCAATCCTTTATTCAATACTTCATGTTTGACAAAGTGTACCCATAAAACTTCAAAGAATTCAAGATCTCTCCTTGAGATGAGAGATCCAAAAGCCAGATTCTTTCTTAATGAAAATTAAACATAACCAAAACATAAATGATAAAGAAAATAAATGGGAAAAACGGAGTTCTTACCTAGAATAGAGTGATATCAACAGGGGATTGAACGTATGGGAATTACACCTAAAAGTTATAATAAAATTTGTAAAGTTTTTTGACCAACTATGGAGGTATTCACACAACACGTTTGGCAGTAGATTTCAACTAAGTTGATTAACTAATTATCAACATGGGGACACCACTTTCATGTGCAAAACAGAAGTCAAAAATCTAAATTTGGCAAAAAAAAAAAAGGTCAAATTTTGTATGTGAATGACGTTGGAATTCTCGCGTGGATGCTCACCATGCGCTAAATATGGGACAAAGGTCCAGGATAAGATTATGAATTACAAATACGAGATAAAACATAATTACAAAATGACTTCCTTGATGAGTTGGTTATCTTGTTGCTGCTGTGCTGGATTCGTGCCTTCTTGTAGAGTTTTGAGTATGTTTAGGATTCTTAACACAATTTGCTTCTAAAAATTAATGGTTCGGACGATATTATTTGAGTCCAAACCTCACACAGGTCTCCAATTCTATCGTTAAAATGCCTCAAGCTATGAAACCCGCATCGCTATATGCCATTAGCCCCAGAAAAAGCTTCCACGCCTATATAGAATCATGTGTCTCCCTATTGAAAAGCCTCACCAGCGAAAGCTTGTTCACGGACGGAAGTGTCATTCATGGACATTTGATCAAGATGGGTGTTTCTTCAGAGAGATATATAGCCGTAAGACTTCTAACGATGTACCTCAACGGCAGAAAATCTGATGAAGCTGATGAAATTGTTAAGGAGTTTCAGGGGTTTGATCTTGTCGTGCATAATTGTTTGATCGGTGCCTACGTGAAGTGGGGAAATCTTGCTGGTGCTCGCTGCCTGTTTGAACAAATGCCTGAAAGAAACGAAATCTCGTGGACTGCACTGATTTCGGGTTTCATGAAATGTGGAAGAGTGGAAGAATCAATGTGGTACTTCGAGAGGAACCCATTTCAAAATGTGGTTTCTTGGACTGCAGTAATTAGCGGGCTTGTGCAAAACGGGTTTAAAATTGAAGCTTGGAAGTTTTTCGTGAAGCAGCTTGAATCTGGGGTCAAGCCAAATGATGTTACTTTTACTTCTGTTATTAGAGCTTGTACAGGCTCTGGTGAATTTCGATTGGGAATGAGTGTTTTGGGGTTGATCATTAAAGATGGCTTTGAACACCATTTATCGGTGTGCAATTCGATAATCACATTGACCTTGAGGATGGGTGAAATCAATTTGGCTAGGAGAGTATTTGATCAAATGGAGAAACGAGACGTTGTATCTTGGACTGCAATCCTAGATATGTACGTTGAGATGGGGGACTTGGGGGAAGCACGTCGAGTCTTTGACGAGATGCCTGAGAGAAATGAGATATCCTGGAGTGCAATGATCGCGAGGTACACGCAGAGCGGTTATCCCGAAGAAGCGTTGAACCTATTCTGTCAGATGGTTCAACATGGGTTTAACGCTAATGCCTCTTGTTTCTCTAGTGTTATTAGTGCATTGGCCAGTCTCAATGCTTTCCGAGCGGGGATGAACATTCATGCTCATGTTATCAAGATTGGGATCGAGGAAGATGTCTTCATCGGTGGTTCTCTACTTGACTTCTACTGTAAATGTGGAAAAGTTGAATATGGTCGTTTGGTGTTTGATTCAATTTTGGAGAAGAACGTGGTTTCAAGGAACACTATGATTGGCGGGTATACTCTGGATGGACAGATGGAAGAAGCGAAGGCGTTGTTTGATGACATGCCCGTGCGAAATATTATCTCGTGGAATGCTATGATTGCTGGTTATACAGAAAACAAACAATTTGATAAAGCGTTTGAAGTACTCCATGAGATGCTTTTGTCACGGGAAGACCCTAACGAGTCCACCTTTTCAATTGTACTTGGCGCTTGTGCAAGCATAGCCTCGTTAAATAGAGGCAAGAGCCTCCATGGGAAATGCATTAAACTTGGATTTCAATATGATATTTTTGTGGGTACTGCTCTGATTGATATGTATGCGAAATCTGGTGATGTTGAAAGCTCCAAGCAGGTCTTTAACAGAATGCCAAAGAAAAACAAAATTTCTTGGACAGTAATGATTCAAGGGCTTGCAGAAAATGGTTTTGCCGAGGAATCTCTTGCTTTGTTTAACGAAATGGAAAGAACTTCACCTATTGCTCCCAATGAGCTCATGCTTTCTTCGATTCTTTTTGCTTGTTCACACTCCGGTTTGATTGATAAAGGACTTAGGTACTTCGATTCAATGGAGATGGTTTATGGTATAAAGCCTAAGGGAAGACACTACACCTGCATGGTGGATATGTTGTCTCGAGCAGGACGCCTGTCTGAAGCTGAAGAATTTATCAAATCCATGCCATTTCAGCCCGAAATTAATGCATGGAAAGCTCTGTTGAGTGGCTGCACTTTATATAAAAATGAGGAGATGGCAGAAAGGACAGCTAAGAAGCTCTGGGAATTAGCACAGAAGAACTCTGCAGGTTATGTATTATTGTCAAGTGTTTATGCTTCAGCTGGTAGATGGACAGATGTTAGGAATACTAGGAAGTTGATGAGGGAAAAAGAGTCGAAAAAGAGTCGTGGCTTTAGTTGGGTAGAGCTGAAAAATCATGTCCATTCTTTTTACTCGGAAGATGGAACTCACTCTCAGTCGGATGAAATTTATGAGATGTTAGACCTGCTGAGATCGGAAATGCCGGTCCGTTTGAATCTTGCATCTAGCTCATGAATGCCACAGTATCCACCATACTATTCTTGCTGATTTCTCTTTGATTTTCTTCTTGAACCACTAAAGAGAAAAACTTGTTTATATCTGGCAAAGTATCATTTCCCCGTTTTTCGAATGATGTTGGAAATTTTGTCCAAAGTTATCATGCCACGTTCGCTACTTCGGCTTGAGACATTTGGACTAGAATCTTGACCCTTCGACTACACGCGTCGTCGGTGCTCAATGACTTTCCTATATTTAAACCTCCACGCATGACATGTACGCAATTCAGCCAAATATCCTGTTTCCGACCTTTTTGCTACACTACGTATTCTGCTCGACATCAGATTAACACTGCTAATCTATTTAATTCAGTGGAATTTAACTAACTGTCCAGATTCATCACTTGGGAAATTTTCACCCTGTTCTCCCTTATTTTCCTTAATTTTGTCCGTGGTCCCGCGGCGACAATTGGAGGTATGTAATCCCTCAAATTCGTCTGTACTAGTTCAGTTTGGAAATGCAATTGTGATTCTTCCTTTATTTTAAACGGTGAAACTGAGAATATAATAAAACAATTGTGTTTTTCAGAGAAACAAAGACTGAAATATTTAGGCAATTAAGCTAAATATATTCGTGATCATATATGTGAACTACTCATATTTTTGTTTGGAATTTCTCCAGCTTCTTATTTTATTTTCTTTTTAGCAGAGTACAAAATACAAATGGCTGCTCATAACGTATCTCGTGGTGCATGTCGTGGTTCGAGTCTAATCAAAGAGATCGTCTATGGGCTAAGCCTTGGCCTCATGGCTGGATACCTTTGGAAATTGCACCATTGGAATATCCGGAGGAAGTACAAGGAATTCTACGATCTACTTGAGAGGGGTGAAATCAGCGTTGTGGTGGAAGATCAAGAGTAGTACGTACGTCTCTTATATCATGTTTTGTTGTAGTATATCTTCTGGTTTCATATTCCTTTTTTTTTTTCTTTTTCTTTTTCTTTTTTAACTCTCTCTCCCTCGACTCATTGAAGAGGACATGCATTTCTATATTATAATTAAGTTTTTCTACCAAGTAAAATGAAGAGTTGTTGGAGTTGTATATCTAACTACTATAATATAAAAGTGTCCATAGAGATGAATAGTAGATTTTAGCGTCTTTCTCTTCCAGTTTTATCCTTTTATAATATCTGTGTGTAGTCCAAGGGTAATTTCCAAGGTTTCAATTATCCATAGCATGTTCTATTGTTTTACACATTAGTATCTCCTGTTAAACGTTTCAATTTTCCAAGGTTTCAATCTCATCAGACTGAATATTATTATCATATATATTTTAATTTTTTAGTGTCTGGGTGAGTTTTCTCTCTATTTCTGGCTTTTTTTGGTGCTCTCTTCTGAATCCTAGTGCTCTTTCTAGCTCTAAAAAAATCTGCCTCTGTTTGGTTTCTTATGCTGCTTGTTTTCTCCATGCTATTGGTTTTTAGCATTTAGCTCAATCGTGGACACACATGTTTGGATTCATATGCTGCCTCTGTTTGGTTTTCATATGCTATTGGTTTTCATATCCAAGTGGCTGCTTGTTTTCATATGCTATTGGTTTCATATGTTTGGTTTTTAGCATTTAGCTCAATCATGGAAAAGTCCTGCCTCTGTTTGGTTTCATATGGCTGCTTGTTCTTCGTTTGAATAAAAGATGGCTAGAAGACTCAAGGCTATATGAAATCACATTTTTCTTGCAAATAAAGCACCACTTTCGAGAATTCAACATTTTCATTGTTGAGTTAATGTTTTTGTCCACCTCTAGTAGAAGAAATGAAAAGGAAATCAAAACAAGCCCATTCACTGCAACACTTGCCTTCTGGTAATCACTACTCCTATTTTGCTTGTCCTCGTATGCTAGTGGGTGAGTATCTGCATTCTTATATATATATATATATATAATATTTCTGTTCTAGATGGTTTTGTTGGTGTTTGTGTGCTGGGGGTGGTAAAAGAGTTGTTTTTGGGGTTAAGAAGATCTGGTTTCTAGCGAAGATTTTCTGATTTCTTTTGTTGTTTTGGAATTATGAAAGTTTTCATCATATAATAAAAATGCAAATTTTAGGAGGAGAAAGCAAAAATGATTCAGACAATATTGTTTGTGGCTGGTTTGAACACATTGTTTCAATCATAGTTTGGGACTCGTCTACCTGCTGTGATCAGAGCTTGTTATAGTTATGTGCCAACAACCATTTCAATCATTTTGGCTGGTCGATATAGTAACATTGTAAATTCTCAGGAGGTTGGTTCATTTACTCTCATTCTTTGTTTTTTTCTTTTTCCTTTTTCAATGAAATTTATATACATTAATGTATCCTCGGGATCTCATGATTTGTGGTGTCAATACAGAAATTTGAGAAGATAATGCTTGGAATCCAGGGTGCTCTTATTGTTGCCTCGACTCTCCGGATTGTATTTGGCTTAAGTGGCCTATGGGAACGGAGATTTTAAGCCTTTTGTATTGAATTAAAACGAGATTGACAGATTTTGATATATGGGAAGTGGAGATTTTTGAATTGAAATGAAATTGACAAAAAATTGATGTATTGGAAGTGGAGATTTTAGGCCTTTTGTATTAAATTGAAATGAGATTGAAAGTTGGTATATAGTGTAGAAGTTTATATTTTGGCAGTTTTATTTTTACCAAGATCTTGGCATTCATAGAGTTCATAGAGATCTTGGCCTGCAGATTATTAACGTTTTATTAGTTGCGTTTGTTTATTTATGGGCTTCCAGTAGTTTGACTTGGGCATGATCAGTTAATTACATAAATGCTGCTACAAGGTTTGTATTTTTCTTTGAACAATAATTGTTGTGTCCATGGTTGGCATGTACACTTCGTCATTTGAAATTAAAATAAATTAAGAGTACCGACCTACTTACATATATACATATATATACTCATGATCACCCAAGTACACAAGCTTGAAGCTTCCCACAAAGTTAAGTCTTCCTTGTATTAATATTAATTATTCTACAGAATCTTCAAATGCGAATTCTTCGATACGACTTGAATTGGTCTCCATATTATATAAACATGCAGCATGATCAAAAGGTACAAATAATAGGAGGAGGAGAATCATCGATCACTGCAGTAAAGTTACTACAAAGCTAGGTACAATATTGACAATGAGAAATGGCTTAACCATAAAGAGCTTTCACAAAAGTAAATCCATGCACAAACTGATCACTTGACAGCTTGATGTGGCACAACATACACAAATTCAAGTCTGGCCACAAGGAGCGCACTCAAGCTACTGTTACAAGTCTTGCCAACATACACAAATTCAACGCCAAAACACGCCACCGTTCAATTGTCATCTTAGCATTGGCTGACATATACATTTCTTATTCAAATTAAAAAAAATTACAGTAGAAAGTCCAACAACACAAAACCATAGTAATACTATTTTTCTCTACTTTCCTTGTACTTCTTTTCAAGAGCTTTATAATTTGCATCTTCAGCCTTCACATGCTCTTGATTAGTCCTTCACTGCAAAGGCAAACCGAGGTTGAGTGCCAAAGGCGAAGACCTTCAAGGAGAAGAGAACAAAGTTGTACATAACATAATCTGACATTGCATAGCCATGCTGCTTTGTTGGAAAGAGCATGGAGATTAACAACCCTGGTAAAGTTGAGCACTTCATCATGTGCATGTTCCTTTCAGACTAATAACAAGTAGAAATTGCAGTAAATGCAACTAGCAATTCTCAATTGTAGATATAACACCTTCTGTTAATAGAACATCATGCAGCATTGTGCGGCTCTCATGATGTTCTCAGTGACCTCAGTGATCCAAGCATCATCACACTAATATCATTTCACATTATCTAATTTACGTGTGTGAGCGACAATAGCAAGCAACTGACGACAACTCATTTTAAGAAGGAAACAGCTATTCTCAAATCGGCTCATTAAAATAGAAGATGGTGGATAGGGGGTGTGGTGTCCAGGGAAAATAGGAATTGCAAATAACAGTCAACCTTCCTCGACATTTTCCAATTTGATGAGGAAGCAAGAAATAGTTGGAAGTAGAGAAAGAAACTAAAAGTAGAGAAAGAAAGATAGCGAGGACAAGTTGTTTAGGTATCTAACCCAAGTGTCTATTATATATCTTTAAGCCTAATACAGCAAATTACGCCATATATACAAACACAAGGACAACATAGGACATTAAATGACTAATCTAAACATTAATTCAAGGCCCTAAATATTAAAATTCTGAACACACTAAACCATATCATACAAAAATTTGGTTTAAAAAAGTGAAATATTAAACCAATTGAAAGCCCCAAACATGAATCATGCCCTCAAGTTACATATTCTCACAACACAAACATAAAAAAAAAAAAAAAAAAAAACTCTAAAAAATGCTCACATAAATGCAACCAAAAGAAATGTTAAACCAATTCTAACAATCGGGTACTGAATTTATCAAACAACCAAACAAAAAATAAGCTCAAACAAAGATCAAAACAGAGTTACCATTTTTTAAAAGTCTATTCGTTACTGTGATAGTGGAAAAAATTGAAGACAAACACCTATAACAAAACACATACAACTAGAAATTAGATATTACAAAAACATAGGGATTCAAGAAACTTGAATTAAACCAATTCTAACAATCGGGTACTGAGTTTATCAAATAACCAAACAAAAAATAAGCTCAAACAGAGTTATCATTTTTTGAAAGTCTATTCGTTATTGTGACAATGGAAAAAATCAAAGACAAACACCTATAACAAAACACATATAATTAGAAATTAGATATTACAAAAATATAGGGATTCAAGAAACTTGAATGTATAAAAAAATATTCACCTAATCCAGTGCGAGTAAAGGGATGCTCGGATTAGGATTTTTGGGGCTAGGCTTTTTCGAAAGGATAATTCTATACAGAGTTGAGATATAGGAGTTGAGGAGGAGTCTGCTGATATGACGGATGCCACGTCAGCTATTATTTAAAAAGAAATTAAAAATTTTGAAAACAAAAAGCGGGATCCCGCTTCTCAAATTCCATCTTTCTTCAATCTCGTTCATCTCAAACGAGAGATCTCGGTCGATTTGGGTTGACTGGCCATGAGGAGCCTCATTCGTCTTCAACTTCGTTCCATCTTTCCCTCAACTCGACTTCTCTGGTTCCATCCGCGTCTGAAGATAACTAGAGCTCTCTTTCAGAATAATGGTTTCGTCATTTCGATTTTTTGCTTGCTTCTAGAGCTCTGGTGTGGTCTTCTTCTCAAGGTCTTCAGCTTCGCTGTGTCGTCTTCTTCTCTTCTTCTCGAGCTCGTCTTCAGCTTCGTAGCCTTCAAATCTTTGTGGGTTATCTTGAAGCGTCTCCCTCCCTCGAAGCTTGCCTCCTTCGAAGCGTCGCCTTTAACCCTTCCTTAGGTATAGATCCCGAACCCTAACTCTAGCCCGCCCCTTCCCCTTCATTCCAACACCTCATCTCTAGAAGAAAGTGATCAAAATGTTCTTATAATTGGTCGCCCCTGGGAAGGCAAGCATTCTTCAAATTTCGATTTTACTCCATTTTTTAGGCTACAATATATATTCTCCCCTCATTTTCATTTTCCATTAAATTGTCCATTTTGCTTGATTCCAAGACGCAAAAAATCAAATGCCTTTTCAGTGCTTGATTTGTTTGGGAGTTGTTATTGTAGGAACAATGCCGACAATAATCTGTTGGTTTCGCACTTGACGCAATCCGTATGGTTGAGTTTAATTCGTAGCCGCCAATATTGCACATTGGTCGAGTTTAATCCATAGAAATGCATACGTTTTGTGATTTAAGCTGCAATTTTTACATTTGTGAAAAAAATTAGTTTTGAAATAAACAATCAAGCTGTAATTTTTTTTCTTTTTCTGGTCTATGGATATGGATTTTCTATATGCTCTGTTCACAGCCTTCCAAAACTCACATCCAAACACATTCATTTGTATATTATATACGAATCTATGATTCTTCATCCAAAGGAAACACTGCAATGACGGGGTTTCTTCTTAAAAGCCATTATTTTGATGAGGTTTACATGATTATATCCTCCTCCCCAACGTATACTGATCTGATTTTGACAATGCAATCTTATCTAATTACTGAATGTTTCATCCTACTAATGTAATGCTCTCCAATCCTTTGTCGGCATTAGTCTTATTCAATCCAATTATTAAAAGCTTTATCCTACTAATGTAATTCATTCAATACATGAACTACATTCACTACATGTTAGCTGCTATATAATATTGGAAATGAGTGTCGCAGGAATTACACTGCAAACGTATAACTGAGATAGTTTAGATAATACATTGCAAATCAACTGCAAACAAACGTCAATGTGAACTCCTGCTATAAATGTCTTCAGAATCAAGTGAAGGCTTAATCGTCTACACTTGTACTCAATGTCGGCCTGCCAAGTTTCTACTTTTAAGCACAAGATTCCAGTCAGCAAGAACTAAATTGTATTAATAAACATCAAGTAGATTATGAAATACAGAACTGAAAATTTATATAATGTATTCATGCCTTTTTTTTTTCAAATAGCAAAAAAGTTGTCATAATTCTTATTATAAATTACATAATAAGAATTTAATTTCATATTGATCCATTCAAAACATTAACGAATGAGAGTAATTGCCTTTTCTTTTTACTTTTTGGATAATTGATTATAAATAATAATAAAAAACAACATCCACCTCAATTTGAAGTACATCCAGGAACTTTCTTCATATATATTTTGATAACAGCACTGCACATAAACCCCTGGATTTTCAGTATCCAAGTCAACGAGATGCTCTGCAACATATTCACCCAGTTCAACACGCCAAGAAGAGAACAATCTTCAAGAAAGGAGCCTCATATGGCCCCATTTTCATATTCTTATGGCCTCTACTTCACCAAACATCCCAGCTTGGCCAAGAAGATCTAAAGTGAAATTCTAAAATGATGGTTAATTAAATTAAGATATTGGCATAGAAGTTCTAGCAACCCGACTTGGGAACAAACAAATAATAAACCCACAAACGTGATATAAACTGGTTAGGGACTTAGAAACCCTCCATTCAATACATCATCACAAACAACTAAAGCACTGGCAGTAAGATAACTAAACTGAAAAAGCATGTGATTTTTTGCATCTTGTAATCAAGGAAAATATACAATTTAATCGAAACTAAAAAGGAGGGAAGAATATATGTTGTAGCCTAAAAAATGGGGTAAAATCAAAATTTGAAGAATGTTTGCCTTCCCAGGGGCAATCAATTACAAGACCCCTTGATCACCTTCTTCTAGAGTTGGGGTTTTGGGATGAAGGGGAAGGGGTAGGCTAAGTTAGGGTTCGGGATCTATACCTGAGGAAGGGTTAACGACAAGGCTTCGAAGGAGGCATGCTTCGAGAGAGGGAGGCGCTTCAAGATAACCCACCTAATGCAAATAACCAACAAAGATTTGAAGACCACGAAACTGAATATGAGCTCGAGAAGAAGAGAAGAAGATGACACTGTGAAGTCGAAGACCTCGAGAAGAAAACCACACCAGTGTCAAGAAGAACTCGAAGACCACTGACCAGAGCTCTAGAAGCAAGTGGAAAATCGAAATGGCGAAACTATGATTCCGAAGCAGCGCTCTAGTTATCTTCAAATGCGAATGGAACCAGAGAAGTCGAGTTGAGGGAAAGATGAAACGAAGTTGAAGATGAATGAGGTTCCTCATGGCCAATCAACCCAAATCGACTGAGATCTCTCGTTTGAAGATAAACGAGGTTGAAGAAAAATGGAATTTGAGAAGCGGGATCCCGCCTTTTGTTTTTCAACATTTTTTTTTTTAAATAATAGCTGACGTAGCATGATGCAACATCAAACCGATTGCATCTCGACTCCAATATCTCGACTCCGGAGTAAATCTATACAGAGTCTTCAAATTTTGGAGTCGCTGGAGTCAGGATGACGTGGCGTGATGCCACATCATCTAATGATTTAAAAAAAAATTAAAAACGAAAACAAAAAACACAAACATGGGCTTCGTGGAGAGAGAAAATCGAAAGAGAGGAATTTCCCCCGCATTTTGGAGAGAGAAACTCTGGCGATTCCATCCCATGATGTCGTCCGGCCATTCTCTCCGTTGAATCTCTCCGGCCATCGTCTCACAGCCTCCGGCCACTCTCTCCGTTGAATCTCTTCTGCTATTGTCGCACAGCTTCTGGACACTCTTTCGTTTGAATGAATCCGGCCTCTTCGCGGGACGGCAAAGCTCCGATTTGCTGAGACTTGTTGTTCGAAACTCCAAAGCACAGCGTTTGCAGACAGACACAGCGTTTGCGTTTTCCCGATTGAGTACGCCGCCAACGCTGTCGACAACAACGATAACTCTCTAATAATCTTACCATTCAATCCCTCGATTATATATCCCTTGCCCATGTTTCCTGGTTCGAGAGCAAGAAATCCAAGGGTTACTAGTCAACCTAAAATTATGCTACGACAGCAGAGGCATTAGTTATGGGTTCATAAACGTTTCCTTTGTTGGGTAATTTTGAAATACATAGAATGCAGGATTGTCATTGGCATTAAATATAAAGACGGCATAACAAGTATTGTTTATAAAATGTGAATATTATTAAATCGAAATCTTAAGGATGGATAGCATTTTCCTTTTACAAATTGTAGCCAAGGCAAACGGGAACACTTCTAATACAAGGAAAAAGCAACAGAATGTATGAAGACAGTTTTATTTTGTTGAAAAGAGGGGAAAAAATCATAGTTGTTATGAAGATATGCATTGGATATGTCGATAATTAGATAAAGACATGCATTCATTTTGTTGTTATCCTTCTAGAAGTTATCCTTTCATTTTGTTGAAAAGAGGCGAAAAAAGCAAACAGTTTTCAGTTAATTTGTATGAAGACATGCATTCTGTGATTCTTTGTGGATGTTATTATTTTTGAATAATTTTTGACAAATGTTTTCATTACGTAGCATGTAATTTGCAACCGTGATAAATGCATGAGCTCTTAAAAATTGATTTGCTCAAACTTTAAACAAAAATGTATTCGTTATATCTAATTGCCTCTAGTGGTATGCACTTTAATACCCCTTTCAGATTACATCCTTTTCAGTCATATGATTAATTTCTCTTTTCCTTTTTCCTGATGCAAGGTTAATCAAAATCTATAATATTCCAAGCTTTATTAGTGGTGTAACCTTCATATATGCAAGTGATTAATCAAATTATGTATGTCAAATAGCTACTTTTGTATTTCTTATTAATTGGATTTGCATTATTTTATGATCAGGCTATCGTTCAATTATCTGTTCATCAAATTACGGGTTGTTGGATTATACTTATCTGGTTAGGTGATACTCTAATTTTGATGGACGAGGAAGAATTATTATAGATGGACCATCGAGAAAAGGGGGAGGAACTGTCATCTTCCCTAGCACTATATACCTTAAGCCGCCCAAACCAAGTATGTTATTTCAAAATTATTAATTTTGTTGCAACTTAATGTTTAGCATCCTAATTATTTGTCCCATCTCTGTGTTAGGACATCACTCAAACTAGTCTACTAAATAAATCTGTAGATTTGACAGTGCATGCATTGTCAGCAGATACAGTTCCATCTCCAAATGGCAACCAAGATCCAAGCAATATACAGGTCTCAACTTCATTTTGTTTTTTAGTTATCTATGATATATTTGAGAAAAAAAATTCCAATGAGTAATACATTTTTACATGTGAATTCAACAGAATGTTTTTTGCTCATCTGATTGGATCGGAGCTCCGCCTCCTCCCATCACTACATGCCCCACAACGAGCACAAAAAACACCAGCCAAGAGGATAGACTCGGTTGTTTGGAAGTTGAAGCTTCATGTGTATCTCCTAGAGTTGATGAAGAAAGTAAAGATGATATGATTGAGGAGCCAAAATCAGGGATGGAGTTCAATTGTTTTGAAGATTTGCAGAGCTATTACAAGAAATATGCTAAGAAACAAGGGTTTGGGATGAAGATACTGAGGAGTGAGAGGTCAGAGGATAAGAGTATTAGATACGTGACTCTTGGTTGTGTACGAGTAGGGAAGGCCTAGAGTGGGGGTTCCAATCTTGCCAATCCACGTCCGACAGGAAAGACGGATTATAAGGCAATGATTAATGCCTTGAGAGTCAATGGAAAGATGAAGTTAACAACCGTCAACAATACATACAATCACGAACTCAGCCCATAGAAATCACGCTACTTTCGATGTAATAGAGAAGTGAGTTAGGCCGTTCAAAGAGTTTTGGATACAAACGACATAGCCAGTGTCCCAATGAATAAGAGCTATGAGACTATGGTCGTTGGCGCGGATGGATATGAGAACCTTTCATTTACGGAAAAGGATTGCCGTAATTACATATACAATGCATGGCAAGAACGACTTGGTGCAGGTGGTTCTGGAGCACTTCAAGATTATTTTATGAGGATGCAATTCAAGAACGACGGTTTTTTCTCATTGATGGATTTAGATGTTGAGGGGAGGTTGAAAAATGTTTTTTGGGCAGATCCATGCAGTAGGGCGGCATATAAATACTTTTGTGATATAGTCACATTCGACGCCATTTACCTAACGAACAGATATGACATGCCATTCGCACCATTTGTTGGTGTCAATCACCACGGGCAGTCCATTCTTTTTGGAGCTACTTTGATTTCTAGTGAGACCGTGGAGACCTTTACATGGCTATTTCGGACATGGATGAAGTGTATGGACGTTGTAGCTCCCAATGCAATTATTACTGACCAGGACAGAGCGATGAAGAATGCAATTGCTAATGTCTTTCCAGAAACTCGACATAGATTTTGCTTGTGGCATATATTGAAGAAATTTCTAGAGAAGCTGGGGTCATATGCTGCATATAGAAGTGGACTAAAAAGTCATCTAAATAAACGTGTGTACGACACTCAAACCGTTGACGAATTTGAGGAATGTTGGGCCGAGTTTATTCAAAAATACGACTTACATGAGAATGTTTGGTTGAAAAGTTTGTATGCAGAGCGCGAGCATTGGGTCCCAGTCTTTCAGAAAGAGCACTTTTGGGTTGGAATGAGTTCAACACAGCGCAGTGAGAGTATGAACGCTTTCTTTGACGGTTATGTGCATTCAAAGGCAAATTTGAAAGAGTTCGTCGACCAGTACGATAATGCACTCAGGAAGAAATTTGAAAACGAGAGCAGTGCGGATTTCTAGTCATTTAGCCTCACCATTCCTTACATATCTAGATGCTCAATTGAAAAGAAATTTCAACAGGTGTACACGATTGCTAAATTCAAGGAAGTTCAGCATGAAGTAGTCGGTAGGCTCGACTTGGATATGTCGATAATTAGCTCGGACAGCGCACAAAGGAGATATTCGATAGAAGATGAAATTTGTGTTGAGGAGTTCACTAAGCCTGTTACTTATTCAGTGAACTTTAATGAGGAAGACTGCAATGCGAAGTGTTCATGTGGGTTATTTCAGATGAGGGGGATACTGTGTCGGCATATATCGGCCGTATTTAGATCCAATGGTATAAAAAACTTGCCCGATCGGTATATTTTAGATCGATGGAGGAAAGACATTAAAAGGAGATACACATATGTCCAACTAAGCTATGACACAAGGGATCATAGGCTAAATGGTATACGACACTCAATCCTATTGAATATGTGTTATCATATGATACCTTATGCGATGGATGCTTCTGAGCATTTTGAAGAGGCGAAGAAGAGGATACATGAGATGACTGAATTCTTCCAATTGAACCCACTCCCTCCATCTCCATCTTTGCCCCAAACAGGTTTGGAACGACGATTTTATTTCTATTTCGCGTAAAGGACTATTTATTTTATCTAGGTTTATTTTCCTATACTTATGTATTAATGAATGAGTTATTATGCTCCTAAGGTTTGAATGCATTAGTCACAAATATGGCCCTGAATGAAGTTGGTGGTAGTTCACAAGTTAAGAGTCCACCTGTTGCCAGAGGAAAAGAAAGACCCCCATCGCTTAGGAAAGTAGGAAGGATGGAGAGAGACTTGCAAAAAGCTAAAGCCAAACAAAAGAAAGCACCAGTCACAAAGAAACGTAAACAGGTGCATGCTTTAATAGAATAGGAACCCACATTTATTGTTTCTTATGTAAACTAATTTAATGATTTTTTTATTTTTACATTGTACTTTATCTGCAGCGAGATGAAGGAGATACAGCCCAGGGAAAAACAGCCGACACCATGGAAACACGTAGAAATTCATTTCCCCCATTAGAAGTAAATAACGACCCTGGAGAAGTGCAGGTGCATAATTCAAGTATTTCTCTTTGTAAATTTTAGTTGTTTCTGAGCTGATCAAAGTAGTTGTTATATGGACACATTATATAGATAATTTTTTTTTTTAATCATGGTCAGCCTGCTGGAGATATCTTAGTTTTTGACCACAATGGAGCCCAACAATTGGACAGAGTGTTTGAGAGTCAAAAAAGTGTAATATTTCTAACTGTTTGGACTAAACTTTAGGTTTAAGGTTTAAATGGGGATTATATTATAGCCTCACCATTCATTTTGTACAGATGCAATTTATTATTGATGGATCACAGCCGACGCCAGAAGGATGGGATGGATCACAATCGGCACAATGATTTTTTGGAACTGTCATTGGACTACTTTTTGTATTTAAAACCCCCTATTGCAAATGCCTAGAGAAATGATTTTTTGCCTGACCCCATATGTAGTCTTTTTTTTTTTGCCTAACCTGTGGTCTGATTGGGTTCATATGTAAATTTCAATGAACTTCCAGAAAGAGCATTGGACTACCTTTTGTATTTAAAACCCCCTATAGCAAATGCATAGAGAAATAATTTTTTGCATGACCCCATACGTAATCTATTTTTTGATTTGTGAAAACTTGGTCTGATTGGGTTTATATCTAACATTACGATTCTTATGGAGTGAAAGCAAGTTTGTTGAGTACAGATTTATTGGCCATTGAATGCTAATGGGTATTACAATCCAGATGCTGGAGATATCAAGTATGGCCATTGCATCTCTGTTTGTATATTTGGATTTGCACTGTTTTTAATATATGCTACTTGTCTCTCTCTCGGTTCTTTGGCTTTGATGCTTACCAGTCTATATCTTCCCTTATTATATGGATTGTATGTGCATGGTGGCTGAACGTTTCTCTTTGGAAGGTGGTTAAAATGGAGTGCATGGTGACACTGGGCCAGTGTGTAATGCTGTTGGAGTGCTTGAAGGACGTCTAAGGTGTGTTATGCTATAGCTTAAACTTCCACTTGAATCTGGACAAAGGAAGAGTGCTACTTGGACCAGTTGCAATTTATAATTCTTAAAATATTTGCATCATCTTAGAATCCTTGAATAGGACACAAGATTGCGTGGATAGATTATAGTCAAATTTTACTTTTGGTGCTTTTGAGGTGATCACCATCTTTATTATTTGGCCTTGCATATTTGAAGTTAAATGAGAAAGTCTGATTGATATGCTTGGGAGGATCATGTTGACTTGTTTCCTATAACATTTACTTTATAATTTTTGATGATGCCAATTTAGACATGGCTGCTGAGCTTGCTATCATGGGTATTTTATTTAACATGGTAAAATATTTATTCTGTGTTGTATTAATAAATTCCCATTTTAGAAATCAAGTTGTTTTGTGTAAAAACTTAGTTGAAAAAATGACATCTTTTAATTCCTAATTGTAATTTTTTTCATCTGTAGGGAGAAGTGTGTGTGGCAAGTTCTCGTGTTTATGTTCAAGAAGGGATATATGAGGAGCTTGTAAAGAAGTTAGTGGAAAAGGCAAAAGCTTGGGTAGTCGGGGATCCTTTTGATCCTAAAGCTCAACAAGGATCACAGGTACTATATATGAAGTGAGAATTCCATTTATTTTTAAATAAGTATATATATATAAACAACTCTATTTTTTTTTAAATGTACAGGTGGATAAGAAGCAGTTTGAAAGAATTCTTACATACATTGAACATGGCAACAGAGAATGAGCCACCCTGCTAATAGGAGGCAAGTCCGTGGTTCAGAAGGGATATTACATTGAGTCTACTATTTTTGCTAACGTTAAGGTTTGAAATTATTTTTCACTTTATTAAAACAGCCTGCACGTTTGAATCAATTAAATCTTTAAAAAATTAAGTATTTTTGTCTTACGCTTCTTAATTTTGTGGTTACTTTTGGCTGACTTTCTCAGGAAGAAATGCTTATAGCCAAGGATGAAATATTTGGACCAGTCATGGCTTTTGTTTACTGTTACAGTTTACAGGGTAGAATGCTTTTGTTTTTATTTTTATTTTTTTGTTGTGTTTTTTGCTCATCATCATCTAGCATTTCACTTCATTTCCAGTGAAGTTACGATGCAAAATACCACAATAGTCATTTGAAACCACCAGAACCTATGACTTGAATTGTGATGTGTTAACGTTTTTCATCTACTTGGAGCTTTGATTAATTGGGATTGGAGCATAAAAGGGTAGCATTGAATTGAAGTGAAGCCGTTGGAGCACATCTTATTGATTTTGGGTAGTTGGCGTTGGCATAAAGTTATGCTACTTCAGATGTTAGGTTCTTCACAGCTTCTGTAGAAATATATAGGCAGCCCAATGAAATGGGAAAACTTGATATTGCAACTTTTGAGCGCTTGACAAAGGATGTTGTTTCGTTATACAATGTTTATGTTCTTTCATCTTATTATTATTCAACTTTCTATGATGGTAATAATGCTAAACAAAAATATGCATGTAATTATCATCAGCTTGCTGACTCACTGAGTTTGGGCCAGTCATTTTGGGTGAGGATTGCTTGATTGGAGGGGGGTATATATGATGGTTGGTGAAATTTCCTTTAATTTGTGTTGAGTCGAGTCCCAATTCATTAGTACATACTGCTAAGCTATATATATATTTTTTCAAATAATAGCTACCGACTTGGAGATTTCCAATAAAAAATTTTCAATATTGCAGATTATATTTTGAGTATTGATGCAAAACAATCCTAGTAGAACTCGATGCATGTTTTCACAATCGATGTGCTAACCTCTTGTTGGGACGAACAATATCTAGTAGTCTTTTTAGTGATACAATAAAATAACGGTATTATTCAACAACAAAGTTATTTATGTTTAAATGTTGAATTGAATAGAACTTTTTATAAATACTAATGAACAATAATGGTTTATAATGGTTGAAGGAGTTTTGTGTAATTTTTTTGAGACAAATTTAGATGTATTTAAAAATTAATATTAAATTTATTTTTTAATATTTAAAAAATTCATATACTTATAATTTGTACAATTATTTTTACCTGTTGATCTTTAAAAAGAAGAGAGGAAGTTTATTAAAAAAAAATCCAACCTGTTTACATACAACATATCATGATTTAGCATCCAACCTGAAACCATATATTGCCTAAATACAACCTGCCAACATACCAACAATTGCAATGAGTTTATGACCACATTGCCAAGACAATTCAAGTAATTGTGCCAAATAATTTCAAAAGTTGGGTAATACCAATACAAAGACTAATTCAACCAAAATACATAGAATCCAAAGTTGAACCCAGCATGCTAATGTCCCAACCTAATTCATCTATATATACATAGAAACCACCTACAATTTACAAAGAAACCAGTAGCCAAATTTGTAAATTCAGCTAGATCTTCATTGTCCTATACATGCTTTATAAAACTTCAACATTAAATTCACAGTAAATAAGTCACTAAATAACAAAATACACAAACTACAAAAATCCAATACACTTGGATTCCCCTGCGTGAACATCTCATTCTAGCCTCTTTCTAAGCCAATAACATTTTTCACTTCAGAATTGCCTCGTGTCTATAGGATTGGACCAATTCTCTTTCCAAAAAAGCCTCATTTCTACTAGATTGAATCATCTCTCTCTTACGAATTACCTCGTCTCTTTTTTATTGCATCATCTCCCTATTCTCAATCTCCCCCGCCCTTTTACAGAGCTCAGTCTCCATCTTCTTGACATCACCGAGCCTTTTGTCAACCTCTTTTTCCTTCCTTTCCAATTCATTTTCTCTTGCTTGTAGACCCATCTCTATGCATTCATCACTATCAGCCCACTTGAAATATTTGCAGTATGGTAATCCCTAATTATTTCGTACGTATACGTAAAAAAATGTTTTTGCAAGGGTCAATTTTAATCATTTTATTACAAATGTAATTATCTAATAAAATGTAATTACCTTTTTATTGTATTTTGGGCACCCTAAAAAGGGTCTTCTTGGATTTGTTGTAGTGTTTGAATATCTCAATGTAGACTGCAGCTCACAGAAGCACAATGGTTGAGCCGAAGTCCGCGCCGTTTTGGATGAAGACGACAATGATGATGGAGACATTCCTAACAAAAGAGAGACATAGCTGAGAGGCTAACACATTTATTAAAAATGCCAGTCACAAACAAGTACAAAAACACCTAAGTTGAATGGAGTGTAAATGGCGTCCAAAACTTTTCAACCACAGCTGCAAGGAGACATAATACCACAATACAACACATGCCTATAATGTATAGAAACTTAAATGCCTACATGTAGCATGCAGATGTTATGCCTAAAAAAATCTGTAACCCCACCAGCCTTTTTCTGGACAGATGCAAAATAAACGACAATGCATTAATTAAAGGGCAATACTATATACAGTCCAAAAAATTGGACTCCTTTGCAGTCCAAGTAAGGGCAATATTAGAAAATCTAATTTAGGGGGGTCAATTTACAAAACAAAATTTAGGAAGAGAAAAATATTAATTTTTTATGTAATCTATTTAATAAAAACATATTTCAAAATTTGATTTTTATCAAGTTTTAAAAATTTTGGGGAAGCCAAAGCCCCTCAAGTCAAAGAGTGATTCCGCCGCTAAGTCCAAGTTATAAACAAATAGAGAAATCCATATTTTAGAATAAAATTAATTAAAATAAATTTATTTACAAATAAAAAACTTTAAAAATCTGAAAAATTCATTTCATTTAGTCATAAAATTAAAGCGTTTTTATGTGAACTGCAATGCAGTCCATATTTGATGGACTGTAAAAAGAATTATTCTTAATTAAAAGCCTATAAATATTACTGCAGGTGGGGTGAAAAGTTAAAAGTATAGGTTGACTATGACAATCTCAAGCATCGAAACCAAACCAAATGCCCACTTGCAGAAACATCAGTGTAAAAACCTAAAAACATGATTGAATAATTTTTTTATTAAAATTTCCTATTCAAGATGGTTTATTAACCTATAAGTTCTTACTAAGAAAGGATTGAATTTCTCTGGTTACATGGGAAAATAGCTTAGAAATATTCACATATGATAAAAAAACTTCCAAAAATGTGATATTGTTGTCATGATTTATTAGAGAGGATGAATAAAATTAAGAGACATGACTCTAGCCGTCTTGAATAAATCTCAGCCATTATGTGTAATCTCAATTGTAGCAATTCATAAATAAAATTATGCAGCTGAACATCCACTAACTTTTTATTTTTAGAGGGTGCGATTAACTAGTAGATTAGTAAAAAGTGAAACATTCCAGATACATTCCAGCTTAGTAAAGAGTCAAACATTCCCGCCAAAAAAATAACTACAATGATAGCCTTATCAATTTCATATGAAGTTGATCAAGATAGTTTATTTGTGATGAAAAGAGAGTTACCTTGAGAAGGTCTAATCGTCCAGAAGGGATTGTAGAAAAGACTCAGTTATTTTTCCTCAAACCTTGTATTAAGAATAATTCAAGTATTTCTCTGTCAAAATGAGAGAAAGTGTCACACACAGGATTTCAATGTCTAGGTGTGGAAAGAGGCTTTCCAAGCCCAACCTAAGTTCAAGCTGTAAAAAAGAATGACATTAAATCTCAGCCAAGGAAACCAAAACATTTGAAATTATTGTGCATAAGACAAGAAAAAAACAAAAAAGCTAATTCAAACCCCAAAAAAATAGAAATGAACTAGAAATGATGGTGGAAATGGTCCTGTGGCATGACACTTGAAAAATAAGGGGGGAGAAAACAGGAAACTCTACTTTAATGTTTTGGAGTGACTAAATTAGGAACATTAGTTTAAAACTTCCAGGAATTTTCGTAGTAGTCATAACAGAAATTTTATACGGAGTCCATTTAAAATGGAGTCAACTTAAAATAAGCAAAGAAACCAGGAAACTATGGGTTTTTTTTTTTTTTTTTTGCTCTCCACTGGTAAAATATTTACCAGAAAACTAAATTATGGGTGATTACAAAACTTCCAACATTGGCTTCTGGTAATGACTCAAACAAAGAATGCATAACTAGAACAGACCTAAGTATGTATAAATAAGCAAAGAGTTATTGTAACACAGGAACGTCATTATTCTTAGAGTAAATCTATACAGAGTCTTAAAGCTATAATTATAGGTAAGCAACAACATTTTGATAGCAAATAGACCATATACTTGAAGCATCTGCATTAGGTTATGATGCAGTTCTAGCAGCTGGCAGAGTTTATCCTGCTCGCATAATACGAACTGCCATGAAAGGGAATTAACAACAATTAGAATGATTAGAATGAACAAAGCAACAAAATAACTACATAAAAATACCTGAATAACTCAGGACGAAGGGGGATTTCCTGGGTTAGGGTTCGAGATGAAAGGGATTTTGATGGGTAGGGTTATGGCTTGAGTTTGAGATGAAGGGAATTTTGATGGTTAGGGTTAGGGTTCATGTTCGGGATGAAGGGGGATTTTCGGGATAAAGGGGGATTTTAAGGGGTGTGTTAGGGTTAGGGTACGGTTCAGATTTCTCTCTCTAAACACCGAATCGAAGGTGGAGGATGCCTTTGTTCGAGGATTTCTCTCTCTAAACGCCGAATCGAACCATACCCGAGTAACAAAACTCCTCGGCTTCTGAAGATGAATCTTCGTGTGCTCTTAGGACGTGCGAAGGCCGAAAGCTGTGCGACGATGGCAGAAGAGATTTAACGGAGAGAGTGGCCAGACGCTGTGAGATGATGGCCAGAGAGATTCAACGGAGAGAATGGCCGGACGACATCATGGGATGGAATCGTCGGAGTTTCTCTCTCCAAAACACGGGGGAAATTCCTCTCTTTCGATTTTCTCTCTCCACGAAGCCCGCGTTTGTGCATTTTGTTTTCGTTTTTAATTTTTTTTTAAAATCATTAGATGATGTGACATCACGCCACGTCATCTCGACTCCAGCAACTCCCGAGTTTGAAGACTCTGTATAGATTTACTCCTCGACTCCGTATAGAATTATCCTTATGGATGGATTGGATAATATATGAAAAACGTCTGACAGAAATATGTGATTCTTTGACTTTATGGTCTACAATTTTTAGATCACTCGTTTCCTTCTCAACCATTCACCTCCTTCTTTACTCTTTTAAGCTTTCTCTCTTCGCATTATCATCTGGTCTCTGTATTTCGTTTGTGCGAGAGTAACAAATCGTTTGAAAAAAAGAAGAGGTTCAGAAGAAGGAGAGAACGGTGAAGAATCACTGGGTAAATTTTTTCCTCTCTTTGGCTGTGTTTCTGATTTCGTTGTTTTTGTTCTCGTTCATTTTGTGGTTTGTTTGGCTGAAATTTTGTTTTCGATCTTATTTGCTTGTGTTTTGTTTGCTCTTTTTCCTTTGTGCGTTGGCTGGGTTTTTTGGTTTGCTCTTTTTCATTTGCGTGTTGGCTTCAATTCATGTTGGGTTTCTTGTTTTCGTTGTGTCTTGGGTATTTCCTTCGTTTCGTGTTGGCTTTGGATGAATGGTTGTTTCAGCGACGGAAGAGGATGGAGCTTGCAATGACGACGGTGCACAATGGTGAGAATCTAGGGTTTGCAGTGGAGGAGAGGAGAGATCGAAGGTTGAAGATGACGTGATAAAACGGTGCGTTTGGATGAGTGGTTGTTTCGGGGACGAAAAAAGATGGAGCTTGCGATGCCGATGGTGTACAGTGGTAGGAATCTAGGGATTGGAGGTTGAAGACAATGTGGAAAATGGTGCGTTTGGATATAGGGGCCAAGGGTTTGTTTCCAAAATGGTGCGTTTTGGACTTGAGCTAAAATGGTACGATTTGGACTTGAGCCAAAACGATGTGTTTTGAGGCTTGTGGGGGTCGACGTCTTATGGGCAAAACGTTGCGTTTTAGAACTTTGGGTTTGGGCTATTCTTTTTCAGTAGCGGGCTGGGCTTTACAAGAACTAATAAATTAAAAATATATATATATATATATAATAAATATGATTATAAATTAAAATAAAAAATTATAATTGACTATAATTGTAAATTTTAATTAAATAAAAAAATTATATTATATTAAATTATATTAAATAATAAATTAAAAAAATTAAATTCATATATTGAAATAAAATTTATTAAAATATTTATAGGTTAAACTAAAATACAAATTAATGAAGTATATACAATAAATAAAATAAAATAAATATAATATAATATAATATAAAATAGATAAATAAAAAAATATAATATAAAAAAATTGATTAAAAAATTAAATTAATATATTGAAATAGAATTTATTAAAATATTTATAGGTTAAACTAAAATACAATTTAAAGAAATAAATACAATAAAATAAAATAAAATAAATAAAATATAATATAATATAATATAATAAAATAACATAAAATAAAATCAACAATAATAATAGAATAAATTAAACTATAAAATAATAAATTAAAAATAAAATAAATACATAAAATAAAATCTATTATTTTATTTATACTATGGTTTTATTAATAATTGACTATAATATTAAATTTTATTTAATAAAATAAATAAAATTAAATAAATAAATAAATAAATTTAACTAAATCAAATAATCAATTTTATAAATATTAATATAAATTATAAATATTATTATTAGTTATAAATATTATTCTAAATATTAATCTATAATATTAAATAAATTATTAAAATAAAAATAAATATTAAATTAAATATATGTAATGAAATTAAATAGGAAATATATAAAATAATAATAAAAAAATTAATATATTGGAATAAAATTTATTAAATATTATAGGTTAAAATCAAACAAGAATTAATGAAGTAAAATAATAAAATAAAATTTACTTAAATCATATATTCTAAATATTTTTATAAATATTAATATAACTTGTAAATATTAATAACAATTATAAATAATAATCTAAATATTTAATTAAGAAAATAAGATTTTTTTTATTGTGTAAAATTACAAACAAAATTACACAAAATGTAGCATTAAATGACAAGATTATTTTAAAATGCGCAATAAAATTGTAAAATAACAAAAACTAAAATAATATGCAAGTTTGAGTTTTGTATATTAAAATATTAAGTCAAGACGATTATAAAAAAAAAATGGAAATAAATCAAATAAAGTTAAAAAATAAAATATAATCAGATAAATTACATTAAAAATAAATAAAATAAAATAAACTGCTATCAACTAAAATAAATTAAAATATTAAATAAAATAATATAAATCGAAATGATTATAATAAACATTTAGGATTTTATATTCTCTAAAATTGAAATAAAATACAGACAACTTAGAGTTTTGTATATTAAAATAATACAAAAGTTTAAGTTTTGTATATTAAAATAATAATTAAGAAATTTTATTTACAAAACCAAAACAAATTAAAATGAATCGTTAAAATAGTAGAAATGATAAAAATAATATGTAAAATATAAAACACTTAGAATTTTGTATTGTGTCAAATTAAAATTCAAAATAACAAATACACAAAACGTAGCATTAAAATAATGAAACAATTAGACTTTTGCATTCTGTGAAATTTAAAAAAAAAAAATTACACGGGTTGGCAATACTTTGATAACATGATTATAAACCAAAATATTAATTATAACAAATAGCTTAATTCTTGTATTATTATTATTAGGTAATAGATTTGTTTTAATAAGGTCTTCTTGGCTTATCACCTTTATGGACTATTATAGTAGGGTTGATATATTTATTATTGCAGTTTAAGATTAATTATTATGCATTTATGAGTCAAATTATAGTCTCATTCATTTTCTTAAATATTTGCATATTAACATATGTTTGTTCTATTTTTTTTTTTGTTTTTACTAAATTTTTTAATTCCTTTTTGTTTCAAAGTATTGTTTGTTTTCCACCTTTGATCCATCGTTTCAATAATTGCTCCTAACTAAAAATGGAATTAATAATTACTGCCTTATTTCTAGTCAACTAATTATGAATAAAATTTTAATTTCACAAATTTCACTTTGGCCTTTGTATTTGCTTTCGTCATTTGTTGTAATTATTTTTTATTCTCTTGAATGTTTATTACAACTACCATCTCTTCAAAATCTTACAAACATATACTCTTTTTTGTTTAATTTTTATGTTTTATATCTATTATGTCAACCCAACTATGCAACTAGCATTTTAATTTTTCCTTCTTACAACTTTCACTGAGCAACTTATGGCTTATGGGAGTAAAAGCTTGTCGTGACCACTACATTTCTTCAAAATAATACTTGAATCTACTTTGACTGACAAGAAATTGGTAAATAAGGCATATATGCATTAATTAATTTTGATTAATTAATTCAATAACTCATATTCTATTTATTCATTTGTTTTTTGTTTAAACAAATAGTTTCTAAAATATGTTCTCTTTATATGAATGCAACCAATTTTATTTCAATTATCATCATATTTTTGTAGATACATTTACAGTGTCATTATGAAACAGTAACTTTATTTAATCTTTGAAGGGCATTCTTCCAAAATTTGTAAGACTGTTTGGTTATAAACTTGAAAGTATTATTATGCTCATTTCTTGTAATGTCATACTTCACAAGTGGGTTTAGAGAGAGCTGACCAAAAGATATCATTTGCTGAAGGTTGGCATGATTTTGTGCAAAATCATGTCATAGATGTGGGGTAATTTTTGGTCTTCAGATATAAAGGCAACTCTATCTTCCATATTCTAATATTTGACAACACTCAAACTGGAATTGAATATCTAACATGAAAATATCACTAACGAAATGGCTAAACTTGTTTGTATATCAAATGATGAAGAACAATCAAATAAAGATAATGTATTAGCTCCTCAAACTTCTGAGCAACAAAGACGTAGCATTATTAATAGAAGGGAGAAAGTGATTGAAGTAGCCAACACATTATAACTTACAAATATTTTATTTGTGAGTTATTTGCGGCAGCATAATATAAAAAAAAAATGTTTTATGGTGAGTCTAAACTTATAGTCAATTCAAGTTATTATTGAAATTTAACTACTTTCCAAAAAATATGCTAATGATTCGAAGTTTTTGTTTGTTGTGTAGTATGTGCCTGCTGAATTTGCTGTTAAATACTTATAAAAAAATCAAATTGTCATACTTCAAATTTCTAATAATAGAAAATAATGGCAAACCATTTGCTCTTCCAATAATAACGACTATTTATCAATGAAAATGATGAAGGGGTGGAGTCTGTTTGTAAGAGAAAACAATTTGGAAGAAGGAGATTCCTTCGTCTTTGAGCTGATCAAGAAAAAGTCTATTATGTTTAAGGTCTATATATTTCGCACAATTGACTATGCTTGAAATACTTTTTTAGTAAGTTCTTTACTTTCAATTTGAAGTAACTTTCTTTTAGTAACTTTCTTTTTGATCTAGACAAATATCAATTCCAAGTAAATTTTCTATGTTGCAAACAAATATGAATGTCTTATTTTTGGCCCAAACTGAATGCCATTATGGTTGTTTTGTTATATGTTTTCTTCTATTTTGAAAATTACATGTTATCAAATTTGGTTTACTCCTAGATGATGTTAGCTCTATATTTTAGTTTATGTAGGTTGCAATCATATGTCTTCTATTGAGGTTGGTTTATTCATTTTCAACTTGCTGATTTAAAAAATAACTTAGTGATAATAAATTACAACACTAGAGTAAAAGAAACTATAAAATAAAATAAAATAAACTAAACTAAACGAAGCTGAAATAAAATCATAAAATAAAATAAATTGAAACAAAACTAAACTAAAATAAAATAATAGTCATAACAAATCAGAAAAAAATAGTTAATAAATAAAATCATTAGCAACCAAATTGATTATTATTATTATTATTATTAGATCATACAAAAATATTATAGCATATTATTATTTTTTGTGGCTTTCAATTCAGCTACATGTGATGCTGCTTTGTTTTGTTGTTATTTTTTAGACAATTTTGTGACTTCGAATTGACTAATTTTTGCTTTAGTAGATTGAAGTATGTTCTAAAAATTTCAGAAAAGTTGTTTGCCATATTACCAAAACTACTTGTTGAAAGATTTGAAAAATAAATTCTACGAACATTATATTTTCACTTTGGTGTTGATGATATATTCTCAACTTTGTTGGCATAGGAATATTTGATTTGTCATAAAATTTTTATTTGTTGCAAGTAATCTAGCTATCCTAAAAAGCATAAAATATTTTCAAGGAATAAAAAATTAAAAAAATCAATTTAAACATAGTACAATGTTTTATTCCGTCTATTTTTGGCTTCTCTCAATATTTTCCTCTCTTTCTATACTTTGTACAAATATATAATTGTTTGTACATTTCTTTCTCTTTTGACATTTGTTAATAATTTATTTTCAATCATTAATCAAGATGTATAACTTTCGAAAGAAAAAGAAATTGCATCATTTAGCTATGCATAATGATGCTTATATTCATGATTATGTTTGTAATATTGTTTTAATTTTCTTTGATTATATTGAAGCTGAATTTATTTCTACTTCTTTTATGTGCTACATAAAAATCTTTAAATTAAAATGATAGGTCACTTCTTATTCAGCAATATAGAAATATTTTGTAATCCTTTGCATTGTATAGATAGTCATAAATTTTTTCATCTTTCTATAACAACTAAATTATTTCTAATTAAAGTAATTCTTTTCATAAATATATTTCTAAACTAAGAAAAACGTGCATCGCTCACACGTTGTAGTTCAACTAATATATATATATAGACTAAGGACGTTATAAATTTAGAATGAGGCCTAGGTGTAGATGCAGCAGATGTAATTATCTCATCTCATTGATGTGATTAAGTTGGGAGATTTTTTTTTTCTTTCGAAGTAAATATTGTCAAATTATTTCTTGTTAAAATTAATATTTTTGTTAAAATGATTATTTTTTGTCAAAAAAAATCTGTTTTAATTACAAAGTCATTATAATTGCGAATAATTCGTTATAAATACTTAATTTTTTTTGTAGTATCTTTTCATTGCTCAATTTCTAATGGTCCCGACTACATAAACGGCATAAGCAAAGACAAATATTGCCGCAGAAACCATATATGTACGTACTAATACTATGCTGCACAATTTGATGGTGAAAGGTGCATTTCGTGAATAACCACAAAGATATATAATGGGAGCGCATCTTAGAACCTGAATCTAAAATATTGACGTGGATTGGGGGATGGTAGATATCAGAAGCTAATTCTAATTAGAATTTTCTTACAAGCATATATCATGATCAGGAAGAAAAATAAGTTAGGAAAGGGCCTTGGCCGATTGATCTAATTTCCAAAACGACACAAATATCAGCAGACGGTAGGAAATAGAAACATGAGCGGCAATCCTTCCAGTTTCACAAGGGGCCTTTTCTCATCTTGAAAGTATTGGAGTAGTCAGTTTTCTGTTGCTTGTCCTTTGCTCCAAACTTGCATTTTCTTTTTCTGTCGCAGTTTAATTAGGATCTGCCCATAATAAAGAGAGATGGAGAGAAGAGAGAAAGGGTTTTAACGTTTTAATTTTACCCAAAAAATTCCAACAAGCACTTGATCACAACCAAAAAAAAAAAAAAAAATTATAAATTGACGTGGTTTTATGAAATTTGTTAAATTTATTTTATAGTAAAATAATTTTATAATCTGTCATATCACATTAAATTATATTATTTTATAGGTTTATTTTTAAGCTGTAATTTTTTTATAATTAAATTATTTTTCTTAAATGTTTAAAACCACAAAAACATTATTAATGTTCGAAGAAAAAAACAACTCAAGTTTATATGTGACAGTGAAATTCAACTTCGGGCAAGGTACCCGATAGATCGTCTTCAATACAAGTGCCCATCAACGAATTCCAATAAAGTAGATTTTTTTGAATTGAATATATTTGACATATAATTTTTACGCACTATATATTCAAGTATCATAATTTTTGTTTTATTTAAGAGAAAATGGTTTGTATAAGCTCCAAAATAGATAAGTCCTGCGTCACAATTTGAAAAAATGTAAAAAAAAAAAAAAATTGCTTTTTAGTGGAATTTATTCTTTTATAAAGTGATTGTATGTAATTTATCTATTTAAAATTTGTAATTAATACTATTTTTTATATAAGATTATTGATATTGGCTCTATCAAAAGTTAATGCAAATACAAATTTGATGTATTTATTTAAAATATTTCTGCATTGAATCTATTAAATGAATTCAATAAGATTTTAATGGAACCAATACCAATTACCAATACTCTAAGTCCTAATTAATAGATAAACTTCACACAATTTCTTTGTAAAATAGTGAATTTCGACTTTAAAAATGTCAAAAAAAAAACCTATTCTTTTTTTAGTGAGATTTGTCTGTCTAAAACTTGTATTTAGAATTACTCATTATTTCAATTGTAGTATTTGATTTGTAAGACTAATTTTAAAATCTCTCATCCAAATCAGTTCGGAAGTCCTTTACTATCATGTGTATTATCTAGACCATAAATAAAAACTTTTTACATATATTGGCACATTTGTTTGGTTTGTTTTCATAAATAAGATGAAATAAAATGATGTAAAAATCAAAAATTAAATAAAATATTTTCATAATATATTTCTTTGATATTAATTCTATTTTGAGCGTTGAAAAAGTTATTTTAAGATTTGAAGAAGTTAAATTATTTATTTTATTTTGTATGAGAATTTAAAAAAAATAAAAATAATGATACAAGATGAGATGGGTTGAGATGAGATTAATTATTTGTGAAAACAAGCCAAGCTTAATTATCGTTGTTTGTTTGTTTTTGTTTTATGATAGTTTACACCATACTCAACAACTGATAACGGTCTTAACCTAGTCTCGTTTGAATTTAAAGATGAGATGAGAAGAGTTATGAATAGTAATAAAATGAGTGGTTGAGATGAGTTGAATAAATTAATGAGTGGTTGAAATGAGTTGAAAGTACGAAATGAATTGTAAATAATAAAAATAAAATTTGAAAACAAACCGACTGTAGTGCAAAATATACTGATAATTCAGCTTAATGCATGCTTGTACTGATAATTGAGTGCAAAATATAACTATTCATTACTATTTCGTCCAAGTACAAACGTCTACATGAGTAAGGTTACGTACATTTGTGGAATGTACAAATATTGTGTAGTAATTTTAAAAAAGTGTGAGATCCAATACCATTAAAAAGAGTGATAGTTATACTCGTGAGTAATATGCATGTGTCGTGTAATTTAATTAAAAAAGTGACTTTACTCTTTTTAATGTTGAATTTCACTCTTTTTAAAAATGATTGATCGATATTTGCACACATTATAATTGCATATAACATTATGCTATGAGATGAAATATTAGGAATTAAGAGCACTTTCAATAAAGTAGTTAAAATTTTTCTTTAAAATTGTACTTTTTACACAACTTCTTAAAAAATTTGATCATATTTGATCAAAAGTTACTAAAAAAGTTATAGAAAATTTTTAAAAAGTATACTTTATTTTTAAAAGAAAATAGTAAAATTAAAATTTTCTTTTAAATATTAAAGAAAAATTTAATTTTACTATTCACTTTTAAAAATAAAGTGTACTTTTTAATTTTTTTTACAATTTTTTTATTAGCTTTTGGTCAAATATGATTAAATTTTTTGAAAAGTTGTATAAAAAATATAATTTAAAAAAAAAAAGTTAACTATACCATTGAGAGTACTCTAAATGCCTGCATCAAATATGTTAATTAATCAAAGTGTCCAATCGTATTATATCATTAAACGGGCAATGTTACTCTACTGCCGGTGCCCCATAGGCTAAATATCATATATTTTCTTTTTTCTTCTCTACATTTTTTTAACATTTTATAATATTTATAAAAATAAAATAAAAAATATACCAATACATTAATATATATTTATTTTTTTAATCATTTAATAAAAAATAAAATAAAATATCAAAATGAGAAGACAAATTAGACGAACTATAGCATTTTCCTTAATTACATTTGGTGGTTGGTGCTGATGCATGTCCTCTTTTGCTTTTCATCAGAGTGGGCAGCCAGCAGTAATCCCAATGACCAACTATTACACATGATCCCACGTGCAAATCTGCAAGCTAAAACTGGCATAATATATATATATATATATGTATATATATACTCGAAATTAGTGATACAGGGGCATATATGTAGGCACAGATGTCTTACGTACAAATGTGATAACAGTACATTGGTGGTTGCTCAGAATTTTCGAGTTTGCTGATCGTATAAAAGATTCTCTGTTAGACTTGACAGTAACAAAACAGGGCTGTGGTGATCTGTGTTTGAAAGTACTCGAAAGTCCAAACAAAGCTTAAAGCCCATTTTGTTGCTGATACTTATTGTCCACACTCCATGCACCGACTCTTCACATTCCGCATTCTATTTACTGTTTGATCATCGTGTTAAGTGTCCGTCTGTACGACTTTCTATCTTCTTGGAGTTTGTACAAGGCAAATAACGTAAATTAAATGATGAGTTTGCAGAAGGAAATACATATATATTTCTTGTTCCATACACATGGATGCATCATGACCTAATTAATGTAAAGCAAAATTGGCATTAAATGTTGCACAAACCGAAGGAGCTGGTGCTAAATGATCTGAGGAGTTGCTATTGCAGAATAAAAGCCTATTGTTTATACAAGGGGAAAGTTGTGTCTCTGATCTAATGGCTTTATTATGAGAGAGAGTGGTCACTGTCCTTTCTGCTGGCGATGATCTATTTCAGCATGCAGTGAAAAGATAACATAGAAAATCCTCCACAAAAGAGATTTTGCTTTTGTTCTTTTGTGTTTTTAACAGACTGAAAGAGAAGCTAGCTCTTTCTTTTGTCTCTGTTGCTTAACGTCCTTTTCTTCAAGTTTTCCAATCAAATTGCCCTCTCAATCACTAGTTCTGAGATCATCAGAGAGCTAGCTACTTTTTGGAAGCATTGTATTTTTAAATTAGGATAATAACATATAGTCTAATACTACTTTACAGTTCAAGTAAATTGTAATAAATAGATAAAATAATCTTAATTTTAAAATAAAATTAATTAAAATACTTTTATTTACAAATCAATAATTTTAAAAAGTTTAAAATTTTGTTTTTTTAACCTATGAAATCAGAACATTTTAATTAAATTTGTAATGCAATTTAAGATATAAACTGCAAAAGAATTATTCTTCCAACTATTTAGTTTACCAGCTGGCCTGACTCAATCAGAAACGAAACAAAAATCGTCTCACTCGAGGGCTCTTTATGGTGTACTGGTTATTCTCTCCTCTTTTACTCTGATGACTGATCATTAATTTAAAGCTGATGATCTTTATTTTGTGTCATTCTTATCCTTTGTCTTTATCTTGGGTGCCTGCAGTGAAGAATTGAACCATGCATTAACCCATTCTTCTTTCTTAAAGCCAAATCAGCACCGCGCGGCTATCAACCTTGCAGGTTTTTGCGAATATTTATTGCCTCGTGCATATGCGCGTTGTCATCATCAATCGATCATAAAAATTCGTACTCATTTGACATATTGGAAGATGCGGCTTGCTTTGGTGTTTTGAAAGTACTTCGAGGATGTCATGAGATGGATCACATAATTAATATCTTAATTTTAGCGGCTAATGATGAAAAATGACAAGGATCAAATTATCGGTATAATATTTGACATCTTCTCCAGTTCAGATCATTCTTTCGAAAAATGTGAAGCGAAAAATCTTAAGAAAGGTTTTCTTGGAATGCGGGTCATTTGGATGTATCTCCATTAAGATATAAAATAATACAAAAAATATTTTTTTTATCGATTTAAATTTTAAATACAAGTAATAATTTTATAAAATGTCAGAATAGAAGTCTTTAATTTAAATTTTAAGTTTACAAATTATCTTATTTAATTAAATATTTCATTTATTAAACTTATTAATTAAGAAAAATTTTGACTTATAAATAAAAAAATATATTAAAATATAAAATAATAAAACCCACTTCTACTTAATTTAAATTTTCTGATAATTTCACAATCTTCCATGAGAGGTTCAAGTTTTATCCCTTGTTGAGAACTTGCTGGGGGAGCTCGCAGCCTCGCCTGTTCATAATTACTACATCTCTATTTAGACACAAATTAATGCAAGACAGAATAAATTTAATAAAAAAAAAAAAAAAAACTCTATTCCTATTTGCAGTGACGTTCTTGTTAATTTGCGGCTTAAGCTGCTGCTTGTAATTGACTACTTTATTTCTTGCATTAATTTGCATTGACTGGAAGCTGTATAATATTCATCCAAAACAAATATAAAACTTAGTGATCAAAAGAAAGGTCGAGAAGAACAATTCCAATTCCAGATCAGAATTATGTGCAAGCATTTTACACAAAACATGATGATTACATCGAACAGTGATCAGCTCATGAAAAGTTGGCTATCAGAATCGTTTGCTGAAATAGTAGTAGTTTAATTTTAACCATATATGGTACTTCTGGTCACATTTCTCCAACTCAGATCAGCCTCAACACTCAGTAAGGCTTGCCAACTACATTTTTACCATGAATATTGCGGTCAAATGCTGCGAATTACCTCACCGCCGGCTCATCGGTTGTGAAGCGGATTTGCACCATTTGGTGTCACTCTTTTCTGATCTTCGGCGACATGGCCGCCGTGTAATCTGAAGCCATGGCTGGAAATCCTTCTGTTGTTGATGCCGCCATTAATACTGCTGCTGCTGCTGCTCTTCCATATCTTAAAAGACGTGTTTTCTGAACGTGGAAAACCCTGCAAATTGGGCCTAACGCACGGCAAACTCACTCCCAGAAGCATGAAGATTATATAGACGAGTGTTGTAATACGGCGTCTCATTTTTTTTTTCTCCTTTCATGAAAGGTTTCGCTTTGAGAAAGTGATGAGATGGAGTACTTAAGCAAAAAGGCCTTTATGAAAGATGGAGTACTTGGAACCTAGTTAACTTGATGTACTGTCCACCGGTTGCAAGGATTCATCAATGCAACTGAGAGCTATGCGTGCCACGTTACACGTGCCCCAATAAACTTGGAGTATTTCGCGATATAATCTTTTTTGTTTTCGTCCTTTTTACTTTTTTGATAATCATTGATATCCTTAAACAGAATCATGATCCCATCTCAAAAAATAATAAATCTATAATAAATCTATTGTAATGAATTTAGTGGAGGGACGGCAGCCGCCCCCTGTCCCACCACTAAATAATGTAAATGACCCCATCACTATTATATTAAATTTGCATAGTAATTTGCATAGTGACTTGCATAGTAACTTGCATAGTAATTTCAAAGCCTATAAATAGGGGCTTCAGTTGTAATGAAATTCATAAGAAAATATAGAGAGAAAGAAAGTTTCAGTTCTTAAGAGTTTCAGAGAGAGTTTCTTATTTCTCTTTTACAATAGTAGTTCCTTTCTTTAAGTTTCATAACACGTTATCAGCACGAAGGTTCTACTAATTCTGAAGCTAGTGGCCTTATTCCTCTGTAAGTTTTTCAATATATTATTTGAAGTCTTTAATATATTTTATTGATAATTATCTGTGTGAATTTATAAATATATTTTTTGAGATACACATATTTATTTCATTATTTATATATGTAGAAAATGGCAAATCTTACAAAATTGGAATTTGTTGCTCTTGATATATCTGGGAAAAATTATTTATCCTGGATACTTGATGCTGAAATACATCTTGATGCAATGAACCTGGGAGAAACTATTAAAGAAGGAAATCAAGCATCCCTGCAGGAACGTGCTAAAGCAATGATTTTCCTTCGCCACCATCTTCATGAAGAATTGAAAACTGAATATCTCACGGTAAAAGATCCCTATATTTTGTGGAACAGTTTAAGGGAGAGGTATGAACACCAGAAGACTGTTATCCTCCCAAGAGCTCGCTCTGAATGGATGCACCTGAGGTTGCAAGATTATAAAAGTGTTAGTGAGTATAATTCCGCACTTTTTAAAATAAGCTCAGTATTAAAATTATGCGGTGAGAAAATCACCGATGAAGATATGCTAGAGAAGACTTTTACTACATTTCATGCCTCGAATGTGCTCCTGCAGCAGCAGTATCGAGAGAGAAAGTTCAAGAAATATTCTGAACTTATATCATGTCTTCTAGTAGCTGAGCAAAATAATGAGCTCTTATTAGAAAGCCACCAGTCACGCCCTACTGGCTCAATATCATTCCCTGAAGTGAATGGTAATAGGTTTGCATCATTCCCAGAAGTGAATGGTGCATCCTTTAGAAGAAATCGGGGGCGTGGACGTGGACGTGGTAGAAGAAATTATAGAAATGTTGGTCATAGAAATGACAACATTAAAAGGGATATACCATATCACCAGAAGTGGTACAATTCAGAAAGGGGTAAAAATCCCCAGAATAATTCTTCAAAGAAAAGTGAAGAGGTGTGCCATAGATGTGGAATGATTGGACATTGGTCACGTACCTGTCGTACGGCCAGGCACTTAGCTGATTTATATCAAGCTTCTATTAAAGGAAAGAATAAAGTGCATGAAACAAATTTAGTAGAACCATCAGATGATTTATTAGATTCAGTAAATGTAGACGTTACTCATCTTGATGTATCTGATTTCTTTAATCATCCTGATGGTAGTATTGAACACTTAATTGGAGATGGAAGTGTTCCACTCAATTAATGTATTTTCTTTCTATCTGTAATAAAAGTTTTTATATATTTTGTAGAACCATGGATCACATTGATGAGCATTTTATCTCTGAGTTGAATGATAAAGATATATGTCTGGCTGATAGTGCTACAACTCACACAATTCTCAAAGAAAAGAAATATTTTCAAAATCTAACACTGAGTAAAGCCTATGTCCATACCATATCAGGTTCATCGGATTTAATTGAGGGCTCCGGAAGAGCTTATATTGTGTTGCCTAATGGCACCAAATTTTGTATTGATGATGCTCTATTCTCTTCACAATCCAGAAGAAATTTATTAAGTTTCAAAGATATACGTCGTAATGATTACCATATTGAAACGACCAATGAAGGCAGTAAAGAGCATCTTCTTATTACTAAAACAATATCGGGCCAGAAGCTCGTTTTAGAAAAACTGTCTGCTCTATGTTCTGGATTGTATTATACAAAAATGAGAACAATTGAATCATATGTGGTAATGCACCAGAAGTGCATTAACCCTAAAGTATTTATGAATTGGCATGATCGCCTTGGACATCCGGGTTCTATAATGATGAGACGAATTATTGAAAATTCACATGGGCATCCCTTAAAGAATCAAAAGATATTTCTACCCAATGAATCTCCGTGCTCTGCATGTTCACAAGGTAAGTTAATTATCAGACCATCTCCCTCAAAAGTCATTGTTGAATCTCCATCCTTTTTACAAAGGATTCACGGAGATATATGTGGGCCTATTCATCCATCAAGTGGACCATTTAGATATTTTATGGTTCTAATTGATGCATCTAGTCGATGGTCACATGTTTGTCTTCTTTCCACTAGAAATGTTGCATTTGCTAGACTTATTGCTCAGATAATTAAACTACGAGCACAATTTCCTGAGCATCCAATTAAGACCATTCGATTGGATAATGCAGGTGAATTTTCATCTCAAGTTTTGATGATTATTGCATGTCAATAGGAATAGATGTTGAACATCCTGTTGCCCATACACACACACAAAACGGTTTAGCTGAATCTCTGATCAAAAGGCTTCAATTAATCGCTAGACCTTTACTTATGAAATCAAGACTACCTATTTCTGTTTGGGGACATGCTATACTTCATGCAGCATCTCTAATTCGCATTAGACCATCTGCATATCATAAATATTCTCCATTACAGCTTGCATTTGGTCAACAACCAAATATTTCTCATCTTCGTACTTTTGGATGTGCTGTATATGTTCCAATTGCACCTCCGCAACGTACAAAAATGGGTCCTCAACGTAGACTTGGGATATATGTTGGTTTTGATTCTCCATCCATTATTAGATACCTTGAACCCCTTACAGGGGATATGTTTAAAGCACGTTTTGAAGATTGTCATTTTGACGAATCAAATTTTCCGTTAATGGGTAAAGAAAAATCGGTGCCTGAAGCACGACAAGATATTACTTGGGATAATAAGACCCTGTCTCATTTTGATCCTCCTACAAATGAATGTAAAAGGGAAGTTCAGAGGATTATTCATTTGCAAAATGTTGCAAATCAATTACCGGATGTATTTACTGACACTAAAGGTGTAGTAAAATCTTATATTCCTGCTGTTAATGCTCCAGCAAGGATTGAAGTCCCTGAAGGACAAATTGTCAAAACAGCAATAGGTGAATCTAAAATACGCCTGAAGCGTGGAAGACCTATTGGGGCAAAAGACAAAATTCCCAGAAGAAAAAGAATACAAAATGAATTTGGTGTTCCTGAAGAACACGTACCCACAATACAGGCTACAAATATAATTGGTGCTCTTAAAGAGTTCAAATCTTCTATTCCAGAACCTCCTGAAGAGGAAACTCCTGAAGAGTATAAATCTCCTAAAAAGGGACCTCCTGAAGAGGTGTGTCATGAAATGTTTTCTCCTGAAGAGGAACAGGTACCTGAAAATAATGAGATCTCAATACATTTCATGAAAACTGGAGAAATTCTGGATAGAAATAAAACTGTTGTCGACAACATATTTTCATATAAAATGGCCCTTGACATTACCAGAAGTAATGAAGAAAGTGAGCCAAAAAGCGTCGAAGAATGTCGACGTAGAAATGATTGGCCAAAATGGAAAACAGCTATTGAAGCTGAACTAAATTCGCTAGCAAAGCGAGAAGTATTTGGACCTGTTGTCCAAACACCGAAGGGTGTAATGCCTGTTGGATATAAGTGGGTATTTGTACGAAAACGTAATGAGAAAAATGAAATTGTGCGGTACAAAGCACGGCTTGTCGCACAAGGTTTCCTGCAGAAACCCGGGATTGATTATGAAGAAACATACTCTCCCGTTATGGATGCAATCACATTTAGATTTTTGATTAGTCTGGTTGTTACAAAAAGATTAGAAATGCGGTTGATGGATGTGGTCACTGCATATTTATATGGATCCTTAGACCATGATATATATATGAAAATCCCTGAAGGATATAAGATGCCTGAAGCATCTACAAGTACATCTAGAAATATGTACTCAATCAGACTACAAAGATCTTTATATGGGTTGAAGCAATCCTGGCGCATGTGGTATAATCGCTTAAGCGAATATCTATTGAAAGAAGGATTTGAGAATAATCTTATATGCCCATGTGTTTTTATTAAGAAATCAGAATCCGGATTTGTTATTATTGCGGTTTATGTTGATGATTTAAATATTGTGGGAACTCCTGAAGAGATCTCAAAAACCGCTATATATTTAAAGAATGAATTTGAAATGAAAGATCTTGGCAAAACAAAACTTTGTCTCGGCCTGCAGCTTGAGCACTTGCCAAATGGAATTTTTATTCATCAGTCCATGTATACTGAGAAAGTCCTAAAGCATTTTTATATGGACAAATCTCATCCTCTAAGTACTCCAATGATTGTTCGAACACTTGATGTGAAGAAAGATCCATTCCGTCCTTGTGATGACGATGAAGAAATTCTTGGTCCTGAAGTACCATATCTCAGTGCAATTGGAGCTTTGATGTATCTTGCAAATTGCACTCGACCAGATATTACATTCTCAGTTAATCTGCTTGCAAGATATAGTTCTGCACCAACTCGAAGGCATTGGAATGGCATTAAACATGTCCTTCGTTACCTTCATGGTACGGTTGATATGGGATTATTTTATCAACGTGGTTCAAGTCCAGAATTGATTGGGTATGCAGATGCAGGTTATCTTTCAGATCCACACAGAGGTAGATCTCAAACTGGATATTTATTTACTTATGGAGATACTGCCATATCATGGAGATCTGTTAAGCAGACACTATCTGCTACTTCTTCAAATCACTCAGAAATCATTGCTATTCATGAAGCAAGTCGAGAGTGTATTTGGTTGAGATCAGTTATTCAACATATCCAGGAAAAGTGTGGACTTCCTATGATCAATAATAGCCCAACAATCTTATATGAAGATAATACTGCTTGTATCACTCAAATCAGAGGAGGATACATCAAAGGTGATAGAACCAAACATATTTCACCTAAATTCTTTTATACTCATGAACTTCAAGAGAAAGGTGAAATTGATGTCAAGCAGATACGATCTAGTGATAATCTGGCAGATTTATTCACAAAGGCGTTACCAACTTCCACATTCAAGAAGATTGTGCATAACATTGGAATGCGAAGACTCAAAGATCTTTTGTCATGCACTTTTCAGGGGGAGTAAATGTGCTGATTGTACTCTTTTTCCTTCGCTGAGGTTTTGTCCCACTGGGTTTTCCTCTGCAAGGTTTTAATGAGGCAATCTTAAAGCACTTGTGGATACATAAGAAGACTGTACTCTTTTTCCTTCGCCATTGGTTTTTCTTCCCACTGGGTTTTTACTTGGCAAGGTTTTAACGAGGCAGATTCCTTATGAGTGGTCATTCAAGGGGGAGTGTAATGAATTTAGTGGAGGGACGGCAGCCGCCCCCTGTCCCACCACTAAATAATGTGAATGACCCCACCACTATTATATTAAATTTGCATAGTAACTTGCATAGTGACTTGCATAGTAACTTGCATAGTAATTTCAAAGCCTATAAATAGGGGCTTCAGTTGTAATGAAATTCATAAGAAAATATAGAGAGAAAGAAAGTTTCAGTTCTTAAGAGTTTCAGAGAGAGTTTCTTATTTCTCTTTTACAATAGTAGTTCCTTTCTTTAAGTTTCATAACATCTATAAATATTTTACAATTCTATTTAAAATGGGGATAGTTACGTAAATATGAGATTATTTAATCTACAATTCTATTTAAATAACGTTTAATCGAATCTGATTACTTCACAACGAAGATAATTAATTATACAATAATATTACATACAATCATAAAACTACAAACGACTGTATACCACTTACAAATCCACAACTTTATCTATAATTTCTCAAAATTATGAGAGATACAGGAGAGCGAATGAGCTAATTTTCTTAGATAATTAGTCTTTCAATAAAATTATGACACGTATGAAAAGACACTACACCAAAATTAGTCCTCATCACATAGAATCTCTACAAGCTCAGTAATATTCCTATTTTTTCATCCTCATTTCAAAATTAGACCTCACTGAAATACATTATCACTATCATATTGCACTACCACCAAGCCCGTCGCCAAAGACCAAGCTCAATTCTAATTACAATATCTCAATCTGATAACCCAAAAAAGGAGAACTGTAAGAGCCTCTCGCAGGCACGGTCCTCGCCCAAGAAGGGCAAAGCTGCCTCCAAGAAACGGTCGAAGAAGCAAATGCAATCTTTTGAAAATGACTTGCTGGAAATGCAAGAGAAGCTACAGGATGAGATGTTGAAGGCTAAGGATGAGATGTTGAGAGAAAGAGCTTGAGAATAGAGATTAACAGTAAGGGAACCTTTAGATGGAGTTGAAGAAGTAGGATTGAAAAGAAAGAGATTCCAAAATTATATATATAAAAAAAAAAAACAGAACATGAATTTAAAAAACCCACGAATCTTTTTACAACAAAACCTAGAAATGTGGTTGTAGATACAGTAATAGTTGGCCCCGATTTTTAGACGTATAAAGAAGTTGAAGGAGTTTAAACTCGTAATGGTACATTTTCTTGATCTTCTTCTTCTACTTTCTCCTCGCCTGGGTGACTGCTGTCGAGGATGACTATGGAAGAGGAGAGGGAGGGTTCAATGTCGAAGAGGAGAAGGAGGTTACAGATGAGCCGCTAATCGGGTGTATCCAAGTGCATGATAAAAAACAATACCTAGCTTATGTGGCAGCAGGCTATTGGAAGGCTGCTCTTCTCGAATAATTAGCCAGACTGCCCCCAGTATTTCTCCTACCGCCTATTGAATCTTATGCATCTTATGTTATATGTATCTTGAAATTGATGCGATGCCATAACAAAGAGAAAACAAAACATAAAGAATAAAGAATAATGCTACATACAAATGTTGAATATATAAATATCGTGCAATTATTTTGAAAAAGAGTGAAGAATGAGATTCGTTATTTAAAAAAATAATTTTTTTCATATAAATCTCGTACTTATTCTTTTTTTTTTTTCAAAATATTTACACAATATTTACACTATCACAATTATAAATATCATTTCTTTAAAAAATCATTGTTCTGAACTAGGAGTAAATGTAGCCACATCAACGGTACCTTATCCACAGGAGCTCAAGGCAGGAACTAAAAGGGCTGGGCCTTGTTCCGTAGGTTTTCTTTCAAAATGGATTTAAAAACAATGTCTGATTTACAAATAAATATTTATGAAACCTTTGACCGTGTTGCTAAAAATAGCCTTGGATTGGCTCACCAATATCCAAAATTGAAAAACAAACGCCTAAGTCACTGATCGTTGAGGCCCGCTACGGTCCGAGATCATTTATTAGTTCGTATCTTCTATTTTATACTACATGCGGAAGGCCCCAAAAATTGTACCAGTGCTCAGTGAGTGAGTGATTTTATGAAGAACTATTGTTTGTGAGAAATGGCATTGCCGAAAGCCAAGGAGATCGTTACGACCAATCCCGTTGTCGTTTTCAGGTCCCTATATCCCTGTCTCTTCTTCTACAAAATATTTTCCTTTTGATTTTATGGCTACATATATATTATGTAGAAGACGGATATTGATATCTGGTTTTGTGATTACAGCAAGACTTACTGTCCGGACTGTGCGAAAGTGAAGCAGTTGCTGACTCAAGTAGGGGCCACTTTCAAGGCTGTTGAGTTGGACTCTGAAAGTGAGATCTGATGCGCTTATTTATTTATTGATTTGTTTTGTTTATTTTTGTTCTTGATCTAATGGTTTTAACTTTTTATGTCGTTTTATTTGTTGGAGAAAGCATAACTATTTCTGAAAAAGGCATCAGAATTGGAATTGATTTGGTTATTTTGTATATGCGTGGAATTATATTCGCCATTGTAGCAACTCATGCGATAATCTTAAATTCTAACTGCAATCGAATTTGGAATTGATCCAATTCTTTGTAGACATAATTCTCTAGACGCAATTCTATTAGCCACATACGACCAATGCGATATTAGCGTACTTCTAGTCTAGTGGATTCATCTTGCTTTAAAAGCTTATGAAAGTGTGTATGCACATGAAAAGTAATGTATCTTATCTGATTCTCATGGTGTTGTCAAACCTCAGTAGTGAGGATTGTGTTAACTTAAGGTATACTTTTTATTCTTGAATAATGATGACAAAAATAAGAGAGAAGATATTCGGATGTAATTTTTCAATATATTCATATGGTGGTTTGTACAGATTATATAGAGAAGATTTTACAAGTTTTTTTCCCGATCTTAGAATTTTAGATCACGCCAACAATTATTAGGATTAGGAGTAAAGAGTTGTTGGATTTATGAGCCAACAATTGTGAACAATTGTTGGGATTAGGAGTCAAGAGTTGTTGGAATTAGGAGTGAACAATTATTGGGATTAGAAGTCAATAGTTGTTGGAGTTAGGAGCTAACAATTGTTGAACAATTGTTGGAGTTATGATATTTGAGAACAGCTCACGCAACACTCCCCCTCAAGTTGGTACGTACAAATCTCTGAGGCGTAACTTGTCTAGTGAGTTGTAGAAGTCTTTGCTTGATATGGCTTTTGTAAGTATATTAGCTAGCTGGTTCTCGGATTTTACAAATGGAAATCGGATTGTTTTTATTAGAGATTTTCTTTGATGAAATACCAATCTACTTCCACATGTTTGGTTCAATCATGTTGGACTAGATTATGTGAGATGGCTATAACAGCTTTGTTGTCGCAAAAGAGGTTCATTTCAGTGGTAGATGTAAAGCCTAACTCAGTTAGCAGCTTTCTAAGCCAAAAGAGTTCACACAAACCTTTTTCCATTCCACGGAATTCAGCTTCTGCACTTGATAATGGCATTACCCTCTGCTTCTTACTCTTCCATGTAACAAGATTCCATCCAACAAACATAAAGTAGCCTGAGGTAGACTTTCTGTTCTGTAATATTTCCTACCCAGTCAGCATCCGTATAACCATCTACCCACATCTTGCCACTTTTCCACTTTGAGTTGGTGTAGCCATCTACTCCGAGGTGATTGTTCTTTGAGAACATAAGTCCGTTCCCTGGAGAAGATTTTAGATACCGAAGGATTCGGATCATTGCTTCCATGTGATCTTTACTAGGATTATGTATAATTGACTTACAACGCTCACGGCATATGCAATATCTGGGAGAGTGTGTGAAAGGTAGATTAGTTTGCCAACTAATCTTTGGTACCTTGCTTTATTGGCTGGTACTTGGTTCGAAAATTCTCCAAGTTTGTAATTTTGAATAATTGGAGTGTCAGCCGGTTTGCATTCCAACATCTCAACTTCTAATAGCAGATCCAACACATATTTCCGTTGAGAAAGGAATATTTATTGCTTAGATCTTGTGACCTCAATTCTTAGGAAGTACTTGAGTCCTCCAAGGTTTTTCATTTCAAATTCCATTGCCAATTGTTTTTGAAGTCGAGCAATCTCATCCTTATCATCTCCTGTAATGATCATGTCATTCACATAAACTATCAAGACTGTTATCTTACCATTCTGATGTTTTAGGAACAACGTATAATTTGAGTTACTTTGTTGGTAGCCATACTTCTTCATTACTTGACTGAAACGTCTGAACCATGCTCGAGGAGATTGTTTCAGTCCGTATAGTGCACGCTGCAGTTTACATACAACTTTAGTTTTTGAGGATGCCGTGTATCCGAGTGTTGTATCCATATACACTTCTTCTTCGAGATCGCCATGTAGAAAGGCGTTCTTGAAATCAAATTGATGTATAGACTAGTCAAGATTGGCTGCAAGTGACAACTGTACTCTGACTGTATTCAACTTGGCAGCTGGTGAGAAGGTTTCTTGATAGTATACACCTTAAGTCTGCGTATATCCTTTTGCGACTAGCCTTGTCTTATATCGTTCTATAGATCCATCAGCTTTATGTTTGATGGAGAATACCCATTTACATCCCACTGTCTTCTTTCCTGCTGGTAATGGGACTAGAGTCCAAGTTTTGTTCTTCAAGAGGGCCTCCATTTCCTCTTTTATTGCCTAGGTCCACTTTGGATCAACCAATGCTTCTTGGACATTAGTAGGGATCTGACACATAGAGGGTTCCCTCACAAAATTCTTGAGGGGTTCGGAGAGTTCCTTGGTAGAGACATAGTTGGCAATTTGGATATTTTGACCTTCGTTTCTCGATATCCGGTGAATATCGATTTGGTGGCTTGCCACGATTGTGCTTGTAAGGTAAAGTATATCAAGTGGATATATTTATACTATTTTGAGAGGGTGTAGAGAGATTACCTTTATCAGGGATATCTCCAGAGATGGGTCTGTCAGTATGGAGAGGGGGTCCGTAGTAGTTTCAGTCATTTTGGGAGGTGTTTCTGATGGCATTGGATCGTCCCTTGATGGTTCCACACTAACCACTATTTTGTTATTTTGACCACCACGCCAGTCAAATCTTAAGCAATTCTTCACTTCACTTCGTATCTCCCCCTGAAGTGAAGAATCAGAGATCGGTGTAGGAAAAAAGTTATTGAATTCCAAAAAAATTACATCCATGGTCACATAGGTGCGCTAAGTGATGGAATCATAGCACCGATACCCTTTTTGGTGAATCTTGTATCCTAGGAACACGCATCGAAAGGCACACGGCTCTAGTTTGGTGTGTTGACTCTTGTGGATATGGACAAAAGCCACACACCCAAAGACTTTAGGTGGAAGCATCATGACCGTCAGAAGCGGAACATAAGTAGACAAGGTTTGAAGGGAAGTTCGGAACTTGAGAACCTTAGATGGCATGCAGTTGAGAAGATAAACTGTGGTGGAAATTACATCAGTCCAATGTTGAGTGGGAATATTTGCTCCAAGGAGTAAGGCTCGAGCGGTTTCAAGTATATGTCGATTTTTTCTCTCAGCAATGTCGTTTTGTTGAGGAGTCTGGAGATACAAGGTCTCATGGAGAAAACCATGTTTTTGAAAATATTCCTAAAATTGCCAGTTTATAAATTCGCCACCAATGTCAGAGCGAAGAATTTAAATCTTCGCAGAGAATTGTGTCTGAACCATAGTATAGAAAGATTGAAACACAGAGAATACTTCATCCTTGTGTTTTAACAGGTAGAGCCAAGTCATGCGAGTACAATCATTAACGAATATCACAAACCAACGGATGCCAGCAACAGAAGATATTGGAGAAGGACCTCATACATCAGAATGAATTAAAGCAAAAAGGACAATACTTTTATTCAAACTTAAAGAATAGGTAGCTTGATGACTCTTAGCTAAAATGCAAGTATTACATTTTAGATCACAAGCTTGTGTTTGGAAAAATAAATCAGGAAGTAAATGCCTTAAGTAGCTGAATGAGGGGTGCCCTAAACGACGATGCCACAGTCAGATCTGGTATTCCTTATTGCTCAGAGGATTATATATGTGATTCGCACGACCCGTATTGAAATTGTCCATGTAGTATACCCCCTCTCTTAGTATCACGCACAATGATATCCTTCGTGAGAATATCTTGGAGTAAACAAAAAGTAAGGTACATAAGGACCACGCAATTCAAATCTGTAGTTATCTGACTGACAGATAATAACTTATGAGAGAGAGAGGGAACAAGTAAAGTATTTTTCAATTGAAGACAAGGACTAAGAGCCACAAATCTGGCCCCTGTGACTGGAGATAAATTCCCATTAGCATTAACAATATTTATACGTCGGGGAGAGGATTTTTCATAGAAATCCATCGCATCAAAAGTCATATGATCCGTTGCTCCGGAGTTAAGAAGCCAGGAATCCCTGTTTTCATATGTAACAGCAGCAGGGGTAAAACAGGAAACTCTAATGATATTTGCAGTCGTGAAATGCGTAGATACCGTACAATCGAAAAAAATGAATAAATACAGAACCTATATGAAAAAACTATTTTTTTAATAGTGGACCACACTTTTTTTAAAACGCTTGCACGACGCTTGCGCACTCTATGATTGTATGTAACACTACTCAAATTTGAGATAGCATACCATGGTGGAGCATATGGTGATGAAAGGTTAAGAAAGGGGTATGGCCACCTGCACAAAATGAATTAGCAATACTTTTAAATACAAACAATTAGGTCTTCGTAGGAGAATATACAGAACATAAGCATTACCTAATTGAAACAAAAATATGAAAGATCCACTGGAAAAGGACAGCACTCGTCCAAAGAACAAAAAAAGAAATCCGAAATAGGGGGATCGTCTGAAAGAGCAAGTTGAAACATTTTAAATATGGTCATGAAAGAAAACAACGAACATAAAAATAAAGGCAGGGAAGAAAGTAGACAACTTCAAAAATTACCAAGCAATTCGATGCTGTGTCGCCAAGGAGTAAAACAACATTGAGTGTACGCATGGTCACAGACATCTGGCACGAATGGAGATAAATTATGGAGCTAAAATCAAACGTACACTAGCAAAGGCATTACCACCATCTTGGTAAGCAAATATAGCTACATCGTACAATCAATACAGTTAAATTAACTATACTGAATCTTTTCATTGTATTTTCTTGGTCAAACATTTGGGCATAACATGTTAAGGTGCTGTCTAAATGAAGCAAGGTGTTCTTAGTTATAAAACTGAGATTGTAATGTCTGGTAGTAAGAAGCGGGAATATGATGAACCAATAAACAGAGTCTGTGAGCATAACTGTCCCAACATTCATCTGTAACAAATAATAAAGAAAGAACATGAGTGACAAGTGATTTCGCTTCACAGCCACAAGTAAAGCTATAATGTCATTCCTAACAAGCTTGATAGTTTTTAAACATCTAAAGCAATCATCAGAAGAATAACTGGTTTATTAGCAGCTAACTACCTTTTAATAGTACTGACTAAAGTTATTAAATTTGAGTCCTAGTCACCCTGTAATAATGCGGTTACTGATTCTTGAAAATAATTTACCTGAAATATGACTTCAAAGACATAAGTACAAATGCCAGCAACTTGGAAAACACATATTTCTTCCCGTGAATCTGAGACACTTCACAACAATGAAAACATAAAGGGCTCCATTTTATTTGGTTATTTGTTGTCAAGGACTCAAGGAGTGCTATTTATTTCCATACGAATGAATCAGTCACGCGTTCAATGTAAAGTTTTGCCATTTTCCTTACTAGGCGTTTGGAGAAGCACCCTTAGATTTGGATTTATTTTCTTTAAAATATATTTGGCCCGTTTGTATTTCAAACTCTTCTCAATTCATCTCCATTTTATCATTACATTTTTTCAATTTCTCATGCAAAATACAAATTATTATATACATTTTTCAAATCCCAATACACATTTTTCAAATCCCAATTCAACTTTTTCAAATTTTAAAATAATAATAATATTAAAAAATAAACTAAACTCAGGGTAAAGATACACTTACTACTCAATTACTATTTGTTTACTACTCTCAACATATTTTTTTTTTAATCATTTTCTTTAAGTAATTTTTTAACATCCTTAATTATTAAGGAAAAATTTTAAAAAGTATACAACTTCATTAATAATTATTTTCTTAATTATTAAGTAAAATAAAAAATAAAAAAATAAAATAAATAGTAAATGAGTAGTAGTGAACTATTAAGGTAATCATTTTCTATAAAATAATGGATAGCTGTTTGGTTTTGAATTTGAAACTTAGAAAAATAATATCGGCCGTTTAAAAACTTTTTGTATAGTCCAAAAGCCCAAAGAACTTTTAAATGGACTCAAATAAGTAATTTTTTAGGGACTACTGCTCAATTGATCAAGGCTAGTGGCATTTAATCCAAGAACCATTGGAAAACGGGCTTTTAAAAAATGGCAATCCTCAAGCCCAAGAAAAGGGCCCACACGCCCCCACCTCAACCGCAAAAACCCTAATTCGCATTCATCCGCTACTATAAAAGCCTAATTTTCTCGATCACTCTCAGACATTTACAGTAGACAGCAACCATGCAGATCTTTGTGAAAACCCTAACGGGGAAGACCATAACCCTAGAGGTTGAGTCCTCGGACACCATCGACAATGTTAAGGCCAAGATCCAAGACAAGGAAGGTATTCCGCCGGACCAGCAGCGGCTCATCTTCGCTGGAAAACAACTCGAGGATGGCCGAACTTTAGCCGATTACAATATCCAGAAGGAGTCCACTCTCCATCTCGTGCTTCGTCTCAGGGGAGGGGCCAAGAAGCGCAAGAAGAAGACCTACACCAAGCCCAAGAAGATCAAGCACAAGAAGAAGAAGGTCAAGCTCGCTGTGCTCCAGTTTTACAAGGTGGATGACTCTGGGAAGGTCCAGAGGTTGAGAAAGGAATGCCCCAATGCGGAGTGTGGGGCTGGGACCTTTATGGCCAACCATTTTGACCGGCACTACTGTGGGAAGTGTGGGTTGACCTATGTTTACCAGAAGGCCGGTGGTGATTAGAATAAATAAAGTTGGAGTCTTTTTGGTACACTTTTGGTCGCTTTGTTTCTGTGTCAATGTTTTTGTGCTGGTAATTTTGGTCCTTTAGAAGGGGCGATTAAAAAAATGGTCTTTTTAGAAGGAATGAAATATGGGTTTTTCAAAATCTGGACTACTGGATTTGATAGTTTATATTGATGTTGGATTTATGAGGATCCTGACTTGATGAAACTGAATAATTTGCTTACTTTTTCTTGTTTTAAGCCTGTGTTTGATGGAAATTGCATAAATTATTGATAGTTAGAAGCTTACATGGTTTGTTATAGTTAACGGATGGTTAATGGCTATTACTGTTTGGCACCATTAGATGCTTAATTCGATTCGTTGAATTTGCAATGTTGAGGCGATCACAGCTTGATTTTTTGTCGGCCCATTTGCTTGATTTGTTTGGTTTTACTCTTATGAGTTGTGGATTTTGGTTATGTGCAAAATTTTGTGTGATCGAAGTTGAATTTTCTTGTTAGTTTTGGCATCGTAGTTCTACGGTTGTGGGCCTTAATCAAGTGCCACAGAAAGGGTTCCCATGAAAACGGTTGATTTAGCAGAACAGAAAGTTAAGAATGGCTTTGATTTGTTATATTCTGCACCTTCAAAAAGCTGTTTAGGTTATTATTCTAGGGAGTTCGTCTGCTCACTCCAAGTTCTTTGGTTGCAGTTTTGTAGGAAAACAATAATGTAAGTAGGTAAGAACATCTTTTTTTATTTTTTATTTTTAATGTCGGGAATCTCTCCAAGGCAATGCCCTTTGGACCCACCGTGTAAACCCTGGTCCTATGCACTGCACCCTTGGAATAGGTAAGATCATCTAGATCCAACATTTAGCAACTTTTGGTTGTGTGTGAGGCTTTTTCATTACATCCTGGAGATATGAGTTTGGGAAAGTGTGTGAAACATTCAAGCATGTGTGGATGCTTGTTAAGTCTTGTAGATTGATGGCCAGTAATTTTGGGTGTAGCATGTGTGTAGGCCAACATGTACCAATGAGGTGAATTGGCCTTCGTCGTTCACAAACCAACCAGGAAAAATTTTGGATAAAGAAAAAATTGAAATAGAGGGGTTCTGTGGAAGGGAGAGGAAGGGGAGAGACCTAGGGGGGTGGAGTTGGAGGGTGAGGGAGGGCTCCCTCCCCTCCGGTAGGTAGCTTTGGGGAGGTTAAAGTTCATATAGATTTGTGAGAAAAGTTACTGCAGCTAAAGATATGTTTGGATAATCCATTTCCTTGGAAGCGCATATGGAAGAGCAAGGTGCTTCCAAGGCTGCCTTCTTTTTCTGAACTCTGCTTCTCTTGGAAAAACCTGACCATGGATGATATGAGGAAGCAAGGGCTTGTTATGTCTTGGTGTTATATACAAAAAAGAAGTGGTGAAACAATGGACGAGGATCATTTATTACTTGACTGTGAGGTGGCAAGGTTGATGATAATTTGAGTAGGACCGGACTTGAGAGTGGACAATGTCTAAGAGGGTGGTGAATCTCCTTGCTAGTTGGAGAGGTTTTCATGGTAATCACAAAAGAGTCCTGCTACCGACACAAAGGATCCCACATACTAATGTAACATATTGTCACGGCAGGGATGGGTACGGGGAAGAAGAAAAAAAATCAGATAGGGAGAGAGGGATGGGTACGGGGAAGAAAAACAAAATCGGGTATGGGAAGAAAAACAAAATTAACTGATGGGGCACAGTGGCACATCAGTTTGCGCTTTTTGTCTATAGAATTTTTCATCACGAATATGATGCAGTAGGATTAGATTATGACATGTCTCATATATTTGGCTGGAAAGGAATGGTTGGAGTATTGAGGATCAAGATCAGTCGCTGGATGCTGGATTATCTTAGATGCCTTGTGCTCCATGCGCTAATCTTCTGGGCTTATGTAATTGTCGTCAATCGGACTAGTTCCCAAGATTTTCTCATATCCATTACCAAACTTGTAACTAGGTGTTCTCCTTTTTGGCTTTGTCTATTCACTTATAAAATAAAATCTTATTTTTCCTATATAAATGGAAGGTATAGCTGAGAACGTTATTATTTTCATCTTGTGGGAACTTTGGGTTGAGTTATCTGTGAAGCCACTTTTTCTCTTCTATCTGACATGATTAGTGCACGGTTTTTGGTTTCTTTAGTGCCCGCCTCATTACCCCAAGTATGTGTGAGGTTAGTGTGCACGGAGTGAGCTGTTGAGAGCATTATCATTACTTGCATCTCGCGTGAACCCTGGGTTGAGTTAGCCATCTTTTATCCTTCAAATACTGACATGAGCTTTGGTTGCTTTACGCGTAAGAAATGCTGCATTGAATTTCCTTTTTTCAGTTCAGTGATGATGGTTTAATCGTTTAAATCGATTTCTACCGCCATTTTTCTGGTTGCTGTCTACGATTTTGGTGTTTACATAAAAAAAAAATAAACATATTTATGGAGTTGTATCCCAACAGTGCTAGCAAGAATGATGTACCTGTAGACTTGTAGTCGTAGCTTGCAGGCAGGTGTTCTGGTATTCACGATCGTGTTACCATTATAATATGACCTCCTGCATGATATCCGATCCGACTCTCAGAGACGAAAAATGAATTGGTGGCCAGTTTTCTTTGGGGAGCTATTATTTTCAATCCACTTCATCATCTAAGTCGCTGTGTTGATTTCCATAGGTTTCTCTATTCTTTGATAACGTTGCTCTTTTGAGTTTTTTTATTCTTGAAAAAGTTTTGTTACGGAGAATCCATTGCACACATGAAATGGCTTAAATAAATTGACCAATTTGCACGCCCTCACCGTCCCTATATCAAAGACTGCTCTTGGCTTGCGTTCTTTCCTGCCCAGTTTTGTTTCTCAGTCGGACACGCATTGCCTTTCTCGTAGGGTTTTTCAAATATTTTTCTCCCATTTACTATTTCATTCACGTATTAGTTTTCTCTGTGAATGTCAACAGATGCAACCTCTACAAAATTTTGAAGGTTAAACCAATCTGGGTTTGCTTAACGACCCTTCGTATCTTCGAGACATAACTGCAGCAATCTCTCCGTCCTTATCCTTTTCTCAAGGATAATGATAGGTTTGCTACATTCTTGTTATTATTTTTATTACTCTATAGTATATTTAAAAAATTTATTTATTTTTTCTTATTTTTAAGTAATTATTTTAAACATTTTTAACCATTAAGAAAAAAACTCCAAAAAAAAAAAATCCAAAAAAAAAAGTAAATAAATAGTATGAAGTACTAGTGAGTCTATCATTATCCTTTCTCCGATAGGACCAAAAACCATGTGTTTTGAACCTATATTAGGCCTGACTTACAAAATACAAACAAAGAAAATTACGGACTCTTTCTAGTGTTTTTATTTTAATCTTATTTTTATGGGGATTATCTGGAATTATGAGTCACAAACATACGAAGTCTTGTGAGAATTGGTAACCTGTTGAGTTGAAGTGAAAGTATTCATATCTAAGAGTATTTCCCATTTGGAATGCTAAACCTAGAGTGAGAAGAAAACCTCGGCCACCTAATCAGAAACATCTTATCTCCCTGTAGGTTGACTCCAAAACCAAAGCGGACTAGTCTGCTTTCCAGGACCCCGAGTCCAGTCCGCCACTGATAGTTCTATATATAAAATATAATCCCGTCGATTGGCCTTGATCAATTGTTATAGCCTGAAGAAATTGAGCAACGAAGAAGAGGAGAACGAAAACTGCGTAGAAACAGGGACAAGATCACAAGAGAAGCAAGAGACAAGAGCAAGACAGAAATATCATTGATTTGCAGGAGGATCTCAAGAACATCATGGACATGGATCCACCTCTCTGCGCTAATGGTTGTGGGTTTTATGGATCTGAAGAGCAACAAAACCTATGCTCCAAGTGTTACAAATTAGATATTGAAAAACAAGAAGTTGCTAAAGCAGAGGAAGCAGCGCTTGCAGAAGCAATCCAAGCACTGGTCTTGGACGATCCCATGGACTGCAATGTAGCTGAAACAATTGATGAGGGTTCGACTTCGAGTGGCGCAAAGAAAAGGTGCAAGAGGTGCAACAAGAAAGTGGGGTTGACAGGATTCGTGTGTCGATGTGGGAACATGTTTTGTGGAATGCATAGGCACCCAGAAGAGCATGAATGTAGTGTGGATTATAAGGCTGTTGGGAGGGAGGTTTTGGCCAAGCAATTGTATCTGGTTTGCAAGGATAACAAGTTATAGTGGACGAGGGTTTAGAAGAAGATATTTTTGTCCATTAGGCCATTTCGCTTTTTGTTTAAGTGCTTGTTTTTGCTATCGTTGATGTCTTTACAATACTCTCTCTCTCTTCCCAAAATTGACGATGCTAGTTTTAATGTTAGTTGAGAATACTCCATTATTATTATTATTTTTTATTATTGTTATTATTTAATATTTTTTATTATTATTTAAAAATACTTGAAATCACTTCACTATTTAAATATAAACTTTATTACAAACTTACGTGCATTGTTTGCATACCCATTACCATTCGCAAGTCACCGTACAGGCATTTTCAAAACGTGCAAAAAGTCTTTTTTTTTTCTTTATGTATATTAATATACCACATAAAATTTTTATAAAAAAATCCTTGATAAAAATTGATTTTGCCCCCCGCCCCATGTCAGGGCATAACACTACTCCAATAGGACACCTAATTAATTAGGAACTATAAATTATTTATGAGTTAATCTTAATATCGGTCGAACTGGTTTCTCTCTCCCTAACAATCTTACATTAAGTGGTTTTCACCTAGACAACTTACCAAAACTATCATGTGCCCCCAGCCCACAGTATTATACACCATTCCCTCTCTTCATTCTCTCCCCACGAACTCAGTCAATTTCATTCTCATTCTTTCCCATGAAATCCTCTCCGCCATTATGATGAACAATCTCTTTTCGTCACACGAGGAACTCGAGCTCCCTCTCCGCTACAATATTCTCTCTCTTAATTGATTCTCGCACGGAAGTCACCTCTTCCCCACTCTCCTTACTACCAGTCCCTAATTGTGATCCTTCTAGTATTGCCGACGAGATTATCCATCCAGTGTCATCGAGATTCTGGTATGTTCTTTTAAGCCTATTATTTATATGTGATGATCTAAAATTACAAGTTTGAGATGGGTTTATTGTGACTTTGAAAGATTGTGGGTTAATTTTAACTTGATCGTTGATTTTGGTCTGATTGGGTTTTGATGAAGAGGAGATGGAGATGATTGACAAAGATGGGGGTGATCAATGACAAAAATGGGTGACGATAAAGATGATGGACAATAAAGATGCTTAGCAATGACGACAAAAGGAGATGAAAGGACTGAGAACATGGAACATGAGAGATCTGGAGTCAAATAAATTAATAATCTAGTGTGATGCACTCCATTGACTTAATGTGAAATAAGTACCATGTTAAAATTTAATTAGGAGTTGTTTATGGGTCGAAAGAAGATTGATCGACCCAAAGCAATTCTAATAAATTATATATTTTTCTATTGGCAAGTCAGTATAAAAAAACATAATAATAATATTTGCAAATAGAGTCTTCGAAATTATATGCATGATTATTTTAAAAATCGATTGGATTTTCCTCTAAATGGAGTTGTAGTAAACTTCCTCCAACCAATCTATACATATATAGAGTGCAAACACATGTTCTTAAAAAATGTAATTTAAAAAATTGATACATGTCTCTTTACTCAAAAAAACATACTTATCACATGAAACATATGTCAATCTTCTAAATGAGTCGAAGAAATTTTCTCTAAAATTAATTCAATTTGGAGAAAAGCTCTCCATTTTAAATTATACAAAACTTACCCTTCGTTTTAGTTAATTGATGACAATCTATTTAGAAGTTGGGAGTAAAAGTAAATGGATAATTAATGGATATGGACCGCTACCAACCAACCTAAACCCAACAAGCCCAAAATTATCAATCTCAATCCGCCCTAAAGACAAGCTTTACAGTCTTTACTCCCACGGAGTTTCTGGCGGTTCGGGAGCTTTGTCATGTAATTCCCCGTCTCTCTCTCTCTCGTTTGTTAATGCGTTCGTGAACCTTTCTATATGATTTCGATTTTTTTGCCATACTTTTCCTCACACGATCACACCCTCTTAGTGCTTTGAGACACCGAGTCTGAGCTCAGCTATGGCAATGCGTGCTCGGTGCTTCACAAGCTCTGCACGGGTGTAGTCTCTTGGGCTGTGAGAGATTCCGTTATGTCTCTTTGATCCATTTTATGGTTCCCTACTGGGTTTGGCTTTGGTTAATATTTTGTTGATGAATGGCTTTGAGTTTTGAATTTTGATATTTGGTTGGGGTAGGGGGGAACTAGGATGCTTTTTTTGACATGGGTAGATAAGGTATAATTTTGGATACAGAAGCATTGCACTTTGGGAGGAAGGGAATTGCAGTTTTTCTCTTTGGGGGGGCTAAAGAAAGGTATTACACAGCACGCTGATTTTTGTTATTTCATTTGTTCTGTTTTCTCGTCGGAAAAGTGTGGATTGGTTTGGCTAAAGATCGATTCTTTGTATGAAAGTATCTATTGCTTTAGTTAGTACATAGTGAATTGTGCTCACTTATTGGCTCCATATTGACTAGACTAGAGATTTAATTATTTGTTGGGAGCTTTTGGTTTACTGAAGTTCATTGGCCAATTGCGGATTTTTTTTTTCTTCTTCATTGGCCAAGTTGAGTTTGAGGATGTTGCCTATTATCCAACAAGAAAGATATATTTTTCTAGTATAGTCTGTGATGGAGATTTGGTTATCGTCTATGAGAGACATGACAACATGAAGGCTGTTAAAGTATGTCAGGATTCTGTACTTCAGAACCGATTTAGTGTATTCAAACATTCAGACTGGATTGGAAAGCCTTTTGGATCCAAGCTTTTTAGCAACAAGGGTGGTTTTATTTACTTGTTAGCTCCAACTCCTGCATTGTGGACTCTGGTTCTAAGTCACAGGACCTAGATTCTTTATATTGCTGATATAAGCTTTGTGGTCATGTACTTGGAAATAGTTCCCGGTTGTTTGGTTCTGGAATCTAGGACTGGAAGTGGATCTTTAACTACATCACTCGCAAGGGCTGTTGCTCCTACCGGACATGTCCACACATTTGATTTTCATGAACAAAGAGCTGCATCAGCTAGGTGAAAAATGGGTTATTTCCAATAGTTACTCATGATTGATATTGATGGTCATACCATCCATTTAAATTGTTATCTAATTATTATAGTTTCATATTTGGGGTTTATATTTTCGATGGTGCAGTGCACAAAATTGGGGTTTGCTCTGCAGGAGTGGGTCTTAAAGGCCCTACCTTGGACAGGTTTACCAGAAAAAAAAAAACTTTGTTTTCTTGAATGTAGAAGTTATTTTAAAATAGAGTCCTAAACTTTAATTACAAACTTCCCTTTGTTAGAACTCATGGGTAGTTGAATGTCTGAAGAATTTACCTAGCCTATTCAACATTATTTAAAATTTGGATGTTTTTTGTGTTAAGAGGGAATCTGGATTTCTTAGGGTCTCAAGAAACTAGCTCAACAAATTTCAAATGATATTCAAAAACCATTTTTGTGAAGAGATCTGAAAATCACAATTGTAGTAGTAGTGCTAGGGAACATTATTTGGGTGAGCTTGTAGCTAGTAACTTGGAGATTTAATTTCTAATTGAACCCAAGTTCCATTTTTCTACTAAGTTGAGAAGATATAACATAAATATTGATTCGACATTTTATTTTTATAGGGAGGATTTTGAGAAGACAGAAGTGAATAATTTAGTCACTGTGGGAGTTAGAGACATTCAAGGAGAAGGATTTCCAGAGGAATTTTCTGGGTCAGCAGATTCCATCTTCCTGGACCTACCCCAACCTTGGCTGGCCATTCCTTCAACAACAAAAATGCTGAAACCAGATGGGGCTTTGTGCTCCTTCTTCCCATGTATTGAGCAAGTACAACGAGCCTGTGATACTCTTCTATCAAAATTCAGAGGTATGTTTTTAAGCAACAATTTCCACTAAGATTTCAGAGGCAAGAATGTTTTTTTGTTTATGCATATGTTGCTAAATTTAGATAGCTTTATCATTCCACTCTAGCTTAAATATTCTAGTTGGGTTTCTAATTGTTGATTAGGTCACTGATGGGTGCTTGTACATGTTATCCTCTGCTTCTGTGTTAGATATAAGAACATTTGAGGTACTTCTTCGCACTTACGAAGTTCAAGAAGTGAGAATGGATTGCAGACAGGGTGATGGAGGCAACCCGGGGTCTCTTCTTATATGTAAGAGACGGCAACATTCAAGCAAAGGAAACAATGTGGAGGACAATTTGAGTTCACCAACAGTCATGGCTAGGCCATGCAGTGAGGTAAAAGGCCACACTGGTTACCTGACAATTTGCAAGACTCAAATGCCTCTCATAATTCTGCAACTCTTCCGTTTTGTAGGATAGTAAGATTTCTTATTCCTCTGCCTGGGCTAGCGAGTTTAGTCCAGATCTCATGTATGGAATTCTTTTTGTTACTCCAAAATTGGCCTATTTCCAAGATGTCAAATCTATGTTGAATCACCATTAGCATTCCTTGGGTTTTTTGAAAATCTTGACTGAATATTTCCCATGGGTGGTTCTTGGATTGTTGCAATTTTATCTAGAGTCCGGAAAACAAGTGGGATTAAAGAATGACCATTGCCACAATCAAGTGCTCAGAGCAGCATATGAGAGAGTTTTATAGGAGCACAAGTCTAGTCCAATGTTTTGAATATCGTATCGAAAGTCGTATTGATCAATACACTAGAATAAAATATTTTAGTATTAATATTGTTTCATGTACTGTTTCGAAATTGTCTATATATGAATAACTTATATACATTTATATATATATGCATAAATTTTAAAAAGATAAAATTATTATTCGATTTGTGATTCATACAAACAAATTATATTTTTTATATATACAAAAAGAAAAAAAAATGCAAATTTAGTTAAAAAAATCACTTTAAAAAATAAGAATCTACTGAAATCTGAAATCTGATACATTTCGGCTGGTACAGATTGAACGAAACATAATTTTTTTGTACCGGTGAAATGATTTTAAAATATTGGTTGGTACAATGCGGTATTCAAAATTATGATCTAGCCGAACCAATTTGGCCGATCAAACATGGTAGAAATGAGGAAATGAGGAATTTGCTTGATGTATGACTGACATTTGGTGGTCCCAAATTGAAGCAGCGGCTGGCACATCGATGTCTCAGCAAATACAGTACACGATACATGAGATTCCCAAAGTTCAAACTCCATGCCATTGCTGTCCATTCATTCTCAAACTAGCTCACCACCACCCAACACTATCATTCTTTCTCACACACGTGATTTTACCAAAACAATTAATGCCATTATTATCTATTATTGTTTTTATTGTACAACTATTAGCAAATGGACCATCGCATCGATCATCGTCCAAACCATAACCAACAATTTTACATCACTAATGTTATTTCTTCGGTCCTTCCATCCAAATTTCATTGGCCAGTCAATTGCTGTCACTTTTGAGTTTTGACACTTTGCTTCTAATGCCAAATTCAACGCTCCCACGTGCCTCCGCGAGGCAAGACTGATAACATTGAAAAGCAACGTTATCAAGTGAACCAATCGTACTTTGCCAAAAAAGATTTGACTCTTTCGCCTGGAGATATTAATATGTGAGAGTGTTCATTAATCCAATTGGAACATGATATAATGATAGTGAATTTAAATTAAGTCTTAACGTGAATCAAAATGTAATAATCCATTAAGAGATAATTATTTAACAGATTGATAACGAATTAATTTATTTTTATTTATAATAATTTGTTAAAAAAAGTTGAAATTACAATTATATCTTTATACTTAAAAATAAAATTGTTAAGATTTTAATTTTGATTTTATTAATTGAATTATAATTTTAGATTTGTAATTAGCATTATATTATTTATAAATATTGTAATTTTTTAATATTTATATAAAATTATGCTAAATTATATCAGATTAAAAAAATTAATTTTAGATTTGTTCAACCAATTTATATAAATGAGTTGAAATAAGATGAGTCGGATCATGCTAGAGTCGGATCATGCTAGCATGTTTTATTGTATTCACTGATGAGTTAAAATGAATTTTGTTTGTATTGATCCATATAATATAATATATACGTCTTAATATAACACAATTACGATCCGTTAGCACAATTTAGCACTCCTTTCATCTATACCCTCTTGACTAGCTAATCAAAAAATTCTTTCCGTTAAAATGTTTTGATTTTTTTTTTTAATTAAAAGCGATAATTCTATAAAGACAAAAAAAATTGTATAATTCCATAAAGACAAAAAAGGTTGTTCTTCAGTTTAAACTTTATCATTTTTAATCATAGTAGTTGATATATATACTTATTAATAATTCGACAAAACATGGTATCTGAAATATATCTGAAATATGTAGGAATTACACCAGTAAGTACTATATCTGCCATGTTAGGCAAATAATTAAATAAATAAAATTATGAAAATGCTACAGTCCCAATAGGTATTAAATTGATAAATTTGGTCCATGCAACGTTAGGACCCTCTCTCTCTCTCTCCTACTCTGGAGTCTGTCTTCTTCAATTCCGCAGAATGCAGGGCACTGCCTTAGCTCTGTCTCTCTCAACCAAACCTCCAAACCGAAACCGAGACCCTAAACTCACACAGATCTCACACTCGAACTCTCCGAAACTACCCGGATTCAACTTCGTCCATGGACTCCCAAGGCAAAGTCCTCTGCTTGCACTTTCTTCGTCACGCTTTAGCGCGCGATTATGTGGCTCCTTTTTCCTTTCGAACCGAAGAGACAACAGGCTTAAGGTCAGGGCTGCTTCGGTGCCCGAGAATACGGGAGATACCGTGAAACCGAGCGGTGTGATTAAGACTTTGCAGCTCGGCGCTATGTTTGGGACTTGGTATATTTTGAATATCTACTTCAACATCTACAACAAACAGGTTCATTGTCTCTATCTTTTATCTCCCTGCGTCAGCCAGGACTTTTTAATGTTTTCTTCTCATTTTCATACTCGTAGAAATTGGAATACTTCTTGAATTTCTAGGCGGCTAAAATGGTGGGAAAATAAGAGAGAATAAAAATTTTGAACAAGGAATAAATGAGATTATAATTATTTAGAATTTCATGTTCATAACCCTGTTCCTCCCTTAAAGTAAAAGGGTTCCCAGTTCAGGACCTTCAGGTACCTAAAATTTACTGAATGATCGGATTTAAGTCACAAATTTAGGATTCCCTGTTATACAATATCCTATGGAGATATAATTCTGCCCTTTTGCCATAATAATTTCATCTCTGATATTCAGTTAATCTCAGTGCTACAAGAGTTTCAATGCTACTTCTGGTTTTACATACAGGTTCTAAAAGTCTACCCATTTCCTGCGACGGTGACCGCATTTCAATTTGGGTTTGGGACTTTGATGATTACTTTGATGTGGGCATCCAATATTGTTACCAGGCCAAAGATCACGCCTTCCCAGGTACTTGTTTTGATGAAGCTGGTAGAGTTGCGTACTTTGTTCTGTTTGATTGTGCGTTTTATGAATATTCACTTTTCAGTTTGCAGTGATTTTTCCTCTGGCTGTGGCGCACACAATGGGGAACCTCTTGACCAACATTAGTCTTGGGAAAGTTGCTGTTTCATTCACCCACACAATCAAAGCTATGGAGCCCTTTTTCACTGTTGTACTCTCAGCCTTATTTCTTGGAGAGGTAAGGGATTCTGCCCTATTTTCCAGTGTTTTCTTTGGCATATTTTATTTTCTTATTGTGATATATGATGTAACCTTGAGAAAGATAACTTTGGTTGCGTGCCATAACATTGGAAAATGTTTCATGCACGTTCCCCTTCTATGCCTAACCACGAGGTGCTTGCTATGTGCCAATAGAGGACCATTTGGTTTAGTCTAAAAAACAACTTAATAGAAAGTACTTAGCAAGCACCTCTCAAGGTTATTATACGATTTAGAACCCTGGAAACTTTAAAAAAGAGTTGGGATCTATTTACTTTTGTTTTCTTCTCTCTCTAGCAATATATGTATATATATATATTAACATAAAGAAAAAAAGAATCAGGACCTAGCTCTGTTACTGCACTCCAAGGCTGGCTGCCTAATCCCTTTGGGAAACATTGCTTTGAAGTGAGCCCTAACATGATTTACGATGTTAGATCATTGTAGTTGAAAAAAGTCAGTACTCGGTTTTATATTTATGGATTCCTCTCAGTAGTAACCCAATTAAAGTAAGGAATACAGACAATATTTTGACAAGAAACTGAACAAAATGATTAAAGTTTCCTTGAAATGATTGTTATCTTACATCCAAATATAGATTTTTGAGCATTTGATGATGAGTGATTGCAAAGCAACTTTTTTTTCCTCTGCTTCTGTGATATGTAACTTCTTAAACTCCTTGTTCTTGTGATACATGTACTAGTGCAGGTAGTCTTTGATGGTATTTGACTAAAACATTCATTTGTAATTTTGAGTTTTGACCATCCTGTGCACACAGAGGCCAACTATCTGGGTAGTTTCTTCCCTCATTCCAATTGTAGGTGGAGTGGCTCTGGCATCTTTCACTGAGACCTCTTTCAATTGGTAAGAGAACAAACTACACTTGTCTCATTAAGGAGTTTGCTCTTGTACATGGAGGTTTCTTCAGACAGAACCCTGGATAGATTAGATACTGTTAATATTTAGAGCAACAAGATTTGTCCAAATAATTAGACTTGATACTGAGATGTGACACATCCATTCATGTTGCAACAGGACTGGTTTTTATAGTGCAATGGGCTCCAATCTTACAAACCAATCCCGTAATGTATTCAGCAAAAAGTTTATGGTTAAGAATGAGGTACACAACTCAGATGCAAGTCACATTTTACAGTATTAAAGAGAAGCACGATAAATTCATTACAGGAAACTTTGGACATAACCAGCATTTATTCATTGCAGGAAACTTTGGACAATATCAATCTTTTTTCAGTGATAACCATTATTTCTTTTATCCTGTTGGTTCCTGTGGCTATTTTCTTGGAAGGCATTAAGTTTACTCCTTCATACCTGCAATCCGCCGTAAGTAGTAAATTCAGATCATGAGAGATTTCTACCACTAATATCACTATTGTTAATTAATAAATTTTTTTGAAGAAAATTAGGTATTAAGCAATTTATTTTCTTTCTCCTAGGCAAATCAAGGTTTAAATGTTAAAGAACTATGTGTGAGATCAGTTCTGGCAGGGTTCTGCTTCCATAGTTACCAGCAGGTGAGTTCCTTGATTTTTTGTTCCCTGTTTATGTCTATTACGTGTACTGCAAACCATAAATATGCATAATGTTCTATTTTAGCATTGTGTTATGCTTGATTGTTGATTTTCTGCTATGTGAATCACAGTATGGAGATGGAATTCATATCTAGTTCTGTTAGTGTGATAACAAGTTACATTCTAAAGCTAAACACCTAAAGAGCACAGATCCTACAAAACAATTCAGTTATCATTCTAGAGATTTTGCATGTTATCAATTGCTGAAAGCTGTAAACTGCTTGAGCATTCTAGACCTCTCTATTCTAGTAAATTGAGAATGCAACAGTAGAAGTATTGGGGTTGGAAATTATAAAATACACCTCATCAGCCAAGTATGAAATTGTTTATTATCCCAAATGATCTGCATCATTTGTGGCATTTTTGCAAATATAAATTATCAACTGGTTATGTCTTAACTTCTGAATGTTTTTTCCTCTTTCATTTGGGGGCAATCACTATAAGCTCCTTCTGACTACTGTTTATCTTTCCTCACTGCAAAGTTATGCTTTCCAGAACTATGTTTTCTTAGCTATTTTTATATAATATAATTGAAGCATGCATGCTATTTTATTGGAATATCCCACACCATGCCATTCTGATTCTACTAATTTTTGTTTGGCAGGTCTCCTATATGATATTACAGATGGTATCGCCTGTTACCCACGCTGTTGGAAACTGCGTGAAGCGGGTGGTGGTCATAGTCTCCTCGGTTTTATTCTTCCAAACCAGTGTCACACCCATTAATTCCCTTGGTAAATTTTTTGAAGTGATCTATTGAGGATGGATAGCAGATTGTTGGTTTATCAATAGCTTGTTATTATGCTTAATTATACATATATGTGAATTTTTATCTACTTTTTTTTATCTTTTTAATTTTTAATTTTATAATTCCTAGTTTCTACATGCTTGCTGAGTTGCTTTAACTGCAGGAACTGCGGTGGCTCTTGCTGGAGCCTTCTTGTATTCTAGAGCAAAGCGGATAAAGCCAAAGCCGAAGGCTGCTTGATTTATTCTTGCAAAGAAACGGAAAATGATAGCAGTTTTTTAACCATTTTAAAAAGAAAATTCTGAATTCATTAATTATGAAGATTTTCTTTCCCTTTTTTTGTGCATTTATAATCTGCTCACGCATGTCTTACTGTTACATCTATGTACAGTCTCCATGATCATTTGTCTTCCTTAAAAGGAAAACAAATCGCCAAGATCCTCCACTGAATGAAGTCTGGAAATTAAAGAGCGTGAAAGGAAGGCCTTGACATCTCTCTCTCTCTCTCTCTCTCATTCATTAAGCTCGAGGGTGGAGTTAATAATAGGAAAGCCATAATTGTTGTGGAGAGGAACAATATTTCTAGTACCACAAAGTCATGCAAATTGGAAATATAATAAAGCTTTGAGGGTGGTCTTAATAATTTGAAAGATTCTGACCGCCCGCGAGCACTGTCCGTGCATTTTGGGGCCCTCACAGATTGGTTGTGTCTGGAAAATGAGAAATGTTTGAGAAGTATTTGTTGAGAATGATTATAAATAATAGTGAAAAAGTAATAATAGATTATTGAATAATAATAAAAAGTAATGAATAATAAGAAAAATTAATTAAAAATTAATGAATAATAGTGAAATATTTTGAAAATACTTGAAAAGTTTTTGTTTGCAAAAATTAGCCTAAATTAATACTCTAAAAGTATTTCCCATCGAATTAGTACTCATAAATTAATACTCACAGATTAAATAAGTCAAACCCCTAAAAAACTATTAAACCATTTCGCATTTCACTGTGAAAAGGGAAACCATGCATGCAAATTAGATTCCAATCATATAAATGTACGTCCAAAACAGATCTCTCCCTCTTCACAAAAACGGCTTATGGAAGATTTTCAATCTGCTGTCATTCCCAAGCTTATATATTATACACATAAAGATATTGCTTGATGCTTTAATCTACAATTTATTTCTTAAATTAGTCAAATATTTATATATAATAATATTAAATATACCACAAGCAATTAAAAACAATTACTTCCATATACTAATATTTCACAATCAATATATTAATAATCACTTCTTTAACCAATAAAGAAAAAAAATTAAAAAAATAAAAATGTAAATGATTAAAATAAATAGATAAAATAAAAGAGCATAATAACATTATTCAAATTCACAACATGAGTACTAAACTGGTGGAATTTAAGTTTATTCCCCAATATATAATTGGGGAAACTAGGACTCTGACACTTGACAAATACAAGTACCATTTTATGCAAATTAAGACAAACTCTTACAAGAAAAAGATCAAAAGTACACCTGAAAACAACAACATTTAGTGTAAGCCCCTAATAAAAGCTACTTACCGCCCCTACAAAAAAAACCTACAATTAGAGGCGTTCATATTAGAGGCATTCATATTAGTGGCGTTTATTTATTCAAGTACCATTTGAATATGCTTCTTGATCAACTTGATTGCTAGAGAATCTCATCAAGAACTCCGCAGATGATCATCAGCAAGCTCAAAGATTACAGTGATCACAAATCATGATCTCGGCCAGCAAATCCACCTCCTTCTTCAACACGTACACCCTGCATAAGAGTACTGTCCATCTCCACGCATGTCATGACCTCAAACTCCATATTGATATCCGAATCCATCGCAGATTTAGAGCAGCATGGCCTCGCTCCAACCATCGACATAAAGCCATTATTTTCAGGAACCACATACTTGTCCAAAGACAAACCGATGGCCTGACCTTTTTTTTTTTTTTTTTTTATCATGATTGGCAGAATTGAGATGCGAGCTCCCGGGCGCGGGCTGAATTTGGTCCTGTTTAATGCTGCTAATGATCATGTTGACCATTTTTATGTCCAGTTCTTCTGAGAGCGAATTATTATTGTTGATGTCGTCCATTCTTGATGAAGTTGAAGTAGTCATGCTCTTTATGTAGTTTTCCAAGAGGGAGCCGTTGGGACTTGGTTTCTTACTTTTCTTGAGTGTTGCCTTCTTTTTGTTGCATTCCAATGATTCTTGATATTGTTCTCAGTCCTTTCAAGCAACCCCCCCGCAATTTCGGCCCATTTGTTTCCTAGTTGTTTGTGGGCTTCAATCAGTATCTAATCTTCTTCGTCGCTCCATGTATCTTTCTGCAAACACAAACAAAGAATATTATATGCATGCAAAGTTCGAGGCGTACGTACGTGTATATATGTGATTGTGTGTGTATGAGAGAGAGGGAGAGAGAGAGAGAGAATATTATTGGACATACGTACAGTTCGTTGTCTCTATGTTATGGTTTGTAAATATGAAGAGGATAGGGAAGTGCAAACTAATATGAACTAAATCAAGAGAGAGAAATAATTAAGGTCCGTAATGTTAGGGGCCAGGTCAGCTGATTTGGCCTTTCATGAATCATGATCTATATCATGTATAGCTAATTAACGAAGTATGGATCAGAAAACCCTCATCCAAATTGGTGCCCATCGCCATGCAGTTCTTGTGTGTTAATAAAATGCCGATCGAATTGATCGTAGATGGGCAATAGTTCAGACATGAGGTGGTAGCTAGCTAATCTCTCTCTCTCTCTCTCTCTCTCTCTCTCTCTCTCTATATATATATATATATATATATAATGTGGCTATTTAACAGAAATTCTTGTTTTAATAGAAATTCTTATTTTTCCGTTAAAATTAATACTTTCAGTAAGTTTTTGTTAAAATTAATACTGCATTTAATGAAAATTACCATTTTAAACATAATTTATTAAATTTATTCACTGAAATAATGTTCTTGGCATTAAAATTAATTTCACCTCTTCAACTTTCTACAATAGTAAACTTTTCATTTAAAACTCATTTAACATCTATTTAATACTATTTGATATTTTAAACACAATTCATTAATCCTATAAATAATGCTAGAAATTTCTATTTTAGAATTCCTACTTAGGACATATTTTTTAATTTTATTTTATGTAAAATAAATATAGAAGAATAATAATAGTATAGAATGACACAATAATAGTATAGAATATATAAATATAACAATATATATAGAAATAAACCATTCATAATAATTTAAACGTTAGAGAGTTTAATTTTATTCATGAAAATTTTATTCCTATTATATGATTAATAATTTAATTTTTTTAAAACTAATTTATAATTTTAAAATGAATGCATTATTCATTAAATTAACTATAAATACGGTATATATAGTTAATATACGATATATACAATTTATTATAATATTAAATTGGTAATAATAAGCAATAAATATAATTAATATTATATGTTTGATATTTAATTGAAATATATATGATTAAATAAATTTATATAAATTATATTATAAACTATATAATTTATTTTTTCAAAAAACTCATATTATTTCTCAAAAATAATCACATAACTAAAAAAATATAGATATTTTAATGTCCTCTATTTTAAGGCCGTACAAAATAATAAAAATGTTAAATTATCATCTTGGAATTAAAAAAATATCATATCTTAAACTAACATTTTATTAAAACTTTAATCAAAATTATTTCAAACAAGTTTGATAAAACTATATGTTATATTTAATTATGAGACTATCTTATTGTTTTTATTAATTTTTTTTATAATATATGAAAATGTATAATTATTTATCATCTACTTAATTATGAATAATCATTAAATTTTTATTAAAAGTTAAATTAAATAAACGTGCTTTGCACGTTATTTCTATCTAATGTATATGTATATATATATATATATACATACATACATACACATAATTAACGTACACACAGATCAAACAAATATCTATATATATATATATATATATATGTATGTATATATAAACACACTAACACATATATATAATTTAACTAAACTTGTTCCATCACAATATATAGAAAGAATAATGACAAATACAAGTGCATAATCAGCTCCATACACTCAATTGATAAATATACGTGCCAAACAAGTAAAATAATTACGAATTTTTACTTAATAAATGAATAACTAAACATGCATAACATATATATATATATGTATGTATGTATATATGTATGTATGTATGCAAATGAAATAGAAGGCAAGTATTCGCATAGTACTAGATCTTCAAGTCTTTATAAATTTGACCAGAGAGAAGCATTGCATGCATGTACAACAAACTATACATGAGTTTTAATTAATTACAAGTACTGACCATATATGCCTACCAAAAGTTAATGCATGGTTTTAATTAATTAAATAGAGTTCACAGAATTTAATTAAATTATTTTAAATTTGTCTTCATGAGGGAGAGTATGTATGCAGGCCAAGTTAGTCATTTCACAGCTCAGGTTAAGCATAAATTGCATGCCTTCTACTTCTTAAGAAGCATTCATTAGCTAGCTAGGGTCACAACCTGGAACCCCATATATGGCTCATAATTAATAAAGGAAAATTATACTTGTAAAGAATTTTACGCAAGAATTGTGTAGAAAATGGGTTATAGTTCATCTCTAGTTGTGTTTTGCATTTCAACCAGCTTCTTAATTTTCAATTCTGTTTGTGTTGTGCAAATAATTATTTTATTTTTAATTTTTTGAATTTTTTTTATTTTAGTAGATGTTGAGTTTTAAACTTGTTCTTATGCAATTCCTGTATGAAATTACTAGCTTGATGTAGCAAAACCATTAATAAAACCTAAACAATTTAGTTTTTAACTGGATTTTCCATACCTGCATATCCTCACACTACAAGAATTATGGGTTTCATTGGCGTTAATAAAGTTGTCGGCAATGATTTTGCCGTTAAAGGAGAGTAAATCAGACAAGAATGTGGGTAATGGTTTAAAGTTTTATTGCGGCAAAATTTTATAGCTATTGCGGCGATAAGCGAGCGCCGCAAATAAAAAAACTTAGTTTTAAGCCTGCATCCCCCCCTCGTCCTGCCGCGAATAATTTCGAAATCCCTAATCTGCCCCCCTAAAGATTCTCTCTCTTTCTCTCACGTTGTGGACTGTCGCCGTCTTCATCACCGTCGCCATCGCTGCCTCTCATAGCAAGTGAGTCTCTCTCTCTCTCTCTCTTTCTCTCTCTCTCTGTTGTCTCTCCATCCTCGACCGTTTCTCTCTCCGTTCGTCTCCATTCATCTTTACATTTAAGATCTAGTTTTTATCTGAGTTCATTTGTTCGTTTGAAGAGCCAAATACACTGCATGCGGGGGCCAAAAAGGAAACGAAGAATGAAGCATTGGGTAGGTATGGTCTCTCTGGTCTGTAGCGGCATAGCACTTGAGGGAGAAAATGGTTCATACCATTGCTAAAGACGATACCGAGGGGTTGGTTAGGGGGCAATGCGTACTCAACACCAATTCTCCCCTCACTGTGAGTCACATTCATTTGGTTTTTCTTTTTTGGTTGGTGATTCTTATTTGACGAGATTTGGTGATGAAGGATGAGTAATTTGGTGTTTAAATTTGTGCAAATTAGGCGAGCCATGGCTGTTCTTGTGATTTGTAGATATGGGTTTATTATTATTTTTTTATGTGGGATGAGCATATCTGGAAAGGAAAAAATATTATGTTTTTTATTAAACAAAACTTTTTTTTTATTAGCTAGTCTTAGTTTTGATTAAATGAACATTTTGTGCCATTGAAAATAATTTTTCTTTATCTTTAGAACAAAATCATTAATCTTTTTTGCAAAAAGTTGAAATGAATAAAGTTTTTATCGTTAAAAAAAGAATCTCCCCCTTCCCTTATTTTTAAGATATTTTGACAAAACTATCTTACTTTGTCGAATAAGATAGAGTGTTTTATTGCTCTTCTAATCTGTTTTCAAGTTATTGTTTTGATATGGAATGATGGACCAATTCTCTTGTATACGACCCGTTTACATGGACTATATGCCTGTGTTGCAGCCTAAATGATAGTTTATGGAAATACCTGAACAAAATCAATTCTTTGACTAATGTTGCAATATAAATGATGTGTTTGCAATTTATGTAGGCTGAGACTGAATCAAGAAGTGAAAAATGTGCATATCTTAACAAAGATAACAAGTTGTTTGTTGTTTTGGAGAAACACGTTACAAATTGCTAAAACCATGTTAAGCAAATACTTATGTCACAAAAATTGTTGGATCTAATAATATATAGTTCTATACATTTCAGATCCTGGAGTAGTGTAAGAGAATATATATTGAACTCTCATGACTCTTTTCTTTTGACATCTTAGAGAAGCTTATTTTTCAACTTTTTGTGGTGTAGAGAAACTGGGGTCTCAAATTCCTTGTCTACTGTATCAGCAAAGTGTTGATCCTAACACGTTGCTATTGAGGAAGGAATGTGCTTGGCATATAGGAGAATCCCTTTCGCAACCAAAGCTGGAGGAATGGGAACTTTTATTCCATAGTGTTTATGATGGCCAAAGTTTCAACACATTTCTAGGCAACATATCGTGAGTGACACATTTTTCTTATTCAATTAGCCAATAACTATGTGGATCTTATTAAATTTATCTTATTGGATCAACCAATATCAAATTATATTCCTATATCTTGTGAGCTGAGTTTGTTTTTCACTCTTTGAGGTCAGTTTTGTTTTGAGTCAAATATTTTGGTCCATATACGATTACAATAATTGAATAAATATGCTCCAAACATGGTCTTTCTCATGTGCTGTGTACTAAACAAGTAAAAAATATTATAAAACTACATGAAGAAGAACAATGAGGGTGGGGAATCCATGGGTTCTAAACCAACACTTGCGTTAGGTTTTTATGTTGATCATTTGAGAAGTCATGGGAACATGTTGTGAGGCTTTATATAGGCCAAGAAAACATCATCAACCTTTATATCAACACCAAGCATGCTTAAATGAAGCAATTGTTATGCCATGAGATGTTCTCTCACACTTGGACGAATAGTGTAATACTATATTACCTTTTTTTCTTTAATTTTTGGATAAGAAATCTAATATCAATTCATTATTAATTTCTCTCACACTTGGAATGTTTGAAATCATTGTGCTTCCTGGTCATTTTAACTTGTCTATTACACTTGAAAATGGCTTATGGGCTAAATTAAACAATCCTGGTGAATTAGTACCCTGCCACCAAGCACAATGGTCGATTAGTTAATATACTTTGTAGCTACATTGAAGAAAATGGTTAATAGTATTTTTGAAAAAAAACGTGTAATAAGTTGGCCTATATAGATAATAGTAAAAAATTACATAGAAAAAACCTATGAAAATTTGTTATTTTATTGACCGTTTAACAGATTTACAAGGATAATATCTGTTAATACTTAAATATATACTTATTCTAGTGCATGAAACTGTACGTGCACTTAATGTATCTAAATATTCTGCAGTTGCCATTTCCGACAATGTACATTATTCTATTGTTATTTATTTGGCCTCAATGTAAATTTATATTATGAAATAGTGAATAATGAAGTTAGCCTCTTGAATAATGTTAATAAAACATTTGAAAACTTTAACTCTCATTGTAATTAAACAGTCAATAATCGCCTCTTTTTTCTTATTCTTTTTATTTATGATAATATATTTTAACAAAATACTAGTGAGACATATGAAACTGACTCATTAGTATTTCTATATATATATATATATATATATATTTTGTAAAATGTTGTTTGCGGCGAGTTTAACTCGCCTAAAAAAGGGTAAAAACTCACGGCAAATGGTCTTATCCTGAAAGTCTAACCAAGGTTAACAAGTTATTTGCCGCTCGATTATAACGGTGTGCCTCCGGCGCGAGCCAATACGCCGAAGGTAGTTATTTGCTACGAATTTAAGGGTTTTTACGAGGACTTTTTGTCGCCGCAAAAAGCCTTATATCTTGTAGTGGAACAATTGGAATCTATTCAATTTAATGCATTAATGGTTGTATTAATTCACTCATAAATAAATCATTATTGGCTAGCTGGAGTTAGAAATTGATTAATAATATATGCAGTTTTATCAATATTAATGAGTACTACTACTGTACTACTAATTATAATATTAATGTCATGAAATTATTTAGAATATATCTAATTTATAAATTGCTCCATTTTTCTTCAAGAACTCCTTAACCTTAAATATTTGCATATTTGTATAAGAGAAATGATATTCACAGTCGTAAGTACTGTGCAATTACTTTGAAAAAAAGTGAATAAATTTGACACACACATGAAAAGAATTACTATTTTAATAGTGGATCTCAGTCTTTTTCAAAATGATTATACGGCTCTTAGGCATTATACAACTTATGTAGCATTATTCCATATTAGAAATTTTGTGTGGAACAAATACATGAAGCAACAAAATGGTAGCTAATTAATTAATCAGCAAGATTTTTCTTTAGTTTAATTCTAGGGCACTTTAATTAAGAACTGCAACTTTAGATTAGAAGTCATATATATATACATATATATATATACATATATATATATATATATATATGAACGATCGTAAATCACCCCATGAGTTTGCCCCCTCAATTTTATCGTTTATGTATTTTGATTTTCTTATTTAATGATTAAGGAAGTAATTATTTAAAAAATGTGTTTTTTTTTCCTTAATGATTAAGGATGTTAAGAAAATATTTAAAATAAAATTACAAAAATAAAAATAAAAATAAAAAATCTTCAACTAGTGGTACCCCCAATATAAAGGTTGGGTGACCAACTAGCAGCATCCTATCCAATATATTCTATTTATGATTAAAGTTTGAGCTGCAAATAAATAATTGGGAAAACACACACACACACATATATATATGCGCACACACACACATATATTATATATATGCATACACATATATATATGTGAAATATTATAGAGAAGCTTTATACCACACATTCTCATTTAACCAACATATGATTTGTCATTTTTTCACTTCTATTTAAGTACACACATATTTAAGTAATAAGATAAAATGATAAAAATGACAAATTATATGTTAATTTAGTGAAGATGTGTAGTGTAAGGCTTCCGTATAAAATTTATCATATATATATATATATATATTGTTAGTGAAAACTCTTCTATGTATTTATAGAGATTGTAGCTATTACAACGATGCTTTTATATACTTGAGCTAAAGGAACTATTGTACAATCAAATATTCTAGGCCTAGATTATGGTTTGTTATAGAGGGTACACGCTGCTCATGCAATATGTGGTTATGTGATTTTTCTATGATCCATTGACTGTGATGCTTGTGAGCAAAATTTTACTGCATAGACAATATTAGCCTTAACATGATCTCCCATCAAGTCAAGCGGCAATTGTTGAAAACATAGACTTAAACACATAGTGGCACACCGTAATGTCGAGAGTGGATTGGTAAGGAAGTTAGTAAGTTGATCTTTGCCAAAGATAAAGGCCACATTCAATGACTTATTGAGAACCCGATCAAGCACAAAATGAAAATTGATCTTGACATGTTTCATTCAAATTTAAAATATTGGATTTGAGGAAAGATAAGTTACGTCCATATTGTCACAATAGATCAAAGGAGCATAGGTGAGATGAACACCAAGGTCTCAACAAAGATGTTGGAGCCAAATAACCTCAGCAGTGGTATTGACAAATGCTTTGAATTCAGCCTCAATGGAAAAATGGGCGATAGTAGGTTGTTTCTTCGAAAACCAAAAGATTATTATCACCAATGAAGATACAGAAGCCATTAGTTGAACGCTGATCATTGAGACACCCAACACAGTTGGTGTCAGAAAATGCAGTAAGATTAAAGTTTGAGGACGGTGAAATCTATAAGCCAACATTCGAGGTTTGTTTGAGGTATCACAAGATATGCTTAACCACTTGCCAGTAAGGTACATGAGGGGCATGCATGTATTACACACCTTGCTAATAGAAAAAGCTAGATCAGTCCGTGTAAAAAAGAGGTATTGGAATGATCAAACTCTTTTGCAATATAAGGTAGGATCTTCGAAAATATTGCCTGTGAATGCACTTAATTTTCCTGAGGGAACCATTGGGGCTTGACTAGCTTTGCAAGATGCATGTTGGTCCTTGTGAGCAGGTCAGTTATATACTTTTGTTGTGTTGGGAGCAAACCATTAGAATTTGGTGTTACTTCAACGCCTAGGAAGTAATGTAAGTTACCGAGACCAGTAATAGGAAAATCAATTTGAAAGGCTATGATGAGTTAAAAAAAGTGAGGTGATAAGTCCGTGATCAATAGGTCATCAACGTAAACTAGAACAAAGATCGTGCTAGACTTAGTTGTGCGTAAAAACAATAAGGGATTGGCTGAGGAGATTTTGAACCCAAGATCTATCAAACGACAACTCAGATGAGAGTACCATGTTCGAGGTGGTTGTCGAAGTCCATATGTGACTTTATGCAACTTGCAAAAATGAGATGGGAACTGAGGGTGATAAAACCCTAGAGGTTTAGTCATGAACACATATAAGGGCCTATATAGAAACGCATTATGCATGCCATTTTGTCGAATGGGCCACTGATGGGTCACGAAAAGAGCAAGAACGAGGTGGAGAATGGTGGCATTCACAATCAGGCTAAATGTTTCTTCAAAATCTATACCAAGTTGGTGAAGGAATCCCTTAACTACGAGACAAGCTTTCTATCGTTCAATCGAGCCATCTGCAAACCGTTTTGTGAAAAATCCATTTACACGTGACAATGTTAGATGCTTGTGAATATGGAACTAGGACCAAGTATGATTAGCAAGAAGAGCATTAAACTCTTTGGCAATGGCCTCACGCCATTCAGGATGCTATTGGGTGTAGCTTGAGGGTGTTTCAGTACTGTGTTCATTGTTGAGAATACAAAAAGGTAGCCACTTTATGGTACCATCAATGAACTGGTGGGTTCAAAGTGAGCTTGTGCGTGATCTTGTCACCATTTTGTGTGCAGGCTGCAGGGAATCAGACAATGGAGTGCTCTATGTAATCGATGATGGCAATGAGGAAGAAGAAGGGGTGGGCCCAAGAAAAAAGAAGGAGAAGAAGCATGTACCGTTAGAGGATTTAAATGAAATAAGGTAGGACCACCTGAGTGGGTGAGGGAGTGAGGTTGGGCTTAGGCATGTGGGCAAAAGGGAAATGGAGTTCATTAAATTGGACGTCCCTGGATGTGTATGAGCAGCCTGTGGGGATGTGATAACATGTAAAGCCCTTGTGGCCTAGACTAAAATTGGGAGTCTATTTGGGATTGTGTTTCAAAATTTAAAAAGTGATTTTAAGCAATTAAAAAGCATTTTTCAAGAAAAAATGATATGTTTGGTAAAAACACTTTAGTCAGTTTAAAATTCAGCTTTTTCAAAAAGTATTAAATTAGAGTTTTTATCAAAAAACTGATGCGGATAACTATATATTTTGAAAAAATTACTGTAACTAAGTTTAAAAGCACTTTAGATATATTTTTATCAAACAGTAAATAGCTTTTGAAGTATATAGTTTATTATGCAAGTTATAAGTTATACCTTGTTGCCCAGATGACTAACACAAGAGGGAGGTGAATTGAGTTATATTATAAAAATTAACACTTATAAATCAAATACACAATATAAAATAATAATATAAAGCAGCAAGAAATGTAAAGAATAGGGTAAGAAGAAGCAAACTCAGTATTTTTACGAGATTCAACCCTACTGCCTACGTGCTCGCCTCAAGCTACCCCTTGAGGATCCCAAATTTACTATTCAATCTTCTTTAGGTGGAGATAGAAACTTATTATACCTTTGAGCAGCACCGCTTCAAAGAATCCGTGTAGAATACCTTCTACACTTCCAATCACCTCACACTTGGTAATTCAACTATTCCCTGTGTAGAACACATTCTACACACACAAGGGTTATACGCACCCTCTTATTGATACAAGAGTTGATAGTAGGTAAACTATCAAAGTACACTCCTCAATGAGTGAGATAGAAACAATACAGCGCAACCTATATCTCTCTAAAAAAGAATAAGAATTAAGGCTCAAAACTTTAGAAAAGAGAGAATGAGAGCTTTGAAAGAATGATGCAAAACTTAGCAATAAATGTGTAAGCTATTGTTGTTGTGATTTTTGCAAAATACGAGTGAGCTATTTATAGGCAAATGAGTCTCACTCAATCATTTTTCAAATTCAAAATTCAAATTTTGATGAAGTCATTGCATATGTCATTCAATTTTCAAAATTCAAATTTTTGAATGAAGTCATTGCATATGTCATGCAAATGTAAAATATAATTTTTGAAAATAAAACTTTTAAAGAGATCATTGCATATGTCATGCACATGCAAAATATAATTTTCTAAATTAAACATTTTAATGATGTCATGCATATATTATACTTATGTCATACAGAAAAAAATGCAATTTAATGTTTTATGAGAAAAAATTAATTTTTGAGCCTTAATCCAATTTTATCAAGAGATGTACAAAAATAATCTGTGAGTTTCATTTGTAGACTTGTTCTTTTATGCTTGATGTGTGCTTCGCTCCATTGCGTAAATAATTTGAGCTCGAGACTTGAATTTATTTGTTATCATCAAAATCTACACATAGATATGAAACTTGAAACCTTGGATTCAACATACCTAAAGCTATAAGTTATATTTTCTATCAAATCCTAACCATGCACTGAGAAAAACACATGTTAGAGATCAGTAAGAAAATTTATGAGTGTTGTAAGGTGTTGTGAGAGGTCAGCATTCAAGACCGAATACTCTTAGGGATTTGTAATCTGGATGTTTTTGGTGAAGAAGGAAATAAGGAGATAAATGATGAAAATATGGAGATAGCATAATATTTATTAAGTAAACGACATGAGTGAAAGCAAATGGCAAAAAATTAGGAGGAATCGAAGCATGGGCAAGGAGGGCTAAACATGTACCTACAATGTAGCGATATTTTCTTTCAATGATGCCATTCTTTGTAATGGGTATGTGGGCATGTTACACGATGAATAATGCCATAGGATATGGTGGGTTTGATACCTTTCTGATGTGCAGTACTCTCGCCCTCTTGATGTTCTGATCCACAAATATTTCCAGATGATGATAATATCCATTCTCAACTGTTATGCATGATGAGATATCATCAGCAAAATTACCATTTGTTGATGTTGCAGGTCGTTCAATAATCTTCAATGGCAGATATATCTGACTTTGGGCTATAGTTGGCTGAACAAAATTTTGATGAGGAATATCATCCACAAGGCCTAAAGGCGAAGTTTCAATGCCATGCATGTTTCCATTTTTACTGTCCAATGCAAATAAATACTATTAGACTCATAATTAGCATTAAAATCTTTCAGAAACTCATGATTTTCATAACCTTCACTCGCCGGATATTGGTCATCTGGAGATGGAGCTTGAATCCTAGGATTGGGGTCCGTGATGAACCCCCCCAATATTGAAATGATCATAATCAACATGGTGATCATCATCAAGATCTCAATAATCAGACCCAATAAGGGAAAAGCTGTTAACAATATGGTGAAGATTATCAGACAAGTCCTCAAACTTGGAGGAGAAATTTAAGTTTTCCATAGAAAACCCATTTTTCAACTTCGGTTTTGAGAGACCTTGATTGGGAAAAAGAGTGGAAAGGAAAGGAAAATCATCTCTGAAGTTTGTGTCGAAGAATTGATCCATGCAAGAGAGAGAGAGAGAGAGAGAGAGAGAGAGAGAAGGGTATAGCTCTAGCTTAGCAGAAAGATAGAAAATGAGCTATTTGGGTTAATGTGGGGGAGAGTAATGAGGGACTGAGGGCTATTTATTGATGAGTTAGAGATCTCTTCAAGGACGCCAGGGCTATCTATCGCCCCCCTGGGGTTAAAAAAACATTGCTCATTATTCCTCAATCCTACTACTGATATTGCTTGTTGATTGTGCATGTTGATGAGCTTCCACTCTTAGTATTTTTTTGGAAAAAAAAAAGAATTATAATGATTAGGTCGTTATATATATATATATATAATATAAATAATTAGATACATGACATGGACATCATCATCATGTGCTAATTCTTAGGCAGATTAAATAACCTCTAACAATAAAATAATAGGCTACGATATTGAGGACAAAATTATATGCATTTCTTTACATAATTATTTATCTATCTTTAAGTAAAAAAAATTCATAACAAATAAAGGGCGTGTGAGAAGGAAGTAAATAATTAGACGCATTGATAAAAGATCAAGGTGTTCTTACTTCTAGGCTGTCTGAATAGCTAGCTCTTTATGAACTCTCGCAAATGTTGTTGTCTTTTCTCTATATTTCGATGAAAGAGGTAAAGGGCAATTTATTTTAGAATCCTCTTCAAGTCCTTAATTTGACCACACAGAGAGAGAAAGAGAAAGAGATAGAGCATTCCATGCATGTACAGCAAACTATATGACTGCCAAAAGTTAATGCATGGGCTTTAATTAATTAAATAGAATTCACAGAAATTAATTAAATTATTTTACATTTGTCTTCAAGTAATCGTGAGGGATGGCGGGCATGCATGCCAGGCCAATTCACAACTCGGGTAAAGCATGAATTGCATGCCTTCTACTTTTTAAGGAACATTTATTAGGTAGCTAGGATCACAACCTGAAAGCCCATGTATGGCTCATAATTATAAAAGTTAAGCAATTTAGTTTTAATTGGCGTTTTCATGCCATCAGATCCTCAGTTGGAATCTAGTGAATTTAATGCATTATTGGTTGTATTTTTTTCTAAGAAGTATAGTATTTTATTAAATAAATTAACAGATTACATGATACAAATTTCAATAAAGTGAGAGTCTCTTACATTCTTTTCAAAAGCTAACATATAATTACAACACAAGATAAGAAAGTAACAAGAATATGATCGGATACAAACGAATGACTCAGATCCATTTTCTAAAAGAGAACTAGACCACTTGTCGATGGTTTTAATACAACATTAATGACTATATTAATTCACTCATAATTAAATCCTTGCTGGCTAGCTAAAGTTAGAAATTGATTAATAATAATATATTCAGTTTTATCAATATTCGAATACTATTTCTACTAAAGTACTAATAATAATGTTATTGTCAAGAAGTATTTAGAATATGTCTAATTTATAACTAGCTCCATTTTTCATCCGCAACTCAATATTATATATTTGCATATTTGCAGATATTATGTGTGGAACAAATGCATGAATGAAGCAATTAATAAAATGGTAACTAATTAACTAATCAGCAATCAGTGGCAGAGCTAGGCATTTATTTTAGGGGGGGCCAAAATTTTGTAGAAGGGAAGGTCAAAATAATTTTTTAGAAATGGAGCCAAAATAAGATGATATTAATATTATTTTATTAAATTATAAAAAATTAATATATGTATATATATTTATTCAAACCTGGCTCTAATTAGAAGATAATTAACTCACGGTGCTCGCTCATATTCTTTTTGATATATAGAAAGAAATTTCGAGGCGAATTTTTCAGGTGACTTCTATATCTTTCAAGACTAATTATAAAATATATTCATTAATTTCATATCGTTACGGCTTATTTTCTATAAATAAATATATATATATATATATACACAACTTATTCGTGCACATCAGGCGTGTATATGACTAAATAATAGTAACTATATATAAAGTAAACATGATTGTGTCTCTCTTAAAAATATAATATATTAATTTATGAGGTCAGGGGTATAAAAAATAAAAAAAGAGGGATAGAGTTCGGCTACATATACTAGCTTCCTCTATGTTTTATTATCAGGACGTCTAACTTTTTGGGGGGCCAAGATAGAGTTCAGCTACATAGACTAGCTTCTCTATGCCTTATTGTCATGGACGTCTACAAAAATTTTGGGGGGCATGGGTTCCGCCGTTGTCGGCAATATTTCTCGTTAGTTTCTGGGCGCTTTAATTAAGAATTGCCACTTTAGTTTGTGAGCATTTGATGATGAGTGATTGCAAAGCCTGTTTTTTTCCTCTGCTTCTGTGATGCGCAACTTCTTAAAGTCCTTGTTCTTGTGATACAGTAGGTAGTCTTTGATCGGTATTTGACTAACACATTCATTTGTAATTTTGAGTGTTGACCGTCCTGTGCACACAGAGGCCCACTATTTTTAATCAATAAATTTTTTGAAAAAAATTAGGTATTAAGCAGCCTATTTTCTTTCTTCTAGCTGGGCAAATCAAGGTTTAGGTGTTAAAGAACTATGTGTGAGATCAGTTCTGACTGGGTACTGCTTCCATAGTAGTTATCAACGGGTGATCAGTTCCTGATTTTTTGTGTCCCGTTTCTGTCTATTACGTGTACCGCAAACCATAAATAATATGCATAACAGCCAACAGGTTCACATTCTAAAAGCCAGCTAAATACCTAACTAATGAGCAGTACAGATCCTACAAATTAACCATGATGTACTTATAATTATAGAGATTTTGCATGTTATCAATTGCATGCTCAAAAAGCTGTGAACTGCTTGAGCATTTTAGACATCTCAATTCTAGTAATTTGAGAATGCAACAGTAAAAGTAAAGTATTGGGGTGGGAAATCATTGCTAAATATAAAATTTGTTTATGGTCCCAAATCTGCATCATTTGTGGCATTTTTGCAAATATAAATTATCAAGTACTGGTTCTTTGTCTTTATTTCTTAATATTTCTTAAAACTGTAAAAAATAGATAAATATACTAACAATCACTTCCTTAATCAATAAATTAAAAAAAATTAAATATATAAATGATCAAAATAAAGAGACAAAATTAAAGAGCATAATAAAATTATTCAAATCCATAACATGAGTAAGTTGGTATAGAAAAATTAAGTTTATTTCCCAATATATAATTGGGGAAACTAGGACTCTGATACTTGACAAATACAAATACGTACGTACCATTTTATGCAAATTAAGACAGACTCTTACATGAAAAAGATCAAAAGTACAGCTGAAAACAACGACATTTATCATAAACATGACCCTAATAAAAGCTACTTACCGCATGATCACTTTGAAAAACTAACTGGATGGGATGGGTGAATTAAGAGTCAAGAACTCCAATTTTGAATATGCTTCTTGATGATCATAAACTTGATTGCTAGGGAATCTCCCCAAAATTTCCGCAGATCATGATGGCCATCAGCAAGCTCAAAGATTGCAGTGATCACAAATCATGATCTCCAGCAAATCCACCTTCTTCTTCAACTCACCCTGCATAAGAGTACTGTCCATCTCCACGCATGGCATCTCAATATCCATCTTGATATTAGTCTCCTCAGGAACCACATGATATTGCTTGTCCAAAGACAAACCGATGGCCTCTTTTTGATCATGATTGGCAGAATTGAGATCATCCGAGCTCCCCACAGGCTGAATTTATACACACACAATTTAATTAAAATTGTTCCATAACAATATATAGAAAGAATAATGACAAATACAAGTGCATTTATAATCAGATTCATACACTCAATTGATAAATATACGTGCCAAACAAGTAAAATAATTACAAATTTCTACTTAATAAATGAATAGCTAAACATGCATAACATTTATATGTATATATGTGTGCAAATTAAATAGAAGGCAAGTGTTCACATACTCTAGATCAAATGCATAAACAGAAAACGATAAAGACAAAATTGCAACGTCATAATCTCGATACATTAATTGATAACACGTGTCAAAAGAGTAAATATAATTAACAATTTTTTAGTGAATGTGAATAGCTAATTAAGGAAAATTTACTTTCCAAAAGTTTTCAAAAGTTTTAAATTTTTATAATATGTATGAAAATGAAAAACAAGGCAAGTCATATACTCCATAAAAAGTATTGACAAAGGAACAATAACAACAAAATGCAACGTCAATGTCTGATATATTATATAACACGTATTGAAATAGTAAAAAAAATGATCAATTTCTTAAGAAAAGTGTTACTGACATAAAGAAATTTCATAAAATCAATTCACAAGCCGATATGATGTCATATGATATTTAGATTTACATTATAAAAAAAATAGTTTTATAATCTGACGTATAATATAAAATCACTTCACTGAGTTTATTTTTATAAAATCTCTTTGTTATTAAAGCATTTATCATATCTTAATGAATGTGAATAGCTAATTAAAACCAGTTTACTTTTTTTATTTTTTTAAATTAAATTTTTTTTTATGTGTATGCAAATGAAAAAAAGGCACCTGTTCATAAAACACGCTTAAACAAACAAATGATAACAAGAAGAATGTAACGTCATAATCTATATACATTTGTTAACGCAATATGTCAGCAGAGTAAAAATAATGACCATTCTTGATGAATGTGAATATATAGCTGAGGGCAAGTTTTGTTTTGAAAATTTTATCATTTTCAGCATTAATCCTAACATCCCTTTTAACATCGACTAAATCTTCTACTTCTTAATAAAGTTTTTCATCCAGACATTTGCTTAAGTCTTTGTAAGAAAACACAAAAATCAACAAAATTACTCACTTCCACAAGTTGAGTGCCTCCATCAAAACAAACCCCAATGCAAAAGGAAATTACAAACATTTGAATCCAAACATCATCTTATTTTATTTACCAACTTTCATAAAATCTAAGGCAAAATACAGCTCAATTGTTTTTCTAGAATTACCAAACTTGCCCTAAAATTACTTATAAGAATGTGTATATTTAATAATATTGTGTGTGCAGACATACATGTGTAACAACAAAAGGTCCTATTAGAGCCACCGAGAGTGGCTCCCAAGGATTCCAATCGAGAAGTACTGCAATTCACTTTTTTAGTTTGTATTTTTTTTTTTTAAGCACTTATAAATTCTTTTAAACATTTTTTTATTAGAAAAAGGAAAAAAATTCATAAACTCATTTAAAATACTTCCTTTACAATGAAGTAAAAAAAAAAAAAAATCTATAAATTGAAAATCGGTGACTTTTCTCGATGAATGTCCTCAGTGGGAATATCATTTCCCAACAATGAAACACTTTTGATTGTGAATATATTTGTGTGTAGATATATGTTTATGTATGAAATGGTAGGTAGAAGAAGAAGAAGAGGGAAAAACCCTAATGTCTGGTCGCAAATGGTTGTGCCATCTCTCCCTACACTGCTTTCCCACTATTCCGTTCAGCATCCTTGTGATTTGAGACCATTTCTTTAATCCGAACCGGTGGACCAATTGCTGCAACAGCCTGTAGATAGAACTCAACAAGAATATCAATAACATCATCAAAACATGAAACTATAATTGAAAAAATGAAAATAAAATAAAGAAGACATATATTCTTGATGCAAGAAAAATGAAACAGATTTATATCTATGATTCTGATCTAAATTAATTAACCTGTCCTCTTGAGTAGTCCACTGGCCTTTAATTATGGTGGGTTTTGGTGCCTTTCTGATGTGCACTCTCATCCTCTTGTTGTTTTGATCTGCAAATATTTTTCGATAATGATAATATCCATTTTCCGCTATTATGCATGATGAGATATCATCAGCAACATTATCATTTGCTGATGCTACAGGCTGTTGAATAATCTTCAGCGGCAGATATATCTGCGTTTGGGCTATAGCTGGCTGAACAAAATTTTGATGTGGAATATTATCCAAAAGGCCTAAAGGCGAAGTTTCAGTGCCTTGTTTGTTTCCACTTTTACTATACGACCCAGAAAAAGTACTATTAGACTCATAATTCGCATTAAAATCCTTTAGAAGGTCATGGCTTTCATAAGCTTCACTCGCCAGATATTGATCATCTGGAGACGGAGCTTGAATCCCATGATTGGGGCTTGTGATAAACCCCTCAACATTGAAATGATTATCATCAACATGGTGATCATCATCAGGATTCAAATCAGACCCGGTAAGGGAAAATTTGTTATCAATATGGCGAAGATTATCAGACAAGTCCTCTTGCTTGGAGGAGGAATTTGAGTTTTCTAAGGAAAATCCGTTTTTCAAAACTGGTTTGGAGGGACTTTGTTCGGGAAAAAGGGTGAAATTGAAAAGAAATTCATCTCTTAAATTTGTGTCAAAGAACTGATCCATGCAGCACAGAGACAGAGACAGAGAGAGAGAGAGAAGGCTATAGCTCTAGCTCAGACGTTGAAAGATAGAACAGGAGCTGTTTGGGTTATGTGGGGAGAGTAATGAGGGGACTGGGGGCTATTTATTGATGAGCTAGAGAGATCCTCAAGGCCTCCAGGGGCTATTTGTGGCCCCCACTTTGTTAAAAAAAAGTGCTCATTATTCTTCTACCCTACGGCTGATATTGCTTGTTGATTATTGCAGCAAAGGTTGTTGTCTTTTCTCTATATTTCTGACAAAAAAGGTAAAAGGCAATTTCTCTCAGAATCCTCTTCAAGTCTTTAATTTGACCAGAGAGAAGCATTGCATGCATGTACAACAAACGATACACGAGACTTACTCTAAAAGGACAACTTTAAGCACCGACCATCACAAGTACTGACCATATATGCCAGCCGAAAGTTAATGCATGGGTTTTAATTAATTAAATAAAATTCACAGAAACTAATTAAATTATTTTAAACTCGTCTTCAAGTCATGAGGCAGCGCATGCATGCAGGCCAAATTATCTAATTAAACAAATAGAATTCACAGAAACGAATTCACATAGCTTGCTGAGTTGCTTTAACCGCAGGAACTGCCGGGGCTCTTGCTGGAGTCTTCTTGTATTCTAGAGCAAAGCGGATAAAGCCAAAGCCATAGGCTGCTTGATTTATTCTGCAAATTAGTAACGGCAAATGATAGCAATTTTTTGACCATTTTAACTAGGAAGATTTTCTTTCCTTTTTTTTGTGCATATATAGTCTTCTCATGCATGTCTTACATATATGTACAGTCTCCATGATGATCCTTTGTCTTCCTTAAAAAGAAAACAGACCGCCAAGATCCGATCAAGAGCATGATATATAGGAAGGCCTTGACATCTCTCTCTCTCTCTCTCTCTCTCTCTCTCTCTCTCTCTCTCGGGTGGTGTTAATAATAGGAAAGCCATTGTTGTGGAGAGGAACAATATTTCTAGTACCACAAAGTCATGCAATTAATTGGAAATATAATAAAGCTTGAGGGTGGTCTTAATAATTTGAAAGATTCTGACTGCGCTCTGCCCGTGCTTTCTGGGGGCCTCACAAATTAAATTAATTACTCATAAAAGTAAAACCCCTAAAATAATATCAAACCATATCCCATTTAATTTTACTGTGAAAAGGGAAACCATTAACCATGCAATCAATAAATGTACCTCCAAAACTTATCTCCCCCTCTTCACAAAAACGGCTTATGGGAAACTTTCAATCTGCCGTCATTCCCAAGCCTATATTTTATACACACATAAATATTGCTTGATGCTTTAATCTACAATTTATTGCTTAAATTAGTCAAATATTTGGGCCCATATATATATGTATATATATATAATAATATTAAATACACCACACTTAATTAAATAAAGAAATTACTTCCATATACTAATATACCACAATTAATCAATATATTAATAATCACTTCCTTAATCAATAATCTACTATTAACGACGATATTAAATCGCTGCAATATATCTTTCCAAACAATTTTTAATTGAATCGTAGATCTTAATTTCAGCGATATTTGGACTTTTCGCAATGAAATAAATCGCCGGAAAAACTTATTCTTTTGCGGCGACTTTGGACTTCCATTACAGTAGAGGACTAACACCGGCAAACTTGCAACGAGGTGGAATTGCCGGGAAAAGTCATTGGTAGCGATTTTATCCCCTTTTTGCAGTGAGAATTTGCCCCGCAAGAAGTCTATTCTGTTGTAGTGAATAAATTTTTTTTTTAAATTAAACATATAAATGATCAAAATAAAGAGACTACTTTTTTCAAATCCATAATATGATCATAAACCGGTAGAAATTAAGATTTATTCTTCAATATATAATTGGGGAAACAAGGACTCTGACACTTGACAAATACAAGTACCATTTTATGCAAATTAAGTAAGACTCTTACATGAAAAAGATCAAAAGTACACCTGAAAAAATGACATTTATTATTATAAGGCCCCTAATAAAAGCTACTTACCGCATGACTTTGGAAAGCTATCATCCAGATGGGTGAAGATCCAGTCAAGAACTCCAACTTTGAATATGCTTATTGATCAACTTGATTGCTAGAGAATCTCACCAAGAAATATTCTGCTGATGATCATCAGCAAGCTCAAAGATTGCAGTGATCACAAATCATGATCTCCAGCAAATCCACCTCCTTCTTTAACTCACCCTGCATAATAGTACTGTCCATCTCCCTGCATGGCATCTCAATCTCCATATTGATATTGGTCACCGCAGGATCCACATGATACTCGTCCAAAGACAACCCGATGGCCTGATCTTTTTTATCATGATTGGCAGAATTGAGATCCGAGCTCCCCGCGGGCTGAATTTGGTCCTGTTTGGTGCTAATGATCATGTTGACCATTTTTATGTCTAGTTCTTCTGAGAGCGAATTATTGTTGTTGATGTCGTCCATTCTTGATGAAGTTGAAGTAGTCAAGCTCTTTATGTAGTTTTCCAAGAGGGAGCCGTTTGGACTTGGTTTCTTACTTTTCTTCTTCGAATGTTGCCTTCTTTTTGTTGCATTCCAATGATTCTTGATATTATTCTCAGTCCTTCCGGGCAACCTCCTCGCAATTTCAGACCATTTGTTTCCAAGTCGCTTGTGGGCTTCAATCAGTATCTTATCTTCTTCTTCGTCCCATACATCTTTCTGCAAACACAACAAAGAATATCATATGCATGCGAAGTTCGGGGAGTCTGTGTGTGTGTGTGTGTATTGAGTTTTCAGTTCGTTGTACGTCGCTATGTTATGGTTTGTCAATACGAAGAGGATAGGGACGTGTAAACTAATATGAACTAAATCAAGAGAGAAATAATTAAGGTCCATAATTTTAGGGGTCAGCTTATTTGGGCTTTCAAGATCTATATGTATAGCTAATTAACCAAGTCTAGATCAGAAAACCCTAGTCCAAATTGGCATCCATCACCATGCATGTTTTTGTGTGTTAAGAAAATGCCAATTGAATTGATTGTGGACGGGCAAGAGTCCGGACATGAGATGGTACTAGTGTAATTAAGTGCAACTCTATATATGCATACATACACATAATTAACGCACACACATAAACAAATATATATATATATATATATATATTATATATATGTGTGTGTGTGTGTGTATATATATTTACACACACACACAATTTAATTAAACTTGTTCCATAACAATATATAGAAATAATAATGACAAATACAAGTGCATAATCAGCTCCATACACTCAAATGATAAATATACGTGCCAAACAAGTAAAATAATTACAAATTTATACTAAATAAACGAATAACTAAACATGCATAACATTTATATGTATATATCATGTATACAAATGAAATAGAAGGCAAGTGTCACATACTCTAGAAATGCATAAACAAAAAAAAAAAACAACAAAGACAAAAACGCAACGTCATAATCTCGATAGAGTTGATAACACTTGTCAAAAGAATAAACACAATGACCAATTTTTTAGTGAATGTGAATAGCTAATTAGGGCAAGTTTACTTTCCAAAATTTTTCAAATAATTTAATTTTTGGTAATATGTATGAAAATGTAAAATAAGGCAAGTCATATACTCCCAAAAACGTATAGTCGAAGGAACAACAATAACAAAATGCAACATCACAGTCTTGATATATTAAATAATAGGTGTAAAAATAGTATGCTCAATTTCTTAAGAAAAGTATTACGGACACAAAGAGACTTCACAAAATTAATTCACAAGCTGACATGATGTCATATGATATATAGATTTACGTTATAAGAAAAGTAACTTTACAATCTGACATATAAATATATAATATCAAGTCACGTCATTGAATTTATTTTTAAGAAATCCCTTTGTAACAAAAGCATTTATCATTTTTTTAATGATTGTGAATAGCTAATTAAAACAAGTTTACTTTAAAGAAATTTAAAATTTTTATGACATGTATGAAAATGAAAATAAGGCAAGTGTTCAAAAAATTCATAAAACGCTAAAAAAAATAGATGATGACAAAAAGAATGTAATGTCATAATCTGTATACATTTGATAATGTGTGTCAACAGTGTAAGAATAATGACCATTCTTGATGAATGTGAATAGCCTAGGGCATGCAAGTTTGGTTTTCAAGATTTTATTATTTTCAACATTAATCCTAACATCCCTTTTAACATCGGCTAAATTTTCTACTTCTTAATAAAGTTTTTCATCCAGTCATTCGCTTAAATCTTTGTTAGAAAAGACAAAAATTAACAAAATTGCTCGCTTACACAAGTTTAGTGCCTCCATCAAAACAAGCCCCAATGCAAAAAGAAATTATAAACATTTGAATCCAAATATCATCTTATTCTATTTATCAACTTTCATAAAATCCAAGGCAAAATACAGATAAATTACTTTATAGCATTACCAAACTTGACCTAAAATTACTTTTAATAATGTGTATATTTAATCATGTGTGTGCACACATACATGTGTAGTAACAGCAAAAGGTTCTGTTAGAGCCATCGAGAGTGACTCTCGAGGATTCCAATCGAGAAGTACTGCAATCACAATCAAGAAATACTTCCTTAACATTTAAGCAAAAAACATACATTAAATGAAAATTGGTGACTTCTCTCGATGATAATCCTCAGTAGGAATATCATTTTCCAACAACAAAACACTTGTGATTGTGAATATATTTATGTGTGTAGATATATGTATATATATGTATTGGTAGGTAGAAGAAGAAGAAGAAGATGAAAAAAACCCTAATGTCTGGCCGCAAATGGTTGTGCCATCTCTCCCTACACTGCTTTCCCACTCTTCCATTCAGCATCCTTGCGACTTGAGACCATTTCTTTAATCCAAACCGGTGGACCAATTGCTGCAACAGCCTGCAAATAGAACTCGACAAGAACAGGGTCGGCTTAATAAATTAGGAAGTTTAAGGTAAAAATTTTGGTTTAGGTCTTTTTTTCAATAAAATTAAATAAATCCATTTTAATTTTAATTTTTACATTAGATTTTTCTTTAAAAATAATTCCTATTATTTGCTAAGTAAATTATTACTTAAGATTTTATACTACCTTTTTAATTAATATTTTTAATTAATAATGATATATATAATATCTATTTGATACTTTCTTATTAAGTTAATTAATATTTTCCTTTTCTTTTTCAAAAAAAATCTACTTTAAACTTTTTGTGGGATGCATTCTTCCATTAGGGAGCTTTGGGCAATTGTCTAACTGGCTTAATGGAAGAGTCGGCCGTAAACAAGAATATCAATAACAGCACCCAAACATGAAACCATAATTGAAAAAATAAAAATTAAATAAAGAAAACATATACTCTTGATGCCAAAAAAATCAAACAAATTATATATACATATATGATTCTGATCTAAATTAAACCTGTCTTCTTGAGGAGTCCACTGGCCTTTGATTATGGTGGGCTTTCCTGGTGCCTTTCTGATGTGCAGTACTCTCGTCCTCTTGATGTTCTGATCCGCCAATATTTCCCGATAATGATAATATCCATTTTCCGCTGTTATGCATGATGAGATATCATCAACAGAATTACCATTTGCTGATGTTGCAGGTTGATGAATAGTCTTCAGCGGCAGATATATCTGAGTTTGGGCTATAGCTGGCTTAACAAAATCTTGATGAGGAGTATTATCCAAAAGGCCCAAAGACGGAGTTTCAAATCCATGCATGTTTCCCATTTTACTATCTGATGCAAATAAAGTAGTATTAGACTCATGATTAGCATTAAAATCCTTCAGAAACTCGTGACTTTCATAAATTTCACACGCCGGATATTGATCATCCGGCGACGGAGCTTGAATCCCAGGATTGGGGTCCGTGATAAACCCCTCAACGTTGAAATGATCATCATCAATATGGTGATCATAAGAATTCAAATCAGACCCACTTAGGGGAAAGTTGTTTTCAATATGGTGATCAAGATTATCAGACGAGTCCTCCTTGGAGGAATTCGGATTTTCCAAGGAAAAATCGTTTTTCAACGTCTCCAGTTTCGAGAGACTTTGATCGGGAAAAAGGGTAGAAAGGAAAAGAAAATCGTCTCTGAAGTTTGTGTCGAAGAACTGATCCATGCAGCACAGAGAGAGAGAGAGAGAGAGAGAGAGAAGGCTATAGCTGTAGCTTAGCTGAAAGATAGAAAAGGAAGCTGTTTGGGTTAACGAGGGGAGAGTAATGAGGGGACTGGGGGCTATTTATTGATGAGCTTGAGAGATCTTCAAGGCCGCCAGGGTTATCTGTGGGCCCCACTTAGTTCAAAAAATATTACTCATTTATTCCTCTATCCTATGGTTGATATTGCTTGTTGATTGTGACGGTTGAGCTTCCACTCTTGGTATTTTTACTGAAGAAAATAAAGAATTATAATGATTAGGTCGTTATATATATAATTCTCAAGCATAGCAGTTTTTATAAATAATTGGATACATGACATGGAAGACATCATCATCATGTGCTAATTCTTAGGCACAAATATAAATTAATTAACCTCTAACAATATTAGACGCATTGATGAGAGATCAAGCGGAGTTCTAACTTCTGGGCTGTCTAAATCAGCTAACTCATGATGAGCTCTCATATTATTACAGCAAAGATGGTTGTCTTTTCTCTATATTTTGAGAAGAAAAAGTTGAAAGGCAATTTATTTCACAATCCTCTTCATGCCTTTAATTTGACCAGAGAGAGATCATAGAGAGAGAATTGCGTGCTTGTACAACAAACCATACATGAGACTTATTCTAAAAGGACAACTTTTAGCACCGACCATTGCAAGTACTGACCATATATGCCTGCCGGAAGTTAATGCATGGGCTTTAATTAATTAATTACAATTCACAGAATTTAATTTAATTATTTTAAATTTGTCTTTTCAAGTCATGAGAGATGGCGGGCATGCATGTCAGGCCAAGTTAGAAATTTCACAACTCAGGTTAAGCATATATTGCATTATTCATTAGGTAGCTAGAGTTACAACCTGGAACCCATATATGGCTCATAATTAATAAAAGCTAAGCACTTGATTTTTTAACTGGATTTTCCTTACCTGTAGATCTTCAATTGGAATCTATTGAATTTAATGCATTAATGGCAGTACTAATTCACTTTTTTTTTTAAAAAAAATAGTTTCATTCATTAAAATTCATTGAACATAAAGTCTATAATGTGATCAAACAATCAATTAATTTCATACTGACACATGACTTCTAACATCTCTCAGGCAAAGTCTAAAAGAACTAACACTACTTCCGGTTGAGACATTTACTAATTTTTTTCAAAACAAAAAAATAAACTCCTAACAAACATAAAGTCCGAAAGACTATTTCATATTTTTACAATTATCTCTATACAAACACTATTTACAAAACCATAAAATAGACAACCAAAACACAACAAATACATACAACCAAAAACCAAAATCGGTTGTGGTGGCACATGGACAACACGCGTCACTCTAAGCTTGAAAACCCACATATTAGGTAGCTTGGCGACATGAAATCAAACCGGAACCGTGCACAACAAAAGGGTCTCCCGATTTGCCAAGTGCGTTGGAACATTGTTTGAAAAGTATACCCCATGCGTGTTAGTCACGCGCCACTTCAATCACCAAAAGCCCCAGTCGACAACAAGATTAGCGGACGAACACTCCGACGAGGTGCGTGGTGGACTTCCGACCCTCAAACTACCTCAACCTACTTCTGCCGAATCCACACTCAAAAACAAACGAACCACTATTAACCCGAAACAACCAAGATGGTCAGAAAAGGAGAAAAGAAGAGAAGAAAGAGAGAGAGAGAGATGGAGGGTTGGACGAAGCCAAAGCTCCGCCCCACTCTCCCAGGTTGGAGATGGAAAGCTTTTTCAAGAAAGAGAGTTTTTCTTCTGAGAGCGAGAGTTTTTTCAAGAAATCATTGTTTGCTAGCTGAATTTAAAAATTAATTAATAATTATATATGCAGTTTTATCAATGTTTATGAGTACTACTTCTACTAATGTACTATTAATCATAATATTATTGTCAAGAAATATTTAGAATATATATAATTTATAAATCGCTCCATTTTTCATCCGAAATTTTTTAATATTATTTATATATTTGCATATTTGCAGATATTCTATGTAGAACAAATGCAAGAAGCAATAAATAAAGTGGTAACTAATTAATTAATCAGCAATATTTCTCGTTAGTTTTTTTGGGGCGCTTTAATTAAGAATTGTCACATTAGATTAGAAATCATATATATACACTACAAGAAATAAGGTCTATTGCGGCGATTTTATATTTGTTGCAAATAAAATCGTCGCCAAAATCCTTTAATCGCGGCGAGTTCTGAGTCGCTGCGGAGTTTTAACGTGGACTTGTCCAAATGTCTAATTGCAGCGACTGGAATTCCTATTGCAGCGAAAAAAGTCGATGTCATTAGTATAGAATATATTGCAACAAAACAAAAACGCCGTGATTGTGTTTGGCACAATTTTAATTTCTATTTCCCTCCCCCCACCCCCACTTCAATTTTGCCTCGTACAATACTCACACATCCCGATTTCCCTTTCTTTCCCAAATTCCTCTTCTCCATTTTCGTTCCTCTGAGAAATTAATTCAAACTCACCCTTTTCTGTTGCTAAACAAAGTGTTTTCAAGCCCTAAGACCACCGCTCTCTGCTTATTTGCTCAGTCTCTTTCTCTTTCTATTCTCTCTCAACAGTAGTGGAGATTTGTAGTCCCTCGGAACGCGACTCCCTCACTACTGAATCTATTCCTCTAGAGAAAGGCCTGCTCCGAAGATTCTGTGAGAAAGGGAAGATCTTGGTTCAAGGGAAAGACGATCTGTTGGTTTAGGGAAACTAGAACCCTAGGTTCTGGAATAAGCAGATTCCGGCCTCTCCTCATCAAGATAGTCAATCGAGAGAAGTGTTCATCCGAAATAAAGGAATCATAATCATCCAAAGAAGACTTGAATGTCCACCCACCTGCTCTGAAAACGCCCCATTCTCTCTCTCTCTCTTTCTCTCTTTTCAAGAATGTCTCTGCGAAGAGCCATTTTTTTGCTCAGGGTTTGCTTGGAACAAACTCCCAAAAGAAAGAGCACAAGAGAACCGTCTCTAGTGATGCCCTTGTAATTTATTCATCACATTTTAGCTGCCTCTGTTTCCTAGATCTGCTCACAAACTTTTTTTTTTCATGATTGTGTCATTTTGCTTGTTCCATTTGAGTTGAAGCCATGAGTAAAGCAGATTTTGTGAATATCCAGGTACTCTTCCACTCGGTCATTGTACCATTTCTTTACTTTATTGTTTATTTTCTACAAGAGCATTGCTTTAATGTGAAAGAAGAAAAAAGCTCTCATATTTCTTTGAATTTGTGCTCGTTTCGTCAACAAACTCGGGGTTTGATTCCATTTTAATAGTATTTTACCTTTGCTTTATGTTTTTTTTTTGCTTGCTTGTGCATGCAGAAATCTGTTCTCAAAATGAACATCCATTGTGATGGATGTAAGCATCCAGTGAAGAAAATCTTGCAAAAGATTGATGGTATAAAATTCTGAATATTGTGGTACCAAAATTGTGATGGGATTCCTTTGTAATTTTTAATAAAACTTTTGTTTAATAACTTCTACGTTGTTTAGTGTTTTAACTCTGTTTTTCTTTTTAGCCTTCATGTGGAAGCACATAAAGCAGAAATGGGAATGAGCAACATCACTTTTTGAGATTGTTCTTTCCAATATTTCATATTGGTTGGGATAATGCAATAATATATAATATTTTAGTTTTTGTTGTTGTTCAAAATTAATGTAAATTAAAAACTGACGATTCTGTGTATTTTGGTGGTTGCATGATCATATGGTCCATTGAATTATGAGCTTTCAGTGGATATGGTATTCAGTTAGCTCAAAAGCTTTTGAGGGTTTTCCTATCCTGTTATGAAAGCTTGGGTTTTTATATTTGAGTGTCTAATTTTGTGTAAACATTTTGGTTTATTGGTATTAGTCGGTTGGCGGGTTAGTTAAAGAGACGATTCATCATAGTTATTATGAGGAAAGTGATTCATAGTTCTTTTGCCTTGTGATAATATTCCAGGATAATTTTGTCCTTCTAATCATGTTTACTACTATGGAGATTGCATTATAATGTCACTGATTGATAATTTATTTTTTCTTTTCGGTTGTTTAGTATTCAATCATCACCTTAAAAGGTCTCCAATTTCATATGCTTAGGTTATGAGTGATAATCTTCTTTCTGGCACCCCTCACATGTGTTAATGTTGTCTAGGATGATGAGTGATTACATAGTGGAAACAATAAACGATGGGCTCATTGATTTCAATTTAGAATTCCATGGTCCAAACGAAAGTATTTTCCTTATGCTCTTTTAAAATCCCTTTGGTTGTTTAAAATCTTTTTCTTTAATGATGTGTTCCTTATGTGATATGACTTTTGGTTTCAGGCCTTTATGAAGGAGGGCTTTGGAAAATTCATGTTGAGCTTCCTGATGCTTATCCATACAAGTCTCCTTCTATTGGGTTTGTGAACAAGATATACCACCCAAATGTTAATGAAGTGTGAGAATTTGTACCTCAAAGCAATCTCCACTTATTTTTCCAACTGAACTATTCCGCTCTAGGAATAAATAGCTGCAATGAACAAAGCATATGGGAGACTTGGTAATATAAAAGGTATAGTTTCATTGGAATTTAAAAACACTTGGGCTGCCTACTGCTTCTTTGAGAAGCATGAATCAATGGAAATATGATTGCTTTTCTGAATTGATCACCAGCAGTAGCAAAATTGACTATATCCTTCTGAATTTGTTGTCAAGCAAGCTGACTTTGGTTTTTTATTTCACTAATTGCAGATCTTGTTCTGTGTGCTTGGATTTTATTAATCAATCTTTGAGTCCAATGTTTGGTAATTATTAATTAACAGTTCTAATTTCTTTTAATAAAAGACTCAACTAGTGTGTAGTTTATATATGTCTCTATTAATTTTTTTTAAAGGTTAATACCAATTTATTCCTCCCTGAGCGTTTATAGATAGAACAAAACGCATAAATGGGTTAATACCAATTTAAAGTATTGTGACTGGAATTTATTAATGCCCCAAATTGTATCCAGGCTCAAAACGCATAAATGATATTGATTTGCCCACTTCTACTCCACAAAAAAGGCAATGAAACATTGATGTAACACATTTTCAGTCTTTGATTTTCATTTTTTGCTGAATAATTCATTTTCCTCTGTTCTGTAATATGAGAAATCAAGCTCAAATTAGTCAACTGGAGGTAGGTATACATTTGTTTTTATTTCTTTGTTTCAAGAATTTGTTGCTTTTCATTTTTATTTCTTATGAGGTTTGCATCTATACAATGATTCTAATTTTTATATATCAGTTATATTTGTTCTAGTTTTAATTATTTACATGGATGATTGTCTTGAGTGTTTGTAATGTCTTGCAATTAAGAATTCCTATACTGTAGATGCTTTGATATACATGTTTTGCATCTGGTTGTAATATGTTTTGCTTTGGTTTTGATTCTTATGGTATGACTTTTGTCAGGGGAATTTTTATCCAAGGATAGTTAGTGATCAAAGCAGGGTGAGCATATGTGAGTTGTTACCACTTAAGGCTCAAATATTGCAAAGGAGCGCGAATCAAAGCACGTTGTACGTTTTTCTTCCTCATCACCCATTCTGTAGTCATATTCCTTTCTGCTATAACTCCTTAACCTTGACTTGGATCATTCTAACTGCAATGAATGTGATAGACTCTGTGGGCTCGAGCCTTTTTATATTGTGAATTGGTAGGGTCCACACCAAATCACTGCCCTGGTCCCTAGATGTAGGGTATGCCAAATCACCTAGGTTGATGGTGCACAATGTAAGTTTGGAGGTGGTCTATGTTCTGATTTTTGAACAGACAGACCTTATCATGTCAAATGCATTGAACAACCAGTAAACAAGGACAAATTATTTCATTTGTACTAGAAATTTCGAAGTTACACATGCATTGTTATATGCATTTTGTTCCGCTTGTTATAGGATAGCAATGTTTATGTTACTTGTGTATTCATTTGAGCACATAAAATGTTACTTGTGTATTTTGGAAGCAAATAATATATGGCTGGCTGAATAAAAAAAAGCTTGAGGTTAGGGGATGAAGAGGAGACCCATAGAATCAATTTTTAATGTTTCTGTTGGAGGAACAACAAAATGATTTAAGTTAATTATTGTACACTTTTTTGCATCAGGATTTTTACCAGATTAAAGGCCAGGATTTAATGTTGATCCAAGATGCTAGTTTCTGATATGGTAGATGGACAAAGAGTTTCCCGTATATGGAAGAAAACCGACATTCACGACAATATGCCTCACTGAAGTAGATGCAGACCTGCATATTGAAGTAGATGCAGACCTGCATATCAAAGCCAAACAGAAACCCGGAGTGCTTATAAAGTCCAACCAGAGTTGTGGAGGGTATAATTTCACTTGCTCAATGGTTGCCATCATTCTACATGTTTTATAGATGGAAAAAATGCACCATTGTAGTAATTGTCTTGGGACCACTAGCTTGTTAATCATGTACTTAAGACGTTTGGATGACTGAATGAATTTCCATCTATGCTTTGCAACAGTACTTTGAATGGTTTATTTAATATAGATCCAGTCGAAGGAGTGCAAAATAGATGTGTGGGTGCAAAGTATTTAGTTGCTTGCCTTGGCTATAAAACTGCAATAGGTGGGGAAATGGTCAAAAAATTCTTTAAGTTGCACATATAATATATAGTTATTGATTCCAGATTATAAATGCATTTTTTGGGTCTAAATTTTTATGTTAGTCAAGTTACAATATTGTAGACAATTAATGAATGATTTTCTAGTATGGTTTTATTATTGGAAAAATCAAGTTGTGAATAAATAGGAATTCTAAATATTTATTATTATATTTATATTGGTACACAAACTGATCATGAAAAACAGCAAAAGTAATATTAAAGCCCCAAATTGTATCCAGGCTCAATTATGAGATTTTAGCATTTCACAATAATAGATGAATGCATGCCCAAAAAATAGCCCAGGAAAAACAAAAAAGTAATATTTAAAAAAAAATGCATGTTCCGGCGAAATTAATATTTTGATGATATGGTGCAGTTGTAACGGCGAAAATTTGGTGCTGCAATAACCTGTTAAAACGTAGCAAAAATATATTGCGGCGACTTTACTTCGACGTAATAGATCCAAGTTGCGGCATCTGTGGAATTGTCGAGAAAGGTGTCACTTGTTGCAACGATAATCAAACTTATTGTGGCGAAATTTGTCAACGTTACAAATATATTCCAACGTTTTACAGGGTTGTCTGGACAGCCATTTGCTGCGAAAAATTGCACATTTGCGGCGAACCAAAATCGTGGGAAAAAATGCAATAATTGCGGTGAACTCCTAAAAACGCTAGGAAAACTTTTTCTAATCAATACTTTTCCAACGATGGTGCGGCAAATTAAAACGACGAAAATTAGTTTTTGCAGCATTTTTCCTATGCTTTTGCGGCAAAAACAGGTGCTGCAAAAAATGTATTTTCTTGTAGTGATATATGGCCCTCTATGAGTTTGCCCCCTCAATCTTACCACTCTTCCATTTTAATTTTTTTTTTCTTACTTAATAATTAAGAAATTGACTATTAATGAAATTGTGTAATTTTTTTTTATTTTTTTCTTAATAATTAAAGATGTTAAGAAAATATTTAAAAGAAATCACAAGAAAGAAAAAAAAATCAACTAGTGGTACGCCCAACAGTAAAGGCTGGACGACCCACTATATGCATTTTCTCGTAATTCCACACCACAAATATCCACTTAATTAATATGTGCACCACAAGAAATATGAATTTTACCGACGACATTTTTTGTCACTAAAAATCCTAAAAACGCTGCAAAAACCCTTTACCGGTGAGAAAACCTCGCTGCAAAATCGCCGCTATTAATTCTTCACTTTTGACCTTAGTTGGCATAAATGAAAAATCGCCGCAATAGAGAATTCTTTTCTGGCATTTTTTTTCGTCGCTATTGTACTAAAACCCGTCGCCAAAAGGCTTCACATTTTAGTTAACGATTGTTGCCAAAACATATTTCAAAGCCTAAAATTACGCCGCAAAAAAGTCATCACCAGCGTAAATGCGCAACGCCGCAATAAGAATTTTCCCAGCATGCAAAAATTCAATTGTGACAAAATATTTTCGCCCCAATAGGACAATTCCCAGCGTAATGCTTTAGCGCCGCTATATTTTCGCTGCTATAGGATAAAAAACGCTATGAAAGCTAAAATTCAGGATTTTGCAATTTTTTTTCTATTTGGTTTGCTAAAATCACATTTATTTCATATCTGCCAAACGCCATATAATCGCACATTTCTATTAACAAATGACATTCATTAATCTCTTCAAACATCAATTCATCCAAAATCATATACTGTATTTATACATTCATGAGGTGGTGCATTATACTCATATCAAATACGAACTGGGCTACTCATTAAACAAGTCACACATGACTATTATAATAGTTTTGAGGAGTCTATTATCACTAAGATAAGGTGGCAAAATCTTGGATTCGACTCACGTTGCTGTTACTCATGAACCTAATCTTGAATGACCATATCTTGTCACTGATCAAAAACTCTTTCTCTTTTACATAAGCCACTGCATCCATGCTTCATATGCTTGACATAATAGTGAAATAGAAGAAAACTACAATGTGAGCAACATAATGTAATTTCCCTAATTATTGTACTCACTTATAAGAATAAGAAAAAAATAGTTTGAGAACATTTTAAATATATTGGGTGAAAAGATGACAAAACCCAGTCAATTACCATGCTGTTTGACAATATGTCTATATGTATGTGTCTATATATATATGACATTTGGCCCAACATGATAGTGGCTATATCTTGAACTGAAAATAAAAAGGAGAGAGGAAGGGTGCTGGAATTTGGACTTACCCAATTATGATTAAACCCCAATTACCTCACTCATGCGACATCTAATTTCGTAAAGAGAATATATAATTGGCAATGTCAACTACATTTCAAGACAGTTATAATCTTGATGGCTGGAAATTCCATCTAAAGGAGGATGGTGCATGATTCAAGAGTTGAAGTGCATAAATAAGGTTCCCTCATTCACGACTCTCATGCACAACTTGAATGAACTAAGTTCCCAATAATAAATCACATCTAATTTCATAAAGAGAATTTATAATAAGCAATGCCAACAACATTTCAAGACAGTTATCATCTGGATGGATGAAAATTCCATCTAAAGGGGGATGTACAACACTGCAGAAATAAGGTTCCCTTATTCATGGTTTGAATGTACTAAATTCCCAATAATGAATCACATGCTTTTTATCATTCACTTCATGCACAGGTACACATGCAGCCAGTATGGCTGTATGCTATCATCACAGGTTTTAGGGTGACTCACGGATAGATTTTCATTTAAATCTTTAAAGTTTCCGGGACAAATGCATAATACAAATAGGACCACCAAATTCAAAAACATGAGCACCTGAGGAGGCTTCCATTAAATCCAGAATTTTTTTAGAACCCATAGGCAGAGACCTACAAATGAAATTTTACAATGAATTAAGGGCAAATGAGTTCATAAGCAAAGAAAACATCAGCAAAAATTAGAAATTTTCAGAAAACATAAGCAAAAATTAAAAAACTTAGATTACTATAAGTACCTGACTTTTCAAAAACAAATCCACAATTAAAGTGATAAATTTATCTGAGTTAGAAATTTTCTCTTATTTAATTTATTTTTCCTGATCATCAGTTAAAAAGTAGATGTACAAGGACATATTTGAACAAGTCTATAACTGATGCATACTGGAAAAAAAATATTGAAAGAAACCATAAAACAAACAAACCAATTTATTTGGTCTCTAGAGTTGTGTTAGGCAGAAAACAGAGCTCCCCATTCAACCCTTTTCGTGTCCAGGGCTACCTGTAAGTAAATCAAGTGATTTGTCACTTTTATTCTTCTATCATAATACTTAAATAAGTATGTGTTTAAACAGAAGTGTAAAAATGACAAATCACAAATGGTTAAATGAGAATGTGTGTTGTAAGACTTCCTTATAACATTTCACATATATATGATGTACGTGCATATATGTTCCTAATTAATTATCTGCAGTTCAAACTTGAGTCATAAACAGAATATATTTGAAATAAATTAAGGGTTCCAAAGGTTAAGCATGATGTTAAGTTGTTTTTGCAGCTTAATTAATTCTTGAAAATCTCAAAACAAAAAATATAAAGTTCATAAAAATAAAATCTTATAAAAATAAAATAAAACATGAAAAGTGCTGCATTGAATTACTTTTAGCTACAGTAATCTCCTCCTTCAGTCATATTTGATTGAACACTGTAGCTAGTTCAGCAAGTTTTTTTTTTTTTTTTTTTGAGCCGCTCTCTCTCTCTTCCCTCGATTTTTCTTCATGATACGAAGGCCACTCAAGTCTGAAGCTATCTGGTCCAGATCTCTGCTCTCCAGTACTCCAGTCGTTTCTCGTCGACCCAGTAGGCCAAGGCTAAATCCTAAACTTTCTCTCGTTCTCACACCTTTAAATAGTTCAAACCAAACCCTGGAGGAATCACACTTGCAGATGGATCAACATGTGGGTACTCTGGCAACTTATTCAGCCTATGCATTATGAAGCCTGAACAATGCTTCTCAAATTTGAAGCTGGATGTATCAATAGTATGAATAAGTTGGATGTACTTTTTTAAAATTAGCTTTTTGACAATTGATTTAGTTTTACTATTTATAAAAAATATTTTTTGAATTTTTTTTATAAATTTTATTATTATATTTGATTAATTATGATATTTATTTTTTGATATTTATGTAAAAATATATTTTTTTTAAAATAATTTTTAATAATGAGAGTGATGAATATTATCATCAATGATGTGGCGAAATGCCATGCATGAAGTACACGTGTACCAGCTGAAAGTCAACTAAACAAGGAAGTCCAACGAAATCATAGGAAAGGTCCAAAGGATGTTACCTATATGAGACAGCGTGATTGGAGTCCCAAAATGCCAACACAGAAACAGCAGCTATCACATATAATAATATTATATAAAATAATATACAATATATCCAGGTCGTTGTTATTTTTACCTTTTAAGATTAAGATTATGTTTGGGAGTACGTTTTAAAATTTAAAAATTATTTTTAATTATTTATAAAAAAAAATAAAAACATATTTAATAAATTTATAAAAAATATTTTAATGACTTAAAAAAGTTGAAAGTCTACTATTTTTAAAAATACTAAATTGAAATTTTTATCAAAAAATTTTTACAAATAATTATATATTTTTAAAAAATTATTGTAACTAATTTTAAAAAGACTTTAAATATATGTTTACCAAACAATAAATAATTCTTTAAATATAAAATTTATTATTTAAATTATAAATTATAAACCTTAAAACTATAAACCATATCTCCTATTACAATCTCAAACATGCATTAAATGGTAGCGCTAGGCACTTCTGCTAATTTATTAAGCTCTATCGGCAGGTCTTGATAACAAGCACCCCTTTTTTCATTCAAAACGACAATGAGCGATTAAACCGAAAAATTTTCTACAGAAAAATTGTGCGTTTTACTGAAGCAAATTAAAAACCAAAAAAAAGCCATATGGACATGAGTGTGGTGTGGGTACTGTAGAAGCTACAGTAGCGGCTGAAGTATAGAATTACTCTTATATTCGAAATGGAAAATAAAATGGGTAACTTGGTAATATACTGACATATCATGCCCGATTTAGGTAAAAATTGTTTTCACAACACAAATAATAATTTGCTAATTTTTTTTTTCTAAAAACAAAAACGAAAATTGTTTTAAAACAAAATGCTTTAGCCATAAAATATACCGCGCCCCTCTATGAATATACTTATATATAATCTCTTAATGAATAAAAGATTTCTCTTTTCTAAATATCCTCACAACACCACAATGAGATGGCAAATAAGAACCCAGAGACAGACTCATTCAGGCACACAACAGAAACATTGAACATGTTGTATTACATTCCTTCCTAGTTCGTGAGATTTTACGTTCTCAAATTGACTTCACCAACACACTAATCAGTCCATGAAATATAGCAAGAACAATTAGCAAATATTCTATTCAGTTCACCGTGTTACATCAATACATTTTGTTGAGTTATTATGTTTCCATCCTTGCCCTTTCTTCCGCACCAAACACAAGAAAGAGAAACAAATGAAGTCAAAGTTCTAAGGAATCTGGTTCAGTCTTTAGCTAACATCCCCCCCCCCCCCCCCTCTTTTCCCCTTTTTCTGTCTCTCTCCTCTTCAAAACTCTTCTAATACATCCAACAAAAATATCCTCCACACCACCACTTTCTTAGTTATAGCACCTACCTCCACTTACAACACTGACAAAAAAAAACAAACACAAAGCGCAGCCTTAGGCCGACATGCTCTAACTGCTTTAAACCCCTCGAGTATTTTTCAAGAGGAACAGTAAGCACCTTCATCTGCTGCGTGATACGACGACATCATCCTCATCCTGGGGTATCATGCCTTCCTCCTCTTCATCCCCTAAATAAGCAGAACGAGGTCCATTGACAAATCCTCCATCCTGCCCAGCACCCAAGGATCTCCCCCATTCATGTGGTGAACCCTTGGGTTCCCTTGCACTCCCACTATTGTGAAGCGGCACACGCTGGTGTTGAGGTGGTGGGGATGACCTACCGTGTTCCATCATTGCTTGGTGAAAACCACGTGCTGGGGAGCGCACACGTGCTAGTGGAGCCCTATCATACCGGTCAAGGCTACGACTACGGCTGCGATCACGGTTCCTACTTTTACTGCGTTCACCCCAAGCAGAACCCTTGTTGGGGCTGCGACCTCTATCTTGTCCATAGTTGTAACCACGGTCATGCCTGTCACAAAAGGTATAGTTCAACCATTAGTTTTTTTTTTTTTTTTTTTTTTATAAGAATAGTTCAACCATTAGTTCTCAAGATACTCTAGTGTATGTTATTATAAGTAGAGAAATTATATATAAATTCCCATGTACGCGACTTTAACAAAGATTACAAAAAACATGAACAAAATACAAAAATACAATACATAAAGAAAAAATCTCCCCTTTCCTCCAACGGAAACATTTCACATTTTCTATTGGAAACAACCGAATTTAAACTTTACCAAAAATTTCCAACAAAAACAAACGCTCCAATTAGATAATATGATTCAAATGTAGATAAAAAAAAAAAATACTAATAATAATAGAAGATTAGGTAAATCTGTTACATGCATATACCGAATTAAGTCAAAATAACAAGTATAAATTGGTAGGCAGAGGCATAGCTCTGCATCATATGATAGAATTGAAGGACTTCATTTTCAAGATTTTCAAGAGACACAAATCCCAACATGCAAGTTCATATGAACTTCAAAAGAAATAATAAACTTCAAAAGAAAAAAAGCCCCAATACCTCTCACGTGACTCAAAGTCATTTCCACGGCCTCCACCTCTTTCTGGCCGTCCAGAAGGAGTAGAAGAAAATCCCCGCCCACCCCTTCCCCCAAGACCTGAATCATTACGTCCACCACGGCCCCCATCACGACCACCGAAACTAGAACTGGAACCCCAACGCCTGGACCTGCCCATCCCACCGCCACGAGATGACAATTCACGAATTTCGGGGGGAACTCGCTGATTTGCGCCTTCCAAAACTTTAATGAGATCTGAAGCAAATCTGGCATCCTGGTCACTGAAGAATGTGTAAGCCACACCTGTGGCACCCGCCCTCCCCGTCCTCCCAATCCTATGAACATAATCCTCCACTCCTGTTGGGAAATCATAGTTGATAACTACCCTGAAACAGAAATCATGACTATAATTATTGCTTTGAATTTCAACTCAGAAAATTAAGACGAAAGAATGGGAAATGGTGTTTTTTTTTCTTTCATTTTTCTTTCATTCATTGAATGATATATCCTTAGCCGCTACATTCATATACAACTTGAACTACAACCCAAAAATGCAGGATAACATTTATCTTTGCAGTGCAAATAATTATTCCAACCCCAAAACTTGATCCTCAGAAAACTCAACTAAAGACAATTTGTACTAAAACATACGAAAAAACACTAACCTGATGTCCTTGACATCCAGTCCTCGAGCTGCAACATCAGTAGCTACAAGAATTGGAGACCTCCCGGTTCGGAACTGACTCAACACGTGATCCCTTTCACCCTGAGATTTGTCTCCGTGAATAACAGCAGCACCAAACTGGCGGCTAAGATTGCGAGCAAGTTGATCACACATCTTCTTGGTTGAACAAAAGATAATTATCTTTGATCCTGGTTCTTGAGATCGCAATATCTGCTCCACCCGCCTGTGTTTTTCCATGGGTGCCAATAGTTCAACATACTGCAATAGGCCAACTAGCATATTAGCACAGACTAAATGACCATAAAACTTAATAACAATCCACTGATAACAAAATATAATAAAATTAAAATCCCAACCATATACAATGAGGGGATAAACAAAGTAAAACAAATTAAGAGGTATGCCACAGTGCTTTTGGCCACTTGGCAAATCATGACAAGCAAGAATCCTTCAATTGGTTTCACACCTGCGTAATGGCCTTGTTTGCGACAAGCTCATCCACACTGCCAATGTTAACTTGAACAGGATTGACCAGCAGATCTGCAGCAATTTTCCGAACTTCCTTTGGCCATGTTGCTGTGTACATGAGGGTCTGGCGGCGAGGAGGCACCTCGTTTACAATCTTCCTTATCTGAGGTTCAAAACCCATGTCGAGCATCCGATCAGCCTCATCGAGTACAAGGTAAGAAACTTGATGAAGGCTGATTCTTCTCATCTCAAGAATATCATTCAAGCGGCCAGGCGTGGCAACCACTATATCTGATCCTCTGTCTATATCTCTCAACTGGGGTCCTTTTGGAGCTCCTCCATACAAACACTGCCAACAACAACAAAAAATACAGAAGCATCAGTAGCCTACCATATGTCATGTACAAGCCTCAGAATACATATTAGAAGAATTATTTACAGTATAGATATAGGTACATATACAATAAAACTGCCTAAATCAGAAAATATTAGATGAAAACGGAATATACCGTGCACGAGATTCTTGATGATTTTCCAAACTTCACTGCTTCATCCTGTATTTGTGTTGCCAACTCCCTTGTTGGCGACAATACTAGAACAGTTGGACCCAAACGAGGATTGTTACGGGTATGCTTGAGATGAATAAATCCAGGAACCAAGTAACCCAAGGTTTTCCCCGAACCAGTTTTGGCAATGGCCACTATGTCTCTACCTTGAAGGGCAATTGGCCATGACTGTGCCTGAATTGGAGTTGGGGCAGAGAACCCAGCATTGTGTACCTGGAACAAGCAAAAATCCCGCAGCCCCTGTGAGAGAGGTACTGGCTCCAATATTTCTGGGTTTTTTTTTTTTTCATTTTGAACCTATAGACTGGCTATTGGCAGAAGAAGCACCACCCCCCATATGCAGGCAGACAATGCTTGCTGATGCAAGCTAGAGCAGGAGGAGGCCTCTTCTTCTGTTTGGACCGTGTGGCAGACTGAATCATCACCCACGGCAGTCCCGGCCACGAACTTGGATGATTTGGAAAGCCCTTCCCAAACAATTGGTCCACCATAGAAGGGCGCTCCAAACTAAATGCAAACCCCCCACAAAGAGGGCACACAGCGTACGACATTAGCTCCTCCCAGGAGCAAATATCGCACCTGCGACAAAAAGTACAGATGACAAAAGAAAATTAACACGAGTCTGAAACTCAAAATTGGACCTCCAGCAATCACAGGACTTTGCACATGAAACACTCAGGATACATATTTTACCAAACTTATGCGAAATCTTTGACCCGGAACCCATAATGCCCCAAAAAGTGTGGACCAGAAGAGAACTAGAAATTAATACCTCACTAAGAATCTCAGATGGAAAGCCACTAGCTTCAAATGATGAAAAAGGTGGAGGCACATTATCACCCTGAAATGAAGGAAAAACAAAGTATCAGCAATCATAAAATGGACACTTCAAGCAGTGCAGTAAATGTGTAGAAAAATACAACTGTGTTACTAAAAATAGATATTGGATGAAAATAGAGAGGGGGGGAGGAAGTGATGTGCAACTTTCAGCACCCAAATATTTTCAATATCCATAAGATTAGAGATTTATGACCCACTATACTTCTCATCCTTTTTTTATTGGCACCTGGTGTCCGGAATAGCGTCCCGACTAATCCAGAGATACACAAGCCCTCGACAAAGAGTTTTTCGCAAGTGCACCTCGGTTAACTCAAGGGAAAAATCCCCCAATGCAATGGCCCCCAGAGATTGTTTTTGCACCCAAGGTGATTTGAATTTTGAACCTTAGACCTAGGGGGAGCATACCTCTAAGTCCAAGGCCTTTACCACTTGAGCCAACCCCTAGGGAGCATCCTATACTTCTCATCCTATACATAAGAATAACTCTCTTCTAAAGGGATGTTCAAAAGAACCCACTTTTCACTATATAGCTAATAACAAGAAGTAACAACAGTGATGGCATAACCTCAGTTGGACAAAACCGGCTTATAAATTTCAATATTGAGGGTTGTTAGTGGAAGAAAAGAGGGAATACTATATCTTTGATCCAGTTCAAATACTGCCATCAGAGTAAAATGCAAACATATTCCAGCCCAACAAAAACATACCAGGACAATGAAACAAGGACAAACAAGGAGATGTCTGCCTTGAAAATCACAAAATAATAATAATAATTCCGACAGCAAATGAACAGCTCTTTATTCAAAATCTCAACTGAAAATATAACACTGACCAAAACCATAAGTATGATAGAAAGTGGATCAGCCCTTCAAGTAAAATGAAAATATTGTAAACACTATATTAACCCAACATCATGCTGTCCCCTTTTCTTCAACTCGCATTAGCAGAAAAACAAAACAACACCTTCATGCCTCATAAATGATCAAGCTAAATTACTTAGGCTGTGTTTGGGTAGTGAGGTGATCTCAGATGATTTCTAAAGTAGTGAAAAAGCAATGATAAAATATTAAATAGTAGTGAATAATAGTAAAAATTAGGTTAAGAGTAATAATAAAATATTGAACAGTAGTAAAGTGATCTCAAAATACTCCACTACCCAAACACAGCATTAATGTTAATAACTATCCATCATCCATCCAAATTGGAGGGAGAAACAGATTCCAATTCATCCAGACAAATAGCAGGTCACTGAAATTTACATCACAGAAGTAAATCCAATGCACGAAACTTTTAAATACTCACGGTAACAGTTATTTCATGCCGGCGACGATAAGACTCTGCAGATAAACCAACGCCGACGTCTGAAGCAACATGTCCTCTTGTAGAAGAACCTCCAGGTCCGGCACTGAGAGTCCCATTTGGAGCATTACTGGAATGGAAACTTCCCCCTTTTACACTCTAATGCAAAATCAAGAACATCACATTAGTCCTAACTGAAGAACAGAGATAAAGCAGACATAATACATGCTCGTAAGAGTTCAAGAGGAGGTGGTGGCAAGACAGTAAGTCCTTGCTTTTGATAGACAGTGTTGCTGGTAATTTTGAATCGGATTTGTTCACTTCTTAGGTTTCAACGTGTTATTATATTGTTATAATTTTGTCAATGATTTCCTATGGCAATGACAATGTTTTTCATACATAGTGAGCAAGAAACATAAAGAAAACTGAAACAAGTCTCTTAAACAGATGCGATAAATGCTATAACTCTATAAATTTTGTGTTTCTACAACCAAATGCAAAAAAAGCTATGCTCAGCTCATATTCTCTTCGATTCAATGTGAGAGAATCCACAACTGTGTTAGTTTTTATACCTAGCAAGTAAAAATTACACTAAAATTCCAAAACTTCTCTTTGGAACTTTTTACGTGTGCATGTTAAATAAAAGCATGCCAATGGTGATTGAACCTCTGAATCATCTACACCATTGGGTGGAGCTAGAACTAAACATACCACCAAAAGTGTAAATCTTATGAAAGTAACTTCTCGTCCTCATAAGCAACCCAATTACCATTCATGTATATGGCGTTCCTATGTCACTCCAAGATCACATAATATGCAAGAGGGGAAGCTTCTTGCATGCAAAATATCTAATTATTGCAGATTCTACAGCCATTAAAACAATAGCTAACACAAGTAAGTGCAAACCTGCTGAGTCCTTGATCCAACATCAGGTTTTAAACCACCGTTGCTACCTCTTCCATAACTCTCATCTACATCAGGACCATAGCCCCGTCGCTGTACTTGGGAAGATTGTTGAACTTGGACAGAAGAGCTAATAGGCACTGAAGAAGACTTTGGTCGAGGAGTCAAGCCTGAAGGCCTCTCATATTGGGTTACATTCGTCTCTGGATTCCAGAAGTAAAGGTACCCAGTTTTGCCATCAACAAGGCCTCTCCATGGTTTGGGGAGTGTGGGGTCCTCTGGTGCATACCGTGGACCCGTAGAAGAGACAGTTGCAGTGGTAGCCATTGCAATGGAATTGCCAAAACAATGCAACAAGAACCTACAAAACAGGAAGATGAGAAGTTATAAAAGAGAAGCCATAAAAATTCAAACTGACGCGCACCAAATCCCACCAACAGAGACAGCGTATACTAGCTACACGAAAACTGCTGCAACATCGAGACTCAGAAAAAAGAAATTTCCCTCATCACAAGGTGGGTTAAGGAAAAAGAAAATAAAAAACCATAAAAGGAAAAAAGAAAAATGCATGTCTACCAGAACTAGAAACTGAGTTGAGTAAGTCCTATATAACCTAAGCAATCTAATACTCTCTCTCTCCATTATCTATTTTTAAGTGGAACAAAAAAAAGTGCATGGTTAACAAAAATATACAAATCCCAAGGGTTCTTAGCTACAAAAAAAAAAAACACAAAGAAACCGAAAATTCAAAGGCACAGACACCCGACGCCAAGATTTTTCCCTAAACGCGGTTCACACATATCCCAAACAAAAAAACTCAATAAAATATGATAAAATCCTAACTCACAGACAAGTTCATAGCCTCATAAGCAAAAGAACAATCGAGCACCAAAACTTCGTTTGGCTCCCGATAAAACTAGGATATGGAAACGAAAGCAAAACTCAAAAAAGCTACGATGTACCTCCTCCGTATTCCTCACAACTACCGATTAATTAGCCAAAACCCCTAACGAAACACAAAATTACATATACGTCCTTTTAGGGTAACCAAACTGACAGAGCATTAGGAAAGCACCAAATCACGCTCGCTAAAACCCTAGATTCAATTCTCTTGAAGCATGCGAACGGTCCATGCAAAAACCAAAAATCGAACACAGATCTGACAAATTGCTTAAGAAAAAGAAACATGGTTACCTGAGGACGTATGATTGAAATTCGAACAGCGAGAAATCCTGGGAGTATCCAACGGACCCTTCCTTATCTCTCTATCCTCCTCTCTCTATGTATGAATTTGGCCGTAAACCGCTGAGAGAGAGAGAGAGAGACAGAAGCACGCTTCCTAAGGGCGAGAAGCGCGTAGAGGAAGCAGGACGGAAATTAGAGATCGGCGAATGTTTATTTTATAATATTCTCGGGCATTGAAGGAAAGAGGAGAGAAATTGCGTGGTATTGAGCTGGGTTAGTTTATAACAACGGTTAGCCTTTGAGCACTCTCACTTGATGGTTAAAATACAATTTTAATTAATATAATTCCTATTTTGATTTTTAATTATTTTATTCACATAAATCTCTATATTAAAATAATTATTTTTTAAAAATATAATAATAAAATAATATAACTAATTTTTAACTTTAACTATTTATATTAAATCTCTACATTGAATTATTTATTTATAAAAATACATAATAATAAGTAATTAATAATTAAATCTTTTTAAATTATTTATAATAATTAAATTAGTTAATTTTATCATATTTAATTATTCTATTTATTATATATTAATTAATAGTCATATTTTAATTAAATTATGACTTTAAAAAAATAATTAGTAATCATATCATATTTAAATTAAATTACTAATCGATATTTAAAAAAAAATTATACTTATTCCTCATCTAATTATATTTTTTTACCAACTTAATTTTCTCTACTCAAAAATTATAGGAATAAAGAGTAAAGTAAAAAAGAGAAAGAATAAAAAGAATAAAATAAAGATTTGAGTATTGTATTTAATTGGTTATATTTGATTTTTCTTTTGACTTTACTATTCATTTTAGCCAATATATTTGACTTTTGGCCAATTCAATATAGGCTAAAAATAATATTTATTGTCTAAATTATCATTGAATTTGGCTTTTAGCTAATCCAATGAGAATGTTCTTATTTAATTGATCATTGCTAAAGTACATTTTTAATTAATATAACTCTCATTTTGACTTTTAATCATTCCATTCACATAAGAGTACTCTCATTGGATTAATTATTACTATGATACAATTTTAGCCATTGTGACTCAAATTTTAACTTTTGACAATTCTATTAATATAAGTTTCACATTGAAATGATTTTTTTTTTAAATATAATAATAAAATAATATAACTAATTTTTGGTTTTGGCTATTTATATTAAATTTTTATATTAGATTATTTATTTATAATAATGAGTAATTAATAATTAAATCTTTTCTAATTATTTGTAATTATGAAATTAATTAATTTTATCATATTTGATTATTTTATTTATTATATATTAATTAATAATTATATTTTAATTAAATTCTGAATTTAAAAAATAATTAATAATCATATTATATTTAAATTAAATTACTAATCAATATTTAAAAAAAACTAACGAATCGTTAGCAACACTAGTATTTTCGTGAACAACTACAAATCAGAATTTGTTGTTGGTAACGGGTAATTTTCAAGGGAAAGAAATCAGAAAGGGAACCAAATGAATGAAAGAGAAAATAAGATAAGAAAAAGAGGGGAGAGAAAAGAATAAAATAATACTTTGGCCATCCTACACACCGGTCATATTTGGCATTCTTTTTAGCATTACTATTTATTTAAACTCAAGTATTTGACTTTTGCCCATTTTAACGTGGGCTGAAAATAGAGATAATTGTGCAAATTTCATGAATTCTTATGGAATTTGACTTTTAGTCAATTAAATAAGTGTATTTTAAGTCTCTATATTAGATTAGCCATTTTTATAAAATATAATAATAAAATAATATAATTAATTTTTGACTTTGACTATTTACATCAAATCTTTATATTAGATTATCTATTTATAAAAATATATAATAATGAGTAATTAATAATTTGATTTTTTAATTATTTGTAATTATTAAATTAATTAATTTTATCATATTTGACTATTTTATCTATTATATGTTAATTAATAATCAAATTTTAATTAAATTATAAATTTTAAAAATAATTAATAATTATATAATATTTAAATTAAATTACTACTCGATATTTAAAAAAACTATTTTCTAACTTGGGCTTCAGGTTAAACGCACCAAATTCTACTACTAGTTTTATATATATAAATATATATATATGAGAAAATCTTTAGAGTATCCACTATTGAAAGTATTTATTATATTCATAAGTAATGTTTAGAAGAAATTGACTAATTTATCTTTAAACATTGTTCATGAGTATAATAGATATTCTCAAATAATAGATGCTCTCTAACATTGCTCTATATATATATCTATATATATCAACTACTATAATATAAGAGACAATGCGCTGTGAATCATTTTCAACGTTTTTGCTTTCTATTTTCACCCCCTTCATCATTTCTTTTTTTACAAGTTACGTATTGCTGTCGTTTTGGCATATGGTTCGTTAGTGTTGATGTCGTTTTGCGCCTGTGTTCGCTATGTCTGGACTGATTTCGTTTAGTTTTAAACACTTTTATCTTTCTTGTTTTTTGATAGTGTTGTGATGTGATTGATATTTGTCAGAAAAGTATATTTGTGAATCGTGATTAGGTGTCTTGGGTTATGTTGTTCATTTGGGCGATCGAGAGATTTGGAAGAGAAAGACTGAAGATTTTGCTGGATAATTTTTTTCCCTCGGTGTAATTTTGTTTGTCTGTGTTAGGAATTTGCTTTTTCTTCGTGTTGTCACCTTCTCTATTCTCGTTTCTTGTCTGTTCTCCTTGGTTTAGGCTTTTATTTGGTTCAGCGTCGAAGAGTGAATAAGGCTCTTTTTTTTTTTTTTTGTATTTTGTTTATATGTTGTATCTTCGCTGAGTTTTTTTCTTTTGTAAGGGGTTGAATGTGTTTTGAGTTTGTTCTCTATTTGTATTTTGTGTTTTTTGAATTAAATGTGTTTCGATTGTATTGTTTGAATTTCTTTCAGGTCCATTGTGTTTGGGTTGTATTTTTCGGATTATTTCCTTTGTTTGTCTTGGATTATTTTCTTTCTGTGTTGGATTATTTTGTTTGCTTGTGTTGCTCTGATTTTCGCGGCTAGGGTTCACAGGCAGTGCTATTTGTTTGCGTTGCTCTGTTTATTTGAGTTTTGGTTATAGTGTGAGGATATTTGAGAGGGAAGAAGAAAGAGGCTGAGGTGAGAGGGCGTTTTGGTGGAAAGAAGATGAAGTGTGCGGTGCGTTTTGGTTGGGGATGAAACACAAAACGGTGCATTTTGGGGGACGCAATTAGGGTTAGGTCCGAAAATGATACATTTTGGAGTGGTTAGGTTTAGGCTTCAGCTCACTTCATGGGTAGTTTCGATGTGGACTGAGCTTCACAAGTTTGGTTGGGTTCCCGGATAGGATCCAATTAGCTTAGGTAATAAAGTAAAATAAAATACAATAAAATTAAATTAAAAAATATAGAATAATAACAAAAAAAATAGAATAATAAAATAAAATAACAAATTAGACTAAACTAAAATGAAATCATAAAATAAAATAAATTGAGACTAAACTAAACTAAATTAAATTAAATTAAACTAAACTAAAAAAAGTATTCACAAGATAAAATAAAATTAAATAAATTAAAATAACTATAATTATAAATTAAAATAAAATAAAATAAATAATGAGATAAATTAATAAAATAAAATAAGTTATTTTATATATTTATAAGTCTTTTTATTGAAATACTTAATCTAAATATTTTTAATGAAATTATAGGTATATTAATTAAATTAAATATCTGTAATGAAATTAAATATACATTAAATAAAATAATAAATTAAAAATAATGAGATAAAACAATAAATTAAAATAAAGTTAAATATATTATATATATTTATAAGTCTTTTTATTGAAATACTTAATCTAAATATTTTTAATGAAATTATAAGTATCTTAATGAAATTAAATATCTATAATGAAAATAAATATAAAATAAATATAATTAAATAATATAATATATTAAAAATAATGAAATAATATAATATATTAAATTAAATTAACTATAATTTTAAGTTAAAGTAAAATACAAATTAATGAGGTAAAATAATAATTTACAATAAAATTAATAATAAAAAATAAATTAAATCAAATTCAATATAATAACAATTTAAAGTAAAATAAACTAATAAAGTAATCATAAAATAATCATGAAACCAAATAAAATAAAATAAAATAACAACAATATTTACCAGCCAAATTAATAATTATAAGAAATTGAAGTAAAAAAAATAAAATTAGCAACTATCTAAAAAAATAATTAGACAGATAGCTTCACAAACTTTGTTATTAAAATAAATTAAAATAAAATATCATAAAATCGTAGGTTATCATAAAATATCATAAAATAATTAGATAGATGGTTTCACAGGCCTTGCCTGTTATTAGTTTTTCAATCCACTTCTTACTTACAGATTTGATTCAAAGAATTCTATTTTTGAGTGCTTCATTCTTCTTATTAACAATTCAAATTGCAGGTTTGCAAACTTTAGACTATATTTTTGTCAAAGCTTTGCACCAAGTTTTTCTCAGTCTATATTCCCAGTGTTTACTAACTTCATATATTTCACTATTTAATCAACAGCGAATCATTAGAATTTGTTTTTTTCTAGGCAAACTCATCTCTATTTTTACTTATTTCTTTACTATTCTCAACTATTAACATACGGCGTTACTTTGAATAGTGAAAAAACAATGTTCCACTTAATTAGTAAGATCTTTCGTTTTTTGAGCATCAAAAGAAAAGTTATAAAAATAAAAATTACGTGCCCCCTTTTGTGCTTTCATATAAATCAATGCTCTTTGATTTTTTTAGCATTTGTCCAATCTTACCGAAAAATAATTTCAATGCCTTTGGGCACCAGTGGAGTGGCCCTTTTACAAAGCCCATGAAGGATGCAATAAAATAATCATAAGATAAATTAAAATAATAACTTAAAATAAAATATAATATAATAAATAATAAATAAGTTAAAATAAAATGGAAAATAATGAAATTAAATGATAAATTAAAATAAAATACAAAACTAAAATTGTTATTATTTATTTGTTATCATTTCAAATAATTTCAATCAAATTAAATATAATAACAAAATAAATTAATATAATGATATATCATAAAATAAATATTGTTAAAATAAAATAAAATAAATAAATTCAAATAATAACAATATTTACGAAGCAAATTAATAATTATAAGAAATTGAAGTAAAAAAGAATACAAACTTAGCAACTATCTAAAAAATAATTATTTTAAATCAAACTAAATATAATAAAAAATTAAATTAAATCATAAAATTAAAATAAAATAGAATATTAAAATAATCGAAAAAAAAAACACAAGAACTTAACATTAAATGAAAAATAATCATAAAATAAAATAATGTCAATATTTACCAAACAAATTAATAATTCTAAGAAATTGAAATTAAAAAAAAAAAAACCCGGGCTTTAAATGACAAGATTATTTTAAAGGCACATTAAAATGGTAAAAAAATAAATAATAATTACATAGTTGGCTTCATAAGCTCTGTTATTAAATGAAATTAAAATAAATTAAATCAAATTAAACAAAATGCAAATTAAAATAAAGTAAAACAAAAATAAAATATTTAAATATTTAAATAAAATTAAAAATTAAAATATGATAAAGAATTAAAATAAATAAAATAATAAAATAGTCGAAATAAACAAAAATAACCAAGAACTGGGCATTAAATGACAAAATTATTTTAAGCACACATTAAAATAATACACAAGTTACTTCTAGGCGTATATTGTAATGACTTTAAGATAAAATAAAAAATAAAATAAAATAAAGCAGACTAACATAAAATAAATTAAATAGAAATTATTTTAAAAGGCACATCAAAATAATAAATAGTTAAGAACTTTGCATTGTGTAAAAAAAAATTACACAGAACTTAACGTTAAATGACAACATGCTTTTAAAAGGCACATCAAAATAATAAAATCAAATTGTTTCAATAGACAATACAATTATTTCAACTCAATTATGATTTCCGTATTTCTCTTCTCACAACTTTGACCAAGTAGGTTATGGCGGCGGGGAGTAATAGTTTGCCACCACCACTGTACTTCTTTAAAATAATACTTTCTTTTATTTTTATTGAACAAAAACTGGTAAGAAATGTATATATCCATTAAATATTTTTGATTAATTATTTCTATAATTTTTATTCTATTTAAATAGTTATCTCACATTGGACCGCAACATGTAAAATGATGGAAAATATATAAATCATTATGAAATCATAATTTTATTTAATCTTTGCAAGACGTTCTTGCAAAATTTGTTAGGTTGTTTGATTCTAAGCTTACAGCTAATGTTACACTTAATCTTCCAATTGATAATAATTGATAGATAGGATTAGAAAGAGCTGATAGAAAGATATGGTTTTCTGAAGGTTGGCATTAGTTTGCAGAACATCATATTATAGATATTGGATACTTTTTGGTCTTCAGATATGAAGGAAACTCTTCTTTCCATGTTTTTATATTTGACAAGTCTACTACTGAGATTACATATCCACCAAGCAATATTTATGATCAAATGTCAAGGTTTGATTGTGTATCAAATGATGAAGAAAATTCAAATGAAGATAATCTATCAATTTCTAAAACTTCTAAATAACAAAGACTTAGGCTTATTAATGCAAAGAAGAAAGCAATTCAAGCAACAAACACATTTGAACCTACAAATTTTTCATTCGGGCGTTTCTTATGATTTCATAATATACAAAAAAGTTATATGGTGAGTCTAAACTCATAGTCAATACAACTTAGTATTCAAATTCAATTATTTTGCAAAAACATGCTTATGATTTTAAGTTCTTTGTTGTATAGTATGTACTTGCTGAATTTGCTGAAAAATATTTATTAGACAACCAAATTGTCAAGCTTCAGATATTTGATAATCGAAGACAATGGGATGCCGTTTGCTTTTACAATAGCAAAGATTATTTATTAATGAAAATAACAAAAGAATGAAGTCTATTTGTAAGAGAAAATAATTTAGAAGAATGAAATGCTTTTGTCTTTGAACTCATCAAGAGAAACCCGATTGTGCTTAAAGTCTACATCTTTCGCGTAACTGAAAAAGTTATTGACATATTATTTTTTAAAATTATTATTGTTTTGAGATTTGAAAAAGTTAAATTGAAAATTGAAAAAATTGAATTGTTTTTTATATTTTGTGTAAAAATTTAAAAAAGTATAATGATAAGTTTGGGATGAGATCGAACGAAATCAGTCAAATTAAAAATAAATGAACTTTAAATTTTATAAATAAAATTTAATCACGTAAGTAATTAAAATAATATTTATATTATAAAATTAAGAAAATAATAAGAGAATTATAATATTATAATATCTCGAATTAGTTATTTAGGAATTAAATATTACTTCTCCCAACTTATTTGTCATGTCATTATTATAAATTCTCCTCAAAACTTTCTTTTATAGACATGAGATGATACATTACATTAAATAGATACATGAATTTGGAGAATGATAATACATAATTCAAAAGGGATACCTAAATATGGAAAGTAGGGATACATGTATAAGAAAGAATTTTAATAGTCATTCATCAAATACATAGAATATATTTTATTACATTTATGTCTTTACAATACTCTCCCTTAAATAACCATACACACAAAACATGTCTCATTAAAATCTTGTCAAGGAAAAACTTGATAGAAAAAAAATCAACGACAAAGAAAAAGTATACAATATTCTTGCATACTTTGAAATATTTTAAAATTGTCTCATTAAAACCTTGTAAAGAAAACTCAGTGTGAAAATAGTACAATCTATATGATCATTTTCTCCCCCTCAAAAATATGTAGAGCTTTTATAGAAAATTTTTAGTTGACGCATCCAATATCATGTACCAACTTTTATAAAAGATGTAGTTAGTAATGCTTTAGTAAATAGATCCATCAAATTTGTCACATAATCGTAGATTCGTATTTGTTTGACGTCAATATTATTGTTCTTCTGAAGTTCATGTGTATATAAAAAATTTAGTAAAATATGTTTGGTTCTATTATTTTTGATATAACCTTATCAAATTTGCATAATATAAACGACATTATCTTCATATATTGTTGTTAAGCTATCTATGATTATGGATAATACATGCTAATTTTGAATGGGCTAAATTATTGATCTTTTTTAAATATACTTCTTGTTTGTTTTTGAATTCCAATTATAATCTCTAAGTGATTAGAAGAAGTAACAATTAATGTCTACTTAATAAATCTCTATGAAATAGTTGTGTCTCTACAAGTGAACATATATCTTCTTTGTAATCTTCATTTATGCGGCTTGTAAAGGTCATCCGATTCTATATAACTAACTAATTGAGAATTTAATCATTTTGGATAAATCAATTCTCTATCAATCATTCAACGAAGGTAGCGTAGAATATATTTGATCCAATTTTAGTGCATTCGAGTTGGTGTAAAAATATACATTGATAGCCAGTTAACTAAAAATGTAATATCAAGTCGTGTGTGATTTGCAAAATACATCAACGTACCAATTGTACTTATATATAGTGCTTTAAAATTAAGAATTTCTTCATCATTTTTTTAGAGTAAAACGAGTTTTGTTTCATATCAAGTGATTGGACAATCATTGTAGCATTACTCAAAGGATGAGATTTGTCCATGTAAAAGTGATTTAAGATTTTTTCTTTATATGTTGACTGATGGACAATAACTCCATATAGTATCAAATAGATCTTATTAAAATTTTATTGAATGGTTTATCGTAATAAATAGATATCAATATACACAGAATATAAGTTTACAGTGGTTGAGAAATATTTTATAAATTTCTTAGCAAAAATTAAAAGAACACAATAGTTGACTAGAATCACGTACTAATAACATGTTGTAAAATTAAATAAAAGTAATGGGAGAAATGAAAAATCACAATATCTCAAATTATTTCTTCAACTTCTTTGCATTATCTCTATGACAAATCATCCTCAAAACTCTTTGTTATAGACATGGAAAGATACATTAAATTAAATAGATATATAAATTTGGAGAATGATAATACATGAATAAAAAGGGATACATGAATATAAAAAATAGGGATCCATGTATAAAAGAGAATTCTAAAAGTCATTAATCAAATACATGAAATATATTTTACTATATTCATATATTTACGATAATCTATACGTCGATTTGTAAACGAAAATATTCTAAAAAAATAGTAGAATATTTGAACGGTTTTACCTTATATATTATTTACATGATATAATTTAATTTTATAAAAATTAAATCTTAAATTTGTATCTTTTAAACCAAATAATGTCACATAATTAATGTGTGAGGTAAAGACCTTCATATATAATTCTTTTTAAGAGAAATAATCCACGAAATGGAAAAATATTTTGGAAGGAAATGATAAACGCACTATTTTTTCACAAATTTTTGCATAATTATGTTTCAAAATAAATGATAAAATAATTTATAAATGTATCATTTTATTATAAAATGTCCTTATTTAAAACATAATTTAAATAATATCGTATATATACCCTTAATCGCAAGACAAACTTACTAAAGCTGAGAGGAAAAAAGAAGAAGAAGATAAACTTACTTAGAGCATTTCGAATGAGTTATGTAAAATTATTCACGAGTTTGTAAAATAAAAAATATAGTTTAATATAACTCATCTAATGAATTGTTTATTTTATAGCTAATATACAGTTTGCTACAACACCACATCTACATTTATAGAATCATATTCACACTTGTATAAATATTTAATTATTACTTTTTTCTACTTTTCTACTTTTTGTTCATTTATTTATTTACTTTCTACTTTTTATTTTATCTGAAATAAATAAAAAATATTAAAAAGTATAATATGCAAATGATATAAAGAAAAGAGTTTTGCTACACATAAGCCCACACTCCACACACCACATATTTTTTAATTTTTTAATTTTTTATAGATTTTTTCTGAATTTATTCTTTCTAAAATAATTGAATTCTCTACTCATTATTTATAAATTAGATATGTTTTAAAAGAAAAAAAATCAAAAAAATTAAAAAAATATATGGTGTTTGGTGTGTAAGCTTAGATATAGACTTTTTCTATGTATGGTGTGTGGTGTGAGTAGAGAATTCAATAATTTAAAAAGAATAAATTCAGAAAATATTTTTAAAAAATTAAAAAAAATGTGTGGTATGTGAAGTGTGAGCTTATGTGTAACAAAGCTTAAAAAAATATATAATTTGTGAAAGTTAAATAAAAATATAATAAAATTAAAAGAGATTTATGATATTATTTTTAAATATAAATTTTATTTTGAAGTGTGGAAAACCAAACTAGATAAAATTTGTGGAGATTTATTTTATCCAAGTTTGTAGGCATAGATCTATAAGAGTTTAGGATAATAAGGCGAAGCTTCGTTATGAAGAGGGCATTTGGTCTAGTGGTATGATTCTCGCTTTGGGTGCGAGAGGTCCCGAGTTCGATTCTCGGAATGCCCCCTTTAATATTTACCTTTTTGTAAACCAGAAGCTCGCCTCTATCCATTTTATGCGCCCTTGTCTCCCTTATCCTATCCTCTAATTTCCTTGTGTGTGTGTCTCTCTCTCTCGGAGACAGGAAATGGCGAGCACTCTCTCCACGTTCTCCCTCAAGTGTTCCCCGTATCCTACGCCCTCTATCTCCCCTTATCCTGCTCACACCCCCAAATCCACCCTCCACTTCCCCTTAACCTCTACTTTTAACCTCACCCACCGCTGCACCCATCTTCGTCCTATCTCCGCCGTGTCCGCTCCCGAGAAGATCGAGAAGCTCGGCGCCGACATCTCCAGCCTCACCCTTGAGGAGGCCAGAATCCTTGTTGACTACCTCCAGGACAAGCTCGGCGTCTCAGCTGCGTCCTTCGCTCCCGCCGCTGCGACGGCAGCGGCACCCGGAGTCGGCGGCGGAGAAGCGGCCGCTGCCGTCGAGGAGAAGACCGAGTTCGATGTGGTGATCGAGAACGTGCCCAGCAACGCCAGGATCGCGGTGATCAAGGCGGTGAGGGCCTTGACGAGCCTGGCGTTGAAGGAGGCCAAGGAGCTCATCGAAGGTTTGCCCAAGAAGTTCAAGGAGGGGGTGTCCAAGGACGAGGCTGAGGAGGCCAAGAAGCAACTCGAAGAGGCTGGGGCTAAGATCGCCATTGTTTAAATTTCATTTGTTATTTTCGATTTCGTGATTCGAGGTTAGTGTGATGTTTATGTTGTTAGTTCAGCGGTATAGTGGAACATGATTGTTTTTGTTCTCAATTGAATGGAATTTCACGGTGAATTGAAAATGAATTCTGCTCTTTGAGTGTTAAGTGACCGCGGTTACGATATTTCATGGTATAGTTGCTCTTGCTCTGTTTGTCGAATTGCGCAACCGAAAGAAGTCAGGAAATTTGTGAAAATGAAGCGTATATCATGGACTATACATGCATTGCCACCATTCTTTCAACTGGCTAGGATCTAATAAACTTTATTATGCAAGAAACATAGGCCAAGATCATCATCTGCTGTGAGGGGGAAACTCAATTGGGGGTAATATGTTATTTGCATTGTTCTTTCAATTTCACTATGTTGTAAAAAAACAAATTTTTTTTTTTGGGGGGGCGGGGGGGGGTTGTTCTTTTGGTTAAAAAGTGTTATTGTGAACAATGCTTTTGCATTCCGTATTATGAAAGAGTTAATTGGACTGTGATCCAATAGGCAATAGCCAAATAGTTTAAGAGTCCAGTATGTTCTTACAACGTTTTGCTGCATTGAGGCACAAACTTAAAACCTAACTTTTTTCTCAGCTGTTTTGGAATCTGCTAGTTAAACTGGCTGCTTATAGAATGAAATGATACTGAACTTTCCCGAGAAAAAGTTCAGATGAACTTCTTTGTTTATGAGTATCTAAGTTCTGAGCAAGTTGTTGATCATCTTAAGCGGTAGTGCTGATAATAACCAAATTTAAGTTTTTACCTTTCTGCTTATAGGAGCCGGATTACTGTCCACCAGGAATGAGATGTAGTGCATATCTTTCGACATCCGAAGACTGAGAGACAAGAAAAAGACATGAAAGTTCCTTCCTTGATATGTGCTGTTGGTTCTTTTTTGGGGATGGATTTTCTAATTTTATTAGATGTTGGGGAGTCAAGTTTATTCAATATATGAGAAAGTTGAAGAGGGGCTTGTCTCTGCTTAACAGCTTGCCTCTGCCATATATGTGTATTTGTAGTGCTTGGAATACAACAGCCAACAAGTTCGGAATGGATTTGTCTCAGCACGCTTTATTTGACTGGGCCCATGCAAGCAAACGAGGATGTCAGGCTTTTGGAAAACTCAATGTATTGGAAAAACTAGATCAGAATGCACAACGAAAGTGATATGACCTCGTTGAAAATATTTTAGATTTAATGCAGTTATTCTACAAATTCTCCAGCGTCGTTGTTCATCTGAAATCTTTCCGGTGATGGTAGAGTGTGTTACGTGATAATATCATAACAACACTCACATATTTCACAGACTAGAAAGAGCCGTATTGAGAAAGTTTTCTATTTTGATACTTCAAGTCTCACATGCACAAGGGCGCTATGTAGCTCCTCTAAGTGTAACCCTTAGGCTGGTTTTTAATGGCTAGCCATCAAATTTTATGAAGTGGTTTAAGAGTCATTTCATAATCTTTAAGAGAAGGTTAAGGAGTGTCCATTATGGGCACTCATTCCTTACACAATGCATGCAATCTTTAGTTTTCTTACATTACCGTTTAAAATGAATTAGCATTACCTTTTCTCACCCACACTTAAGTTCTTTAAACTTTTACCGAACAATAATTCAATGTTTTCTCGAGAAAATGTTGCTGGTTGTTGATTTGCTCTCTCCCTAGCGGAGTTGGGGCTATTGAATTGTTGAAGTTGATCATATCTATCTCAAGGGTTCAAGTGATAGCTGAGCAAAACTTGCTTCCAATCCTAAGGTATTAAGATGGGATCTTCCATCAAGTAAAGCAAGTGAGGTGAAAGACGTAATGAATGGAATTATAGAGAGTTGAGGAGGAGATGCTTTGTACATTTTCTATGTTTCAACAACGATTGAAAAGCCGAATTGTTACCAAGATAATCTAGCCATCGAATGTGCTGGTATGAAGAGTAATGTTAGAGACAAACGCCAGGACAAACGTTGGACTAACAGCCCTCAAAGTTTTCATTTATTTTAATGTCGGACTCATTTCTTCATTTCTCAACTCACAAATATTGTACAGCATACACAAGTCACCAAACAGCATAAGTTATCAATTTATGTTTGTCTGGCATTTGTCTTTAGTATTTTTGTGGTTTGAGATCATGTGGATGATTACTAAGATGCAGACGATTCCAAGCTTGGGTCTTAAGTGGCTACCAGGCATATTTTCGTAAGCATTAACCCAATTTTTTTCCACTAAAGACAAATATTTAACTAAGCGGTTACAAGATACATGTTTCATTATAATAGAAGTCTTCAACAATTATCCCAAAACATATAAATACGCAGCAAACACTGAAAAAAAAAAGATTAGAATTACAGTGTGGCTCCCAACAGTTCTATTGAAGGGATGCTGTCTAAAATAATTTTAAAATAGTCTGATGAACAAACTATTTGACTGCAATCAAATTAACCCAATTGAACCATCAATTTGATCCAGTTTGGTCCGTTTCAAATTTTCAATTATTGAAAACATATATCTTAATTTTTGTATGTTATATTTTATTAATATAAACTCACTCTTAAATATGAAAATTAATATTAAATCATTTAAAAAGTTATTATTTATCTTTAAGTTAGATACTTACATATAAATATGGTATAAGTATAGAAGATATATTATATTTTTTTATAAGTACATTATTATACTTTAGTGTTGCATTTGCAATTATTTGTATATATTTTTTTAGTCTTGTTTAGGGGTGTAAAAAAAAAATCAGAAAATTGGCCGAATCGGTTCAAATCGGACCAGTTAGATCGGGTCTGAAATGGTTCGATCCAGAACTGGTTTTTAAAAACACAAAATCGGTAAGATCTGGTCCAGTTCCAGTTTCAGTTCCTTTCATTTTAAAATCATATTGGACCGAACTGGACCGATCCTATTAATTATATATTTTAAATTATTTTTTAATATTATATATATTATGTTTTTACATTTTATATATTTTTTTATATATAATACATAATAACATAATCATATATAAATAATACTATAATATTTATAACATAAAAGTTTTATTTTAAACATGTAATTAAACCAATTTTTTATAATATTAAAGCAGTTTTTTATATAATAGGTTTTTTTTAATGTAACATTTTTTTTATATAACAATTTTTATTATTATTATTTTATAACAATTTTTATATTACAGATACTTTTTATTCAATAATTTTTTGTTAATCTAACATATTTTTATAATAAAAAAATAAATTTTAAACCAAATTTATAGATTTATTTTTAAGAATTTACAATTTATTAGAATAAAAAAACCGGACCGTAACGGATAAAACTGGCACTACCAATTTTTGAGGATAATCGAGACGTAATCGATTTTATATTTTACAAAATCGATAGTATCGGTTTGATTATATATTTTAGTCAAAATCAGACCTGTTACATCTCATAATCTTGTTTATGTTGACTAATTGTTTTTTATATGTATGTTTTATGATTTTAGTTTTAACCCTTGGGAATATTGTTATGTGCAAGTTTTAATAGGTTTACTTAAACTAATAGTTTTAATAGGAATTATTACATGCATGTTTTACTTAAACTAATTAGTATATTTTTGGTTAATTATTTTTTTAAGCTTCTATTTGGTTAATTTTCCATTGGTTAAATGCATGTTGTTTTGGGCTCTCAAACTCATATTCGAGTTAAAAAAATTATCCATTTGGGTTAGAAAAACCAATCAGCCCAATAAAAAAAAAAGTAAAGAACCGAATCATACATGTAAAGCTGAATCGAAATCGAAATTATAAAAAATTTCGATTCTTTAGATGACTAGTCGATTTCCATTTTCAACATTTTAAACCGGCTTAGACCGATTCGGTTTAATAATATGTCTAAAACGGGTTTGTACTAAACTAATTACACCCTAAACCTAAGCCTAGGTCTAGAAGGAGATTGTGGGCTAAGTGAGATAAGACGAACCCTAGATTTCGTGGGATATTCAGATTTGAACACGAAACTTTGAATTTCTCGTCCAAATTTATAATTTAGATATGAAGTATATAAAGTAATATTTGTAGTATTTATCGTCATTTATTTGGTTTAATACTGTCCAAAAAAGTCAAATAAGAAACAATAGCTCACAAAAAATTAACAAAATAAATCTTATAAATAAAATTCTAAGTACATATAAATTAATCAATGCAAAATACATCAACAGGACACGACGTCCAAATTCTGTTCAAAGAAAATAAATCCAACATAAAAAATAAAAAAAAAAATCAATTTTGTTTTTTAAGGTTTACAAGTAAAGCGGACACGTGTCATGCATATTTTTAACAGTCCGCTGCTAGCTCGACTGAACGTTCAGCTTGTTGAGGTCTACAGTCTATGCAGGTTTGAAGTTACGAGTTATCAGGCCAAGCAGCGAGTACCAACTAATCTCCACTCGAAGCGGTTGTGCATCAAGTAATATTACATAATAAAAACGTGAAAGTGACCGTTTGATACCAACGACAAATGACAGCCCGAAATACCGCCGAGTCACCACCGCTTGAAAATGAGACGAACCTCTCCTCTCCTCCCTTCGCCCCCGATATTTTCAATTCCCCCATCTCTCTCTCTCTCTCTCCTTCTCTCTCTCTGTGGAATTTGATTCCACCGTCTTCTCTAAAATGGTCTTGAGAATCGCTTCCGAAGGATAAAAATAAAAAAAGGTTTTGGAATCCCTAGCTCCTTCGTCGGCCTTCAGGTACTTCCCCTCCAACCCTTTTCTATTCTTTATCGAAACAATGATAAAGTCTATACTTCTATTCTGTTTATCTTTTTTTGTTGGTGGTATTATTTAAATCCGATGTTAGGGTCTTCTTTGAGGAAGAACCCTAAACCTTGCAACCTTTTGATTTTCTGTTCCTATTTAGTTTCCGTTTCAGTTGACGTGGTTGGGAATACGCTTTCACGGTGATGGGAACAGTTGAAACACGGTCTAAAACCCTAGCCGAAGGTTCTCGTCCTGCAGCTGAACCAGCTATACCGCATGTCTCCCCTGAAAAGCCCCTTAAAGAAAGTCTTGGCGTTTCGGACGGTTCTGTGTCCGGTCCAGAGAGAACCCTTCTGAATGGTGATATGGGTGCTCGAGTTGTTCAAGTAGTTAAGACTCGGGTGGTTGAGACCGAGGTTTCGAGTAAAGATGAATATGGGCTTGAGGACTCTGATATGAGAGGCGTGTCTTCCTTGTTGAAATTGAAAGCAAGTGTCAGAAAATTTGAGGTTGAAGATGGTAGAGAGAACGAGAGGGAGAGTGTTCAAGAGAGAAGGCATTTGATAGAGAAATTTGGGAGTGAAGAAAATGATGGTTCTTGGAGCGATAATGAAGAGGATTCGGATGGGAAAATTGAGGCTATTGAGGTTCCAATTGAAGATACAAGTGAGAACGATGACGACGGGAAAGCTGAGGAGGATATGGTTGATGACGGGTATAATTTTTCTGTGGGTGATTTTGTGTGGGGTAAGATTAGGAGTCACCCATGGTGGCCAGGGCAGGTATATGATCCTTTGGATGCTTCGGATTGCGCAGTCAAATTCAAAGTGAGGGACCGGCTGCTTGTGGCATATTTTGGGGATGGCACCTTTGCTTGGTGCCAACCCTCTCAGCTGAAACCCTTTGAAGAAAACTTTGAAGAGATGTCAAGGCAAAGTAACTCGAAAAGCTTTGTTTATGCTGTGCAGAGGGCTGTGGATGAGATTGGTAGGCTTTTAGGGCTAGAGATGACTTGTTCTTGTGTAACAAATCAGAATGGAAATGGAATTGATAATAGAGTATTGGTAGCGAATGCTGGAATCAAGGATGGAGTCCTTTTGCCTGAAGGCAGAATTGGGAAGCTTTCAAACATTTGGTCTCAACCAGTGGACCTTCTTGCCGAAATGAAACGAATTGCGCAGACTCTTTCCATACATGGTGCACTTGGGCTGGGGGTGTTGAAGAGCCGGCTGGCAGCTTTTTATCATGCAAAGGGGCATTATCATTTGCCCATGTATCATGAACCACAACCAATTCCAGGCCTTGAGGACAATTTGGATTATAGCATAGTGGGCATTCACAGTACGGTTGAAGTCCCAATTCACGGGCCTTTCACAGAAGATTGGATTTCTTCACCGGTAAGTCCCAAGTTTGGCCAAACTGCTCAAACCACTATGCAGAAGTGCCAAGGGGATTCAGAGGATAGACTGTGCCAGAGAAGAAAGCAGAAAAGTATTGCTGAAATTATGGAAGGGAGCATTGTTGCTCAGGCCAAATTTAAGGTTTGGGATGTGGCTAAAGTAGGGGCAAACTCAGCCAAACCGGTGCCATCATCTGGGAGGAAGAAGAGGAAAAACAGTGACCAAACTTATGGTCAGGGTGGCAATGATGTGAATTCTGTGACGCCGTCTTTGAAAAAGGCTAAAATGTTGGGTCCATTAAGTGATAGCAAGGCTCCAAGTGTCGAAAATTATGGCAGCTCGAGCAGGGAAGAAACTAGGAAGAGCCCAAGGAGGAAGAAAAATTATGTTGTCAGCGTTGAAATTGCTGATGATCGTGGCAAAGAACTAACTAATAATGAACCTGCCTCAATACAAAGGGAGATGAAGAATGTTGAAGTTCAAGTAAGTGACGGCGAGGCCAAAGGAAACATTGAAAAAGGTGTTATGTCAAGGGAAAGGAAGAAGAGCAAGTACTTGTCCCCTCCCTTCACTAGTCCAATTGGGGGTCAACAGAGGAAAGAAAAAGAAACAGGATCCCTTGAAGTTTCTGACGAAGATCGTTTGGGGGAGCCGATTATTGCTGGCTCCCCTCCAATTCTGAAGTGTAACGATAAGATATTTCCCAAGAAACTCTCCCAAGAAATTGATCTGGGCCTGGAGCCGTCCGATATCTCCAGCCCTCGAACCCCAAAACAAGATCGGTCCTCAATAATTGATCCCTTGAAAGTTAAGGCATCTGTTAATGAAGTGCTATCTGAAGTTCGACGAGCAGCTCTTAATCCCTTGAATCCCATGGAGAAGAAGTCATTTGAAATGGTTGAGGGCTTTCTGTCCCTACTCAGAAGTTCAGTCTATCAAGATAGATCAGACTCCAAAGCGGAAAAAAAGCATCAATCTGGTGGAAAGAGAAAGAATCTTGACTCAGAACCTGGGTCATTGGATAACGACCGGAATGATACTAACAACAAATCAACTGGACATGTATCAGAACTTACGACGAGGAAAAAGAACAAAGAAGCAGAGTCGGATGAAGCTAAACCAAAGAGAGTTGCTGAGAAACAGGGGACGGGGAAAAGGAATAAAGAAGCACAGCCACAGGAAAATAAACCAAAGAGTGTTACTGAAGAAACTGATGCGAGGAGATATAACAAAGCAGAGTTACATGAAGCTAAAAGAGTAAGAGCTGCTGAGAAACAGAGGACAGAGAAGAACAAAGAAGCAGAATCATACGATAAAAGTAAACCAAAGAGAGCTTCTGAAAAACAAGATGCTAGGAGAAATGACAAAGCAGAGTTATGCGAAGCTAAACCAAAGAGAGCTGCTAAAAAACCAGATACAAAGTTGGATAAATCAAAGCAGGCTGCTGGAACGCCTGAGAACATAGATAGAAAAGGTTCACCCACAGTGATTTCGTTGGCATTTGGCCCAGAATCCTCTTTGCCTTCTAAAGCTAATCTGGTTCGAATTTATCGCAAGTTTGGGTTGCTGAACGAAGCAGAAACAGAGGTGTTCTCGAACAATTTCTGTGCTCGGGTTGCCTTTGTAAGGAGCTCTGATGCAGAGAAAGCCTACACTCATTCACTACAGTCCAACCCTTTTAAAGCTGCCAAAGTGACTTTCGACCTGCAATATCCCTCAACTCAATTGAAGACTCGTGAACTAAGAGAAATAGAACTGCCAAAAGCTTCTCCTCCGATCTGTGGAAAGACTCCAGAGAAGACATCTTCTTCACCGCAATTACAACTTGATTTTGTAAGGCAGAAACTTGAGATAATGAACTCAATGCTGGAGAACTCGGATGGCAAGGTGTCCCGGGAGTTGAAATACAAATTAGAAAGCGAGATAAAAGGGCTTCTGGAGAGTGTGAGCACCAAGGTTGGATCTTCCTCATCCTAGGTCAGACAATACGAGAAACTGAGCATTTTGGTTATATACATAGGCAAAATTACTTTATAGCTATAGCTATTGATCGATGTCTAGGCTTAGAAATAATATAATGTTACTTTCTTCTTGTGGATGTTTGTAAGGTGTAGGAGTTTTTTTTTTTTTTTGGTGCGTATTTATTACTTGATAGTTGATACAGATGGGTTGGTCTTGTTCTTGTCTTAGTTGAACTGGTTGCAATGCTCATTTGTATAGATATGTTTATCACTTTATACCCCACCCCCCTTCTCTTATCATAAAGGATCTCTGTTATTAGTTGTAACATTTTAGCTATGTTGTTTCAAGAATTCAATATTGGACTCTTGAGCCTATTCAAATCTGAGCTTGTCCAAGTTAACCAAAATATAAATATAACAAAATGTTTGAACATGCTATGTTCCCCAAAATTAAAGAATCGGAACAACAAACAATCACCTAATTCGTAGAAAAATGACCCCAAAATCCATAGAGTCAGGCTGCTAATTTTGTCACAAGATTGAATTCATTTTGCTTTTAGCTGGAATTTGGACGAATTTCTTTTCAATTTGTTTGTTACTTCTGAATGGTTGAGAGTCTGAGGCTTCAAATTGGGGCTAGTTAGTCGATGTAATACTTTCATTGACATTATTAATGGGTTCTTCATCCTCTTGCACCTGCCTGAAATTTATGCATTAGACATGGGAGTCCGATATTATTTACTTTGCTGATGCAACGAGCCCAGAACGAGTTTGCTGGACTACATCCAAATCAATTTTTTTTTTGCATCTCCTACTAAAACAAAGGTGCTCTTCAACAGCACTAACCTGTCCAGATCACGGAGAACAGTCCACGGAATTCATCGATCTAGATATGCTGTTGGTAGTCTTTCATATAAGCACTTTGGTGTTTAACAAAAGAGTGGTAGATAAGAACTTTGTGATACACCCGAAAGTTTGGCGGCTTAGGTGTTTGATCTGCCCTTTGTCATCCAGAAGTAGTCAGCAAACGAAATCGACGACCATAGAGAAAAACAAGGATCATCTCCATATGTCCGCCATGATTAGTCCATGAATGCAAAATCTACAAAACATGAGCACTTCCTACAAGTACTTAAGCAAGAGGTGCTCATGCCTACTGTCAGAAGCTTATTAACAGAATGGAACAAATCAGGCACACTTCAGGCCAATCAGTCATCAGCTGGATCCTCAGGTATTTCATCAGCCCTGCGTTTGATTCTAATAAAAGGGCATTCGGCATGCTTCCCGCAAAAGTCGCTCACAGTTCTTATGAAAAATCTTGCAGAGCATAGGAATCCTGTTACTTTTCAAAATACTCCCTGCCATGTCAATATATAGCACGATAGCCTTCAAAGACAAGCAGCATATCCAAAAATTAGTAAACATTGTTGTTGTTCGGATGACTAACATAAGAGGGGGGTAAATTGAGTTATATTATAAAAATTAACACTTATAAATCAAATACACAATATAAAATATAAATAGAATATAAAGCAACAAGAAATGTAAAGAGTAGGGTAAAAAAAAACAAATTCAGTATTTTTACGAGGTTCAGCCCCACTGCCTATGTCCTAACCTCAAACTACCCCTTGAGGATCCCAAATTCACTAGTCAATCTCCTTTAGGTAGAGATAGAAACCTATTACACCTTTGAGCAGCACCGCTCCAAAGAATCCGTGTAGAACACCCTCTACATTTCCAATCACCTCACACTTGGTAATTCAACTATTCTCTGTGTAGAACACCTTCTACACACACAAGGATTATACTCACCCTCTTACTGATACAAGAGTTGATAGTGAGTAGACTATCAAAGTACACTCCTCAATAAGTGAGATAAAAACAATACAGTGTAACCTATATTTCTCTAAAAAAGAACAAGAATTAAGATTCAAAATTTTAGAAAAGAGAGAATGAGAGTTTTGAAAGAATGATGCAAAATTTAGCAATAGATGTGTAAACTCTTGTTATTGTGATTTTTGTAAAATACAAGTGAGCTATTTATAGGTAAATAAGTCTCACTCAATCATCTTTCAAATTCAAAATTCAAATTTTGATGAAGTCATTGCATATGTCATTCAATTTTTAAAATTCAAGTTTTTGAATAAAGTCATTACATATGTCATGCACATGTAAAATATAATTTTTGAAAATAAAGCTTTTAATGAGATCATTGCATATGTCATGCCCATACAATATATAATTTTCTAAATTAAAATTTTTAATGATGTCATGCATATATCATGCTTATGTCATGCATAAAAAAATGCAATTTGATACTTTATAAGAAAAAATTATTTATGAGCCTTAATCCAATTTTGAATTTTATCAAGAGATGTACAAAAATAATCTATGAGCTTCATTTGTAGATTTGTTCTTTTATGCTTAATGTGGGTTTCCCTCCATTGCGTAGATAATTTGAGTTTGAGACTTGAATTTATTTGTTATCATCAAAATCTACACGTAGATACGAAACTTGAAACCCCATTTTTGATGATGACAAATACTTAGTAGAATTTTAAAATTTGCAGTAATGCTTAAACTTCCACTGAGAATATGCGTTAGTTTTTCAAGCAATAGAGAAACATAATTCCAGTATATATAACATAGTTAAAAATTTAAATATTTACGTCTAAAACTTCTCCCCCTTTTGGCATCATTAAAAAGGAATCATAATTAACTCAATAAGACATCTTCCTACAATAACCAATAGACAAATAAAACGGTACATTAGTAGAGACTGTAGAGAATTCGGTGCGGAGTCACGCGTGTCCGACAAAACCTGCAAAGGTTGGAGGTCTAGCTTTGACAATTCGGTGCAGAAGGAGATTCAAATCTGCTTGATGTTGTTGACAAATAAGATACGTAGAGATTTGAAGTTTTCGATTTCTGTTTAAATGACCATTTTCACCCACCGAATGCTAAAACAAATCCCACATTGCTCATTGATCAAGTATCTGTTTATCCAAAACGATAGAATGACGGAGAAAATTTCGTCTAATAATCTTCCAGATTTGAATCAGGAACCGTCTCAACCAGTTATTTTATCTTCTGAGATTGTTAACACCATGATAGAAGCAGAGATGCATTTTTCTGATAGGACTGATTCTGAGATTGTTGCAGCATCAAGAACTCTCAGTGCTCAATATGCTGCCTATGTTACGACCATGTCTCGGAGATTACTAGCGAGGGCAAATGAGGTTGATCGACTTAACAATCAAATATCTGTTCTGCATCAAAAGCTTGCAAATAAAGGTAGAAAGAATAAGAGGTTAAAGAAAGAAAATAAAGATTTGACAGAATTAGCTTGTGTTTTGAAACTTCAAATAGAGGAATCGGAACGAGTGAAAATTCAAGCACAGAGTCAACATCAACAGATAATGGTAGTGTTTCACGAGATAAATAGAGACAATCTGCAATAAATCTCGTTGGCTTAGCTAGCTAACTTTTGACAATATGCATCTAGCATATTTTGTAAGCTTGACTAAGTAAGATTTGACTAGATGATAGTTTATCTTATACTTATTTCCATCTCTATAAGAGCGGATATCAATTTTATCTAAATCGCATCAAGTCTTCTTCTCATTTCTGTAATTTATCTTCATTCCCGTACTTCAAATTTTTAATGGCTCATCAATATCCTTTCAATACTCCTCGTGATCAAAATATGATGTATTTTTTACCTCAGTCCCAAACTGTTTTCTGCATCTGTCGTAGGTACCATGATGCAATAAGAGACTGATTTGGCTAATAAATCAGATCACGATGCCATTTACGAGCTTGTGGGTCTCAGGACTCAATAATCATCTTCCAATGTTGCTTTTTCCGCTCGGTTGCAGTCCAAAACTCGCGAAATTGAGAAGTTTAGCGAAACGGTCTCTGTACTTCAACGACTTGTTTATGAGTCAAACAAAAAAATAGTAGAGTTAAAGTAACAGAATAAGGATTTAAAATCATTGCTTGCCTCTTCATTTCGGTTGCCTAATCCTTTAGACAAGGATGACATGATGATTTACGAGGAGCAAATACATTTGAATGATGAGGCTAAACGTCTCAAGTTTCTGTAGGTCATTTGAGATAATGGAATAAAAGTATCTAGCAGATATTCATGACATGCATCATTCTTATTTCTCTTCTAATCATGCATAGTCTATTTTTTTGGTAATGGTTTTGTGAAAATGTCTACCAATTGATCGTGTGTGCTTGTGAATTCTAGTACAATATCACCCTTCTGCACATGATCTCTAAGAAAATTATATCTAATTTCAATATGTTTGGTCCGAGAGTGTTGTATTGGATTCTTTGAAAGATTTATAGCACTTGTATTATCACATTTGATTGGAATGTGATTGTACGTAAGTTTAAAATCTCCAAGTTGTTGTTTCATGTAAAGAACTTGAGCACAACAATTGCCTGCAGTAACATATTCTGTCTCAGTAGTAGATAATGTAATATAATTTTGCTTTTTACTAAACCATGAAACAAGTGCATAACCTAAAAAATGACATGTTTCACTAGTACTCTTTCGATTAACTTTGCAGCCAGCATAATCCGCATCTGAATAACTAATAAGATCGAAAGAAGTGTGCTTAGGATACCATAACCCTAGGTCAATGGTACCGGCAAGATATCTAAAAATACACTTGATTGCAATCAAATGAGATTGCTTTGAAGATGATTGAAAACGTGCACATAAACATATACTGAACATAATATCAGGTCTACTAGCTGTCAAATATAATAAATTACCAATCATACCTCGATATACCTTTGAGTCAACTGGCTTACCGCTTTCATCTTTATCAAGTTTGGTGGTTGGACTCATTGGTGTTCCAATTACCTTCGCATCTTCCATCTCAAACTTTTTGAGTAACTCTTTGATATATTTTGACTGATTAATGAATGTTCCACTTTTTGCTTGCTTGATTTGCAATCCAAGAAAGAAATTAAGTTCTCCCATCATGCTCATTTCAAATTCTTCCTGCATACTCTTAGCAAAATCTTGGTACATATTTTCATTAGTAGCACCAAATATTATATCATCAACATAAATTTGAACTAGAAGAATATCATCCTGGTCATATTTGATGAAAAGAGTTGTAGCGATCTTTCCTCTTGAAAAACCTTTTTCAATCAAGAAACTATTAAACCTCTCATACCAAGCTCTATGAGCTTGTTTGAGTCTATATAATGCTTTTGCGAGCTTAAAAATATGATTAGGAGAAATATGATTTTCAAAACCTGGAGGTTGCTCAACATATACCTCTTCATTTATAAAACCATTTAAGAAAGAACTTTTAACATCCATTTGAAAAAGTTTAAAATTTTTATAACATGCATATGCAAGTAACATTCGAATAGCTTCTAATCTTGCGACAGGTGCACACGTTTTATCATAATCGATTCATTCATCTTGATTGAAACCTTGGGCTACAAGTCGAGTCTTATTTGTAGTGATGATTCCAGTCTCATCTTTTTTATTTCTAAAATCCCATTTTGTCCCAATAATAACATGATTTTTGGGTCTAGGAACAAGTGTCCATACATTATTTCTTTCAAATTGATTTACCTTTTCTTGCATATCTAGAATCCATGATTCATCAATAAGTGTTTCATTAATATTTTTGAGTTCAATTTGAGATAGAAAAGCAGTGTGATTACAAATATTTCTAAAAGATGATCGAGTACTTACACCTCGTGAATGTTCTCCTAGAATTTGTTCCACTGGATGATCTTTCACATGTTTCCACTGTTTGGTTGCATCTTATACTAAATCTTGATGATATTTCCTAATGTCTCCATGTTGGACTTCTTCCATTGTATTCTCTTTGTCGAGATTGAGACTATTTGTGTTATTTGTATCTTCTGATTCTTCATCAATAGATTTCTTGGAGAGTAGAGGGTTAGATTCATCAAATACTACATGCATAGATTCTTGTATAGTCAAAGTCTCTTTATTGAATATTCTATAAGTTTTACTATTTGGTGAATACCCAAGAAAGATGCATTCATCAGATTTTGCATCAAGCTTTCCTAAATTATCTCTGTCATTGAGTATAAAACATTTGTATCCAAATACATGAAAGTAACCAATGTTGGGCTTTTTCTCATTCTAAAACTCATAAGGAGTTTGATCTAATTTAGACCTTAACATAACTTTATTTATAACATAACATGCAGTACTTACCGCTTCGGCCCAAAAATAACTAGGTAAACTATTTTTATTAAGTATTGTTCTTGCCATTTCTTGAAGAGATCTATTCTTCCTCTCTACTACCCCATTTTATTAAGGAGTTCGAGGAATAGAGAAATTATGCAGAAAACCAATTTTATCACAAAATGACTCAATATCTTTATTGACAAACTCTTTCCCCCTGTCACTTCGGATGTTTGAAATAGTATAGCCCTTTTCATTTTGAATTCTCTTGTATAGCTTGGTAAAGACATTATGTACCTCATCTTTATGAGCGAGAAAGATGACTCAAGTATATCTAGAGAAATCATCAACAATAACAAATGAAAAATATTTTCTTCTCAGACTCGCAACTCTGTTTGGTCCAAAAAGGTCCATGTGTATTAGTTGCAAATGTCTAGTAGTGGAAATATGTTTCTTGATTTTGAAAGAAGTTTTCGTTTGTTTACCAAATTGGCATGCATCACCAATTTTGTCTTTAAAAAAATTTGCTTTTGGCAAATCTCTCACAAGATCATTTTTTGAAAGTTTGGAAATAAGTTCTATGTTTGCATGACCTAATCTTTTATGCTATAACCAACTATTTTCATGTTGAGCTGATGAAGAAATAGTATCTTGTGAGACAATTTCTTCAAATTCAATTGTATAAACATTATTATTTCTAAGAGCAATAAAACAAACATTGTAGTCATGATTATTCAAAATAATGCACTTATCCTTTTTGAAGATAACTATAAATCTTTTATCATATAATTGACTTATATTTAAAAGATTATGTTTTAGACCTTCAACAAGTAGAACATCTTCAATTATGAGAGAATACTTATTACCAACTTTACCTATTCCCATGATCTTCCCTTTTGAATTGTCTCCAAATGTCACGTGTCCTTCTTCTTTAAGAGTGAGATCAATGAATTTAGTTTTATTTCCTGTCATGTGTCTTGAGCATCCGCTATCTAAAAACTATCTTGTTTTACTTACGGAAGACTTCATGCATACTTACAAAAACAATTAAAATAATTTTTTTTTGGTACCCATGTTCTTTTGGTCTTTTATTTATTAGAATTAGAAGCAATAAAATTTTTTGGTACCCATATGACCCTAATAGTCATTGCATGTTTTCTTCTAATAGGACAAGTATGATAGTTATGATCATTTCTATTGCAAAAATTACAAATAACATGTAACATACTTGAAGAATTTGAGTGATTGTAATAATGTCATTTTTTGACAAATCTATTTTTAGGAAAAGAATTTTGAAAATCTTGTTTTGATTTAATGGGTTTATCAAAGAAATTTTTATAGGGTTTGATTTTTTCTTTTGGCAGGTATCCTAAGCCTACCTTATCAAAAACACATATTTGATTATCAAGAAATTTTTCGAAATTTCTTTTTCCATTTGTGAAATTTTTAACAATTTTTTTTAAATCAGCTACTCTCTGTTTCAGTTCATCATTTTCATCTTTTGAAACTATATTTTCTTTTCTTAAAATATCAATTTCATTTATTAAAGAAGAATTTTTCTTTTTCAAAGTGGTATACTTAATACCCAATTTTTCAAATTCCTCATATACCTCTTGCAAAGCATTTTGCAATTCTTCATAAGAGGGATTTTCAAGATTTGTTACCTCAAGATCATCTTTAGCCATAAGACAAAGATTTGCAGATTCTTCATTACTTGCGTCGCTGTCTAAACTACTTGAATCATCATCCCATATAGTTTTCATTGCTTTCTTACCTTTGTATTGATCTTTTTTTAGCAGGGAACAATCTACCTTGATATGTCCTGATTTTTTACATTTATAACAAATTAATGAATTATTTTTACCTGTATATTTATTGGAAGATTTTTTGAAAGATTTTTTGAAAGGTTTCTTTGGAGGAGCTTTATTTTTCAAGAATTTCTTAAATCTTCTTGTGATCATTGCAATCTCTTCGTCATCGCTTTCTTCATCTTCATCGCTTTCACTTTCATGAGGAACGGTTTTGAGTGCCAAGTTCTTCTTTTGCTTTCCATCTTCTTCTCTTCTTTTCAATTTGTACTCATGGGTAATAAGTGATCTGATGAGTTCATTTACTTCAAGTTTTTTAAAATCTCTAACTTCAAGAATCGCCGTTACTTTTGATTCCTAACGTTTTGGCAAGGAGTTGAGAATTTTCCTTACTATCTCCAAGCTGGAATAAATTTTACTAAAAGATGTTAAACTATTTATAATATTAGTAAAACGAGTATACATAGAAGAGATAGATTCATCATCATTCATTTTGAACATTTCATATTCATGCGTAAGAATATAAATTTTTGATTCTTTGACTTGCGAAGTTCCTTCATAGGTTTCTTCTAAATTGCTCCAAATTTCCTTTATTGTCCTGCAAGTTATTATTCTGTTAAATTCATTACCATTGAGAGCATTATATAGAAAATTCATAGTCATTACATTTACAGTATAAAGTCTATCGTTTTCGCGATCAAACTCTTCCTCTTCCTTTTTGACCTTTACTCTATCAACAGTTTTTGTTGGAATATAAGACCCATTTACAATACATTTCCAGATTTCTCGACCTTGAGACTGAAGAAATATTCTCATTTTAGCTTTCCAGAAAGTATAATTATCTCCACAAAATAGCGGAGGTCGACTACTAAATTGACCTTCAGCGAAAGTAGCTGCAATGTTAGCCATATGATCTTAACTCAACAAATAGTTAATCTTATAACAGAGCTTTTGCTCTGATACTAATTGTTACCCAAATGACTAACATAAGAGGGGGGTGAATTGAGTTATATTATAAAAATTAACACTTATAAATCAAATACACAATATAAAATATAAACAGAATATAAAGCTGCAAGAAATGTAAAGAGTAGGGTAAGAAAAAGCAAACTCAGTATTTTTACGAGGTTCAGCCCCACTGCCTACGTCATCGCCTCAAGCTACCTCTTGAGGATCCCAAATTCACTAATCAATCTCCTTTAGGTGGAGATAGAAACCTATTATACCTTTGAGGAGCACCGCTCCAAAGAATCCGTGTAGAACACCCTCTACACTTCCAATCACCTCACACTTGGTGATTCAACTATTCCCTGTGTAGAACACATTCTACACAGACAAGGGTTATACTCATCCTCTTATTGATACAAAAGTTGATAGTTGGTAGACTATCAAAGTACACTCCTTAATGAGTGAGATAGAAACAATACAGCGCAACCTATATTTCTCTAAAAAAGAACAAGAATTAATATTCAAAACTTTAGAAAAGAGAGAATGAGAGATTTGAAAAAATGATGCAAAACTTAGTAATAGATGTGTAAGCTCTTATTGTTGTGATTTTTGCAAAACACAAGTGAGCTATTTATAGGTAAATAAGTCCCACTCAATCATCTTTCATATTCAAAATTCAAATTTTGATGAAGTCATTACATATGTCATTCAATTTTTAAAATTTAAATTTTTGAATGAAGTCATTGCATATGTCATGCACATGCAAAATATAATTTTTCAAATTAAAACTTTTAATAATGTCATGCATATATCATGCATAAAAAATACAATTTAATGTTTTATGAGAAAAGATTAATTTTTGAGTTTTAATCCAATTTCGAATTTTATTAAGAGATGTACAAAAATAATCTATGAGTTTCATTTGTAGATTTGTTCTTTTATGCTTGATGTGCGTTTCGCTCCATTACGTAGATAATTTGAGCTTGAGACTTGAATTTACTTGTTATCATCAAAATCTACACGTAGATACGAAACTTGAAACCTTGGATTCAACAATTGTTTATGGTGCCATGTCTAGAAAATGAGAGGGGGGAACGTGAGTCTTTAAATAATCCCTAAAAGCATACCTCTGGAAGAGACCAAGACCCCGGTTCCCTAAAACCAAAAAATACGGCTGGACTTGCTTCACCTCATGGCAGATTACTTTTTTGGGATCACCTGTCTTAATCCATGCGACACAAGAAACCTACAATCGTTCCAATATTAAGATTATTTGTTCCAATACTGAAAGGTCCATACACACAAACAAATGTGATTACTTGTGGTGGCGGAGTGAGGAATTTTTTTGAGGGGGCAATTTTGCTACAGTGTGACATATTTATATAAAATAAAAAGAAATATAAAAAATAAAATTATATGGACAATTAGATCTCAATAATTTGCTAAATAGACATAGAAATAAAATTCTAAAATTCTAAAAAACACAACTTGTTATAAAATTAAAAAGGAAACTACTACTATTGTAAGAGAAATATAAAAGAAACTCTTAAGAACTGAAACTTTCTTTTTTCTATATATTTTTCTTATAAATTTCAGAACGAATGAAACTCATATTTATAGGCGTTGAAATTACTATGTAAGTTACTGTACAAGATTTAAAATAATGGTGGTGAGGTCATTCACAAAATAATTAAGGGGGGTGGGGGGCCACCCCCAATAATTCGTAACAGTCCCCCTTGAATGACCACCCATAAAAAATCTGCCTCGTTAAAACCTTACCAAGGAAAAACCGAGTGGGAAGAAAAACCAATGGCGAAGGAAAAAGAGTACAGTATTATTATGTACCACTAAGTGTTTTAAGATTTTTTCATTAAAATCTTGCAAAGGAAAACCCAGTGGGACAAAACCTTAGTGAAGGAAAAAGAGTACAATCAGCACAAGTTTTCAGGACATTTACTCCCCCTGAAAAGTGCATGACGATAGATTTTTGAGTCTTCGCATTCTAATATTCTGCACAATCTTCTTGAATGTTGCAGTTGGTAATGCGTTCGTGAATAAATCTGTCAAATTATTACTCGATCGTATCTGCTTGACATCAATTTTACCTTTCTCTTGGAGTTCGTGAGTATAAAATAATTTAGGTGAAATATGTTTGGTTTTGTCACCTTTGATATTTTCTCCTCTGATTTGAGTGATACAAGCTGTATTATCTTCATATAAAATTGTTGGGCTATCATTGATTATGAAAAATCACACGTTTTTTGGATATGTTGAGTTATTGATCTCAGCCAAATATACTCTCTACTTGCTTCATGAATTGCAATAATCTTTGAGTGATTTGAAGATGTGGCATATACAGGCAGCTCCATATCCTTATCCGACATTGTCTGCTTTGGCACTTTAGAGCCTTATGGATTTAAAATACGTCGGATAAAGTAGAGGGAACCTTACATATAAGGCGCTTGACAGACTTAGTAGAAATCTGATACCTACAGTAATACTTAAACTCTCCCTGATAATATACGTTAGTATTTCAAGTAATAAGCAAACATGATTTCAGCATATATAACAGGTTAAGAATTCAAACATGATTTTTATCTAAATAATGCATTAGAGAGAATATGATAATATTTTCATCTAAAATTTTCTCCCCTTAATTTGGCGTTATTAGGGAGAACTTATTTATATACGGCGGAAATAATATTGGAAACCATCCATGTATGATAAAAGCTGTAAAAGCTTGAGGTCTAATATTATCGGTTCGGCGGAAAATCAAATCTGCTTGACATTGTTAACAAACGAGATCTTGAAGAGATTTGAAGGTTTCGGGTTGTTATTTAAATATAACCATTTTACCATTGGTTTACTCTAGCAAAAAGATCTCACATTTTTCATAGATTTAGTTGTTGTTCATCCAAAACGATATTATGTCTAATAGAAATTCTTTTGTTAATGTCCCAGATTTGAACCATGAACCTTTTATATCTCAACCACTCATATTTTTTCATGAGGCTGTAAACACCATGATAGGAGTAGAGATATATCTTTTTAGTAAAACTAATCCTGAAATTGTTGCAGCATCAAGAACCATCAGTGCTCAATATGCTGCATCTCTTACAACCATATCTCAGAGGTTACTAGCGAGAACGAGTCAGGTTGATCATCTTAAATATCAAATATCTGAGTTGTATTAAACGCTTACAACAAAAAATAGAAAAAATAAAAATTTAAGACAAGAAAACAAGGAGCTGAAGAAATTTGTAGACTGGTATTCTCGTGACCTGCAAAACACGAATAGAAGAACTGGAACGAGAGAGAGCTCAAATACAAAGTCAACAACAGCAGCTAATAGCAGAGGTTTAGCGTTTACAAGAAAATCGAGATAGCTGCAATTAATCTTGCTGGCTTTTGAAATTATGCATCCAGCATATCTTGTAATCTTGACTAAGTAAGATTTGAAGAGATGATAATTTGTCTTGTTCTTATTTCCATTTCTATAAGAACCGTCTTTAGCTTTATTTAGTACGCATCAAATTTTCTTCTCATATCTATAATTCATCTGTATTTGCATTCTTATTCTACAAATTTTCAATTACTCATCAATTTCCTTTCAATATTTCTCACGATCAACATAGGAGGTATTTTTCACCTCAATTACAAGTTGTTCCTGCATCTTTCGCAGGTGTTATGTTGCAGCAAGCAAATGATTTGGCTAATAGGTCAGATCATGAAGTCGTTTATGAGCTGGTAACTCTCGACACCCGATACTCCTCCTTTATTGTCGGGTTTTCCAACCGATTACAATCTAAAAATCGTAAAATTGAAGAGTTTAACGAGAAGGTTTTCGTACTTCAACGACTCGTTCAAGTCTGACAGAAAAATTTCAGACTTAAAGTAAGAGAATAAGGATTTAAAATCATTGCGTGACTTTTCATTTCGACTGCCTAATCCTTTAGATAAGGATGGTATGTTGTTTTATGAAGAGCAAATACATTTGAAAGATGAGGTTAGAAGTCTCAAATTTTTGAATAATAAGATCTTTCTTTTTCAAATACATTTCTTGAATTTATAGCAATTTTTGTGATCTCTTCATCAACGTAAAATACAATAATGGCAAATCTGGGTTCTGATAAAAATACATGGGCATATAGGATTATTTTCAAATCCTTCTTTCAATAGATACTCACTGATTCAATCATACCACATGCGTTCAGATTGCTTTAACCCATATAAATTTTTTTGAAGTTTTATGAAGTACACACTCCTAAATGTACTTGGATTAAATGTTTCAAGTATTGTATATCTTTATATATGTAATGATCTAATGATTTTTATAAATATACAGTGATTACATCCATCAATCGCATATCTAATCATTTTGTAATAATCAAGTCAATTAAAAATCTGAATGTGATTGCATTCATAACAAGGAAATATGTTTCCTCATAACTAATCTCGGGAGTTTGCAGGAAATCTTGTGCGACAAATTATATTTTGTACCGCACAATTTCATTTCTCATTACGATTTCATATAAATATTCACTTATATTTTATAGGCATTACACCCTTTGTTGTTTGGACAACAGGTCCAAATACCTCTCGCTTTGTTAGCGAATTTAATTCAGTTTTAATAACTGCTTTTCATTTTGGCCAGTCATTTCTACGTCGACATTTTTTGACGATTCTTGAATCACTTTCTTCATTACTTCTGGTAATGTCAAGGGTCATCATATATGTTGTCGATAATAATTTTATTTCTATCCATAATTTTTTCAGTACTCATGAAATGTATTGAGATATCATTGTTCCTCTCCAGGAGAAAACATTTCATGAAACACCTCTTCATGAGGATTTATACTCTTTAGGAGGTTCCCTCTTCAGGAGAATTATATTTTATACATAAAGTATGGTTTCTTCAGGAGTACCGTTTCTTTTCTCTTTTGCATCAATAGGTCTTCAACGCTTCAGGCATATCTTAGATTCCTCTATTGCTGTTTTAACAACTCGTCTTTCAGGGACTTCAATTCTTGCTTAAGCATTAACAGTAGTAATATATGATTTTACAACACTTTTAGTGTCAGTAAATACATCTTGTAACTGATTTGCAATACAAATAGATAATTTTCTGAACTTCTGGTTCACATTCATTTGTAAGAGGATCAAATCTATATTATTCCAAATAATTTCTTGTCGTGCTTCAGGCATCGACTTCTTGTTATTTCAAAACATGATAAAGTTTTACTATAATGTATAAAAGCTTAGCATAAGTAAATCAAGTGCTTGGCCGTATAACAAGTACATGACCACTGTTTAGTTATACCACATCTATGACAAACATCTTTATCTTTCTATGAAAAATTATTCTGAGGGCCTTTACCCTTTTGTGAGTTGGATCACTTTTGGTGATACGTTATATTATTATCTTTTTCAATGTTGTCATTTATGGGACCAACATTTCTATAATTTTTCTACCACGTCTACGCCTTTGATTCTTTTGAAAGGAAGCACCGTTCACTTCTGGGAATTGTGTAAATCTAATATCATTAATAAGACGTAACTGCTGATTTATTAATAAAAACTCATTATTGAGCTCAAGCACTAGAAGACAAAATAAAAGTTCAGAATATTTGTTGAACTTTCACTCTCGCTACTGCTACTATAAGAGCATATTCGAGGTATGAAAAATAATATATGTTTTCTTTAACATATCATTATCAATGACCTTCTCACTGCATAATTTTAATATTGAGTTGATTTTAAAGAGTACTGAATATTCAATACCACTCTTAAAATCTTGCAATTTCAGGTGCAATAAGTCATAATAAACTTTTGGGAGGATTATATCTTTTGGTACTCATATCTCTCCCTTAATTCATTTAACAAAGTAAAAGGATTTTTCACCGTGAGATATACAACACAGTCCTGTAAGGACACGTGATTTTTTTCTTTGATTGTATCTCCCAATTTCATAATATCCAAATAGATCTCATTAAGGATCCTGGATAAATAACTTTTTTCAGAAATGTCAATAGTAATAAATCTCAATATTTGACATTATATATATTCACATAATCATGAGAATAAAAGTAGAATTTTATCAAGTAATATTCAGCAATATTACCTTTAATATTTATCTCAAGGACTGCAAATAATATATTGAAAAACTTACTTGAAGTAGAAGACCATTAGCTTCAGTATGAGTAGAACTTCGTGCTGATAATGTGTTATAAAACTAAAAAGGAAACTACTACTATTGCAAGAGAAATATAAAAGAAACTTTTAAGAACTGAAACTTTTTTCTTTTTATATATTATTCTTATGAATTTCAGAACGAATGAAACTCATATTTATAGGCGTTGAAATTACTATGCAAGTTACAGTGCAAGATTTAAAATAATGGTGGTGGGGTCATTCACAAAATAATTAAGGGAGGCAAGGGGCCGCCCCCAATAATTCATAACACAACTTAATATAATATTTTTCAAATTTCTGACAATAATATTTCTTGTAATAATATTTATTCACTGTTATTTTTGTAATGAAATATTTGGAATTTATTTTCTTAATAGAAACTATCAAATGATTTTTTAGGTTATCTTTCATTCTATTATGTGAGCTAGTTTATCAAGTTTTATGTAAAATCTAGATATTTTTGTATCACATTAAGCATATAATGCTATACTTGAGACTTTAAATAAATATTTTTTTTGCTTAACAAAGTCTAGAGGATATAGCCTCTCAACTATTTTTCTTATAAATCATCAATCTTAAATGATTTTTCTTGCATTTTTTACTTTGGATTCTATTATAAGAAGTCTAATATTTTTTCTGAACTTTGTTTTAATTTAATTTTGGTGAGGCCACATTCTTACAAATAAAAAAAATATAAATTAGACAAGATTTTAAGACTATAAAAAAATTTGGAGAATTATATTTCTAGATATAATGAATTTTTTTTTTTAAAAAAATTATAAAGTATGTAGGAATTATAAAATTTTTAGGGAGCCATTTTTTATATTTATAAAATTATAAGTAAAATATAGGGTATGGTTTGCATTCTTGAAAAAAGGGGGGCGGGGGGATACGGCCCTCCGCCTCCCTAGAGTAGATCCGCCACTAGTTACTTGAAGTACACGAGAGAGAGATTAAAAAAAAAAAAAAAAAGTAAATCAGTACCCCAATTTCATGACATCTAGTGACAAAGTACTGTAGCAAATGAAGCCCTGTCCCTAGTCATAATGCTTTTTGAAATCTTCAGGTGCATAAATGCTATCCATGTCATTAAGACCTAGCATAAATAAGTTATAGCATACCATCATTACCTAGTAATTTCCTTCACATTAGATGCATAAAGTTGTGAACATAGATCAACACAAGGAAACAACAGTATCGAATAATCGATTTGGTATTATGCAACTAAACCATGGAAACTATTTTTTCAATTAATCATTTTAAAAAAAAAGAAATAAAAAAGGAATGAGTAAAGATCTCTATATGGCCTCTATTGGCTTACAGAAGGCATATGACGGGTACTTGAGAGAGATGATGTCGTTGGATTTTGGGGTAGAAAGGCATTCCTCTAACGTAAGTTAACTAGAATAAAGAATTTGTGTAACAAATCTGTATCCAGTCTAAGAACTAGTAGAGGCATTGCAAGTAAATTTCCTATAACACTACTGTTACACTACTAGGTTTATATCAAGGATCATTATTAACTATTAAGTCCTTCTGTCTTTGCATTGGGAATGAATTTTCTAATATCAATGCAGGACAAGGTCCGGTAGTTTATGCTTCTTGATGATGAAAACCATAATCAATCGTACGCCTAACACTACTGCATCTCAAGTTTCTTTCATCAGCCCACAGCTCTAAATGCCACCTCCAAAGTCGATTATATGAGCCATCAACTTTGATGCATTGCCACCATTGAGTCCGTCCAATTCACGGAGATTCCACTTCATTTCATTCCCAAGTCCCAACTAAAGGTACCTTCAACTTCTCAGTTAAAAATTCATTTCCATTCTATATTTGAATTTCAAAATCATCCATCCCGCGAGCAAGTAAGAGCAACTCCCTCTAGATATATTAGCTACAGATTGAGAAGCCAACATTCATTTCCATTGTTCTGAAATTTCTTTCTACAATTCAGAAGCATGAAGGATGCTCCTCAAAACTTCCTAACCATATAAAATTCATATTTATGTATCCAAGGGATACAAAATGATCGAATTAAGTTTATAGTAAAAGTCGAATGAGTGCCTCTAAGGACTAAAGAACATGAAGTTTACCGACATTACATAAGCAACAATTAGATGCAGAAACACCAAATTCTTTAAAATTTTAAATAGTTCATGACTTCAGATTCTCGAGGCATTTCAAACACCAAATAAATGGCGGCCAGGAAAATAATTAAGTTTCGATTCCCCCCTCCCTCTTTTTTCCTCCATCGTCTTAGCAACCTAACAGAGTACATAAAGAAACTATCAGTGAGAAATAAGAGATAACTGTCTTCGTTGGGGACATGAACGTAAAGAAAGAGAAACTTGAAGACACAGGTGTTGGAACAAACGATCTTCTGGAGAGTCCACTCGAATGCTCTTGTGCAGCTTATTGATGCATATGGATACCCCTCGAGTGTCGACATGTTCACCCCGAGCATTATCCTAGTCGGTTCGTCCTCCCTCATTATCGCCTTCTTCTTCTTCCACTCACTCGCTTGAACTCTCTCTACGAAGTCTCTGGAGGAAGAAGCTGGACTTCTGTCTCGCCTATCTCCTGCCTTGTAGGATAGATGGGTGCTCATTGCGCACTACTGAATAATTTAGTGGCGGTGCATATCTAATTGCTAAAGTGTGAATACTAGAGCGTAGGAGGGACCCGATAGTTAAAAAGAAAAAAAGGCTACGGCAATTCCGGAGGAGACCTTGAAACCGCCTCTTCTTGCAAATCAAAGAACACGACGCCACTAGAGGGGATGGGAGGCTCTCCTCTTCCACCCTCCCTCCCTCTCCCTTTTCATTTTTTAGTGTGTGTGTGTGTTTTTTTTTAGTAAAGCTAGGGATCCCCATGAGGGATTCCCGCCGCGTCCTCGCGGCTCAGCCGCTTATTAAAAAAAAAGAAAAGAAAAGAAAAAGAGAGAGAGAGGGAAATCAGATATAGAAACAGGATCGAGGGAGGGAGCATTCAACCACTTCCATTTGAAGCTCACGGGAAAGCAGAGCCATCTTCACCCAGCTCATCCCAGCCTCTCTGTGTTTGGTCACCGTGCGTGGTTTTAGTGATAGGGACCTCGGTCAAGTGCCGATCACCTAAGGGGTCCTCCTTGCCTCGGGTTGCTCCTCAATGATCGAGATGGATTCTAATGCTTGGTGGGGATCACGTGAGTGATGGTAAGGGTCAAGTGAGGTTAAGATATGTAGAGCAAATGTTAAGTGTTTGAACTATGAGGTTCAGCTAGGCGGGAAAGGGAATCACGGTAATGAGCTTGATGGTGTGGGCGAGTTTGTGGGTTGCTAGGGCTTTGGGATGGTCGAATAGTTGTTAGGGCAGCACTAGGGTTTCGGCCAAGGGTAGGCTAGGTATTTTGGCTAGGGTTTTGAGGTGTTTTGATAATTCCTAAAATTTAGGAATTGGGGGTGTGAGGGTTCGGCAATGGTCTTAGGGTGGAGGTCGAGTATGTGATGATCAAGGGCTATCTTTGATTGAGTCAATCATTTGATTAATTGACCAATCAAGTGAGGGAATTGAAATATGATTTGGTGATGTGGTAAAGGAGGATTTCGGCTAGGGTTGAGGGAGGTGGCTGAATATGTTTGTTATGGAAAGTGGTTGGTGTTTTGAATTTGGAAAATATTTGACTTTGAGGGAGATGATGTGGCCGATTATGTGGAGGCTTGGTTGGGTGAGATTGGCTAATTAAGGAAGGGAAATATTTGATTTATTTGGAGATAAATATGGGAAGGGAAGAGGGGTTAAGTGGCCGGCTAGGGTTTTGTGACGTGAGGGGCGATATTGTCAATTTTGGAGCTAGGGTTTTATGAATGATGCCGTGGGGTTGCTAGAGTTTTGATGGGGCTGCCGTTTGGTGTTTGGGACAAGGAAAAATGAATTTCTCCAATACACACAAGAGAGAACAACCAAGAAAATGGTTGATCACTGAATGCACCAAGGAGCACACCAATGCCAAGCACCAAGGGTGGTTGGGCTAGCACTTCACCAAGTGCACCTAGAACTTCTTCAATGCAACTCACACTCACTCTCAACTCTCTTGAGAATTTTGAAATTCACAAAGGTTGTGGATTTCGAATTCCTCTATGGAAATCACACACTAATTTTTAAATCCACTAGTGGGGTGAATTTGGCCTTACTCACTCAATTCAATCAAGAACACAATCAACAATCCACCAATACAAGAATACACACTCAACCCGAAAACACCAAATATGAATAATCTTAAAATATTATTGATAAACTGAAATGAAATAATAGATGTGGAACATACTGATTCACGAATTGTACGGTGTGATCCTCTCCAAAGGGATTCATGAATTGCACCATTTGAAACCCAAGTTCTAAACACAGAAATCCAAACCACCAGGTGAGTGGCTGGCCTATCTCTTCTAGAGAATAATCTCAAATGTTCAAATGTCCAAAAATGTCAAAATGAAACCTAAAAATCCTATTTATATTGTTTTATAACTTGGAAACCCTCAATATGTCCTTTATTAAAAAGAAATAATGACGAACATATCCAAAGACAATAAAATAAATAAATGACATAAAATAAAAGGTGGTAGGCGCCTATGCATAGTGAGGCCGTGGCTTGCATGGCTCCATGGTGGGCTAGTGTGATACAAGGTCTACGGTCAGGCTTGTTTGTGTGCTGTCTGGCTGCACGGCATCTGGTGGTGCACGTGGCATAGCGTTATGCAGGGCCAACTGATGGTGATTATGGTAGTGTGCTATGCATGGTCCTAGTGGTAGGCACAAGGTCAAGCCACGTCGTTCTGGGGTGGCCTAGTCAGGTTGCTTAGGTGGTAGTCCTACGTGGCCCGGGCTGGGTGCCGGGGTGGTGAGCATGCATGGCCCAAGCTAGCAGTCTAAATGTTGGCTGCATGGAGCGGGCCGGGGCCGCGCGCTGGATAGCATGCATAGTGTGCATACCACTGGTCTGTTTTGCAAGGCGGGCTGGTGCCGTGGGTTGGATGGCATGCCTTGTGGGCATGCTACTAGCCTGCTCTGCAAGGCATTGGCTGGTGCTGCGCCCTAGATGGAATGCCTGTGAAGATACGCCACTAACATTGCTAGGTGGTGCTGGGGCATGCATTGAAGTGTACATGATGGAGCACAGGTGCATACGCATGCGTGCGCGCATGTGGATGCGCTATGGGGCACGCCTATGCACACGTAAGGCTGTGCGCATGCACTGTGTGTGGCCAGTAGCCTCCATGGTGACCTACTGCATGTCAAGACCTTAGCCAAGGCATGCATGCAGGCTAGCCAAGTGACTGTCCTGGCTCTCCAGGGCCTATGTCCATGCCTAATCCTGGGCAATCCTTCTTGGGGTTCTGACACTTAGTCTCCGGTCATTGTCGCTGTCCCAATATTGATCTCGCTGGTTGGTTTCGCTTCCATGTTTGTGTTTTTGCTTCTAGATTCTGGATTTATCTTTGTTATTTGCCTCCTAGCGTCTTGCATTAGTGCTTGATTTTTTTTTCAGTGTTGAAACCCAACGGTAAGGAAAGACTTGATTTTTGGCAAGCTCAGAGACTAGAGAGAGCTTCTTCGTCGATGGTATGAACTATAAGAGTAAAAATATGCTTTTGAAATTTGTTGTGTTTTTTTTTGTTTGTTTTTCTTTTTTTTATACAAATGAATGATGTAGGTTTTGTTGCCCTGGACTTCTCTGCTCTAGAAATTTTATACAAATGAATGATGTAGATTCGGTTGCCATGATGTAGGTTCTTTTGAAATTTTTATTGATCATAAAAATAGGCAATAGTCCAAGTATACATGATATATACCCGTCTACACAAGAATTTAGTTCAGTATTTCTTGGGTTTCTTGGACCTAGAAATGAGCACATTTTGATTGTCCTTTTTCTGCATACCAAGAGTACCAGAACAACTTTCACTTCCTTTTGTGGCATACCAAGAGTTTGGTTCCCACCAAGTACTCTTTGGGGGAGTTGTTTTCATCATTTTTTATGGCATGAAAAAAAAAAAACATTAACAACAGAGACTTCACTAATGGAAGTTGTTTTCTCTTTTCAAAAAATATTTTATATCCATACTTTTAAAAAGACTTCATTTGTAGCAGTTGATCTGAGTAGATGCTAGACATAAAAAAAAGTATCCGAATAAGGTAAGATATCTCAAAAACCACAGTAGATGGACTGTATTCAACACAAATTGAGTATAGAAAATATTACACCTTAATCAAGAAAGTTGCTCTCTATATAATATTACAATAAAAATTATCACATACCCAAAACAACAACATAAACATGACGTAAATGGTGACAGACAATGTAAAGCCTACCTCTTCATGCATTTTTGTCATCTCCCGGGCTATGACACATCGTCTGCAATACATTGCCATAAATTTTCAAAGTCAATTTCAGTAATTACAAATATGCTTAACCAAAAGTATATATGCCTAGCCATAAAAATTGAAGATGATTTATTCGTAAAAATTGATTTTTTTTTTCACATATATTGAATTCGATCTTTGGCATACATATATTGAACTCGTATCATCTTATACAACATGGGAAATGGGAAAGAACCATCATCGGGGCCACTGCCATCTTGGTCAAATTCTTCTTTTACGGTATGTTATATCCTTTAATATATTAATTAAAGTGGTATTGTTCAGTCAATATTTATTTCTAATCTAATAACATGTTATGATTTATTTTTGTAGACTGTTTTCTTTGCATCTATAAAAAAAATGTTGCTTTTTAGCATGAGTTTAATTAAACATTTTTGTTATTTTTTGCAGAAGAATGCTGGTACAAGTGGAATCCAAGGTTCAGAAGATAATAGACCTAATGGTGGAAAAATTGAAATGCCATGTAGATTTCCTACAGTTGAAGGAAGTATTCAAGATAGACCACTTCCTAAGGAAACTGAAGATGTCAGTGCCGGGACATCTCAAAATGTGCAAGTGGATAATGATACGATTAAGGAGCCGAAGTCTGGGATGGAGTTTGATTCCCTTGAAGATTTATTAAATTATTATAAGTAATATGGTAAGAAATGCGGGTTTGGGGTGATGATAAAACGGACAGAAAGAAGATTATGAGACTCATACAGTTAGATATGTCACTCGCGTGTGCCCGCAGTGGGAAGGCTCGGAATAGGACCACGAATGTTGCTAACCCACGTCCTATAGGAAAAACAGTATGTAAAACAAAAATTAATGCCATAAGGCAAGATGGAAAGCTACGACTGACTACAGTAGATAATATTCATAACTATGGCTTCAGTCCAAAGAAGTCTCGTTTTTTTCGATGTAATAGAGAAGTCAGTGGTGCCATTAAAAGAGTTCTAGATACAAATGATCAAATGGGCATCCAAACGAGTAAGAGCTACGGATCTCTTGCTTTTGACGCAGGTGGATATGAGAAGTTGCCGTTTACAGAAAAATATTGTCGTAACTATGTTGACAAGGCAAGGCATTTATGACTTGGAGCAGGTGGTGCTGGAGTGCTTCGAGAGTATTTTTTTACTGATGCAGTTCAAAAATTCTAAGTTTTTTTTATATAACGGATGTGGATGATGACGGGGTATTAAAGAATGTCTTCTGGGCGGACCCCCGTAGTAAAGCAATATACAAATATTTCGGTGATGTGATCACGTTCAACACTACATACCTAACGAATCGATATAATATGCCATTTGCACCATTTGTTGGTGTAAACTACCATAGCCAATCAATTTTATTGGGAGTAGGTTTGATTGCCAATGGGGATACTGATACATTTGTATGGGTATTTGAAACCTGGTTGAAGTGCATGGATGGTATCGCTCCAAAAGCTATCATCATTGATCAGGATAGAGCGATGAAAAATACAATCGCTATTGTTTTTCCTGAAGGTCGACACAGACTTTGTCTTTGACACATAATGAAGAAAATCCCTGAGAAACTTGGCTCATATGGTTCCTACAAAACTGGGATGAAGAATGCATTGATGAGATGCGTTTATGAACAAAATGTTGAAGAGTTTGAGGAATGTTGGGAGAGGATGATTACCACTTATAGCTTGACTGAGAATACATGGTTGCAGAGCCTGTATATTGAGCGTGAGCATTGGGTACTGGCGTATTTTGAAAGAGTCTTTTTGGGCTGGAATGAATACAACCCAGCAGAGCGAGAGTATGAATGCATATTTTGATGGTTATGTTATTTCTAAGACAAACTTGAAGGAGTTTGTGGACCAATTTGATATCGCATTGAAAAGAAAAATTGAGAATGGAAATATCGCGGACTTCCATTCATTTAATGCCATGATTCCTTGTATATCTAGATCTCCGATTGAGAAGAGGTTCTAGACCCTGTACACGAATGTGAAGTTCAAAGAAGTTTAGTAGCAGGTCACTGGCATCATTGATATGAATCCAAAGTTACATAAGGAGGATGGTGCAGTAAAGACGTATTTAGTTAATGATGAAATTCGTTTCGAAGAGTTCAGTAAACCGGTTACATATTTTGTGGAGTTCAGTGAGAAAGATGCAGTTGCAAAGTGCTCTTGTGGATTATTTGAGACGAGGGAGATATTGTGTCGCCACATTTTGGATATATTCTAGCGGATTGAAATTACTAATTTGCAAGATATGTATATTTTAGATCGATGGAGAAAATGATATTAAAAGGCAATACTCGTTAATCCACAATAGATATGATGCAAGTGAACAACGAGAAGAATCTAGCAGATACTCAAGTTTGTTGCCTATCTGTTATCAGATGATCACTTATACAACATATTCAAGAGAGCATACTGAGGATGCGAGAACTAAGTTATATGCAATGACTGAGTTGTATCGTACCAACCAAGACCTTCCATCGATGGCTCAAACAGGTACCAATGTTGATGGTATGGCAAGGGACGATACGGGCAGTGATTCTGTGCAAATACGTAGTTTACGTGTTATGCGAGGAAAAGGCAGACCCCCATCTCTAAGGAGAGCCTCGATGATGGAGTCGGACATGCGGAAAGCTAAAGGGAAGGCGAAGAAAGCACCGACAAAGGGAAAGCGTAAAGATGTAGGCTTATTTGAATATGAGTCTTTTATTTAAATTTATAAAATTAAATAATGATTTAATGTGTTTTTGTTTATTACTTATTTAATAGCAAGATGGAGGAGATACCCAAGTCAGGGATGGAGGAGATACCCAAGTTGGGGATAGGGGAGATACACTCGTCATGAATAGTTGCAAAAAATTTATTTGGTCATTCAGAGATGGATCTTTCCAATGTTGGATACATGCAGGTACAATGGGTAATATCCAATATTGTAGTGTAGTTTTTTTTTTTCATTCAGAATTCATATTTTAACATCTAGTAGTTATGATTTCCAGCGAGCTATTCTAGGAAATGTGGCAACCGACATTGCTGGAACGTGCCTCTAGTAAGTGATGCCGAGTCAAGAAAGTGTAAGGGGATACTATCTTTTTGTCCAAGTTTACTACTAATATCTTTTAGTTGATTAATATCTTATGGATGGGTTTATTATTTGCAGATGCAATTTGAATTAGATGGATCACAATCAAAAGAATGATGAACCTCATTTAATGGATGGGTTCCTAGATGTGACGCCCCCAACTTACGTCTGGGATTTAACGTAAATTAAGGTGTCTGGATGAGCAACACTTGGCTACTCACCCTCGTACTTAACAATACTAAAAAGCATAAATCACTTAATTCGCAGCGGTCAGGTCTTAGATATAAAACTTTTTAAAGATCACACGGAAATATATACATACAACATTCATTAAAACTTAACATTGTACTTTTTATACATATACAAGACCCAAATTGTAGCAACATATTTTACATTCATCCCAAAAGAACTTTCCTTCACCTCACTCTTTCTCCCTCTTAACCTCGGGGTATTCTCTCCCATAGCGAAACCTATCCATACTAATACTAAAGTCTCGCTGGAGCTGTTGTCCCTGTGGAGTCACACAAACCCCACACATAAACAACGAGCCATCTATTCCTAAGGTTATACAGCATCCCGTACGTCGCCTCTCTTCGGCAAAAGTGGATGCGTCAAGACTCCAAGCTCCGGTGGGTCTGGTAGGAGGTCCGAAGGAAACAAAAGAAATGTCCAGATAAGGACTATAATCGGAAAGTCCCTCAGGACTCCCCGAAGTCTCCTGCCTCATCGGGGCTGTCCCCCTGCTGGTCATCGAATCCTGTATAAAATAATATGCACAAAATATATGGAGCCACAAAGGAGTGAGATTTCGAATGAAATCTCAGTAAGTACATAAACAGCTTAAAGGAAACAGGGAAAACAACCATAAAGTCATTACCACAAATGACACGGGAAAATTATCCTAATATACCCCTCATAAGACCACTGTCTAACTGACACTTTTCTTAACTCACCCATAATCTTATATTGAATTACACCGTTTCCCTTAAGATTTTTATTCTTTCTTATCACTGATGGGCGTTACGTCTCGCCGTCCCCATCACATACACTCATCAATCATCCGGGCGTTACGCCTCGCCGTCCCCGTTATGATGAGTCTGGTGTCAATCATCCGGGCGTTACGTCTCGCCGTCCCCGTTATGACACAAAACATATACACATATTACTGCGGGCGTTACGTCTCGCCGTCCCCGCTATTCAGATCAATTTCACGGGCGTTACGTCTCGCCGTCCCCGTGAGGATCAATCACACGGGCGTTACGTCTCGCCGTCCCCGTGGAGATCACATATTTCTTATATCACGACAGGCGTTACGTATCGTCGTCCCTGTCGGCACGTCAGTCATCCGGGCGTTACGTATCGCCGTCCCCGTCACGACGTGACTAACTTAATCTTATAAATATTATTTTCTTTCTTTTATTCTTCTCTTGTTCACATGAGTTATTTCACTTATAACTCTTCCCATTTGAAACACCACTTCTATTCTAAGAAACCCTAAGTCTAAGCAAAACAGGGCATCTCGCTCGAGCGGCTTGTCGAGCGAGTATCGAGCGAAGTCTCGGGTTGGGACTCGCTCGAGCGGGTGTCGAGCGAAACTCTAGCGAGGGTTCATATTTTGCCTTCGCTCGACTCACATGTCGAGCGAGGGTCGAGCGAACTTACGGCTCTAAGAGTTTTTCTACTCAAAACATGCTAATCTCTTCCATACACCCTATTTATCTTCTTAAAAACTTAAATCTAAGTTTCTACAATTTTAATGAACATAATTATAAGACAAATTACAATCAACCCTACTCATGTGTCCATTTCCACTTAATCATGTTCTCAAGTGTTCACTACTAGTAAACATAGCTCAATCATGCCAATAAACCAGTTCCATGCTTAAATTAAGCTAGAATATGGACTTACAAATTCTTCCTAGCTCAAGAGAATTGATCCAACCAACTTCTTGCAACTTTTCTCCTACACTCACTCACTTAGCTCACAAGTGATCACTTTGAGGGTTTGGGGAGGGTTTTCTGGTATGGCTTCAAAATGGCAAGTGTTCTCTCCTTCTAAAGGAGCTTAGGAACCTCTCAAGGCTCTATTTATAGGGTGGTGGTCGACCAACATGAGGGAGAGAAAAGGAAATGCACCTAAGGTGCACTAGTTGCCAGATTTGCATGTGATGAGGTGTCCATCTAAGTAAATCTAATGATGAGGATTAAGCCTCCCAAATCCTAGGCTTTGCAGCTAAATTATTCATCCAAGGGCTCACATTTGAGATGGTTTGGCTGCCCATTTTGATCCATGGCTGAGAAGTAAGCTAAAGGGATAAGAGGTGAGGTGGCATTTCACCTAACCATGCATGCATCTCTCATCTCCAGCTCTCCCCTTGTGTCACACGCCCATCTCCAGATTTTCCTACCCATTTGGTCCCTTCCCAACTCCCTTAGGTCTCCCCTCAACAAGTTCTAGAAGGTCACTTCTTAGTTTAGTTAAGGTAGAGCCAAATTTGATCCACTTAGTCACCTATCAACCAGATTTTGGCTCCCCTTGAGTTCCCATCACACTAACCATTCAATTGACTTCCAAATCAACTTTCCATCCATTTCTAACTATCCCTACACATGTCCTAATCCCAGAGAATCTTAAAACCAGTTGCCTAATTAGTTACATGCCCCAATCTAGTTCAATTATCCAACTCGGGTTCCATTTAAGCCCATTCCAAAGCTGCCTACTTGATTCCCAAATAAGTTATTGATTCCTTCCGAATCTCAGGAAACTTCAAACATAAAAGTTTTAGATCTATATCTTAGGGTTCTATACCAATTGGAATCACCTCATTTGGTCCCCATATGAATAACTTATGCCCGTTTTTCTAAAACTCGACGGATTAATCCGAAAATGCTCAATTCTCAATACTAAGTGTAATCTCACATTCCTCAACTAAATCTCCCACTCTAATTTCCTAATAAATAAATGCATCAAATAAATTTCCTTAAAATAATAACCATAAAATAATTTACCTTAGAAAAAATTTGGGCTATTACATCCTCCCCCCTTAAAAAGGATTTCGTCCCCGAAATCGCTAAGGTATAAATAATTAAGGGTTTAAGGAATCTATACCTCGGTTGCTAGCAGTAGATTCTTCTGAAGAGGTAGGTACTTTTTCCTCATTAATTAGTGAATCCTGAGAGTGATAAAATATCATGTCTACATCCGGATCATAGTACATATTAACACTTATTTCTTGCAACATACGCAATCTCTCTTCCTCTGTCTCTTCTATTATAGGTCCCTCTTCACACTGACGTTTACGATCTTCAGATCCATCAGATGACTCTATTATGACAGCTTTTCCTTTGTCCTCTCTTCTCAAAAATCTTTTCTCTGCTTTTAACCATTTTCTAGCGGGTTGTCTTTCCTCACCTGGTAACGCTCTTCTACTTATAGGGTTACCTTTTTCGTCTACGTCCATAATATGGGTTCTGTGCTTCTCACTTTTGTTTAACCAGCTCAATCTCTCAGCTTTCCATTGTTTCAGTTTTTCCCTACGAAATCTCTCTCTAACTCTTTCAGATCTTTTCTTTGACTGATCTACTGGGGTGACTGACATACGCGCGTTTCTTTTTGGAGCCATAATCCTGTATAAGGTTAAATATTAATAAATATAAATATAAAAGAAAACACAAATATCATACGAATGTAAAACAATTGATTCAATTTATAACGCATAATATTACAACTATATTTCAAACAAGTGGGGATAATTAACTCTCATTACATCCTCACGTTCCCAAGTGGCTTCCTGAAAAACAGGATTGTTCCAAAGTACTTTTACTAATACTATGGTACGATTCCGAAGGGTCTGTTCTTTCTGATCTTCAATTCGTACAGGCCACTCTTCATAAGTTAAATTGGAACGTAAATTACTAGGATGCGGATCCATTACTGCCACTGGTTGATCATTCAAACACTTTTTCAGAGAAGATACATGGAAGACGTTATGAACTCCTTGTAAATCATCAGGTAGGGCTAAACGGTAAGCCACTGTACTCTTTCCAGAATTTCATAAGGTCCAATATAACGAGGACTCAACTTCCCTTTCTTACCAAATCGCATGACTCCCTTGAGTGGCAAAATCTTCAAATATACCCAGTCTCCCACCATAAAATCTAAAGCCCTTCTACGATTATCTGCATAACTCTTCTGTCTACTTTGTGCTGTTTTTATCTGATTTCTAATCTTTGTGATCTGCTCTTTAACTTCTTGTAAATACTCGGGTCCCAAAACACTACTTTCACCCACTTCATCCCAATAAATAGGAGACCTACATTTCCTCCCATAAAGTGCTTCATATGGCGCCATCTGTATAGTAGCTTGAAAACTGTTATTATATGCAAATTCAATTAATGGTAACAGACTTTCCCAATTTTTGTCAAAATCTAACACACAGGCTCGCAACATATCCTCCAAAGTCTGAATAGTTCTTTCTGTTTGCCCGTTCGTTTGAGGATGATATGCGCTGCTGAAATTTAAATTGGTACCCATCATCTTCTGTAAACTTTTCCAAAATCGAGATGTAAATCTAGGGTCTCTGTCTGATACTATAGTCTTGGGTATTCCATGTAAACGAACTATTTCCTTCACATAAATTTTTGCTAACTTTTCCATAGAATCTGTGTTGGAGATAGGTAAAAAGTGAGCACTCTTCGTCAATCGATCCACTATTACCCAAACCGAATTCTTTCCCGTAGATGTTCTTGGAAATCCTACCACAAAATCCATAGATAGATCTTCCCATTTCCATTTGGGGATTGGTAAAGGTTGCAACTGACCGGCTGGTCTTTGGTGTTCAGCTTTTACTAACTGGCACACTGAACACTTGGCTACAAAGGTTGCAATATCCTTCTTCATTCCTTCCCACCAAAACTTTTCTTTTAAATCTTGATACATCTTAGTACTTCCAGGATGAGCAGTATATGGTGTACTATGAGCTTCTTTCATCAACCTTTCTTTCAATTCTGGGGCATCCGGAATGATTTTCCTTCTTCCAAAGTATAACATTCCATCGCCTGAAATCATAAAGTGTGGAGACCCTTTTCCTTCCAGTATTTGCTGTTTTATCTTCTCCAGCTTAGCATCCTTTTGTTGTTTTTCCTTAATTTCTTTGTCTGCTAACGGAACAATTTCTTGAATCTCCATTAACTTGAGGTCCTGTGATAATCTGTTTACCAGAATTTCTCGCATCGCTGCCAGCACTGAAAATTCTTCTGTTTGAACTTTCCTACTCAAGGCATCGGCTACCACATTAGCCTTTCCAGGGTGGTATTTGATTTCGCATTGAAAATCACTTATAGTCTCTATCCACCTTCTCTGTCTCATATTCAAGGTTTTCTGGCTAAAAAGATACTTGAGACTCTTATGGTCCGTAAATATTTCGCACTTTTCTCCATATAAGTAATGCCGCCAAATCTTTAGAGCAAACACTACAGCTGCTAACTCTAAATCATGCGTGGGATAATTCTGTTCATGGTCCTTAAGTTGTCGGGATGCATACGCAACTACTCTTCCTTCTTGCATTAACACACACCCCAATCCCATTTTTGAGGCATCACTATATATCACATAAGGTTTATGAGGTTCTGGCAAGGCTAAAATTGGTGCTGTAGTCAATCTCTTCTTTAGCTCTTGAAAACTCTTTTCGCATTGTTCACTCCAGACGTACGTAGCATTCTTTCTAGTCAATGCTGTCAGAGGTGCAGACAGTTTGGAAAATCCTTCCACAAATCTTCTATAGTATCCAGCTAATCCCAAGAAGCTTCGTATTTCATGTGCATTGGTTGGTTGCTGCCACTCCATCACTGCTTCTACCTTTGCTGGATCCACGGAGACTCCTTCATTTGAAATAACATGACCCAAAAATTTAACTTCTTGTAGCCAAAATTCACACTTACTAAGCTTGGCATACAGTTGATGTTTCTGCAAAATTTCTATTACTACTTTCAAATGCTCTTTATGATCTTCGTCAGTCTGAGAGTAGATCAAAATATCATCAATAAAAACCACCACAAACTTGTCCAAATATGGTCTGAATATCCGGTTCATCAAATCCATGAATACTGCTGGTGCATTTGTCACTCCGAATGGCATAACCAAAAATTCGAAGTGCCCATATCGGGTTCGGAAAGCTGTCTTAGGTACATCTTGCTCCCTAATTTTCAACTGATGATAGCCAGACCGAAGGTCTATTTTTGAAAACACAGTTGCTCCTCTTAATTGATCCAACAGGTCATCTATCCGTGGCAACGGATATTTATTCTTAATAGTAACTTTATTCAATTCCCGGTAGTCTATGCACATCCGCATTGTCCCATCTTTCTTCTTCACAAACAATACTGGTGCTCCCCATGGGGATGAACTAGGCCTGATAAATCCTTTCCTTAAAAGTTCTTCAATTTGCGCTTTCAATTCTTCTAATTCCACTGGTGCCATTCTATACGGAGCCTTATGAACTGGAGTTGTGGCCGGTTCCAATTCAATAACAAATTCTGCTTCTCGATCAGGAGGTAGTCCCGGTAGATCATCAGAAAAGACTTGAGGAAAGTCTTCCACCACAGGAATTCCTTGAATACTTTTAACAACTTCTGAGGAGTTTAACATGATTACCCAGTAGCCCTTAGTTTCTTTGTTAATACTTTTCTTTATTCGCTTGGCAGTTACTATGGAAGAAACTGCCTTCAACATTTCCCCCTTGTAACTAAATTTCCCTTCCTTGGGTAAACTAAAAACTATTTCCTTTCTACGACAGTCCAGTTTAGCATAATACTTGGCCAACCAATCCATACCTAAAATCAAATCAAACTCCATCAAATGGAATAATATCAGATCAGCGACTAGCTGAGAACCTCCAATCTCCAAGGGGCAATTTCTCACTATCCGGTGGCATCCTGCTACTTTTCCATTGGGCATGACTACTATAACTTTTTGGGTCAACAATTCAGTTTCTAAATCACACTTTTGGACACAATCATAGGAAATAAAGGATCTGGTTGCTCCCGAATCAAACAAGGTATAGACCATGCATTGCTTCAGCTTAAGCTTACCTAAAGAAAATTTTATTCTACTATTATTATTATTACCACTCCCAAAGAATTCATTCATTAACTAAAAGAGGAGACTTGGAAATTTACCAGTAATAACGTTAGCATCTATTGTCTCGTCTGCCTCCATATCTACTTCTCCAGGCGTGATAGCATAAACTTTAGCTTTCGTATAAGCTTTGGCTTTTCCTCCGGGTAGAGCTACTCCTTGAGAGGTATTCTGGGGACAGTCTTTGATCAGATGTCTTGGCCGACCGCATCTATAACAAACTCTAATATCCACTCGACAATCTCCCTGGTGTCGACGTCCACATTTTGCACATTGCGGAAATAGAATCGGCACATTTGGATTAATTGCTACTCCTTTTCCTCTATCCGTGGATCTAAAATTTGGTTTCCTCCTAGCATCATTTCCCCCAGAAAATTGAAATCTTCTTTTTCCATATGTTTGAGTTTGCGCCATAACACTCCTCTGTTCAGCTTCCGTTATGGCTGCTACATTCACTAGTTCTTGAAAATTCTCAATTTGCAAACATGCCACCTGCATACGAATTCGTGGCTGCAGTCCTTCTTGAAACTTCTGGGCTCTCATCTTTTCAGTAGCTACCAGGTGTGGAGCAAATCTCGCCAATTCCATAAATCGTGCCGAGTACTGTTCCACCGACATACTGCCTTGTATTAACATAGTAAATTCCAAAGCTTTCTGCCGTTTCATAGATTCCGGAAAGAATCGATCGTCAAACTCTTTCTTGAACCTTTCCCATGTAGGCACTACATTTTCTCCCAGTTCTAACTTTAGCAGCTTTCGCTTTGTGTCCCACCATAGTCCTGCTTCTCCTTGTAACAGATGTCCTGCATATTGCACTTTCTGAACTTCGGTGCAACTACTAACTTCGAAGGTGCGTTCCAAGTCTACTATCCATTTATCTGCCTTTAATGCTCCTTCTGTTCCGATAAAGGGCGGGTATCGATACGCTAAAAATTTTTCATACGGACACCCTTGAGCTTCTCTTCTATTTTCATTCTGCTGATGATAACGGCTCTATTCTATTTGGTTTCTCACCACTTCCGTCATTTGCCGAATAGCTTCAGCTATTGCCTGGCCTCCTTCTAATGGGGGGTTTTGTGCTACTGGTCCCCCTTCCAAGGGTGGATTCCGTGTCCTCTGCTCTTCTCCCGATAATGGGTTCGGTGCCGTCTGTCCTTCCCCCAACGGTGGGTTCGATGGTGTCTGTCCTTCTCTCAACGGTGAGCTTGGTGCCGTTTGTTCTTCAGTACGTGGAGGGGTAACCAAAGAAGGATTCTGGTTTACTACGTCTACTCGTTTCAAGGGAGGACGACCTCTTGGCATATTGTTTTCCTGAAATACACCCAACTTCACCAAAAGCTATACTTATTTTAGAAACTTCCAATTCCAAAAATCCAAACATTCACCCATTTTACTCCAAACTCCAATATGATAAAGATTCAAGCCTATACTAGTACCATGTGATCTCTTTTCCTAGGACACGTAGGTTTTACCCAGAGACGTAATTGCTCTGATACCAATCTGTGACGCCCCCAACTTACGTTTGGGATTTAACGTAAATTAAGGTGTCTGGATGAGCAACACTTGGCTACTCACCCTCGTACTTAACAATACTAAAAAGCATAAATCACTTAATTCGCAGCGGTCAGGTCTTAGATATAAAACTTTTTAAAGATCACACGGAAATATATACATACAACATTCATTAAAACTTAACATTGTACTTTTTATACATATACAAGACCCAAATTGTAGCAACATATTTTACATTCATCCCAAAAGAACTTTCCTTCACCTCACTCTTTCTCCCTCTTAACCTCGGGGTATTCTCTCCCATAGCGAAACCTATCCATACTAATACTAAAGTCTCGCTGGAGCTGTTGTCCCTGTGGAGTCACACAAACCCCACACATAAACAACGAGCCATCTATTCCTAAGGTTATACAGCATCCCGTACGTCGCCTCTCTTCGGCAAAAGTGGATGCGTCAAGACTCCAAGCTCCGGTGGGTCTGGTAGGAGGTCCGAAGGAAACAAAAGAAATGTCCAGATAAGGACTATAATCGGAAAGTCCCTCAGGACTCCCCGAAGTCTCCTGCCTCATCGGGGCTGTCCCCCTGCTGGTCATCGAATCCTGTATAAAATAATATGCACAAAATATATGGAGCCACAAAGGAGTGAGATTTCAAATGAAATCTCAGTAAGTACATAAACAGCTTAAAGGAAACAGGGAAAACAACCATAAAGTCATTACCACAAATGACACGGGAAAATTACCCTAATATACCCCTCATAAGACCATTGTCTAACTGACACTTTTCTTAACTCACCCATAATCTTATATTGAATTACACCGTTTCCCTTAAGATTTTTATTCTTTCTTATCACTGATGGGCGTTACGTCTCGCCGTCCCCATCACATACACTCATCAATCATCCGGGCGTTACGCCTCGCCGTCCCCGTTATGATGAGTCTGGTGTCAATCATCCGGGCTTTACGTCTCGCCGTCCCCGTTATGACACAAAACATATACACATATTACTGCGGGCGTTACGTCTCGCCGTCCCCGCTATTCAGATCAATTTCACGGGCGTTACGTCTCGCCGTCCCCGTGAGGATCAATCATACGGGCGTTACGTCTCGCCGTCCCCGTCACGACGTGACTAACTTAATCTTATAAATATTATTTTCTTTCTTTTTATTCTTCTCTTGTTCACATGAGTTATTTCACTTATAACTCTTCCCATTTGAAACACCACTTCTATTCTAAGAAACCCTAAGTCTAAGCAAAACAGGGCATCTCGCTCGAGCGGCTTGTCGAGCGAGTATCGAGCGAAGTCTCGGGTTGGGACTCGCTCGAGCGGGTGTCGAGCGAAACTCTAGCGAGGGTTCATATTTTGCCTTCGCTCGACTCACATGTCGAGCGAGGGTCGAGCGAACTTACGGCTCTAAGAGTTTTTCTACTCAAAACATGCTAATCTCTTCCATACACCCTATTTATCTTCTTAAAAACTTAAATCTAAGTTTCTACAATTTTAATGAACATAATTATAAGACAAATTACAATCAACCCTACTCATGTGTCCATTTCCACTTAATCATGTTCTCAAGTGTTCACTACTAGTAAACATAGCTCAATCATGCCAATAAACCAGTTCCATGCTTAAATTAAGCTAGAATATGGACTTACAAATTCTTCCTAGCTCAAGAGAATTGATCCAACCAACTTCTTGCAACTTTTCTCCTACACTCACTCACTTAGCTCACAAGTGATCACTTTGAAGGTTTGGGGAGGGTTTTCTGGTATGGCTTCAAAAGGGCAAGTGTTCTCTCCTTCTAAAGGAGCTTAGGAACCTCTCAAGGCTCTATTTATAGGGTGGTGGTCGACCAACATGAGGGAGAGAAAAGGAAATGCACCTAAGGTGCACTAGTTGCCAGATTTGCATGTGATGAGGTGTCCATCTAAGTAAATCTAATGATGAGGATTAAGCCTCCCAAATCCTAGGCTTTGCAGCTAAATTAGTCATCCAAGGGCTCACATTTGAGATGGTTTGGCTGCCCATTTTGATCCATGGCTGAGAAGTAAGCTAAAGGGATAAGAGGTGAGGTGGCATTTCACCTAACCATGCATGCATCTCTCATCTCCAGCTCTCCCCTTGTGTCACACGCCCATCTCCAGATTTTCCTACCCATTTGGTCCCTTCCCAACTCCCTTAGGTCTCCCCCAACAATTTCTAGAAGGTCACTTCTTAGTTTAGTTAAGGTAGAGCCAAATTTGATCCACTTAGTCACCTATCAACCAGATTTTGGCTCCCCTTGAGTTCCCATCACACTAACCATTCAATTGACTTCCAAATCAACTTTCCATCCATTTCTAACTATCCCTACACATGTCCTAATCCCAGAGAATCTTAAAACCAGTTGCCTAATTAGTTACATGCCCCAATCTAGTTCAATTATCCAACTCGGGTTCCATTTAAGCCCATTCCAAAGCTGCCTACTTGATTCCCAAATAAGTTATTGATTCCTTCCCAATCTCAGGAAACTTCAAACATAAAAGTTTTAGATCTATATCTTAGGGTTCTATAACAATTAGAATCACCTCATTTGGTCCCCATATGAATAACTTATGCCCGTTTTTCTAAAACTCGACGGATTAATCCGAAAATGCTCAATTCTCAATACTAAGTGTAATCTCACATTCCTCAACTAAATCTCCCACTCTAATTTCCTAATAAATAAATGCATCAAATAAATTTCCTTAAAATAATAACCATAAAATAATTTACCTTAGAAAAAATTTGGGCTATTACACTAGATCTAATTTTTTGTATAGTGAATGTATTCCAAACCTTTTTTTTTTGTATTAAATGAATTCTTTTGGGTTCTTTGTTGCCTCTTTTTTTGGCATACATGTTGGGCACGTTTGAGACAAAGTTGTCTCTTTTTTTTGTAAGTAATGGTTGTGCAGGATGATGTTTGGTTATATACATATATATATATGGATCATATGGTATATACATGTTGGGCAGGTTTGAAGAAGAGCAACACTTAGTCAGTTGGATTTTTATTGTGAGTAGTATTGTATTTTGTTGTCTTTGTTATTTTGGTATTCTGTGTTTTGTACTTTCAGATGCAGTGTTTATATTATTCATCATACCACGTGGTACACTATACAGTATAATGTGTGTATCAATGCCTTTTTGATCGTTATATCAACATAATGGTCTTTGTATTTATGAGTTTATGAGGTTGAATCCCTCTTATTTATCATGTAACAGGTTATTGTTCTATTCAAACGAATGACATTTATCCAAATATATTTGATTAGTTTGTTTTTTCTACTATATTGCAAGAGTCTTATATCTTGAAATATATATTATAATTTACATATACAGGTTCCGAACTTGGAAACCATGGACAAAACCCAGCATTTACTAATGTATTAATTTGCTAGAACACAAAACCCGGCATTTTATAATTGACGTTATATTCTAGTTCAGCATTTATAATTTGCTGGAACACACCCCCAGAAATACACTTTGCAAGTATGCATGAAATATATGAGTACAAGGTGACAAACACATCATTAAGCATGTTGAACGAGGCATCAACGTTAATTTTCCAAAAGATTACTACAAGGCGTCAACGCCAAAAGATGACAAACACATCTTTGTAAGTGTTGAATTGGAGCTTGACTGAGATTACTACAAGGCGTCAACGTTAATTTTTTTTTTGAAGGAATTTAACAATTTGCAAACCTAACAGAGAAAGGATTTGCCAAAAGATACGTTTGCAAATGATAATTTGCCCAAATTACTTATATAGTACTAAGTAAAGCACATGTACAAATGCAAAACAGTAATAAATCCGAAGTAGCCTGCCTAAATGCCTTAGTTTAGCTACTTCTGCATCAAGCACCAATTGGTTCTGCATAACTTGGTCGATTTTATTGGATAAAACCATTTGTTCCCTCTTGATCTCATTTACTAACTTACATAGCTCAATCTCCCTCTTTTCGAGCCCCTCGTGTATCTTCTCGACCTCTTGCTCTTTCTTTAAGATTTCATTCATTCTTTAATGAAGTTGGAACTCAGTGACTTCATTACCATCCACCCACTTGAAAAACTTACAATATGACAATCCTTGATCATTTATTTCCTAAGAACTATTAGAAATAATAAACTGTACACTTAATATATTATTATATATAAAAAATGTTTTTGACAATAAATGATAACAAATAATGTAGAGGTAAGTTACCTCTTTATTGTACTCAGGATACCCTAAGAAGGATTGTCTAGGATTTTTTATAGTATTTGAGTACTTTAGTGTGGCTTTAAGCTCGCAGAGGCATAATGGTTGACGAAAAGTATGTTTGGCAAAAGATGAAGACGATGACATTCTAAAATTAAAAATAAGAAGGCAAATAGTAATGAAGTAAAGAAATTGAGAATAGTCAACTTTCAAGAAACCTACATACAACTTTCAAGAAAGAAAGCCTAAAATGAAACCCTTTAACCAATAGTATCAGACTAAAGAAAGCCTAAAGGGAAACCCTATAACCAAAGTATGCAGATCAGGGTAAAATTATAGGGAAACCCTTTAACCGACGTATTCAGGGTAAAATTATTCATAACAACATTCAATCTTGGTACTAAGATTTCCCAAATCCACAAAATTATTCATAACCAGTTGGGGCCAAACATTTTAGCTGTGCTGAGAGTATATAGGTTAGGTACTTGCAACAAAACTATTGTTTCACCATGAAAGAACTTATACAACTGCACCCACCCACTGCATGTTCATTTTGAGTTCACCTGCACATTACACTAGAATGATTGCCCAAGCAGCATCGCATATTACAAATATGAAATTACAACACATTTTGCCATGTAAATCCCAAGCATATTCTAGCATATTACAAATAATTTTCCTTGAAATTTGCTGTGTAAATCACCCATTTTTAGCCGTGTAAATTTTAGTCTATAATTCAAGCATATTTTGCCATGTAAATCACCCATTTTTAACCAAAGCATACTTACCAAAAAGCATAGATCTTATACCAAATATTTTTCCTACTATCATGACGTTAATCCAGTAAATGGATAACTTGAGTGTGGATAAACGATCATACCAGAGACGCGAGGGCGTCGAGGAGTGGGTTCCGTGCGATGAGAAGGTTGTGAAAGGAGGCGGCGAGAGGGGTTATGACTGTGAATCCACTGAGAGGTGAGAGAGGGCTTTGCTCTAGAGGGCCCTGTTCTACAGATTCGAAAGCTTAAAGGGGATAGGGGGAGCTTCGTGGAGATGAAATCGAAACCCTAGAGCAGGAACCGTGAGGGGGAGCTTCAGGAGAGGGGGGAGCTTCGTGGAGAGCAGTCGAAACCCTAGAGCATCGTGAAGGGAAGCTTCATGGAGGAGACTCGAGACCGCGAAAGGATTCATGCAGTGGAAATTCAAGAGAGCGAAAGGATAATGACAAGAAGATGGGTGGAATTGCAAACGACGTCATTGGGGAAAATTGTCCACGTAGGACGCGAGGGCGTGACGAGGTTATTAACCCGGTTTCTTCTAGCATTTTTGTTGCCTAGATGACTAACACAAGAGGGGAGGTGAATTGAGTTATATTATAAAAATTAATACTTATAAATCAAATACACAATATAAAATATAAACAAAATACGACGCAGTAGGAAATATAAAGAGTAAAGCAAGAAGAAACAAACTTAGTATTTTAACGATGTTCAGCCCCACTGCCTATATCCTTGCCTCAAGCTACCCATTGAGGATCCCAAATTCACTATTCAATCTCCTTCAGGTGGAGATAAAAACCTATTATACTTTTGAACAATACCGCTACAAAGAATTCATAGAGAACACCCTCTACACTTGCAATCACCTCACACTTGGTGATTCAATTATTCCCTGTGTAGAACACCTTTTACACACACAAGGGTTATACGCACTCTCTTACAAATACAAGAGCTGATAGTGGGTAGATTATCAGAGTACACTCTTCAATGAGTGAAATAAGAACAATACAGTACAACTTATATCTTTCTCAAAATGAATAAGAATTAAGATACAAAACTTAGAGAAGAGAGAATAAGGGTTTTGAAAGAATGATGCAAAACTTAGCAATTGATGTGTAAGCTCTTGTTGTGACTTTTGTAAAACTCAAGTGAGCTATTTATAGGCAAATGAGTCTTTATATTCAAATTTGAAAAGGTTCACATGTCAAATAAGAGCACGATTCACTTTTCAAAAGATTCAAATAAAAACATCTCATTTTTATATTTGTCAAAGACAACTCTATTCATTTTTCAAAGAAATCAAACCTAACCTTTTACTTTTCATATATGACAAAATGAATATGATTTATTTTTCAAACCAAATCATTTTCTTTTTGCATATGCCAAAAAAACACACAACCACCTTTCAAGATTTTCAAACAAATCATCTATCTTTTGCATTTGTCAAAAAAATACACAACCACCTTTCAAGATTTTCAAACAAAATCATCTATCTTTTGTATTTGTCAAAAAAATACACAACTACCTTTCAAGATTTTCAAACAACATATGCACATGTTAAAGATGACAATCAATAATCTTACAAATTCAAATCTTTATGCATATGTGAAAAAATAATAATAATTTTTGAAATTAAATATTTTAATAAAGTTATGCAAATGTAAAAAATGCAATTTGATACTTTATGAGAAAATATTAATTTTGAGTCTTAATCTAATTTTAAATTTTAATAAATGTATAAAATTACTTTATGAGCTTCATTTTGTAGATTTATTTTTCTTTTTGCTCATATTTGATTTCTTGATGTACTTAGCTCTCTTCATGTGTAGACAACTTGAGCTTGAGTTTTGAATTTATTTATTATCATCAAAATCTATACGTAGATACGAGATTTTAAACCTTGGGTTCACAATCTCTCCCTTTTTGATGATGACAAATACTTAGTAAAAATTTGCGACCTGCAGTTAATACTTAAGCTCCCCTGAAAATATGCGTTAGTTTTTTAAATAAAATATAGACATGATTCTAGCATATATAACAGGGTAGTATAATACTAATATAATACTTCTCCCCCTTTTGGCATCATTAAAAAGGAACCGCAATTGGTTTCAGTAAAATTTCTTCCCCCGTTTGTGTTCGATAAAAGCTGTAAAGGTTGAGGCCTAACTTTATCGTCTCGGTACAGAGATCTGCTTGATATTGTTGATAAATAAAATATTATCGAGATTTGGTGCAGAAGGAGATCTCTTCCCGCGTCCGTGTCCGACAAAACCTATAAAGTCTGGAGGCCTAACTCTGGCAATTTGGTGTGGAAGGAGATTTTGTAGAGAGTTGAAAAATTAGAGTCACCCGTGTCCGACAAAACCTGCAAAGGCTGAAGGCCTAGCTCTAGGAATTCGGCGCGGAAGAAGATTCAAATCCGTTTGACATTATTGACAAGCAAGATATTGCAGAGATTTGAAGTTGTGATAGTTTGTCTTGTTCTTATTCCCGTCTCTATAAGAACAATCCTTAATTTTATCTATTTCGCATTAAATCTTCTTCTTATTTTTGAAATTCGTCTGCATTTTCATTCTACAATTTTGTAATGGCTCGTCAGTTTTCCTTCAGTACTTCTCGTGATCAATCTATTTCTGCTTCTATCGTAGGTGCCATGAAGCAACAAGAGACTGATTTAGTTAATAAATTATATCATGATGCCATTTATGAGCTTGTGAGTCTCGGGACTCAATACTCATCATCCATTGTTGCTTTTTTCGCTCGATTGCAGACTAAAACTGGCGAATTGAGAAGCTTAGCGAGACTGTCTCTGTACTTCAACGACTTGTTTATGAGTCAAATAAAAAAATAGTAGAGTTAAAGCAACAGAATAAGAATTTAAAATCCTTGCTTGCCTCTTCATTTCAACTGCCCAATCTTTTAGACGAAAATAACTTGTCGATTTATAAAGAGTAAATACAGTTGAAAGATGAGGTTAGAAATCTCAAGTTTTTGTAAGTCATTTGAGATAAAGGAATAAAAGTATCTAGCAGATATTTATGGCATGTATCATTCATATTTCTCTTCTAATCATGCATAGTCTATCTTCTAGTATGGGTTTTGTGAAAATGTCTGCCAATTGATCGTGTGTGCTTGTGAATTCTAGTACAATATCACATTTCTGCACATGATCTTTAAGAAAATGATATATAATTTCAATATGTTTGGTCTTAGAATGTTGTATTGGATTCTTTGAAAGATTTATAGCACTAGTATTATCACATTTAATAGGAATATGATTGTACATAAGTTTAAAATCCTCAAGTTGTTGTTTCATATAAAGAACTTGAGCACAACAACTACCTGCAACAACATACTCTACCTCAGCAGTAGATAATGTAACATAATTTTGTTTTTTACTAAACCATGAAACAAGTGCATGACCTAAGAAATGACATGTTCCACTAGTACTTTTCCGATCAACTTTGCAACCAGTATAATCAGCATCTGAATAACTAATAAAATCGAAAGAAGTGTGCTTAGGATACCATAATCCGAGGTCAATGGTACCGGCAAGATATCTAAAATTATGCTTCACTGCAATCAAATGAGATTGCTTTGGAGATGATTGAAAACATGCACATAAACATACACTGAACATAATATCAGGTCTACTAGCTGTCAAATATAATAAACTACCAATTATACCTCGATATACCTTTGAGTCAACTGGCTTACCGTTTTCGTCTTTATCAAGTTTGGTGGTTGGACTCATTGGTATTCCAATTATCTTCGCACCTTCCATCTCAAACTTTTTGAGTAACTCCTTGATATATTTTGACAGATTAATAAATGTTCCATTTTTTGTTTGCTTGATTTGCAATCCGAGAAAGAAATTAAGTTCTCCCATCATGCTCATTTCAAATTCTTCCTGCATACTCTTAGCAAAATCTTGTCACATATTTTCATTAGTAGCACTAAATATTATATCATCCACATAAATTTGAATTAGAAGAATATCATCATGTTCATATTTGATGAAAGAGTTGTATCGATCTTTCCTCTTAAGAAATATTTTTCAATCAAAAAACCACTAAGCCTCTCATACTAAGCTCTAGGAGATTGTTTGAGTCCATATAATGCTTTTGTGAGCTTAAAAACATGATTAGGAGAAATATGATTTTCAAAACCTGGAGGTTGCTCAACATATACATCTTCATTTATAAAACCATTTAAGAAAGCACTTTCAACATCCATTTGAAAAAAGTTGAAATTTTTATAACATGTATATGCAAGTAACATTCAAATAGCTTCTAATCTTGCGACAGGTGCATACGTTTCATTATAATCGATTCATTCCTCTTAATTGAAACCTTGGGCTACAAGTCGAGTTTTGTTTCTAGTGGTGATTCCAGACTCATCTTTCTTATTTCTAAAAACTCATTTTGTTTCAATAACAACATGATTTTTGGGTCTAGGAATAAGTGTCCATACATTATTTCTTTCAAATTGATTTAGCTCTTCTTGCATAGCTAGAATCCATGATTCATCAATAAGTGCTTCATCAATATTTTTGGGTTCAATTTGAGATAGAAAAGCAATGTGATTACAAATATTTCTAAGAGATGATCGAGTACTTACACCTCATGAAGGTTCTCCTAGAATTTGTTCCACTGGATGATCTTTCACATGTTTCTACTCTTTGGTTGCATCTTGTATTAACTCTTGATGATCTTTCATGATATCTCCATGTTGGACTTCTTCCATTGTATTCTTTTTGTTGAGATTGTGATTATTTGTATTATTTATACATTTTATTCCCATAATCTTTTTTTTTTTGAATTGTCTCCAAATGTCACGCGTCCTTCTTCTTTAGAAGTGAGGTCAATGAATTTAGTTTTGTCTCCTGTCACGTTTCTTGAGCATCCGTTGTCTAAAAACTATTTACTTTTACCTGTAGAAGACTTCATGCATACCTACAAAAGTAATTAAAAAAAAATTCTTGGTACCTAAGTTCTTTGGGTCCTTTATTTATTAGTATTAGAATAAATAAGATTCTTTAGTACCCATATGGCCCTAATAGTCATTGTATGTTTTCTTTTAGTAGGACAAGCATGATAATTATGATATTTTCTATTGTAAAAATTACAAATAATATATAACATATTTAAAAACCTTGAGTAATTGTAATAATATTTTTCTTTGAAAAATTTATTTTTATGAAAAAAATTTTGAAAATCTGATTTTAATTTAATCGGTTTATCAAAGAAATTTTTATAGGGTTTGAATTTTTCTTTTGGCATGTATCACAAACCTACCTTATCAAAAACACATATTTGACTACCAAGAAGTTTTTCAAAGTTTCTTTTTTCATTTGTAAAGTTTTCAACAATCTTTTCTAAATCAGCTACTTTTTTTTTCAGGTCATCATTTTCATCTTTTGAAACTATATTATCTTTTCTTAAAACATCAATTTCATTTATTAAAGAAAAATTTTTCTTTTTCAAAATGATATACTTGATACCCAATTTTTCAAGTTCCTCATATACTTTTTCTAAAATATTTTGCAAATCTTCATAAGAAAGATTTTCAATATTTTCAAAATTTGTTACCTCAAGATCATCTTTAGCCATAAGACAAAGATTTATAGATTTTTCATTATTTGTGTCGCTGTCTGAGCTACTTGAATCATCATCCCATGTAACTTTCATTACTTTATTGCCCTTGTATCGATCTTTCTTTAGTAGTAGACAATCTGCCTTGATATATCCTGACTTTTTACATTTATAACAAGTTAAGGAGTCGTTTTTACCTGTATCTTTGTTGGAAAACTTTTTGAAAGATTTCATTGGATGAGATTTATTTTTTTTTAAGAATCTTTGAAATTTTCTTGTGATCATTGCAATTTCTTCATCTTTGTCATTTCTTTTCTCATCTTCATCGATTTCACTTTCATGAGGAACAACTTTGAGTGCCAAGCTCTTCTTTAGCTTTTCTTCTTTTTCTCATCTTTTCAATGTGTACTCATGAGTAATAAGTGACCCAATGAGTTCATTTACTTCGAGCTTTTTGAGGTCTTTAGTTTCAAGAATCGCCGTCACTTTTGATTCCCAACGTTTTGGAAGAGAGTTGTGAATTTTTCTTATTATCTCCAAGTTAGAATAAACTTTTCCAAGAGCTGTCAGGCTATTTATAATGTTAGTAAAACGAGTATACATAGAGGAAATAGATTCATCATCAATCATATTAAACATTTCATTTTTATGCATAAGAATATAATTTTTTGATTATTTGACTTGTGAAGTTCCTTCATAAGTTACTTCCAAGTTATCCCATATTTTCTTTACTGTCCTGCAAGTCATTATTCTGTTAAATTCATTGCCATTGAGAGCATTATACAGAAGATTCATAGTCATTACATTCACTGTATAAAGTCTATCATCTTCACAATCAAACTCATCTTCTTCCTTGTTGACCTTTATTCCATCAACAATTTTTGTTGGAATATAAGGCCCATTTACAATATATTTCCAGATTTCTCGACCTTGAGACTAAAGAAATATTTTCATTTTAGCTTTCCAGAAAGTATAATTGTCTCTACAAAATAGTGGATGCCGACTACTGGATTGACCTTCAGCGAATGTAGCTGCAATGTTAGCCATATGATCTTAACTCAACAGATAATTAATCTTATGATAGAGCCCTTACTCTGATACCAATTGTTGCCCAGATGACTAACACAAGAGGGGGGAGAATTTGGTTATATTATAAAAATTAACATTTATAAATCAAATACACAATATAAAATATAAACAAAATACGAAGCAGTAGAAAATATAAAGAGTAAGAGCAAGAAAAAGCAAACTCAGTATTTTAACGAGGTTCAGCCCCACTGCTTATGTCCTCGCCTCAAGCTACCCATTGAGGATCCCAAATTCACTATTCAATCTCCTTCAGATAGAAATAAAAATCTATTACACCTTTGAGCAACACCGCTACAAAGAATTTGTGTAAAACATCCTCTACACTTGCAATCACCTCACACTTGATGATTCAATTATTTCCTGTGTAGAACACCTTCTACACATACAAGGGTTATGCGTACTCTCTTACAAATACAAGAGCTGATAGTTGGTAGATTATCAGAATACACTCTTCAATAAGTGAAATAAAAACAATACAGTACAACCTATATTTCTCTCAAAATGGATAAGGATTAAGGCACAAAACTTAGAGAAGAAAGAATAAGGGTTTTGAAAGAATAATGCAAAACTTAGCAATTGATGTATAAGTTCTTGTTGTGATTTTTACAAAACTTAAGTAAGCTATTTATAGGCAAATGAGTCTTCATATTCAAATTTGAAAAGGTTCACATATCAAATAAGAGCACTATTTACTTTTCAAAAAATTCAAATAAAAACATCTCCTTTTTATATTTGTCAAAGACAACTCCATTAATTTTTTAAAGAAATCAAACCTAATCTTTTACTTTTCATACATGACAAAATGAGTATGATTTATTTTTCAAACTAAATCATCTTTTTTTTTGTATATGTCAAAAAAATACACAATCACATTTCAAGATTTTCAAACAAATCATCTATCTTTTGTATTTATCAAAAAAATACACAACCACTCTTCAAGATTTTCAAACAAAATCATCTATCTTTTGTATTTGTCAAAAAAATACACAACCACTCTTCAAGATTTTCAAACAACACATACACATGTTAAAAATGACAATCAATAATCTTACAAATTCAAATCTTTATGCATATGTGAAAAAATAATAATAATTTTTGAAATTAAATATTTTAATAAAGTTATGCAAATGTAAGAAATGCAATTTGATACTTTATGAGAAAATATTAATTTTGAGTCTTAATCCAATTTCAAATTTTAAGAAATGTACAAAATTATTCTATGAACTTTATTTGTAGACTTGTTCTTCTTTTTGTTCATGCTTGATTTCTTGATGTGCTTAACTCTCTTCATGCATAGACAACTTGAGTTTGAGTATTGAATTTATTTGTTATCATCAAAATCTATACGTAAATACGTGACTTAAAACTTTGGATTTTACAATTTTTATTTATTTTTTGTTGTTTATCATTTTCGTTTCCGATTTCGTTTATGTTTCAAGCATGGTTTGGTCTGGTGATCTCTGGCCGTGATGGACAACCACACACCCCTCTAAAAGCTTTGTCCGTGGCCAATCTCCTAGCGGGCCAACGGGTTACATGTTTGGCCAATCTTCAAATGCATTTAGCTAGTGGAAATGGCGGAGCGCGACATTGTCCTTTTTTGTCTGGTTTTTGAACTTTGAAATCCTCTATATGCCATTATGGTCCGTTGGTTACGTGGTTGTGTTGAAACAAGGGCATGAAAGGGTCGTGCTATTGATCCCTACTTGGGATCTCGATTGAATTTTTTTTTTTTTTTTTTTTAATTTTATAATTAAGTGTTTCGTATTTTTTTACATGATTTTTTTAATATTTTAAAATATTTTTTAAAAATATAAAAAAGTTACAATATTATTTAAAAACATTTATTTAATATTGTAGTAAAAAAACTAAAAAACAATCCAAATCAAGATCTCAAATCAGAATTTCAAATAAGAATAAATAGCATTTTTTAAATGTGAAATGAATTCAATCATTTTCTTTTAATGAAATTTCAGTCACGTTTTCTTTTTCTCGGGCCTTTAGGCTTTGCCAATTGAAGATGGACTAGGAGTCCGAATAAATCTGGACCCATGAGAGATTGTTAGATTTTAATTGTGAAAGAGCCCAAAAATAACCTATAAATTCTCTGACCCTCCCCTTCCCTTGATGCATTCTAAATCCAAACCCTAAGGTTAGGCAAACCGCCGCGCTCTCGCTGATTCTTTCTCTCTCTTTCTGTGGTCTTCTTCTTCTTCCACCAGTCTTTGATCTCGAATCAAAGTTGTTTGGGAGAACCTTTTTCAGTTTTTTTCTTTAACGGGCGAAGATGAACAACGCTTTTGAATTTCTGACACCTCTAGTATGAGAAGAGCTTTCAACAAGCTCTTCCTTGAGCAGAGATGGCAACTTTCTGAGCCCCTACGCATTTTTTTAAACCTCTATCTATGTAAGGTCTTTTAATTTCTATATATATATATATATATATATATTGATTGGCCGGTTTATTCATTATCAAAATCGACTATTAAAGATTTTTTACTCGTAGCACTCGGTTTAACCCGCATTTAGCATTGTTTATTTTGCGTAAGGATCTATATTTCCGGAATTAGAAATTAGTATCCTTTTTAACTTAGAGGTCTGAATTCGGCACTACTTTTTGAGTCTGTTTCTGTTCCTTTTTTTTTTTATTGAAAGGGCTGTTTCTGTACTTTTGGAAGCCCAAAAATCATCAAAATCTCTATAGCTTCCTTCGTATTTTGTTTTCTTTTTAGGAAGAGTCCCATCTATGGAACGATGCAGGTTTTGATTAGGGCTAATCTCTAATCAGATGTATATTTTTTTCGAAAAAAAGTTTATAATTAGATGTCTGAATGTTGTTGGCCTGTTATGGGGCTGTGCATCCGCAGCCTTTTTTAGCAATGTGCATGTGTGAGTAGGTGAAAAACTTGAGGATGAAACGACGTCGTTTTGAATATTTACTGTAGACCTCTTCATTTCGATCCTGTTCAATGTTCATTTAGACCCTCTCTCGCGAGATTCAGCCGATACCTTGGCTAGAGCCTCCGTCGCCATTAGTCACAGATTTCGAGCCCGTGGAGGCTTGTCCATGAGCCGTGGAGCCTCTCTAACCCTAGGACAAGTCTTGACCAACACGATCGCCATCTTCAACCTCCGGCTCCGAGAACCTTCGCGATTCTTCTGCGCCAACTCGCGCTGGGACTCCATGGCCGACGAGGCAAAAGTCGAGCATCAACCAAAACCGGAGATCATCGGGAACGATAAGAAAGTAGAAGAAGAATCGAAGACGAAGGAGGAATTGACGTTGCCGCCGCCACCAGAGAAGCCGCTGCCGGGGGATTGCTGTGAAAGTGGATGCGTGCGGTGCCTGTGGGACATATACTATGAGGAGCTCGAGGCTTATGACAAGCTTTGCAAAAGCAATTCTGAGTCTAAATCCACGATCTCCTGATTTATTCTATATATTCGATTCCCTTTGGTCCCGTGTTCCAGTATTCATACTTTTATGTGATCATGTTGTCGCCATCTGATTATGGTTCATTGATGTAGAGGCATTGAAATTGTTTTTTTTTTTTAAAAATATATTTTTGATCAATTTGGATATTTGGGTACAAAAGTGCATTGGCGTACGATGCAGGGCACCATTCTCGGTCCCTCCATTTCGTAAAGATACCGAGCGTATACATATATCTGGGCCTGAATTTATGTACAGCCGGATATCCAGATATGAGATCTGCATGCAGTGAACAGCCCCATTTGTCATCTCAAAGAATCTTAACTTTCTTTTTATCTTTCTTAGATTTCACAATATGGACTTTTTAAGCATCTCTTATGACCAATTCTAGAAAGAATTACAATGGAATAACGATTGAGAGCTACCGTGAATGTGGGGGAAAATACCATGTTGAAACTTTGATTCATCATCTTCCAAAACGTAATCTTATCTCTAACACACTCTGTCACAACATCTGTGTGTTATTGTAATTAGACTAGAAAGCTTCTTATTCGACAACCGAAACCGAGCCTGAACATCCCCAGCTGCAGATACATTCCCACAAATCTTGTTTATTGGCATCCTTATTTCTCCCGCCAATTTTTCTGCTTTCTGCCTATCAACGACTTCATCAAAGCAAAGGTATCTTCCTCCTGCATTCTTGTCCATTGCCTCAAAAACACATACTTGTGCCTCTGCCAATTTGTTTACATCTACAGTTGCTAGCAAGCCATTAGCGTACATTTCTTGTGCTCCTGCATTTTCATTCACTCGTTTACAAGGGGCTTCAAAGAATCAATCTTAATTCCGTTAAATGATGAGAGATGAGGACAATACCTTTAAGATAAGAAATTGTCGCGGTTGGATTTCTACAAGAAAATTCGGGGCCAGTAATGAGTCCCGGGCATATGGCGGCCAGTTTTAGCCCCGTTTCCTTGGCAATTCTCCATGCCACCCTCTCTGCCCTCAGCTTGCCCAATGCTTGCCACAACTGCCATGTTTTCAGGAAGTCAATATCAAGAACAAGATTACTAGATCTGGGTTAAAACGTGATTTGATTGAAGATAATACCTTTTTTTCTAAGCAGAATGATTCATCACTCCAGCAATCATGGTTTATTACAGAGGAGAGATCATGTTGGCTGTCGTCTCGCCAAATGCAAGCCAAGAGCGAAGATGTAAGCACACACTTTCTTACCGATGGTGTTCTTGCGCATGCTCTCATCACATTTTCACAGGCTCTCGCCTCTATCTCCGCCATGTATTTCTATATATCGAAAGATGGGTTACAACCTTAGAAAATGTGCTGGTTAATTGGGTTAATATTTCTTAGTAAAATATTAAAATCTTCATTATTCTTATCGAATAGACACATGTCAACTACTTATTGGTGTTCACATAGCATTTGTGCGGACCTGCCGTAAGCTTCATTAACTAAAAAGACCAAAATCAAAAGCATACAACTAAAAAGTTAAAAACATTAAATTGACAAAAGTCACACTCGAAAGACTATTTTAATCCTCAACCCAATATATTATCATTAGACTCGGTCATAGGATTACTGCTAGATTATGTTGTGTCTTATTAACATGGTATATTTGAACTTGGTGTCGCCTCAGAATGTTTACTGAGTTATGCCAATGTTTCACCAAACTTCGAACAAAATATATTGGAAGTTTCTATTTTAATGTTACTGCAAACTCCCGATTTGTGCTTAATGAATAATCTATACTTGAATCGAAAGAGACAGATGAGCAGAAGCTGCCCTCGACCTCTGTCGGCTGGCCTTCAATTGATAGGGTTTGCTACAAGTTGAAGATAATTAAGGGAAAACTGGCATGACCATTCTGAGGAAAGAGAAACCACTGGTTTCCCATTAATTTTAGGGGCTGCTGGAAATTTTAGTCAAGTGGGCACCACTTTGATTCTACATCTGCCATCTGCATTCATCATGTATGCTTTCATGCAAGGCCCCCCAGAAATTCTAATCTAATCTTTGTGAAAGAAAGAAATGTTTAGCAGATAGAACAAGAAAATTATTTCATAAATTGATATGATTTAGTAGAAGGCTTACTGTATAGCCAGAAAGGCCAGCTGGATCTGTGAATGCAGAGGTGTGATATACGCCACGACAGCCATGGAATGCTTCTGACAAGCTTTCAATCTCTGTTAATTTCGCCATAACTGCACATATATTGTTGTTACATGTCCTCATCTCTCCTGAGTTCTCCATCTCTCTCAATCTGTCTATATCTTCTGCAATTTCACAATACAAGGTTGTACATGTAATTTAATCTGGCAAAAAGACAGCGAGAGATGACATGAACTGGAACAAGGAGGAAGCAAATCCGAACGTTTGACTTGCCATCAGATCTTGGACAAATCAAGCAGTTCTCAAAAGAAACTGTAATAATAAATGAGAAAATTATTACCTTGGTTTTCGACGATGATCCGGACAGAGTAACCACGAGCCAAGAGCTTCTTTACAATGGCTAGTCCTAAATAAGAGACACCGCTGGTGACACAAACCAACTTTTCGGCATCATCGGTGTTGACCACGCCTATGGAAGGAACACGAACTCCTTTAAACTGTTCATCATCGTCTTTCCTCCTTTGCAGGCCAGCACAAGCCACCAGCATCCGCTGGATTTCCTTCAACTCCACCCTCACGCTATCTTCTGACCCCAAAATCCCCATATCCAGCGATCAGAATATGCTCCAAATCAGGTAATGAACTAGCTAGCTAGGATGGAGACAAGGTTCCTCCGTATTATTTATTGGCTTTTATCAGATTGAGCCGAGGGAGTACAAATTCGAGAAAGATAAACTAACGAAAAGTCATGTAAAAGACGTTAGACTTCTATCATTTATGTGTCTCAGTCTGTCTGGCACATGAAGGTTCAAGAGTGATGGAGTTGGCTTGGCTTAGCTGTGCTCAGTCTGTGTTACAAGTTACAACTTACAAAAGCCCTACCGTGTCCATTGAGTTTGACTCGAAAATGAAAGGTAATGAATTGATTTACATGTTTAGGAGCTTCTTTATTATTTACCCAACAAAGGCATATTTGGGGACCAATCTCGCAGAGTTTGGTTTGTTCTGTGGCTTGGGCAAGTGCCAGCAGCATTAGAATAAATGAGGCCCTGTTTGAATTTGGAGTTGAGTTGAGATGAGTTTAATTTATTTTTTAATATTATTATTATTTTGAGATTTGAAAAATATATGTAGAGATTTGAAAAAGGTGCATTAGAATTTAAAAAAAATATATAGAAATTTGTGTTTTATATAAAAAATTATAAAAATATAATGATGAAATGAAGATGAGTTGAGATGAGTTTGAGCTCATTTTCAAATACAAACAGGGCCTCATTCTTTTGGATCTATTACGGCTGCGTTTAGGTAATTGACTCTCTCCGTTCTGGATAAGGTTAAAGATGTATTAGGATTGGATTTGGATTGGGATATAAGTTCTCAAATCTATTATTGTATTTTTTAAAATTTTTATATAAAATATAATGAATAATTTAAGTTTTTTAAATCTTAATTTAATATTTTTAAATTTTTAAAATTTTAAAATAATAATAATATTAAAAAATAATATTTTATTTAATTTTTAAAATTCATTTAATTTTATCTCATTTAATCAGTATATCAAAATATTAAGAATTTTTATTAGAAGATGCTAATAAATATTTGAGATTAAGCCCCGCTTGGATTCGGAGTAAAAGGAAGGAATTGGTTGATTGGAGAGATTGGTATCTTTGTTTCTTCCACGTGTGGTCGTTGGAATGATCAAATGCAGTCGATCTTGCCTTTCAAGCCATCAGCTTTTCGATGGAAGTTGTATGGACGGTGGAGATTGGTGCCATGATTGTTATTTCTAGAAGCTTTTTTGGACACTTTGTTGGAGTCAAAAAGCATGGTGGACTGTTGAAGTGAAACAAGTGCAAAATGACAAATATTAAATAAATATATATATGTAACATTAGTACTAGTGAAAGCGGAGAAAGTTAGCGGCTCGTCTAGGCTCGGCTAGAAACAAGGGCTCAGTCGGTAAGTAAGAGGGACCTTGGGGCCGTCACGTGTTGAACGACCAATTGCGCACGAGAAAGCTATCTACTCCTAAATTATTCTTTAAGTAGTTGAGATAATTTCCGTTAGAATAATTTTCTTGCCTGTTTAAAAAAAATAATAATAATAATAATAATAATTTTCTTGCCGTTTATATTTAGTGGATTGTATTATAATTTTTATTAAAATGCATTTATTTTATAAATAAATAAAATGAAATTTTTTAATTTGTGAATAAAAATATTTTAATTAATTTCATTCTATAATTAAGATTTTTTTATTTTTTTTATTGTTTGAATTATAAAAAAAATCTAATTTTTTGAATTATGTATAGCATCGAAACGTAATAAAGGAGATATATATTTGTTGTTTTAGAATTATTTTTTAATAAAAATAGTTAATTAATTATTTTTTAATAATATACTGTTTTTTAAAAAAGTAATACGCCAACTTGCACGTGCTAACAGTCTATTTAGCTTTACTCTAACCAAAAACTAAACCCCACGCGGGTCCCTTTTTTTGTCATTTTCTAATCATAGCTTATTATTTTTTGAGTGAACACAGCAATCAATTCAAAAGAAGAAAAAGGAAGCCGCCGTTAGGCCTGTCCAGCTCAGTTTTGAATTCGGAAATCCGAAATCTAAATTATTAATTTTCTTAAATCTTTTAAAAAAAAATTTGCCAAAATTATTTGAAAAATAAATAAATAAAACCGGACCGGCCAGGATGAACAGGCCTAGCCGCCGCACCCACAAATAACTAACCAAATGGTCAAAATCTGCCTTTCTCCTCTCCATTCAAGTCTCCCCTCTTAGACAAAAATAGGTAAGGAATTTAAAAATAAAAATAAATATACTAACAAGGTACTGCTTTAAATGAACAAGATCCTAACTTGGGTTATTAAAAATAAATATATAAAGGATCCAAACTTGGGTCTAGACCTTAAATCCATTAAGAAATAATGTTGAGAATATGAAACTAGGTCTCCCAGAGAACATAGAAAAAAGAAATCTCCTTGAATCGACTCATAAATTTACGAGGTTAATTGTTTATTAGTTGAAAATCTTTCTTGGCCTTCAAATTTACATGGAGTGGCCCAGATCATGACTGTTGGAAACGTTGAGAGAGAGAGAGAGAGAGGGGCAAAATGAAACATAATTACATTATACAGTCAAATAAAATTACATGTTACACAGTTGGACTCGAGGAACATGATATCAAAATTGCGTATCTGGCTTAACACACCTTCACACATGAATTATTATACACTAAAATACAATAGAAAAGGAAAGCCCTACACCTCAGAAGTTTCATAGAGACCCTCACTAGGCACTAAACAAATAATCAGATGTTTCCCATCATGCTTTATCACCAACTTCTGCAGAAATAACGCCTTTTTTTTTTTTTCTGTAACAAGGTGCTGGCAATATGAAAAACATCATTGTGCTTTCATCCTCTTTTCTAAACTTTTCTGTTGACCAAATCATTCAATTGTTTTTCTAACTGCACACCAACAAAATGCAAGACAGGAATGATCAGTGACAATAATGCCTCTGCAAAGCAAACTTTGATGATCCAACTTGCAAAAAAGTACACACCTGGGCATTTTTCATCTTATGTCTCCGCAATTCCTCAACAAGACTCTCAACACTGGCATTGAAGATGAAATTCAGTTAGTTATGCAATTAGATGGGGAAATATGTACTTTTAAAGTTATTTAAGATTCATCCGGTACCTTCGTTGCAGATGGTTCACCTGAAACTGAAGCTCCTTCTCCCGGGAGGTAGCAGGAGGCATCTGCACATTTATCAATTTTGAGATCATTTAATCTGGCAAGCAACTGTTGTCTAAAATACTGGACTGCATTCTCTCATTATACATAAACAGAAGAATAAATCCTCCCTCGTAGTAAGTCAAATAGACCTCGTCGGTAAATAATATGGAAGCTATTGTAGAAAATAACAACAGGCAGTGAAACCACTTTGTATCAGAAATTATATGTGTGCATCACTGAATATATCCTTGTCATTCCCCATTCTTGAATCCTTGGGTACAAAAACCCACAAATTTAATATCCCATGAAAAGAATCATCATTATCCTGCTGGCCATATCTTAACCCAAGTTCTCATATCTAATTTCCACTAAATAGTTTCATTAGTTTTTCTTGATAGTTTCATTAGGTTAAAAGACAAGTTCCATTCTATATGACATGGATGGTTGCCACCTGTGACAGTAAAATTTATTTTAAAAAGAAAATCAGATTACTGCTTGAAGAAGGTTAATCAGACTTTAGAGCCTTCAGCAAATCATTTTAAAATGTTACATCAAAACGGAATACCTGCAACAGGTCACTTGGGAAAGATTCAGCTGACTCTGTTTGCTTGCCTGTATCAAGCAAAAGGGGTCAAATCCAACAAAATCCTAACACATAGTATTTAGCAAAAAATATGTGAATGATCAATAAGAGAGACATACCAGAGGTTTGTTCCACATACTTAATCAATTTAATGAGTTCTTCCTGTCAATATTTGAAAAAAGAAAGAATGGAATTATTTTGGGAAATAATCTCTCTACAATTGAGGTTGTATATATAAATGCAAACATACTCTTTGCATGGCATTCTGCTGCAGAATCCATTGCAAAGATGGGAGAATCGAGGCAGATGTAAGGCTAAGGCTTGTTGGATTAGCTGAACATCCAGAAATTGGGTTAAATATGCAGCTTGTAGGACCCTGTAAGCAGAAAAAAATGGCAATGGTTAAACTGCTAAGGTCCATGCCTCTTTTTGCACAATTCGAGCATCATAACAATTTACACAAAATAAATCAGAATTATATATCATACCCAAAGCTCAAAAGGAAAAAGAATTGAGGAATATTCACAACAATTGATTTAAGACCTCCAGGCTCCAAGGATGCTAAGCGAGAAAGAGATGGTGAAAAAATAAAGAAAAAGGCGTTGCATAGGAAGCATGCTTCACAAATGTTTTGAGTTTACATTGAGATGGGCATGTCAGTTAAACCCAACATATAAAACAAGCTTGAGACTTGACGCGCAAATAAAAGGTGACACCATATCCTGATGCCAAACTTCTGTATATCAGGCAATACACCCACGGGATGAAGGTGCATTCAGTAGCAGTTCCACTGAAATTGAAGTCAGAGAATGTGACAACCTATGCCATATAGAAGCAAGTGTCCAATATATAAATGGATGACACTGTCATGCTATAATAGGGAATAGGTTACAACACAAATTTAAAAAAGACTTTATATGCTAATTTCACTCATATTGCTTCCATAAATGTGGCTAGGAAACACATATGAAGACTCCTCAAGGGTGAAAAGAAAAAAAGGAAAACAAGCTGGATATCATTATTGAGCTGCGAGTTTCTCAAGGTAGCTTTTATCTAAATTAGTTTAGAAAAGTTATAAAGTTGTTCCTTCCAGATTGTAGCATAGCCTATGACTGACATATATATACCTTGGGGCTGAGGTCAGCCGAAGTGACTTTAAAGCGCCCTTTACGTTGAACAACCGGTCCTGATGATGAGTCCTCAACTACATAAGCAGATGCATAATACCAGATTATATTTTTATGTGGTATTAAAAACGTGATATCATCTTTGATTGAATATGATACCAAGTCAAAAGCAAGAAAATCCCAATAGACATACCTGATGAAATGTTATTGGCATCTTTCTTCTGACGGTACAACAATGAACCACTATAGCTACGGTCGGCTTGAAATTTTGGCTGTAGATAATCCCTTTAAAAACAGTTTCAAGATGAATTACTACAGCTTACTAAATGAAAAGCTTTATATTTGCATGCATTCCAATGAATGGAAAAACATGTATTGAATAAACTACAAAGACATAATGTTGTACACCAAAACAGCAACCACCGTTTTAACAAGACAATGCTAATAAAGTGGGAATTAACTTTTTTTTTTTTTGACAAGTAAGAATTTTCTTAAACCACGTAATTAGGGATAGCCCAAGTACACAGGAAGTATACAAGAGAAAGTGGAAATCATATTACGATGATATCTCAAACTAGTCAAAATCCAATCAAATCAAAACTTAGGAAATACAAAAAATCTACAAAGTTAAAATTTAATAAGATGTGGCCCACCTATCCCCATCACCAAGAAATCTTTTAGGAGATAGAGCATTCTCTTGCAGTAGTGAACCACTCAAAAATTTTTTATGCTCAGGAATGAGATGCCGTGGTACAAGAAAACTCTGTTCTGAACTCTCACCCTCGCCTTTTCCATTTCTATCCACAGCTATTGGACTACTCAAAATCTCATCATCCTCATAAACATCAAAACAACCCCTGCATTAAAAGAAATGGTTGCTTAAGTAAAGTATGAATTGTACAGACAAAACTGTAACAGCTATATTTATTAGCATCTGATTTAGTGCATAAGATGTAAAAGGATGTCAAAAATGTGTAGCAAACAATAGCTGGAACACCCAAAAAAAACATTTTTGTTGAGATAAGATAAGTTTTATCAATAGTCAATAAAAGGGAACAAAGGTATTGTTGAAGTAAACGGAGAACATACATCACATATGCCCAAGTATATAAATAAAAGAGATCAAGAAAATCCTGAAATCTACAGCTAGAGATACATAGGTGGGCTGCTATGCTGGAAACATAAAAAGCATTACATGCTATATACAATTTGGTAGCATAAAATAGCACTTACTTTCAACAGAATACGATTAAGACGTTTTTGAATATGTGGGATTTGAGAAGATTATGATTATAATGTTATTTCTCAAATAGAAAATGAGGGCCAAAAAGAAGAGTCATACTTAAGTGCTTGAAGAGGTTTTATTGGAAATGAATGGAGTGAACTCCCCAAATCATGAAGATCATTGAATCCATCCTAAAACAAACAGAAGGCACATGTCAAACATATGTACGAGTGAGTTAACTTCACAGATTCAAGGGATTTTCACATAAATGCAATTAAATTGAATTACAAAAACAGGAGTAGCTTTTAGCAATATTAGTGATACCTCATGATTAGGTCGAGCATTTTCGTTGCTGACCCTTTCCTGGGACTGTCTATCACCTGGGAACACGACATCATCATGACTGTCTGTTTGCTTCTTTCTAACATCCTGATCTTCGGCATTTGGCATGCCATCATCTTGAATCTGGATACAATACAGTGCTAAAATAAGACAAGAGATAGACCCCAGCATACTTTTCACCAAAGATCCGAAGGTATAATGCAATGAATTGATGCAAAACCAGCATCTGACACTACTTACAAGGGCAGCCTGAGCTTTTAAATCTTCAAGGTTGAAATTCCAGGCACTTATGCCTCGAATGTACTCTTGCTGCAAGTAACAAGAAATTTCATTCAGATTCGTTGAAATTGCAAAAGCCAATAAGCTTCTCTATTTAAAAGAGCCTCCTTTATGCTCGGGTACAACGATTGGTAGTGAAAAGAGATTAAAACAAGTAGAAAATGTCTAGTAAATGTACAACCATTCAGTAAATCTAGGTTTGACCCAGTGTTGTCAAAGGAAAAAAGCAACTCAAGATACTCACCCAAGTGAAGAAACCAATTCCTAAACATAGCAAGAATATGTAATATGAATTCATACAATTGTCTAAAGTATTTCTTTTTAAAATAGAAGTTCCAAGATTTTAACAAGAAGAAATGAGCTTTTAGATTTTATTTTATTTTTAAAAACATTTAGTAGTTGGATTGAATGTAGGTTGCTTTCTCGTTACATGAGATATCCTCGTGCTCATTGGTTTGAATTCTTTTCCTAGAGGTTCTCTCTTGACCTCACAAAGTGAGCAAGCTGAGAGAGAGAGAGAGAGAGAGAGTAATTGGCAAAGCAACGTATCTATAGTATTAAAAATTCTACCATGAGGTCTTTCATATCAAAGGAAAACCAGGGTTTTCATTTGAGATTTCATAGGGTTGACATTGCTCAGGTTATGCTAGGGAGGGTGGTGGATTTGTTGGAGGAAAATACAAGGCTGTTTTCAAGTGGCAGCAGTGTGGAAGATGGTCCCGTTATGCATTATGTGGTGTCTTTGGGCGGAATAGAACAAACGATGTTTTGAAAACAAGAAGTGTACACTGGCAGAGCTACAGGATTTTTTCATGCATACTTTATTGTTGTGGTTTTCAGCTATTGTATTAAATGGGAATAATGTTCACGATTTCTTGTATTTTATTTCTAGCTCTTAGAATGTATTTAGGTGCCTTTTTGTATACTTCTTGTGTACTTGGGCTTTGCATGTTTCATGCCCATTAATAATATTTATCAAAAAAAAAAAAAATCTACCATGACATTGTTGGAGAGTCAGATGTTCTCTCCCTTATATGATTTGAACCCCTCACTTATTGGGGTCAGGAAATACCACTTAGTCCAAATAAGACTCTTTAGAGAAGTGAATTACATACTTGTACAATATTAGAAAGCCTCAACTAATTGGAAAGAGAAGGGAACATGTAGGAGTATTATGCAATATCATTTTGTTTAGAACAAATGACTTTGAAGAATTGTCACCTGAGATAACTGCTCCTTATCACCATAGAGAGCTTTGTTCTGCACAAGAAGATCAGCCTCTTTTGCCTGAAACAGAAAAGCCAATCCAGAGGAATTACATCAAAAGTGATCCCACAACTGAAACAGAGTTTTACAAACTAGAAGGAGAGTGGTTAGGAAAGATACCTTCAGCGTCCTAAACCGATCACCCAAAGGAGCAAGGCCTTCAAGAATGGTATGAGCCAGATATTCATTTGGGCGTGCTTGTTTAAAAAAAGGATGCTTTAATAGCTTTTCTGAAGCTGGACGTTTTTTTGGATCCTTCACTAAGCAAGTGGCTACCATTTCTTTGAAGGACTGGAAAGATAAAACCTTTCAGTAACAATATTCAAGTATGCTAGGTCTCAGAAAGTTTCGAGTAAATGACACATACCTTTGAAAATCTCTTGTCTCTTTCATAGTCCAAACCTGGAGGGGCATTTTGTAATGTCATCAGCAAAACCTAAAATAAAATAAAAAATGAAAGGATAAAAGATTAAATTGTGAACTTATCTAGCAAACATAGACAAAATAAATCCAGCATACAACAGAATTGTTAAGTCGGAAGAACTCAGGAATTTACTTTCATTGGTGGGTACTTGGAAAATGGGGCATGGCCATGAGCAAGCTCAAGTGCTGTTATTCCAAATGACCATATATCCGCTCTGAATACAAATATTGGGAAATGAATAGAATTGAGCAACCAGGGGGAAAAGACGAAATAAAGAAACAAGAAAGAAAAAACATATATCAGATCAGCAAATTACTGACTTGAAGTCATAACCATGCAATTGCTGCATAACTTCAGGAGCCATCCTGACCAAGGAAAAACAAAACTAAATGAGTTCCAAGTCATAGTATAAAATTAAATGGAGACTTTGGTGGGGTGTCAAGAAGTTGTAAATCAAGGAAGGCCTAAAGCAGTGAAACTCAAAATTTAAAACAAAAAAAAAAGTTGTACCAGCATGGAGTCCCAACAAAAGTATTTCTGGAACGTTGCCTATCTCCAGTATCAAACATGCCTGCTGACACACCAAAATCAGCTAACTTGACTGCACCACTAGAATCAATTAAGATATTCCCAGCCTGCAAACCAGAGTTGAGGACACTAATAAGAAAACAAGTTCAATCCATGAGAAAGAGGAAAGAAAAAATTCATTTGAAAAAATGGAACTAAAATGTGACATATGAAGCAAACCACATTCTAGCTGTCTCTCTACATATGGCATCGTGGAGATTTAACATAATAGCATAGAAGTATAGTTTATCTCTTCTCAAAAGCAAAAGACAAGTCTCCCCAGCATCGCATGGCATATTATATGACAATTACCATCAAGAAGTCTTGGTTAAAGAAAACCATTTTCATATCTTTTTTTTTTTGTTATAAAAAAAGGGCAACAACAGTTGACTACAAAACAAATACCAACTAAATGGTGCCGTGCTGCATAAATAAGACACATTTTGGTAGAAGAATAATATAAGCAGGTGCCATACATTACCTTCACATCTCTATGGATGTAACCATGGGCATGAAGATAAACAAGAGCTTTCAGAACCTCACGCAATAAAGTAGCAATAACAGGTTCCTCAAAACCTTCAGGATAACCAGACTTCATTATATGAAGGCAGGAGCCACCAGACATGTATGGCATCACAACCCAAAGGCTGTGGCCAGAAGTGAAAGAGCAATGCGCCCGTAACACATTTGGATGGTCAATCAAGCTCATTGTATGTACCTCTCGTCGGATGCCATCCTGAAAGATTTAAAAACACAAGGAGAATATATCTTAATATGACATTTGCAGAATGTCACATAATTATTGATTAGGAAACGCAAAGTGAAAGTCTTGTGATATACAGCATGCATGGCTTTAAAGTGAAGTTTGATATGTTCCATGAAATTATCTTAACTATCAATAGAAAGAGTTCCACGAATAATTTTTCTACTTGATATGGATACATCACATAGGTCTTTCAAATATAAACAACTGAATTCAACAATTTTTAAGTCAATTTTCTACGACTTTTATTTTCAGTAAATAGTCAATTCTCTACAAAAATGATTCCAAAAATCACATTGCAAGTATTACAGTGCAAATCAAATATAAATGTGTACCGACTATGAAATATCAACTCGATCAAAAGAAAACATATGTTTTTATTGCACATAAATAGGCACATACCAGGTCATTATGGCACCTTTCCAGATCAAGAACCTTGATTGCAACTGTCTCATTAAGTGGAACGCAGAGAGCCCTGTACACAGAGGCGCTGACTCCTTCACCAACTTCTTCATATAATTTATAATCCTTTGCATTGACGGGAAATTTTTTCTCTGATACATACTCCATGGCTTCTTCTTACATAACACCATTAACACCCACCTTACTCCTTGATTCTGTGGAAGTAAGGGTGAGATTGATGTTGGGTTTCTTCCAATTTGGTAGCATTTTCCCTTTATTCAATACAAAATAGTAAATGTATCCTGTGACTTCATCAGGAAAATTTCTTACAAGATCTCCTAAAGTCAGAAGGGCCGGTATTTTTAACAACCCTCGAGCAAAACGAGCTGATAACAGTGTATACAAAACTTATTAGCTCAAATAAGAAATAAGGCAAAGACAACACAGTGCACACGATTTAATGAATCCTCAATCTCATCTCAAGCACCCCCAGCAGAATGACAAGCTAATACTGCTCTGTCATCAACTACCAACCATGCTCCCAACACCAACTCAAATGTTGTGTATGATTTGCAGAAAGGATATGAAGAACTATTGTTTCTTGAGGAAAGTACCCCTACAAAATTATAAAGGCAGTCATTAGAGTGGTATTGACAGCTGAAGCACCAGAGACAACAAAATTATTGATTCATCAACCAATTAAATGGATAAGTAACTTGCTCTAACCAATCCACTTCCCAATCAGGTGGTTAAATCACAACAATCTGCCTTCAATGCATTTCAAAGGATACTGACAATTTTTTTATCAGAATACTGACATAACAAATGCATTTTGGAATAGCAGCCAAAATGGTTTCAGGAAGAATAAATCACGATGGAAAAGTAATTGATCCAAAGACGTCCACACAGAAGATACGTTTTACACAAACCATCTATCAAAATTTCATTATAGAAAATTTTCTAAATTCTGATGCACTGGCAGAATGATAATCAAAGTATACAGCCAAAAGAGCCACGTCACCAACAATTTCTACAAGCATTGGCTTACTAAGGAAAAATTATTTACTTTAAGCTGATTCAAGAGCAAAATACTCCCCTCTAATAACAAAATCCAAGCACACACTAATTTGTTTCAAAAATAGAGAAGCAAAAACAGTACCTAAAGCCGCCCCTGTTTTCATAAGCCAAAATTCAGGCTTCCAGTGCAGTACTTTCAGAAAGGAGTCACAAAAACTAGCACTTGACACTCCGATTCAAAGAATATTTGCAAAATAAACCAATAGCAACGACCAAAAATCCAACTTCGAGCCCATCCCAAACCATAAACTTAAAGTTGCAATCACTCAATTCCCAATTACACCTAATCCAATTGAACCAGTTCGTTTGAAAACCAAATTGTTTTCAGAAGTGAAATAATAAACTCATGCTCAACGAATCAACATAACATTAATTGCGATTAGTGTGTTAAATTTCAATAAAACTTTACTTTCATCTATAAAAAAGATATTTCGAAAAAAGGATGTCCCAATTGACGAAATTAAAAATAGAAAAAAAAATAAAAGCCTGTTGGCCTGATGGTACAACACCCGTTTCTCCAGTAGTGAGAACCTGGGTTCGATCCTCCTCCCCCAAAATATCAAAAAAATATATAATGGGCCAGAGAACGGACGGACCTAGGGTTTCAGTATCAAGTACATCGAACTACAACTGAATCTGACGGGTATAGAAGGGATGGGAATCAAACAGCCCTGACAAAACGAGGTCCACTCAGCAGTAGTTCGACCTGAACTGTGATCTTGATGATATTGACGAAGACGATGAAAGTTCAGACGTATTTCCTCTCTCTCTCTCCTATGTTTGTCCCTGCGTCTACCTGTATCCAACTGCTCAGTGTTAGGTCCGGGGATCGAATCTCTCGCCGTTTTTTCAAATCGCAATAATATAAGAAAATTATATACTTCCGATTTAGATTTAAAGATGAGTTTTATTTTTATTTATTTTTATTTTATTACTAGATTTTTTTAATTTTTTATATAAAATATAAATTCTAATATAATTTTTTAAAATTTTAATACATATTTTTAAATTTTAATTCAATTTTTTTTAATTTTTAAATAATAATAATATTAAAAAATAAATTAAATTCATCTTATTTCTAAATTCAAATAAGACCTTAAAATTTTTAAGTCATCAAAGATTCAAAATATAAATTACTATATCTATAAGATATTTTAAAAAATAATATTTACAATCCTAATGTACAATTATAACTTAATTTTTTTTAATCAAAAATTACGAATTTAAATGAAAAAAATAAATTTTTAATAATAAACTCAACTCCTTTTTAAAAAAGAAATTGTGTAGTGCTTCTACACTTTATAATAAAGATATTTTATTTAATAAAGAATTTGGGTTTGATCTCCATCCTTCTATTAAAAATAAATCTATTTTTAGAATATTGTTGGGCTGCAGTCTTTGTTTGTTACAATCTAATAGAATATATTCACATTATTTTAAAAAAAATAAAAAAATAATTAATATGAGTGTGTTGCTAGACTGCAACAAACAAGGACTGTAATTCAAATTTTTCCTTTTTTTAATATACATTGAAGATATTACGAAAAAGCGGCTGAAAAATTCAATTTAGTGTAAATCAATATAATACTAATTTAAAATTCGAGACCATAAAATTAGTAAGTAAAAATAAATACTGATAGATACACAATATTTTTATGAGATTTTTAGGAATATTAATATTAAAAATTGCATGTGAAAAACGCAAGAATTAATACTATTTTACCTTTTAATTTTCTTCAGTGTAAGATTCCGTGTAGCAAACATCTTTTAGTCAGATTTAAGGAATTAAAATAAATTAAAAGTGTTCTTTAAATATGGCAGAACAAAATTAATTCCTAAAAATTCCTCAACTTTATTAAGTCCAGTCTGCTAAGAGGTTTCAAAACAAAAGCCCACAAAGGGCCAACTCCAATCTGGACCACTACTAGTCGCACGTCTCATCGTTTGTTCAGTGTAGACTGTAGATGGGCCAACGACCATTCTGTAAAGAGATATAAAGTGATTATGTAAAATAAATTTATAAAATAATACAATCATGTATATTTTATAATAAAACTAATTTTATAATTTAACTATCAAATCAACTCAGTTTACAGATTTATTTTATTTTACACCTGATTATAAAAGAATCTGTTTGGAGGATTGGCAATAGATAGAGCACGTTTATTTGGCAAAGATAAATGGCTTACCTACTCTTTCATCACATAAGGTCCAATCAGCTATACAGGTGCTGCCTATGGACACAAAGGTTGCTAAACTTATTGACCACTCGGTAAAACAGCGGAGAAAGAATTTAGTGAGGGAGGTTTTCTGAGAGGAAGAAGCTGATACAGTTCTTAAACTACCAATTAGCTTCATTGGTGCAGATGATAAATTAATTTGGCTTGAACTAAAGATGGGGTTTTCAAATTGAAAAGTGCATACCATCTCCAAATGGAACCGAAGACAATGGCTAATGGTCAATTTTCCTCTGTCATCATCAAGAAATTTGACTGGACTAATCGTTGGAACCTTAAAATTCCAAATGCAGTAAAGACATTCATGTGGAGAGCTTGTCTTGAGTCTTTTTCCACAAGAGTTTGGCTAAAAAGAAAATTTGTGAATCTCCTAAATGTCCTATATGCTTGAGGGAGGACGAAACTGTGATTCATATTCTGTGGAATTACCTTTCTGCTGTGGGTATTTGGAGTTAAGCTCCATCTAGATTGTAGAAAAGTTTATTTTTGAGAACTCATATACTCACTCAAATGCCTTGGCTATCACACCAAATAAATTTCTTGAAGATTTTAAAGATGCTCAATAGAAATCTCAAGTACCTGCACAAGGGGTTCCAGAGGTGAGTATTTTTTGGCATCCTCTACCATCAGGGATTATCAAGATCAATTAGAATGCAAGTCTGAGTGAAAAAAGATGATTTGTAAGTGTAACAGTATATTTGTAAGAAGAGAAAGAAATAGAGAATTGTTGGGAAATCCGGCCGACAGACGAACAGCAAATACGGAGCCGCGCAGCGGACGCAACCAAGAGAAATAAAACTAAAGACGGAGAACAGAAATGGACACCAGATATGAAGTGGTTCAGCTCAAACTGAGCCTACATCCACTGTTGGGTCGGTCTAAATCACTATAATAAACAAAGATGGAGTACACTTCTGGGAGGTTACAAAGCTCTCTCTCTCAAGACTCTCAAACCCTTTACAAGTAGGCTCTCTCTGATCTACAAACTCAAACAAGGAGAAAAATGGGAGCGGAAGCAGAGAGCTGTGATTGAAGGCGATTTCGCTCGAGCGAGAAGGGCTCGCTCGAGCGAGATTACGAACACTTCCGCTCTCTCTTTTTTCTCCTTGTTTGAGTTTGTAGATCAGAGAGAGCCTACTTGTAAAGGGTTTGAGAGTCTTGAGAGAGAGAGCTTTGTAACCTCCCAGAAGTGTACTCCATCTTTGTTTATTATAGTGATTTAGACCGACCCAACAGTGGATGTAGGCTCAGTTTGAGCTGAACCACTTCATATCTGGTGTCCATTTCTGTTCTCCGTCTTTAGTTTTATTTCTCTGTATTGCGTCCGCTGCGCGGCTCCGTATTTGCTGTTTGTTTCCTTGCCTATTTCCCAACAAGAATTGAATCAACAAATGAATGAAATTGTACTGAGTTAAAGAAAATCACGTTATCTTCTTTAAAGGAGGCTTCCTTCAGACACAAGAAATTCATAAATATTCTAGATAATCCTATGAGATCACTTATTAGACTATTTATACTAATTGGTAACCGCATTACTAAGTTGTCCACATACACGACTGAAACGATAAAAAGTGAATCTAAATGGATAATGGGCTTGGCCTAGGCCCAACTCTCAATTATTCTACTAGTCACTCATCTCGCATATACTTGAAGACCTTCTTCCCGATTGTCTTCCTTCTCATTCGCTTTAGCTATTCAACCCGCAGTCGACATGTTCTTCCATATCCTTCTCCATTTTGAAGCTTCCTTCATCATTGAAGGTGTATAACAGGAGGATATAGTCTTGTAGCTCAAGATCATGATAGTAGAGTGCTGACTATTAAGAAAATAAGTTTGATCGATCCTCTACTTGCAGAAGTTCAGGGTGTTTTATTTGCTACAGAAATAACTATAAAATAGAGATCTCAATCAGTCATATTGAAGGGTGACTCTCAACTAATTGTCAAAGGATTAGAACAACCAATAACTAAATGAGATAGAGTTGGAATGGTTCTTAGTGACACCAAAAGGAGGCAATAGTTGGCGAGTTTCACATGTTAAAAGATTCGGCAATGTTTATGCCCATGATTTAGCAAAGGCAGCGATTATGTAAGAAGAAGATCTACTTGATCTGGCTGTTGGTTATAACTTGTCATTTGTAACCGCTATTGAGTTCTGAAGTTCAGTCTTTCTTCAAAAAAAAAATATGGTACAGAATTCGATGCTAGCTCCACCACAGGAAGGACGCATTAAGCTTCAAGCCTTCAACTCTAATTGTCGGCCATGATCTACTGTCGAATATGGGCACATCATGATTATTGACAATGAAAAAAAATAAAATCCTAAATATTATCACTGTGAGATGATTATCAGTTTTTAACTTAGACCTGATTTGAATTCATAATTTCTCTTAATTCATTTAAATTTATTTTTATTTTATTATCATATTTTTTTAATTTTTTATATAAAATATAAAGTTTTATATAAAATTTTTAAATTCTAATATAAATTTTTCAAATTTTAATTCAATTTTTTTAAATTCTAAAATAATAATATTATTATTAAAAAATAAATTAAATTTATTTTAATTCATCTCATCTCTAAATCCAAACGAATCTATTCATATTTTAAAAACAAAAATATTTATATAAAATATAAAATGATATCTAAAGCATAATTCTACATAGAATATAGAGATGCACTCAATGATCAAGCAATTCCCTACTTTCGTGCCATAATTTTTAATTATGTAGAATGTAGATTTTCGTAATAAAAAAAACTCCGAAGTGTCATTTTGGTAGAATATAATAATTGTTTATGATTATCTCATAAATAATTATAAAGTAAAAAAAGTTAGGAAGACGTCATTTGATATTTTGTAATTATGATTTGGAGTAAAGTAAAATGTTCATAGTTTTCATTTTATTTAATACATTTTTCCATGCAATAGTTTTATGTCCTTTGAGATGGAAGAAGGAACGCGAGGCTCGAGTACAACACGAAACTTCGTATAAACAGTAAAATAGTTGCTCGTAAATTGGGAACAATAATTTACGCTAATTTTATTTTTAGAGAAGAGGTAAAATGAGATAGGATAAAATAAGATAAAAAATATATATATATTATTATAAGATATTTTTTTAATATTAATTTTATATAATAATTTTAAAAAATAGTATAAAAATTTTAAAAAATTGAATTGTTTATTATATTTTATATGAAAATTTAAAAAAATATAATGCTGATTGCTAAAATTTAAAATGTATTTTAAATTTTTGATCTTATCCCCCAAAATAAATCAGGCCTAATTTTTTCACTATATATGTTTGTCCCAATAAGGCATTTTTAAAAGGAATTTTAGATCATATTTAAATTTGGAATCGAGTTAAATTTATTTTAAATTTATTATTATATATTTTTAAATTTTTATGTAAAATATAAATTATAAATTTTAATATAATATTTTTAAATTTTAATTTTAAATTTTTAAATTTTTAAATAATAATAATAATATTTTATTAAACTTTTAAAACTCGTAACATTTGACTCCACATCCAAACTGGGTATTATTCCTTACTTGGCCGTCGAAGTGAATAAAAACATCATGGAAAAGAGAGGAAACAACCTTCGTTTCTCTTGGCACCGTCAGCCACGTGTAAGGCAAAAGATCGTGACATGTTGCCGTACAGTCCGGACAAACGTCAAGCTTCTCTTGAAGGCTGGACTCACGAGAAACTCCTTCAGACTCCAGCGTAGTAATCACCTGCCGCATACAAAGCGCCCTTGTTGTCCTCTACGTTCTATCTCTTTCTCTACAATTAAACCATAAACCCCACAAGGAAGAGATCTCTGCAACTTCAAATGAAAGCAAGGAACAGAACACAGAGGCATAGAACAATGACTCAATGAGGTTTCCCATATAATAAGTTTGTTTTGTCGGTGATTTGCATTGAGCGTAATGTTACACTTCTTTCATACATTTTCTATGTTTGTTGAAAGCCTTAAGTGACTTTTGGTTATAGCTCACAAAAATCATTTAGAGCTTGTGAAGTTATCAAATCGTCATTTTTCGATTGAAAGCATTCATGACCCATACTCTCAGTGGCAATGGTGAAAATTACTCTCTCTCCATCTCTGTTTTTCTTAAAACAAAAATTGCAAATAATGGGTTTGAGTTTATATAGTAGTTGTAAGCTAAAGATTTGTTTGGTTGCTTGGTGATTGTTCTGGAAAGTGAAAAGGAAATATGAGTTGTGGGCTGAGGTGTATTTGGTGATTTATTTGGTTTCCCTTGGGAAAAAAGAAAAAAGAAAAAGAAAAAAAAAAGATCCGTTTGTTGTTGAGGTTTGAAAATGCTAGAAGGGCGGAGGAGAGGCTTACTTTTTAGCAAACTGTATTCATTTGCTTGTTTTCTATCAATTTTCGAAGAAAAACATGCCCAAATTGGGCAGAGAGGGTACTCGAGGGTTGTGTACTGTAAATGTAATGAACGGGGCAGTCCGGAGGCAGTTCAGTTGAAATACAGAGGAAATTTTGTTTCAACTACCAAGTATACGGCGGTTAATTTTATCCCAAAGTCTTTATTTGAGCAGTTTAGGAGGGTTGCAAATATATACTTTCTAGTTGTGGCCTGTGTTTCATTTACTCCGTTGGCACCTTATTCAGCTCCTAGTGTTCTTGTACCATTGTTAGTGGTGATTGGAGCTACTATGGCCAAGGAGGGCGTGGAAGATTGGCGACGAAAAAAGCAGGTAATATTTGAATGCCCATTTTTAATTTGTTTTGTTGTCATGATTGTGAATCTTCTAAATTTTGTTTTTGATAGAATCTAAAATATAATAGAAATTGAAATGGAAAAGAGGAGTGTGAGAGAGAGAGGATGAAACTCTTGATAACCAACTTTCTTTCTTAATTATGTTGTTTCTAGCTGAGTGTTAACATGGTTTTAGGATATTGAGGCAAACAATCGAAAAGTCAGTGTGTATAGAGACTGTACATTCCATGAAACCAAATGGAAGAAACTTCGAGTTGGTGATCTCGTAAAGGTGTGTAAAGGCGAATACTTTCCTGCTGATATTATTCTGCTCTCGTCAAGCTATGAGGATGGTATTTGTTATGTTGAGACCTTGAACCTTGATGGAGAGACTAATTTAAAATTGAAGCATGCCTTGGAGGTGACATCCCATCTTTGTGATGAAAAATCCTTCAGAGAATTTAAGGCCGTGATCAAGTGTGAGGACCCTAATGAAAATTTATTTTCATTTGTTGGAAATTTGGTCTATGAGGGCGAAGAATACCCCCTTTCCATTAAACAGTTGCTTTTAAGAGATTCTAAGCTTAAAAACACTGAATATATCTATGGAGTGGTGGTTTTTACGGGACATGATACAAAAGTGATGCAGAATGCTACAGATCCTCCTTCCAAGAGGAGTAAAATTGAGAAGAAAATGGACAAGGTAATCTACATACTTTTCAGCACTCTGATAGTGACAGCTTCTGTTGGTTCAGTGTTTTTTGGAATTGAAACCAAAACAGATATTAGCGATGGAAAGTACAGAAGGTGGTATCTTCGTCCAGATGATTCAACCGTGTTTTATGACCCCAAAAGACCGTTACTTGCCGCATTTCTTCATTTCTTCACAGCCCTGATGTTGTATGGATACCTGATACCAATATCTTTATATGTTTCCATTGAGATCGTGAAGGTTTTACAGAGTATTTTCATTAACCAAGATCAGGATATGTATGATGAAGAAACAAATAGGCCAGCACATGCCCGCACATCAAATTTGAATGAGGAACTTGGTCAAGTATATACAATACTGTCCGACAAGACGGGCACTTTGACATGTAATTCCATGGAGTTTATGAAATGTTCAATAGCGGGCACTGATTACGGCCGTGGTACGACAGAAGTGGAGAGGGCACTGATGAGGAGGAGGGATGCACTGTCTGAACCAGGAGATGCATCAAATGATGTACAAAGCCACGATGGCGATGCCATGGACTCCAGAAGGTCGATTAGGGGATTCAACTTCAGAGATGAACGTATTATGAATGGGCAATGGGTTAATCAACCCCATCCTGATATCATTCAGAAATTCTTTCGGGTCTTAGCAATCTGTCATACAGCTATTCCTGTGGTCGATAAAGAGTCGGGAGAAATTTTCTATGAAGCTGAGTCACCGGATGAAGCAGCTTTTATGATAGCTGCTAGGGAGATTGGCTTTGAGTTTTATGGAAGGACACAGACAAGCATATCATTGCGTGAGTTAGATTATGAAACTGGCAAAAAGGTTGACAGGTGAGCTCCTTGCGTAACATTTTATGGTATATATCATAAATTCATTAGTGTAATGTCTGCTTCTCATGCGGCCAGTTGTCTATATGAAGTATGATGTCCATTTTTCATATTTGAGGGACCATTTTTTCTATTTTCATAATAATTGTTCAGCTTATGTTTTTGAAAACTGCTTGCGTATTTAACCTAATAATATGCCATCTTTCTCACTATCATAAACAGCCATTTGCCGCAGACAACTTTATCATGATGTCTGCAAGTGTAATATGTCTAATATGAATTTTGATCTTTTCTTTTGTTCTCAAAAACTTTTCTCTCTGCTCTTTAACAATTTTTGTAGCCAATGACCCGATGTCATCTATCGGAAACAAAGCCTTAAAACTGGTAGCAAATTACCGTTTCTCAATTAACTGTCCAGAATATAGGGCTTCTTGAAGGTCTTGAAATCACCAAACAGATTTCAAGATGATACATGGAAGGATGCAGCTCTTACTTTGATGAGGCCTTCTTGTATAATGAATTGGGGAAGGAAGGAAGAAAAAAGAGTTTAATATCAGAGAAATCTGTAGAGAGGTTCTATAATATTACATTAACTTGTAAGTTATATGAAAATGATTGTTTTTTCAGGCATTCCTTTTTTCTTTTTCCTTTTTTTTTTTTTGGTGCAAAACACTAGGATTCTTTATTGTGGCAATCAAATCCGTGGCAGATATAACTTGAATCAATTTTATGAGAGAGGCCTAAACGGCTCCGTTTGGGTGAGGCATGTTATTTTATAGATTTTTAATTCATCATCTTCTTCTTTTTCTTTTTCCAGTCTTCCATTTATTTATTTTTTATTTCTTAACAGTTTCATTTATGGCGTTTTGGTTACACTTGGTATGACCTGTTTTTCTGTATCCCAGAGTATACGAGCTTCTCCAAGTCTTAGAATTTAGTAGTGCTCGCAAAAGAATGTCTGTAGTTGTAAGGAATGTGGAAAAGCAGTTATTGCTCCTTTGCAAGGGGGCGGACAGGTTAGACAACTGATGCATACACTACTTATTACGTGAATGAATTTACAAGTTGAGTCAATTGATATGATATTGTTATCTGCATATACTATAGTGTAATGTTTGAAAGGCTTTCACAAGACGGGCAGCTTTTTGAGTCTCAAACCAGGGATCACATAAAAAAATATGCTGAAGCTGGACTACGGACCTTGGTAATTGCATGCCGTGAGCTTGGTGAAGAAGAATATAAAATATGGGAAGAGGGGTTCCGAAAGGCCAAAACATCTGTTTCTGCAGACCATGATGTATTGGTAGATGAAGCTGCTGATAAGATTGAAAGGAATTTGATTCTTCTTGGTGCAACAGCCGTCGAAGATAAACTACAAAAGGGCGTAAGTATTGAATATTTGTTCTATTAATTGAGCCAAATCAATCATTCTATTTTTTAAAACATTTCGGTTCATTATTTTATGATCCATTTTGATCTAATAGCACTCTCTGGTATTCAGGTCCCTGAATGTATCAAGAAGCTTTCCCAAGCTGGAATAAAGATATGGGTATTAACTGGTGATAAAATGGAAACAGCAGTTAACATTGGGTAGTGTAAAAGATTCAGTGCAGAATATTTATTTTGTGATATGTGAATATTTATGTGAATTTATAAATACTTTAATTGTTCCAGGTATGCTTGTAGTTTACTTAGACAAGAAATGAAACAAATCATAATCACTCTTGATTCACCAGATATTGATGCCTTGGCAAAACAAGGGGCTAAAGAGGCCATTGCAAAGGTACAGGATTCTGAAGTAAACAACATTGATTTTTTTAATTGTCAAATCCTCAGAAAACTTTCTGAAACATTGACTGTTACAGGCTTCGCTTGAAAGCATAAGGAAGCAAATCAGAGAAGGGATATCTCAGATAAACTCAGCAAAACAAAGTTCTAGTTCAGCTAAAGAAAGTACTATTTTGTTTGGCCTGATAATAGATGGCAAGTCCTTGGAATTTTCTCTAGAAAAGAATGTGGTGAAGTCATTTTTTGAGCTTGCAATTAACTGTTCTTCCGTTATATGCTGCCGCTCTTCACCCAAGCAGAAAGCTCGTGTAAGTTTTCTGATCATGCCAGTTTAAAGTTTCCTTGTAGTTTATATTTTTAAGACATCAGAATAGTCTGATAGTAATATAGGAGATTTGCAGGTGACCAGATTGGTAAAAGAGGGAACAAGGAAGACAACACTGTCTATAGGTGATGGGGCAAATGATGTTGGCATGCTTCAAGAGGCTGATATTGGAGTTGGCATCAGTGGAGTTGAAGGAATGCAGGTCATTATATCTTTTTAGTCTTCTCTCTCTTCCCTCCCGTACTTTTTTCTTTTCATCTTTTTGCTCATGTATGTCACCCAAACTTCTATTGAATTTATTGGAGTTTTATACTCGTAGTGCCCTCTTTAAGTGACTAATGAATTATATCTGATCTGCAGCAGGTGAAAATTAATATAGAAATATAGAAATCCATTAGAGATTATGTATTTGAAAAAAATTCCTGGCTTGCAAGTTGCAACACTATTTGTTCTTATTTTTTGCTTCACTGATGATTAAACTCACAGCTGTATCATTTGTCAGTTGTAAAATATGTATATTCCATTGCTATTGATTATGTTCTGCATTACTTTATTCTAGTTTTTCACTTTGAATAAGAGAAAAGACCCAATTTCTGATTCCAAATGTCTCTTAACTGCAGGCTGTGATGGCTAGTGATTACTCAATAGCTCAATTTCGTTTTCTAGAACGGTTGTTGCTGGTACATGGCCATTGGTGTTACAGGCGAATAGCAATGATGGTAAAACTGTTCTTCCATCAATTGCACTTAAATCTTGAAAAAGAAGGGAAAAAATACTCTACTGCCAAGAAGTTGAGGAAGAAAAAGCATTCCCATTATCTTTGGACTCCAATGTTTCCTTCATAAATTTTCTAATTGTCAAGAAATTGAGGAAGTAAAATCATGTCCATTATCTTTGGATTTTATGTTCCTTCAAAAATTTTCTTGGTGGAAATAAACATGCATGGGAACTGAAAAGTTTGCTTCTTCTCCTTTCCCTTTCTAGTCCCTTCTCATGGTGTGATTGGGGGATTCTAAGCTGCATATTATTAATTTTATGCTCTTCAGTTTCCTTGTTACGGAAATGATTGCTTACCAATATATTGCTGTATGTGAAGATACAACAAGTAATCAACAAAAATCTTTGGTTGACGTGCACTACTGTATTCTTTTTGTTGATGCAGATATGCTACTTCTTTTACAAGAACATAACATTTGGGTTTACTCTATTTTGGTTCGAGGCCAATGCTTCTTTCTCCGGTCAGCCTGCATACAATGATTGGTACATGTCATTTTACAATGTCTTCTTCACCTCGCTTCCTGTAATTGCGCTTGGTGTTTTCGACCAGGATGTTTCTGCACGACTTTGCCTCGAGGTATAAAATTAACATCCCTGTCCGAGCTTATAGAATAAAATGATTCACAGAAAACCGGCTTTGTTTTCTACATTTTCGTTGGAAGATTTATATAGAAGCCTGAATAAACATGTAATTTTCATGCTTCTTTCGATTACAGTACCCCATCTTATATTCGGAAGGAGTTGAAAACATCCTCTTCAGTTGGCCCCGCATCCTCGGTTGGATGTCTAATGGATTTATAAGCTCCATAATCATTTTCTTCTCTACAACCGAGTTAATGAACAACCAAGCCTTTCGAAGAGACGGGCAAGTAGTGGACTATGAAATCCTCGGTATCACAATGTATACGTGTGTGGTGTGGGCTGTAAATTGCCAAATGGCACTCTCCATCAACTACTTCACTGTGATCCAGCACCTCTTCATCTGGGGCAGCATTGCCTTCTGGTACATATTCTTAATCATTTATGGTTCTCTTCCACCAACCACATCAACAACAGCATATCAGGTCTTTGTGGAAGCCTGTGCCCCAAGTATTATCTATTGGCTGGTCACCCCATTGGTAGTTATTTGCACTCTGCTACCTTATTTTTGCTATAGGGCTTTCCAAACACGATTTAAACCAATGCTCCATGACCAAATACAAATAAAACGCTTGGAAGACTCCGAAACTCGGAACACTCCTACATTACATAGGCAACTCAAGGACAGACTCCTACATCTTAGGGAGAGATTGATGCATAGGGAATTATGAAACACAAAAACATCTCTTAGCTTCTGTCGAGGTTGGTATTTGAATCGTCATTTGGGGAATATGATCATGTGGGCATAGGCAAGACCTGTTTTAACTTACCTCCTACACGTAGATTAGTAAGACATTGATTTATTCATTCATTTCTTAAGAATGCCAGATCTTTTATGTTTCTGTTTTTTCCCCGCATCAAAGGTGTAAATATTTTTTTTATCTGAGCAACTCTTCTGTTATGAGTTAAGATCATTTAGGGAATACCAATACATTTTATGTTGGGGAGTTAATATCACCAACATAAAATGCCATGGAGCAAGAATGTCGGATTTTTATATGGAATAAGACCTTTCAAATAAGTTTTACAGAATCCAGATCGAACTTCTACATGAATGAGAGAGCGTAGCAGCAACTGTTGTTGTCGGTGCAAGCGACAGATCTTGAGAACTACTCATGATCAAATTTCATAGAATTTGTAGAATACATTGGTATTCATCTGCTATCCACATCAAAGCTAAGGCTCCAATATGGATGATCATGTCAAAAAATAAAAAATAAAAAGAGGTGAAAACATAAAACATGAAATACAGGGAATGTTTGAATTTCCTTTGGATTGTGAGATGAGTTGAGATGAATTTATATGAAAGTTAAATAAAATATTATTAAAATATAATTTTTTAATAGTATTATTATTTTAAGATTTTAAAATATTATATTATTTATTATATTTTAAAATAATTTTTTTTTTTTAATTATAACGAGAAAATCGTTTCCGTATCTCGGCCTAAATCATGGATAGACTTTCTTGATAGACATAGGCGGCAAGCTCTGTTCATCCATGTGTCACATTTCAGATCTGGGTGGAACTTTGATTCCAAAATTTCACATTTCGAGGGTTTTCTCTTGTATTCATCTTCCTCGAGCTTGAAAGTCTCCCAGACCGGAGCCAAATTGTGTGGAACTTGTTCCAAAATTTCAAACAGAGGTTTAAAAGCCAACATTGGCGAACGCCAATTATTTTGCAGTCAATCAAATGATGATTCATGTTGACGTAAAGGAGATACGATACTCTTGATTCCAGTTAGATAACTAACCCACTATCTAAGTATACTATTCTCTTCTGAAGAAGGTCAAAAGATAAAAGGAGAATTTCAAGCCCCCCTTTTTATAATAGAGATGGTGTAGCTTTCACAAAGGAATATTGATTCCCGAGTGGGAAGAGCGATCCACCACTTGCAATATCACCAACCCATCAACACTAGGATTACGATCAAGCAACACCAATTACTACTCAAAGTCACGAGGAAAGTTCGACTTTATTTCTATTAAAATAATTATTAATAAATAAAAAGCAAGCAAGATGGAAATTAGGTCCCGTTTATTTTTAGAGATGGGATGAGATAAAAATAAAAATAAAGAATAAAATAATTTTTTAAGATATTTTTTTAATATTAGTTTTCTATGATATGAGAATTTGAAAAAATTAAATTTTTTTATTATATTTTGTATAAGAATTTAAAAAAATGTAATTATAAATTTAAGATATGTTGAATTTTTGGCCTCATCTTCCAAAACAAACAAAGCCTAAGAATGATAACATAAATGTCGACGCGTATCAGTTTCCAGATCATGAAAATGGGCATTTGTGAAGCACGAGAGGTTAGAATTAACGCCACTTCGAAGGTGAAAATGAGCATAAATGAGTTAGTCTCGTCTTTAAATAGAGGCTGTAATGCAAGTTTAATATTTTAAAAAAAAAATTAAAATTATAATAATATATTTTTAAAAAATAATATTTTTATTCTTTTTACCTTCATTTATTAATGAGATTGCAATAAAATTTCTCACTGAAGATTGTAAATAGAATATTATCGATATTCAAAATAAAAGTTTTAAATAGCTATTAACGAGAATTTCATTGATATTTAAATAGAATTCTGAATTATTAACAAAAACCCATTTCTTCAATATAGCTCCAATTGCTTTTCAAAAGTTTGTATTTACTATTTAGGGCACTTTTATAACCCTCGTTTAAAATTAGATTTGTTTTACAATGTATAAAACTATATCGGAACGTGCCAATATTCGATTTGTAAGTGAAGTTATGTTAATGTCATAGAATTTAATTTATAAAAAAAAAAAAATTAATTTATAAAAAAAATCTTATCGTGCATATTAATAGATTTGTTCTACGCGTCGATAAACAAATGTAAGGAATTGAAAATAGAATATAACTAAAAAATGCGAAGGAGGAAATTTCTATCCTAAAATTATGTCATATGATTTAATAAAACAAATTAAGCATATGTAACATAAGCGTTTATTTGTCTCCTTGTTCTTCAAGGAATCCGGGGACTGATTCTTCACTTACTTGTCAAACAAGGAAATTATTTTAAAATAAAAATTTTACCTATTATTTTATTTATATATTAATATGTGATTTATTTTTTTTATTTTATTAATATATAAATAAAATAATAAATAATACTTCTCTATTATAAAACTCCACGAATAATCCGAATTTTGTCATGCCGTGCGTGTGCAGTCGTTCGTTATTATTTCTGGTGCCAGATTTTCTCTCCTTCTAGAAAGTCAGCGGTTAGGTTAGGCTGCCATTCTTTAATTAAGTTTATTTAATTATTTCCCAATTGTTAGGACTCATGTGGTAAATTTATAGTTTATCTTATAGACTTATACAATGTAAAGGCTCTTCCAGGGAAAGTGCCATTCAATTCAATTTTAAAGTTAATTTCATTTCATGTTCTCGAACATTCACTTCAACCGTCATCGATGACGGTTCAGGCGGATCAGGGGATACTTCAAAAAAATCAAAACATATACGGTTTGACCTTATAAACAAATTGACAGAAGATTTTTTTTTTTTTTTTTAATTTACAAGATGGAGATAATGATTTTATAGAATTGTGTGAAAAGGGGAGGGCTCGTTGAAAAATATTTAAAAAAACTACTACATCATTTTCTTTGTGTGAAATGGGTAGGGCTCGTTAAAAAATATTTAAAAGAACTATTACATCATTTCTTTCAAAATATATTTGTACTTTTAACTTTTTAAAATATTCAAAAATATATATATAATCTATTCACATATAAACTATTTTAAAATAATATTAATATTAAAATATTTTATTTCAATATATTAACGGATACGTCCATAAATATAGTATTCAAAATATTAAAAACCCCTTTCGTATACAAATTAACGCAACCTAACAGTGAGTTGGTTGGATTTTCTTTTTTTAAACGAGTTGGTTGGATTTAAAACCATAAAACTAAAATAATTAACTGAACCAAATTGGCGGATCAAAATCGATAGGATCTAGAAAATATGAATACCAAAGATCAAGGCTATCAGTTTTGTTCTTTCTAGAGTTAGAAATTCTGGCATCTCTCTAAGAATTTTCAGACAGAGTATTTTTGACGAAAAGGAAGGTCTGAGTCTCGACTCTACCTTCCTCTCATCTTTTTGTTTTGTTTTTAGTTTTTTCTTTGTACTAGTTTTTGTGTAATTTTTTTTTTTTTTTTTTTCCATTGGTGAGAACTTTCTCTCATCTGCACCTTTTTGGACTTCAAACAACGACACGCGCCCCTCCGTGAGTTTCCCTGCAGGCTAATTTGCCGGTATGATATGGATTTGCACCATTTTGGTCAGTAATGACCTTCATGCTCAGTTTGTTTTTTAACGTGGTTTTCACGCGCTACCGTATTCCGACTGTTCTACCAGCTACGCATGCCACATCATTAGATTTCCTACCCTTCGATTCTTCGAATTGGCTCATATGCCCCTCCATCTACCGGCGTGTGGCTCTCAAGCACCTCTCCTAGTGTGCAGATCATCTATTTTTCTGCCACAGCTTCACTTTTCTAATGTCGATTTCTTCGATTTTTTGCTTTTCTTAAATGGTGATTTGGTTAAAAGGAGTTGAGATTTTTTTGGCAGATATTTCAAGGCATTTAACAAGAGTGCATCTGCTTATACAGTCTTCGATGATGGTTAACCCTCAATACGTCTTTTAAGATGATGTCCTTTTTGTAGGGTTTGGGTAGAGACTAAGAAATTGGTATCAAAATCTTTTTTTTTTTTTATCACTACTCTTGTAGTGTTTTTGTTGTTTTAGAATATTTTGTCCGAGGACCCCACCCCGTCTAACATATATTATCTCTTATTTTAACGCTATTGGTTTGCTTAGAAAAAAAAAAGAATACCAAAGATTAGTCCAAATATATTATAATATGGCCGTTTATTAGGGTCCTATTTGGATTCGGAAATGAAATGAGTTTAGTTTATTTTTTAATATTATTATTATTTTAGAATTTAAAAAATGTGAATTAAAATTTAAAAAATATGTATTAAAATTTGAAAAATGTGTATTAAAATTTTAAAAAAATATATAAAAATTTATATTTTATATAAAAAATATAAAAATATAATAATAAAATAAAAGTGAGTTTGAATCCAATCAGGACCTATGTTACGTGGGAACTAAGTTACTAACCACAATCATAAAGAAATAAGGCGAGGAGAAGAGAATTACTATAGACGCCAACTACGCCGCCCTTTTCCTCATTTATTTAATCTTCAGTTGCTTCTCTGATAACATCATTAATTACGCCAACCATCCACCTCCCCCGTATATATATTACTTCCTTTCGTTTCCCAAGCAGATATACATTGAAGAAGAAGAAGAAGAAGAAGAAGAAAGGATTATCATCATCATCTGGGAGACAAAGCGGTGTAAAAGACATAAGTACTCCAAAATCCAAATGCAAGAAGAAAATTCTGAACTTTCGGTCTGTCCCAGCTTCAGCAGCTACTCTTCTGATGGACTCACAGACATAGCTGCTCAAGTAACTCGCGAGTTTGGTGGTGGACAGGAATGGCGACGACAAGTTGGTGATGATTTTCGGGGTGAATTAGAATTCGGAGAGTTGGACAATAACGACGATTTCGAATTCGTTTCGGTTTCTAAGGCCGACGATGTGGTTGTCTTCGACGGCCAGCTCGGTCCGGTATTCCCGATATTCAATCGCGACCTTCTAGTACCGGCAAAAATTCAACTGCAGACCAACTTCGCCGACGATCCGAAGGAGGAATTAGAGGGTCACGACGCACTGTCTCTCCGGGTTCCGTTGGAGAAGCTGTTCGTTGAGGAAACCGATCCCAGCCCCAGGTTTTCGACATCGTCGGAGGAAGATGTGGAGGCCGAGCTTAATGGGGTTCCGCCGGGAACTTACTGTATTTGGACCCCGAATAATAATAATAGCAACAACAATTCTCCAAAAGCCTCACCCAGAATTAAATGCAAGAAAAGCAGCTCCACAGGGACTGGATCATCATCTTCTGCATCTAAACGCTGGAGGCTACTGAGCAGCTTCCATCGCCGGTGCAACAGCGAAGGCAAGGACAGGTTGGTATTCTTGACGCCGAAGAAGGAAGCCATCATCAAAGCCGAGAGGACGGATTCGAAGGAAAAGAAGCTGGTAAAGAAGGCGGCGAGGCCGGAAACGATGTTGTCGGCGCACGAGGTGTTTTACGTGAGGAACAGGGCGATGAAAGAGGGGGAAAAGAGGCGGACGTACCTGCCGTACAGGCAAGACTTGGTCGGGTTCTGGACTAGCGTTGGGACTTTGGGCAGGAGTTTGCGTCCTTTCTGAGGTTTCCAGGATCGATCCTGATCTGGATCGAGTTTTGATTGACCCGTTTTTTTTTGGGGGGGGCGGGGGGGAGGGGGGGGGGGGGGGGGGTTTATTTATTAATATATCATTATAAGGTTACTAATTTAGATATATAGTTTCTACAATTAATTCTATATTTGAGAGTTTCAGCTGGTAATCTATATATGAAATATATATATGATTGATTGCTTGCTTGCTTGCTTGCCCGGCCAGGGAGGGAAAAAAACATAGAAGAAGAAAAAAACAAAAAAGAGAGCCATGGAATTAATGGGCATGATCGGGTTTTTTCATGATTTTTGTAAATAATTACTTCATTTGTTAATAAGTTTTCACGATATATTTTCATGTACAATGTGAAGTAGTACTTTACGTACGTGCAGTACATGGATTTTCTATATCTTTCTGTGAGTTTTTTTTCTTTTTTTTTAAGCAAGCATTTCATGTAAAGCATAAAGTAGTTACAAGGAGTTGAGCTCCCATTTAGACGTGTTTAAATTTAGAGATGAAATGAGATGAGTTATAAATAATAATAAATTAAATAATTGAGATGAATTAAATAAATTTAATAGAATGAAAATTAAAAGAATATTTTTTAGGATCTGTTTGGAAGAGTTGCCCATTGCGCCACACCATACTGTGCGCACATTGATTTAAAAATTCATGAGTTTTGAATATTTTTTATGATTCTCCATTCCTCAAAGAAACTGAGTTGCTGTTTGAGATCATGGATGACTATAATATTCCCTTTTTGATGATTAGGGGATAATAAGTATACATGAATATATGCATCCATGTGAGCAAATATTCTACAATATTTAATTCATAACATGAAACTTCGATCAGAAGTTTAAGCAAATGCACGGTGTGCGTGCGCTAGCTAGCTGCTGCGCAGCTAGGGGGTTGGACTTGGGCCTGATCAGTATTTAATAAAAAGGGAGAATCTGGTAGAATGGGTGTCAAACATTAATCCCGGGAATGGGCCCCTTTTATAGCCATGCAGTCTATTAAAATCAGGCTGCCGCTGCAATGCTATTTAATTATTCTAGAGGAACAACAAAATTAAGGAAAATGTCATACACAAGTTGTGCAGCTGCAATTTAATTAAGTGCGTACACGTGGGCAACTTGATGACTGTATTGGTGGGTCCTTTTGGACTCACACCTTTTGATCCTCAAAAGTCTCAAAAGTCAAAACCAGATATTTAACACTAGAAAGTTAGAAACCGGTGAATCACGCACTGCACTTATTATTTTTTTTTTTTTGAGAAAAAAATTTCGGTTCATTTCATTAAATAAATTTTATAACTAAGATTAATAAATGGAAAAAACTCCTATTACAAATTTAATTAAACACTGATATATAATATTCCTATACACAAACGTGACATATTTTGTCTTAATTTCTAAATACTCAAAAAATAAACTAACATTAAATGTCTGAGAAAGCGCTAAGGTAGCTAAAGGTAATGAAGAAATTTCAACCCATCCTTAAAAGGAGGAGGGGGACCAAAAAGAATAAACCTATTCCGATTTAAATAATTTTTCTTGCAGTTTATATTTGATGGATTGTATTACAATCCACATAGAAATATTCTCATTTTATGATTAAATGAGATAAATTTTCAGATTTCTAAAGTTTTGTTATTTGTAAATAAGGATATTTTAATAAATTTTTTTTAAAATAGAATTTTTTTTTTGTTTATTTATTGCTTGGATTACAAGGAAATATAATTTTTTGGACTATATATAGCATTGCCTTTTCGATTTATTTAACAAACATACCAACAGGAAACGAAATAAGTAACTACATAAATTAAAACGAAGTCCGAAACACAAAAAATGACTCATTAAACAAACAGACACAGCAGCACGGCGACGGGAGGCACGTGGCGTACACTACCAAGGTCCATAAGTCTAGCACCACCGTGTGTGGCAGACGTAGATCTCTATATGTGCGGCATTAAGCTGAGCCGCGCGTGCAGCAAAACACCGTCTCTTTCAGGTGGGAACTTCAGCAAACATGAGGATCGGCGGCTATGGAGCCTCCCTGTGGGGCACTTGTTGGTGGCCAACCATCGAAAAACTACAGATCCTCCACCACTGAGTGATGCATATAAGGATTGCCTGCATCGGACGTCTCGCATGTGACAAACATGCACTAATGCTAACAGCTAATCCTCCGACAGTCTTGAAGATAGGTGGCTGGGAAGACCCCCTGCGGGGCACGTGATGTATGTAGGCCATCGGAAGAAAGAAAGAAAGAGAAAAATGAAAACAAACAAACAAAGGCTAAAGAAAAACAGAGGGAATGGAAATCGGAGAAGGGTAGGGGAGGGGGGGGGGGGAGCCGGAGCTCCCATCCTCTTCCAACAAAGGTTTTCACCTATAGTTTAACTTTTGACAGAGGGAGCTCGAGAGGGAAGCTCGAGCCGGAACACCACACATGATCTTTTTAATTCGTTGCCATTATATGCATGTGACGCTCTAGATAGTGAGGCATAATGCACACGCATGTGAAAATCATGCCAATACGATCCCCCAATAGTAATGGTACACTGCTCATAGTGAAAGGGGTATTTACTATTTCTATTTCCCCCCACCCATCCTAATTCATCAATCTGGGCCCAATGTGATTGAGGTCCAATTTCGACCCGAATCTCATTCTTTTGAGAGTCTAGCATTGCCTAAGAGTTCATTGCTCAAAGTTGCATTAAGAGTAAGGAAGGTCCATATATAGCACGAAAAGTTAGATAAGGGAAAACAGAAAGGTCATAAGACACGCCAATTTTGATATTTTCCATTAGATCTAGAAAATAATAGTTGCAGTTATGGAATTACAAATAACGTATAGTTAATTTTAAAAAAATGAATATATATGAGACTCACATGAAAAAAAATTATTATTTTTTTAACAGTAGACCTCATTTTTTTAGCGAATAAATGACGCTTGCAACTCCAAAACTGTATATAACATTACTCTTACATCTAGCATTAGAGGACTTATATTAGCAGGTAAATAGAAAATATAGACGACCCTCCATTTTTTGACAAAGAGAACCAAAAGTGACTGTGTCGTTGATCCACTATTGAAGCATACCTTGAAAGCCATGGCGCATTAAAAGTGCTGTATTAGGATATAATATTAAAAAATAGTTCTTTTCTAATGGGATCTGTTTTTTTACAAAAGACATACGTGAAACTTGTCTATTTGAGACTTTTTTTTAATGAAAAGTAAGGACTACATATCCAGTAGTAGCTCCGACCCCAAATTTATTTCTAGCATTAATACTCATATACATATATATATATATATATATATACATATATATACATGCAGCTTAATTCCTTGATGATCAAGCAAAATCGGCATTTATATATGTACTTTAGAGTATGTTAATTAGTTCACACTTTAGAGTATGATCAAGCAAAATCATGACATGATTTGATTTAAAAGTTTATTTAAAAACACTTCGAATATTAATAACATAATTCTTCGATCCAGTTTTGATATAACAAATAATAACCTTGGGAAAAAATGCCCTTGTTAACATTGATGGGCGGGCTATCTTTTTCCCATGTAGCCTAAAAGGTGACATGGTCCACAAATAATTGCAGTTTATCGACGACAAGATGACTGTTACTATCAGGCCCATAACCTCACTTTTAAGTAGGGCTCTGGGCTAATAAGTGGATCAGGGCTCTGTCGGGCTCCTTCCCAACCCGGCCTGAAGGAACAAGAAAAAAAAAAAAAAATTTGGAATTCATAAATGATAGGATAGACACAAGAAGTTTTGAGATATGAGATTCTGAAAAATTTTAGAATGTACATCAAATTGACAATATTTTTTAACACCTCACATATTTTATTTTATTTTATTTCCTAATTTTTTTATTTAATGATTAAGGGAATGATTATTAGTGTATTGATATTTTTTTTATATTTTTAAAAAATATTTTAAAATGATAAGAAAATAAAAATAATAAAATGAGAAAAAAATTAAAAAAAAATAATTCTACCGAGCAGTCCAACTCTTAATTTTTAAATATTTGAAATACCACTAATCGCGATATTTGAAGCTGGCCAGCTCTCCAACTCTTAATTTTTAATTATTTGAAGAAAATACATAAATGATTAAAAGTGATGATAAACAAAATTACTACATATTTTTATAAATTTTGAAACATTAATAAATAGAAGAAAAAGATAATTAAGTAATTATGATTGCGATCGACTTTTGCCAAATATTACATTAATATATATTCACCTTGGCCTGCAGCTGGCTGGTTTGATCGCACAAAAATGTGTAGATAGAATAACAAAATGGCAACATCGTGTTGACATTCTCAATTTGTACGTAATCAATTATGTCGACACTATGACTGGGCTTAGCTTACAAAAGCACAAAGTTCCCCAAATAAAACCACATGATTCGTACCAGCCATCCCTCTAGTCCTTTCTTGTGCGTTCAAGAGATGCTGAATTACCCACAACATATTGTTTCTCAAGATGATCAGAAACATACATATGAAGAAAAAACTAGCATCTGTACTGCAACGGAAAATGGTTGTCATGTTTCATTTCATGAGTGTAGCTCCGGCGGTGCCTCTCTCGAGATCTTATACGTACCGGTCGTTTACATCAACCTCGTTTCTCCCTCCCTCCCTCCCTCGTGTATCCAACAAAGTTGGGACAGCAAAAACAAACATGGTCATGTCCTGATAATCTGCATGCCTTGTTTTCCCTCATAAAAGCATCACGTACGTACGTAGAGTACTGCTACGTACCGCGCATGCATGTATAGTCAGTTCGTCTTGAGTCTATGAGCTTTGTTATATATATCCTTCACACCACACATGCCATATATATATATTAAATATTTTTTAATTTATTTTTTTCTTAAACTAATTGAAGTTTTTTTTTACTCTTTATCTATATATATCAAAAATTTAGTAAAAAAAAATATGGTATGTAATGTATGGGATGATGAATGGAGTTTTTCTTCCTTCATAACTGAGATTATGATTCTATATGTGCGCGCTTACTCATATCTTACTTAGAGCATGCATGCATGCATGCATTGCGAATCCACGCATAGCTAGGTTAGGCTTCAGCGCCTTTAATTGGCACAAATTAACCATGCAGTAATTATTTTGGGACTCCATTTTTGCAAATTATTTTGGAGCTGTTAGTCATGAGTACCCTGTTGGCGTTATGATCAACTTGATTTCGGATGATCGATCATGATATACATCCGTGCAGTACGTCGTCGAAGATATTGGTGACTATGATCAGCATAATAATTATGAGCATAATTTGCAAATCTGCAACTAGCTAGTACTATTGTCTACTAGTCATGGTCTCATGTGGCCGTGGGCATGAGATCGATTTGCTAGCAGTGCGCGCCCAGCTAAGAATGTAGATAAGAAGAGAATAATTACATGCAGGAGCAGCTAGGAGTCCGATTTATTTATTTATTTATTTCTTTTAATGGGATCAAAAGGCCATGACGACGTTGACTCATGCACGTTGGAATCACAAAGTCTATAGCCCGCAATTCGACATGATATCACATTCCACGGATAGAGTCGTACGAACGTCCTCCATTAACGGATCAATCCACAATACAAGAACGTGATCCATACATTAAGGATATATAGAGGTAACCTTATCTCTATGCTCCATCACACATGGAGTCTGACGTCCCTTTTAAGCCATTAGATTTTGATAACGAATGGCGAATGCAGCAGACGTTAATTGTCTTCTACCAAACTAACAGGGGCGGACCCAAGCCCTGGGTTGGGGGGGCTACGGCCCCCCCAAAATTTTTTCAAATTTTATTTTGTAATAGAAATACATATATATAATTATATATATATAATTAAAATTCTCTCTTAGATTATAAAAATAAAAATTGACCCCCCCAAATTTTTTTTTGAAAATTATTCTTTTAATCTCAATATACATTCATTTATATTTTAATTTTTAACTTTATGTAAACCTAAATTTTAACTTACATAATCTTACAGTTACTATAATAGTTTAATTCTAGCAAAAAAATTAATTATAAATTTATATGATTGTAAAATTCATTAATTATACTCACTTATTTAGTTTTACTCTAACTTGTATGATTGTGAGATATAGTTTGTTAAAAATCTAATAGCGTTACATCATTACTTAATAGAAAGTTTTCAAATTTATTCTTAATTTATAAATTTTTCTTAAATCATAAAAAAATATGAGCAAATACTTAAGAACAATTAAAATTTTTTTTTAAAAAAGAAAGAAATGGAGTACAATTCGAAAAATAATATACGTTTAGATAGTTCGGTAACAACAAAATATGATATTTTTATTACTAATGATCATCTTTCTAAAATTTACACATACCGTATATTTTATCGATCGCCCCCCCAAACATAAAATTCTGGTTCCGCCCCTGCAAACTAACATTTATTATTCTAAAGATGGGGGGCCGGGAGAATTAATGCATGCAGTACTTGTGAAAATATGGGAGATGATCAAGTTTTTGGCATCCGAGGAACAAGCTAATTTTAGTCATGTCATATGCTACCTTCGAATTATATTAGTCTACAAAAATTTGTTTGGACAAGAGATATTATATGGAGCATATATATATATATATATATATATAATGCCAGTGATTAATTATTTTTCAGCTTTAAGGTTGGTTTCAACAAGAGATCATGACCAGGGTCAGATACAACATGATTGACTAGTGTAAAATTCAAAAGAAAGAATAAACAAAGTTTATTCTTTTGGATCCTAAACATGGCTAAAGTACTGGTCTGATTTTGTCAGTAAAAAAAATAAAGTGGATGATTGTGATCTCAGAGGTGCCAACAAGGCAATAATCTTTGTCAAGGGCTCAACCACAATACTGTGCACACGTGTATTGGTCTAATTCGTGCAAAAAGTCATGACATGGCCATGCATGGGTATCCTCTTCCAAATCCAGCATCCCAAACCTCATCTACGAGGGTAGAAGCTCTCGTTCATCGGGGTTTCGCTTTCATTATCTAGTGGGGGTCAGAGTAGCTAGGGTAGTAAATATTTAATTTATAAATCGACCCAACAAGGGAGTGGTGTGCGCAATGTCGACAGCTTCAATCAACGGCTGGTGTCTTTCATCTACTTCTCTTGCCGCCCAATCTTCTCTCAAGAAAGCTGCATTACGTCCTTTAGTTTTTGCTAGTCTTAACAACTCTTCATCTTCTCCCTCTCCTCCTTCGCTTATCCAAAACAAACCCGTTTTCGCTGCCCCCGCTCCCATCATCACCCCCACTTGGGTAACTCTTTCTCTCTCTCTCTTTCTCTCTCTCTGAATTATCATTGTTTGCATTGTGCGTGCATGTATTCTCACTGATCTCTCCATGGACATCTAACATGATAATTACTAGCTAGCTAGTTTGATATATAATGCAGATCATGATAACATGAGCAAGTATTGTCACAATGTACCGGTTTTTCTTTTTCTTTTTTCTAAACAAGTTTGAAGTCTCAACCAGATGTAAAGTGTGGCTGAATGAGACTAGATATCATATAAGACTAGTTCATTTGTAAGCCGAGGCATGCAGTTGAAATGAACTAGTTGAATTGAAGAATATGGTCCCAATATTGTGCACATGAGAAAGTACGCCACCGTTTGAGAAGTCGAGTTTAAAATATGGTTCAAGTTTATTACCTCCAGACATTTTATCTTTTGATATTTCTCAAACCTTAAGAGAATTGGAAAAGAGCTGAAAAATATGTATAAGTACGTACTCTAAACATAAGGTATCTTCCATGCAGCATGAATATTACTAGCTGTCAAAACTTCTCTTTAAAAAAAAAAGGAAAAAAAAAAAAAAACAAAAAGAAAGAGTGAGATCAGCTAGCAGTACTATTTGCGAACTTTTTCCATAATTACGAGACATTCTTTCCTTTTGGGTGGAGTCAATTGCAGAGAGAAGACAATATGGGCAAAGACGCATACGAGGAAGCAATTGAGGGTCTCAAGAAGCTCCTCAGGTAACAGTAGTTACAGTACTCATGTGCATGATCGATCAGAGTATGATCTAATTGTCACCTGACATCGAGATATAGTACAACAGATCTAATAATTATATATAATATCATATTATGTTGCTCTCATCATGTAAATTTTTCGTGATAGTGAGAAGGGGGACTTGAAAGCTGTTGCGGCTGCAAAAGTGGGGCAGATAACGGCTGAGCTACAACCCCAAGCTTCTAACGGCAAACCTTTTGACCCAATTGAGAAGATAAAAAACGGATTCATTCACTTCAAGAACGAGAAATTCGAGTCAGTAACAACCTACTTTCGTACTTCACTTATTTTGTGAAGCTATATTATGTATATATATATATATATAAGAACTATTTTAGTCATAAATATATAACATAAAAATAATCTATAAATTGATCTGTAATTTTTATTATAAAATAAATCTAAGTTGACAATATTACATCAGTGTATAAGATTGCTTTTACATAATTTCTTTATAACTATATATAACAATTATATATATATATATATATTTATTAATTATAAAAACTAGCTAGCTAGCTAGGTGTCCATATATATAGTTGCTAATTAGAGAATGCTTTGATCTGCAGCAAGAACCCAGCTTTGTACGGTGAACTTGCAAAGGGCCAAAGCCCCAAGGTACTAGCTGATCATGATCTGCAACATAAATGACATGCTTGGTTTTGTTTTTGGTTTTGGTTTTTTCTTTTTAAACGCTTGCAGGCTCTTGTTTTTTTTTTTTTCCCGTATCATAATTGCTGTATATGAATGTCAATATATATGTTCCTTATGTTGTAGTTTATGGTGTTTGCGTGCTCGGACTCCCGGGTGTGCCCATCACACGTGCTGCATTTCCAACCAGGAGAAGCTTTTGTGGTCCGAAATGTTGCCAACTTGGTTCCACCTTTTGATAAGGTCTTGGCTTAATTTACTGCCTTTTGGCTTGTGATCATGATTATCAATGCATCATTAATATTCAATTCTGTAATTATTCTGTTTAATTTGAGCCCCCGGCCGGCCTAATTTTATTTCTTTTCGTTTTTGGTATTTATATAGTTTTTACTAATTTCTGACGTGTACGTGCATGGGCTTAATTTCGGTAGTTGTATGTTTCTGCAACAGGTTAAATACTCTGGAGTTGGGGCTGCCGTTGAGTACGCTGTTTTGCATCTCAAGGTATCATAAATATTAGTTAAAAGCCCCATATAGATAAATTTGGAATAAGTGTTATTTATTTATTTATTTATTTATTTATAAACAAGTAAGTTTTATTTTTATTTTTTATTTTTTTAACATTTTTTAAACATACAGGAATCTTTTTTTTTTCTATTTTTTTACAAAGCTTGCACGGACTTATCTATTTGGGACGTACTTGTACAAATTAATTTCATATATTCCCCAAACTTTTTTTGGAAAATAAAATGTTAATTATAATTCATTTTTATTATTTTATGACATGACAATCAAATGATTGATCTTGAAAAAACGAATCTTTACATTTGGGTAGATTTTTTTTTTTTTTTAAATCCGAGCAGAAAGTAATTAATTATTGTTGGAATTAATGGTATAATTGGTAATTATAATATTTTTACAGGTGGAAAATATTGTGGTGATCGGGCACAGTGCTTGCGGTGGAATTAAGGGACTGCTCTCTTTTCCAGACCAGGGACCCCCCTCTACGTAATTTTCAACTAGAATTCATGAATTATGTTCAAGCTGTTAAAACATTTTGATTGGAGTAAGAAGTGGATTACCTTCATGACTAAAAATTACTACTGATTGTTTGGGATATATTTGCGCAATATGCAGCGATTTTATAGAAGACTGGGTCAAAATCGCTTTGCCTGCCAAAGCCAAGGTGAAAGCCGAATTCGGTGATGCACCTTTCCCAGAACTCTGTGGACATTGTGAAAAGGTAAATCCTTACAAATAATACTATATGTAATGATAGAATAGTTGTTACAAGGAATTTACAATCATTTTAAAAAAATATATAGTCCACTGTTAAAAAAATTATTATTATTATTTTTTATGTAGATCTCATATATATATATATATATTTTCAAAACAACCGTACGTTGCTTGCAAGTCCATGACTATATCTTTCATTTCTTAATTCTTAAACTCTGTGAACAATGAATTAATAATCTATGGGCAAAAAAAGAAATTAAGAAGCTTAGCTGGAATCTTATCTTCTCACATAAACTTTTAGGACTATTCGAAACCAGATAGAACAATAAATTGTAATGTCCATTAACAGTATTCTACCAGAATTATTATATTCTCGAGTCAGTGTATATAGAACACACCATTCATGTCATATAATTTATGATAAGATTTGATATATAAGATTGATATTTTAAAATATATCTTCAAAATCAAATTATGTCATGTCAACACTTTACTATATATGTTAACCATATTGGCTTATAAATATAAATATAATTTTTCCTGCACCTTATATATATTTTTATAAAACTATAGATATTATTGATCACATTTATTCATAGGTTTTTAGGGCATTTCCTGAAGTTTTCTTATCACCATTGTATGTTGGAATTGGATGATACAGGAGGCAGTTAATGTATCACTGGGAAACCTACTAACCTACCCATTTGTGAGGGAAGGCTTGGTGAAGAAAACCCTTGCATTGAAGGGCGGCTACTACGACTTTGTTAAAGGAAGCTTTGAGCTATGGGGGCTTGAGTTTGGTCTTTCTCCTTCTGTCTCCGTATGAATATCAACCATTATCAGTGACTTTGTTTTGGCTCCTTTAATGTTCTGTGTAATTGGCTTGATGAGTTAAATAACAAGCAGATCACCCATGCTCCTATTAGAACTCATGTATGATGAACTTCTTAATTTAAAGAATAAACTTGCAAATTCTGGTTGATTTGTTTTTTTCCTCCTTTTTTTGGGTACTGCATTTTTTGTAGTGGTCATTTCTGCAAAGATGAGGCTCTTCTTCATTTTAGTTTGTCCCGAGACTGAATTCAATTTTCCTACCAATTTCCTTGACATGATATTCCTAGCTAGTTTCTTAAGTATCCGTGGCCTGGCTTCATTCAATTCCACACTAGGTATAAATTTAATTCTACAGTCTTGGTGTCGTAAGAAGAATTGATTAAAAAAAAATAAAAAAATATCAAAAGATGTGGAAAAATAAGAGTTTAATTTATAAAGGAAAGCCAGAAAACGTTTATCACCAGTGACCAGTACTAGCAAATAGGTTTTAATCTGTTGGATGGAAGCCGAAATGACAAAATAAAAATCTGCGAGAAGTCAAATCCATTTACTTCTCGCCACTCAATTTGGTTTTCGAAAGCAGGAATTTTAAGGCCCACTTGGAATTTAGAATAAGTAAAAATTTGGTTTACTTTCTCGCCACCGATGTTAAAATCTCTTTCCACTTTAAATTTATAATTTTTTCAACTCTATAATTTTTTAAATATTGAATTTTTGTAAATTCTCATAAATATATCTAAACTTATTTTAATATTCAAACCCATCTAAACTCTTCTTAAGCGAGTTTTACAAAAGTCACTCTACCATCTTAACTCACTACTTATTATTCATAAAAAAAATTTAACTCATTTTAACTCAACTCAACATTCAAATAGAATCACGTCGCTGGTCTATTAGAATACAAGATTGAATGCACCAAACCCCTGTATAAATAAAAAATAAAACTGCATCATTTATAATTTGGGAAAACCCACTAAATTTATTAGCATGTAGTTGATCTTTAAAAGTAGGCCTTGGACAACCAATACAAAGGCATGAACACATGCACGCTGGAGTCTGAAAGGAAAGAGGAATGCTACCCAGCTACCCAGCTAAACTAATCAATTTCTTCTACTCATTATCTTTATGCTATATATTTGCTTAAGGAAAAAAATAAAAAGATAAAAAAATAAAAATAGGTATACAATATAGAAATGATGAGTAGAATTATTCGAGATGAAATGACACCAGTTGAAAGAACCAAAGTTCAATGAGTGCAGTTAGCGCAAGGAACAAATAGGTGTAGCTCTTACATCCCACTTAGACTTTCTATATTCTTCACTTTCCAGTGATACCCACAAAAGGATATTACCGTTATCAGAGGTAATACAGCAGTTGAATTTCATATGTAAATCAGGGCTCATTAGCATGAAACAATTAGCGCACAAAAATAATATATACGACTGTGATTTAAGTATACATGTGCCTAAAATATACATGCCAGACCGCTAGGCACATCATGACACATCAGGCTTTGGTTCTAGCATTACAGGAATCTTCTCCTTATGATCACCTCGCAACACCTCGATAGTCACCTGAATGCCAAAATAATCACCATATGCACTTCTGAAAACTAATTAACTCAGCTTCAGAACTAAAGAAATATTTATCTAAACATGCTCGGGCCAAACATAATCAACCACTTCTAAATACTAAAGTTTAGCTAGAGTCTATGTGATACCCCATATGAGAATGATAAGATAGGTGGTGTATGGGATCCCACATTGCTTGGGAAGGAGAAGTTCTAGCTCTTTATAAGGTTCCAATGGGGCTCCAATTATATCATTGACTAGTCCTTTTGGAGTATAGGCCATGTGGTTTGGGCCTTCCATTGGGGCGTTACAAATGGTATCAGAGCCTATCCCAACCAGAAATGTGGGACTTGAACCGTGCCACCTACAATGGACAGACCCGACGAGGACGTCGGGCATTTAAGGGGGGTAGATTGTGATACCCTATATGAGAATGATAAGATAGGTGGTGTATGGGATCCCACATTGCTTGGGAAGGAGAAGTTCTAGCTCTTTATAAGGTTCCAATGGGGCTCCAATTGTATCATTGACTAGTCCTTTTGGAGTATAGGCCATGTGATTTGGGCCTTCCATTGGGGCGTTACAGTCTACCCAGAAAGACAGAAGTAGAGGTTGTATTGTGTTCTCTACAATGATTACTTCACTAGGATAGTTTGGTTTTGCACCATTCCACCCACTGAGAGAGAGAGAGAGAGACTGAATAAATAAAATGCCACCTTACCGTATCACCCACTTCACACTGGTCAAGAATTCTGTACAAATCACTGCCATTGGTGACCTTTTTACCGTTCACAGATGTTATGATGTCACCCAAAATGAGTCTACCAAAGCTATCCCGTTTAGTTGGTTGCAGGCCCTGTAGCATAGAGATTGATCAATTCTGGTTAAGTGGAAGCAGAAAACCTTCAACTTAATAAGCATGTCAGTGAAATAAGAAATATTGAAGTACAGATGAATGTTCCACTCAGCAGACAGGAAATACATTTCAATGTAGATAAAGCTTATAGAAATCGCACCGCTTTACCAGCCGGACCATTCGCAGGAGCATCTAAGACAAGCACCCCACTTACTCCTATTTGCTCCACAGATTGATCAGGCGCAAACTTAATACCTAAAATTGGTCTTGTGACCTTCCCAAATCTCACCAACTGGTCAACAATGCCACCAACCTGGATATGCAGGAATGAATAGACAAATCTACATCATCAAAAGAGAAGCTCTTGTGTCTCAATTAGACATGATGTCTATACTGAGACTCTCCTACAAGGAATAAAAATATGATCAAATAGTAGCTCACCGTGTCAACAGGGATTGAAAATCCAACACCTGAGGATGCACCAGATGGAGAGTATATAGCTGTATTTATACCAATTAGGTTTCCAGAACTATCTAATAGTGGCCCTCCACTATTGCCAGGATTAATGGCCGCATCTGTCTGTATCACATCCTGAATGGGTCGGCCAGTAGCAGCAGAACTAATTTCTCTGCGAAGCCCACTATGAAGAGAACATCAAAAACACATTAGCAAACAAGATTTTTATATGCATGTCTAGACATGCTTATTTCTTGATAAGCAATATGAAAAGCCACATTTACATGAGGGGATATCAGCATGTTTTATGGATACAGTATCAATATGAATATTCATCATTGGTATGTTAAACAAACAGCCACTCTCACGGACACATCATAAATGTTGCATACATTTTCTCCATTATGATGAAAATATATAAGAACTGATATTTTTAAATATAGGTTTGCCCTAAAAGGCCTCACGATATGTGGAACAACCAAATTATAGCAGCCAATTCCACTAGCATTAAGGTAACTCTGTTTACATAAAATGGTTCATGAGAAAAACTAGGCCATCCCAGAGGATACTCAAATTTTTTTGTATCACATTACTAGAAAGAAGCAATATGAGTTTCAATGGGAATTATACCTGATAACGCCAGTAGTAAGAGTATGGTCAAGTCCAAACTGCAAAAAATGAATAATAAAGCAGAATCTTAATTTATTTGGATACATAGTAAATGCAAAAAATAAAATTAACGGTATGATCAAAGTCTTGACAACTGTTTGGAAAGTAGCATTTAATCCTGATATGCCAACAAAATATTTTTCTAGGCACTCTTTTGGACTGATGAGAGGAAAAGAACAAAAGATTTTCTCATGCTCGATGTTTAACTGAGCTGTTACACATATGGATTAAAAAATATAGAAAGAATCCTTCGAGCTGTTGCTTTCCTAAAGATGAACTGTTCTATGAAAGCAGAATAAGTAAAAAAAAAAAGGTCATACTCACAGGGTTTCCAATAGCATAAACTTTTTGACCAACAAGCAGGTCCGCAGAGATACCAATAGGTATGGGCCTCAGTTTTTCTTTGGATGCATCAACACGCAGAACAGCAACATCCTTGTCTTGATCAAATCCAACGACTTTTGCATCATAAGTTGTCTGGTCACCAAGAGTGACCCTGTACACAATCAGCACCAACTTAAATGTCAACAATAAGGAGCTTAATTACGTCAACCTAATATGATATTTAAAAAAACATCTCGAAGAGGTGTAACAAATATCATTGGAAGGGATGTTTGGGCCCCCCGACAATAAGCCCACGACTAGAGAACAGACCCAGCCTACCAGCCCAAAACTGGGAGACTCGCAGCCCAGGAGCCCATGGCGCGAACCGTGTAATAGGATAACACCGAAAGATCAGGATAGTCATCTTTTTTTTTTTTTGATAAATGAGGATAGTCATCTTGTCCACTTATTAACGGATTATTCAAGATAAACTCAAGGATTTAATGGTTATCTACATTCTCAACACCTCTATAAATAACACCTGAATGTAGCAGATTATTCATCACTTCCTACACACTACATCTTTCTAACTTAGGCATCGGAGTTCCTTTGGGCAACCAGTGCCGCCTCTCATATGTTGCAGGTTATCCGAATGGTTGGTGGTGTAAACCACCTCCATCACAGTCCCCAAGTCTGGGTACAAAGGATCGATGCATCAAAGCAAACTGATAATTTATGATGAAGTAAAACAGCCACCAATCGAAGACACTAATCCGTCACTGATGCAAAATTTTCCATGATTTCCCAGACACAAACGCGAGGAAATTTCCCAGGCTGACTGAAGCAATTTCGATGCAGCCCATATTAAGGGCTAAAAATTTCACCACCTCATTCCTTGAGGTGCCACTTTATAAGAAGTGGTATGAGTATACAGTCCATCCCATTGAATGAATTGTTAACAAGCAACAAGCCAACCTGAGATCAGAAGCGCCACGAATCACATGATAATTGGTAACAATGTGACCTTCTCTGTCCCACACGAAGCCCGAACCTGAGCCCTGCGGCACCTCCAACACGTCCAACGTAAACGCATCCTGCCTAAAGCCACAAAAGCACAGTCACACACACCGGCCATCAAACAAACGGAGACATATGTGGTTCTGAGAAATCAGAATGGATTACCCGAAGTGAGAAAAACATAGTACAAGCAAAATAGAATACCTGACAGCTAAATTGGTGATATAAACGACGGAGGGCGTGTTCTCCTGGAAAAGGCGAACCGTAGCTAGCTCATCGGTCTGCAATTTCCTAGGCGTGGTGACCACAAAGGCCGAGGCGGGGTCAACATCGGCAAGAAGGAGAGAGAAAGACAAGGCGAGCGAAGCGCAGAGAACGAGGGGCGAAGCTAGAGGGAAGGAGAATGGTAGGAGCTTGCGAAGGCATGAAGTGTTGGAGCTACTCCTACCGCAACTATTACTGTTAGGGGTGAAAGCGTAATTGCGGTGGTGTTGTTGGAGGAAGGAGAGGATAGGGGGGTTGGGGTGGGGAGTGGGAGAGAGGAATTTGGAGGGAAAGGAAATGGATTTTCTGTTTGGGAAGCTAGAAAATGGAGAGTTAAGAGGTGGGCAAGTAGAGGAGTGGAAGGAGGGAAGGAGCGAAGAATAGGCAGCCATCTTTCCCTGCTTTCTTTAATTTTTGCTACAATGATATCTTACTGAAGAAAACCGTTTACTTTTCGTGGAGGTGATCGTATGGCTACTCTTTTGAGACGGGAGTTTCGCTGTAACAAGTACTTTATGTAACTTCCTGAAAATAAATTGATAAAACTCGTTGCTGAAAAAATATTATGACGATAACCAAAAGAGCGATCAGTTTTGAAAATTAACTAAATATCATTTTAGAAAGGGAAATGGTACTATGCCACTCCACTTTGCCTATTTATTTTGATTATTTATTATTTAATATTTAAAGAAGTGATTATTAATATATTAATATTTTTTTTTATTTTTTAAAAATATTTAAACATGTTTAAAAAATATTTGAAACAAGATATAAAAAAATAGAAAAGTGCCCATTGCACTAAGTGGCACACCAAATAAGCAAATTGAGGAGGTAAACTGGCCCTACTCTTTTGGAAAATATTTGAGACACAAATAAATTATACAAAGATAAAGTTATAAATTGATGTGGTTTGATATTATACGTCAGATTGTAAAGTTATTTTTATTGTAATATTGTAAAATAAATTTAACATATCTCATAAAATCATGTCAATTTGTGAATTTACTTTTATATAATTTTTTTTGTGTATATATCAATTTTCTATTATTTTTCTTTAAAATTTAGCCAGACAAGGTAATATTATCTTCTTTTTTTTTTTTTTTAGCAATTATCTAGTCACACCTGTAATCATATTTCATATCCGTTTATATGTGCAACAGAGAGAGCTAAAAGGGATTTCACGCATTTATCATGCTCATAACTGTATTCCAAAAGTTATAAAAAAAAAAGAAGTGTATTTCAAAAGAGGTGAAAAGGTGCTCTTACATTAGGATTTAGTTTTGTATAGTTCCGTTATTTAAATTATATTTCCAATACATGTAATAGTACTTTAAGAGAAATGCTAAATATATATTTTTTTTAAATGTACAAAAAAATTAATTAATCATGTTTCAGCTATTGATATATATGTTGAAAATTATGGTAATTATCATCCATCTATAACCACTATGAGATACTATATTAATTATCATTTATCTAAAAAATTTAAATTTATCTAAATGGATCAATTTAGTTATCAAAGATTCAAACTACACGTTAAAAGGACCAAAAGCTTCACGCCGTTGCTATATAGGAATTCAGAAACGATAGTATTTGATCCTGGCCACTCTTTAAAATTTAGAATAATGTTTTGAATACCATGTCGGTAGAGGTATCGATTAATACACTGAAATAAAATATTTTTATATCGATATTATTTTGTATACTGTTTCGAAATAATTTATATATAAATAAATTATATATATAAGTACATATATAAATTGTATTTCAAAATATTAGTCAATATATAAATAAATATGTAAATAATCTAGTCTGAATTAGAGTAACAAATTAGCCAAAAAAAAAAGAAAATAAATGGTCGAAATCTGATACAACCGAAACACAGGTTGAAAATTTGAAATATCGGCTTGTACGAAATTGCTATGTGATCTGTACCTAATAAGTTCACATGTCATCTTTCCAACAATTTTTCATGAGGGGAGTATGCTTATGTTAAACATGTGATACAATTAACTTGTTTTAGGTTATAGACTCGTACCTAGAGTCTCCTTTGAGAAGAAACTATTGCCGATTTTGTCATTTTCTCCAAAAATCTGACCCTGTGTGCTGGGATGGCTGCCGCAAGGAGCCTTTCTGGCTCTTTGGCTCTGGCTGGTCGCCTGAGATCGTTTGCAGATATGATTGTGCAAACTCTTCATCCTCTGCCTGCTATTGATGTTCTTTTCGAGTGGCAAAAGTTATTAATGGTAAATATTGTGTGATTTTCTCTAAAGAAGAGATCGAGAAGTCTACGGCCTCTTTTTGTTTCTCCATGGTTCTTAAATTTCTCAGGCAACGTCCATCTTTAGATGTGATTCGAGCGGTGATTCAGAGTCGATGGGGGCTGGAGTCTCAGTCGGTTGTCTTAGCTATTAGAAAGCCTCGAGATGTCTTCCTACGTTTTCTAATGAACAAGATTTTTTGAAGTCCTTTTTTAGGGAGGTTTCTAACATTGAAGGTATTTCCTACAGTGCTTTTCAATGGCACCCGGATTTCAATAAAGAGAGGGAGTCTTCTTTGGTGCCTACTTAGGTTTTTCTCAAGGGTTTGACCCCAAATTATTATCAAGAATTATTTTTGAGAAATATCACAACTCCAATTGGTCGTTTGCTTCGTTGGTATAATGCAACCAAGTGTGCCACCAAATCTGATGGAGCTAGAGTTTGTTTAGAGATGGATGCGGCTTTGAGTCCATTACCTGGGATTTGGTTGGGAATACCTCATCAGGAATCAAGTGTTTTTGTACCAGGAGACTATGAGAACCTTCCTGCCTTTTGTTGCAATTGTAATGTTCAAGAGTATAATTAACAAACTTATCGCTGGAAGGAAGGTGAAAGAAAGAATGTAGATAGGCGGAGAAATGAGGGAAGTAAGCCTTTGAAGGTTTGGATGCTGAAAATTCAGGATGGTGCTAATGGTTCTGGAAAGGTGGATCATGGGAATTCTGATAACGTAGAAAATGTGGCACAGGGGATTTCTGATCATGGAAACTCGAATAAGGCATCTTTGGTGATTTTGGAAGATGCAGCTATGGGGGGAGTTGAAGTTGAGGAGGGTGAAATTTGTGTACCAATTGTACCGATTGAGGTGGATGGAATTAGTTCCCTAGATTTTGAGAGGGGTCCATGTTCTGAGTCACATATAATGCAGGGTCTAAGTTCTCAAAGAGCTCTAATTTTTTACTAGCAAATAGTGCAGGAATTTCATGAACTTACAGTGCAGGGTCCATGTGATCCTATAGTGGAGTAGCAAATGTGCAAGCCTGTGTGCATGTTTCGAAAGTGGAGGTTGAGATGATGTTGAATGTTGTTTCTCAGGTTGTGGTTGTTAATGAGGAAGGTTTCGTTGGGTTATCGATGGAAGACCAAGCTAAAACTGGTTTGAAAGAACCTGTTTTGCAGGAAGGAATTATGTTGGATCCTGAAGTTTTTCGTTATGAACATTTAAGTAAAGGGAAGTCAAGTGCTTCAGGTTGTGATTTCCATGTGAAGAGAGCTGTTGTGAAGAGGGAGACTAGAAGTTTCACTCGGGTTCCTTGCAAGCCCGTAAGATTGAATTTATGATACTTTGTCCATTTTATTGGAATGTACGTGGGTTGTGTTCATCACGAAAAATATTATATAAGTTGGTAAAGCGGTTCAAGCTAAATTTTATTATGATTGTTGAACCTTTTGTTAAAGAATCTAAAATGGAATCATTGAAGAACAAGTTACAATTTGCTAGTTGTTTTTCTAATCAAAGTGTAGGGGGAAAGACTTGGTTACTGTGGGAAAGTAGTGTTCAGGTTTCAATTCTTAACTCAAGTGCCCAACATAATAATTGTTGTAGCTGTTAAATCCAGTTGGGTTTATGTATTTGTAGTCTCTATGAAATGTAGCTATGTGGATAGAAGAGATTTATGGAGTTTGTTGCAGTTGGATATGCAGCAGAGTGCACCATGGTTTTGCCTTGGAGATTTTAATGTTATTCGTAGGGATGATGAGTGACGTGGTGGAAGACCTCGTTTGCGGACCTGCGGTTGGCGATGGATGAATTTAATGGTTTTATTGACTCATGTGGTTTGTGTGAAATGAAGTTAGTTGGGAGTGTTTTTAGCTGATGTAATGGACAAAGTGGTCTAGCTAAAAGTTTATCAAAATTAGATCGTTGTTTGATAAATTCTTTAGCTATGGAAATGCTGTCGAATGGATGTGTTCAATTCTTGCCACAAAATTCTTCAGACCACTCATCTACAAGGTTTTTACTTAAAGACAGGATGGATAAATATGGGCCATTATCTTTCAAGTTTCAGCAAATGTGGGTATCTCATGAGGGTTTTAGAAATGTTGTTGATGATAGTTGGGAAAGCCTTTCAGGATTATCGGATCTTTATGGGTTGGCCACCAAATTAAAGAGATTGAAGGTGGTGCTTAAAGAGTGGAACCTCAATGTTTTTGGGCGCACAGAGGTCAATATTTTGAAGTTGGAAAGGAAAATTGAGGAGATTGAAGCAAACTTGCAGCAGAGTTTATTTGAGGATCAGGAGTCGGATTTGATGATGGCTAAAGAAAAGTTATCCATGTGGTTACAAAGGGAGGAGACTTGTTTGTCTCAATAGATGAAATTGAATTGGTTGGAAAAATGGGAGGCTTCGGCCCAGTTTTTTAAAACCTTTGCTACAGTTTCAAAACCTGTGGTGCAGAGTATACACCTTAGTAATGGTGCTATCCTAGATAGTCCTGAAGCAATACATTATGGTGTTGTGGCCTATTACATTGATTTTCTTTGGGCTAGACCTCATAATATTCTTCCAGATCTCTCGTTGTTTATGGATGAGAACATCAGTAAGCAAAAGAATAACGAGCTTTTAAAGCTCTCTTCAATCCTAATGGTTTTGGGTTGGGATTTTACCAGTTTTATTGGGATATTGTGGAAACTGATGTGATGGATGCAGTTAGAGACTTTTTTCGATTATCTTCATTTCCACGATTTTATATAGCATCTTATATTATCCTAATTCCAAAAGTTAAACAACCTGCTGGTTTTGAGAAATTTAGACCTAGAAGCTTATGTTATGTGGTTTATAAGGTGTTCTAAAAAATCGTGGTTAAAAGGTTGTCTCCTATCTTGGGTAGGATCATCTCTCTTGAACAAGGGGCCTTTCTTCCTGGGTGCAGTATTTTTGAAAAGTATTTTTGAAAACATTGCTCTTGCCCAAGAGATGATCCGTTTGATTAACAAATCAGTTCGTGGTAGGAATGTACTCATAAAAGTTTATATGTCTAAGGCATATGATAACATTGATTAAGACTTCCTTATTCATGTGATGAGATCCTTTGGATTTGTGTCGAGATTCTGTGACATGATTCGACGATGTATCTCTAGTTCATCGTTCTCCATAGTTATGAATGACATGGCGAAAGACTTTTTTCCAAGTGGGCATGATCTACGTTAAGGGGATCCCCTATCCCAGTATTTATTTACTCTGGTTGAGGAGATGCTAACTCGGCTTTTGAAAATTAATTTTGGAAATAGGCAGATCTCTCATTTTTCCCATCTGAGAGGTGCCCCACTTATTTATAATCTTTTATATGTTGATGATGTCATTATTGCCATTGGGGGCATGTCTTTTCTTAAAAGCATCTGTGAGATATTCAGTATGTATGAGGAATGGTCTGGTCAGGTAGTAAACAAAGACAAATCTTTCATTATTTTTTTGAAATACACAACTTCTGTGAGGACGCGAAGATTATTGTGGTTGACATTATTTTTGAAGGTTCGTTTCCTATCAAATATTTGGGGGCTCCTTTGTACTCTGGGAGATTAAAAGTGGCTTTCTTTTATGGCTTTTTGGATCATATTCGAGAGAGGCTAGAGGGATGGCAAACTCATTTCTTATCTTTGAGTGCTAGACTCCTATTCTTACAGCATGTTATGGCTAGCATTCCTGTTCATTTATTGTTTGTGGTGAAAGCTCCCAAGGCAGTTATAGGTTCTCTCAATCGGCTAATGAGTAGTTTCTTTTGGGGTTCTTCTAATGGCAAGCTGAAATGGAAATGGATTGCATGACATCGAATTCGCAAACCAATTTCCGAAGGAGGAGTGGGTTTGAGGCAATTAGAGGAGATTACAGTCATATTTATTCATGAAGTTTGCTTGGAATTTGCTAACTAAAAGATTTTTATGGCCTGACTTTGTTAAAGCTAAATATGTCAAAGACATCCATATTTCTTTGGTTAATCGGCACAAGGGGTCAGCTTTCTGGAGGTGTATACTGGACTCAATATCAAAAGTTATATCTAATTCTACTTGGAGCATTCGAGAAGGGAAAGTTTCGTTTTGGAGGGATAGTTAGTTAGAATTGGGTCCTATCATGAATGAGTTGCCGATAATTAATCATCCTAATTTGTTTCGTTTTGGAGGGATAGTTAGTTGGAATCGGGTCCTATCATGAATGAGTTGTCGATAGTTAATCATCCTAATTTGTTGGTTCAAGAGTGCAAGCTTCAAGATGGTTGGGATGTAAATTTGTTGAGAGAACCAGTATGAGAAGATAAAATGGAGGAAATTTTGGAATGCCTTGGTGAGCAAAAAGATGGAGAAGATACTCTCATATGGAAGCTACGTATTAGTGGGGACTTCTCATCAAAATCAGCCTGGTAGTACATAAGGATTAGAGGTTTGCAATCCGAGTGGTCTAATTGGCTATGAGATTCTGCACTATCGAAGAAATATTCAGTTTTGTGTTGGAAAGCCATGAATCATTATCTCAGTGTAGATGCTCGTGTGTAAGCGCTTGACATTCCATTGGTTTCAAGGTGTGGATGTTGTGTACAACTGTTGATTCTTTATGGATGTCAATCAAAGTTGCCATTTCCTGGGTGGGTGTGCGATTAAGAGCAAGGAAGAAGATGCATATTGGTGATAAAAATGTTTTATCAGCATTTTCAATTCCGATGAAAGAGTTGCAAAGAAAACAGGTGCATCTTTTTCATTGAAAGAAGCCCATGAGAAGTTGGTATAAGTTAAATATAGATGGCAGTTGTTTGGGTAATCCTAGCTATATGGGGGCGGGTGGCCTGATAAGAGATGATAGGAGAAGTTAATATTGGCATTTGCAAAGTGCCTGGATAAGGAAACTAATAACATTGCTGAATTTTTGGCACTTCTCTAGGGTTTGAGGCATTGTAGTGAGATGGGTATTCAAAGAGTTGAAGCTGAACTAAACTCCCTCTTAATTGTAAACTGGTTCAAGAAAGAAAGATGTGGTATTTGGTACTTTGAGAACTATTGGAAGCAAACAAAGAATATTTTATCTACAATGCGATTTGTCATTAGGCATAGATAAAGGGAGAGCAATACAGGGGTGGATTATCTTGCGCGTATGACTTTTGGAAGAGTTGCTGAGTTTTGGCAGAATTTTGATGACATCCTCAAGTGCTTAAAGGGATTTTAAAGGTGGATAAATTGGGCCTTCCAACTTTGCGAAGTTAGTTTCTCTGTATTTTTGTTTTGTTATAGATTGTTGCTAATTGTTTTGAGGAATAAAGGTGAATAATGTTCTATAGGCTTTCCATAGGCATGTTTAGAAGTTTTATTATTACTACTATTGTTTATTTCATTTTAGGCTTGTTAGATTTTGGTTTATTGTTGCTTTATTATTTGGTTTTCACGTTTTGTTTTGACATTTGGGTTTGGATATTTATTTTCTTATCTTGTAATCCCTAAGTGTAATAATGTTATTACAGTATTTTTTCGTCATAAATGATTTTAATAAAATTGGAGTAAAGACTCTTGCTAGATATGTGGCCCTGACTCTTTACTAAAAAATAAAAAAAACAAAAAAATGTGATACAATTAAACATGTATTAATTTTTTTTTTCATTTGATAGGTATAGTTGAAAAATCAAAAATCAAAAATAAAAAAATAAAACATATAACTTTTGTTTTCTTTAGTGGAATACAAACACCAGGAGATGATTGATCAGTATTTTGTATTAAATTTGTAGTTATGCACAAAAAATTTTATTTATCATGTGCATATAACTTAATAATCTTTATGATTTTCTTCGTACATGAGGTAGAAAAATGTTGGCACTTGAAGTTAAATACATAAATTATATGTTTATTGAAACTATTTAAATTCATATCATATTTTTATTAAAACTAGTGAATGTATTTAATATTTAATATTTTATACTTTTTTATACATGATATAAATACTTAAATTGCATTAGATTTGATTTTTAATATATATATATATATATATATATATTATCAACATTAAAATAACTGATTTAAAATTATCATGAATGGTCCGATTTAATTTGTTGAATCACCTAATTCATTTGTGTTGTGGACGTGTTATCACTGCTAATGACTTCCAACAACCTGCACCAAGAACTGAAGAGAATGGGGGGCTCGGTATAGTTAGAGACACATTGATGCCTAAGTAAAACCAGTGTGAAATGAGTATTTGCAATCCTCAAGCTCATAAATTAATTACATTTTGTGTGTGTTTTGACCTTTATTTATACAGGTTGAGTGCTTAATCAGAATGACTTATTTTAAGGCTTTACATTCTCTAATCTTTACTGGACTGTAGTGTAGACTGTTAGGCCTTCAAGTCCGCTGCCGTGTCGGTTACTCTTAATCGCCATCAATGATGTTTGGATCCGAATTCTGCATTAGTGTGTTTTTGCGTTTGGAGTTTCGGTTTTTGCTGAGTGGGCTCTTATTTTGGGTTCATGGGCCTTTAAGACGGAGATCTGACTCATTTCTTTTAATAGAATAATTGATCTATGAGAAGTGTTATACCGATTACATAAAAATAATTTTATTAATTAATGTGACTTTATGTAAGTTATCAAATTTATATTGTAAAAAAAAAAAATAGTTTTATAATTTGAAAGATCATATTAAAATATATTAATTTATGGACTTATTTTTATGTAATTATTTTGTGACTAAATTATTTTTACATTGAATCAACCGTTACCTAATTTTAATTTTTTGGAATGTTACTCGCTAAAATTAGATTATCTAATTCGATCCTCCAATTTTTTAATTTTTTTATTTTTGAGCAAATGAGAACATTCTGATATAAAACTTTAATACAAGGTACAAGCCAACAACGACTACAGGAAATAAAGCTAAAACCAAGCCGCTACACTAACTATTACAACAGACCAGTTTAATCAATTGAACAAGAGATAGAATGGTCCTTCTCATTATGAAAATCCAAAATCCAAAAGGCACGAAGTAATTTGGATTAGAGAAATGTTGGCAAAAGCTTGCGAAGATGCTGCTCAAAACATTAGATTGTGTGCACATCGATTATAAGATCGATGAACATTCATTGATATAAGTTTTCCTTGCTTGCCAAGTCACTACAGCTACACTAACTAATATAGGGTATTCTCCAATTACATACCTATCTGTAATTTTATGTGGACCACGACGCGAAACAAAACATAATTCGGCCAAGTGGGAGGTGGCCCCAATTATATTCCCTCCACACACAAGACAAGTGTGACAAAGTCCAACTTAGATGGAGAAATCCAATTTTGTTCAGAACTTTATGCAATAGATACTCCCTTATGCAAAAACAAGGATAAAATGGCGAACTATTAACTAACTTTCTTTCTTTCTTTCTTTCCTTAGCGAGCAATCAATTTGGCATGCAATTGAGTTACCTACTGATGTCAAGTCAGGTTCGAGGAAATTCATCTGAAGCTGCGTCCCTACAGCGCTGGAAATTATTCTCAACCCGACCCAATAAAAGAGAGTCAAAGAAGCAAAGTTGAGGAGGAGGACCCCATCACCATTTTAATGAGTTGTGCACTTTTTGAAGATTATGGTCCAGTGGCTCCCAATTGAGTCATTGACCATGAATATAAATACTATGCGGGTGGGCGTTGTGTGCTTCAACAACTACCTTTTTCGTGAACAAAAACATAACACGATCACCTTTTTCTGATCGTGTTCTGTTATATATAATTTTTTATTTTTAATTTGATTGATTAAAATAATTATTTTATATTAAAAAATGATTACACTTCTGCAAATAAATCTTTTGTTTCTGACCAAGTGGACATTCTCCTCGGTGTTATAATCGAAAGATTATTTTGTCTCATTTTGTTTATTTATTTTGATTGTTTATATATATATAATTTTTTTAATTTTATAAATAAAAAATAATTATTAGTGTATTAATATCTTTTTATATATTTTTAAAATACTTAAATATGTTTAAAAAATATTCAAAATAAAAAATATAAATTGTATTAAGAAGCACATTAATTAAAGAATAATGATAGGTTTACTATTCATTTATCACCCTTATATCATTTTTTAAAATTTTATTTTATTTTTTAATTTTTGTTTTTATTTAATAGTTAAAAAAGTAATTATTCGTAAAATTATATATTTTTAAAATTTTTTTCTTAATATTTAAGGATTTTTAAAAAAATATTTCAAATAAAATAATAAAAAAATAAATATACTAAAAATAATAAATTAATAATAAATAAATTATAAATGTATCATCACCATTAATTAAATAAATTGAAGAGAAACAATAACGCCACTCTAATCGAAATACGTAATAGCATCTTACAAATCAAAACAAGTAAACAACCGTTGGTAACAGAGGAGAAAAAACAAGAGAGAGAAACATTGGCTGCACGCATATATAGGAGGAGGATGGCGACTCATAGTACGGTGGTTCCTGAGCAAATATTGGATCTGGCGCATGCGAAACGTAGGCTTCCCCTCTCTCCTTTGGCGTCTCTTTACAAATTACTCCGACCCCATTTTTTGTTTTATCGTTATCTTTTTAATTTATACGAACAAATATTCTTGGGATCAATATGTGTTCTTTCTGTTGTTTACTGGATCCAGGTTTATCGTCTGTAAACAAGCGAAGAGACCCGGATATAAATACTTTTGTTTCCATTATCCTATAGCCATACTTTATACAGGTTGAGAGAATTTCAATCTCTAGTTTGTAAGTATTAAAAGCTCTTCTTGTACTACTTTTCCTTCCGCAGTGGGTTGAATTGAGGTTTAACTGTTTGATTTAATGTTCTGATGAGCTCTTCATGAATCTCTGGCACATGTCTGTTTAACATGCCGGAGTTCGTTCGTCATTATCCATTTAAAAGGTTTTGCCGGTTTTCTGTCGTAACTGCTCTCTTTGGATAATAGGTTGTTATGTTTTCGATGCGAGGATGTTGGGTTGTTGTTTACTTGGTGATGAGTTGTTGCTCTTTTCTACCTTGAATTGCTCCTTACTTTTTTTTTAAAATGTATTTTCGTTGTTTCTGATTTTAGTGATGTCAATCATGACTTTTTTTTTTTACTAATGTCTGGTCATGCAGCTCGATTTATTGTAAGCAATGCCTTGGGGGTAGCTTTTTACGAACGGGAATGACATATTGACATGTACTTCTTCCTCATAATAACTCTGAAAACTTGGATACGATGGCGTTCATATGAAATACTTAAAATAAATAGAAGGGGAGGTGAAATCATTCAAGGGATAGATTGAAATAATAGTTCTATCCCTATTGATTTAATATTTTTTTCAATGGTATTGATTCTGATTTTATCTGGCAGAAGTATTGCAAATGACTACTTGTATACCTGCTGGAAGCGGCAGCTTGCATTATAGTTTGGCACTAAGCAAGGGACATGGTTGTAGAAAAACTTCTTGGGTGTCTGGTATTGCATTAAAGAGAAGTTCACAGAAAGAGCTTTCATGGTAAACATTGGGTTTCCGATATTTAAGTTTTACAGATCTGCTTTTATTTATCTATAAACACAGCCCAGCTACTTAGTTCATGATAGCACCGAGACAGTTCCATTGACTTTATAATATTACGTCTATTTTTTTTCACACTCGTGTTCTGAATCTGTGGAATACTTTTTTTGTCCTGATCTTCCAGGTCATGTTGTGTATCAAAATTATTGCGGTTCCGAAGGTGTAATTTTTCCCAATCTCCATTTAGTGATGATCAGAAGCCCCTTAGAACTGTCACTTCATCTTGCTTGAGAGATGGTTCCACAAAGTATTTTGATTTTGCTGTCATTGGAAGTGGAGTAGCTGGCCTTCGTTACGCTCTTGAAGTTGCAAAACATGGAACTGTTGCTGTGATTACCAAGGCTGAGTCTCATGAGAGCAACACAAACTATGCTCAAGGTGGTGTTAGTGCTGTGCTTTGCCCTTCAGATTCTGTGGAGAGTCACATGCACGACACAATTGTAGCTGGTGCTTATCTGTGTGATGAGGAGACTGTCAGAGTTAGTTTCAAATTCTTGTGATTTTATTATATATATAATTTATTTCTGTGTTCTGATCTCTGGTATGAATTTATTGCATTGATATTTCAAGGGTCATGCTGCATGGCATATTTGTTTATAGCTCATGAGTGTCTGTTTGAGTCTAAAAGAGAAAATAAAATTAACAGGGAACACTCATATTGAAATATTACATGCATGATACATTATCTCATGCCCTCATTTTTTGAACCCTCTTACAGTTAGTGCACTGAACTACAATTAATGATATGTTGTTTCTTTGAATGAGTTTGCATTTAATGAACATTTCCATTATGGAAAATAAAACCTGCAAACTTTGGGCATGTTATTTGGTTGTGTTTGCTCTCTCAATATTGTCTCATCGAGTGTCAATTACCATTGCCTCTTGCATAAATGGTTGAGCTTTTTATTAAGTTTGGTTATATTATCCAGGTTGTTTGTACAGAAGGACCTGACAGAATTAGAGAATTGATTGCTATGGGTGCCTCATTCGATCATGGGGAAGATGGAAATTTGCATCTAGCAAGAGAGGGGGGGCACTCTCATCATAGAATTGTTCATGCTGCTGATATGACTGGAAGGGAGATTGAGCGTGCTCTGCTAGAGGCAGTTGTCAACGACCCAAATATATCTGTTTTCGAACACCATTTTGCAGTAGATTTGCTAACTTGTCAGGTCACTTTCTCACAATATTTTATATTGTTTGTTTCACATTGCATTTTACATGCTCCTTTATGGTACCCTTATGTCGAATGATCTTAAAAAAGAAAAATTAAGCATATCTTGGATGTGGGTTTAAGACATTATTTCAACATATAATATTGGGGGAATTTTCTGTGTCAATTTGACACACACAAACTTTGACACCACCATGGTTTGAATACTGGCATTCACTAAAGAAAGTCTTTTGCCAACATTGCAGGATGGTTCTGACACCGTATGTCTTGGTTTTGACACATTGAATACTGAAACATTAGAGGTGAAGAAAGAATTTACCTCTTAAAGTCTCTTAAACTCTGTGGAAATATTTTTCCAAATATCAGTATCTATATTCTCTAACCTTTGCTATTTTGTGTTTTTCAGGTGATAAGGATTATTTCAAAGGTGACTTTACTTGCATCAGGTGGTGCTGGACACATGTATCCAACAACTACAAATCCTCCGGTAAATGTTCACACTTTCACTGTATCATGTTGTAAGTGGGGTTTGACTCTCCAATTGCTTCTTAATGATGATGATGCTCTCATATGTGGCCAGTATAAAAATCATTTTTGTGTCTAAAAGAATTATTTCTTGTGGTTCTTTCAATGTCAATGCGTCAACATCTATTATTCAAAATATTACAAAGATTTATATATGCATACACTACTTCTGATATATGTATATATATGTATCGATTTAATTAAATGGATGCTTTGAACTTTTAATATTGTTGAAATCTTCACTCACTGTAACACTTTCTATTATTGTATATAATTTTAGAAACATGGAGTTTTGTCTTTGTGAAGTTACATCATCCTCTTCTAACTAAAATGTTTTGGAAGTTTCAAGGTCTAATCACATCTGAATTACGAGGTCACTTCATTCTCTTTTAAATCAAAACTTTGAAGCTTAAAAGTCTCATCACATATGAATTTCATCAATCTTATGAGGCAGCAGTCAAGACAAGAATTCAGAAATTATTAATTTTGTCTTATTTTGAGTCAAGCAGAATAAACTGAATGAAAAACTGCAATAAATAAAGTGGCAACAAAGAAAGTCATTTCACTAAAGTGATATCGATGGGATTATTTACTTAGTAGGACAAAATTATACTCGGGTTTAACAGATAGTCTTGCATAGCTATAGAAAAAATAAACTCGAGAAAGACTATGGTAAAGACATAATTAATCTTATCATTTGACGATATGGTAATAGATTTTCTTACTCTCTCTCTCTCTCTGTTTGTTATATTAATTTTATCCATTATTGTTGTAGTTTTCCATTTAGCATCCGTTCAGATACTACTATAATTCTACTATATCTGGTGGATTCCGACTCCATGTAAAACACCATCTAAAGATCCAGCCTGCTTGATCGCTGAGTTTAATTCTCTGTTTTCTACTTTATGCTCAATTGGTTCTTACAGGTTGCCACTGGGGATGGAATGGCCATGGCCCATCGAGCTCAAGCTGTAATATCCAATATGGAGTGAGTAAATGTCTTTCAACTTTGTTTGAAATTATAAATTCTCCCTGATAACTGTCATACAAAACTGTTTTGAAGTAATCATGTAAGAATTCAGGAAGAATTTTGAAGATCCAAATTCAAACCCACAATTCCTGTTTTTGTAACATTTGAATGTGCAAGGTCGTCATTTGGGATGGTGAGCTGAATTGGGGAACATATATATATATATATATATATATATATATATATAGCTCAATACTGGATAAGCTACTTTGCTCCTATATAGGGGCTTTGAAGAATGAAACCCATCCTTTTCGCCAATTTTGTTAGAGTAATTGCATTAGCTTGTGATTTTAGATTTCCTAAATCAGGATGACACCTCTGCTTACATGGCCAAAAATCATTTTAATATTAGATTTCATTTACTGTGTAGACAATAGGATCTTATTTATCTTTATTACACTGATATAATGGAAATTATATTTTCTTGGCATTATTTTGTTGCTCAGATTTGTGCAGTTCCACCCAACTGCCCTAGCTGATGAAGGCCTTCCCACCAAACCAGCCAAATCTCGAGAGAATGCATTTCTTATCACTGAAGCTGTTAGGGGTGATGGAGGCATTCTGTACAATTTAGGAATGGAAAGGTTCATGCCCTTGTATGACGAGAGAGCAGAACTTGCTCCTAGAGATGTAGTGGCAAGAAGTATAGATGACCAGCTTAAAAAGCGGAATGAGAAGTATGTGCTCCTAGATATAAGTCACAAGCCCAGGGAAAAAATTATCTCGCACTTCCCCAACATTGCTGCTGAGTGCCTACAATATGGCCTGGACATAACTCGCCAACCAATTCCAGTGGTTCCTGCAGCTCATTACATGTGTGGGGGCATCCGTGCTGGACTCGAAGGGGAGACAAACGTGCGGGGCTTGTATGTGGCTGGTGAGGTTGCATGCACAGGTTTGCATGGAGCAAACCGACTTGCTAGTAACTCGTTGCTCGAAGCGCTAGTTTTTGCAAGAAGAGCTGTCCAGCCCTCAATTGATCACATGAAGAGCTCCAAACATGACCCCGGCGCTTCAAATTGGTGGGCAAGACCAGTTGTTCCTTTGGCACTTGCAAGTGATGCTATGAACAAAGTTGAAAAAATGACAAGGGAAGTAAGGAAAGAGCTGCAATCAATCATGTGGGAGTACGTGGGAATTGTACGGTCCACAACAAGGCTGGAATTTGCAGAGCAAAAGATTGGTGAGCTGGAGGGGAAATGGGAGGATTACTTATTTCAACATGGTTGGGAGCCAACCATGGTGGGGCTTGAGGCTTGTGAAATGAGGAATCTTTTTTGTTGTGCAAAGCTCGTGATTAGCAGTGCCCTTGCTAGGCATGAAAGCCGTGGACTCCACTACACTATTGACTTCCCTCATCTGGAGGAAAGTAAGAGGCTGCCAACTATTATTTTCCCCTGTTCATCAGTCAAGAGTACCTGGAGTTCACGACAACTATACAGGCAGCCTTTATAGCATTATTCGCATGTTTAGGTCTTTTAACATCCATAATTTTCTACAACATATATCATTCAAGAAGCAGAAGTTCTGCTTTTATTTCGATAGATCATACATTGTTACGTTTATGATCATAAATTTGATCATTTGATTGTAAAATAATTGCAAAAAGGTGACAAAAAAATATTATTAGAATTCATTTGAACACTTCAAGAATTTGGAATATTTCCTCTTTCTTTACTTTTGTCTCATTTCCTCTATGCTTAATTTATTATAATAAATTTCGTGAAAAATATTACGATCTCATTTAGCAAGTTATATCTGAAAGTTAAACCGTCGAGGTAGGTTGAGAGAGTGTTTCGGCATTTGTTTTCTGCCTCTACTGTCCTTGAAAAGCTTGTCTTCTATCGTTAGAGTCAAGTTGAAGAAGCGTCATGATAGGATAGTTCTGAGTCAAAATTAACTTTCAGAGAAAGGGAAGGGCAAGGATGGTAGTAGATGCTTGTTGAATTTCAGTTAATCAATCAAAATTGAATGACATTATTTAAAGATCTTTCACCTCCAGACAATTGCAGGCCAACTACCGCCAGCAAGTGGTGATGGAGCGGCGGAATCAAGCATCACAGATGTTATATTTATTTAACAGCTGCTGGATTTTGAAATCGTGAAAATTTGCAAAATAAACTAATTGGCAGTTGCACCAATCATAGAAAATGAAGTTCTATCAACTTTGAAATTGATTAAAAACGATGCCACACCATAATTTTTTAAATCGACAAGGATTAATGTGATAGAAAACTCTTCAATTAATATGCAAGAAAATATGAATGCGACTTCCGTTGACACCTAATAATTGAGTAAACAATTTGAACCAGAATGGCAGAATCTCCTTCCTAGCTCCTATTATTGTTTGATTATTTTTCCCAATTTGCCAAAACCAATCTAACAAAACAACCACACCTAAACCCTCTTCTGAATGATATTTTAAAAAGAAGCATTTGTACACAATCATCATTACAATACCATAATACCGTTATCATTTATGATCTCAGGGTTGGTGTCAAGCAGTGCAACCAGTGATATGGTTTTCCTGTTCCGGACTCTGCCCGCTTCTCTCAACAACTCCGCCAACCTCCGCCTCTCATCATCCACGTCGGGATTTGCTGTTCCAAGCTTCTCTTCTCTCATGCCAACAAGATGTTCCAAAATTCCAATGGCATCATCCAGCCTGTCAAATTTCAAGTTGAAAAGCACAGAGATAATGTTATGAAGAATGGATCAACTTAAACCAATTTGCTAAAAAGTAACAAAAGAATGATACCTGCCCATTGCATCGTAAGTGCCAGCAAGATTGCTATAGACCCCTAGTGTATCTGGGTGATATGGTCCATATTCCTTTTCCAGAATGCTCCTTGCTTCTTCAAAAAAATCTGCAGCCTCGTTTATTGCATAGCGCTGCACACAGGCAAGTCCCATTTGGTTAAGAGCAATCCCAAAAAGTGGAGATTTCTTCTCTCCACTCACCCGAAATTTCGAAATGGCACTTTCCAAAGAGTTGTAAGATTCTGAGTAGTTCCCCATCATAAAATACATGACCCCCATCTGGGCCTCAATGCCTGCAACTGTGTTTTGTTGACCTGGGACATCACCAAATATTTTCAAAGCCTTCTTGAGTAGTTTTTGTGCCAACTCCAATTCATTCATGGATTGATAGATAGCTGAAACATCAATAAGACCACTAGCAATCTCTTCTGAGGGAATCCCAGGATTTGGCTTTCTATAGATTCTAAGTGCATTTCCACAATAAGATTTAGATTCCTTGAACTTCCCTATCTTATGGTACAAGTCAGCCAAACGCACATAAACTGAGGCAACAGTGGGATGATTCTCTCCTTTAGCTGATTTAAAGACTCTGGCTGCTTTTTGATAAGAAAAGACTGCTTCATCATATCGAGCCAAGTATAGATATGCATCTCCAATGCTGCAATCAATTGAAGCCACTTCTATATCTTGGCCATTGGCTGCCATGGCCATGCTTGCTAAAACATGGTGCTCAAGAGCAGCTTCGTAGTCTCCCTTTGCATCACAGATGAGTCCCATGAGCCTCCTGTCTGCTGCTTCTTCGAGAGAAGCAGGAGAATCATTCTCACTATGGATGTCAAGAGCCATTTGGCAATGCTTCTCAGCCTCATCAAACTGCAATGCTTGAACATGGGCCTCTGCTATATACCGACACGTCTCCCCAAATCGAGGGTCTGTTTCTCCTAATACTTGCCTTTGGATTTCAAGACCTGCTCTATAAAACAGAATTGAGTTCTCAATCTGACCAAGCATTGCATAAGTATCACCTAACTGCATGCATCCAGCAAACTTAGCTAGCGCATCATTTTGGCCATCCTCTATCACAGGGATGTCAATTGAGCGCTCGAGAATGGGAATTGCTTGGTTGTATTGGCCTAAGCTGCAGTATATTACTGCTATAACATGCAAACACATGACCAGCCCCAAACTGGGCTTCCCATTTGCACATATCTCAAAAGACTTCAATGCCCGAAGAGCCAATTCAAGAGTTTTCTTAGGATTTTCACCAGAAGAGATCATATCCCTACTTTGTTTAAGCAAGAACGGGCCAAGGTCTGGGTTATCTAGTCCTACCTCAAGAGGATCCTCAAATCCATCCTGAAATTTTGCTCCCAGTAAAGCAACATTTCTCTGCTTTTTCATACCAAAATTTGCATTTATTTTACTTGAATTCTTCTCATAGCTCTTATCAATTGGAGGCCTGGCAGATCGAGTCTTAGCCTTCTTTGAAGACTTTTTAGTAATGGACCCGTTTTCTTTCTCTGGGGTCAAGTCCCCTCCATTACTCCTCTGCTTATTTTCTATGAGCACCTCCTTAGTTACCTCAAATTCATCACTAGCTCCAACAAGATGACGCAATTCTGAATCAATCCTTGATTCCCACCCGTATGACACAAAGCTGGCCCTCGAGGGTGACTGATCAGAACTCTGCATCTCACAGACATTGTGACAAAGCTGCTCGATAGAGGTGTGGATCGCACCATCAGCAGCAAGATAAATGGAGTCACTTCGAGCACTTTGTGAACTCAATGAACTTCTTGGAGAGCCTTGTTGGGAATAGCCTTCCTGATTTGATGCGTGGCTGCCACTCGATTCCTGCTCTGCCTCACCAACCCCATTTACAGCATCCATAGCTAATCCAGGCATCAAACCTTGTATGGAATAGTGAAATAAAACAGAAAGAATAACAAAGTAGAGCTGTACAGTATTTAAGAATGAATCCTATTATTGTTCCTATTCCTCAACTGTGTACACAGAATCATAATAACATATGTTTTAATCAGGCGCATGAAAAAATCATAGAATGAAAACCCAGAAAAGAATGCAATTCGACAGTTTTAGTGGGTTCCTTGCCAACTTGACAAGTACTTGTGATTCAATGACCAAGAACCAGACATTCAGGAACAACGCATAAGTCATCAATCCAATGAAAATTTTGAAACAGTAACACCAACAAGTAGAAAATAACAGACAACACGAAACTGAAAACACACAAGTGAGCCTAACTTAGAATTTAGTAATTGATGTAGAAGCACTTATATATCATAAACGAGTTTTTTTTTTTTGAAAAAAAAAAAAGGTTATAGTTAGAGACAGACCTTAATAATGTGCCAAGAAAAAGAAAGCGAAGATGGTTAGTCTTTGCAAGTTCTGTGGGTGCTATGTACAGGCAGGAAGATAGACGATAGGCATGGGGAGGTGATATGCGTCTGAATGCTTAAATACGAGATATGGAGGTGGAATTATGAATGAAGGGAGGGGACAAAAATGGGAGAATTTTTAGAGAAAATATATGCATAGGCGTGGGGTTGCAGAGTTTGGAAGTTGAAGCAATGAGGAAGGCGACCTCTCTCCCACCCGCATCCCAAATCCCTCGGCCTCGGGGGATTCAAAAGCAAATAAATACAAATAGTTAGATATTAAAGTAATTAACCATAATTTGGCGGTGATAGTTAACAGCAACTAGGCGGGATTAACGGCTTTTCAACTCCAAAAGGACGTGTGGAAATGATAGGCTGACAGCGCCTTTGTCCGTTTTAAAGAATTTCTTTCCGAAATTACCACGTTTCAAAAGCAGGTTTGGGCTTTTTTTGATTGAACAATACTAGTAACAAACGTACGAGACAAACGATAAATAAATATAATATAATAAATAAAATATACTGTTTTTATTTTTTTTTAATTTTAAATCAATTTCTTCATTTCTTAATTTATAAATATTATACAACACATAATAAATATTAAATAATATAAATTATCAGTGAGTATTTATTCCCCGTTTGGCTCTGATGTTTATTCTTAATATTTTTGTTTTTGGTTTAATGTAGTCGAATGATTGGGTTCTTTTGCGGGGTAACAGCCGTACAGGGTGCTATTTTGGGCTTGTTTTATTTTTATTGTGTTTTATTATGCAGTAGGCCCTGACCGGAAGGCTATCTAGGCCCCTCTGGGCCCACTTTGCTCATAAGGGCTTCTTTAGTTCTTTTTATCACTACTATTGTGAATTATGTTTTTTATTTTTTTTTTTGAGCTATTGTGAATTATGTATTTAATCATTAACTAGGTATAGAAAGATCACTACAACTGTTCGAGATAAATAGTGATTTAACAATTATTTCTTTCGAAACCTGAAAATATATATATATATATATATATATATATTATAAAATCTAAAATCTCGCAGATAGTATAATAATTAGGATACTAGAAAGCCCGAGTACAAATTAGAATTATTGGAGTCATAATTGCCAAATGGAAGTCATATTAAATAATTATAAGCTGATTGCAACTTTTTAAGGTTCAATCAAAGTGGAGAATTTGGAAATATCACAACCATAATAAATATTCTATTCTTATTAAATAATAGAGATCAGAGAAGGAATACGTGTAGGGTGATTAAATAACAGTCATGTAAAAACAAAAACCAACATCATAAATAGGTTAGAAACACATTTTCTGCAATTACATTGAAGACGAAAGAAGACAATATAACTTATCACAAACTGGCGTAAGTTATCATGTGTTTTGTTTGATCTATTTTACAATAAAACTAACTCTATGATTTTAAGATATTACATCAAATCACATCAGATGTTTGTAAAATTATTTTTATGATTATTATTATTATTTTTATGGTTAAAACATTTCTCTTTTTATAAATAAGATTATCCTAATTCATAACATGAACAGTGTACATGCATTAATATTATGATGGTGCAACGCCCCTGATTAGTGGTTAGGACCCAACGACATGATTGATGAGGATTTAAATTAATTAGGCAGCCATGGGTTTTTGTCAAACATAAATATTTAAAAGATTAGTCTAAAATATCGCAGGCGGTGGGGCTGCTATATATAATAGCTTGATGCATAGATTGATGCTTATCATGGTACGCAATTATTGAGCAAAAAGATGTATCAGAAAAGATTGAATACGATTATATATAATCGTATATATATATATATATATATATATATAACAATATTAATGATTTGCATAACATGAATAATAATATTTAACAACGAATTAAGTACTAGTACTTGATCATCATGAAGATCAGTAGGTGACAGGCCACGAATTTCATAGTGGGGAATCTAAAATTGATCATGCACCAACCATCAATTAAACTTAATTTAATGTTTATTAATTATGTATTCCTAAGATTAACTAAATATGCTCTTAATTCGAATTGCGTGGATGATGATCATCTGTCTTATCTTCAACAGCAACAACGAGACACCACACCCGCCAGAGAAATTAATGTGAAATAATTGAAATCAATAAGTGAAATATTAAAAGATGATGCAGGCCAGCAGCTAGCTAGGGCAGTTCTAGTAGTACCACTGCTTAATTAATCATGCAGTTATATTCAAAACTTAAACTACTAAACTCATGTACGTGGATGCATGCATGGGATCATGTTGCTCGATCGTTTTTCTCTTGCTATGTATATATATATATATATATATATATATATTAATATTTCCATTATTTTTTGCACCTACAGGCCGGATGGATCGAGCTTCTTCTTATGACTTCATTGATTTGCCATTACTTCCAAATGTAGTGGAAGCAGCTGCTTGCAGTACTACTATAAGAAAATTATAATTTGTTTATGATTAGTTATTTTCAATCAAAATAATTATTTTATGTTAAAATGAATATATTTTCATCGTAAATAATTTTAATTATTGCAAACAATTCATACAAATGTCTATTTTTCTTATCATATATATATATATATGTATTATAATATATATATACATGCAAGAACTTAGTTCTGAAAATTCCATTCCAACGATAATTTTTTTTGAGTTGTATTAGAGATAAATCATATTTAACATACTTTATTTCATATGTTACTGTATCATATTAACCTATGAGATAGAGTGGATATGATTTATCTAAATTTTTTTTTTTTTTTTTTATCCCTTCGAATTTATCCAAAGGGAATAAAGCCAGATAGCTAGGATATATAGGAGAATTCTGTTTTTTCACGTGTGGCTTCAATGAAAAACAATCATAAAAGGTCGTGAGTATGTTCATGACAATTATTTGGTCAGAGAAGCATCGTTCATATATATCTCTTTCTCTCTCTCTTTTTAAAAAAAAGGTTCTGTTTCTGCTCAGAAAAAAAAAGAAAATGATAAAAGAGAGATTCTCTGTGTCTTTTCAGTTTGACTTTTGATTCTTTAAAGATTTTGTTGGTGTATGAAGATCTAATGGCCGTCAATGGAATTTTATCCGTACATATGACAATGGCATGGCATCTTGATTTCACCGTGACTCCACGAAAAGTTTTCCAAGGAGTCAAAACGGCCTGCTGCTTTCCTCTGGCCTAATTTCTAATTACCACTGAGAATGTATGGAAATGGTAGGGACGAAGAAAAAGAAGACGATCGTATTATGGACTAATCTATATATGCATGGACCACAATCACATCATGAAATTATTAACAATCTCTTTAAAATTCTTAAAATTCATCATTTAACCCTTGAAAAAAATAATTTTAAATACGTCTTTTGGCCTTCTCAGAATCTAAATTAAAGAACTCTCATAATGAATTATATATATATAATATAATATTAATCCATGAGCCCTCCAATATATATTAAAAGAATGATCAATATACCCTAAAATGATCATCCACAATGTCATATTATCCCACGTACATGCATTAGATGGCTTGTCATCACTAGCTGTACGTACGATTTATTAATTATATAAATATTGCTATGCATAAATGCATACAATAATATCATTGATTGATCCTTGATTTATATATATAAATAATACTACATACAATTTCCATTTTGGGGACTGCGCATGCAATGCAAGCTTGGTTTTAAAAAATTTTGAAATTACAGTAATATATTTTTAAAATAATATTTTTATCATTTTACTCTCATTTATTAATGAGACTATAATACAGTTTTCCACTCAGGATTATAAATAAATTTTTTTTTTCTCTTTCTCTCTATATATATATAATTTCACTAACATGATGGCCGTGATCATGCTAATTAGCACTTATATATATATATATATATACTGCCTAAATTAATCAATGGATTTTGACGGAGTTATATATATATATTGATCAATAGCATAAATATGTTACATGATCTTAATTAGTTACATGAAAGTGGGATGGTAGATGCATGGTGTATAGAATTTTTCATGTGTATATATATATATATATATATATATATATATATATATTGTAATATTAATGTCTCAAACATTGAAAATTAATATATATTTGCTACTAATTAATTGTGCAGCATTACTTAGAATAAATAATTGTAAATAATACTACTGGATGATCACGAAAATTTGTATATATATATATATAGTGGGGCCGATAATTATTTTGTCATGTTATAAATGGCATCAGCTAATTGCTATATAGATCGTGATCGACAATAATTACTATGATGTATGATGACAACGAATAATTAGGAATATATTTCCGATGGACGGACATGAATAATTAGTGCAACCATCTGTGCAATCGAGGTTATCAGTTACTGAATAAAGTCAACGCATGAGGCCCGCAAACATGCACAGAGTGATCGATCATGATGATCGCTGGCTAGATCAGGTACTTCTATTTTATGATATTTTATAATCTTATTTAATTAACTGCGTCCAATATTAATTAATTAGAGAGATATTAAATTAGTTTACTTACTATGTGGATTTAAGGTTTGAGTTTCTACTTTCTAAACGTCTCATTCTGCATCTGCTGGCCGCAGATCAGAGATCACTCATGAAAAGCAGTCTTCGTTTTCCTCCTTCGATATTGCCAGGTGATCAAAGTCAAACGTCAGATCAGTATCATAATTCACTACAAGAAAATAGGGATATCAAATTTTGTTATAAAAAGTATAAAAAAAAGTTCCCAAAAAATTATTTTTAGCAAAAATAATTATTTTAATTATATTAAATTAATTATTTCTAATCATTTTTTTTATAATGACTTCGATTTTACTTTTGACCATCCACACTACATAAAATTATTTATTTGTGATCATTTAATTACAATTAAATGACTATTTATAATCAAAATTGACTACAAATAATTATTTGTTTACAATTAAATGACTACAAAATATTATTTTTCTTGTAGTGCCATTCCTGCATATCACACATTAATAGTTTATTCGCGTTTTTGAATGAGCATGCTAGATATAAATTCTAAATAAATCAATTTATACAAGATTTTTGTTAAAAAGTTGTCCTCGCTAATAAAAAATAATTTTTCTAAAACCTTTTTTTAAAATAAAATCTTTTATTTTTATCGAATTTCTATGAAATTTTTCTATCACTACAAGAAAAATAGATTTTTGAGGCCAGTTATATGCTGCGAACATGACTATTTGGGACGAAAACAGTACTGTTTTCGTCCCAAATAATCATGTTCGCAGCATATAACTTGCCTCCAAAACCTGTTTTTCTTGTAGTGTATTTAAGACTTTTATAAATAATTTCTCTTCTTGGATTGAGTGCAGTTGGGTTTTAGTATCTTATGTTATCATGTAACACCCCGCGGCCATGACGTATAGATTCCCCCAGTTATTTTTCTCCCCGATCGACAAATCGCTCTCTGGGTAAGGCATGCATGCACATGCTGCACTTCTGATCATTTGTTTTTGGTTTGACATTCGAAATAGTGACTTCAATGGTATTCATGATCGTCATGGTACAGGGATGTTATAGCGGATCAGAATCGTCAATATATAAAGTCATGTTCTCTTTTGTGCAACTTTTTTTGTTTTGGATATCCGAATCTCACAGCATCATGAAGAAAGGTCCCCGCCCTTCCCAGTCAAAAGAAAGTCCTGCTGACATTCTGTCTCCATGTTTCTCAAGTCAAATGCTATATGGGCAAAGAAGATAAGCTTCGATAACCAATTAGCTATAGGTTGAATAGCCTTATCTTCAGCTCCAGCCTCCATCCGCCTCTACCGAAAGTTGTAAGGAAGATTGACCTTTTTCCACAACCATGGCCAGTTGACACACATGCACATGCAATGCATATATATGGTTTCATTTTTTCTTAACTCATAGCAGATCAGGTTGCATGCCATTTTAATTTTATCCAAAGAAGGATTAAAGTTTTTGGGAAAATTAGGGCAAGCAATTAGCATATATAACAGTCGGATCGAGTACTAGAAATCCAGATAAAGATATTGTTGGGGATAAACTGATAAACAAACAACAGATAAGAAGAAACAATGCAGCGATAGCAACAAAGATAAGAAAAACAATCACAGAACACAAGATTTAAGTGATTCAGCTCAACTGAGTTTACATCCACTATAGGGTTGGTCTCAAAATTTCACTACAAACAAATGAAGTATATAAAGAGAGAATCAATAGACTCTTATAAGAGAAATCACTCGCCTCACGTGTATACACTCAATCCTCTCGTGTTTACATTCAATCACTCAAGAAATGAAAAAGAAATGAGGCCTGTAAGTGATCTCTGTTCGTCGGGGCGAAAACAGAGCATGGGAGTTCATCTGACGGTGCGCACGAAATGAAGCTCGCGATATTTATATTAATGCGATCTCGCTCGAGCAAGAGTAACTTTCGCTTGAGCGAACACTTCTAGGTTAGACTCGCTCGAGCTGGACGTCGAGTGAAAGTAGAGCGAACTCTTTGTCTGGACTTCGCTCGAGCTGGATGTCAAGAGAAAGTAGAGCGAACTCTCGGGTTGGAATCTCGATCGAACTGTACGTCGAGCAAGAATATTGGGTAGGCGCTTATTCAAGCCATCTCTCAACTGATATATCGATCGGACTGGCATGATATGCATGCTCAGGTGTTCATCTCAATGGTAAATGTTTAAGCACCACACGCGCGTTCAGACATTCATGATCACTAGTTTCATGGCTACGTTTGTACGTATGTGCTTGTAATTCAATGTGATAACAACTTTCAATATCCCATGCATGGGAATTATACTAATTGGAAGGCCTGATCGACGTACTGAAAGATCATTCTCTACAAAAGGACGTACTCAAATGTCAAAGCTGGCCGCCTATATCCAATGTACGTATAACTAACTTTCTAATTGCTAAATTCGTACGTACATGAATGAAAAATTCATGATGCCATTTGGTCATAGATGGTGATTAAATCCTGAAGAGATCGATGAACACAGAGCTCCGTAGAATGCAAAGAACATCACAACAGTATATAAAGCCTGTAATTAAGTACTGCAGTTAGTGGGCGATCGAGATTAATAATGATATATAATAATGCATGCCGTTCGAGATCTAGTAGTAGTAGTAGTACTACTAATATTGATCAGTAATTATAACCTCTCTATTAACCCTACATGCCTATTACCAATTGCAATATGCATTCATTTTTTCTTTGATACTTGTGCATAATTCATTTTAGCAGAAACCACAAAATGAAAAGTTGTAGGCATCTTAATTAGGTCATGCAGAGAGGGAGAGAGAGAGAGAGAGAGAGACCAGAATGATCAGGTACATAGGAAGAGAAATATTCTGGTTGAATGGTGGGCCCCTAGCATTTGGATTACTACGAATGTGTCCAATAATTGGATGGTGAAACATCAACTTCTGGAGATCAGAAAGAAAACTCCAAAATTCAGGCAACATTTTATTGGCCTTAAGGAATGATTCTTACTCTCAAGTTGGAGCCAACTTTCTTCCCCGGCCAGTAATATAAATACCTTCCCTTCCTTACCGTGTTTTCCACAAGCCCACATTCTTCGATCTTCTCTTCAATAGAAACCACTAGTTTTTTGCAAGTACCCTATCATGGACAGCAGAAATGAGTCATCAGAAACTCTCAGGTTCTTCCTCACCCACATCTTTCACACACTCATGAAGCACACTGAATTATTTATATTGGACTTAGAGATTACAAGGTAACCTTTCATATATATGAAATATTGAAATGCATGATTGTCTTTTATGCTAATTTGATGACTAGATGTAAACAGGAACAAGTGTGCAGCATGCTTCAGACAATTCAACAAAATTGAGCACCTCGTGGAGCACATGAGGACCTCATATCATTCAGTTCATGAACCTATTTGTGGAATCTGTAAGAAACACTGCAGGTCCTTTGAATCTCTCAGAGAACATCTTATAGGTAATTAAACTGCAAATTTATCTATATATATATATATATATATATATCTTAGCATAAGTTCCAGGAACTTACTTCCATGAAGGATAAATATTTGACACACATAATTTGCTCCTTTCAGGGCCATTGCCAAAACAAGAGTGTAAAAACATTTTCAACATCCGAGGATGCAGATTCTGTCTAGTTATCCTTGATAACTCTAATGCTCGATGGAATCACCAAGAAAGATGCCAATTCTCGAGTCTTAGTGCTGTATCAATCCTCAACTAGAGCTTCAATATTTCAGTTTTTTTTTTTTTTTTTATATGAATGAACTTACAGTTCCTAATATTGTCTGTAATCATAGATCAAATTTTTCTCCATTTTTTCTTCTTTCAACTGTTAGATCACTATGAACAAGATATCTATTTCCAGGGGCTACTCGCACGCTTGGCTAACTTGGGCATTCGTGACAATTTGAGTACTATGGATAGTTATGGCGGTACAAGAGGGCCACAAGTAGTTGCACTGGCTTGCAAAATGGTTGGCGGTGGCAGTGATGGCTCCCTTGATCTATGTGCAAGGATCTGCTTGATTGATGAATCTGAAAACATAATTTTCCATACTTATGTCAAGCCACCAATTCCAGTCACAAACTATAGGTATGATTATAAAGCTTTCAGTGATTTTCTAACTATTTTTATGTAGTAGTACTGGCCGAAGAGGTGAAAAAAAAAAGATTATATAAATGCATGTATGTGTAATGCAACAGATTAACTTTTTTGAAACTTATAGGTATGAAACAACAGGCATTAGACCAGAATATTTAAGGGATGCAATGGCACTTAGGCAAGCACAGAGGAAGATTCAAGACTTCCTCTGCAATGGGGAACCAATGTGGAAGATTCGACCCAAAGGTGGAAACGCCAGGATTCTTGTGGGTCATGGTTTGGATCATGACCTTGACCGTTTGCAGATTGAATATCCAGCAGTTATGATTAGGTAATTAATTTGAGAAGCCATACCTATAAGGTTGATCATTGATCAAGATCACTAAAAACTAAAAAATGTATATCTCCATCGATTATTTTCTTCTTACTTTGTTTCCATTAGTACTCTTGGATAACCAGAGACTATTTGAATTTATAACACCAATCCATCATATTGAGAAATATCATTTGGATTTAAAATACAGGGATACTTCAAAATATCCTCCTTTGATGAAAACAAGCAAGCTCAGCAACTCACTCAAGTATTTAACACAAGCATATCTTGGGTAAGTACACTTATTTTCTTTTTATCTGATCAGTACTACTTATAATTGTCATAAAAATGTGCATTTAAAGAGCATTTAAATATATATATAGTGATGATCTTCCATTTACAGATATGAGATTCAAACTGGCATACAAGATCCTTATGAGGATTGTGTAGCAACAATGAGGCTTTACACTAGAATGAGATCCCAAGCTCATAAAATAGAGTATCCGTTGGTTTCTGACCCACAAAATCGAAATACCTTTGCATCGTGGAGGCAATCTGAGCTTGAAAGGATGACCCCAGAACAAATGCTAGAAATCTCGAGGTCGGACTACTATTGTTGGTGCTTGGATTCCCAGGATACTGCTTATTGATCATCAATGCATGCAGAGGACCCAGGCCTGCCTAAATAAATTAGTACTGTTCATCGATGGAGGACAAGTAGTTGCAATTGCTCAATGCATTACTACTAGAAATAAGAATAAAAAGGGAAGATCGATATATAATTATATATATGTGTTTCCAAAAATATATATTTGCTAGCCATGAAATGAAATTAAGAGTAATATTATATATAATTATAAAGGCCACAAGTATTACACAATTGCTTAAAAAAAGAGTTAGATTCGCTATTAATAAAAACTTAATTTTTTTTTTATGTAAATCTTCTATTTACTTGGTCTTTTTTTTAAATTGCACGAGACTTGCATAATCTACGATTGCAAATATTATTTTTCTGAAAATAATAATAAATTTGTACTATATATGTAAACCAAATTTATGTTGTATGCATGCATACAGTAGTTTATTTAAATAAATCATCGATGATCCTTTCCTAGCTCCGAGCCTTTTGACATTTTAGGCAGCCATATTTGTTTAGTATTGCATTTTACAAATGTCCTTGTTTAATTTCTTCCTTCCATTAACGACATAAACAATCCTTTTTCTTTTCTATCGTGTGGTGCCTCTTCAATTCCATGACGTACATTATCAAGAGCATGTCTCCGCGACATCCTTTTTCGGTCGTTTATATTTGTGTTATCTTTAGATAAAGACGCATTTTCGCTGTGTTTTTTTTTTTTTTTTTTTTCTTTTTCTAGTTGAGGACTTCTTTTTTATTTTTTCTCTCAAATAACATGCGGCTTATAAGGTGAATACGTTATCCTCTGGGAATGACATTTCTTTTCTTGTCGTTCGGGCCTTGAAATAGCCCGTTTTGTGGCTTCTTTTCCGCTAATTTGGTCGGCCGGGCCCACTAACCTATCAACGTTCTCCGGAATGTGGGACGAGATGCAATGCAGTACACTCAGATTTGTCCGGATTTCAAGGCTTCAAGGAAGAGACGTATATAAATTAATCGCGCTGTTTATATAGGTGCATGGATAAATTTTGAGCTTTGCTGTTCAGTAATGGGACTGCACGTGTTGTTTGGAAATAATGTTTTTTTTTTTTTGTCTTTTTGTCCTGAGAAATCAATGGGACTCTTCTACTTAAGAGTAAAGATTGCAAATAAAATTTTTCATTCAACTAATAGGTGCCTGATTTCTGCACAAACTATTTTAGAATTTCAATTTGAAATATAAAATATACAAAAATTAAAATCATAACATTAAATATATGCATAATTAAATCTCTACAGCACACCATTCACAAAGACATAATCACATACTCCAACTCCTCTATTTAACTTCAACCTTCCTCCAATCTCCATTACTTAACAAAAAAGAAAAATTAAAGCTTTCGAATTCAAGGCTCAAGCTGACTTGTCTTTAGAAACAAAGATGCAGATGGACAACAATGACATAGGCGTATTACTGACGAAGCGTATGTGACGGAGATGAGAGACTCACACATACACACAAAGAAGTAAGAAGGGTTAGCCAGGGAGGGGGGAGTTCCCTCGTCAAATCCAAACGATATCATTTTGGTCGGGGGTGTAATTTAAAAAAAAAAAAACTCATGTGACAAAACAATGGGAGGCTTTTTCAACATACAATCTTCACCCGTTGTTTTATCACATGGGAGGCTTTTTCAACATAATTATATAAAAATTCATGCAGGATTGGACCGCCTACGTCCTTCGCCTCCACTCTATCCTCTACCTCCACTAGGTGCTATAGATACAAACAGGGCAATCCATTTTTTGCGTCTGTAGTACAAAACTCCGTCCCACTCTAGGCCACAATGAGGGAAGGGGATGAGGCAATGGGGTGGGGGGTTTTGTTGCCCACCCCAAGACTTTAATAGTCTAGAGAGAGATTATAAGAATCAATAGCCTAAAAGTTGTTATAAAAGTCAAAGAAAAAGGTTGTGAATGACCATCCATTTATTTAATCAAATTGAGTTATGGCAATTAAGGTATAACTTGCTCCGTGATAGACGCTGAGCTCCCTATATAAATAGAAGCAATTCATTTGTATGAGTAAGATCGAGAATTCAGAATTTAGTAAAGAGAGAACGAATTCATTCGGTGCTTGAGTAATAATTGAAGTTCTAAATACTCTCTTACAAATTCTTTTTGTAATAGTATTTTCTTTAAGTTTTATAACACATTATCAGCACGATCTTCTGCCAATTTTGAAGCTAGTGGTCTGCTATTTCAAGTAAGTTTTTTAATATATTATTTGCAATCCTCGAGATGAATATAAAATGTAATATTGCTGAATATTACTTGATAAAATTATGTTTTTATTATCATGATTATATGAATATATTTCTTAAATCCACATATTCATTTTCATGATTCATATATGTAAAAAATGTCAAATCTTACAAAATTGAAATTTATTATTATTAATATTTCTGAAAAAATTGATTTATCCTGAATCCTTGATGAGATCCATTTGAATGTGGTGAGCTTGAGAGATACAATCAAAAAAAGAAATCATGTGTCCCTACAAGACCGTGCTGTGTATCTCACGATGAAAAATCATCTTACTTTGTAAAATGATTTAAAGGAAAGATATGAGTACCAGAAGATTGTAATCCTCCCAAAAGCTTGTTATGACTGATTTCACCTGAAATTGCAAGATTTTATTTAAAAGTGTTAGTAAAAATAACTCTACATTCTTTAAAATCAACTCAATATAAAAATTATATAATGAGAAAGTCACTAATGATGATATATTAGAGAAGACATATACTATTTTTCATGTCTCGAATAAGCTCATGTAGCAGCAGTATCGAAAGGGAAAGTTCAACAAATATTATAAATTTTTATCTTGTCTTCTAGTGGTTGAGCTAAATAATGAGCTTTTGTTAATAAATCACAAATCACGTCCTACTGGTTCCACATCATTCTCTGAAATGAATGGTACTGGATTTACATCATCTCTAAAAGTGAATGGTGCATCCTTTCAAAGGAACTGACGGGATGGACATAGTGAAAAATTTATAGAAGTATGGGTCCCAGAAGTGATAACTTTAAAAGGGATAATAATAGAAATATATTGTTTCACCAGAAGTGATCCAATTCAAAAAAGAGTAAATGCCCTCAAAATAATTTTTCATAGAAAAATGAATATATATGTCATAAATGTAGTGTTATTAGACATTGGTCACGTACTTGTTGCACGACCAAACACTTGATTTACTTTTACTAAATTTTTATATATTATAGTAAAGATTTTTAATATTTTATCACGTTTTGAAATAACGAAAAGTCGATGCCTGAAGTACGATAAGAAATTACTTGGAATAATAAAACTCTATCTCAATTTGATCATCTTACAAATGAATGTAAATTAGAAATTTAAAGGTATTCATTTGTAAAGTGTTGCAAATCAATTATCGGATGTATTTACTGATACTAAAAATGTGGTAAATTCATATATTCTTGTTGTTAATGCTCCAGCAAGGATTGAAGTCCCTGAAAGACAAGTTGTCAAAACAGTAATAGATGAATCTAAGATATGCTTGAAGTGTGGAAGACTTATTGGTGCAACAGACAAAATTTCTCAAAAGAAAAAGATACAAAATGAATGTGGTGTTCTTGAAAAATCCATACCCACAATACAGACCACAAGCATAGTTGATACTCATGAAAAAATCAAATCTTTTGTTCCAAAATCTCTTGGAAATCGACCTTTCGAATAGGTGTTTGATGAAATATTTTTCACTGAAAAGGAACAAATATCTGAAAATAATGAGATCTCAATACATTTCATGAGTATTTGAGAAATTCTGAATAGAAATAAAACTATTGTTGACAACATATTTTCCTATAAAATGTTCATTGACATTCCTAGCAGTATGAAGAAAGTGAGTCAAAAACCGTCAAAAAATGTTAACATAAAAATGATTGGCCAAAATGGAAAGCAGCTATTGAAACTGAATTACACTCGCTAGCAAAGCGAGAGGTATTTGAACATGTTGTCCAAACACCAAAGGGTGTGATACCTGTCGTATATAAGTGAGTATTTGTACGAAAATGTAATGAGAAAAATGAAACTATGCAGTACAAAGCACGACTTATCGTACAAGATTTCCTACAAAAACTCGTGATTGATTATGATGAAACATATTCCTCTGTTATGAATACAGTCACATTTAGATTTTTTTTTATTAGCTTGATTGTTATAAAAGAATTGGATATGCAGTTGAGGGATATTGTCACTGTATATTTATATGGATCATTAAATCATGATATATATATATATATATGAAAGTTCCTGAAAGATATAAAATTTCTAGAGCATCTAATTCAAATATATATAGAAATATGTACTCTATTAAATTTCAAAGATTTTTATATAGGTTAAAGCAATCCGAACACATGTGATATAATCGTCCTAGCAAATATCTATTGAAAGAAGAGCTTGAGAATAATCCTATATGCGCATGTGTTTTTATCAGAATCTGGATTTTCCATTATTGCCGTTTATATTGATGATTACTTTATTAGAACTCCTAAAGAAATCATAAGAACTGCTATATATTTAAAAAATGAATTTGAAAATGAAAGATCTTGTTATTCGAATGCTTGATGACTTACAAAAACTTAAGACTTTTAGCATCATCTCTCAAATACATTTGTTTTTCATAAATTAACATGTCATCATTGTCTAAAGGATTAGACAATCGAAATGAAAAGGCAAGTAAGGATTTTAAATCTTTATTTTTTTACTTTAAGTCTACTATTTTTCTGTTAGAGTCATGAATAAGTCGTTGAAGTACATCGATATTTGCATTAAACTTTCCAATCTCGCGGGTTTTGGACTGCAACTGAGTGAAAATTGAGATAATGGATGATGAGTATCGAGTTTCGAGACTCACAAGTTCATATATGGCATCATAATCTCACTTATTAGCCAGATCATTTTCGTGCTACATCATAGCACCTACGATAGATGCAGAAACAATTTGGGACTGAGGTGAAGAATACCTTATATTTTGATCGTAAAAAATATTGAAAGGAAACTGATGAATCATTGAAACTTTGTAGAATGAGAATACAGATGAATTATAGAGATGAGAAGAAGATTTTGATACAGATTAAATAAAATTGAAGACTGTTTTTATAGAAATAGAAATAAGAATAAGACAAATTATCATCTCTTTAAATCTTAATTAGTCAAGATTATAAGATATGCTGACTGCATATTGTCAAAAGTTATTTAGCCAAACCAGCGAGATTAATTGCAGTTGTCCCTATTTTTCTCGTAAATGCTGAAACGCTACTATTATTTGTTGATGTTAACTCTGTGTTTGATCTCTCACTCATTCCAGCTCTTTTATTTGTAGTTTCAGAACATAAGCTAATTTTGTCAAATTCTTATTTTCTTGTTTTAATCTCTTATTCTTTCTACTTTTATTTGCGAGTTTTTAATACAATTCAGATATTTGATTGTTAAGTTGATCGATCTCATTCACCATCGCCAGTAACCTCCAAGACATGATCGTAACAGAGGCAGCATATTGAGCACTTAGAGTTCTTAATCCTACAATAATCTTAAAATCAGTCATACTAGAAAAATGCATCTATACTTCTATCATAGTATTGATAGCCTCAGGAGACAAAATGACTGGTTGAGACAATTCTTGATTCAAATCTGGAAGATTATCAGAAGAAATTTTTCCAGTCATTCTATCGTTTTGGATAAACAAAAACTATATCAATGAGCAATATGAAATTTTTTTTTGAGTATCTGATGGGTAAAAATGATCATTTAAACAAAAATCAAAAACTTCAAATCTTTACAAAATTTCGTTTGTCAACAACATCAAGCGAATTTAAATCTTCTTCCGCACTGAGTCGACATAGCTAAGCCTCATGCCTTTGCAGTTTTTGTCGGACATGGGTGCCTCCAATTATTCAGCTCTCTATAGTTTATATTAACACACCGTTTTATTGGTTACTACAAAGAGAAGTCTTATACTATAATATTAACATACTCTTTCCAATGCTTTATTTAGATGGAAATCATGTTTGAATTATTAACCCTATTATATATGCTGTAATTATTTTTATCTATTACTTGAAAAGCTAACTCATATTCTCAGGGAGAGTTTAAGTATTTCTACAGGTCTCAAATTTCTACTAAGTATTTGTCATCAACAAAGTATAATATAGATACGAAATTTGAAATCTTGGATTCAACAGTGTTTACTTATGGAGATTTTGCTATATCATGGAGGTCTGTCAAGCAAATACTATTTTTCACATCTTCAAATCACTCAGAAATAATTATAATGCATGAAGGAAATTTAGAGTGTATTTGGCTGAGATCAGTGATTTTATATATTCAAGAAAAGTGTGGTCTTCCCATAATCTATGATAGTCAACAATTTTATACAAACATAATGCTGCTTGTATCACTCAAATCCGATGAGGAAATATCAAAGATACGATCAAGTGATAATCTGGCAGATTTATTCACGAAAGTATTAACAACTGCGGCATTCAAGAAAATTGCGCAGAAGATTGGAATGTGAAGATTTAAAGATCTATCGTCATGTACTTTTCAGGGGGAGTAAATGTCTTGAATACTTATATTGATTGTACTCTTTTTCATTCGTTAAGATTTTTTTCCATTATGCTTTCATTTGTAAGGTTTTAATGAGACAATCTTAAAGCATTTAATGGTACATAAGAATACTATACTTTTTTTCCTTTTTCATTGGTTTCTCTTCCTACTAAGTTTTTTCTTGGCAATATTTTAACAAGGCATATTCTTTATAGATGGTCATTCAAGGGGGAGCATTATAAAAGTCAAAGAAAGTGGTTGTAAATGACTACCTCTTTATTCGATCAAATTGAGTTACGACAATTAAGCCGTAACTTCACTACAACAAATATGTCTTTTTGCAACAACAATATTTCACAGCAAAAAGTCAATTTTTTGCCACAAAAAAAAGATTTTTGTGACAGAAGTTTTTGGTCGCTGAATTTGTAGATAATAAAATCCCAATTATGTCTTCTTTTTGCAAAATATGAGGTTGGTCACAAAAGATTACTTTTTGCAGCAATTTTTTTTTCTAACAAAACTTAATTGTTTTGAAGCAAAAAGGCATCTCACGTGATGCCTATATGTTAATGATTGTGTCAATAAATGTTATTTGCTACTAAAAATTATTATCACAAATACTTATTTGCTGTGAATAAAATGGTCACAAATACATAATTCTCTACCAAATATTGCTACAGAAAATAATCTTTTGTAGGTAAAAAACTTATATTAGCAAAATAAATTGTTAAAAAAAGTTTTTCTCTACAAATATTTTCGCCAAAAATAATCCATTATGGTTAAAAAAAATTTGCGGCTAAACATATTGCCGCAAATAGGAAAAATAAATTAAAAAAAAGTATAGACTATAGAACCAAGCCTTTTTGTTACAAAACTAAAATTGTTTTGTATAAGTGATATATAAAATCATATTATATTTATGAAATGTAGTGCATAATTATAAAGAAAAAATAAACACAAGTAATTTCAAGTCATGAGCACATATACAAATATTCAGGGATAAAATTGCATTCATCTCCAAGGGATAAAATATCCATTCCGATCCACAAACAAACTTTCTGCCAAAGTAATGGTTTTCCTGGACTCATTTCTTGGATACTAGAGTGTGTATCCAATTGAACATCTATGAAATCATATTGTAGTGCAAGTTTCAGTTCATTCATACAAATATAATCTATATAAAGTATATATATGTATCATTATCTACATGTATCTATTTATCCACCAATAAGGAATTACTAGTGTCACATAAATTTGCATTGAATAGTGGAAAAAAGATCTAGATACTAGTCACAAACAACTTCCATCCATCATGCTAGCCACTTGGACTCATTTGCATGGAAAACAAGAATATGTATCTGTAGAACCCAAGGTTTCAAGTCTCGTATCCACGTATAGATTTTGATGATAACAAATAAATTCAAGACTCGAGCTCAAGTTGTCTACGCATGAAGAGAGCTAAGTACATCAAGAAATCAAGCATGAGCAAAAAGAAGAACAAGTCTACAAATGAAACTCATAGAGTAATTTTGTACATCTCTTAAAATTTGAAATTTGATTAAGGTTCAAAATTAATATTTTCTCATAAAGCATCAAATTGTATTTTTTACATTTGCATAACTTTATTAAAATATTTAATTTCGAATTTTTTTCACATATGCATAAAGATTTGAATATGTAAGATGACTGATTGTCATCTTTAACATGTGCATGTGTTGTTTGAAAATCTTGATGGGTGGTTGTGTATTTATTTGACATATACAAAAAGAACATGATTTGGTTTGAAAAATAAATCATGCTCATTTTGTCATGTATGAAAAATAAAAGATTATGTTTAATTTCTTTAAAAAATAAATGGAGTTGTCTTTGACAAATATAAAAATGAGACGTTTTTATTTGAATCTTTTGAAAAATGAACAATGTTTTTATTTGACATGTGAACCTTTTCAAATTTGAATATGAAAACTCATTTGCCTATAAATAGCTCATTTGAGTTTTTCAAAAATTACAACTAGAGCTTACACATCAATTGCTAAGTTTTGCATTATTTTTTCAAAACCCTCATTTTCTCTTCTCTAAATTTTGTGCCTTAATCCTTATTCATTTTTAGAAAGATATAGGTTGCGTTGTATTGTTTTTATTTCACTCATTGAGGAGTATACTCTGATAATCTACCCACTATCAGTTCTTGTATTTGTAAGTGGATGCGTATAACCCTTGTGTGTGTAGAAAGGTATTCTACATAGGAAATAGTTGAATCACCAAGTGTGAGGTGATTGCAAATGTAAAGGGTGTTCTGCATGGATTCTTTGTAACAGTGTTGCTCAAAAGTATAATAGATTTCTATCTCCACCTGAAGGAGATTTAATAGTGAATTTGGGATACTCAATGGGTAGCTTGAGGCGAGAACGTAGACAGTGGGGCTAAATCTCGTTAAAATACTGAGTTTACTTCTTCTTGCCCATACTCTTTATATTTCTTGTAATTTCGTATTTTGTTTATATTTTATATTGTGTATTTGGTTATAAGTGCTAATTTTTTTAATATAACTCAATTCACTCCCCTCTTGTATTAGTCATCTGGCAACAATTGGTATCAGAGTAAGAGCTCTATTATAAGATTAATTACCTATTGAGTTAAGATCATATGGTTAACATTGCAGCTACATTCGCTGAAGGTCAATCCAATAGTCGGCTTCCACTATTTTGTTGAGACAATTATACTTTCTGGAAAGCTAAAATAAGAATATTTCTTCAGTCTCAAAGTCGAGAAATCTGGAAATGTATTGTAAATAGGCCTTATAATCCAACAAAAATTGTTGATAGAGTAAAGGTCAACAAGGAAAAAAAAGAGTTTGATTGTGAAGATGATAGACTTTATACAGTGAATGTAATGGCTATGAATCTTCTGTATAATGCTCTCAATGATAATGAATTTAACAAAATTAGGGCTTGCAGAACAGTAAGGAAAATCTAGGATAACTTGGAAGTAACTTATGAAAGAACTTTGCAAGTCAAATAATCAAAAATTTATATTCTTACTCGTGAATATGAAATGTTTAAAATGATTGATGATGAATCTATTTCTTCTATGTATACTTGTTTTACTAATATTATAAATAGTTTGACAGTTTTTGGAAAAGTTTATTCTACTTTGGAGATAATAAGAAAAATTCTCAACTCTTTGCCAAAACGTTGGAAATCAAAAGTGACAGCGATTATTGAAACTAAAGATCTCAAAAAACTCAAAATAAATGAACTCATTGGGTCACTTATTACTCATGAGTACACATTGAAAAGAGGAGAAGAAGAAGGAAAGCAAAAGAAGAGTTTGACACTCAAAACTATTCCCCATGAAAGTAAAAGCGATGAAAATGAGGAAAACGATAACAAAGATAAAGAAATTGCAATTATCACAAGAAGATTTCAGAAATTCTTAAAGAAAAATAAAGCTCCTCCAAGAAAATCTTTCAAAAGGTCTTCCAACAAAAATACAGGTAAAAATGATTCATTAATTTGTTATAAATGTAAAAAACCTAATCATATTAAAGCAGATTGTCCCCTACTAAAGAAATATCGATATAAAGGTAAGAAAGCAATAAAAACTATATGGGATGATGATTTAAGTAACTCAGACAGCGATGCAAGTAATGAAAAATCTGTAAATTTTTGTCTTATGACTAAAGATGGTCTTGAGATAATAAATTCTGAAAATATTGAAAATTCTTCTTATGAAGAATTGCAAAATGCTTTGGAAGAGGTATATGAGGAATTTGAAAAATTGGGTATCAAGTATACCACTTTGAAAAATAAAAATTCTTCTTTAATAAATGAAAATGATATTTTAAGAAAAGAAAATGTTGTTTTAAAATATGAAAATCATGAGTTGAAAAATAAAGTGATTGATTTAGAAAAAATTGTTGAAAACTTTACAGATGGAAAAAAAAATTTTGAAAAACTTATTGGTAATGAAAAATGTGTTTTTGATAAAGTAGGCTTGAGATACATGTCAAAAGAAAAACTCAAACCCTATAAAATTTTATTTGATAAACCGACTAAATCAAAATCAGATTTTTAAAATTTTTTTCATAAAAATAACATTTTTAAAGAAAAATATTATCATTCTATATTTTCAAAAATGTCACATGTTATTTGTAATTTTTGCAATAAAAATGGTCATAATTATCATGCTTATCCTATTAGAAGAAGACATACAATGATTATTAGGGCCATATGGGTATAAAAAAATCTTGTTTCTTCTAATACTAATAAATAAATGACCCAAAGAACTTGGGTACCAAGAAAAATTATTTTAATTACTTTTACAGGTATACATGAAGTCCTCCATAGGTAAAAGTAAATGATTTTTAGACAGCTTATACTCAAAATACATGACAGGAGACAAAACTAAATTTATTGACCTCATTTCTAAAGAAGAATGACACGTGACATTTGGAGACAATTTAAAAGGAAATATCATGGAAATAGGTAAAGTTGGTAAGAAGTTTTCTCTCATAATTGAAGATGTTCTACTTGTTGATGGTCTAAAATATAATCTTTTGAGTATAAATCAATTATGTAATAAAGGATTTACAATTACTTTCAAAAAGGATAAATGCATTATTTTGAATAATCATGATTACAATATTTGTTTTATTGCTCTTAGAAACAATAATGTATATACCAGTGTTTTAAATATCGTGCCGTACCGGCCGGTACGGTTGAAATTTTCCGTACCGGTCGGTCAGCCGGTACAAAAAATGTCACATTTCGTTTCGGCCGATTTTTCGGCCGTACCGGCCGGTACGGCCGAAATCGGCCGAAAATGTCCGGTACGGCCGGTACCGGCTGTACCGGATTTCGGCCTTCCTAGTTTTTTTTTTTAATTTTTTACTATGTTTTAACCTCAATTTAGACTAAATTAATTACATATATATATTTATCTATATAATTTATTTATATATTAACTATTATTTTGAAATATAATTTATAATTGTATTTATATATATAATTTATTTATATATAAATTATTCCGAAACGGTACACGAAACGGTACCGGTACTGAAATATTTCGTTTCAGTGACTTGACCGGTACCGGTGCCGGTACAGTATTCAAAACATTGGTATATACAATCGAATTTAAAGAAATTGTCTCACAAGATGCTATTTGTTTATCAGCTCAATATGAAAATAGTTGGTTATGACATAGAAGGTTAGGTCATGCAAATATGGAACTTATTTTCAAACTTTCAAAAATTGATCTTGTGAGAGGTTTACCAAGAGCAAACTTTTATAAAGACAAAATCTGTGATGCATGCTAGTTTGGTAAACAAACAAAACTTTCTTTCAAAATCAATAAACATATTTCCACTACTAGATCTTTGCAATTAATAAATATGGACTTTTTTGAACCAAACAGAGTTGCAAGTTTGGGAGGAAAATATTATGCATTTGTTATTGTTGATGATTTCTCTAAATATACTTGGATCATCTTTCTCGTTCATAAAGATGAGGTACATAATACTTTTACCAAGTTATGCAAGAGAATTTAAAATGAAAAGGGCTATACTATTTCAAACATCTGAAGTGACAGGAGAAAGAATTTGTCAATAAAAATATTGAGTTTTTTTATGATGAAAATGGTTTTCTGCATAATTTCTCTACTTCTCAAACTCCTCAACAAAATGAGATAGTAGAGAGGAAAAATAGATCTCTTCAAAAAATGGCAAGAACAAATTGAATAATGTTTAATGAGAATAGTTTACCTAGTTATTTTTGCACCGAAGCGGTAAGTACTGTATGTTATGTTATAAATAAAGTTATGTTAAGGTCTAATTTAGATAAAACCCCTTATGAGCTTTGGAATGAGAAAAAACTCAACATTGGTTACTTTCATATATTTGGATGCAAATGTTTTATACTCAATGATAGAGATAATTTAAGTTTTATGCAAAATCTGATGAATGTATCTTTTTTGGGTATTCAACAAACAGTAAAACTTATAGAGTATTCAATAAAAAGACTTTGACTGTATAAAAATCTATGCATGTAGTATTTGATGAATCTAACCCTCTACTCTCCAAGAAATCTATTGATGAAGAATCAGTAGGTACAAATAATACAAATAATCTCAATCTCAACAAAGAGAATACAATGGAAGAAATCCAACATGGAGACACCATGAAAGATCATCAAGACTTAGTACAAAATACAACCAAACAGTGGAAACATGTGAAAGATTATCCAATGAAACAAATTCTAGGAGAATCTTCACGAAGTGTAAGTACTCGATCATCTCTTAGAAATATTTACAATCACACTACTTTTTTATCTCATATTGAACCCAAAAATATTGATGAAACACTGTTTGATGAATCATGGATTTTAGCTATGCAAGAAGAGTTAAATCAATTTGAAAGAAATGATATTTGGAAACTTGTTCCTAGACCCAAAGATTATGTTGTTATTAGAACAAAATGAGTTTTTAGAAATAATAAGGATGAGTCCAGAATCATCACTAGAAAGAAGACTCGAATTATAGCCTAAGGTTTCAATCAAGAGGAAAGAGTTGATTATAATGAGACGTATGCACCTGTTGCAAGATTAGAGCTATTCGAATGTTACTTGCATATGCATGTTATAAAGGTTTCAAACTTTTTCAATAGATGTTAAAACTATTTTCTTAAATGGTTTTATAAATGAAGAGGTATATGTTGAGCAACCTCCAGGTTTTGAAAATCATATATCTTCTAATCATATTTTTAAGCTTACAAAAGTTTTATATGGACTCAAACAAACTCCTAGGGCTTTGTATAAAAGGTTTAGTGGTTTCTTGATTGAAAAAAGTTTTTCAAGAAGAAAAATTGATACAACTCTATCCATCAAATATGAACAGGATGATATTCTTCTAGTTCAAATTTATTCTAGTTCAAATTTATGTGGATGATATAATATTTGGTGCTACTAATGCAAATATGAGCCAAGATTTTGCTAAGAGTATGCAGGAATAATTTGAAATGAGCAAGATGGGAGAACTTAATTTTTTTCTCGAATTGCAAATCAAGCAAGTAAAAAGTGAAACATTCATTAATCAGTCAAAATATATCAAAGAGTTACTCAAAAGTTTGAGATGGAATATATGAAGGTAATTGGAACACCAATGAGTCCAACCACCAAACTTGATAAAGATGAAAGCGGTAAACCAGTTGACTCAAAAGTATATCGAGATATGATTGATAGTTTATTATATTTGACAGCTAGTGGACCTGATATTATGTTCAGTATATGTTTATGTTTATGTGCACATTTTCAATTATTTCCAAAGCAATCTCATTTGATTGCAGTCAAGCGTATTTTTAGATATCTTGCTGGTACCATTGACCTAGGGTTATGGTATCCTAAGCACACTTCTTTCGATCTTATTAGTTATTCAGATGCAGATTATGCTGGTTCCAAAAATAATCGAAAAAGCACTAGTATAACATGTCATTTCTTAGGTCATGTACTTGTTTCATAGTTTAGTAAAAAGTATAATTTTGTTGCATTATCTACTGCTAAGGTATTGTATGTTGCTACAGGTAGTTGTTGTTTGTGCTCAAGTTCTTTACATGAACTTATGTACAATCATATTCCTATTAAATGTGATAATACTAGTGCTATAAATCTTTCAAAGAATCCAATACAACATTCTAGGATTAAGCATATTGAAATTAGATATCATTTTCTTAGAGATCATGTGCAGAAAGATAATATTGTACTAGAATTCATAAGCACACATGATCAATTGGCAGACATTTTCACAAAACCCCTACCAGAAAATAGATTATGCATGATTAGAAGAGAAATAAGAATGATGCATACCATGAATATCTGTTGAATATTTTTATTCCATTATCTCAAATGCCTTATAAAAATTTGAGACTTCTAGTTTCATCTTTCAACTGCATTTGCTCTTCATAGATCGACATGTTATTCTCATCTAAAGGATTAGGCAGTCGAAATGAAGAGGCAAACAAGGATTTTAAATCCTTATTCTGTTGCTTTAACTATACTATTTTTCTGTTTGACTCATAAATAAGTCGTTGAAGTACAGAGACAGTCTCGCTAAACTTCTCAATTTTGCGAGTTTTGGACTGCAACCGAACGGAAAAAGCAACAATGGATGATGAGTATCGAGTCTCGAGACCCACAAGCTCATAAATAGCGTCATGATCTGATTTATTAGCTAAATCAGTCTCTTTTTGTTTCATGGCACCTACGATATAAGTAGAATAGATTGATCACGAGAAGTACTGAAAGGAAATTGACGAACCATTAAAAATTTATAAAATGAGAATACAGGCGAATTGCAAAAATGAGAAGAAGATTTGATGCAAATTAGATAAAGCTAAGGATTGAGCTTATAGAGACGGAAATAAGAACAAGACACACTATTATCTCTTCAAATCTTACTTAATCAAACTTACAAGATATGCTGGATGAGACAAGAGAGATGACTGATTGAGACGGTTCTTGGTTCAAATCCAGAAGATTACCAAAAGAAATTTTCTCCGTCATTCTATCGTTTTGGATAAACAGATATTTGATCATCTTACAAATTCAAATCTTTATGCATATAAATGACCATTTTCTTGTGAGTATTCGATGAGTGAAAATGGTCATTTAAACAAAAATCGAAAGCTTTCGAATCTCTACAAAATCTCATTTGTCAACAACGTCAAGCGGATTTGAATATTTTTCCGCAGCGAACTGCCAGAGCTAGGCCTACAGCCTTTGCAGCCTTTGTCGGACATAGATGACTCCACTTATTCAACTTCAAATCTATGCAACATTTAATTCGTTAACAACATCAAGCAAATTTAAATCTCCTTCCGCACCGAAACGATAAAGTTAGACATCGACCTTTGCAGCTTTTGTCGAAAATGGGTGGTTCCAATTATTCAACTCTCTATAGTTTATACACCGTTTTATTTGGTTATTGGTTATTACAGGAAGAAATCTTATTGAAGCCAATTGCGGTTCCTTTTTAATGATGCCAAAAGGGGGAGAAGTCTTATACTATTATTATACTACACTATTATATATGCTAGAATCATATTTATATTTTACTTGAAAAACTAACGCATATTTTCAGGGGGAGCTTAAGTATTACTGCAAGTCGCAGATTTCTACTAAGTATTTGTCATCATCAAAAAAGGAGAGATTGTAGAAACCAAGGTTTCAAATCTCGTATTTACATATAGATTTTGATGATAACAAATAAATTTAAGACTCAAGCTCAAGTTATCTACGCGTGAAGAGAGGTAAGCACATCAAGAAATCAAGTATAAGCAAAAGAAAGAACAAATCTACAAATGAAACTCATAGATTAATTTCGTACATCTTTTAAAATTTGAAATTGAATTAAGTCTCAAAATTAATATTTTCTCATAAAATATCAAATTGTATTTTTTACATTTGCATAACTTTATTAAAATATTTAATTTCGAATTTTTTTTTCACATATACATAAATATTTGAATTTGTAAGATGATTGATTGTCATCTTTAACATGTGCATGTGTTGTTTGAAAATCTTGAATGGTGGTTGTTTATTTTTTTGACAAATGCAAAAAATAGATGATTTTGTTTTAAAATCTTGAAGGGTGGTTGTGTGTTTTTTTGACATATGAAAAAAAAAAGATGATTTGGTTTGAGAAATAAATCATGCTCATTTTGTTATGTATGAAAAGTAAAAAATTTGATTTGATTTCTTTGAAAAATGAATGGAGTTGTCTTTGACAAATATAAAAAGGAGATGTTTTTATTTGAATTTTTTGAAAATTGAATAATGCTTTTATTTGACATGTAAATCTTTTCAAATTTGAATATGAAGACTCATTTGCCTATAAATAGCTCACTTGAGTTTTACTAAAATTACAACAAGAGCTTACGCATCAATTGCTAAGTTTTGTATTATTTTTTCAAAACCCTCATTCTCTCTTCTCTAAGTTTTGTGCCTTAATCCTTGTTCATTTTAAGAGAGATATAGGTTGCGCTGTATTGTTCTTATTTCACTCATTGAGGAGTGTACTCTGATAATCTACCCACTATTAGCTCTTGTATTTGTAAGAGGGTACGTATAACTCTTGTGTGTAAAAAGTCTTCTACACAGAAGTTTAATCACCAAGTGTGAAGTAATTGCAAGTGTAGAAGGTGTTCCACACAGATTTTTTTATAGTGGTGTTGCTCAAAGGTATAATAGATTTATATCTCCACCTGAAAGAGATTGAATAGTAAATTTGGGATCCTCAAGGGGTAATTTGAGGTGAGGACGTAGGCAGTAGGATTGAACATTGTTAAAATAATGTGTTTGCTTCTTCTTGTCCTTACTCTTTATATTTCCTGCTACTTTGTATTTTGTTTATATTTTATATTCTGTATTTGGTTATAAGTGCTAATTTTTTTAATATAACCCAATCCACCCCCTCTTATTAGTCATCTGGGTAACAGTATCCAACTTAGAAGTTGGTACAATATAGAAGTAGAATTCATGGTTGCAAGTTGTTCAAATATATATATATATATATATATATGTAGTTATATATATAGCCAACAAGTTTACATGGTTAAGTGACACAAAACCAGCGTACTCATTAGTGAAAAAAATTACTAGTCACTTCACAATCTGATAATAGCAATATTATTAGAATGGCATACCAGCCTAAAAGTTTGCAACTAATGTCCAGCTTGCACATGTCCATGCGTCTTACCCATAGCCAACCATGTCCAAAAGACTGATTGCAAAAGCAACATGCATTTCAATTGCATTGAAGATACATGTAGATAACCAAAAATTTGATCAAAGTCAGAAAAGCAAAATTCTGAAATTCATACTTGCCAATTGAAAGCATCATATGTCTTACTTCCATCAATGTATCAACGTCTACACTTGGTCCTAAGTCCAAACATATATGCACAACACTACTTGATGAAATTGTGTGAAAATAAAAAAGAAAATAATCCCTACTTGATGGTAAAAATAGCATGATGTAGTAGCATGAAACCCCAGGCCAAAAGTAGGTAAAAGAAAATGGAGATAGCCAAAATATTCTGAGAGCAGTAAATTATCATAGATGAAAAAGAGAGGGAGAATAGATAGTTGAATATCAAACCCCAAGCTCTTCCTGTGGTAAATAATCGAATGGTATGATCCTGGTTTCATGGTTTCCCAACCATTAAATGTATATGATTTACATCTTCAATCATCTAAAACCTGCAATATCGTTATCATGCTTTATATAAATTTAGCAATTGATCTATTACTCAAAACCCAAGTTTCAAACACAGTCAAGAGCATATGCAAATGCTAAACAAATTAACAATTGGAAATTAGAAATCGAAAAACAAAGCACGAGGAAAGAGAGAGGAATAAAATATAAACCATACCACCAAGGAAATGAAAACCAAGAATGTCAAGGTCTTCAAGAAGCAAAATCTGAAGTAACAACAGGAAAAATCCAGAAAAATAGTTAGTTTGGTTTTGGATTGGAAAAAAATAATACTAAATAATAAAAAAATCTCAAAAGCAACTCCTCAAATACAATCCAAAGAGATACAAAATATAAACCATACTACAAAATATTACACATTCAACTATAAATATTACTGGCTCAAGCAGCACCAAGGAATATAGAGAGCATTGGAACCATTAGATTTCATAAATGATTTAAGAAAATATCTTCACACTCCAACTATAAACTTTTCACATTGACTATAAACTCCACAACCATATTAACTTTCATTTAGCTATACATGTGTTTCAATACATGTCAAATCATCTCACAAATTAATTCTAGTCATAAAACCCTTAAATTGGCCTTTTAAACTTTAAGATCATCTCACATTAGGCATTTCATTACTCTAAGCTCAAGTTGAACAAGGTAAGTAGTGTAGTTGCCTCCATATAAGCCTTTTTCACTACTATATGAAAACTAATATATCAGCTTATATATATATATATATATAATATATTATATATTATATATTATACTATCTTATCAAGGTAAGGCCACATATCAGAGATAAATTTGTTTAACCAGTTAACCTACACAATTTTGAAAACGATCAATATGCTAATGAAAGTTAATTAGTTTCAAGAGCAAGCACAAAAAGAGGAATAAAAGTTCTACGATGGTCGTATAGCAATACTAACTCGATCATAATCAAGGTTCTTCACCCATAATGGGATTTCAAGAAGAATATCTTATAAAGTACTTGAATCTAACTCATAGAGTGGCTTGGTAATGGATCTTGCAAAATTAACTATTTTAAATTATTGAAGCACTATGGAACTTATTATTATTCTACAGAACACTCGATTACATTAAGCTTTTGGAGAAACAATTCTTAGAACTACATGACTAATATTGTCCAGGGAAGACAATCATACTCTAAATAAATAAAAAATGGATAAAAAAACATAGGGACTCAGCACTTTTACTATTTTTGCATCAACAACATTATATAAAGTACATGTTTTTGCCTTCAAGAGAAATGAAACACAAAATGAAACCATTCACTTCAACATGAAAAATTAAAACATCCCATATAGTCATGTACTAGCTCTGTGTCTTATAAAAGTTTTAATAAATAATTGAATTAGGTTTAAAATAAAAAATTGTCTTTCACAAAATGTCAATCACTAGATGCACTGCATGCTTCATTCTCAACAGGGGCATGCCTAATTTAACTAGTTAATACCCATTTTAAAACATGCCATGAAATTAAAAGAGAACTAAGCAAAGGATTAACCTAATACTTATAACATCCCAAAACAGGTCATATAACAAAACCCTTAAAAATAGACATGATCCTGACCAACTAATGCTAACACACTAAGCTAATAACACATAGGACTAACCCAAACTAATCCATTTCATTTTACCTTCAAAGTACACTTAATCACACAGCAAAACAGCCACCTAAACTTGGTTTGGGGCACCAAAAATAGGGCATTTCGAAAATCATAGCATATAGTAATTTAAAATATCAAAACTCAAGCCAAAACACTTCATTTTGCTTCCAAAATTAAATCAAACCAAATGGGTAGTTTAGGGTTTTACCTCAAGCCTAAACCCTTTCCAAAAGCAAGATGGATGACCCAAAAATGAAGCTATGGCTGAACTGGATTTCCTCGGTATATATTAATTTCAGCACAACAACAATGCACATAATAATTCCTTGGAACGTCTTGATAAATTTCTTACATTTCCTAAATTCAAAAGCTATAAAACCAAAATATTCGAAAAAGAAAATCAAGAAAAATACGAACCGAAGGGCTGAGAGTTTGAGAAGGGACTAGATAGAGAGAGAAAGAGCGAAGAGGGAGAGCACGAGAGAGTGAGAGACGAACGGAGAGGAGAGGGAGAGCATGTGCGAGAGAGATTCACTCACCTGCCAATCGAGACAGCAACAACGCATCGACGACACAGTTGCAACACGGCATGGGAAGGGGTGCCGCAATATCCAGGGGGGAAGAATATCGGGATTGGCAGGGAAGAGCGAGAGTGAGAGAAAGAGTTAGGGATTGGCAGGGAAGAATATCCGTCGGGGGAGGGGATTACCGATGTTTTAATTTTTAAAAGACTATTTGCGGCGCTTAGGTAGCGCCGCAAATAAAGTCATAGCCTGCAACTTTGCGTTGGAAATTTAGCTGCAACTACTTTTACCATTAATTTCTTTTTGCTGCAACTACTTTTGCCGATAATGATACGTTTTCTTGTAGTGAAATCACAATAGCTACAAATATTAATCATCATAAAAAAAATTAACTTTTATTAGATAGAAATCACATTAGCGGCAAATGAATATTGTGATAACAATTCTCAAAAGAGTCAAAATTGACTTTTACTGACAATAATATTTGCTGCAATATTATGTTGCGGAAAATAGTAGTTTTTAGTGACAATTTCATCACTTTTTTCTTAATACATTAATATTGTGAATAAAAGTCACCATTTGTGACAAGTTTTGAGTTATAGAAAAAAAATTGGTGGCAAAAAGTGAAATATGTTGTAGTGCTTGCTCCGTGATAGAGGCTAAACTCTCTACATAAATGGGAACAATTCATTTGTACGAGTAAGAATGAGAATTCAAAACTTAATAAAGAGATGACGAATTCATTCAGTGCTTGAGTAATAATAGATATTCTAAATACTCTCTTACAAATTCTTTTTGTAATAGTATTTTTTTTAGTTTTATAACGAAGAGCAGTGATATGGGACCTCGGCATTGGGCCCCCTTTACGTCCCTATAGTGCAAAATGTTTTTGCACTTTTTCACAATTCATTTTTTGAATTTTACAAAAATAATAAAAATATGTATGTAGATAAAATATATTTAGTTTTTTTAATTTTTTAATTTTTTTTTCTATTTGAAAAGTTGGACGCAAAGGAGCCCCAACGTGGGGCCCCAAAACATTTCTCTATAACAAAAGCAACATTGATGCAACATGACATATCTATCTTTATTATCTTAATAGTTTACGAGATCATGCTTTTTGCGGTGAAAATGGATTCTCTCTTGTTTAAATTTGGAACTAGCGAATGTGTTAATTGCAGAAAAATCAAATGCATAAAACAAATTTTCAACTCACTCGGTCTATACATTCATGCATTTTAATTTTCACCATCCAAACAAGGGTGGTTAGGCATCCGCACTAATTTATTGGGTGTATTCATTTTACTCCCTTCAAATTGCCTGTATTGTATTGTCACTTAGCTCTCAAGTTTGAAACATAAGTTATAGTTTATCCTCTTATTAAGTTCTATATTCCAATCTTGCCGCCATGTAAAGCTTATTCGCTGTGATTTCTATGAACCTTCTTAACTTCCCAAATTCCATGGTTTACACCGAAAATCAGAATTAGATCAGAAAACAGAGCTTTCAAGCAGATATATGTTTATATCTAATACTATGATAATCATACATGGTTCAAGAGACACACACGAACCTATTTTCACACAACACTGCAACTGTAAAGCATTTCGCTCATTAATTTCTATTTTCAACAATTTATCTTTGCTAGAACTTGCGGCAGGAAACAGATTCTCTAAAACTTAAAGACTTCCCCCATCATCTTCTGATATGGCCGGCAATGGTATTAATTTAACTTTAAGGTTTAAAGAGGGTATAACCAGAAAAGAGAGAGCTTAAGGCAAAAGCCACAAATGCAACAAAGGACAATCCCACGGATGCACTTGCCATTTCAGGAAACTTGTCTTTACCCCAGTTGGATTGCCAGTCATAAACTCTGGTGGCAGCCGATGATGAGGCCGACATCAGAAGGTAAGTCAACACCTGCCATCACAAACAACAAGCCCAGCATTTTACTATGCATCAGCACAGTGTTCTTGGAGAGAACACATATGAACACACACTATTATAATACCTGAATATATGTGTGTGTGTGTGTGTGTGCAAATCCTTATAACAGATCTTCAAGTCATACCCCAAAAAAAAAAAAAAAGATAGAGATCTTCAATGGATAAAGAGCCCCGCTAATTTTCTTTAGATAGAGGCTACTTTCTTCAGAGAAAAGAATTCTAAAACAGAGAAACTATAATATGAGAAAGCAGAGGCAAAATTACCATAGTAAAAGGCAGAGAAAAGGTGGCAAAAAGATGGACGAGAAAAGTCAAATCAATGGGGTCCAAGTTGAGTGAATTGAGCAATTTCTCCGCGGGACCATATGCCTAACACAGAGTGGCTTAAAAACTAGGCATTTGTGGCATGTGAAAAGCAATGAGTCCACATCCTCCATGGGCCAGACGCACCAGCTTTTTTCAAGCTGTGGTCACATAATGCATTAGCCTAATTGTCATTAATCCATATTTTTCCCAAGTCTATCTCGTGTGACCGTGTCTATCTTTCATTTGATCCCAGTTTTTTAGTTTAGTGAGATTATCCCAAAAGACTTAACCCCAAAATAGAGGCAAAAGATTTTCTCAGTTGTTAAGTGAGAAAGATAGAGATATTCCTTACAATATTTACTGTTGCGTATTAAATAAGTAATAAATATTCTACAGATCAATTCATGTGTGATTTGTCTATCAAATGACCTTCAATTTTTGCAATAACTTGAAATAGAATTTGTCCAAAACAGGATGTGCACAATAACATCAGCCAAAGGTTAGGTACAATAATGGAGTCGAAACAAAGACTTGCCTGATCCATAAAGAAATCGAAGTAATACCGGAGATTGTGCCAGACTATGTGTTTCCCTTTGCTGAGATAGTTGACCAGATCATACGCTTGCAGCCCTGAATATGCAGACCCGACCACATTCACAGCCATACAGTACCTGCAATCACATTTTAAATAAAAAAAATAACATATTTGACTCAAATTATAAACCTCATCAAAAAATTACTGACGAGTAGTTACATTTACCTCAACTCTTTGTATCGATTGAAAGAATCGAGAGCCCAACCCTGATTCTTGTCAGCCGCCATAACCGAAAAAGAGATCATGCAAAACACGAACGCAGTAATCCTTAACCACAACAACGTCTTCTTCACCATTTTTTCCCTTCTTATCCTCCTCATAATCGACAGATTTGGTCTCAATCTTCGGCTACCACCACCGCCATGATCAGTACTACCACCACGGCTATTACTGCTGGCCTCAACTTCTCTAACGCTGCTGAACCCATCTTGGGCTCCTGTGGCCACCTTGTCTAGCACCACCTTGTCTAGCACCACCGTGTTGGTCCAGAACGACCGGTTCGCCACGACTGCCGGTGGGGTATCCGGGGCGGGTGCCGTCGAGCGTTTGAGTTCATGACTGTGGGAGGAATGATCGGAGGAAAGCGAAGACGGTGAAGACAAATCCAATGGTGCCGATGAGGGTTTGTGGTATCGGTGGGATTGAGGGGGCGGAGAGCGGGTGGTGGGTTGTGATGGGTCCGAGATGGCGTGCTTTTCTTGTACTTCCTGTTCTTCTTCTGGTTTTTGTTCTGCTTTTTTCATATACTGAGTATGCTTTTCTTCTTCATCTTCTTCTTCTTTGTCTGCTTCTTTGTCTTTGTCCATTAATTCTTGGTTTGAGTTTACAGAGGCAGGGCTGCAGATCGATGACTCCGCAGTTTTTTCACTTCCACACGAATCCATTCTTCCCAAAATCAAAAGCTGAACGCCCGGGTGAAACTGACTTCTCAGATTTAAAAACTATCGGCCTTCAAGACTTAAAAAAAAAAAAAAAGGGACACACTAATTTCTGCGATTAAAAAAGCACGTCGTTTTAACTTCCTAGAACGGGTGATATATGCAAGACAAATACTGCAATCAACTGAAGCACGCGACGTGTTCGATGGAAAAGTTTTTACTTCTCATCCTTCGAATCTTCGAACGATGCTTCGTGTTGTAGTTTTGACGCAAATGCTGATTGGCCCGTACGTATGCATATAGCGGAGGCCCAAAATCTTAACCGGAATGCAAAATGTTACTTTCAAACGGTCGCTGTCTTCAACCTACTCCAACTTGTCAGCTATTATGTCAGAAAGCGGCTTTCCAGCTCATTGGCACATAAATGTACTGGGCCAAATCTGGTTTGATTTTGGTTCTTAAAATGATACGAAACGAAGATGATCATGTCCATCCTATACAATTTGAATTGTCATGTTATGAAATATTTATGTGAGCAAAATTAATCTTCTGCTGTTAATTATAATCTGCAGACATCTTCATGTGCAATAGAGGGTAGATGCGTTCTAAAGATTGGAATAACGTCATGCAAGGACATTTATATATCATCATAATTTATTTGACATTATGTCAATTATAATTAAAAGGATGATAAACTCTATTTTCTGCAATATTAGTCCCTTGTAAACCAAATTCTTATCAAAATATTAACCACTGTTGGGAGTATGATAGTAATACATGGTAACGTGCCAAAACGATTAAACAAAAACAAATGTGAAATCAATCGAGTCAAAGCTGCACGCCATAATATAATAATAAAGTCCAAAAATCAAAGCAAATCATAAGACTATACAAGAATGAGAGAAAGTAAGTAAAGTGGATGCTAACAGAAATTCAGGGATGGGGATGTACAGTAGCCCCCATAGCCTATATGGGAGCTACTGTACATCTCCCAAATCCTCCCTATTTTAAGGTGAGTGAATGTGTGGGCAAAAATAGAATAGAACTCATTTTAGCGTTCAAATAATAACAGACCCTCTATTAAAGGGTACTCAATATAAGTGTTGTTATAAACTTAAAGCATCTCTATTGGAGAGCTCAACGCTCCCCACTCCTAAAATATGAAGTGTTAAAATCCCAAAACACACCTCCATTTGATTCTCTATCTTGAGGGATCCAGATGAGAGGGTAAATAGTAATTTCTCAAATTTATCAAAGTTAAATTTATGTATATATTGTTGTGTTTTATTGAGAATAGTATTATGATGTAAGATAAAATAGTTAAAAAATAATAAATAAATAATAGAATAATATTATTGTAATAGATTAGAATAAATATTAAGAATGAGATGTAAGAGATTTTTTTAAAATGAATAAAATTTAAAAAAAATTATAAGAAGTGAAGTTTTTAATTAAAATTTGAGAAAAAATTTGTGAATGCTAATACTCTTATAGTACACAAACAGGCTGAGACTAAGGACGTAAATGCGTCATACTTTTTGAGCCTTTCACAAACGAACCCAAAATTAGCAAGATTCAGGAACACGGTCAGGCCTCAAGTTTCCACGATGTTTAATTATAGGTCAAATCCACACCTGCGCATATGTGATTGAAGTACGTATTGTGGCAAAGCCCAACTGTGAAAAAAGGGGGGAGAAGTATTATTCTTTGTCTGACGTATCATCAAAATTCTTAAATTTGAATTAATCTTAAGCTGATTAATAATTATTCGGTTACCATTTTTATGAACAATTCCCGTTTTTTCTTTACTTAATGAAAGGCACAAACGATGATGATGTAAAATTGTCATCCACTGATTTAATACGAAAAATATTTAATTAAACGAAAAATATAAATTTAAGATTTAAAATCATGACTTTTATTAAATAAAAAGACATAAATTTAATCCTAATCTTAACAAACTCACTTCCGTTACATAACTTTGAAGGTTGTAAACACTTACATGCTACTTGGGATAATTTTATCCCTCCACCGTAGGATTATCTTCATGTTCGGTTGTTAGTCGACAAGAAATGATCGAAATGCCCCTCCACTCCACCAGCAGGTGAGTAGGGTCGATGGACTCGAGGTGGCAAATGGCAATTAATTGGTTGGTGTACCTAAATATGACAAGCGCGCATTTGGACAATTTCCCTTTAAAGGATAAAAGGAACCAATATATATAGTTAATGGATGACTTTTAATATAGTATATTGGATGACTTTTGCTTTTTACTCCAAATGGAAACAAACAAAAAGGGGTAAGAAAAAAATCAAAATATAGGCAAACGGTGTTGGCCTCGCGCATGACATCCACCATGTTTAACGAAACGCAGCCTTGCATGAGCCTTTGAAATGAAAAAATTTTGTTACAAGCGATTCTATAAATTGATATGTGTATTTATTTGACGTGATTTATCATATTAATTCACAAATTATAAAGCCAAAACATGTATTAGTGCATATATTCATTATCAAATCTGCTTTTGTATATAATATTGCTACTTTAAAATAGTGTCTTTAACCAAAAAAAAAAAAAAAAAATCTTTAGCATCGGTCAGTCTAAGATAACTTAATTAACAGCTCGCCAATAATAAAGTGACACCTAGACTTTTTATGACAACTATCTTGTATATGTACTACATCAGATTCTCAACTATTGACAGAAAAAATATTACCCCTTTGCATTCCCTCTGATTTTCTGAGTCCCATTCTCTGTTTAGTTCAGCCCCCTTCTTCGACGCTGAACCCTATCTACGACAGTCGCACAAGTCCTTGATCCTCCATTTCTATACTGTTATTTTTGAATTTAGACTTTTTCTTCACACAAATTCTAGCCAACAAGGAGAGGAAAATATTGGATACAAGCTGAAATTATGCCTTAAAACACTATTTTTGCACTGGGGCCGGTTCACATCAGCTCTAGCCACTTGATCGTAATAATACAACCAGCAAGTTAGACTGCACAAAATCTCAAATGACGGCTCCTCCAACAAAAGTTATAGGAATATTTGCCACGAGGCGGCCGCGAATTGGTGGGAAAGACGAGAAGCTGCCAATCATAAACAAAGTTTCTTACTTTAGAAGCGAAAGAGAAATCATAATTTGCCACGAGTTCGATTCTTATGTGGAAGTAGAACGGCGAACCAAAATAGTGTAATTTAAGGGGATTAGGGAGGAACTAAACTTATAATAATTAAATATATATTTTTACGCAATCTCTTTTTGCCTCTGGAATTACATTTATGATATTTTTTTATATTACTATAAGTAGCAAATTGTTAATGATACGTGATGCCATTAAAAGGAAAAAAAAAGTAATTAAAAAAAATATTCGGATAACAATATTTTTTTGTCTGCAATCGAAATTTAGCATATTTTGTGAGAGTGAAATATTTCAAGTAGAGTTCAAGACAGCTATTAATTATATTAAGAGACAAAAGGGAACCAGAGCACATAGGAGAAGACTGACAGATGATAGAACTAAAAAGAAGAATAGCCAAATGATGCACACAACCAAAATGTAGTATAAAAAGGCCTTGAATAGATGAAACAATGCGATGGTTCTCTGGCTGGACAACAATTCCTCTTTTTTGTAGGATCGCCTGCTTCATCTTCTTAGATGAACCCAATAGCTCATACTAGTAGAATTATGTATATTATTCATATACAGTGAGAGTCCTGAGAGACTGTAAAAATATTAATTATAGTGGATCCCCTTCTCCAAACTCCCGTAGACGTAAGCCTTATGCCGAACCACGTAAATATTGTATCCCTTTATTTAGTTCTTTGCTATCCATGCACGTATGGCCGCACCGAAGTCTCACCGAGGGCCCCAAACGACACCTAACGAAGCCTAACTCGTCTCAGTGGACTGAGAATGACTCTTTTTCCTATCCTAGCCTATTGGCCGATTTTTATGACATCAACATATTCAATTTCTAGAATTTTGGTCGTTTTGAAAAAAGAAATCAGGTGGGAGCAATGAAGATGTTAAAGGTGACTCAAAATAGAGAGAAGGAAATTTTTAGGAACATGAATATCTCTTAATATTTGTAAATATTAGTGAAATAATTTGAATTAAGATATTTTCTTAAATTTGTAAAAGGAGATAAAAAAAAATTAAAGAAATATATTATAAAGTCAAAAAAAATATTTGAATATTACTTCTTTAATATTATTTTTATTTTGAAATTTAAAAAAAAAATAGTATTGTTTTTGTGTTTTGTTTATAAGTTTGAAAAGGTTGTAATAAATAGGAAATAATTATGCAAAAAAGTTAAAAACTTGAAATTGAAACTATTTTGTATTCGAATAATGCTTAAAAAGAAAATATATAAAAAAATATATGAGAATAATTTAGAACACTTTCTTATCTAGCAAACACAACAAACCTAGTTTGTTTTTATAGATACGATAAGATAAAATGAATTAAGATAAAAAATTAAAAGTTAAATAAAATATTGTTAAAATATTTTTTTTTAATATTATTTTTTTTACATTTGAAAAAGTTGAATTATTTATTTTATTTTATATAAAATCTTGATGAAATTGTTATGATTAAATGAGATAAGATGAGATATTTTATAAAAATAAACAAGACCATTTATTTATTTTTTTCAAAAAAATTATATAATATTTATACATTATATGACTATATATATATATATATTAAGTCAAAAGTTTTTTTTTTCCGAAAATTTTTAAGTCAAAGTTGTTTCAAATGATTTGAGGAACATGGAAAGGGTAGGGGTATTAGAGAAGTTTCAGGGGGCGGCGCCGGCGCCTTGGATCGGCACGGGGAAAAGAACAAGCATGCCACACGAGAACACAAGAGAAGTCATAAGTGCCCATTTCTGTGTTTTAAAAAAAAGTTGGCTAAATATTATGTTTCCATGTCGATTTACATCAATAATCAATTTTATTTTTATTTATAAGTTTACTTTTATTTTTAAAATAATAAATTTAAGAATTGAGTCATGATTTCTCATGAACACTGCGAGATAAATTATGATTGAGTTTATATCAAATGATTGCATTTCCCATGTTAATATATATATATATATATTTTACCCACAAAAACATTTTATAAAAGTAAATTCATAAACAGACGTAATTTATAAAATTATTTTTATTATAAATTAATTCTAACGTATCACATTCGTCAACTTATAGATTTATTTTTATAAATCTTTTTACAAATATAACACTTCTAACAAAAATGAGAAAAAGTGTTTATAATCATGAATTATGTAAATATTGTGTAATTTTTTAAAAATAATAAATAAATACAAGATTTAGATAAAAAATAATAATAATCATAATTTTTTAATAATAGACTTTATTTTTTTTCAAAAAAAATTATGCACTCGCAACCGTATTTAGCATTACTAAAATATATATATATATATATATATATATATATGTACCATTTATCATAAAGTGAAAGGATGAATAATCAATATGCTTTCATGCATGCTTGGATAATATTAATTATTAGGAGGTGAAGAAGGAAGGGCAGTTTCGACTCACTGAGACATAGCCCGACAACCAAGAAGTTGGTATTGACGAGTGGGTTATTTCTTGTATAAAGCTAGCTAGCCAGGGGATTCTATTTCTCTCCAAGAACAGAGTCAGTTAGTGTGTGATCAGATCGAGATGGGTATGAGTCGTGCTGCTATTTCTGCGCTTAAAGCTTTTGCTTCCTCTGGGAATACACCACTTTCTTCCACTTTCAGTAGGCACCTTCATGTAAGATTAATCCCCTCTCGCTTTCAGTTTTTTATATATTTATGATCAGTTACCATGAATTGTTTGAAAGACTACACGAGAGAAGTTTTATAGCCCTTGGGCTGGATATGTGCCTTTTCTTCACTCTTCTTCACGCTTCTCTTCTAGTTTTTTAATTATGAATACTGATATCTTTTAGGCCTTATTTATTTTTTAATTTATCTCATCTCATCTCAAATTTAAAATTATATTTTTTTAATTTTTTTATAAAATAGAATAAATAATTCAATTTTTTTCAAATTCCAACATAACTTTTTTCAAATTTTAAAATAAAATTAATATTAAAAAAATATTTTATAATAATATATTTATTTTTTTTAATTTTATCTCATGTCATATCATCAAATAAACATAATTTTAACTTTTTTTCTCATCTTATCTTATATTCTTATAAAATCTCTTTGTAAAACAACTCTCATATCTTAATAATAACTACACGTTCTACTACGTACTCAAATGATAGAAATTCTATGTTATTGATAAGACATTACTGATATATGTTTATTTTTTAGAAAAATAATTTCATTTATTAAAACTCAAGAAGATAAAATTTACAATATGATCAAAAGTCAATTAATTACATATTGATGAACCACTTTTAAATCTCTCAAATAGAGAAAATTATATTTGTCTTCAAAATGAGATAATAACTAAGTTTTTTTTTAAATGAAAAACCTAAATTTCTAACGAATATAAAGTTTAAAAGAATATAAAGTTTAAAAGATTATTTCCTAATTTTAAAATTTTTTCTATACAAACAAAAATATAAACATCAATTACAAATATAATAAGTTACAACAAAATAGTCAGTTATGAAAGTGCGTAAAACATACACGTCCCTCTAGACATAAAAATTCGCAAGATTGAATAGCTTGACAACATTAAAACCTTACACAGTTATTCACAACGAAAGAGGCCTCACCAAAATGAGGCATTAATTGCAAGTATTGGTTTAGATATATGTTATATTTGTTGGTTTATTGTATATATGCTAAATTTGTGCTAGCTATAGAGTGACATGCCAACATGTACCATAAAAAGAAAATAAAAGTAAATAAAGCTTATTCGTTGCTTTCATGGACTGTATTTATGATCTTATTTATATTTAAAATTTATCTTAATTCATTTTTATTTTTTTATTATATTTTTTTATTTTTTATATAAAATATAAATCCCTGTAAACCTTTTTTTAATTTTAATATATATTTTTTAAATTTTAATACGTCTTTTTTAAATTTTAAAATAATTAAATATTAAAAAATAAATTAAATTTATTTTAACTTAAACTTTGAATTCAAACGGAGCTATATATTAAATCAATAATTTCTAACCGTACCCATGCACGAATGTCTAGATATCATCATTATGTCTTTTATATGCATGTATCGATCATTTTCAAATATATTAACAAATCCAAACGGCGCTATATATTGAATCAATAATCTCCAACCGGACTCATGCACGAATGTCTAGGTATCATCATTATGTCCTTTATGTGCATGTATCAGATCATTTTCAAATATATTAACAAATTGTAACAGATGTAAAATATATGAGGGGGTCTGGGGAGCAGCCACACTCGGCGCACTCCCCTCACATGAACAGTGTCGCGTACAGTGCGCGGCACTGTTCATGTGAGGGGAGTGCGCTGAGTGTTGGCTACTCCCCTCACTTTTCCAAAATATATATATATATATTACAATTGTAAATATGTAAATATTATATAATTATTTTAAAAAATAAATAAATATAAAATTCATATAAAAATAATAATTAATATTTTATAAATAAATTTTATTCTTTTTCAAAACGATTACAAGGTATTTACGTATTTTACGACTGCATATAATATTATTATTTATTTATCTTTATTACAGTATTGATATTGGTTACATCAATTTTTTTTTAAAATTTGATGAAATGTATAAGTTTGATAAAAAAAAGTCCAATACTTTTATATCTATAATTTTATATTGAATTTATTAAAATAATAATATAATATATAATTTATGAAACTAATAAATATATTTATAATTTATTTATCTAATAAATATATTAAAAAATAATAAAAAAGTATTTTTATAAATGAATAATAATCATTCAAATAAAAAGGATAATATTTAAGTATTATAACTTAAAATTTGAATTTATGAATTTTAATAAATTTAATATAAAATTATTTTAGATAAAATTATCAAATTTATATTTAATAAATCAAATAATAAGTCCAGTAACCATGCGCATAACGTACGCGAACAGGCTGCTGCTGGAAGCAAGAAAATCGTGGGAGTATTTTACAAGGCTAATGAGTATGCTGCCATGAATCCCAATTTTGTGGGTTGTGTGGAGGGCAATGTTTTTAATTTCGTATCGTACTGGCCGGTACGGTCGGTACATATCGTATCGGAGCAGTGGCCGGTACAGAAATAGGATCTGTTTCGTACCGGCCCAGATTTCGGCCGTACCGGCCATGTGTACCGGCCGATACCGAATTTGAGATTTTTTTTTTTTTTCATTTCTTCCTATTTTTTTTATCCTAATTTAGACTAAATTATTTACATATATATTAATATATATAATTGATTCATATATTGACTATTATTTTGAAATATAATTTATATATATTTTTATATATTTAATTTTTTTTTTTTATGTATAGACTATTCCGAAACGGTACACGAAACGATACCGATATCGAAATATTTCGTTCCAGTACTTTGACCGGTACGCTCACCGGTACAGTACTCAAAACAATAACAAACATGACCTAAAATCTGCATTTGTTTTGAACATTTCTATTGTTCTTCATATATACACCAGAACTCGAGAAACACATTCCGGATCTCCATGTCCTGATTTCGACCCCCTTCCACCCGGCCTACGTTACGGCAGAAAGGATAAAAAAGGCAAAGAATTTGCAGCTTCTTCTAACTGCTGGGATCGGGTCTGATCATATTGATTTGAATGCTGCTGCTGCTGCTGGATTAACAGTTGCAGAGATCACCGGAAGCAACACCGTCTCTGTTGCAGAAGATGAGATGCTGAGGATTCTCGTTCTTGTCCGGAACTTCTTACCTGGACACCATCAGGCTATTAATGGGGAATGGAATGTTGCGGCTATTGCTCATAGGGCTTATGATCTTGAGGGAAAGACGGTTGGAACTGTTGGTGCTGGACGAATTGGGAGGCTTTTACTTCAACGTCTAAAGCCTTTTAACTGTAATCTCCTTTATCATGATCGTCTCAAGATGGACCCTCAACTTGAGAAGGAGATCGGAGCAAAATTTGAAGAGGATCTTGATGCAATAGTTCCCAAATGTGACATCATTGTCATCAATATGCCCCTCACTGACAAGACAAGGTATATTGAATTTCATGGTTTAAATCTCACATACTATAAGCTCTATCATTTATATTGGAATATTATATATACACCAAAATTCAAACTTACGGGAATTTTGATGTTGTGACTCAGAGGGTTGTTTGACAAAGATAGGATTGCCAAGTGTAAGAAGGGAGTTTTGATTGTTAACAACGCTCGAGGAGCAATCATGGACACACAAGCAGTTGCTGATGCTTGCAAAAGGGGACAAATTGGGGGTAAAATCTAATGAAAACTACTATAAATACAATTTATAAATTTATGTAATTTTATAAAATTTGTTACATCTATTTTATAATAAAAGTTTAATCTAAAATATTATATTAAAATACATCAATTTGTAGGTATATTTTGTTAGTTCCTTTTAAAGTATTTTTCAAATCTACCATCCTTACGAAGAATACTATCTAGCCCAAGTAATTCTTTCCATTTTCTTTTTCATCTTTATGGTTTCTAATGCCATGAATCCATATTCCTTTTTTATTAAAAAAAAGATGATGGTATTCTAATTTTATTGATAAATCTTATTTATGGTAAAAGAAAATCGTGATTGCAACTCTTAGCCAATCCTGCAATAAGAAAACAAGGACATCACCAACGACATCTAATATGTCAAAATTGGTAAAAAGAAGGGAATTTTTTTCTTTTTTGTCAATCTCCAATATTTAATGACTAAGAAATGGGTTTGTTCTGTTTTATGATTGATCTCCAGGTTATGGTGGCGATGTTTGGTACCCACAACCATCTCCAAAGGACCATCCGTGGCGTTACATGCCAAACAATGCTATGACCCCTCATATTTCTGGTACCACCATCGATGCACAGGTACTACCACTACAAGAAAAATTAGCTTTTATGATCAGTTAATAGCAAAAAAAAATATTATTTACGATTAATTTTAGTTATAAATAGTCATTTCGTTAAAATTAACTGGTTATAAATAAATAATTTTTTTGTAGTGAACTAATTATAATATCTTGTTCTCTTTCGATTTTTCCGAGTTTCCATTTGTTTGTTCAATTTCCTCCATAGATGTCGAACTTGTTATGACGGAGGAATTTATTGCAGCTACGATATGCTGCTGGAGTTAAGGATATGCTTGAGAGGTACTTCAAGGGTCAAGAATTTCCTGCCCAAAACTACATTGTGAAGGAGGGTAAACTGGCAAGCCAGTATCAGTGAAACCATACACGTGCGTGCTTGTGGTTTGCTCAGCTTGCTTCTTTGTTATCCTGCAATAACCTATTCCCTTTTGGATTTTAAAACCTTTCTTCTTGTGATCTTCATATAACGTTGGTGTAAAGATATGAAGAGAAATTAGTAACTTCCACTGGGTTTTAAATATAATTCAAAGAATAATTACATGCAAGCTCCAAGGTTTTGTTTTGTTTCGTAGTAAAAAATCTTCAATTTTCTAGCCAAGGCTCAAGGCCAGGTCAATAGGTTTAGGTTAAGGGGCTTAAGATAGGCTCGTTTGGATTGAAGAATGAGTTGAACTCGTCTCAACTAATTTATATTTCATTATTATCTTTTTTTAATTTTTCATACAAAATACAAATTTCAATATATCTTTTTCAAATTTAAATACACTTTTTTCAAATCTAAATTCAACTTTTTTAAATTTTAAAATAATAATAATATTAAAAAATAAATTAAACTCATCTCAACTCCTAATTCAAATGTTAAAATTTTGCTTGAGACATTTTTAAAAATAAAATAAAATAAAATAAATTTTTTTTTTAATTTTTACATTAGGTTTTTATTAAAAAATAATTCTTATCATTTGTAGAGTAAATTACTACTTAAAATTTTATACTATCTTTTCAATTAATATTTTTAATTAATAATGTCATATGTATTATGTATTTGATATTTTTGATGTTATCTTATTGAGTTAATTAATATTTTAATTAGGTATATTTTTTCTTTTTTGTAATATCTATTTGCTACTTTTGATATTGTGAGTTAATTAATATTTGTAATTAGATTTTTTTTTTTTTTTAAATTTACTTTAGACTTCATTTTTTTTAGAGTCTTTTTTTATTAGGGTCTTAAACAATTGTCTCAATGGTCGAGCCGGCCTTGGGCCAAGTAAATCAGGTAATTTTCTATATATATATATATATATATAAAACACCAGGTAATTCACACAGGACAATTACTTGGATGAAAATTCGTTTCAAAACTTGGTTAAATTCATACTAACGACATAAACCACCACGGGCCTCTCAGTCTCATTTTGATGTAGAGAGTCTAGAGACATCTTACCCGCACGGGAAAAGTAATGATTTTTCTTGTATTTGCCTACCCTTATGGAGCTTGGGCTGGAACTCTTTAGTATTTGCGTACTGTGAGAATGGCTTCATTTTTTTTTTTTTTTTGGCATCATGGGGTTTAAGCCCGAACCCAACTGGCCCAAGTAAAACGAACTAGGCTCCATTAAGGATTACAGAGAAATGAGCCCGATTTACTGATTAAGCCCTGTTGTAGGACGAACCCGTGTCTTCAGTGTGACTGCAACGACGCCTCCGAAATGACTAACTATGCTTCTTTTTTTTTTTTTTCTTTTTTCTACGACTCAACTAATTATCAATGAAGTTCGGCTTCTAATTTTCTACAGGCCAAAAATTTATAGAAATTAAGGAAGAGAGTACTTAAATTTTACGGACATCAATCCAAGACACTATTTTTTCATATTACAATTTTCTTGGTATATACAAAATAAGAAAATACAAAACAGAAATGGAAATACTACAATAGATTGTCTGAGGTAGCGCATGAGCGCCACACGCCACACGCCACTTTAGAAGTGAACTGCCACAGGATTGGGGAGCTACGGTGTCTCAGATCCACCTTGAACCATCGTCGGCAAGCTAGATCCACTAGAGGAGAGACACAATGAAATCACTCTCATTCAGTCCTCGCGCGTGAAGAGCACGCACTTCGTCGATCAGCAAAAACTTCAAGCAACGACACAATTGGCTGACTGGGAGATCGACAAAATTGTGTGTGGTGGCCTTAGGACATTTGAAGCCTTCAAACCTGCAAACCCAACCTCCAAAAACCCAGAATACCAAAAGCCATCGTTACCAACAAAACCAAAATAGCGGCTAGGAAAAAAAAGAAAGAGAAGAAGGAAACGGAGCTGGAGCTGGAGCTGGAGCTGGATCTGGATCTCCGCTCTCCCTCACGTTGACAAACTAGCGAAATTCTAACAGACGAAAGAACGAAGTCGTGAGAGGGATATCCCTATGCTAGCTAGGAACTTTTCTCAACAAAAATAACATTAAAAGTTATGGCCACAAAAGTATTTTTCTAAAAATAAATTTATAAATTGATGTTTTATATGATATATTAATCAATTATTTTATAATTCAATATATGAAATTAAACTACATCAACTTGTAAATTTATTTTACTAAAATCTCTTTGTAATATTCCAGTATACAATATATCTTCAAAATTAGAATAAAGAGATCAATCTATCCAAAAAACAAATCACATGTACAATTTTAATAACTTTCCGACGTAATAGATCCGAAAGCAAGCGTAGAGGAGATTGAATATGGATTAATCTTGCTGGAGAATCGATACATGATACGACCAAAACGAGATCAATGATGTGTTTTGATTGCAGCAATATGGTTTATATTTGTTTCTTAATGTTCATTCATCTATGTGTCCGTTTTGTGAGCAGAAGGTGAAGTCATTATAGAAAATTATTTATTTATTAATTATAAATAATTTATTTTAATTATTAATAATCTGTTTTAATCGTTAATGATTTTTTTCGTTACAAAGATTTGATTACTTTTATTATTATTGTTAAGAACGTATTCCGCAGTCTGGTTTATCAAATCCCGATTGACCGGAACCTGCAAAACAATAACAAGGAAGATCGAGGTCTGGGACCGCTCCGACAATCAAGTTAGTTTCAGAGAGAAAATATATGGAAGTCTGTTTGAGAGAATTGTCAGAATGTACCCCTTTTTGGGCTTCGGTTCAGTCTTATTTATAGGTGTTCCCCCTGAAGGGGGGTTTGATGGTGAAAGATCTATTAATCGGGGCATCACTCAATCGTCATCCTTGAGAAAAGGGAAACCTGATCTGATTCTATTTGCCTTATCGCATTAATTGGGTATCTACTTAATTAATGCTCAATTAGACATTTTTTAAGAGGGACATTAAATGCTGCTCTCCCCCCTCTCCAAATCCAGCAATTAATGATGCGTGTCTATGATATCTCCGCATTTAAGAGGGACAATCTATAGACCGGCTGTTGTCTGGTTGCTCATAATGCTGGAATGATCATGAGGTGGGGTGGATCCAAGAGATATATCAATAAATGAGCCGTCATTCCCGACCTTAGCGTATCTTGGAAGTCGATTTATTTTCTTCTTCTTGATTCGGGATAATCAGTTATTCGGATCGTTTCTGATTCCGGTATTCCTAGTTGAATTTGGACACCCCGTCATCTGGGTTTAGATTACGAGCCTTGGGCCCAACCGACTCTTCGAAACTTAGGGTTGAAGCCGACCGCCCTTTCAATTATTATTATGCTTTTTATGTAATGAGTTCTGTAAAACGGTATATAGATAATATTGGGAAGGAGGTTAGCATGAGGAGGTTGCTCAAATCACGAGCATTAAAGCACCTCTTTAATTTTAACATATCTCTCTTTATCATATGCTGCCTTTAGAAGGGAAGTCTTGGCCCCGTGACCTTGTAGTCTTTTAATGCTTGAATTAAGAAAAAAAAGTGTAGGCTTTCACGGGCCAGGAACTGTGAGTTAATGCCGAGAATCAGACGGCTGAGATTAATCTATTCCTGCTATTTTCATCTGCCCGATGATAAGCATAATCATGCAAAAATATCTGAGCATTAAAGGTAAAATCTTAGGGCTGGTGGAGTACTCAAGATTCAGGAGAGGTTATGATTTTGAATGGAAAGGGTGCCCCCAGTGTCGGCTAGGTAGAAACTAGATTTAAATGTATTACTAGCAGTACCTCACTGTCAGTTGCCTTTAATTTATAATAGGTTGAGTTGTACTATATATAATCATTTTTACATTTTTTTTTATATTTTATTAATATGATTAATCAAAATAATTATTTTATTTCTATTTCTTCTAATCTAATGTTTTTAATCTAATATATATATATTTTTTAAGTTTCCAGTTCAGATTGTACTTCTACTGCTTCTAAACCACACACCCTTGTGTATATATATAGAAAGAACTAGCCCCTGGTGCCTTCTTTGTTCGAGCTTCACCATTCTGGATGGAATGCTCATGATAGTTCTTTTATTTTGTTTTGTTTTGTTTTGTTTTGTTTTTTGGTAAGAGTTCATACCAGGCTGGTGCTGCAAAATGTGAGAGAGAGAGAGAGAGAGAGAGAACCTGTTACCTGACCCCACATACACATGAGCATCTTACCGATCTTTAGTTTTTTCAAATGGGAAAAGGATTAAAAAAAAAAAAAAAAGTAAGCCAAAATCAGAAAAGATCAGAATTTATCTACTCTTTTATTTTGACTGTCAAAACCATAAATAAGTATCACACGACACGTGTACTTGATCAGAGTGCCCCATTTGGCTTTAGTGCTCAGGGAAGCTGTAACTTTCTTTTTTGAATTAAGGGGTGCTGGCGCTTCACTATCAATCATTTGGGGAATAAGAAAGTGCAAAATTCCTGGTTTAATTGCTTTCCTTTTTAAGTACATGAACCTCAAAGCTATTCTGAGAATTATACGCCATTCAAACACTTTTTTATAAGCATATTTTTTCTTATTCTTAACCCCATGAAAGTCATGGCTAAGTCCTAAGTATATTCCCAATCTTTTTTTTTTGTTCGTTTCAAGTAGGTCTGTTCATTTGGGTCGGATTGTACTCGGTTCGGTTTAAAATTTTAATATATTTCTTAATATTTTATTTTATTTTTTTAAAAATATTGAAGAAAATTTTAAATCCAAGTTTTGAATTTGAAAATTCAAAACCCTGATGAATACCCTAATTTCAAGTATCTCCAACTCCAAGCCTTTCCCATATCAATCCATATCTTCCCTTCATTATATTATATATATATATATATATATATAGATAATAGTGTTAATAATGCTGGAGAACGGTCAGGCAGTCCAGTTTTTTTTTAATGTTTCATTTTTTTATCAAGTAGACCACCTTATTAAAAATGAAGCCAGCCCTAGTTCCAAGTTATCGATTAATTTATCCAATCACGTTGCAGCACTTGCCATGTAGCCGTACGTTGCATGCTCGTTTTTCTTTTACTGAGATCGGTGAACAGGTTGAAAAGACAATTGAAATTAAGTAATGTTAGCACCCATCAAAAGCAATATATGTTAGCGATTTGCCATGGCCCCTATAGGTCGTTCCTTGCAAATGCCAACAATGTAGTAGTCTACCATGGAAGAAGGAACTTCAATAGTTGACTTTATATGAATGGAGACTGTTGGAAAGTAATCTAGTTTATTTTCGTAAATAAGATGAATAATATGAGATAAAAGTTTATAATTAATTAAAATTTTGTTATGATATATTTTTTTAATATTAATTTTATTTTAGAATTAAAAAAAATTATTTTAAGATTTAAAAAAGTTGAATTATTTATTTTATTTTATATAAAAATTTAAAAAAATAATAATAATAAGATGAGATAAAATTAGATTGTTTGTAAACAAATTAGGCTAGCAAGTGTTTTTTATTTTGAGTAGAATGTTTCAACGCTAGTATTTGGATAGAAAAGTAATTTCACATATTTTGTGAATAATAAAAGAAAAAGGTATATGAAAAATTAATTATAAAATGATAAATAATAATAATAAAAATAAATACAAAATAATAATAGTGAAGTACCCAATATCCAAACTAGCCAGTCAAACGAAATACTGCAATGTTATTATTATTGCCCTGATGGGTATTTATTAAATCTAAATTCTCTCTAATTGTTTCAGATAGAAAAGACTATAAATGAATATTTAATGCTGTATCTATTTTTTAATATTGGGCCATTTAATTCAGTAAAAAAAAATCTTAATTGATATTTATTGGCCACTTCTTTAGGGTCCCTAGACTCCCTACTCTTCCCAAATCTCACATTTTATGTACAAAGGGAGACAGACAAGACATGCCGTGCCATGCGGTACTCTATATATCATTAACAACCAGTACTTATGTTCTTTCAGAATCTTCAGTTTTTTGTGTACAATAGTACAATGTGTAGGACAGTAGGAGGGGGATATAACCTATTAACCCGCATGTTTTAAGTTACCAAATCTCGAGACTTGGTCATTTTAAGAAGTTTTCAAATCTAAATTTCTTTACAGGGAAGATTACAAACAGTCCAGCATACGAACCAACTGTTCTAGATTGAGGATATATCTTCTTCTAAATTTAATAATCAACCATGTTGCAGAATACTAAGATTAAAGTTGTTGGACTTTTCTTAGGCCCACTTTACGACATTGGAAATTGGAATTATAAATTCAAGTAACGAACATCTACCCACCTTGCAACTTCCATTTCACCTGTCCCAAGTACCAACTGTTCTAGAGTGAAGATATAGCTCCTTAGGAAAAGGGCAAAAAAATGTGGCTATTTGGGGTTGTGAAAGTCTTATATAGAAAGGTACATCGAGTCTCGACCGTGAGTACCATAAAATTACAAGGGGCCAACAGGCAGAGAAAGCAGTGGGTTAGAAACACACGTCGTGTTCAGGCAAAATCCATGTGCCCACATGCACGATATGAGAGAGAGAGAGAGAGAGACCATAGTAACTCTCACTGATACTTATAGACAGACATCATACTAATCCTCAGCAGTCAGCAGCACAAGAAGCAGCGGCAGCAGAAGTTGTGAAAAAACATACGCACAGAGGGACCATCAATCAGAGCACGTTCGTCTGTGCCTTGAACCGTCTGACACAACCGGGAGAGTTGCATTAGACAAAGAGATGAAAGAGAAGAGTGAAAGTGGTGGTGGGTATGTGAGGGCGGATCAGATAGATCTGAAGAGCTTGGACGAGCAGCTTCAGAGGCATCTGAGCAGGGCATGGACGATGGAGAAGAACAAGAAGAAAGAGGAAGAACAAGAAGCAAGGTCTACCAAACAAGAGTGGGAGATTGACCCTTCCAAGCTCATTATCAAGGGTGTTATAGCTCGTGGAACTTTCGGCACTGTTCATCGTGGCACTTATGATGGCCAAGACGTTGCAGGTATTACAAAATTTCCATTTCTAGTCTGAAAGTTTCGATTTTTTATTTTTATTTTTTTGGTCTTGTGCGGGAAATCCCCATATGTGAAAAAAACAACCCATTTATCAAGTCTTTTTCTTTCTTGAGAATATGGGTTCATTTCATACATTTGAGGCATAAATATATGTGCTGTTTGGTTGTTTTTGTGGCACACCATTTATAAGCTTTCTGTGTGTGGCAAATTTGATGTCGATTTGCAGTAGTTATAGTACCAGAGAATATGATTTTGGGCCTTTCTGACTGAACGGCTTGGTTTTTTTTTTTTTTTTTGCAGTGCTTTCGAACCCGCCGTTTAATTAGCTTCTCGAAACTACTTGTCTTGCTTTTAGAAATTTAGAGGATATCGTATGATTCAGTTCTTTTATGTTGTATAAGTCCATCTACAAGGAATAACCAAAGAACAGCTTAAAATGTTCATGTTGGTCATTAGGGAAGTCGTTTTTCCTTTTAATTTGGAAGTGGCTGAGGCTGTCTGTTATATGGTGGGGTTTTAGGTTGAAGTTAGACCGGCTTTATCGAGCTTAGATGGGAGGGAATCCGCTGGATTTGCCGTTTCAAGTTCCTCAATTTCAGTTAATTATAACGTTTTTTAGTCTCATTTGTTGGTTTATTTATGAGAAAAAGGCAGGAAATTGTATTAAAAAAACACACTTTGGGACTCAGGAAAGAACAATTTTCTCTTAATTAAGCCAAATTCAGGTACCGTGATGTTTAGATTATTAGTTAAAGTGACTTGGTTATGTAAAGCAAGCCGCATGGAAAAAAGTTTCTTCCATATCCCTGATTTTCCCCAGCAATGAGCTTGAGGGATGGAGTCGTGGTTCTTTCATGTGTTTCTCTTTAAACTTGATAATCATGAGTGATTTGTGAGGATCCTTACTAAGAAAATCCGTGATTCACGGGGCTGAGTTAAGTCGACAGTTAGGTGCATTAAATTCAAAGTTCTTTTCTTTTTTAATAAAAAATATAACTTCCATATGTGCAAATTTACTACTGATCCGCTATCACTTCAAAACCTTTGTGTAGGTAAAGAGCTGGGAATTTAGATCAGAACCTCCAATCTATTCTTTTAGCCATAACTAATTTTGGATATGTTACACGCTATTTTTTAATCATCATCATCATCACATAAGTTTTGATAAAACGTACTTATAAAAAAAATAATAAGTTTTGTTAAACATACTATATTTATTTATGTTTGATGTTTTTCTAGGTATAAAATTAAGATTTCTTTTGACACTCGCTATATTTTGAGTCAAATTCAAAGTAAATCATTCATATCATCATTTGCAGTCAAACTTCTTGATTGGGGGGAGGAGGGCCACAGGTCAGAGGCTGAATTAGCGTCTCTGAGAGCAGCTTTTACGCAAGAAGTTGCTGTTTGGCACAAGCTTGACCATCCTAATGTAACAAAGGTAATATTTCTTAAAATGGACCACTCAATTGAAGTTCTATAAAATGGACCTTATCTGAACCTAAGACTATCTTACTCTGAGAGGATTCATGAGATCTTTAATCCCGATGTGTTGCAGTTGAAATAAGTTGGTCCTTTTTCTTTTAATTAAATGAAACTTGTAGAATGAAGATTTGGTTATTTATTCAATATGAGTGTCTGCATGCGTGGCTGAGGTTGGCACAGGGAGACTAGGAGAGAACACTGGGCAAGAACCCAGGCATTGCAGTTGGGCTTCTGTGTCCTGAAAGTGGTCCTATAGCTATAATCTTGATTGAGCTATTCCTCTAGAGACTTATAAGGTACACCAGAGCTTCAAAGTTACAAAGAGTCCATCCTGGCTTGATGCTAAAATAGAGGGTGGTTGCTATTTTTTTTTTAATTTTTAAAAAGAGCAAATAAAATATTGGGGGGGGATTTTTTTTTTCCTCCTCTGCCTAATTCCTTGTTAAATGGGTTTAGACTTTTATGTGAATATTTTCTTTACTGATTTATACAAATTCCTATTGTCCCTTTGCAGTTTTTAGGGGCAACGGTTTGTGCATCAGAACTACACATACAAACAGATAATGGCCACGTTGGCATGCCGAGTAATGTTTGTTGTGTTGTTGTGGAATATTGTCCTGGGGGTGCACTAAAGTCATATCTCATAAAGAACCGGAGAAGGAAGCTAGCTTTCAAAGTTGTTGTCCAACTTGCACTGGATCTTGCAAGAGGGTCAAACTCCATACCCCATCTTAATTTTCCTTCATTCTTAAAATCTGATAAATGTTTTTAAAGGTTTTGCATTTCAAGTATAAATTTCCTTCACTACATATCAAAATCTCTAATACCAGGCTCATCATTCTCCACCATTTGCTATAGGTTGTGCTATCTTCATTCGCAGAAGATTGTCCACAGAGATGTTAAAACAGAGAACATGCTTCTGGATAAGACGCGTACCTTGAAAATAGCTGACTTTGGAGTTGCTCGGATTGAGGCTTCAAATCCTAATGACATGACTGGCGAGACAGGAACCCTTGGTTACATGGCACCAGAGGTATAAACTTGATTTCTGCTAAATTGAACTCTGGCAAACCATCTCTCTCTCTCTCTCTCTCTCTCTCTCTCTCTCTCTCTCTCTCTCTCTCTCTCTCTCTCTCTCTCTCTATAGATATAGATATAGATACATATATGAGTATGTATATCATCGTATACATGCTTGCTATGCTAACTCATTGTTGTGGCACCCTTGAAGCTTAAGGGCCCAAAATTACATGCTGCTTACCTTACTAGGTTTCTATCACCACCACACCCTTGATTCTAACTGTTTAATTGAAGTGACAGCCGTCTTCTATTATTCAGAAGTTGCTAGCTATGAAATTCTTGGCTTCCCATAGTTGACCATAGTTTTGAATCTTGGCATTCTGTGTTTGGATTGGCCGAGAAATGATTGTTAGGTGTGGCTTAGGCTGATGTTTCCCTTTTTAGTGCTTAGTTGCGCTTTACTTTAGGAATGTTTCAGATACTTCCAGATGTTTAACCAGCAATCATCTAACTTATCACCAATGACTTTGGATGGGGCAGGTTCTCAATGGCAATCCATATAATAGGAAATGTGATGTGTACAGTTTTGGTATCTGCTTGTGGGAGATATACTGCTGCGACATGCCATACCCCGACCTCAGCTTCTCAGAAGTAACTTCTGCAGTTGTTCGCCAGGTAGATAAAATATGTTTAGATGTTTCCAAACTGAAGCTGACAGATGCGTGTGTATGTGTGTACATGTATGTCTAATTCATAAATATGCAACATGAAACAACAGAATCTCCAGTTGTAATATGAAAAGGAAATTAAACTCCTCTATGCTTCTATATGAAACTACAGAATCTGAGGCCAGAGATACCCCGCTGCTGCCCAAGTTCTCTTGCAAATGTAATGAAGCGATGCTGGGATGCGAGCCCAGACAGGCGGCCAGAGATGGATGAGGTAGTGGCCATGTTGGAGGCCATTGACACATCAAAGGGTGGAGGTATGATCCCTCTTGATCACCCTCAGGGTTGTTTCTGTTTCTGTTTCGGCAGGTACCGAGGGCCTTGAAAAACTCAAAACTACTCCAACCAAAGTGATTCTGGTGATATGCGACACTTTCTGGAAATTCAATTTGTATCTTATTCGATTTTAAAGATTAATGCTAAAGGGAAAACGAAACTATGGAGGCTATAGGTTGAGACTGGCTCTCCAGTATGTGTTACTTAATCGGACTGTAGACTTTGTAAAGATGTTCTTTCTTTCTCATGATAAAAATCCCTGTTATATGATATATCAATTGATATGATAACGGAGAGATCTTTTATTAGAAGTAGGCATAATGAGAATTTATGGTGGATTTGCTCAATGTGGTGGATCTGTTATAGTTTTATCATATTTGTTTCCCATTTCCTATATTAACAGTATAGGACATCTCCTTGGTCTGAGACCATCAAAGTTATGTCCATGTACTATTTTCACTGAAATAACGGCTAAATAGATCTATATGGAATGTGCAAATATGATAACAGAAAACAAAGGAGTTTTGAAGTGTGAAAATTGGTGGTTTTGATTGTTTAACAGGAGAGGTTTGTGGTTTCATTTCGTCTACAAATAGTTTCATTTTCCTTAAATAAAGAAGATAAGATTGTAGATTATATTTAGAGCCCGTTTGAATAGTGAGATTATATGAGTGGAGATGTTTTATGAATGAGATTGTTAATTATAATAAGATGAAATAAAAGTTTTATTTCACGCAAACGCGTCCTAACATTATTTCTCCTTTAAAGTAGAATTATTGCTCCTTTGAAAAGGTGAACCTCTGTCATGGCCCATGGGGCTTGAAACAAAGGATGGGAGAGGACTCTAATGTAGCGAATTAAGACGAGAGTGGGTTGTTCTTTGCCAAAGGCCCAAACAAAAGAAATGGGGCTCAGCACCTTTTTGTTATTTACAAATGGAATCGTTCTTCCTGAACTCGCTACCAACATCTCCACCAAGTTTATTTTAGCTACTTAAAAAAAAAAAACCTCTATTTTAGCTACTTAATTGTTTTTAATACTCGATTCTATAATTCTTTTTTTTTAAGCTACATGTCTACGTGTGGTCCCCCTAATTTTATTAATAGCCCTCATTTATGGTAGAGGGAAATTGTGATAATAAGCAGAACACTTGGGATTTACAAATATTCAATGAAAACATCCCAAACATCAAAATCAACTCAAAAATAACTATACAATCCACTAATAAATGGAATAAACCAATCTATACTTGCATATCGATAAGCAAAACCTAAAATCATCTAACATAAGCCGTGCCCATCTTGTCCAATCTATACATCCCTCTGATTAATCTAAGAAGCTGACCACCATGCTTAAACAAATTATTATTTTTCATGGTATCGCGTCGAGCCAAAGCATCTACCACTTTATTTCCTTCTCTATAAAATTGCTTTATAGAAAAGCCATATTTCTGCAATAAATCTGTTAACTGGTCCCAAAAGTCTCATAGATACCACAAGGTACATTTCTAGGACCAGATCAAAGAGACTACAATTTCTAAGTCACATTCAATGCCAATTCCATTATGGCCCTATTGTTTACAAATTTTTATTCCTTCTACCAACGCATCCATCTCAACATCATTATTATTAGAACGTGAACTGAAAAATTTTGAAAATCCAAAGATAAATTTACTTGTACAATCCCAGAGTAGACCACCTCCACCAGCAGGCCCTAGGTTCCCGAAACTGCTCCAGTCCAGGTTAAGCTTCAAACGTCCTTGCCTCGATTCCAGTCATCTCACCACTTGTATTGTATTATGTTTCTTATTTACAATCGAAACCTCCATATTCCTCAATACCCTAGTATCAGAAGCATTTAATTTATGCACTTCTGTCATTTTTCTATCAAAACCAACATCTAGTGTTTAATGGAAAGCCAAACATCCGCAATGCTCTCAAGTTTTCTCTCTATTCATGCCGTACATCTTCTTCTCCACAACCTCCATGCTACTAAGCAAGGAATGAGACACAGGGAAGTCCCCAATTGTGAGGTCTGTGATGCCCGATTAAACCATACCTGGACCCTTTCTTTCCAACTTTGTTGGATGATGAACGGAACTCCCACCTTAGCCGAACGAGACCTTCCTCCATATCTTAGTTGCAAAACCACCTCTATTCAGTACATGTTCCAAATCTTCAGTGTGTCTCAATCCCCAATAGTTACAAGCCGAGAAAATTGAAACCCCACACTTCGCACCTTTTCATCTACACTTAGGCAATCAAAAGTTGCTTTCCATATGCATATAGCAACCTTCTTCGACAACCACTTGTGCCATACCCATTTAACCCACTCAAACTTTGGTAATCTAAATCTGATAGCCTCCTTATAAGCCGACTTTGTAGTAAAGGTTCCTTTCGTTTTAGGAAGCCACAATAGAACATCAGTAGCATTTCTAAGAGTACCCACCCTTTCTATCACTTCTTCAGCTTCAAACCCAGTATATTTTGCAACTTTTCAACATCCCACACATCATTAATATCAGATTTTTCAGCCAGAGGTGTGAATGCTTTCCCTCTGGTATTTCGGCAAACAAAGGTCCCAAACTCAAGAATTTATCATACCACAAAGTGACATTTCCTTCTCTAATTCTATATTATTCTATTTCCTTAAACATTATTTCTCACTCTTTTTCTTGTTTTGTTTTCCTTTCAATAATAATTTTTAAATATTTATTTCTAAATTTCTCGTCCATTATTTTTTTAACTATCATATTTTAAACATAAATCATATCGCTACAAGAAAAATGAGTATTCGTAGTGGATTATTTGCAACGAATATGATTATTTACGACAAAAATAGACTAATTTTGGCAAGAAATAATCATTTTGAAAGAAAATAATTAGCCACTAATAATCAATTTTTTTGTTGTGTATATGAACACAAAAGATGACAAACGGACGAATATGTTAACAGGTAATATAAGCGACCATCGACCATAATTTCAAGTAGGAGTGTAAAACAAATCGAAAAGCTGGTTGAACCGGACGAGACTAGTCTGGTACCTTAAAATCGATTTAAATCGAACCGAACCAATATATATTTATAACTTCATATATTATATATAATTTTTTATATTATATTATTATATTATATGTTAAATTAATCTTATAACGTAAAGATTAATTTTATATTATTAATATTAACCATCAAGGACAAATACATTTTTGACAAAATAAATTCTAATATATATATATATTCTTTTTGTAAAGACACTTCTCCATATTTGATTACATATATTCATATAAAAAGTTTAGAACTTATATAGACTATAGTTAAATAATTCAATACTATACTAGTATGCGTTAATTATTATAAAATAATATACTTATACTATATTATAAATAGACTAATAGTTTAGTATATATAAACCTCATATTATTACTAAAATAGATAATATGTAAAATTGAAAAAACTAATCAAAATCGAAAAAACCTGAATTTCTAGTTTCAGTAGTGAATCGGTCCATTATCAATTCTTGAATTTTTAAAATTGGTGTATATTAGTTCGGTTCTAAAAAATATACAAAATCTGATCAATCGGATCGGTTACACCTCTAATCTTAAATAGTCTTAAGTCACTAACCATGCAAAGATGGTCATTTTGGGCTTAAAATTCATCGTCTGGATCCCCTCCAAAACAATATTTTTGTGGTGGTGACTAAAGACACGAGCAGCCTTTTAACCGTGGATAAAACATGGACACGAAAGAGAGTACTGGTCTCGTTTGGGAAATGAGACGAGAAATCTATTAATAGTAATCAAATAGTTTGTAAAATATTAGTGAAATTATTTACGTTAAGATATTTTATTGGGTTTTAAAAAAGTAGAGACAAAATCTAAAAAAAAATATAATAAAATTCAAATATTGTTATAATATATTTTTAGACATTCTACATGGAAGCCTTACACCACACAGTACTTCCACCTAATAATTATATGATTTGTTATTTTTACTATTTTTAAGGGAAAAGTTGGGTGTTGGACGGTTTCAAAATCCCATTTCACAGAAGTCTAATAATGCTGACACGTTAGCTATTATACTTTACCCACAATGCACCCGACCACACACGAAACCCATCTCTTCTAGGAACCCAAACTCTCTCTTCGCTTTCTCATTCTCCCCTTCTGCTCTTGAAGCCCGATGCGTACCCTAGCACGATTCCTCTCCCATTGTTCACAACAACTATTTCGACTCATCGCATCTTTCTCCCGTTGCTGATATTCCCTTTTCCCCATAAATTTTTCACCTCATTTTCTTTCTCTGGTGTTTTTCTTCCTTGTTTCGTTCTCATCTTCTGGATTTTGTGACTGTATCCATTCGGATTTGTGAATTTTCGATTGTTTCAATATTTTTTTGGATTTTACATTGCCCACATTACATGGGTTTTCGTTGTCTTTTTCTCATTTGCGTTATGCGATCATTGCATGATGGATTACTTTGTTTCGTTATGGAAAGTTACTTTTGGCAATGAATAAAATCTCTGATCGTAGTATTATTTTTCGTAATTTGGTCCATATTCTATGCTTTTCCATCTTTTTGGAAGATCTCGATAATTTTGCCTCTATCATGGCTGTCTAGCTATGGAAATAGATGATTTACCAATTAGAGTAAAAAAATTTTGGGAAACTATTATTTATGTAAAGTGTTTGATTTTCGAAAATCTTGGATAAATTTGTAATCGATGGGAGAGGAATCGCACTAGGGCTTGAGAAGCAGAGAGGGGAGAGGGAGAGAGGGAAGAGAGAGTTCAGGTTCTTAGAAGAGATGGGTTTCATGTGTGGTCGGGTGCATTGTGGGTGAAGTGTAATAGCTGACGTGTCAGCATATTATTGGACTTCTGTGAAATGGGATTTTGAAGCCGTCTGACACCTAACTTTTCCCATTTTTTAATGATTAAATGTGTGTTTAAATAGATAAATGAATAATGTGGCTAGGTTGGATGTGTATAGTGTAAGACTTTTTTTTTGTAGCATTTCTCAAAATTTTAATATTATTTTTGTTTTAAAATTTGAAAAAGTTAAATTAATGTTTTGAGATATGTTTGAAAGTTTGAAAAAGAATGATTAAGTAATAATTATATGAAAAAAGCAAAAGCTTAAAATTGAAAAAAATAGTTGTGTTTGAGTGTTATTAATTACAAGCTTATAACCCATACAATGTGCAGACTGTTATTTATATTAAATTTTACAACTCTAAATAATTTATTATACATAATTACTACTACAATTTAAAAATATTTTTAGACCCATTTGACAGTGTCACCAACTTATCATGCTTACTGTCTAACGCATTTGAAACTCTTTCTAAAAAGGAAAAAAAAATGTTTTTACTAATATTTTACCAAGTTATCATCAATTGCTGCAGCGTAAGTGTTTCAGAATCCAAAATTCCCAATATGGATTTTCATCATCTCAACTCTCAATGGGTTTTTCGAATTAGTCATCTCCTTTTCTAATTAGTCATCTTTTGATCCTCTCCTGTCAGCATGTCTTACGCCACCAACATGTTTGGACTTAGATGTAAATTGCTGTAATATCTTAAGTATGGAGAATTGTCTTTTATAGTATTTCAGTACATAATCCACCTACGCCATTCAGAATACAAATCTAAATTTACATCTTTTACTAATTCTCACTAACAAAATAGCTTCATTTCTTGGAACTTAATTAATTATGATAATTTCTAGTACATATCGAAAATCTGATAAAAAATAAATCAACATTCAAACTGATAAAAAAATAAATGGAAAACACCCTGCACAAATCTGGAAAAAAATAAATTAACCAAATAATCTAAACCATTCAAACTGATTTTCAGCAAAACAGAGAATCTCACAATAAAGTGATGACATTGACTCATCCAAAAAAACTATAAATGTAGTGTATAAGACAAAGAATGAGCATATATGTTGAAAAAACACCCTGACGAGCCTCAAGACATCTATTGCTATCTCTTCAGACAAATTTAGAGCATCCCTAATGTATGGAGAAAGCAGTTATTTGGTGGACCCATAAGAATAAACAACCAAAATTTCCCATTATATTCCAAAAATTAAAAATAAAAATAAAAATAAAAATATCTACAAATTGAAATCGTAGTATATTCCAAAAATTAGATCCTTTTTGAACCTCTTTATGCATATTTGTAACAATATATTGAATCTTTTGTAAGATATTTTTAAGAGTCCCCAGTTTAATAAGCAGTGTCTGATTATGAGTATTTCGAAGAAGGTTAGAAAGCCAAGAACAATGTGCAAAAATCAAATAAACAAAAAAGGAAATCTACAATTCAAGAACTCTTTTTTGAGAAATTAAATTATCTATGACAACATCCTTTGCAGATAGGGTCTTTTGTGTTTCGGAAGCCCACAAACCCACTTCTACACAAACTCTTTCACTTCCTCTACATCAAGATCCTCAAGCCTAAACATAGTAAATAAGAGAGAAAGAAGATTTCAATCAAATTCGTTCCAACATTCTCAAAACATGTAGTCATTCCAAAACTTTTCAGAGAAAACTTTCCAAAATATTTTTTTTTAAGAAAGAAACTCGGCCCATTTTTTAGCCTAAACACAGCTAAAAATACATATATATATTCTTATTTGATATTTTTTTTAGATAGTTCATTTCTTTAATAATGCTCTAAAGAAATAAAGAAGAAAACAAAATAAATACACAGAAACCATTTGAGAAAATGCCTTTGAAAAGGCGATGTTTAGTATTCAACTCTATTATTTCTCCATATCTTTTTTTACAAGCATAGTAATATTTATACACATAAAATGAAATAGATGATCTGATCGTGAATTTAATTCAATAATTTATAATCATTTAGTTAGTTACAAGATAATCTTCTAGAGCAGGACAGATGACAACTTTTCTCATTTGCTTGGAATTTCCTTTAACAGCTGTGTTGGAGTTTGTTACTCTAGCTGATGAGCCCTCAAAGGCATGAGTATGTGCAGGTGGACCAATGACTCCATGCTGATCTGGTGCCTCAATAGGCCTCTGCGATTTAAGCGGCACCGAAGTGATGGTGAGGCTTGATCATAGCGAATTGAACCGAGCAATAGACAACGACTTTGTAAAAATGTCAGCAATTTGATATTTGCTGGAAACAAAGGAAACTTTGAGTGTTCTGGCAGTAACCCTTTCTCGAACAAAATGATAGTCAAGTTCAACATATTTGGTGCGAGAATGAAGCACTGAAGTCATAGAAAGGTAGGTGGCACGAAGATTGTCGTACCAAAGTGTTGGAGGATCAGCTAAGAAGACGCCAAGTTCACCAAGTAGTGATTGCAGCCAAAGTAATTCACGTGTAATATTGGCAAGAGATTTATATTTAGTTTCAGTGGACGATGTTGAAATGGTAGGCTGTTTCTTGGAACCCTAAGATACCAAGTGAGAACTAAAATACACAAAGGAGCCACCAGTGGACTTGCGATCATCAGGACACCTGACCCAGTCAGCATTAGGCTAATGCAATGAGATTAAAGGCAGAGGAAACAAAGAAATATAATCCAAAATGAGTGGTAAGCCGTAAGTAACAGAGAATCTATTTTACAGCCTGCCAATGTAAAACTTTATTAATAGCAAATGAGATACCAGGACAAGTAAAAGAAAGGTACTGTAAGCTACCTACAATGCTATGGTAAAGTTAGGGACCCTTAAATGATGAACCATCTAAAACCGTGAGCTCGACATTGGTGCACATGGGAGTAGATACTGACTTTGAGTGATGCATATTTGTGCGTTTAAGTAAATCAGTGGTATATTTTGTTTGAGACAGAAACAAACCATGAGAATGTCTAGAAACTTCAATTCCTAAGAAATGGTGTAGGGCTCCTAATTCTTTGACTGGAAAAGCAACACGCAGAGAAGTAATTAACTGAGAAATGAGAGCTTGACTAGAACCAGTGACAATTATGTCATCAACGTAAATTAACATGTAAATGGAATCAATAGAATTACAAAATATAAACAAAGAATGGTCAGATTTAGAGGCAATAAATCCAATAGACAATAATTTAGAACTCAACTTAGAAAACCAAGCCCTAAAGGCTTGTTTGAGATCATAGATAGACTTATAGCTTGCAAACATGAGAGGGATGATCAGGATTTGCAAACCCTGAAGGTTGATGCATGTAAATGTCCTCCTCCAGATCACAATGTAGAAACGCATTCTGAACGTCCAACTGGTGCAAAGGCCAAGAAGAGGAAACCACGATGGACAAGAGCAGTCAAATGGTAACATGTTTAATAATAGGGCTGTAGGTCTATGAAAAATATATGCCGGCTTGTTGATGGAACCCCTTTGCAACCAAACGCGCCTTACGGCATTCTAGAGTTCCATCGGCACCCCATTTAGTCTTCAACACCCATTTACATCCGAGGACATTGAGAGAGGATGAATATGGAATTAAGTCCCAGGTTTGGTTGGAGATGAGAGCATCGAATTCGGATGCCATGGCAGCACGCCACTCTAGATATTTCGATGCCTCAGTGAAACACGATGGTTCTTCTGGGATGGCCGTCGAAGACGAATGAGTGAGATGAAGAGAGGGAGCGATAGTCGATTTAGTTGTGGGCCAAGGGGTAGTGCCATCAGTATGAAGGAGTGGTCGGTGGATATGATTTTTGGACCTGGTAACCATTGGATGGCGAGATGGAGCAGGGGATTGTATGGAAGGAAAGGAGGGAGGCGACACAGATGTGGAACTGAGAGAAGAGGACCTGAGTGGAGACGCTGCCCTAATAAAAGAAGAAGTTGTTGGGTTCGGGGAAGTAACCTGAGGTACGTGGGCCGAGAGAGGATCAAAATGAGTAGAAGAATGAAGTGGTGGGCATTGGGTACGAGTAGGCTGGAAAGTAGCTAGGTTTACCAAACTTAAAACCAATGAAGACACAAGACACATATGGGATGAGTCTGATGAATTACAAGAGGAAGATTGGACCGTGAAGGAATTAGTGGCAAATGGAAACACAGTTTCATGAAATTGAACATCACGAGATGTGTAAACACAGCCCATGGGAGGATGAAGGCACAAGTATTCTTTGTGGTCTAGGCTGTAGCCCATAAAGACACTGTGTGGACCTGAAATTCATTTTGTGGCGATTAAAGGGACGCAAATTGGGCCAGCATTGACACCCAATAGGAGAAGGCATGCGATTTATTAGAAATACGGCCGTGGAAAAGGCCTCGGCCCAATATTTTTGTGGGATAGAAGCATGGGCCACGAAAGAAAGGCTGGTTTCAACAATGTGACGATGTTGACATTCGACAGTGCCATTTAAGCATGAGAGTAGGGACATGTGATACGATATAAAATACCATTTGATTGAAGAAATTTATTTAAGGGTGTAAACTCACCACCCTAATCAGATTGTACAGAGGCAATATTAGAGGAAAAGAAGTTGCGTACAAAATTAAGAAAGACAACAAATATTGGAAACACCAGAGATTTAGTAGACAACATAAACAGCCATATATATTTTGAATAATCATCAACTACAGAGAGATAAAACCGAGAGGCATTAGTTGACAATTCAAGAGCTAGTCCCAAGATATCTAAAAACAAAAGATAAAAGGGCCTGGGTGATTAGGAATGGGATGGAGGATAGGGAAGGGAATGAGCTTTAGCTAAGGGACAGGCCGAATATTTAAGGGGTGAGCTAGAACTAGTAACTGGAAGACTAAAATGCTTGATAGTAAACATAGTGGTCCGTGGGCTTGGATGACCCAAACGAGTGTGCCAGTTGGGTGAATGGCTTGGATGTTCGTGGGCTCATACAATCCATTTCTAACCTAGCCCTAGAGAAGCGGCACCTGGGTGCACAAATCCTTCACAAGAAAAAAATTAGAGTGAAATTCAAATAATATTGAATTATCAAGACAGAATTGACGAACTGAGAGTAAATTTATAGTAATTAAAGGCACATGAAGGAGTTTGTGGAGTAAGAAATTGCCAGGAGGAGAAGAGAAGTGAGCAAAGCCAATATTTTGGATGGGAAAAGAACTGTCATCACCAAGGCTGACTTGGTCGAAACCATTGTATGATGCGGCATCCATGTTTAGGTTAGCAAAGTCTTAGATAAAATAGTTCGTCGCTACAGTTTCCAGGAACCAAATGTTGGAGGATGGTGTCGTGGAAGGAGCAGAGCTGAAATTGGCATCAATGAACTATGGAGGAGACACTTGAAAGGAGCGATTGAACCTATAATAACAGGTTAAAGCAATGTGTCTTGGCCGTTGACACACTTGACAGACAACTCCATTGGGGGCACAATTCATGGTCTGAGGAGGAAGACCTCCACGATAACCTCCACATCTGCGTCCCCTGCCTCTAAAAAAATTACCCTTATCGTGACCTCCTGGTGAGCCAGAATTTGGGTTCCAAACAGTTGAATTAGCTGCAATGGAAGTGCCTAAAAGAAGAGAATTAGTCTAATGCGTGATGCATAACTCATGATTTAACAGATAACTAAAGACTTGGTGAGAAAATAAAGGATCAGGACGGGTGGTGAGGAAAGTGACTAAGGATTCATAGTCACTTCCAAGACCAACAAGCAAGTAAATAATGAATTCAGAGGTGGAGAGAGGTTGGTCGACAACACCCAAAGTTGCTGCCAATGCCGTGGCTTTGGTGAAATAAGTAGTAATCGAATTGGAACCCTTTTTAAGCATTGCTAATTGATATTGAGTCTGCATAATATGAGCAAACGACTGGGCTGAGAACATGGTTTCAAGGGTATGCCTGACCTTGTGGGGGGTGCCGTAGTTGAGAACCTGGGCAAGGATAGTGTCGGACAGGGAAGCATTTATAGTGGAAATGATCAGTTGATCTTGTAGATCCCAAGTTTGATAATCAGGATTAGGTAAATTATTGATCACGGAAGGAGGGGCAAGATGAGAGCTGTCCACAAAGGCAAAGAGCCTATGACCTTTGAGGAATGACACTATTTGAGCCTTCCACAACAAATAATTCTCATGGGTAAGCTTGATTGTAATAAATTGAGTAAAAGAAGTAACAATGGTAAGGCTGATAGTGGGTAATGAGGGAAGGAATTATCAAGAGTGTTTTCGAATTCAAACATTATGCAGGGAGAAGAAAAAAGGACACTAGTCCGTGCCTAGCGCTCTGGATACCATAAAGAAACAAAGAAGAAAACATAACAAATACACAGAAACCGTTTGAGAAAATGCCTTTGAGAAGGCGATGTATAGTATTCAACTCTGTTGTTTCTCCATATCCTTTCTTACAAGCACAGTGCATATTTATACACAAAAAATGAAATAGATGATTTGATCATGAATTTGCTCCAACAATTTACAATCATTTAGTTAGTTATGAGAGAACCTTCTAGAGCAGGATAGATGGCAACTTTCCTCATTTGCTTGGAATTTCCTTTGACAGTTGTGCTGGAGTTTGTTGCTCTATTGATGAGTCCTCAGAGGCATGAGTATGTGCAGGTGGACCAATGACTGCATGCTGATCTGGTCCCTCAATATGCTCCACCAAAATTATATAAGAGCATTAACATTGGTCTCATCAAAATTTATCATCAAAAGTCATCAAATTTGATGAGTTATTATTCAAAAGTCAAGCAAAAAGTATTTTTATATTATTCTTCCCACTTTCTTTTTCTCATTTTTTATCAAATATGACAAAAATATTTTGATATGTGTGCAAATTTATACTTTTCATCAATTGATAAGAACAATGCCAATACTCTAATCTAGCAATATAAAGCAAATTTAGCCATGGAAAGGAAACCCGTCAAAAAACGATTACAAAAATTAATGAACTTGTCAAAGAAAAAGATAATGGATTCATTCCAGATATTGTTTTCGAAAGTTCAATATTACTGCACTATCACATTATCCAACAATGCATAGAGAAAGAAAAACTCAATTCAAAATTTTTAATGGCATATTTTCCTTAATTTGATGCCAATAGAAAAATCACACCTTACAAAGCCATATTAGGAACATACTCACTAATCCAAAACTGAGTATTATTAGCAGAAAAGCCATTCTCCAGTGAATGGTGGAGATGGTGTCGTTTAGAAGAGGATTCATCGTCGTCATCACCTTCTTCTTCTTCCCTGATGCCTTTCCATTGGTCCAATAGCAGGACGAAAACTCAAGAACTGGGTAATGAAACCAGTGAAAACAAACAGCGAGAACAATATAATGGAAAAACAATATAAACCATTTTTTATCGTTTGGAGGAGTCGTCATCGTCGTCATCACCTTCTTCTTCTTCCCTGGTGCCTCTCCATTGGTCCAATAACGGGACGAAAACTCAAGAACTGGGTAATGGAACTAGTGAAAACAGCGAGAACAATATAATGGAAAAACAATATAAAGCATTTTTGACTAATCAGAGAATGCATTTATCATAAGGAAAAGCGTGAGATACAGAACAAACATAGGCCCCATGCTCCTGTAACCCTCATCATATTACATTCAAAGAAAAATTCAGGGCGAGAAATATACACATTCATTTCATATATAGGAGGAGGAACTGAAGCTTTCCCAGATTTGGATCAACACTGCCAGTAGCCAAATTGTCATCAATTCAAAAGGTTTTCAAAAAGGTGACAGTTGTCGAAACATACATACTCTCCTTCATATCAGCCTCTTAAAACTTTGAATATGCTAATTTGAATCAGTGTTCCATCGTATGGTTGTCTTGCGATCTCTGTGCTTGCTATGTTTTTAGAATCCAAGAAATACTCTATTTTTGGGTGCTTGAACAAGGGCTACCGTTCTTGTTCACTCCACAGGCAATATTATTATGAGCAAAGACCACCTTCTCCAAAACATTTTTTTTAAAAAAAAAATCATTGTCGTGTAAGCACATGTTAGTTCTGCGAACATTTTTTTATCACCGTCGATGTGTAATGTCAATTATTCCTTCTGTCTGTTTAGAAAGAACCTTTTTGCACTTCTTTTTCGAGAGATTTGGATGGGAGCATCTGGCCGATTGAAACCGTTTGGGGTAAGCAGTTTCTTTCCAGCCGTACTTTTCATTTGGGATATGCTGTTTGTTTTTTTTTTTGAGTTTTACGGTTTGATTGACAACTTAGATTAAATTATTCGGCTTTTATATATATAAATAGGTTTGGAAAAGAAATTTTGAAAGTTTTGAGATAAGAAGATATAAGATACGTTTTCAATAATACTAAAAAAAAAAAACTAAATAGAGTTTGTAGAGTGGCTCAAAGATTAACAGTTGACTTAATTGCACGGCTCTTTAAAATTGATAATGGCCAATCATAACCCAAAAGTTCTAGGGACCAATTATATTGATCTATTTACAAGATCGATCTAGCCACCTAGAATTAAAGTACTTGAAAGACTAGAAACTTGGCAGAAAAAATGAAACAAAAACTGAATAAATCTCCACAGCTAGCAAAAATAGAAATTCATTCTTCAACCGGAACCTAAGAGGGGTTACAATTAATAACTAAGAGAGGTACTCTCGATCGCGCAGCCCCATCAGAAGTAGCTGAATCGATCATGCGTTTGAAAGCTGGACGTTAGATGCAGGCTTCTGAGGCACATCTTCGTCATCGTCTTTTGGAGTTGTCCTGTAATAAACTGCATATAGTATGAGTTGAGCGGCACCAGAGATTGCGCCAATACCATTGCTGACCTGTAAGATTAATATAAAAGGTATAATATATATGGTCATAGGTTAAACTCCATGGGTGTACAAACAAAGAACAATATTCACTTCAAAAAACAAAAAACAATATTAGTATTAATTGCAGATTTTGTTAATTATAGGCATATGCTTGTAAATATGTTTTTTTTTTAATTTTGGGGAGGGTAAATAAAAATAAATAAACAAATATTATAATTACCCCAAACACCCTGAAAGGCGTTCAATTTTCATTCCCAAAAGTCTAACCCTAGCTATAAAAAGTCATGAGTAAAGTTGAAGTTACCAGCATGTAGATATCAAATTTGATGAGGGCATAAGCTGTCCAGATGCTACCGTTAAGGAAGTTGGCCAATGAGAGATAAAATGGCATGTATTTCACACTCTTGGTTGTGATGACTTGTTTCTGTTAATTAAGATCAAAAGGGGCGAAAGATATATCAAAGATCCTCCCAATATATAAAATCAAAGATCTGGCCTTGGGTGAATGAAAACATGAATCATTAAAAATGAATTACTGCATGGGATTCAAGAGAGAAAGAGATTAGACATACCATGACTGTAAGCGGAGAAACGTACATCATAATGTTGAAGATATCACAGATGATGCCCACCATCATGGATCTGTCCTTGTGAGTGTGTAATGCCAGCATGGTAATAACAACAATGAGGACCACAAAAACAACTTCACCGGCAAGCCCTATCAGTACCTTTTTCTGTAAATAGAAACGAGAATATCAACAAAATTAACATAATCACAACATGAACTTCTTAGTTTCTTCCTTCGAATCAGTTTTAAATGAGTGCACATGATGCACTTCCAAATTGGAGTGCCTTCAGAGACCCTCTATAGTATATTCTTTAAATACGACAAATTTTGATTAAAATAAGCAGTCGGGCATATGTTAAGAAGGTTAAATATATAGCCTATTTATGATGTCCTGGAACCATCTAATTTATATGATAAAGTAGGTGAGAATGTAATTAGTCAGCCAAAGGATAATCACTAGGTCTAATTGATCTAAGAGTAATACTGGGTGTAAGTCTCAAATACACAAGTCTTAAATAAATATTTTGTAATAATGTGAGTCTCATCGAGAAAATTTTAGTTTTTCCCACTTTTTTCTATTGGGATCCACTCTTTTATAAAAACATTTACGTGAAATTTGTGCATTTTGAAGTTTGTATATATTATTTCTCATGATCTAAATCCCAATATTCATGTTGGAAATATTAGAAATCCAAGCAAGCATTAATTCGATAAGGGTACTGTTTAAGCGGAAAGCTCATCATGTACGTGTACGCACCCGTCCATTCTTCTGTTCCGCCGCATAGAGATAGAATATCGCTAAATAGATGAGCTCCAACGCCAATCCAACGCCATTGATTGTCACAACCAGAAGGCTGTCAGGGTGAACAAATGGCATGCCATAGAAGATCCAGAACAAGCAGTTCAGTACTGTTGCGATATAGGGAACCGGCGAGAAATCCTCCACTGCCTTTTTCTTAATGATTCTGTGAAATGTAGGCCTGAAACAAAATTTCCGGACGTTTAATGCATGAATTACAAGAGCGTGACTTTGAAGAGATTTTAGCAAACTATTAAAAAAATCTCTTTAATGTGGATTTCATGTACTTATACTCACTTTTTTTTAAAGCGATAGTGATTGCATAATTTATAGATATTGCAAATATTATTTCTAATTTTAATTAATCCTCCGCTAATGATAAACAACCGATCGAGACTAAGCTTTATACGAAACCATATGCATCTCTATATAATTGCATGCATACATAAAGCTGAGGAAAAAGATCAGAGGTACTTACACAGGCGACAGGAAGAGCCCAAAGGAGATCACATTCCCTGCGCTCGCGGAGATAATTAAAAGTATCAATGAGACCGAAATAATCAGCACATAATTCCTCAAAACTATCTTAATTATAACAAATCGATTTATCTATGAACCAAAGCACTGCAACTTTGATCAAACTCTGAACTACTGTAACAATCTTACTAACATACATGATGAGAAATCCAGGAGATTTGTAAGTAAATTTCGCAATAGATAATTAGGAAATAACAGAAAAACACGCACACACACAAAGACAGCGACTGCATTGAGAAAACGAAGACCAAAACACCATTGTTTTGCGCTCTTTGATTTCGAAACAAAATCAAAAAACGGAAAACGAAAAACTATAGATGAAGAAAAAAGATCAGACATCATCATTACATAGGTAACTAGGGCTCGAAAAAAGTATAGAGAAGAAGGGTGATCATGGAGCAGTAATACTCACCAATGATCCCGACGACGTTTCTAGCGAATTCAGCGCTCACCATCTTCGAAGCGTCCTCAGAATCTTGAGCTCAATTCAGAGATTGAGGGGTTTTGGAGAGAGATGATCAAGCCGAGAAGGCGGGGCAAATATATAGAAGAGCTTATAAGTGTTGAAGGAGGACTAGGAGTTTATCATAAAAAAAGGTGTTGGAGTAGGAGTAGGACTATGAATTTGGAGCGGATCGATTTTATCAAAATCAGATATATATTTATTTCAATTAACGTTAACAATTTTAGATTATTTGAATTAACTAACTTCTTTATATATTTTTATATTTTTGTTAATTAATTTGGTTTCCCATTATCTAACGCATTTATATTAATTAATTAACCATTCACACAAATATGGCCCTTTTTGGTTTTCCAAAATTTTCGCATTACTTTTCATTTTTAATTTTCTTAAAAAAAATTGGAGCGCTATAGTATTCAACGGAATCGAGTATTTCGACTATACCGGCCAATATTTCAGCTTATATTTCGATTGTATCGGATTTGAATTTTTTTTTATTTTTTGTTATTTTTTTACCCCAATTCAAACTAAAATATTTACATATATATATTTATATATTTATATATATAATTTATTTATATATTAACTATTATTTCAAAATATAATTTATATATATTTATATATATAATTTATTTATATATAAATTATTTCGAAACGGTATCAATATCAAAATATTTTATTCCAGTACTTTAACCAATACATCTACTAGTATGATATTCAAAATATTACCCGCACGTCCCTATTTCTCTTATAAATCAAAGAAAATAAAAATACACATAACAATACAAATATATAACATATTTTATAATAAATATTAAATAATGGGTAATTTTATAAATATTGTGTTTGTATAAAATATTTTATAAAATTATCTCTCAATTAATATTTATTATAAAATATATTGTATAATTATATGTGTATCACTTTGCTAAATCAAAACAGTGTGCATGAATTATGAATGAATGGAAGATTGCACGGAGAGACAGATCCGTACGAGTCCTCGACCGTTTGGGTTGGGGTAGTTACGTGAAAGATCATTTTGATCATTTGGGTCTTGCATTTCCACTTAATCACGGAATATACCCCTCCTTTTAAAGTCAAGTTTGATGGCTTATAAATAAAAGGAAAATGTTAAATATATTTTTAAAAAACTTATAAAAAAAATTACTTTTTTATATATTAATTATTGATATACTAAAAATAAAGAAATTCAAAATTCAAAATTTGAATTTAAAAAAAAAAAACAATACTAAATATAGTTTAAAAAATTAGACTCTTAACCGTCTAAGTAATAAACAAATACAAAAGTTCTTATTTTAAAATAAAATTAATTAAATATTCTTATTTATAAATTAAAAATTTTTTAAATCTAAAAAATTTATTTCATTTACACATAAAGTTGATGCGTTTTAATGAAGACTGCAATGCCTAGATATGTACTACAAGAAGAATTATTCTTAAAAAAAAAACTCACAAAATAAATCTTGTAAACTATAAAAATATAAATAAAATTACAAGTACACACTACTCTAAATAAAAATACATATCTTTTATGTAAACAACGTACAACGACCCGGGGCAATTAAACTTCACAAATCTTGGATTAAATGGTTTAATCCAGATTCAGAACGTACAAATTAACTGACCAATGCGCACTTTACTTCAATATTAAATATATCATATAATAAAGATTTTATGTGCAATTACTTTGGTATATTTTTTGTATATTTTATTAATGAGATAATTGGCTACATCACTTTTTATAAATATAAAATAATTGTTTTGGACATGAATCACATCAGTTGAGTGCTCAAGAAATACACAAATAACTTAATTTAACATAAATCAAACTAAAATTCACATTATTTTTTAAAAGTGTATTCCAGATTAATTTATAACCATTCGATCTCTATATAAATATCATTTATTTATATAAATTGGGTTCTTTTTAACCAGTCTTAGCTATATATGCAATAGCGCCCTATATATATGATCTATTCTCAATTTTGATCATCGAATGAATTTAAATATATAGGCTGAAAAACTTTTCCTTTTTTGTTTGGCTTAATATTTGGTCTCTTACAAGTATTTTTTGTTCAATCACTTTTTTTTTTTCTATGAGTACAATTATACTTTTATCAGTTAATGATTTGGTTCCAATATATATAACATGAACTGATTAATTTGTTTGTGTTGCATCCAAATTAATGATTATGTTGCGTTTGAATATTGAGAGTGTTTGTAAGTATTTGTAAATAGTAATAAAAAATAGGTGAAAATAATAATAAAATATTGAATAATAATAATAATAATAATAAGTGAAAAATAATAATAAAATAATAAATAAGAATAGAAAGTATTTAAAAATATTTGAGAGTATTCGATTTCCAAACCTTCCTTATTTTCGTGCATTATATATAACGAGCATATAACCCGCGCCATTGCGCGGATTTTTATTTATACTGAATATTACAACAGTATATTTTAATATATATATTCACTTCCTCGATTATTATTGAAATATATATTTATCATATTATAATAACAACCCACATAATTCAACACAATGAAAATACATAAATACTATGGTTCATAAAATAGAATACACAAATGTTATCCATCATTCATTTAAATCACATATAATAAACTTGACTAATCACATAATTTTACTAATTTCAACTAATGCAATAATTATGGTCTTTCATAATTTTTTTAACAAAAGAAATCTCAATACTTCACAAATCACATAATTAGTATTTTCATCATATTGACAAACTTAATTCCAACACTTAACACAATTTCACAATTACACAATTACAACAACATCATGAACCATATCCACTTCTCTGTCTATTGAAATGTGTCATATCATATGTCAAATTTTTCTTTATTTCTCTCCTCTTTGATAAGAAACTTGACAATAATCATTTTCCTATATATTGGTGTTGATATTGAGATCAATGTGAACGATAGTTTCTTATAATAGAAATAATACCATCAACTATTGTCTATATATAAAATATTTTAATAATTATATTTGTAGTCAAGGATAATATAGGAGTATTCCATTCAATGCCTCAAACGAAATGATTGTACAATGAGACTAATACAATAATAAAATATAGAATATGATAGAAATTAAGATTAAACTATACATAATCTTACACTATTCAAATTAAAAATTATAGAAATTGGTCAATATATAAATACGTGAGAAATGTTAAAGAAAATTTATTTCTACTTAAAATGAAGCATTCGTATAGTTTATTTAAAACTTTGAGTGAAGAAGCATGTATGTGAGTAAAAAATATGAAAATATATATAAAGCACTCTATAACAATTCAATAGTTATCTTTATCTTATAAAAAGCATTTATCCATTTATGAACAATAACGTCTATTTGTAAAAATTTAGTCGAAATAAAGAAACTCTATTATTATCAAATTTAAGAATGAAATAAACTAAAATTAACATTGCAATCAATTAAGAATACTCAGGATTCATTTTTCTCAAATCTCATTCTACAAATACAATTTCATAGGAAAAGAAAAACATACAGAATTGAGAGCGAATAATATAGAGAGAAGAAACCATACAAATTGATAAGGCAAGTTAAGGTCCATAATTGTTCTGGGATTATGCCGACAACATCCAAGGCATATACTATACTACAAAGAAGATTAAAAAAAAAAACCAATTATGAAAGGAAAGATTGAAATATTCAATATCTTCAAAATATTTTGAAGTAACAGGTTTATTACAATTACATAAACAATATTTTTGCCCCCATAATTTCATTGAATTTTTTAAAGTGGATTATTATAAAAATTGTGCTTCAGATTGTATTGAAATTACTTACATTCCTTGTGGTTTTTTTAGAGCAAAAATTGAAAGATTAATGTAATGTGGCAAGTTTATTGCTTCTAAAAAAGATAAGTAAATAATATTACCAAGAGTCTAGTACCGTTATTTAATATTTGATAACATGGATTTCGAATACTTGATCATATGTCTAATAAACCTGTAAGAGAGAAACAAAGAGGCATATGCTGGAAACAATTAAGACGCATTCTGAAGCATCTACCTTAATATTTAGGTTAATAATTTAATCCTAATTAAATATACATATAATACATATATTCTATATAACTATATATGAGTGCTTCGTAGATAATAACATTTATTATTTGCATAAAGACTTAATAAACCAAAATCCAAGGTTGGCACAATACCTACACCTTATATAATAACGTGTCTTTTACCATTTAAATCCATATCTTTCAAAATTTAAGTTTTTAAAAGAAAATATGGTATAGAATTAAGCATCATGCGAGTATAAAATGAAGACACGGTTCTCTATAATATAACAAAATAAAAGCAAAACTAAAATTAAATACGAATTGGAACAAAAATCAGTCCTTGATCATATGTCTATTTTTTTTTTCTTTGCTTAAGTAAATCATGTCTAATAAACCTAGGGCCTGTGCGTTTGTTCTATCTGCCTAGTGATTTTGAGTAAATCATATTATTTAGATTATTTGATCATATTTCTAATAAACCTGTAAGATTTTGCACGATTGCCTTGCTTTTGCTACACTTGGACAACTGCATGTATACAAATGCATGTCTGGTATAAATTTGGAACCAAACATATTGATTACTTTTCTGTTATCTGGAAAATTATGTAGCTAACATAAATGCATCAAATCAATAAATAATGGTTTACTTAATACTATCATGTTGGTTTTGATGCCAAAATGATGAAACATTCTTATAGAAAATTAGTGGCTCATTATATCAATATTCATCTTTGGCACATGACGATTAATAATCAATGTTGGTTGTTATAAATCTGATTAACATTTCTATTTTAAATTTAAAGGTGGAAACACAATCCTTTATGTTAATCTTTATTCTATAAGAAATCAACTATATCTACCCCTGCCCTACCATTTAGTTTTACATATAATTTCAGAAAATGGATTGTTTTTCTTGTCCTCTCTATTTCCTTGAAATTATTATGATATAAATTTTCATTATAGTGCATCAGATATGGCTTCAAGGACTATCGAAGGACTGCAAAAGATCATAAAATTATTTAAATGAAGAGGACAATTGTCCCCAAAAAAACTACCAATCAATGACTCTTAGAATATTCCCACTTTTTCTTTTGAACTACCAACTCTTAGTTTGATGCATGTCTACCTTGAATCGAACACATATTTGTAAGAGTGATAGGTCCCTTAGTACTAAATCTTAGCCTCCAAATCAGTTACTTATACCTCTACAAGACATGCACGTAACCAATGTTTCAGAAATTATCAATGTATTTAACCTCCCATCTATTATTCTGATGTATAATTTCATGTGGGTTATTATCTGAACATGACGACCATCCTCCCATGTGGGTTAATTTTCATGCACATTTATTGTTGTCTAATATGTTTATGGGTTTCGATAATCAAATATATTATTTTTACAGTACAAATAAACTGGTCTTGTTTTACCACTGTTTCTCATGATGACCACTGCTTCACTTCATTTTAAAGATAGATATTACGTTATAAATTATCATTTATTTTCACACAACAACAGCAAAATTATTTTAAAAACTGCTACTCAAGCGAACCGATTTATAAAAGGATAATGTTACTATATGCCTATTTTATTTGACACTTCTTTTTGATACGTCCTGTATTTTATTTTTTAATTTTTTACTTTATTTAAAGATTAAGTAAGTGATTATTAGTGTATTGATATTTTCTTATATTTTTTGAAAATATTTAAATACATTTAAAATATTTAGCATATTGCATTGCATCTGATTTTCTAATCTACTTGCCTTGTCTATTACCTTCTTATCTCAAAATACTTCAAGTTGAAACAAACAGAGCAGGATCTTAAAAAATAAAAATAAAAAAGCCTCATCAAATTTCATTGCAATGACATAAGGGGGTTAAAATCGCTAGCAATTGAGTAACGACAGATTTACCGCATTCAGAAAGGGTTACCCCTCGTCATTAAATTAAGTACTAAGCAAACCATGCATGTGATGAGAGAGGATGAGTGAGGAACCTGAATGAGTTCCATGAGAAAGTGGACATCCTTGGCGTAAAGTTCAGCAGAGAGGTTCTTGAGTCTTGACGGCCTGGTGAAGATCCTCCGTCAATGGGTTCACTTCTCCTCCGATTGAAAATTTTTTTCTACGTATCTCTTTTATTTGTTCTCTCACCGTCATTTCCACACCTTCCCAAAAGACACAATTACCACCAGATCTTAGATTATAGACACAGAGTATTGAAAATAGTCAGAGATAGAGTGAAGAACGTATATTATATGCCAAGCAAGAAACTATTTTTGCATGAACTTTAGAACGCAATATAGGTTGCGCTATGGTTCTAATCGTACTGCAAAGTGCCTAGACATCGAAAATCACTGAGTCTAGCACAACAGTTTCTGATGGAACACTGATTCAAATACCGAATATATAGTATGTGCATTCCATATTAGACTAAACGAAAAATCTCAAAATTGTAAGGAAAAACGTGAGATACAGAAAAAACCATAGGCCCCTTGCTCCTGTATCCCTCATCATATGACATTCAAAGAAAAACTCAGGGCGAGAAATATACACATTCATTTCATATATGGGAGAAGGAACTGAAGCTTTCCCAGGTTTGGGTCAACACTACCAGCATCCAGATTTCCATCAACTTGAAAGGTTTTTGAAAATGCGATGGTTGTCGAAACGTACATACTCTCCTTTATATGAGTCTCTTAAAAGTCTGAATATGCTAATTTGAATCGGTGTGCTTGCGATTCTTGTGCTTGCTATGTTTTCATAATATAAGAAATTCTCTGTTTTTGGGTGCTTGAACAGGGGCTACTATCCTTGTCGTGTAAGCACATGCCGATTCTACGAACATTTTTTATCGCCGTCGGTGTGGATGCTAGTTCTTCCTTTTGTCTGTTTAGAAAGAACCTTTATGTGGTTCTTTTCAGGGAGGTTTGGACGGGAGCATTTGGCCGAATTGTATAGAGCGGATGAAATTCGATTGTTGACATTTGAAATAGAAAGAAAGCCACCGATTGAAACCGTTTGGGGTAAGCGGTTTCTTTTCAGTCATACTTTTTGTCTAAGGTTAGTGGTTTATTTTCTTTCCGGGTTTTACGGTTTAAATGACAACTCAGATTAAATGATTCGGCTTTTATATATATAAATAGATATGGAGAGTCGATCATGTGGCCGCAATTTATTATAAGATTAGTGGTGATCTATGTACTCTCCACCTAGCTTGCACAAAATATATAGTACTACCATATCATATATTTAGTATTATATTTTTAAAAAGGACATAGATACATATAGGTTAGTGGGTGACATGCAGGCATTCATTTTAATCAACCCTATTTATATAGTACGGATATTTATGATGACAGCCACACCAGGATAATTGCCAATATTTATATATAGTTGCTGTGCATATATATGGTAGTGGGCCTAGCTGTCCTCTCTCTCTCTCTCCTACAATCAGTACATATGGGAATACCGACAGGACCCCACCAAATGCAAAAAATAAATCTTTTTTTCATGTATTTTTTTATAACATTTTTAAATAATTTAAAAAAAAAAAAACATCTTCAAAACTTAAAAAAATATATCCTTAATCACCAAATAAAATAAATTGAAATTATACTCATGTCGGAAATCCCCATATGAGAGAGAGAGAGAGAGAGAGATGGATTAATGTGAAGATCAAACAGACATTATTGCCATGCATGCATGCACCTTATTAATGCATGGTATAGCTAAAATGTTATGAGACATGATAATCCTGTAAAGCAATACTCATGACGCGCGACCTGGCTGCGCTGTACGATCGATATTCGTCACATCTGTTGAAAAAGAAGCCATCGGCCGGCCAGCATATTGCAGCATTAATTAACATTAAAGAAACAAATTATAAATTAAAGTATCGTGCGTGCGTAAGTAGTACGTACCTTAAATAATATTATATTATATGCTCAAATATCTTACTTTGTACTTTATAGATTATATATATAGTCTACTAGATCAGTACTTTACCTGCGCGCAGGCAATACACACAAAATACACGCTCACACAAACTGCATATATATCGGTCTCAAAGGCATATTCCAGCATTATTATTATTAGATCCTTCTCGATCAGGTGCCTCTTCCTTTTCAGTTCGCCAATCACCACTCGGCCTTCTCATCCCCAACCTTTTCCTAAAAGCTAACCCTAAATAAAGACAAAAGAAACGTAAAAATCATCGGATTCTTTCATATAGTCGAAATAAAAGACCGCCCAATACTAGTTGTTATGCTATTAATTGCCTCCTTAATTAGTTGCTAAGAATTTTATTGTCCAGATGACTAATATAAGGGCGATGATGAATTAGATTATATTAAAAAAATTAACATTTATAAACTAAATATACAATATAAAATATAAATAAAATACGAAGCAGCAGGAAATATAAAGAGTATAAATAAGAAAAAGTAAACTCAGTATTATTTTAACGAGGTTCAGCCCCATTACATACGTCCTCGCCTCAAGCTACCCCTTGAGAATCTCAAATTCATTATTCAATCTTCTTCAGGTGGAGATAGAAACCTATTACACCTTTAAACAACACCGCTACAAAGAATCTGTGTAAAACACCCTCTACACTTGCAATCACCTCACACTTGGTGATTCCACTATTCCCTGTGTAGAATACCTTCTACACACACAAAGGTTATACGCACCATCTTACAAATACAAGAGCTGATAATGAGTAGATTATAAGAGTACACTCCTCAATGAGTGAAATAAGAACAATACAGCACAAACTATATCTCTCTCAAAATGAACAAGGATTAAAGCACAAAACTTAGAAAAAAGAGAATAAGGGCTTTGAAAGAATAATGAAAAACTTAGCAATTGATGTGTAAACTCTTGTTGTGATCTTTACAAAACTCAAGTGAGCTATTTATAGGCAAATGAGTTTTCATATTCACATTTGAAAATGTTCACATGTCAAATAAAAATATTATTCACTTTTCAAAAAATTCAAATAAAAACATCTCCTCTTTATATTTGTCAAAGATAATTTCATTCATTTTTCAAAGAAATCAAATCAAATCTTTTACTTTTCATATATGACAAAATAAGCATGATTTATTTTTCAAATCAAATTATCTTCTTTTTGCATATGTCGAAAAAACACACAACCACCTTTCAAGATTTTCAAATAAATCATCTATCTTTTACATTTGTCAAAAAAACAAACAACCACCCTTCAAGATTTTCAAACAAAATCATCTATCTTTTGCATTTATCAAAAAAACACACAACCACCCTTCAAGATTTTCAAACAAAATATGCACATGTCAAAAATGACAATCAATCATCTTACAAATTCAAATCTTTATACATATGTGGAAAAAAATAATAATTTTCAAAATTAAATATTTTATTAAAGTTATGCAAATGAAAAAATACAATTTGATACTTTATGAGAAAATATTAATTTTGAACCTTAATCTAATTTCAAATTTTAAGAGATATACAAAATTACTCTATGAGCTTCATTTGTAGACTTGTTCTTCTTTTTGTTCATGCTCGATTTCTTAATGTGCTTAGCTCTCTTCATGCGTAGATAACTTGAGTTTGAGTCTTGAATTTATTTGTTATTATCAAAATCTATACGTAGATACGAAACTTGAAACATTGGGTTCTACAATCTCCCTTTTTCTGTGTGGAAGGAGATTTCTTCTCGCGTCCGTGTTCAACAAAACCTGCAAAGGCTGCAAGTCTAGCTCTAGCAATTTGGTACAGAATGAGATTTTGTAGAGAGCTGAATAATTAGAGTCACTCGTATCCGACAAAAACTGCAAAGGCTGGAGTCTAGCTCTGGCAATTTGGTGCGGAATGAGATTCAAATCCGCTTGACGTTGTTGACAAACGAGATTTTGTAGAGATGATAGTGTGTTTTCGATTTCTGTTTAAATGACAATTTTCACCCATCAAATACTCACAAGAAAATTATTATATTTTTCATTGATCCAGTATCTGTTTATCCAAAACGATAAAATGACGGAGAAAATTTCTTCTAGTAATCCTGGATTTGAACCAAGAACCATCTCAATCAGTCATCTCATCCGTCTCATCCAGCATATCTTATAAGTTTGACTAAATAAGATTTGAAGAGATGATAATGTGTCTTATTTATATTTCCGTTTCTATAAGAGCAATACTTAATTTTATCTAATTTATATCAAATCTTCTTCTCATCTTTGCAATTCACCTGCATTCTCATTCTACAAATTTTTAATGACTCGTCAATTTCCCTTCAGTACTTCACGTTATGAATCTATTTCTGCTTCTATTGTAGGTGTCATGAAGCAACAAGAGACTAATTTAGCTAATAAATCATATCATAAGGCCATTTATGAGCTTGTGGGTCTTGGGACTCGATATTCATCATCCATTATTGCTTTTTTCGCTCGGTTGCAGTCCAAAACTCACGAAATTGAGAAGGTTAACGAGATTATCTCTATACTTTAACTGCTTGTTTATGAGTCAAACAGAAAAATAGTATAGTTAAAACAACAGAATAAAGATTTATAATCCTTGCTTGCCTCTTCATTTCGACTGCCTAATCCTTTAGATGAGAATAACATGTCGATTTATGAAGAGCAAATGCAATTGAAAGATGAGGCTAGAAGTCTCAAGTTTTTGTAAGTCATTTAAGATAATGGAATAAAAATATTCAACAGATATTTATGATATGCATCATTCCTATATTTCTTCTAATCACGCATAATCTATCTTCTGGTATGGGTTTTGTATAAATATCCGCCAATTGATCTTGTGTGCTTGTGAATTCTAGTACAATATCACATTTCTGCACATGATTTCTAAGAAAATGATATCTAATTTCAATATGCTTAGTCCTAAAATGTTGTATTGGGTTCTTTGAAAGATTTATAGCACTAATATTATCACATTTAATAGAAATATGATTGTACATTAGATTAAAATTCTCAAGTTGTTACTTCATGTAAATAATTTGAGCACAACAACTACATGCAACAACATACTCTGCCTCAGCAGTTGATAATACAACGGAATTTTACTTTTTACTAAACCATGAAACAAGTGCATGACCTAAAAAATGGCATGTTCCACTAGTACTTTTTCGATTAACTTTATAACCAGCATAATCTGTATCTGAATAACTAATAAGATCGAAAGAAGTGTGCTTAGCATACCATAACCCTAGGTCAATGATACCAGCAAGATATTTAAAAATACATTTGACTACAATCAAATGATATTACTTTGGAGATGATTGAAAACGTGCACATAAACTTACACTGAACATAATATCAGGTCTACTAGATGTCAAATATAATAAATTATCAATCATACCTTGATATACCTTTGAGTCAACTGGCTTACCGTTTTCATCTTTATTAAGTTTGGTGGTTGGACTCATTGGTGTTCTAATTACCTTCACACATTCCATCTCAAACTTTTTGAGTAACTCTTTGATATATTTTGACTAATTAATAAATGTTTCACTTTTTGCTTGCTTAATTTGCAATCCGAGAAAGAAATTAAGTTCTCCCATCATGCTCATTTTAAATTCTTCCTGCATACTCTTAGCAAAATCTTAGCACATATTTTCATTAGTAGCACCAAATATTATATCATCCACATAAATTTGAACTAGAAGAATATCATCCTGTTCATATTTGATAAAAAAAGTTGTATCGAACTTTCCTCTTGAAAAACCTTTTTCAATCAAAAAACCACTAAGCCTTTCATACCAAACTCTAGGAGCTTGTTTGAATCCATATAATGCTTTTGCGAGTTTAAAAACATGATTAGAAGAAATATGATTTTCAAAACCTGGAGGTTGCTCAACATATACCTCTTCATTTATAAAACCATTTAAGAAAACATTTTTAACATCCATTTGAAAAAGTTTGAAAATTTTATAACATGCATATGCAAGTAACATTCAAATAGTTTCTAATCTTACGACAGGTGCATATGTTTCATCATAATCGATTCCTTCCTTTTGATTGAAACATTAGGCTACAAGTCGAGCCTTGTTTCTAGTGATGATTCCAGACTCATCTTTCTTATTTCTAAAAACTCGTTTTGTTCCAATAACAACATGATTTTTGGGTCTAGGAACAAAGTGTCCAAACATAATTTCTTTCAAATTGATTTAGCTCTTATTGCATAACTAAAATCCATGATTCATCAAGCAGTGCTTCATCAATATTCTTGGGTTCAATATATGATAGAAAAGTAATGTGATTGCAAATATTTCTAAGAGATGATCGAATACTTACAACTCATGAAAATTCTTCGAGAATTTATTCTACTGGATGATCTTTCACATGTTTCCACAATGTGGTTGCATCTTGTACTAAGTTTTGATGATCTTTCCTAATATCTCTATGTTGGACTTCTTCCATTATATTCTCTTTATTGAGATTGAGACTATTTGTGTTATTTGTACCTTCTGATTCTTCATCAATAGATTTCTTGAAAAGTAGAGAGTTAGATTCATCAAACTACATGCATAGATTCTTGTACAGTCAAAATCTTTTTATTGAATACTTTATAAGTTTTACTATTTATTAAATACCTAAAAAAGATACATTCATCAGATTTTGCATCAAACTTTCCTAAATTATCTCTATCATTGAGTATAAAACATTTGCATCCAAATACATGAAAGTAATCAATGTTAGGCTTTTTCTCATTCAAAAGCTCATAAGGGGTTTTATTTAAATTAAATCTTAACATAACTCTATTTATAACATAACATGCAGTACTTACCGCTTCGCCCCAAAAATAAGTAAGTAAACTATTTTCATTAAGTATTGTTCTTGTCATTTTTTTAAGAGATCTATTCTTCCTCTCTACTACCCTATTTTGTTGAGGAGTTCGAGGAGCAGAGAAATTATGCAAAAAACCATTTCATCACAAAAAGACTCAATATCTTTATTGACAAACTCTTTCCCCCTGTTACTTCGGATATTTGAAATAATATAGCCATTTTCATTTTGAATTCTCTTGCATAGTTTGGTAAAGACATTATGTACCTCATCTTTATAAGCGAGAAAGATAAGCCAAGTATATATAGAAAAATCATCAACAATAACAAATATATAATATTTTCCTCTCAGACTCGCAACTCTGTTTGGTCCAAAAACGTCCATGTGTATTAGTTGCAAAGATCTAATAGTGAAAATATGTTTCTTGATTTTGAAAAAAGTTTTTGTTTGTTTACCAAACTGACATGTATCACAGATTTTGTCTTTAAAAAAATTTGCTTTTAGCAAACCTCTCACAAGATTATTTTTTAAAAGTTTGAAAATATGTTCCATGTTTGCATAACCTAACCTTTTATGCCATAACCAACTATTTTCATATTGAGTTGATAAACAAATAGCATTTTGTAAGACAATTTCTTCAAATTCGATTGTATATACATTATTGTTTCTAAAAGTAATAAAACAAACATTGCAATCATGATTATTCAAAATAATGCATTTATCTTTTTTGAAAGTAACTGTAAATTCTTTATCACATAATTGACTTATACTTAAAAGATTATGTTTTAGACCATCAACAAGTAGAACATCTTCAATAATGAGATAACACTTATTACCAACTTTACCTATTCCAATGATATTTCCTTTTGAATTGTCTCCAAATATCACATGTCCTTCTTCTTTAGAAGTGAGGTAAATGAATTTAGTTTTATCTCCTGTCATGTCTATTAAGCATCCATTGTTTAAAAACTATTTACTTTTACCTATGGAGGATTTCATGCATACCTGTAAAAGCAATTAAAATAAATTTTCTTGGTACCCAAGTTCTTTGGGTCCTTTATTTATTAGTATTAGAAGAAACAAGATTTTTTGGTACCCATATGGCCCTAATAATCATTGTATGTCTTCTTCTAATAGGACAAGCATGATAATTATGACCATTTCAATTGCAAAAATTACAAATAACATGTGACATTTTTAAAAATCTTGAGTGATAATATTTTTCTTTAAAAATGTTATTTTTATGAAAAAAATTTTGAAAATCTGATTTTGATTTAGTCGGTTTATCAAAAAAAAAATTATAGGGTTTGAGTTTTTCTTTTGGCATATATCCTAAGTCTACCTTATCAAAAACATATTTTTGACTACCAAGAAATTTTTCAGAATTTCTTTTTCCATCTGTAAAGTTTTCAACAATTTTTTCTAAATTAATCACTTTCTTTTTCAACTCATGATTTTTATCTTTCAAAACAACATTTTCTTTTCTTAAAACATCATTTTCATTTATTAAAGAAGAATTTTTCTTTTTCAAAGTGGTATACTTGATACCCAATTTTTCAAATTCCTCATATACCTCTTCCAAAGCATTTTGCAATTCTTCATAAGAATAATTTTCAATATTTTCAAAATTTATTACCTCAAAATCATCTTTAGCCATGAGACAGATTTGCAGATTCTTCATTACTTGCATTACTATTTGAGCTACTTGAATTATCATCCCATGTAACTTTCATTACTTTCTTACCTTTGTATCGATCTTTCTTTAGCAGGGGACAATCTGGTTTGATATGTCTAGGCTTTTTACATTTATAACAAATTAATGAATCATTTTTACCTGTATCTTTGTTGGAAGACCTTTTGAAATATTTTCTTGGCGGAATTTTTTTTTTTTTTAAGAATCTCTGAAATCTTCTTGTGACCATTGCAATTTCTACATCTTTATTATTGCTTTCTTCGTCTTCATCGCTTTCACTTTCATGGAGAATAGTTTTAAGTGCCAAGCTCTTCTTTTACTTTTCTTCTTCTTCTCCTCTTTTCAATATGTACTCATGAGTAATAAGTAACTCGATGAGTTCATTTATTTCGAGTTTTTTGAGATCTTTAGCTTGAAAAATCGCCGTCACTTTTGATTTACAACGTTTTGGCAGAGAGTTAAGAATTTTTCTTATTATCTCCAAGCTATAATAAATTTTTTCAAAAGCTATCAAACTATTTATAATGTTAGTAAAACGAGTATACATAGAGAAATAGATTCATCATCAATCATTTTAAACATTTCATATTCGTGTGTAAGAATATAAATTCTTGATTCTTTGACTTGCGAAATTCCTTCATAAGTTACTTCCAAGTTATTCCAGATTTCTTTTGCTGTTCTACAAGTCATTATTCTGTTAAATTCATTGCCATTGAGAGTATTATACAGAAGATTCATAGTCATTACATTCACTGAATAAAGTCTATCATCTTCACGATCAAACACTTCTTCCTCCTTGTTGTCCTTTACTCCATCAACAATTTTTGTTGGAATATAAGACTCATTTACAATACATTTCTAGATTTCTCGACCTTGAGACTGAAGAAATATTCTCATTTTATCTTTCCAGAAATTATAACTGTCTCCACAAAATAGCGGAGGCCGACTACTGGATTGACCTTCAGCGAATGTAGCTGCAATGTTAGTTATATGATCTTAACTCAACAGATAATTAATCTTATAATAGAGCCCTTGCTTTAATACCAATTTTTTCCTAGATGACTAACACAAGAGGGGGGGTGAATTGGGTTATATTAAAAAAATTAACACTTATAAACCAAATACACAATATAAAATATAAATAAAATATGAAACAGCAGGAAATATAAAAAGTAAGGGTAAGAAGAAGCAAACTCAATATTTTAACGAGATTAAGCCCCACTGCCTATGTCTTCGCCTCAAGCTACCCCTTGAGGATCTCAAATTCACTATTCAATCTCCTTTAGGTGGAGATAGAAATCTATTACATCTTTGAGAAACACCGCTACAAAGAATCTGTATAGAACACCCTCTACGCTTGCAATCACCTCACACTTGGTGATTCAACTATTCCCTGTGTAAAACACCTTCTACACACACAAGGGTTATACGCATTCTCTTACAAATACAAGAGCTGATAGTGGGTAGATTATCAGAGTACACTACTCAATGAGTAAAATAAGAACAATACAGTGCAAACTATATCTCTCTCAAAATGAACAAGAATTAAGGCACAAAAGTTAGAGAAGAGAGAATAAGGGCTTTGAAAGAATGATGCAAAACTTAGCAATTGATGTGTAAACTCTTGTTGTGATTTTTACAAAACTCAAGTGAGCTATTTATAGACAAATGAGTCTTCATATTCAAATTTGAAAAGGTTCACATGTCAAATAAGAGCACTATTCACTTTTCAAAATATTCAAATAAAAATATCTCATTTTTATATTTGTTAAAGACAACTCCATTCATTTTTCAAAAAAATCAAACCTAATTTTTTACTTTTCATACATGACAAAATGAGCATGATTTATTTTTCAAACCAAATCTTCTTTTTGCATATGTCAAAAAAACACACAACCACCTTTCAAGATTTTTAAGTAAATCATCTTTCTTTTATATTTGTCAAAAAAATACACAACCACCCTTCAAGATTTTCAAACAAAATCATCTTCTTTTTGCATTTGTCAAAAAAACACCACCTTTCAAGATTTTCAAATAAATCATCTATCTTTTACATTTATCAAAAAAACACGCAACCACCCTTCAAGATTTTCAAACAAAATCATCTATTTTTTACATTTGTCAAAAAAACACACAACCACCCTTCAAGATTTTCAAACAAAATATGTACATATCAAATATGACAATCAATCATCTTACAAATTCAAATATTTATGCATATGTGGAAAAAAATAATAATTTTCGAAATTAAATATTTTATTAAAGTTATGCAAATGAAAAAATGCAATTTGATACTTTATGAGAAAATATTAATTTTGGGCCTTAATCCAATTGTAAATTTTAAGAGATATACAAAATTAATCTTTGAGTTTCATTTGTAGAATTGTTCTTCTTTTTACTCATGCTTGATTTTTTGATGTGCTTAGCTCTCTTCTTGCGTAGACAACTTGAGTTTAAGTTTTGAATTTATTTGTTATCATCAAAATCTATACGTAGATACGAGACTTGAAATCTTAGTTTTACAAATTTAAACAACAAAAGCGAGAGATCGAGAGGGAGAACCTAATCCGTGCACACGTCCTACAGCACAATCATCAGCTTAAAAACCTCCTTTTGCATGCAAATTAAACCCTCTAACGTTTCCGGCCGGCCAGTACTACTACGTGACCTATTGATTTAAGTAATTAGTACGATGTTGATCATGTTAAACGTCCTGGCCCTTTTTACTCTATACTAACTTATTAATTATAAGGTCATTCTATGCATGATTTCTCTAGAAGAGCAACGTACGTCATTTAATGTCTGCATATTGATCCGGTCTAGCTATATATAATATGTATATATATATATATATATATGATATCATGCATTAATTTAGAATAATATGATGACTAAATTTGTTATAGGCAATATTTTGAATACCGTATCGATCAAGGCGTTGAAACAAAATATTTTAGTATTGATATCGTTTCGTGTACCGTTTCACAATAGTCTTTATATAAATAAATTATATATATAAATAATTATATTACAAAATAATAATTAATATATGAATAAATGATTTAATTTATTTTATTTCTTCATTTTTCTTGTAACAAATATGTGATGTATAGATAGTAAGTAGAACAATTCAATTAGTTTAACAATAATAAAATAAACAATAAAAAATTAATTTAAAATTTATAAAGTGTACAATATAAGATGATGAGTACTAGCATTCCTCTTTGAAAATTAAATTAAGATGAGCAACTAACATGACAAGCATTTTCTGAAACATTAGATCACAGGCAGAATATTATTGAATCATCATGACTATTTTTGGATTAATGCATGGAAATAATTTGTCATTAATTGTTTTGCTAGCTTAATTTTCTTACTTTTAACTCTGATCGATACTGGCCGCGCCATTCTCTTAAGAGGAATAAAAGACTGATCATAGAGCTATTAAAAATTAGAGTTAAAAATTAGGTTAAAAGACTGATTAAGCTATTAATTGTCATTAATTTGCTAGGTTAAAAATTAGGTTAACTTTGAGTTGGAGATCATGATAATGCTTTATAGATCATGAGAATAAAAGACTGATAGAGCTATATTTAAAAATTAGATAACGATCGATAAAGCAGTGTTAAAGATTCTTTAGACTTCTAAAACTTTCGGGGAGATGATTCTGCAAGCTAGCTGTGAAACCCATTGCCTTTGTTTAGGATGGGAAAATCCCTATTTTAATAATTTAATTTTTTTTTCCTTTTCTCCCGTTATTCTTAGTGGTTAGTTAATTTATGAATAGATTGATAATCACAGTACAGCCATGCATGTTCTAGGTCACATTGGTGGACATGATGAACTGAGCCAACACATGGCCAGAACTAATTGTATATATGTATTAATTTCATTTTTCTTCAAACGAAAGACAGAGATGATCAGTTTACCATGAAATTTGCATGGGTACTGAATCTTTAATTCCCACTAAAATCAAAACATGTGCAAGCCTCATATGTACCACAAAGATGCTGGCTTATAGATCATTCCTTCTTCTTCTTTTTTTTTCCAGAGTACAATTCATTAATATGCCTTATCTTTTCGTATCCTCCAACCCAGAGTAGTGTTACTTTAGCAATGATCAGTACTATTGGTTTTTCGATCTAAAAATATACTTGTCAAAAGATAAAGAATTCATAACATTTAAAGGGAATTTCCTGGCATCCATTAATATATGATCAAATACCCTGCATGCATATGATAGTTCCAATATTAATTAGTCTAGTTGGTTTAATATTAATATATATCTTATAAAACTTCCACTAGATCATGTCTATAACATTTATTTTATTTTATTGGGGTATATATTTGGTATTTCTCGGAAGATAAAATTAAATTACAAGTTCTAAAAAAGATAAATAAATAAAACATGCAGATGATCATCTAGATATAGCTAGTTTTCTTTGGAATTAGCTATATATATATATATATATATATATATATTGATGGGTTAATTTTACTATAATAAAAGCAGACTCTTTTCGTCGCGAATAGTCTTTTTAATAATTACAATTAAAATATTACAAATGACTATTTTTTTTGTAATTTCTATAAGTATGCATGACGTTGATTTATAAGTATGCATGAAGACGTTGATTCTTATATATGATCAGTTGGTGCGCCGTGAATATTGCCCCATTAGCATATATATTAGCTAGGAAGCAAATTAATTAGAAGGGTTCTATGCAATGTTTTTGGTACCGTATCGTAACGGTTGATACATGTCATACCGGTTACTTGTGTAGTACATGTACACTGTCTATATCGTACCGATTCAAATACCAGTCGTACTGGCCGATATTTCGATCGTACCGACCTGTACCGGATTTTATTTTATTTTTCATTTTTTGCTTTTTTTGCCTCAATTTAGACTAAATTATTTATATATTGACTATTTTTTTGAAATATAATTTATATATGTATTTAATATATAATTTTTTTATAAATAGACTATTCCGAAATGGTACATAAAACGATATCGATATCAAAATATTTTGTTTCAGTATCTTGACCGGTACCAACACCGACACCAATACGATATTCAAAACTTTGGTTCTATTCTATGCACGGAACTCATATCATGTGTGCGGGTAGGCCGGGAATGATCGATGCAGATCAACTCAATGGATAGATAATCGGGTTGCCCAATTAGCAAATATATGTGTTACTAGTAATACTACTACTGCATCATAATATATAACAAGACAAATAGTAGTTTACAGTACTACCAGGTTAGGCGCCATACATATGTATATTATATATATACATATCACAATTAACTAATAATTAACTAATAGTACTATAGCTAGCTGGCAAGCTTATCAAATTAATTTGATCATGTCCGTACATGACCATCATGATCATGTGAATTTCATCCATGCTACGCTGATCAATATTTTCGAAGATGCAGCTATCTTTGTTTGGTCCGCTTCTTTGTTTGTTAATTATTTGTTTCTTCTTTGGTTTTCTAATTCCTCATTTGTTCCCTTTTGGTCTTTTCCCTTTTGCCACATGAATTGTTGTTAAACCAATTAATTGGGTCATGATCAATATTATAAATAATTAACTTCGATCCAATTATACGCGTACATACATATGTAGCTAGCTAGATTAACATCTAGTACATACTTGTGGCGCTATTGTTATATATATCACTATAAAAGAAACGGATATATATAACCAATTAACTGCAACAAAAATAGTATTTGCAAATAGTCCTTTTGATTGTATTATATATATATATATATTTGATTTTCTTGTAGTACACGTTGTTTAATATTAATTAATGACTTGAAGGAAATAATTAATTAGAAGATGGAACATATAATTTTCTTAATATTCTTTCCTTCATGATCTCCAAATTATATGCATGTAGTAGCTAGCTAGCATCATGCATGCATGTATATGTCCTCGATGGTATTCATTTATATTATAAGACCTCCGATAGCGATCATAGACTAGGTCATAAACATGATAAAAAATTCTCCAGCGTGACACGTTTACATGACATAGTTGTGGGTGGGTTTTGCATACATGGTCAAGGTGATCTTCTTTGTTCTAACTTCTTAAATGGGGGGAAAGACAGCTACAAAAAGGGATAAAAAAAAATGAAAATTTTGAAAATCATATATATAAAAGTAGAGAAAGGCTTGGGTTCGGATAGACTATAAAAGTCTGATTTGCAGACACTCATTTTTTAGAATGAACTCTAGACTCAATTACATGGGAATATTGGCTCAAACCTCCTCCAAACAGCTAGAGCAGCTTGCGTGAGAAAATAAAAGAGTGCCGATTTGTAAAATCACCCTGCCAGAGCTGCTTGCCGCCGACGAAGAAGAAATTTGCTTGCCGCAGACGAGATTTCTAGACTTGCTGCCAACGAGATTAGCCCAAGCCTCACACGATTTTCCCGATTACATTTTGGAGATTTTCATCCTCTTTTTTCCTTAGATTTCCCAAAATCACTGGCTTTTTTTTTTAAATCTCCCTTGCTTTTCCCCTACTCTAACTTAATTGTACAGAAACTTACGTCAAGCAATATATAGTTCCTACCATGTAATGTTCATTACAAAAATGGTCTGCATTTTTGAATGAATTCAAAGTACAGACCACCTCATGCACGAAACCACCACTGCAGATAAAAAAGGACTTAAAATGAGTTCGTGTATTGCTTTTCTATGACTGAAACCAAACAATTATGTGAAGAAATAATCGTATTGTCATTCAGCAATATATTGAGATGCCAAAGGCTAATTTCCAAGGATAACGTTACAGGTAGAATTGTAAATGACATGCAGTTATTTTAATATTTTTAAAAGTAGACTTTACGTTTCTTTTTAAAATGACTACATATTATTTATAATTTTACGATGGTATCCATTATTTTCCAATTTAAAAACCCAGTTCGGATATTTCTACACAATTTGCATAAGGAAGCAGCGGGCATTCCGATGGCAGTGGAAAAGCCTAAAATTGGTTGGACAAAACTGAACTTTGATTGTTTTGGGAAGGTTTGAGCGGGCATTCCCATGGCAGCGGGCATTCAAACAGTTGAGTCTAGGGTAAATTTTACAAATAAATGACGTGTTGCGTTCTGAATGAATGTCTGCAGATCAGACTTTTATAATCTCTCCAGACCGAAGACTTTCTCATAAAAGTAAGTAACCAGAATAAGGCTGGTGAGAATCATGTGCAGAGAGGTTGTGAAAGCTGTGCAGGAGCGTGGGCGATTTGACTTTCTTTTTTATTTTTTTTTATTTTTATATTAATCATTGTTTAATAATTTTCTTAATTATATATAACTTATGTTATGTAAATATTACATGGTTCCAACGTATTCCCCGACCACAAAACATGGAACCTATTTAACCCTGATCTGGCACTATAAGACACAACCATTTTTTTAAAAAAATTACAAATTAAAATAAAATTAACAATCCTACGTCCCAGATCATTCATCTAGAGTACTCTACTCTCGCACACTTAGGATTGTAATTAAACCAAATCGAGTCAAATTTTGATTTGACGAACACTCAAAATATTTGAATTTGATTTTTTTTATTTACTTTTTGTTTGAATTTGGATTTTATAAGCTAAACTTCCAATTCGAATTTCTCCCACAACTCAAACTCGATCTTTTTAAAAAATTTTAAATAAAATTAAAAAATAAAAAATAAAAAACTAATAAAAAATTAATACTTAATATTTAACTAATTAATATTTATTCATAATAATAATATGTTATATGCTTACATATATTATTAATAAATACATATAATATAATAGCATATATATATTTCATATATTATTAATAAATTATCACGTACTAATATATAAAATTATTAAATTTTATAGATTAATTATTGTACAAATTATTAACAATATATATAACATATATAGGTGTATATATTTATATATATATGAAATAACTTTATCAAATCGAGCTAACAAGTCGACTTGAGCATAAATGAGCGAGAGTTAATCGAGTTAAATCAAGTTTTGTCAGGTATGTATTATTTACAGCTCTAATCAAGCAGGTATTTACTTTCACGAACGATTTTTTTTTTTTTTACATATCAAATTTGATTTCAACTTAATCAATCAAATATTAAGCGGATTGTCAAGTATATTAGTTCATTTACAACTCTACCTACGGTGCACACAAAAGACTAATATTTTGTGTATATTTTATAATTATTTTTAAATATATATATTATTTGAATTGCATAAAAGTGTCACGTTACTTGAATGGGAAAAAGATTAATACCAGGGGGTAGTTTCGTGATCGCACTATCGGCGGATCTCTATAAAACGCGCTAAACTGCGTTAAACTGACTTCCCTCAATTTTAGCTGCAAAAATTGCTTTGAACCCACTTTTGGAGTGCTACAGAAACCATTTCTGCCAGCGATTTCAGTCGCCGGCGACCGTCGTTTCCACTTTCCGATCTCTCTCTCTCTCTCTCTCTCTCTAAGTTTTATAAAGCTATTGATTTCTGGGCCAAATCTTCGTTTTTTTTTTGTTTTTTTTTTTGTTCCGTAGTAATCCTATGATCAGCTTTTTTCTTCGGCACTCGAAGTGAAACACAAGTGGCCGGAAAAATCAGGCAGCGCTGGGGCAGAGCGGAGGGCTTGGCATGATGGGATTCTGTATATGCCCGTTACAGACGCCCGCGAGGTTGCTCTGGACCACAAGCTTCTTCCGCCACAAGCTTATGATTTTCTAATCCACCCCGCCTATATACTCCCAACCACCACAATTCTACGTACAGTACTAGAAAAGCACCTGCCACCACCACCACCACCACCACCACCACCACCAGCAGCACCGCGCCGTACGATAGTTTTTCTTCCGTCTCGTCTCGCCGGGGAAGACCAAACGGGTCGACGAAGGATTGGATCATGGACTCTGGCCGCCTTTTCTTCGACCCTTCGGCCTGCCATCGCGGCAACATGTTGTTCCTCGGGAATTGTGATAACATTTTCCGAGGTATTTTCTCTAGCTATATTGTTTTTTGCACTCTTTTTTTTCCAAATATTACGCCCCTTTTTGTTGTTAATTATCGCTTCTACTACATCTGATGTTTTCATATTCCCGGTCTCCGTGAAACGGAAATTCTCAGCAAAATTCATGAGATTAATTCGTGTTCATGTTTCTCGTGATTTATGAATGAAGCAGAATCCAAAGAATCAAATTTGTTGTTAAACTTGATTAAGATATTATACATATATATATATACTCATTTATTTTCTTGCAGTGATTTTTTGGGTATAGTACTAATGTCATGTTCTGTATGGGCACGTTTCTGTATTTGGTGGTGTTGAATTAGGAGGAACAACGATGATTAGCAAGGAGGAAACCTCTAAGAGGCGACCATTTTTCAGCTCGCCGGACGAACTCCTCGACGAGGATTATTACGACGAGCAGTTGCCGGAGAAGAAGCGCCGCCTCACTCCCGAACAGGTTTGTGAAGTGCTCAACCCACCCACCACCAGTTAGAACAATATGATCGGCATGTCATATTCCCAAGTTCATTCTTTTATTTTTAAATCGTATCGGCATCAAACTCCACTGGGGTGATCAGTTCGAATTTTTCTTTTTCTCTGCTTCGATTGTCATATCCGAATTGACCACTTTTGAACATATACTTGTGGGCTTGTATATATATTCTTCTGTCTGTAGGTGAAGCATTAAACCAATACCTCAGAGTAGAAAATATAATATTAAAGATTAGTAGTAGAGGCTAAGTGAATTTAAGAACCATCTCTTCGGAATTGAATCTCCATCATAATCTCAAATGAAGATAATTAAGATTTTGAGACTGGACTAAGAAAGTAAATAATAGGAGTCCTACGACTTGCTGTGAATAATAAGCTATTCATCTTGGTGGAGAAGAGCATGAAACGTAAGATTCTGATTGTTTGGGTCTGTTTTCCCAACGTTTTGGAGCAATCCAATAAGATAGTGTGACAATAATTCTTTGGTCTGAGTGATTAGTTTCTAGGTGTTCCTTTTTAATTTTATGAGGGTAAATATTTGAAGGTGCATCTGCTGGAAAAGAGCTTTGAGGCAGAGAACAAACTGGAGCCTGATCAAAAAACCCAGCTGGCCAAAAAGCTGGGGCTGCAGCCAAGACAGGTGGCTGTGTGGTTCCAGAACCGCCGGGCTCGGTGGAAGACAAAGCAGCTCGAGAGGGACTATGATTTCCTCAAATCTTCCTATGATTCACTCCTCTCTAATTATGACTCTCTTGTCAAAGAGAATGAGAAGCTGAAATCTGAGGTATGCTTCCCTTAAAGTTGACACTTTCGATCTTTATTTTCTCATGTCATTCTTGTGAGTTGTGTGTATACCAGAAGAATTGTTAACATTCTCTGAAAAATAACGTTTGATTTGGTGATGATAATTGATTATTTTACTCGGACTTCTCTATTTTTCATTTTGATATCTTTCTTGTAACAATTGTATTTATTAGATAATTTCAGTGCCTTGCTAATCAACACTCCATCCTATGATATTGAGACACCTGTATCAGAAGATGATTGGACTCTGCCCGCGAAGAGGGTCCTGCCAATTGAGATTCTTACCTGTAAACAAACATTTTTTTTTCCAATATATATAGCATCTGTTCTAAACCCCACTTTGATTTAGAAAGACAATTTAAAAAGTCATTGTCATTGGAGGAATATACCTTGGCTTCCTCAATATGCCTAAAGACTCTTTCTGTTTGCAAAGAATGGCCAAAACAATTTATCCCAGAATGAAAACTGCGACTAGTTGTTAAAGAAGGTATCTTAGTCACTTTCATTAGGTTCACTGCTCACTTTGGAGAGGTTTGGATAGTGAGTTGACATGAAATAAGTTGAAAGTTGAAAATTAAATAATATATTGTTAAAATATTATTTTGTAATTCAGTCATGTCATTAATACATGATAATTTAACCGTAGGTGGTTTCCTTAACTGAGAAACTTGAAGCTGAAGACGTGGTCGGAGCAGCCATTTCAGTTCAAAAGCTTGACCCATTTCCGGCGGATGTTTTGGCCCTCCACGTCATTGTGAAGGCTGAGGACCGCCTGAGTTGTCGGAGCGGGGAGAGTGTGGTGGTGGACGAGGACGGTCCACAGGTGATGGACAGCGGAGATTCTTACTTTCCAAGTGACAACTACCCCTTCTGTGTGGCTCCAGTGGATATGGTCCAATCAGAGGAGGATAACAAGAGTGGTGATGGTCGTATAAATTACTTCCCAGATCATTATCAACACCATGGGGAGGAAGAGCCTTTGAGTTGGTGGATGTGGTCTTAAAATGTGCTTAAACCTAATGGCTGGGTGTCGTTTACTGGCTTTTTCATGTGAAGCTATTTACTGTGGTTAAAAAGACATAAGTATAGTTTAGTGGCTAAGATCCTAGAACTGAGATCCCCGAGTTAAGTTAATGAATAAATCAAGTCAGTGTCGTCCTGTACGAATGAGGAGTAAACTTCTGGTTGAACTCTCTCTCTCTCTCCTGATTTCTTCTGGAGACATTTCCATGCATGGATATGTTGGTAGTGATAAAAAAAATACAAGAACGGCGTCTATATTTTTTGACATCAATGCAAGTGATCAAATATAAATTAAGGTAGCTGACTGCGTTGAGGGTCTGCATTTGAATTGTATTACTTTCAAGGAAAGAAATGAAAATAATCATATGCAAAGCATTTTGGGTTCTATTATATTTCTACAGGGCCTGTTTGATAAGATCAATTTTCCCAAAAGAGTTTCCACAAAACTAGTTGGAATTCTAAAACATATGCGCACTTGGTACCTTGTTTAACTTCTTAAGTTGGGTATCTTTAATAAAGCTCACCTCCTTTCCTTTGCTCTGGGAAAGGTGGTACAGAAGTTGGTTACTTTCTTCTATAGTGCCCTGTTACTTTTTAGTGTGCAAGAACTGTGGAGGAGATCAGCAATGTTACTCACAGTGACAGACATAATCCGAGTGCTGCTGATTTTCCTTGTCAGCCAACATCTTCTGCTCCAATATCGGACAGTCACATGTCATCCTAACAATTAACATATGGACAATGTTTACGTACAGTTCATAAAATTAGATCCATTTACGGTCCCAACAATGAAAAGACAGAAAAACCACCCTTTAAGAATAAATTTGACCAAAATATTCTTATTTATAAATCAAAAACTTTCAAAATTTGAAAAACTCATTTTATTTACTCAAGAAATGGAAGCGTTTCGATTAAGTCTGCAATGCAATTCACATATATAAACGGCAAGAAAAATTATTCTTGAGGTATTTATATGGACTGTTTTTTTATTTGATTTCATTGATGTGATGTCAAAGTGGCCCAATATGCATTTGAAATAGAGACATCCAAAATCAAGACTACTTCCACCATCTTACGATATCCTTTGGAAAGGCAGAGCAAATACTATCTAAGGCATGCAGATTCTAATTTTCTTCTTGGAGTCCAGCCTCAGATACAGATGCTTCCGCAACAAAAGATGAAAATTTGAGGACAGGAGATCAGACAACTAACATTGGATAATCGCATTCAGAAAGTGGAAGCACATGGATATTTCTATAAAAGACTTTTCACTTTTGAAGGGAACAAACAGCAAAGGCCTTGGGACGAATTATGCGCTCAATTACGTGGACACTTCCATTTGACGCCTCAATAGGACACTTCCACGTGAAGGGATTCAACCCCTTGTCACTAAGACACAAAAATCCACCTCCCAACTTGCTCTCTCTCTTTACTTTTTCCGAATAAATTCTTCCCACCACCACCCCCAATCACCTTTTTTTTTCCTCTCTTTTTAAATCTTTGTTTGTCTTGTTCTAACATTTCACTCGATAGATGTATCTTCCTTTTTGAAAGAAAAAAGAAAAAATTGACATTTTTGTCTCTACAATTTTCATTTGACAAGCCTTCCAATAAACAATGAGTCGGACTTCGGCGAGCCATAACCTATAAATACACTTGGGTTCAATTTAAGAACTAATCCAAGCCTAGTTGGATCTCTAGAATATTGAAACACAAATAAATGATCCCTGCCTTGCCTTCTGAATCAGTATAAGCACTTCTGACCTATTTTTTTAGTCTCATCCATGCAAACAGGTTGACAGAAGCTCGCTCTCTTCACTGGAGGTCTTATAACTTAGACATAGTCAAAGGCCTACTTTGTCTTTATGGTTAATCCGGAACACGTCAGCTGCTTGGTCAGCCAAAATTTTTCAATGAAATGTTCAGTTAGTGGTTATCTTTTAATTTTTACAGGCAGTTTCTACATCAAAACCTCATTTAATTCCAAAACAACAAAAGCACGGTGGGACACGGAATGATGAATAAAGAATGGAATATGACTACACCTGCTCAACTTCAACTCTTTCTAATTTCGTTGTTTTTCCCTTTTTGCTTGTTTTACATGAATTCCCTGTATTATATGTATATGGACCTTGCTCTTTTGTGAGAAAATTATCCTTCCAAATATTCTCTCTTTCCAAGCAATAAACCTGAAAGCTGCAGCGGAATCAACCCAAAATTGGATGAATCCTGATATGTTATCACTCCATCCTCCAGTCCTTAGAGCAATACTCATGCAAACTCTGCTTCCCAACCGAGCATCCAAGTTAGCAAGTCAGCTTTACCTCTTATGTACACATAATATTTGCAACAGCCGCCTTCCAAATAGGTTTCCGCAACTTATCTGACCCAAAATGACCCACAATGTGCTTCTCTGATCATCAACTACAAGGCAGATGCCCGCTGGTGCTTCGCCCAGGATCAAATTGTCTGGACCAAATTACATGGGAAATTGATAATCGTCCATCCCAAGCTTAACCATCTGGCTCCTTCCTCTTCCTGTTAGACTTCCTGGTGACCTTGGATTTCTCCGCTAAAGCCAGGCTTGGAAGATCTGGTATGCTGCTAGGTTCTAATTTGTCACTCTTATCTAAAGTGGATGGTATCTTCTCATAAATGACAGCAGCATCAAGGGCGTATACGCGTAAGGCCAGGGATGAGAGAGTAGAAGTCTTTGCAGCAGCTGAAAGTGAAGACCAATACCACCACTCATTCCTTAAGTATCCTGTCTTAATCATGTCCTCCAATATGATTGTTGCTTGAACCATCTGAAAACAACCAATGAAATTTTACTTTTTAACTTTACAAAATATGGGGTAAAGTGGCAGTAGACCACATTGTAGATTATGTAGCATAACTACAATGTTCATTTTAAATTTGTAAATTCCATTTCCATTGATGATCCCTAAGGAAAACCAAGAGATGAGACTGATAAACAGTATTGATGCACTACCAATCACAAAGCACTACAAAATGTGATTTGACATTGATACGTCAATGCACAAACTTCCCCAAATAGAACCAAGAGATGTGACTGACCTCGTATATTGTACTAGCAGATTTAAGGAATGCACGCCAGGCCCATCTCCTCTCCACATGTGACTTTGATGGTCTCAGAGCTTCTTCAGGGAGTGCAGCATCCATATCAAGTAAGTTGATCTTGAGTTGCCTTAAAATCTCCAAAACCTTACCTACTAATGGCCTCAATGAAGCCACAGGGACCACACAGCAGCGATTGACACCTATATCTGAAGAATGGCCATCTAAAAAGGATATTTTTTCCGAATACCCGAGAGCTGGCTTATTATTTTTTAGCACTTGACTGTCTTCGGTTGCAGCAGATCTTCTGGGAGCATTGCCACGTCCACTGTTATGGCCTGCATTTGTTCTACAAGTATTTCCCGGTGTAACTGGCCATTCAGTAGGGTTGGGCCCATCAACTGGATCACCCACATCTTTCTGAGGACTTAACATTAGCAACACAGAATCACCCAGGTAAGGAGATATGGATTTGACAAAAGATGGGATTCCACTTGAACCAATAAGTCCTATCTCCCGCACCAAGTCCTTGTTCGAATCCTGTGTCAAAAACTTGGAACAGATCCCATCAAAGTTATACGGGCATACCAGTCCATTCTGATATTTAATCAACCTCGAGCTGAGCGGAGAACCTCCACCTTTTGAAGTTTCTAAAACATCCATTTCCTGTATGAACTCTTCTCGAACAACCTCCCATCTTGGATTTCCTTTGCCCTTCTTTATATCAACCGTCTCCTTGCAGACTGGTGCACCTGAGCTGCACCTGCCATCATTGTGCCCCGCAAGTTTCACATCAGTGGAAAAGGTTTTGTGGCAAGAGCAGCAATGGTGCCTAGTAGGCCAAATGGGTTCCAAGCAATCACACCTGTACATCTTCTCATCATTGACTACTCTTGCTTTCTTACCACGCTTCTTCAAAATTTCAGGTGTTTCCAACTCAAGGCATGGACCATACATCGTCTCAAGCAATTTGGCTGCCTTGGTAACAAGACCATTTGAAGATCCAGCTATATCACTATTTCTGCTCGATGACAAAACCATTTCAGGCTCATCCTGCCCTTGTTTTTCGTTTTTCCAAGAGGCCTGGAATCTCTGCTTATGCCACAGGAAAATGGACTCTTTCAATTCGCTTCCCTTAGGGTCATTATCCTTCAACCAACCAATCAGTTCGTCAATTTCTGCATCAGTTTCATAACAAGCCCATGATGAAGAAAGGGCCATGGCATCGTTCAGCTCATATGGGAATGGACAGCAAGCTTTTGATCCCTCTAAACTCAAATAAGAATCTAAGCCAAACGAAGCAGAACTCTGCACAACAAAATTCTTGTCCATGAGGCCTCCATGATACATAATTTTTCTTTCGTGTGGCACGGTACTACCACAAACAATAACCCTTGGATGTCCACTCAGTGTGGCTGAAGCCCAATATAGTCGACCCAAAGAATCACTTCCTAAAAATTCCCTCCTAACAGATAGCCTCAAAAGCTGTGACTCTATACTAGTAATTGAGTCCTGCAGAAGTGCAACATCATTCTTTACAGAGTTCAACTCAAGGTAGTAGGCTTGTGACTCATTCACAGCAACAGGGGCATGTTGACCTTGGTGAACGCTCACCATGTTAGGAGTAAAATGTCCTTGCTGATCCGACAGAGGCAAAGTATTGTCCCTTCTCTCATATTCTTGTGGGCTATCGTGAAAATATATTTCTCCAACGGAGCCATCAAGTTCCTGGGATAAAGAATGTGACGCAGGCAAACCATTTGGTCTAATGGATTTGTCGGTCTCTTGAGAAACCACGCGGGAGAAAAGATTTTCAGTTACTTTTCTGTCATCTACAGGGCCATGGACATCTTTTGAATGAACTTGAGCATCTAATGGATTCATGATTTCGATGTTATTGTCAGAACTACCATTTGTAAGTGTGTTAGCACCAACTTCCTTCATACTAACTTCCCCAACAACATTATTTGTGCTGTCAACCTTAGCAGATCGTGCAGCCAGGTTTTCTTCCTTGGCCTTAAGATTCTTCAATTCTACAGAAAGAGCACGAAATTTCTGCTGCAATTCAGATGATGACTCAGCACACTGCTCAAGGTGTTGACGAATAAGAGCTGAGTTAAGCAACTCATCACACAAAAATTTGAGCAGGAATACCCTCTGCAATCAAAATAAAGGAGAGCTATTGTTAAAGGAACATGAGAACCAGTTGAGAATGAAAGCAACACAGGTTCTAAATCATATCTTGAAAATATATAAAGGCATATAAATTATAAGTTATTTTTATCTTGACACCATCAATATGGTTTTCCATTTCAGCCATATCATTTTTTTCTAACATTTTTCTGGAAAAGAAAAAATGGTGGCATATAGCACGCATGTAAGATGATTTCCTGCACAATGTTTAGAAGTTTTACGCATATCTCGTGTTGGCCCCATCAAAGAATGGCATGTTTGAATTAAGGTCATTCTATGATGCTTTTTTTCCCCATGATAGTATTTCTTTTCCATTGAGTACTTGGCATGGCAAGGCACCCATGGGAGTTTTTTTTTTTTTTTTTCAAGGACTGTAGTGCTGGAAACATTTCTCACTGTGGACAACTTGAGAAGGCTGTATGTTATTGTAGTTAATTGGTGTTGAATGTGTAAGAAGCATGGAGAAAATGTTGATCATCTTCATTGTGAGACAGCTAGCATCTTCTGAAAGATCATATTTTGTCTCTTCAGGATAGATTGAGTCATATCTTGAATTATGGTGGATCTCTTTGCACATTGGAAAGAAAGTTTTATAGCCCAGAAAATGAATGTTTGAGGAAACTGAAAACATCTTGCTTTATCTGAAGAGAGAGAGAATCGAGATTTTGAAGATAAAGAGAATACAATGGTCGGGTTTTAGCCTTTCTCCTCAATACTCTTTACCATTGGATGGGTGTCCTGACTTGTTTTTCATCCTCCAGCTTTCATGATTTTCAAGATTTGGAGGCCCCAACTCATCTGGATGAGCATCTCGAGTCCATCTCGGAGGGTGGGGCTTATTCTTAAGCTTGCAGTGGGGTGGAATGTCAGGGGCCTTCCCAGAATATGCCAACGAACTTGATGGCAGCACCATCTTCCCAGTTAGATGCCCCTACTCTTCTCATGGAACATCTAGAGTCCTTCACGGCGGGAGGAGTTTTTTCAGAAGCTCGGGATGAGGTGGCTGGGGTGGAGGTGGTCGACGATGGTCTTCCATAGAGGCTTGGCTGTGTAGACATGATGGTTCCTGAAACTCAGCTCCCCATCCGTAATGCTGTAGTTGAATGGAAGGGCAAAAACTATCAGAGAGAGGAAAGGAGGATGATTTCTCATATGCAGTGGGTCCCAACAATGGGGAGCCTATCCTGTTAGACCGTATGTTACCAAAGGAATATAATGTGACGGATTGGGTGCTCCAAAAGGTGAAGGAAGTTCAATTCTGTGTAGGGGTAGAGTGGGTGGGCTTCGAAGAGCAGTTTATGGCCTTACTGCCATTGAAGTGGGTCACTCGCAGTCAAAGAAAACAGGGTCTAAAATCCAGCGGGAGCTCAAGCGTCTATCTTGGTCGATGATTTATGAGGGAAGCTCAAGCCATGATAAATTCAAGGGGAAGGAACTTGCCACTCCATTATGAAGCCGAAGATTGTATCTTGGAATGTTCGCAAGTTGAATAAGGCAAATAAGCGACTCCGTATAAAAAAATTTGCTTTGGGAATGGAGAGCGGACATAGTTTCCTTACAAGAACCTGTACTGAGTTTTGTTTCTAGGCGGATAGTGCGAAGTGTCTGGAGTTGTACGTATACGGATTGGACTTATCTTGCATTTAATTGGGCCTCGGGTGAAATCTTAGTGATGTGCGACAAAAGAGTCGTGGAGAAAATGGAGTTTGTGGGGCAGTTTACTGTGGCACGTTCTTTTAAGAGCATGGTAGATAGTTTTTTGTGGGCTTTTGCAGGTTTATATTGACCAAAACTAGACAACAATAGAAGACGCTTATGGGAATAACATGTTGGGTTACATAGCTGGTGGGAGCTTTCCTTGTGCATTGGAGAGGATTTCCATATCATTAAATTCCCTAGTGAAAGATCAGGAGACAGTAGGATGCGCCCAGCAATGATTGAGTTCTCAAATTGTATTTTTCACTTAAATTTGTTAAGACATTCCTCTCATGGGGGGCACTTTTACTTGGTCAATAACCAGTCTTGGTCCCGACTGGACAGATTTTTAATATCACATGAGTGGGAGGCGCATTATCCAAAGGTGTGCCAAAAGAGGTTGCCACGTCTTTGCTCAGATCATTTTCCCATTTTGTTAAATTGTGGTGGCATTCAAAGTAGGTGCCGATACTTTAAATTTGAAAATATATAGCTGAAAAGTAAAGGCTTTGTGGATAAGGTCAAGCAATGGTGGTGGTGGTCTTCTTATCAAATTCATGGTACCCCATTTTACATCCTAGTAGGTAAATTAAAAGCTTTGAAGAATGATCTAAAGCTTTGTCCTTTGGAGATATAGGGGAGCAAAAGAAATCCATGGTGGAGGAGTTGCAACAATTTGAGCGGATACTTGAGACTTAAGTCCTCTCCCTAGAAGAGTTATCACGGAAGATGGAGCTGGTTTCAGAATTGGAGAGCTTTATCTTTGGAGGAGATATCTTGACTCCTAAAGTTGAGAGCTTTGTGGTTGAAAGAAGGGGACCCGTGCACAAAATTTATCCATAGAGTTGCCAGCTCTCATAGGAGACTAATACCATTGAAATGCTGAATATTAATGTATGGAATGCAAGGAGGCCCGTATGATTCAGGATCATGTGATGGATTTCTATGAACAAATGCTTACAGAACGAGAGGAATGGAGACCAAGACTTTGATGGTCGGTTTTGATTCTATTGAGCCTCACACAACAACTTGGTTGGAGTGGCCCTTTTGAAGAAGAGGAAGTTTATGCAATATTTTGAATACCTTACGGGTGAGCATACCGGTCAAGGCACTAAAACGAAATATTTCGGTACCGGTACCATTTCGTATACTGTTTTGGAATAGTCTATACATAAAAAAAAAATTATATATAAATATATATAAATTATATTTCAAAATAATAGTCAATATATGAATAAATTATATATATAAATTATATATATAAATAATCTAGTCTAAATTAGGATAAAAAAATAGCAAGAAATGAAAAAAAAAAAGTGAAATCCTGAAATCCCATACAGGCCGGTACAATCGAAATTTAGGCCAGTATGAAACAGACCCAAATTCTGTACCGGTCACTACTTCGGTACAGTACGAAATTCAAAAATATGAGTTTATGACTTAGTGAAACGCATGGTTAAATATAAAACCTTGAGTCCAGACGGTTTCTCAATGGGATTTGTTCAATCATGTTGGGAGGTAGTGAAAGAGGACATTATGAATGTGTTCCAAGAACTATTCTCATTTGAGAAGTTTGAGAAAAGCTTAAATACTATTTTTATTGCACTAATCCTGAAGAAGATTGGAGCATCAAAGATCAAAGATTTTCGACCAATTAGCCCTGTGAATGGGGTGTATAAAATTATCTCCAAGATGCTCGCCAACCAATTAAGAGAGGTCTTCAGGAAGATCATTACGAAGACTCAAAATGCGCTTGTTAGGGTCGGCATCCTTGATTCAGTCCTTATAGCGATTGAGGGCCTAGATAGCAAATCAAAGGCAGGCTCCACCAAGGGTCATTTGCAAATTAGATATGGAGAACGCATATGACCATATAAACTGGAACTTCCTTCTATATCTGCTAGGGAGATGTGGTTTTGGGGTTAGATGGCGTGCGTGGATTAATTGGTGCATCTCAACAGCAAGATTCTCACTATTGATTAATGGCTGTCCTACTAGGCTTCTTTTGCAACTCTTGAGGTCTAAGGCAATGAGACCTATTGTCCCCAATCCTCTTTGTTATCATTATGGAGGCATTGAGTAGGATGATCTCAGTGGTGGTTGCACAAGGTTTTGTGGCTGGATTTCCGGTTGGTGACCCCAATAAGGGCATTATTACTATCACATTTACTTTTTGCATATGATACGCTACTTTTTAGTGAAGCAAATCGAAACCAATTGAAGGCTTTGAAGGCTCTCTTATTATGCTTCGAAGCAGCATTAGGCTTGAAATTGAATTATGACAAATCGAAGTTAGCACCAATGGGGAACATCAGGAATACTCAGCAGCTTGCTAGTATTATTGGGCGTAAGGTAGTCTCTCTTCCCATGACTTATTTGGAACTACCTATAGGGGCTGGGGCTGCCTCAAGGGCCTCATCCTTATGGAACTCTGTTATTGAGAAGATAGAAGAAAACTAGCGGGGTGGAAGAGATTGTATTTGTCGAAAAGGGGCCGGTTGACTCTTATTAAGAGTACCCTTTCTACCTTAACTTATTATTTCTTGTCTTTGTTTCCAATTCCAGCATGTGTGACGACCTGGATTGAAAACTTTTATCGTGACTTCTTATGGAGTGGCATCAGAAAGGAATTTAATTTCACCTGGTGAGTTGGGATAAGGTCTGCAAATCAATATTATCAGGTGGTTTGGATATAAGAAACTTGAGAACTTTCAAACGGGCTCTACTTGGGAAGTGGTTGTGGAGGTATAATATAGAACCAGAAGCCCTATGGAAACATGTGGTTGATTGCAAATACAGAAGTTTGTGGGGGTGGTTGGTTTACTGAAGAGGTAAGTGGAGCCAATGGTGCGGGGGTTTGGAAGCACATTAGGCGTGTTTGGGGGGATTTTTAAAGCCATTCTGAATTGGTGTTGGAGGGAGGTCGAAACAAGTTTTGAAGGGACATATGGTGCAAGATTGGGAAGTAGACAGCTTTGAGACTTTTTTCAGCTTATTATACTCTGTGAAGCCGAATAGACAAGAAGCTAATGGGTTGTGGTAGACTCCAGCAGGTAAGGTACTTTTTCAGTTCGTTCCTTTTATAAGTCCCTTACCCATGCAGCAAATATTCAGTTCCCATTAAGGAAAATTTGGAGAAATAAGGCACCTACGAAAGTGTTCTTCTTTACATGGACAATAGCTTTGGGGAAGATCCTGACTATCGACAATCTGAAAAAGCACAAGATAGTTATTCTAAACTGGTGTTGCCTATGCAAGAGATCCGGCAAAACAGTGGGCCATCTCTTATTACATTGCGAGATAACTAGAACCTTGTGGATTGAAGTGTTAAGCCGAGTTGAGTTATCCTTTGTAATGCCTGCAACCGTAGTGGATTTATTAGCTAGTTGTACACTACTGAGAGAAGTCCCACAAATCAAGGTTGTGTGGAAGATAATCCCGATTTGCATTATGTGGTGCATATGACAAGAATGCAACGATCGGACGTTTGAAAATAAGGAGCAGTAACAAGGGGAACTTCGTACTTTATTTATACGGGCCATAGGTTTAAATTTTAATGGCCTAAATTTTTATGAGTTTCTAGTTTCCAATACTTCAACCTAGATATGTCTTACCTCTTGTATACCATCTTGTGCACTTGGGCTTTGTCCATCTTTATTAATAATATTTACCGTTTACCTATCACAAATTGATTTTCAGGATCTTTACTTTTTCTGCATGGGTGTCTCTCTTGTACACTCATTGTACACTTGGGTCATGCTCTTATTGCTTATAACTATATTTGATGTATCACAAAAATACTAATATTAAAAAATCATTTGATAATCATTTCACTTGGCTACTAAAATTCCCTAGAGCTAAATTTTTTGCTTTGCCAGTCTTAGACATCTCAACTACACTGAGGAGAAGTATTTTGTTCAATGATTGCCACGCTCTTACTTTTCACCATTCAGCATGCATGCAATTATTTCATCATTGATAGACGCAAGCTACTAAAAGGAAGCTATTTTGAAGTCAAATACAAATATACTGTGAAACAACACCATCCCTGAATCAAAGACATGATGGTATTTAGTTTTATAAGAACTTCAAAGTGCAGCATTAATTAACCTATTCATGTGTAGGAGATCTCAAATATACTAGAGATGCTTACTCCCTCCACAACATAGAAGCATACAACGAGATATAAGGATACTGGGAAGATGCAAAGAAGATACGTATAAGAAATATTGCGCATATCCAACCCAAACAGGAGCAGAGGAAATGGAGTATAAAGCAGAGCGTGAGAAAGAGGAAAATGGACAGAGCATCATAACATCATTGTCATGGTGTTCTTTCCAATTTGAATTAGCTTGGATAAAAATACGAGTAAATAACAAACAACAATCTGCCAGCTAATGGCCAAAATGACATAAACTCATAGAAACTTCCATAGAACTAATCAATATCAACCATAGCAACAAGCCAACATTTCACTCAAAAAAAAAAGGTAACAAGCCATTATTAAAGTAGGGTTCCATAGACAAACCTCATCTACGTTGAAATCCCAATACTCTCTCTCTTCCATTGCAGAGGATATATGTGTAAGGGCTTCCAAGTGAACACGGGTAACTTCTCCCTGATGCCTTTTACTCTGTTGGTCGGTGACCTGAATGCGTTCAGGTGCATTTTGAATGATTTGTTTACCAGCACAAGAAGGGCAGTACCAGTTTCCTTCAGGAATCCTTGCAAGTGGAGGATTCAAGCAATAAGTATGATACTCAGCATCACAAGTGTCACATAATAAGACGCTGTCATCATCTCTATCAATTCCACAAACTTTGCAAACTCCCTCATCCCAGGGGGCTTTGGGAATCACAGTAGCAGAAGCAAGCAACTCATCTATTTCCTTTCTTGTTTCAGCATTAAAGCTTTCCAATTTAGTGTACTCTGCAAACTTCTGGACAACAGTGGCAACCTGCAACAACAGAACTACAAAATCTCAACACACGTTCTACATTAATATGAAGAAGATTGGCGTGGTAAACCACATGAACAGATAAAGAGAAAAGTTTGAAATTAATACCAGATCAATTGTATAACTAAATTTCCTTCTAGAGACTCATACACAAACTCCTCTGTTTTTCAATATTCTATGTGATTGAAAAGGCACTATTCATGTATAACTAATCAATAAAGTTGTGGAGCACACAGTGACTTCAATGTACCAAAACAACCTCCACAAAGAGAGAGAGAGAGAGAGAGAGAGAGAGATGGAGAGAGGTTACAAACCTCCTTTTCATATAAAACTTCAAATTTATGAGATAATGTCTCAGCCAAATCAACAAAATCAGGTTGATCTCCATAAGCAGTTCGGACATTGTTCCATAACTGCAAGGTGAAAGTTCCACCATCAAACTAAAGGTCAATAAACCAAACCATGTCACTTGAGGGAAAGCTAGAACCTGAATAACCCCAATGATAAGAAATCGGATATAACTTCTCACACGTAAACATGTGAGACCGTATCTACCACGCATAGATTTAATAGCCAATCTGTACTGATATCAGATTATTGATTGTATTCCATTTTGTTAACCCACACAACTATACCCTAAAACTAAGCAGATAAGAAGGGTACTCAATATCCACCCATCTAAAGGAATTTCATGACAAGAATATTTACAAAGTAGAAGGGGGAAAATATGGAGACAGTGGTTTGGCTCCAAATCATTTTTTATTAAAAAAAAAAAAAAAAAAAAAAAAACAGACCTCCCGAACATCCTCAAGAAAATCTTCCTCAGATCCACCATAGGCTTCAGTTGCCAACCTCAAATCGATGGTCCTGAAGTCCAAAGGACGAGATACCATCGCTGGAGATCCAATAAAACCCTCGTCATCGTTATCACTTGAATTTATTGGTTTTCTCCCTAACAGATTGCAGAAAACTTTTGCATCATCAGCAGCAGCAGCACGACGTAATACAATACGACAACGTTTCATAATAATGTCAGATAAAGAAACAACAGTCTTCTGTTTTATTCCCTTTACTGGCTTTTGTTGCACTTTAACACCGCACACATCAGCTAGCACCGAAAGAACAGCTTTCTGTGCACAATAACAAGACGCATTCAATATAGAATCATTCTTAATGAGACATAATAAATATAATTAAATTTAAAAAAAAAAAAAAAAAGCCAAAATCAACTAGTTACATGGTAAAGAACAGAGGGAGACAAACAATTCAGAGAGGGCTTTACAACAAATAGCTAAAACATGCAAGCTTCGCAATTGCACATGGCTGAACTTTGATCTCATGGGTTTTTCAATAAATAAAAAAAGTCTTGGATCAGATCAAAATATTTTTTTTTTGATAGGTCAAAAAGTCTTGGATCAGATCAAAATAATTACCTTGAAAGTTCAAGAAAGGAAACTTGCAATATAAGAAAGCAAAACCAAATACTAAAGTACAAAACAAATTCTGCCAACGCGATCACTAGCATTTCCAAGTTTCCTTTATCACCAAAGGATAATATGACCCGTTGAACCCAGCCTCCAACTCCAAGCCAATCTATTTATACATATTAGTATCACTTATCAAAAAAATTTATACATATTAGTATCACTTCAACCAGTAGAACAACCAACAAAAACAATTAGCATTGAGTAGAGAAAAAGGATTCTTCAGCCTGGGTCAGCTTTGTAAGTCAGCTCAGTTTTGACAGTCTATTTACAAGGAACATTCAATTGAAGAGAGAGAGGACACTAATATCTTTGCTTTGACATTTTGAGATCAGAATGAGAAAAAAGTACAAAGGAAACCTATCTTTCACGTAAATAACAAGAAGTATTGCTACTACAAGCAAGTACCTTATAAGTGGTAATAACATACTAAGACCCTGAAGAAATGTTCAAGAACCCATACTGTTAATTTACTTCAAACTGAAGTCTTTGCATTAACCCATCAATATCTGTAGTTACAACCTCTTACAAACTATCAAATCATCACAGAGGGAGAAAATGGCAGCTAAAATAACAGGATGAAGCAGATCCAGAATTTGCACGTTTTATTCAAATTCTTAAGATTTAAGGATGGCACAATCACTACAATATTACATCCCCTCATATTAGGTCATGTGTCTGAAAATGTTACCATTCAAGGTCTGCATTAAAAGATGGACAATGCTACCATGCCACCTAATTTATAATTATACCACTCACTTTGCCCCCTAGCCGTGGCACCACATTATTAAAAAAAATAAAAGCACAGACATAAAAGGGTAGAAATCGTCTAGGATTTTAGGCCTGATTTGCTTACAGAAATGAAACCAAAAACTCAAAATACATCTCAAACTCATCATTACACTTTTTCAATTCCCCATATAAAATATAATAAAAAATTCAACTTTTTCAAATTCCAAAACACCTTTTTCAAATTCCAAAACAAAATTAATATTAAAAATATATATTACAATAATATTTTATTCTTTTTTTAACTTTTATTCACTTCATCTCATCTCTGAACACAAACCAGGCCTTAGTCTTCCTCTTTTTGTGTTTTTGGGTGCCATTTTGTTTTAAATAAATATTTTAAAAAAAAATTAGTAAGCCACGTGGCACCACATTGTGGTGCTATGTCAAGGGGACAAAGTGAGTGGTATAAATAGGGGCATTTTCCTTAAAATATTTAAGACTTATTTATAATCATTTAAAGGAACAGATAACTTTTTTTTATAAGTATAAGAGATTTTATTAATGCAAGTAGATAGGCATAGCCTAAATACACAAGAAGTATACAAGCGAAAACACCTAAATACAAGCTATGAACTAGGAACTAGTAAAGTCTGAAAGACAAACATTTAATATATCCCCACTCAATACTTCAATTTTGCCCAAAGATAATTTGAAAGAAAAACTCTCTACAGCCTGGTTTGTTTTCATAAACACCTTTTTTTTTATAAATAAACACTTTATTGATAGAAATAGGCAAAACCCAAGTACACAAGATGGTATACAAAAGATGAGGCCTATCTAGGTCATGGGTGGATTGGACGATAGAAGAAAATCATAAAGGTTAAGACCATTAAAATCTATGGCTAGAGCCCAAAACAATAAAGTGCGATAAAAGTGAGAGATAAGCTCCTCCGGTGTTCGTTCTTTATCTTCAAAGGTTCCATTGTTGAGCTCCTGCCAAATGCACCACATAATGCAGATAGGGACCATCTTCCACATTGAATTGATGGGAGTAACACCTCCAAGAGATATCCAACTAGCCAATAGCCCAATCACTGAGGTCGGCATTATCCAGTTCAAACCAACACGGCTGAAGACATCATCCCACAAGTGTTTGGCTAATACGCAGTGTAGCAAGAGGTGATCCACAGATTCTCCTAAATTCTTGCAAATGCAACACCAATCTGTGATAATGATTTTGCGCTTTCTCAAGTTATCAATGGTCAAGATCTTGTCCAGTGCAGCTGTCCAAGAGAAGAAAAAGACTTTTTTTTTTTGGGGGGGCCTTATTCCTCCAAATTTTCTCCAAGGGAAGTGTGTATTCGTTGAGCGTGTTAGCGCTTTATAAGAGGATTGAACCGAAAAGTTACCCTTGCTCGACGGTGTCCACCAAAGTTTATCAGCTCTCCTTCCTCTTGGCATAGTAGAATAAATGTAACTGAAAAAAGTCTGAAAACTGTCCATTTCCCAATCTTGCACTGCTCTATTAAAGGTGACATTTCATTGAACTTGGTCGCCCGATCGAATCAAGAAATCTGCCACCGAAGCTTCTTGGTCACTAGCTAACCTGAAAACGGCAGGAAAAGTGTCTTGTAAAGCTTCCTCCCCACACCAAGTGTCCCTCCAAAATTTAATCCGAGATCCAACACCCAATACCAGTTTGGTATAACTGGTGAAGACCTCAAATCCTTGTCTAATATGTTTCCACAACCCCACTCCGTGGGCCCCATGCACCTCTCTAGTACTCCAACCCCCCCATAGGCCTCCATGTTTACTCTCTACTACCGATTTCCATAGCGCATCAGGTTCCAAATTATACCTCCATAACCATTTACCAAGAAGAGCCCAATTGAAGGTTCTTATATTTTTTAAGTCCAAACCACCTAAAGATATTGGGTTGCACACATTGTCCCATCTGATTAAGTGAAACTTGAATTTGTCCCCCATCCCACTCCATAGAAAGTCTCAGTAAAGTTTTTCAATCCTTTTTGTCACAGCTGCAGGGATAGGAAATAATGACAAATACTAAGTGAGGAGATTGGAGATGGTACTTTTGATCAAGGTCACCCGGCCACCTTTGGATAAATACAATCTCTTCCAACCTGCTAACCTTCTTTCAATCTTCTCGATGACTGTATCCCAAATTGAAGAAGCCCTTGAAGCTGCACCCAACGGCAACCCCAAATACTTCATAGGGAGAGTGGCTACTTTACAACCAAGAATGGTAGCCAACTGTTGCGGGTCAGTGACATTCCCAACTGGTACAAGCTCGGATTTTCCAAAATTAACTCTCAAGCCTAAAGCAGCCTCAAAGCATAGTAGGAGGGCCTTCAGCACCCTAAGTTGATTATGATCTGCCTCACAAAAAATTAGGGTGTCATCAGCAAATAATAGGTGAGAGATAGAGATGGTGTCTCTCAATGGGTCACCAGCAAAAAAACCTGACATAAATCCCTCTTCAACCACAGCTGATAACATCCTACTCAACACTTCCATGATAGTAACAAAGAGGAGTGGGGATAGTAGATCTCCTTGTCTCAGACCTCGTGAACTACAAAAGAAACCTGTCGGGCTGCCATTTATTGACACTGAAAACTTTGCTGTTGAGATGCACCATCTAATCCACTTGCACCATCTCTCTCCAAAACCACATCTCTCTAATATATAAATGAGAAAATTTCAGTTTACATGGTCGTATGCTTTCTCCATGTCTAACTTGCAAATGATCCCTTCCACCCCTGTCTTTAGTCTGCTATCCAGGCACTCATCTCATCTTATTTCATCATTACTACTTTTCCAAATTTTTATATAAAATAAAATAAACATTTCAAATTTTTCAAATCTCAAAACAATTTTTTCAAATCCCAAAACAAAATTAATATTAAAAAAATATTTTATAATAATATTTTATTCAATTTTTAACTTTTATCTCATCTTATCTATGAAAACAAACCAAGCCTAAGTTCTCCCAACGAGCATTCTTTGTCGTCAAAACAACGCCCATTTCTTTCTAGCCATAGAGATGACATTAAGCATAGTGGGAAAAAGGAACAGATAACTAAAGCTTTGCAGACACGACCGTCTTTATAACTTCAATGGACAGAAGAATTCTGCCTATTCTACCAGCCAAAATTACAGCAACAGAAAAGGAAGACAAACCTCAAGAGCGATTGGATGCAAATTAAAGATACACTTTGCTTATGGTCCTAACAACTAGATAGGTTTCACAAGTACAGAAAACAAGTTACTATAAATAGCACCTTCGTAGGCCCAGAGGCATTGCCCTTATACACTTCCTTACTGATTGAATGTTGCAATATTTTTTTTGCCCACTCTGGCGGAGCTTTCTCCAAAGCATCATAAACACACTTTCTAATTCGTGTACCCACATTTGTGGGTAATTTTCTAACTGGTTCTAGCACCTTTGCCCACTCTGGGATGTTACCATCATTTCCATTAATATTTTCAGCACCACCAGTTGCATCTGCACTAGACCCTTCATCTTCTATGATAAGAATGTATTTTCCTCTGTTCAAAGAAGCAAAAATCTTCTTTGTAGCCTCTGCAAGCAACTGGAGGTTAAAGAAGAAATGCATTAGAGCATGCATCCTGATTTTCTTTTTCATTTTCAACAGTAGCATAGTTATAGCAACAACCAGAAACACTGGAAAATGTGCAATTAGTATAAATCAGAAATCTGAACCAAGATAATCTAGCATAAGAATGTTGAACATACATGTAAAGGAATGCCCTTAATTGAAATATCTATTCCACTAACATTACAGAAGAAGCATGCATAACAGGGAAGTCACAGCAATATATCAAGTTTAGTCAATGAATTTAACAGGCATTAAAGAGACCATATTTCTCTAGTGAAGTTACTTGGAAAAAAATAACAAAACCAAGAACCATAATAAAGTATATTGGAGATTAGAAAGAACTCACCAAAAGATTTTTAATTTTGAAGTGAAGCTCATCTCACAAATCAATAATCATCCAAATGAATTTTTAAAGATTTTAGAAAATGAAAGAACCGCCACATAAAATCTACAAGATAAATGTGTAAAACATGATTCATTTAGCAAGTTTTTTCTGCTAAAATGTTTCTACGGCCTGTGTAATTGGATTACGTCTATTTATCTCATCCATAAAATTCTTGTTTACCAACAAAAAAATCTGCTTATAAGATAACAACCACCATGTGAAACATGCATGCAGTAACACTGCACAAAAGAGAAAGTTCCCAATGGATCATACAGCAGAGAGTCCATAAAAAAGTCAACATGCTCTCCGATATATCTATCATTTCTTCAGTTGTCATAGCAGCAATTTTGGGAGATCTGTATCGCAACAAGAGCACATCCAAAACCCATAAAAGAAAGAAGAAAACTACTGGAAACCATGCTAATCCCAACAAGTGTATACAGTTCATAGACAGGGCAGATTTGATTCCAGAATGAAAATAATTGAAGGCAACTGTCCTCAAAATTTACTTTAAAACATGTAGCAATCAACACTCGTGTAACTATGACACATCGAGGCCATGCAAATTACAATGCCAAGAAAGTACCTTTTCAACGAGTTTAAGGTAATTTAGTATTGCTTATAAAGACACAGAGAATAATAGACCATAGAATACTAGGAGACTTACAAGAGCATCAGCTTCCATCCCAGCCACTCCAGTAAGTGAGCCACAAAGCACCCCACCGTCACCTTGCAAGCAGCGAAAGACTTTACCACCTTCACGAGCCATAATCTCAGCAGAATCAAGATTACCATCCATGGATAAGACAGCCAAAATGTATCTTCGAGCTAATTCTGGCCAAGTTAGTTCATTAATAGGGAGCATATTGATCTCAGTTCTTTTTGCCAGAATACCACCATCCACATCTTTCTTCCTTCCCCGTCTTGATTTCGTCTCTCCAGAATCAAAATTCGGATCTAGTAGTGCTGCAGCCTTGGATTGAAGCTCACTTGCCAGCACTCTTAGCAGCGACTTGTGAGCCTTCGTCAAAGTCACACCAGAGTATCTACTGTAGGTAAAAGAAGCACATTTAGCTTGAGTTGCTTCCATCCTTTCTCCAGTTTCCATTCGTATAAACTCATGTGAGTTTTCCCCTTCTAGGGCTGGACCAGAATCACAGCTTGGGGATAAGATTAATCCACTTGTACGATCAATTCTATCTGAATGTACACCTTGACTCCCAAGGTTCTCCTTTCCAAGTTTTTCTAGAAGATTTTCACCACCTGACCATGGGTTGATGAGTTCTTCTTCAAGTTCTTCTGGTGATAAAGGCTCTTTTAGACTCAATATTTTATGAAAACGCCATAGTAGCTCCCATGCCTGGATAATAACAAACAACCAGTAAGGCCTCATGTAGTAGCTGGTAAATCATGCATCTGAAAGCACAATTATAATATTTAAATCGATTGTTATACTTGCAAGTTGCATGGACATACCTGATAGACGTCACCAACAAGTTCAGAAGGAATCCTCAAGCACAAGGGGTTACCAGGTGGAGGAGGATCATGCATGACAGGGTTTTCAACCAGCCTGGCCTTTTTGGATCGCCTAAATAAACCATCTAATTCTTCATCTTCAATATGATGCACTCTACCTTTCAATTTAACCATGAGGAGACCATTTCCAACAGTTAATGATGTAGAAGAATTACCTCTATTGGTCAAAAATTCATATTGCAAACAGGCGTGTACCCCTGGAAGCTGTTCTATGATTTCCTGCACAAATTCTGCATTTAATCCAAATCTATCATGCTCCAACCATTTCTCCAGTACCTCAAGTGAAGTGTCCAGCTCCTTGTCACTCTGAAAGACAGATGGGATAGTGAAAGAGCTTGGCTGACCACAAAATTTAGCTAGTGAAGTCAAATTCCTTTTGTTTGTGTTAGTAGTTGCATCGCAATTAGGTATTCCTATTTCCTTTTCAGCATGCTTGCAGAATAACTTTAAGGTGCCTTTCTGTTTACAGATATCAGAACAAGTAGCAATGAACTTTCTAGACACAATCCTCCATGCAGAAGACAATGACCGATCTTCTGCTGAAATCTCACCAATTTCATCTCTCAAACTCAATTCACCAGATAAAATAGATCCAGATTTGTCATCGAATAAACTAGCTTCAACCTGTAATCTGTTTGGTGTCTGAACATCACAGGCTCCATCTGAACATCTCCAAAAACAAGACAAAACATCATTCTCCGAAGGCGGGCACGATTCTGAGAGAATCATCTTAATGCTGCCATCATAATCACAATCCATTTCATGAGAAGTACTGTCATCGCCTTTTTCATTAGCTTGACTGACAAAATTGTTCGAACTACAAAGGACAGTTATCCCATATGGAATGGGCAATGAAGAGCATGAACATCTTTTAATCCTAAAGATAGGTCCAGATTCACCACCATCTGCCACTTCACACATAAAAAGAGAACCAGTAATCTTATCGTGCCAACAGGATCTATAACCTACAGTCCAGATCTGGCTAACATTATGATAAGATGGCCTAGCATCAACTTCTCCCAGGGCAAGAACAAAGAAATCTTCAAACTGCACAGGAAGCCAATTCTGAAACTGTAAAACATGCACAAGAATGAGGCAATATGAGCTAGCTGAAACTTGTCACATCCTTAAAGCAAAATTAAATTAAAAAGAATGGCTCTCTTATCATCATGTAATCAGGGAAAAGAAAAACTAATTCAATAACATGTAAACTTACATTACACTGCTGAAACCCAGAGTCGGCATTCACTGTTGTCCCAACTTCTGTAATGTTTACATCATTACCAACTGTACTTGCACAGACTTCCATGGTATTGGATGAGATCTCTTTGCAATTATCGCTGATCAAAATTTTCTTTTTTTCAGGAGAACCATTTGAAGTTGAAAATCTTGATGGCTTTCTTTTCCTAGACAGATGAGACTTTCCTGATATTGACTGTGACCCTTCACTTCTTGCTTCAAGCTCCACAGAATTGATGTTAGACACCAATCCAAGATAACAAGCAACTTCATAAACAGAATCGAATATATTCCCATCTGGGGCACAGTAAACTGGATAGAGTTCACAATTGACCACTGATTGTCTAAATTCCACATGCCAACCTTCCTCCAATATGGTATGTCTTTCAGATACAAAATCTCTAAGAGCCTGCAAAAATATCTCACTTGGATTCCGAGATGGTAGCCTAACAGCTGTATTAATACTACTCTTACGTATTCCTAATCGGGAATCCAAATCCACCACTTCAAGTCTTCTAGTCAAAACCTTCGGATGATGTAGAATATCATCAAAACCCATTTTGACAGTGTGTCTCAAAATCCCAGAAGCTTTTTGAAAGCCAAAGCCATTTCCCGCGTACAAAATGTTAGAGGTCACTGGAGCACCAAATGAATTGCCACCAAAAGGATTATCACCTGGAGCTTGTTTTCTAAACCAAAATCAATGTAACTAGTAATTATGGAAAATACATTTCAAGTATTCACTCAAAATGTTAACAAATAAGCAAGCATGAAACATGTCTTGGAAACCATTTATTACAAAATAAGATAAACTCGCATCTGAAAAAAGAGCTTGATGGTTAAGCTCTAACCTACCCCACCCCCAACGAAAAATTTTTTATCAGTAAATTACACCCCCCCCCCCAAAAAAAAAAAACGTAATATATATAAGTAACTATAGGGTTTCTAAACCTTAAAAATAAACTATATGGTTCTAAGGATGAAAGGGAAGGGTATGGTTTGGAGCTATAAAAAGAGACAAACTTATGGTTTGGGTCACTTCTGAACTGAGAACACTGAGCTGGGAATAAGGTTCGCATATTCTTGAGTTATTTTGAGAGCTAAGCCTAGAATTTGATCCCAAAAAAATGCAAGAAAACTAAAATAAAATTGTAAGGAGAAAGAGAGATAAACTTCCACATCACACAAGGATTCAACATTAAACTTTAAATAGAGGAGCATTACAAAATCCTCATGACCATTTTTTGCTGACAATTCTCATAAATGAATTATTCCTTGAATAGAAACCATGACAAATCTCATAAATGAATTAATCATCAAATAGAAATCATTACAACCACAAGATTTCTCAAAACCTAAATGACTAAACCTAGGAATGCTTGAACTCCTTGGGATTTGACGACCCCAAACCATATAACTAGTGAAACCCAACAATATAATAAAACTTACAGTAAGATCCAATTGACCCAAAAATCAGCCCGTATATTTCTAAGTAAAAAGAAAATTATTAACCCACATAATTAGGCAAAGCCAAAGTACACAACAAGTATATAAGAGAAAACACCTAATAACAAAGATCGCCCATATTTAGAAGTCTTTTATACATATATAAATAATATCCAGAAATTTAAAAACTAGGAAAATTCCTCACTAACGTAAACGTACATTTTTTTATCCATAAACATAATTTGTTTGAGCATAAAATAGCACTAATGTAAAGGTACATAACACCAAAAGAAATATGGAACGAGCAACAAATTAGTACCAGGATATACAACAAATAAGCCCCATGTTACCAAGCCAATCAAGGTCACGAGTGGCCTCGGCATCATCTATCATGTGCCAACTTAATGCTTCAAAAATAGAATTATTCTTGCGCATCTTTTGTAGGCCTTGTATGTTGCCATAATCTTACAATCAGTAACACAACCAAGACAGAGAGCTAAGAAGTTGTTCCAAACACCTCTCTCAATAGCTCTTGGGGAAAAAAACGATGACTCTTTGAAGGTGCTGATATCCCCATTGGCCACTGGTAGCTTATGTTTCTCATTTCAAAGAAATTATAAGTATTGTTCATGATAAGTATTGTTGAATGTGTAATTGGCATTCTCCTGTCCACAATCCAGTCTACAAGAGTTTAAACAGGTATTTAACAACACAGATTGTGGATGGAGTTCAAATGGGGTTAATGGACCACATTGGGTGAGGCTTTGGAAACACATAAGAAGAGGCTGGACCAACCTCCATCGATCAACAAGCCTTGTAGTTGGGGATGGTTCTAGAATTAAATTCTGGGAGGACTTATGGTGTGGAGATCGAATCCTCAAAGAAGCCTACCCAATAATGTACAGCCTTGCAAAAAGAAAGACGGTCTCATTAGCAAAGCTTATGGATCTCCCTAGTGGATCACCCCAATGGAACATCATTTTTCTTAGAGCTACCCAAGATTGGGAAATTGACACATCTACAGATTTCTTCAATCTTATACACAGCTGTTGAGTGTCTGGAGCAGCGAATAAGATGATATGGTCACCATCCAAGAAGGGGAGATTTTTTTTTTATAAGCATCCAAGAAGGGGAGATTCACTGCACACTCATACTATATGTCTCTTATGACACACTCTACAAGAACCTTTCCCTGGAAGAACATGTGGAAGACCAACTCAAAAACCAAACCAGGCCTAAGGCCCCCTACAAGCTTCTTTTTTTATATGGACAGCTTCATTAGAGAATACTCTCACACTTATATAATCTAAAGAAATGCCGATTCATTGTACTGGATTGATATTATGTGTAAGAAAGAGGCGAGTTTGTGGAACACCTCTTATTGCATTGTGGTGTAGCCACGAGTTTATGGAATGACATCTTTGCAAGAGTGGGACGCATTTGGGTAATTCCAAGAAGAGTTGTTGACTTTTTGGCCAGTTGGCAAGGCATCCGGGATAACTCTCAAATTGCAGCTATGTGGAAGATTACACTGACCTGCCTATGGTGGTGCATATGGATGGAGAGGAACGGTTGGAGCTTTGAGGATCGTGAACGGACAATGGACGAGTTTGAAACCTTTTTTCTGCACACTTTATTCCATTGGTCAATTGTAATAGAATTTAATGGCATGAATGTACATGATTTTCTTGTATCTCTAGACAGTCATGCCTAGGTGTGGCTCTTGTATATGTCCTGTGTACTTGGCTTCACCCTATTATCAATAACATTTCTTATTTACTGATAAAAATAATATTTTTCAAGCAAACAGATTGTATTTATACACAGACAAAAATTGCCACAATTGGCAACTATACTTCCAGAAAAACCAATAACTTCTGAAATTGCACAAAATATGTGACAAACAGTATCAGATGTCAGAACCTATCTAAATATAAACATACTTTCAGGAGCAGTTAGCAACATAATACAAATTTGACTACTGAGGAATCTTTGTTCAGAACCACTAAAGCGTAAAACTGGAGAGTCCAATATGGACACAAGAAAATAACAAGGAACTACCATAGCAAGCTGATATTTTTTTTTTATCAGTAATTGATAAATTTCATTACCATAGGAAGCTGATGTAGGACACAAAAAACGTGGCAGCAGATTTTGAGCACTTTCTAGAAAACTTTGAGGATTTCTGAATATTTGAAATGTATTGACACTTACCAACTGTGAAGCACGGGGGCATCACGATTTTCCATGTTTAGCACGTTTAATGTCAGATTTTAATTTGACGGCAAGTTTGCTGATTGTTTCCTTATTTTGTCGACAACTTTCCACATAAGAATATTTTGTCCTTCTGCTAGTAGCTTCCAATACCATTATAAATTTAAGGCAATTTAATGCAGGATGATGGATTGCTTGGAATTAGAAAAATTCGTAATTTCTACAACTCCAGTAGTTGGCAACCATTAGAAGACACATTCCTGACATGTAATTGGTTTCGTTTTTCTATATACTTCCTATATACTTGGCTTTGCCTTGTTACTTGTAAAAAAAAAAAAAAGACAACTTTTCTTCTGTTATTTTGTTTCAGCTACATCACAAGCCAACACTAATATAACCCAAGTTAATTCTGAAATATGGCATTACCATTTGTTGGGTTCCAGGCTTGATGGTGTGTGCTTGCCAGCAGAAGCTTTTTTATTTATGAGTAAGAGGTAAATTTTATTAATGAAAATGAGAGAAGCATAGTCCATGTACACAGGGAGCATACAAAGGAACACCTAGTTATAATCTACGAGCTGTAAAGAAAGACAAAAAGTCATGAACATCGTTTTCATTAAGTACAATAGTTGAAAACCACAGCAGTAAGGTTTGCACAAAAAAATTCTGCAGCTCCGTCATTGACCGCTCCTTGTCTTCAAAGTAACGATCATTCCATTTAAACCAGATACACCATATGAGGCACAACGGAATCATCTTCCACATTGCCGCCACCTAAGGACAGCATTGAAACTTCTTCGAGGAACATAATAAATCCACCACCCTCGCTTGCATTACCCAAGGAACATCCACCCTGTGAAAGATCTCATCCCACAACCCCCTTGCCACCTCGCAATGCAATAGAAGATGGTCCACTGATTCTCCAGTCTTCTTGCACATAAAGCACCAATCCAATACTACACATCTTTAGGTTATCTGTGGTCAAAATCTTCCTGAGCGTAGTAGTCGAAACAAAGAAAGCTATTTTGGAGGACACCCAAGACCTCCAAATATTCTTCCAAGGGAATGGAACATTACCTTGAGCTGTTAGGATTTTATAATATGCCTTAACTGTGCATTTTTTTTTTTTTTGTGTATGAACATGCCATTGCAATATGTCCCTCTGTGCTGTAGGACTTCCCATGGTATAAAGTAACCTGAAAAAATCTAAAACAATGGAGAGTTCCCAATCATGAAAATCTCTAACAAACAAGATATTCCACTGATGGGAACCATGAGAAAAAAATCTCAGATTTGCTACTGAAGCCTCCTTATTTATTGCAATGCGATAGAGAGCTGGAAAAGCTCTCTCCAAAGCATAGTCACCACACCACACATCTGGCCAAAACCTGACTCTAGAACCCTCACCAACCACAAAACAAGTATGTTCCTCAAAGCAAGGCCAACCGCTCCTTATGTACTTCCATAAACCCACACCATATCTCCCCCTCACTTCATTTGAACACCAACCCCCCCCCCAAGCACTACTATACATTACATCTATGATTTCCTTCCACAAAGACTCTCCCTCCAAATGATACATCCACAACCATTTCTCCAATAAAGCTTTATTAAAAATTCTCAGGTTGCACATGCCCAGACCCCCAAACAGAATGGGAGAACACTGTATTCCAATTAACCAAGTGAATTTTTTTTCCTCTCCCATGCCCCCCCCAATAAGAACCCTCAAAAGAGTTTTTCAATCCTTATCACCACCCCCGCCGGCATAGGAAACAAAGATAAATAATAAGTGAGGAGATTAGTAAGCGTGCTTTTGATAAGGGTGAGACGACCCCCTGTCGATAAGTAGACCCGCTTCCATCCAGCCAACATTTTCTCTATCTTCTTCACTACCACATCCCGTATGGCTCTAGTCTTAAACGTGGCTCCCAACGGTAGGCCCAATTATTTCATGGGTAGCAAGGAGACTTTGCAATCCAAAAAGCCTGCTAAATGCGTAATGTTTGGCACCACACTCACTGCAACCATTTCGGACTTTCCAAGATTCACCTTGAGCCCTGAAACTGCTTCAAAGCATAGTAATAATGCTCTCAATGCTTGGATCTAGCTAGCCTCCGTGTCGCAGAAGAGAAGAGTATCATCTGCAAATAAAAGATGTGAGAAAATAATGGCGCTACCAGTGTCATTACCCACCTGAAATCCAGATAGGCATCCTCCCCCTAATAGCAGCCTTCACCATCTACGCTAGTGCCTCCATGACAATGAATGATAACAAAGGAGATAAAGGATCTCCTTGTCGCAAATCCCGAAAACTATCAAAAGAACCAACAAGTATACCATTCACAAGAATCGAGAACTGAGCTGTGGAGACACAAAACTAAATCCAAGAAATCCATCTATCACCAAAGCCACACCTTGCCAGCAGAAGCTTAATCAAAAAACATAGTAAACCTTGTCCTACTCGTTTGGCAATCTCTATAACTCACCCAAAACGCAAGCAGCTTACAGAGATTTGCCATGAACACGTCAGTTGACTCAGTTCTGACTGATACATGGTAGATGAATGGCATTTTAAACAATGCATGGCACTTCATGGACACATGCAATCATATTGGTGGCATACATGGGACGGCAATAGACATACACAGTAACGCAATAGTTTGATGCTACAGAAGACCACATCGCAGATGTCATTGCAGCTCTGCAGCTGCCATATATACACTATGTTGTCTAGGAGGTCTCGCCAGAGTTTCAGGCTCTCATTATCTCCCTCTCTCTTGATGACCTAACATACCTAAGTACAGCATGCGAACGTGATGCATTACTTCATATGTAACATAACGACTCGTATTCGAAAATTTGCCTTTATTTTTATTTAACCGCTATTATAAAGTTTCAAACTACATCTTTACCATTCGCACCAAAAGTTACACCACGTCAACTTCATCCAGCTAAAATTATAACACATTATAGATATATACTCAAAATCACGATTAACCTTAAACTTTCAACTAGTAAACTAAAACTAAAAATGCAACACCATACCTCAAATCCAGGATCTCCATGCCTTCGCCGTCGCAGTCTCCTTCGAAATCGCTGGGGGGAGAGGCGTTCATATCCAAAATACACTTGGACTTGACGCCCAAGGGCCAGCGTTTGCTCTTGACTCCATTGGACTCGCATTCCGTGCATACCCATTCGTCCAAGTTCAGGGCCAGGCGGCCATGCATTCCGGCACAACCCGAGTGGAAGCCGCGCTCGCAGCCGTCGCAAACGACCACTTGGCCACTGACCTCGGGGTTTCCGCACGCGGCGCACGCCCCGGGCTCCCGCGCGTCGTCCTCTCCAGGGAGCCCCGCCGGTCCCCCCGGAGGCGGCGGAGGGTTGTCGTGGTAAGCCCGGACAACATCCAGGGAATCGGGTAGGGTTTCGACGAGAGTAGGGGAGGGGATCTCATTGAGATCGATTCCAAGGCCAGAGCGAGCCTCAGAGGGCTTCGAGTTGGAAAAAGTATGGTCTTTGAGTTCGCCGCTTGTCTCGGCGAGTTCCATTATCCGAGTCTCCACCCCGAGTTGCAGGTCGGTGAGTCCCGATTCGGCACTCGTGCCATTGCTCGCTCGGAGATTCAGATATCAGTGAGTGTACGGATCATACGGCCACAGAGAGAGAGAGAGAGAGAGAGAGAGAGAGAGAGGAAATGCCGAAGGGGTTTTAGTTTGGAGTCGAAGCGAAAGACAGGAATGGGACCAGGGGAGTACTCATGTGGGGGTCGGGAAGCAATTCAGATGAAATTGGATATCGTTTACTCGGGTCGGGAAGTGATGCAACTTGCAAAGCAAGTGAGACCCACTTCCACGTCAGTTATTATTTGGATTGGATGCAATCAAAATTATATAGTCTATTGTATTTTTGCTTTCTTTTGAGTGGGTAGATTTATAATAGATATTGAGATCTTATTTGAATTTGGAGATAAGATGAATTGAGATAAATTAAGATAAATTTTAAATATTATTATTATTTTAGAATTTGAAAATTGTGTATTGGGATTTAAAAAATGTATATTGAAATTTGAAAATTTTGTATTGGAATTTGAAAAATGTATATAGAAATTTGTGTTTTATATAAAAAATTATAAAAATATAATGACTCAACTCACTTTTGAATCCAAACGGGGCCTAAGTTATTTCTTTAATAGTGATCTGATTTTTTATTTTTTTATTTTTTAAAAATAAGTATGCATTATATATGCGAAGGAAGTTCTCAGTAGGCTAAGCCCGAAGAGGGGGGAGGGGGTACGAAACCCACGGTCCACTAAATCAACCTAAGTTCAGGCCCAATCGAAGGTCCAAAAAAAGAGGGGTAGACAAATATCGAGCGTCCACATTATTAGAAAGATTAGCCCGAGCAATCCCGACTGTCCGCCGAGTCAGAGATAGTGTATCTTTTCTCCCACGCCACAGCCAACTTTACATTAATGATAACGGGACCTCTATTAAATCTGATAGAGCACCACGTGGCGCGTAAAACTAATTCAAATGTGCTGCATTTATGGCAATACTAGATAGGGAGAGTGCCGCCTTAATTACTATCCAATGTTCAGCCTGGCCGAGCATCGATTGAAGGGATTGAGCCACCAAGGATGGGACAGAAAGAATCGGGCTATCATTCGCCGAGTGACGACCGGGTAGTGTCACTCCGAGACACCCGTTTTCCCATTCCCATTGTCAGAAGGAGCGTGCTAACCTCTATAAATACAGGCCCAATTCGCCCAGAATCAAATTAGAATATACATTCATTGGCACTCTCACAACACAATCTGTGAGATCATTCATTTGAAACTAACTTTATTATCGAAGCGGTTTTGGACTTCGACCCACTCTTATCTCATTTCACAGGAAGAAGTCGACTGGGATTCCAAAGGACTAGGTCGTAAAATACGTTACAAACAATATGTTTCAAGATTTTATACATCTAACTAACTAGTAACTATGCCGTATAAATCAAGCATTGAGAATGAATGCATAAGTTCTCCACCTTGGGGACTCTGGCATAACGGAAGAGATGACAAACATAGAGTATTTATCATTAGTGAAATTGGGATGAACATTTTCATCCATCCACAACCTTCATTATAAGCACAATCATGTTCATTCTTTAAATTCATTAGCAGTGTTCACTTAAGCATGCTCGTAAATCTTAGTAACGAGCCTATAACTCGCAGACAGTTGTTTATACTAAATTTTATAAATATAAATAGTTCATTATACATAATTATTATCATAATATTAAAAAAATGTATATCAAATATATATGAAATGGAAAATGCATATAGAATTCACTTTATCAATAAATATTTTATAACGATTTACAATATTAAAAATATAATATATATGTGTGTGTGTGATTGTTTAATTTGAACAATGTACAATAGATACAATTAGTATAAGACATGATTGTGTATTTATATTTTATATTAATACAATTTATATTTTAAAATATTATAGCAATCTATCATTTAAAAAAAAAACAAATCTTCTCTTAAATATAGTTATTTATAATTATTTTCTTTCAATCAAACAATTGAAAATATTGAGTTGGAAAAAGTTGTAAATGTTGACTGTATAGGTTAAAACGCATAAATGCAATGAAGGATGTTTCCTTTATTATTCATCGGTCTTAAATTGCATGTAATTATGAATATACGAATATTGCAGTATTTTTGCCTAAGTCATTGTAGAACACGACTATTATATTTTTGTCTTTGGGGAATCCAAGCCGAATGGGAACAAGTGGAATTGTTAGGGATGACAAGGGATATATAAGGTTGGCTTTTGCCAAAGACCTGTCTCACAAATCAAATAATGAAGCTGAATTATTGGCTTTATATAATAGTCTGCAACATTGTAATGAGTTGAATATTTATAGAGTGGTGATTGAGCTTGATTCGTTGTTAATTGTCAAATGGTTGGAAAAAGACAAATTGTGGCATATGTAGGGGTGAACACTCGACCCGACCCGACATGATAAAGGGTCATTCCGATCCGACTCGACATCTTTCATTTCTGATACCCGATATGTCGATTGATTATCAGATATCTATCTCTCTCTCTTTTTTCTTTTTCTTTCTTTTATTTTTGTGAGGTTTCTCTCTCACATGTTTCTCTCTTAGTGACGCACTTCCAAAATCCCTAACCCATTTCCAAAACCTTGCAATAATTCTAAACAGCCTAATTTTCATTATCTCTTAATCCAAAACACTGCAAGAATCCTAAACGCATGTACGTACCTGAACTCATGATTTGGGCAATGATCTAGATACATAAGAAATTTTATTTTTCGAAAAAACGTTTTGTGTTTTTGTCGATTTTGTCCTTAGATATCATTGGAAGCGTTGACCTCCATTGCTTTGCAAAGGTGGACTTAGGACTCCATTGTTTTGCAAATGTGAACTCAGGATTCCATTGCTTTGTAGAGGCATACCTGTGACTCACTTCCAAACATGTCTAATTGTACAAGCATGTCGTCGCATCTCGAGAGGTGTTCCTTGGGCAAACTGAGATCCGGCTCCGTTCAAACTATAAAATTGAGATTTGAAATAGTTCCAACTAAGGAGGAAGGTCAGAGAGAGAGAGAGAGAGAGAGGACGAGATGAGACGACAACGAGATTTGTGAATGTGAGAGATGGGGCTGGGAGATGAAATCGAAAAATTGGGCTAAATTTGTAAATCGCAAAAGGGATTAAAAGCGGGTAAATACTCGTTGCCCGATTACATACAAACGAGTCAAGAATTCGGAACGGAATAAAGCAATATAGCGGGTCGGGTCGGGTTGCTGGTAATTTGTACAACCCTAGGCATATGGTATCTTGAAGACTATTGGAAAAGAATTCAAGAGATGATTTCTAGCATTCAAGTTAAGATAAGGCATGTTTATCGAGAAGGTAAGGCTGGAGCAAATTTTTTAGCTCATTTAGCTTCGGCCCAACTTCTGGCACGTGGATTAATTTCAATGATATTGTAAGGGAGCTTAAAGGAATTCTGAAAGTGGATAAAATGGGGCTCCCGGTCATTTATTGTTAGAGTTTATTATTTCTTATATAGGCCTGTTCAGACTTGTTCTTGTTATAGGCTTGTTTAGTTTTTGTTTTCTTGCTTTGTTTTGCCTTGGTTCGTATTAGGGAGGGTTTTATTTTCTGATTTGTAATATCCCAAATGCTTGGTTTGCAATTACAGTATTCCTCTACCATATGTGAGGGCATATTAATAAATTTAGGACGGAGCCATTATGTGTGGGACTACTGACCCTTCGAAACAAATTATATAGATATTGATTTTAAAAAGCTTATTTGTTCTAACTTATTTCTAGACTTATACTAAATTTGAAAGTGCTTTAACATTTCATTACCAAACAAACTAATTTTTTAATAAAAGAGTTTTATACGTAGTTAAAAGCAAATTTTAAATCCTACCACAAATCCAAATAGGTAATATTGATGTCATATTTGATAGCTCGAGCAACCCCATGGTGAGTTGATCATTTTCTAGAGAATATAAAGAAATTAAAGTTTGGGGCGGTGGAAGACACCTTTGATACTTAAGTCAGTTGGGATTTCTTATTCTAAAATTTAAGAGAGCTCAAATGTAGGGGTGTAAGAAGACTGAACCGGATCGGACTGGATGAAATATGGTCTGGTCCGGTCCAATTTTTTTATAGACCAAATATTTTCGGTCTAGTCCAGGGGGAGAACATTTCTCCTCCTGGACTGGACCTAATGCACACCTATTTATATATATACGTGTGTGTGTGTGTATATATGTATATATATAAGTAATAGTATATAAATTATAATATTACAATTAATATAGATTAAGAGTGGTAGTATAACATATTAATATAATATATACTCTTATTATATTAACATATTATAATTTATAATAGTTATAATATAAAAGTATAAATTGTAATATATCTATATAGAGTATTAGTAATAACTTATAAGTAATAAGTGTATTATTATTATTTAATATATTATTACTAATTTATCACTATTCACTAGCATATAAATTTATAATATACTAATATAAATTATGTAATAGTATTATTAGTTATAGTTAACCAACCTATGATGCATCACTAAATTACTATTAATATGAAATATGATCACTATTCACTAAATTACTATTAATGTTGTTTTTAATTATATATGAAATATGATAATTGATTAATTGATATGACTTATGAGAATTAAATTAACTAATTAACTATGGTTATATATAATATACAATATTAGTTATAATTTATAGTATAAGTATTAAGTCTAAAGACTATAAGTTATAACTATATATTTTATTTAATATTTATATGAGATTAGAAATTGACAATTGACAAAGATGATTATTTTTTATGAAAATAGTACTAGTATATAATTAATAATTTGTAAACTCTGACCAAAAAAATATATTTAATTATTGTAGGATTTTGGATCAAATTTAGTCTATTAAATCATATGGGGTACTCCTGGACCGGACCGAACCGCCCCTGAATCGAATTTGATTAGGCCGGTATGGACCGAATTTGATCGGACCGGTATGAACCGAATAGGAGTTCAGTCCGGTTTAGGGTGAGAAAAATTTTGGACCGAATAGAATCGGTCCATATTTTTCCCGCACCGGACCATTCATACCATATTCAAATGAAAGTGTTTAGAGTTTTTTATCCTCGCGATGAGATATATAATATATATACTTGGTAGGGGTAGTCCATTGGCAAGCTGTAGTGATGTTGCTCCGTATTCAAGTCGTGTCCTCTTCTAACATTTTGCCACACGACTAGTCATTCATGTATGATCGTGGCAACCGATGACAATTCAAGGTTCACATAGTGGCATGCATGTCTTTGTCCTTCATTAAATGCAATGTGGCCTCAGCATGGTGCACCCACATCCAAGTTTGTCCAACTGTCAGTACCCAAGGACGAGGGTTGTTCTTGACCTTACGTGCATGGGTTGTCGGCTAGTAGAGGTGTCAGGCCTTTTGACTCAGGGGTCCACATTCTCGCCCTTTTTGGCACAACCCATCATGTTCTTCTATATCAATTTTCCTCTCTTGGACTACTTTTTAGATCTAACAATGCCTCATGAGCTAGGCCGTATGGTTTGGCTCGATGTTAAGACCCTTTTGATATATTGGGGGTGGGGGAGGGGGATCAATCCAGATTCTCCCTTTTGGAGAAGTAGGTCTGTACCATCAGATAAACAAGCTTTAGCATTAATAAGAATAATGATAGAGCCACTATTCCTTCATTCATGTTTCCATTCCCTACTTGACCTAATATCCAAGTGGCTAAAATAATAAGAAAAACAATTGTCACGTAGCCTTCTTCTCCATTTTCGCAGCTTGCATCTCGAAATCTCCCTTCCTCATTCTTCTCTCCCTTTTCGAAAACTCCTTCTCCTTCCCATCTACATGCCTTATTCTTCCTCAAATCACCTGTTGTACCTTTCGAAAATCCACCTTTTTATCCCCTCCTGAAAACCCATTTTTAGCCGTTATAAAAAAAAAACCACTTTCAGTCTTCTAAGTGCTATTCTAGTAAGTGGATCATCATGAAATTATTTTTTCTGGATTTGCCCCGAAATTTCAAGTTTTTCTTAATTTGATTCAATTTTTTGAGAATAACATGTTTCACTTTATCATTAGTGGAATATTGGTCAAGGATAGTCTAAATGGGTTTGAAATTTGTTATATAGCAACCATGTTTTCGTGAAGGAGATGCAGCAAATGGGCCAGCTCTGGTATGCCAGATTTGAGGTCGGGCGGAAGAGATCCTGATGTTGGAGGAGATCTCGGATGGAGCACATAATCGAGATTTGAGGGATAGGGAGAAGATGGGTTTGGGGGTTTTGGAAAAATATATTTTATTCGATGCAAAAGGGTACAAAGTGAAAAAAATAGTGAAAATTACATGACACACTACTTCAAATGGTACACAATAGAGAAATTTAATAAGTGGTGTCTGTATAATTGTCCGTATTAATAATATTAGATATAGCTAAAGTTTTGAATTATATAAAAATATATATATTTTTAAACTGAAATTTTTTGTTAAAAAATTAATTTTATTATATAAATTTTTAATTTTTAAAAAATACACTGCACTTATGCAGAAAATCAATTTTATTTCCCTTCGAAAAGTGACGTTTTCTTTTGAGTTTGTCAGTTTGCCTCGTCGGTTTCGAATCCCTTTTTTAAGGGAAAAAATTTGAATTAATTAAGGACAATGATCAAATAGTGGCATTACGGATAATTTAGGGAGGAAGCTCCGGGCATTTCGGAAGGCAAAATGCTAACCTATTTATTCGTTTTTAAATTACAATCGCAAGGCTGATCGCAGTCACATGCACCGACCCCGCCGGCTCAGGTCGGGTCACGGTCTTTCCATCCACGTTTGACTCGCTGCTGTCTCCGGTTAATAACAACTCTCTCTCTCTTCAAATCCGCCCAATTTCTCAGATATTGGACTGATGATTGACGCGTTTTCATCCCTGTCCGGCCGATCATTCTTTGGTACTCTCTTTCGAACTATCCGTGCGTTTCTATGTACTGGTATATGTATGTGTTTTCGTTTTTCGAACTTCATTTTGCGATCCCGGTACGGTTTAGGGTGAGATCTTTGCTGTTTTTTTTAGTTTCACAGTCTCTATTCGGTTTTACATCTTACTTTTTTGTTGTTTATATTTGCTCATTGCACCGCTAGATATTCGTTAGATTTCCTTCTTTGGTGAAGCTTTTATTTCGCTCTCTGTTTCCTCAAACTTTGCTCTGTGTGTGTGTGTGTGTCGGGGATTAGGGGTTTGTTTGGTAGTGAGTTTTGCAAGGAAGATAACATGCATTACAGTTTTTGGGTTTGGTTTCGAGTTGTGACTTCTTGATTTCACACTCGTATTTTCATATTGTAGTTTATTCATTCTCGGCGACGCTGGCCGTTGTCTTATGTGTAGTTATTTCATTTCGGATTATTCGTCGTTGGAGTCTTCAGATCAAACGTTATGCTTATGGGCACCTAGTCTAATTCTTAGGTCTTCATTTTGTTAGGAAGTGTGCTTCTCTGAGAGGGTTTTGAATAATGGAAGATAAAATTTGTTTAGCAAGGTGCTGTTGGATTTCTTGATTGTTGATTTGCTATCCTATAGTTATGCTAGAGAAGATCGCCTCTCAGTATGCTCTGTAAGATAATATGGTGGAACTTAAAAATACTTTAGTGCTAATAATATCAGTGTTTGACTCTTAAATTCATATCTTGATCAAGCTGAGTTGCAAAGTGGATCCAAGACCACGTTCATGTCTATTATTATTTTAGACCTTTTTGATAGTTATTATTATTGTAGACCTTTAGAAGGCATCACTATTATTAAAGCTTTTAAATCGTTATTTATGCTCTGTGGTTCTTAGAAATGATGCCAGGGCAGTGTTTTGACATCTCAGTAAATTGGGTTCATCTTTAACAGTATGAAATGAAGGTGGATATAAGAATCTGTTTATAGTAGTGCAAATTCTGTTTTCAATTGTATTAACGTCTCTCATACTTCCCTTTTATTTTTGATTATGAGCATATTGACAAATTCTATTGTTGTGTCATTGTCTTAGGATTGCTTTTGATGAAAGCCTTTACCTTTTGTTCTTGAATCCTAGGATGAAGTAATGTCAGGGAAAGCTCTTTGAGATCTCAATAAAATACCTGGATCCGAGAAGAAGAATCAAAGCTCCAGTAAAATGAGTTTTACCAAGCAGTTCATTGGGAATGCTGTTGAAAATGTTGAAGAAAGCCAAAAGAAAAACTCTGTGGCCATGGTTTCTCCTCAGACTAATGGTAATGAAATTGCTAATACTACAGCAGAAACCGGAAATTCAGAAGTGGAATACATTGAATCTGAGAACTTAAATGATCTAGAAGACGTTGATGCGAGTCTTAAGGTATTATTCTTGTTTCTTGTTTCAGTGGGTCAGGGTGGGGGGTGCTTATATTTTCTTTACATGCTGTTTTGTTTGAATCCTGAACGATCATGGATGGACAGTCTGATACTTGGAGATCAACTCTTTTTATGGTGTGCACATAATATATATTTTTTTCTTTTTTCTTTTATTGACATTTCAGATACTCTTAGCTTCACTTGACTCTAAAGATTGGGTTCTGGTGTGTGAAGCACTCAACAATGTACGCCGTTTATCAATCTTTCACAAGGAAACAATTCTTGACATGCTGTAAGTTTCAAATCCTGGATGATCTGAATGACCTTTTGCTTGTCTAATTGGTAAATGTGGTTAATTAATGCTTTTATAATTTTTTTATTCACGTCCATCATTATACTGGTGAATAGGGGAGATGTGATTTTACTGGTGGTAAAGTCCTTGAAGAATCCGAGAAGTGCTGTTTGCAAAACTGCAATTATGGCATCTGCTGACATTTTCAGCGCATACAATGATAACCTTATCGATTCATTGGACCCTCTGGTAACTTATATTTCTTATATGCCATTGCCATGCCTGATTGCTTTTTGGTGAAATGCTCCAATCATTTGCATGCAAATTCATTCTTACTCCCTCTTTTCCTGAATGTGATATAATATGATGGGTGCAGCTTACACAGCTTCTTCTCAAGTCTTCACAAGACAAAAGATTTGTATGTGAAGCAGCTGAAAGAGCTTTACTAGCAATGACTAAATGGGTTTCACCTGTTCTATTATTACCAAAATTGCAACCATATCTTAAGAACAGGAATCCTCGAATTCGAGCAAAGGCATCGATGTGCTTTTGTCGAAGTGTTCCACAACTGGTAAGAAAAAGACAATAGTTATGTTATTTGCTTATTTTTGTAAAGTAATATTTATCGTGTATTTTCTTGAGTACTTTCCCATTTAGATTTATTATTTACACAATTATTTACTCTCGTTCATCTCTTTTATGATATTTCTCTGGCTCTTGGGAAATTTGAAAGAAGAAAAAAACATTCTAAACGAATTTGGAAAGTAATCCGTTTTCGTAACATCTCTTTTATTTTTCTGATGACAACCTTTTGAGGGGTAAAAACAACGTGAAGTACTTGTATTTGCCAGTTTGGTTAACACCTCTCATCTGGCTCATTTTGTTTTTCAGATGTCTGATTGAACTTTAAATTGTGTATGTTTGTTTGAGATTTCAGCAATGACAAATTATTGTGTATATCCTGTGAATAGCCTCTAGATTGTGTATCCACATGCGTCCCAAAGGTGGTAGAATGTGGTCATGCACTAAACCACATGGAAAATAATGTCCTCTCGATTGCATTCCCTTGGTTTAAGGTCCATGTTGATATATAGATTTTCTATTTAGTTTGTACTGGCTGCTGCTTGTTTCCTGCTATGCTTTCGATGTCATAACCTTATTGTGTATACCCAGTATTGTGGGTGTCGCTAAGCACCACTTTTTCCATGTGTATTACTTACTGTATATGCTAGTTTGTGTTTGGTATACTTCTTGTTCTGCCACTTTTTTGCTATGTTTACTCTGTAAACTTTTCACGGGCCTATGAAAAACAGGTCTCAGGGTTCCTTTGAAATGTTAATTGTGTATGCCCATTGTAATTAGATCCTTGTGACTTTTTCTCCACATATAAATGTTTGTGCCTCTGCCTAACATGCCTGGAGTTTGATGCTCTCTCTCTCTTGCTTGTGTGTGTGTGTCTACGTGTTTGCTGCAATCACATCTGATGGTTAAATGGCTCTATTTTATTTATTTTGTAAATTTATGCAGGGCCTAACATGAAACAACTCATAAAAAGAAGGAACCAAAATAGTGGAAAAAACTACTGGTTACAATATATCTTGCACTAGTTACTAGTTCTTATGAAAAGAAAAAGTTATTAGTACTTCGACTGCCTGGTGCATCTGGCCTTGATTTGCTTGGACAGGAAAGGTTTCTTACATTGATTTTGAGATAGTGTTGTTTTCGAATGTCTTCTGAACTTTCATGATTAGAGTGCATTATAACCCATTAATCGAACTTGTTTATCTTATTGTCAGAGGATGCTAAGTTGTCTATATTTATACTCCCCTGATTTGTTTGTCTTGTTTATGTCAACAGGGTGTTGAAGGCATAAAAGCATATGGTTTTGACAAATTGATCCAAACGGCTGCATCCCAGCTCAGTGACCAACTTCCAGAGTCAAGGGAGGCGGCTCGAACCCTTCTTCTGGAGCTGCAAACCGTCTATGAGAAATTCCGTGACCCCACAGAAACAGCTGTATCAGAGGATCCAGATATGGGCTCTTGGGAGAACTTTTGTCAGTCAAAACTCTCTCCTTTAAGTGCACAAGCTGTCCTTCGTGTAACCAATATTGGTCAGGAGGGTCTTGTTTCGGGTTCCTGACACGAGTTTATATTGAACTTTAGTGAGTACTGTCCTCATTTACCTACACATACGGGCTGTAGCAAGCCTAGTCTACAATTCCATTTTTTCTTGCTTTGATTTGCTTTACTGTCCTCTTCTGTAAATGAATGTGAAACATTGAAATGTTTGGAATTGCGGTTGAACCTTATAGTTGAGCAGGAATTCTTTTTGATAATTGATGAATTCTTTACTGTCATCAAGGTCACATTGGAGATTTTTACATTTTCACATTTGAAAATATTATTCAATTTTGTGAGCCTATTGTCAAAGCTTCCATGTTTATTTTTTGAAGTTTGAACATATTTCTGAGATTACTTTATGTTTTTTGTTTTTTAACATATTTGGTGGATCTTCTTCTTAAATTCAGATCCTTTAATTAGGGTTCCTTTCAAAGGCTTGCTGTTTACTTAATTAAGGTGTACATCTTTTCCTTTAATGAAAGTAAAGTTTGAACGGAGAAAGCAGATTATTCCGAGAGAACTTCGTTTCTTTATGTGGCTCTTTAACCATAATGACATCACAACTAATGACAGAAAGCTCCAACCACCACGGCTATAACATTTTATCTATGACAAACAAAAGGATGGGGCCTCATGGTTTTAAAAAATTTGATTATTGAAGTAAGCCTAATTACATCATTAATAAAACAAGAAATCATGAGTGTGAGCGTTGAGCTGCATGCATATTGAATGCATGGCATAGCTCCGGAAACTTATGTGGCATAGTAATATTTCAGTCTGGTTTTTTTTTTTGAGTTTATCGTAATTTAACTCATCTTAATTTATCTAATTATTATAATTTTTTTAAATCTTTATAAAAAATAAAATAAAAAATTTAATTTTTTCAAATTTTAAAACAAAAATAATATAAAAAAAATCAAATTTGATTTAACTTTTAAATTTTATCTCAACTCAACTCAAAAAACAAATTACGCTCAACTCTAAATGATCCATAACTATCACCATAGAATGTGATGGGCCTAGACCTTGGTCATCGGTCTGGTTGGGGTGTCGCCAAAAGTGGCGGAACCTTGAGGTCAACCTCTTGGAGATTATTCAATTCCACTTCCATAGTTGAATCTGGAGTTTTTTAGGATTCCGTGTCGCAACCAGAGAAAAGAGGTAAAGAAGAAGAAGACGACATTGGTGGTTATGGAGCCGTTAAGGACAGGAGCGCGCGGGAAAAAGAATGGGTAATTTGATTCTATTTGGTTGTTAAGAGCAATTCACATCCGTTCTCTTACAATTTTTTTTCAAATTTTAACCAAAAATCTCATTTCTTATAAATTTTAATCTTCTACATCTCATTCTCTATATTTTTTCTCATCTATTAAAATAATATTATTTTATTTACTATTTTATTTCATATTATAATATTATTTTTAATAAAATATAATAAATTTTAACTTTAGGAATGAATAGTACTCCCCTAAATATGGGAGAGTACTATTTATAATATCAAATTCTCCGTATTATGGGGGATCGGATTTCATCTCTAAATAATAGCAAGATCCATATTATAATAGATTGGCTGTGAGTGCTCTAAAAAAATTGGTAATAATGGGGTTAGGCTTTGGGTCATGGTTTCGAAAGCCACACTCAGTATATGCGGGCCTTTCTCTTTTTAAGAACTGAATGTTAGGTTTTATGTATTGGGCCTAATCGGGCATTGGCTAATGGCTATAATGAGTTATTGTCATATTTTTCCATTTTGTTTTTCTGTCCCAAAACTAAGGTAAGCTCCAACTTTGACAGAGTGAAATTCCTGAACTCTGACATCCCAATAAGAGTCTGAGCTCAAAATTAACTTCGACTCTAACTTTGATTTTAAGAGAGAGAAAACTACAGTTCTGCTACGCGTCATTGGTATTGGAGCAAAGACAATTTCTATTCAGAGTTAGTTTTTTTTTTTTTTTACCTTTTATTTTATCTCAAAAAATAATTTTTCGTGAGATATATAAACACCATATAATAATTTTTAAAAAAAAGTAAATAAAACATAAAATTCACATGAAAAAAATAAATATTTTAATATTAAATTCCACTATTTTTCAAAATAATTACGTACTAATTATAAATTTTACGACTATACATAACATTATTCATTTCTCCCCTTGCACTTTTCCAACATCCAAGTAAAGAGTAAAATTCTCAAATTCTCTCAAACTTGCAACACCAATTGAGAAGCTTTGAAAAACTTTGCCCAGCCCCCATTGGACTTCGTTGTCGAATGCTACTTAGCACCGTCAAGATCACATTCATGTACAAATAGCGTCGATTGGGCACTCCTTACTATCAAGCATTAGCCACGAACTACACAACCCAACCGCAAGTTATTGTGAGGGAGGTTATTGATGTAGGGAGATTCGAGTCAGATGATGTTAAATTGTCAAATTGTACATTGATAACGTTAAGATACCTTAAATTGACAGATCATTGCAAATGTGACAAGTGATTATGATATTTTCTTAATTATGACAATTTTGAGTGGGTTTCAATATTTTGGTTATAATTTTAGCTACAGGTATTAGAATCATGCATAAGACCTCAATCCGAAAAACTTTTTTTGGCGCACACATCGTGGTCACAGAGATATACTCGCTTTGCAATTTTTTTTGAACTTAAAATCCATTGTTTTCCCTTTCGAATCCTCAATTCTAATCTTTCTTTTTTTTTATTTGGTATTATTTCATTTATCATTTAAGAATTGATTTTGAACCTGATTTGGACTAAATTTTTAGTAAATTATTTCTTTTATCACGTATTTGATTTTAATATGATTATTGACTTTTTTTTTTTTAATTTTGATAAAATTTCAAATTAAACAATTTTGACTATATAGTTTGGCTTGTGAATTATTTTTGACATTATTTGATTTGATCATTTTCAATTGAATAGTAAAGGCATTTTTTCTGTATTTTTGAGATTCTCTCTTGTGTTCTTTCTTATAAATCATATGTTAAAACTAGCCTACAGAATAATTACTATTCTATCCCGTGCTAGCCCCTCAAATTGAATGTAATGTTTTTTTTTTTAATCACATTTTGTAGTTATACCAATTAAATGTTAATAATAATTATATTCTATTTAAGTTAATATTAATATTTATCACATTTATTAAATATTAATATTAATAATGATTATTTTCTAATTAAATTAATAATTAATATTCTAATTTATACTAACTCATTAATTTGTTTTTATCATATTTTATATTCAATAATAATAAATCGAACCAAATTTCTTAATCGTAGAAAATACCTACATATTTGGTGAGAGAAGTGAGAAAGGAATATTATAATATTTGGCCAAGTTACTGTTCATCTACATATTTGATGAGTTACTGTAGCTAATGTCAAATTTATGTGGACATGCTTAATTCAATGTGGGGTGTTTTAACTGTCTTGTTAACTAAATCTCGTTAAAGTTAAATTTTAATCAAGTTAAATTTTAATCAAGTCAATAAGAGTGCTCTTATTGACATCTTATTTTTCCATTTTTGTATTTTGTCCCAAGAGTATGGGTGAGCTCCAACTCCAACAGAGTTGGATTCGTCAACTTTGATCTCCAATAAGAGTCGGAGCTCAAAATAATTTCGACTCTAATTTTGATTCTAAGCGGGAGAAAACTACGGTTCTACTACACTTCATTGGTATTGGAGCAGAGTCAAAGTTTTTATTCATAGTTGGGATTTTTTTCTCTCTCGCACATACACTTCCCCCAACATCCAAACAACATCCAAAGAAAGATCAAAAAAATTCTCTCAAACTTGCACCACCAATTGAACTTGAATGAGAAGTTTTAGAAAACTTGGGCCAAGCCCAATTGGACCTCCTTCGCCATTGAGTGCCATCTAGCACCACCAAGACCACCTTCACGCACAAATAGTACCTATTAGGCACTCCTCATTGTCAGGCATCGGCCATGAACCACACAACCTAATCGAGAGCCATTGTGAGGAAGGCACCCAAATTCATTATGTTTTCTTCCATCTCGAGCTCCATCACCATGCATAGAATATGTGTAGCTCAGCTAGCATACATGATCTATCTCCTCCATTTCCTCGACCTAACATAACTCATTTCACAATTCTCTTGAACTCAACCCCACGCACAGAGCCTTAAGTATGGCACTGCTATCAATCTTAGTTCAGTTGCCATCTCCATCGCACCCAATTCTTCTCTCGGTCAACATCATCCTACTCTTCACTTTCTCAATTCTTATAGCACACACACTCTCGCTTTAATATGTTTCTCTTGACCAGTGAAAACAAGTGAAGATTGAAAACCAGAAGGGGAAGAAAAGTTAAAACTCGTTATGTGGCCCTTATGGTGCCATTTTAGGTAAAACTCAACCTAAACAAAATTGTTCTTGTGGGGCTCGAACTCCATTCATAGAGTTAACAAAAATTGCCACATCCGTTAGGCTAACTGGCTTTTATTGTAATATAAAATATACAAAATATACCTATTGGAGTCAAAGTTAGTAGTCCAGAATCATGTTCAATTTCGAACTCCGGTTTTAAACTCTAATTTTTTCAACTTCAATAGAATTAGAGTCGGACAAAGTCGAAAGTACAAAACCTTTGCTCGACCCTACCCAAAACTTGCGGCCTTTACCTCCTCATAAGTAAAACATATTTTCAACGAAGGAATATTGTTTGTTACCATATCCACGAATGATTTAGCTTGGTCAATCACGGTTAGAAATTAAGGTTATATTTGGATGTTGAGTTGAATTGTATTTTTTTATGAATAATAGTAAATTGAGATGATTGAGTAAGTTTTGTGAAATTTACTTAAAATAAATTTAGATGTTAAAATGAATTTAGATATATTTATAAAAATTTATAAAAACAAACAGATTAGAGTATTGGCATTGGATCCATCAAACATAAATTTGATAATTTTTGTTAAAAAATCTCCACATTAGATCTATCAAACTTCTTAATGTATAACTTTGAGCTACAGTAAATTTTCATAATCTTTCATATTTGAAAGACTACTATTCCAATTCTAAATACATACTTTAATATATTTTATTCTCTTACTTTATTTTTTTCACTTTCTCTTTCTTATTTGGTTGAAAAATAATTATTTAAGTAATTATTTGGTTGAAAATTTTGGTTAAAAAAATTAATTTTTTAATAAGGAATTAAAAAATATTTTTTCAAAATTTAGTTGAAAAATAATTATTTAAATATCATATTATATTATTAATATACATATGATTAGTATAATTACAAAATATAAAAAATATTTAAATATATTTTTATTAAAAAAATATTATTATATTATTATTTTAATAAATATAATAATGAATCTAATATAAAATTATAAATTTAAATATTTAATCAATTTATTAAAATTATATATTTTTTTAAAATTTTAAAAAATTATTTAATAGATTTAATATCAATACACTGTTCCTCTGACATACCAAAAGTCACTCTACCGATATCAAATCCTATAAAGATTTTTTTGCTTTCAAACCGCACTTGCAGCAATCCGCACTTGCAGGCACTATGTAAAGAAATTGATGTCACTACGGAATCTCTGGTATTTATATAATGAAAAAATATACTCAATTTCTTACTCTTTACACAATTTTTACGCACTATATTTTATTTTATTTTATTTTTAATTAAATATTTAATATATAAATAATAAATAAAAAAATTAAATTAGTTTAAAAAGAAAAAATTCAAAATAAAAATATTAAAAAATTAAAATAATAATAATAATAATAATATATAGAATTCCCCTTTATATAATAAACCCATTGAACTTATTTACGGATGCATGCTCTGTTTGGCATTTGAATGGTAGAATAGATTTATATATGAACTGCACTGAACTTATCAATTGAATATAGTCAAAGAATCAAACGAGACTAATACTCCTCCATCCTTGGATAAGTACTACTGAGTACTAGTGAAGGATAATGACATGCAGCTAATTATTAACTCCATTTTCATTCATCACAAACATATATATATCTAAAATAACCTAATAATATATATATATATATATATATATATATAAAGTGGTTCATACTACCAATGAAATAAAACTTTGAAATGATAAAAAAATTAATGGAAGTTGAGAAATCTGATCAATCTTTGATGTCAGAAATACAAAAAGAATGAAGCTGAATGCCAGGCCGGTCAGCATAATTAGCTACAGATCTTTCAATTATCTCAATTGATTAAACAAAACAAGATCCTAATCAATGAATTTATACATGGTATGATCAGTTCGAGTACGGGGCAACGTCCAAGTGATGTGGATGCAAGCAGCAAAGGTTCAGATCAAAGTAATTAACATAATTAATACCTGAGAAATACTATTTGTAGAAGGCTTGTATACTTTTTGCATATATATTATATACAAATATTATTTTTACACATTTTTTTATTTTAACTATTTTTATTTTTTATTTTTTATTTTTGTTTATAATCTCTTATTATATTTTTATTTTTTTTAGTTTATATATATATATATTTCATATTTCGGCTAAAATGATATTTTTGCTACGTCATCAATTTTACAAAAAGTATATAAAACTGTGTATTCCTAACATTGCTTTTAATATAATACAAAAATATTATAAAATTATTAATAATTGCCTACGCAGGACTACGCAAGAACATTTACCCTTTGCGTGTACTTTTTACAATCGATGATAATCTTATGGGTAGGGTATTTACGCACGTACGTATGCATGTATATTGCATGAACATGGTGGAATCAGGATTTGATTTTTGGGAAGGCCAATGCCAAAATATGAGGTACGTATTAATATAAATAATTTATATTTTATATGTAAAAGCACTAGTAATCACACCTTATAAAATTATATTAAAAAAAATATATTTACAAATATTTTATAAGATGATTTTCTTTAAGATTTTTGTAGTTTGTTATAGGCTATTATATAAAAAAAAATATTAACTTAGAAATTTTCTTTAAAATTAAGCTTGATAACAATATTTTATGGGTGTTAGTAAAATTAAAAATTAGAATGAAACTAGATGAATATTAAGATTTAAGAAGATAATTTTAGTAAAAATTTGAAGGATTTTTTTAAAAAAAAAAACAAAAAATGGAGGGTAATTTAAAAAATATATAAATATATATATAATATACAAATTTTTTGAAAATTTTTGAGGGGCTACAACGTGGTTCCGCCCCCATGCATGAGAGTATAAAATGTTACCTATAATATAAGATACTTAAATTTTATATAATTATTTTGAAAAAGAATAAAATTTATTATTAAAAAATTAAAATTTTCCACTTATTTTTTAAAAATAATTATATAATATTTACATAATTTACGGTTATAAATATCATTTTTTATTAGATACAACATCGATCTTAAAAGCTGCTAGCTAGCCCATGAAAATATGAGTTATAATAAAGCAGCACGTAACGTTGGTCTTTATCAAATATTAATTAGGATCTAAAATTAATTAATTAATATTGGATATACCATGCATATACAGCCAGCAGCTATATATAATTAGGAATAGTACTGGCCACTGGCCAGCCATGCATGATCGCTCGATGTGGTCACTCTTCTCGCGAAAACGAAGGCCCGTTGGCGTTTATAATATAATGCATGGGCATCTTTATCTAGTAATTATAAAGCAAGCCTAGCTGCGCGCCACTTGCTTCAATCCTATCTTCATGATCATGACTTTTACTCTATCTTGTCTTTACTTTATTTTTTTAATTAAATTAATTATGTCATTATCAGACATTAAAAAAATATAAAAATTATTTATAATGAAAATAGTTATTTATTATAAAAATAGATTTATTTTGATAAAAAATAATTAATTTAACAAAAAATAATTAGTAAAAAATAAACCTTTTTTTTTTATAATGAATAAAAATCTCTTATTTATTCTCCTTTTATCTAATTGCAGTCTTATTTATATGTCAAGTTGAACTGAATTGAGTTAAATAAAATATTATTAGAATATTATTTTTTATTATTATGAGTGTTTTGAGATTTGAAAAAGTTGAATTATTTATTATATTTTATATGAAAATTTGAAAAAGTGTATGAGAATTTAAATAAATTATAATAATGAGATGAAGTGAGTTGATCGGAGGGTTAAGGATCCAAACGATTAATTACATACTTTGATCTAATATATATATGCTTGTCTCATATATATACTAATTAACTTGGAGAGGGGGGGTTTGTGGGGTTTGTTTCATTGGCTGGATAGGTAGTTAGATAGATAAATCATGTGTTTTGAAAATGAGGGGGGCTGGGCAGCAGTCGGGCTGCTGCAACAGCCCCTCACAGAAATAGTAATTTTACTGTTTATATAAACAGTAAAACTACTATTTAAGAAGCTGTTGCAGCAGTCGAATTACTGTCAATATTTTTCATTTGAAAAAAAGTAGATTTCTTTTTTGGATAAAGGAACTCATGAAAATGATCATTCCATGGGCCCCTTAGTCCTCAGTTACTCTCACTTTCATAATTTGTCGATTAATGATCTTAGAGCTAGCTGCCCATTTGCGTTTGGTAGGTAGGCAAGAAAAATGAGAGGAGTTAAGAGAAAAGAGTTCAGGCATGCAGGAAAAATGTATAGGTGTTTTGAATCTTGATGATCAACATATATAAAGACACTCATTTCTCTTAACTCCTCTCAACATATATAAAAATGATATTATGTATTTACCATTTTTCTTGATATTGTGTGTATGGTATTGTCAGTGTATCGTTTCTCTTTAACCAAAAGGTTGAAACAGTACCACAACTTTGACCATTCGCCTCTAGAAAGATCATCAATGCTATGCCCACCTCTGTAGATTCATATTGATATAGATCCATCCATCCTTTTGTCATTCACTCAGTACTAATTTATACGCAAGCAATTCCACACCGGCCTTCTTTAATTAATTGTCTGCTTGCTTCGGATTCTCTTTGATCTGGTCCCAGATGCCTCAGTACAACCATAATATTATATAGAGTTGTTAAAAAAAGTAGAGTCAGTTATTAATTTTTTATTTTTTACATGAATATTATATTTATTTATTTTTAAAAAAATATTTATACGATATTTACACATCTTACTATTACAAATATTACTTCAATCTAGCACAAATAATTAGAGAACACGACCAAATTAAGCTTTATAAAGTTGCTCTCTTTGACTTGGAACTTATAAAAGCTGTCCAAAAATTCATTGCCATTGATCAGCATAACGTGTTTGGAAAAAATTTATTAATTTCGACGCTAATAAATATAGGTAGTTTACGTCACCAAACCCTTTTTCAATGGATTCGCCCCCCCCCCCCCCCCCCCCCCCCCTCCCTCCCTCCCTCTTCCTTTTTTTTCCCTTCAAAGCATTTCTTTCATCCTCTCCAGAGTATTCGAAACCTTAATCCCATCTCTCGGAATCCATTGAAGCCCATTCCCTCGAAATCTATTAAAGTCCTATCATATGTGTTAAATACGTGTTACAATCATGATAAATAATATAAAATAATAATAATATAAATAATATAAAAAAATAAATTAATGCGGTTTGACAATATAATTGAAATAGACAAGTTTAATGCTGCATTAAGCCATGTAATTGGGTTGGACAAGTTTCATTTTTTTTTTCTTCTTTGGCTTTGAGAAAGTTTCCTATATATATATATATATATTATGGGTGTTTATTTAATCAATGTGTTTTAGTTTGTTTATTTTCTTCCTTGCGTTTTTTTTTTTTGGAGTGCCAAAAGTCCTTATCTTCTAGATTCTTAGGAAACCCAATTCCTTTGATTGATCTGTTAATGTTTTCAGTTTGCCTGATTATTATTAGTTTGATTTGTTGTCTTTACTCAAATTAGTGGAGTTTTTCCTCAACTTCTATTTTCAGTTTTTGCAATTTTCTTTTTGTGTTTGCTTCCTAAAGTTATGGAACTAGAAGAAATGATTTGATTGACAGATTGTTTGTTGAAATATGTCGTAATATATATTTAAAAGTTAATAAAAGAAAATTTGTGAAAAATAGTTGAGAATTATGTGCAAGCTGAGATCTCGCTTGACTGTCGCTTGAGCTAAGTCAATGCTGAGATCTCGCTCAACTCTCGCTCGAGTGAGAGTTAGACAGTGATTTCGCTTGAGTTTCGCTTGAGCGTAAAACTATTAGAATAAACTTATACAACATCTGAAGGAAAGACGCGTCCCAACTAAAGTGATTTGTGTCGTAATCGTTGGTCACTCAATTTCGCTCGATGAGTCGTTTGAGCAAGAGTCCAGACAGTGATCTCACTTGACACTCGCTCGATGTGTAGCTCGAGCGAGAGCCAAGGCAATGATCACACTCGACATCCCGCTCGAGTGAAAAACGGTTAAATTGATAAATGACGCGATTTTTCTCAGATATCTTTTCAAACTTTATAAATAGTGTTGTGTCAGACCTGTTAAGTCACGAAAAATCTTTCTTCTATTCTGTTTCTGTCATTCTCAATAAAAACTCAATAAACTCTCCAAAATTGTTATTTGTAGAGTTTAAAGACTTTGTTGTATCTTGAAAGCGATTTACTAGAAATTTAATTGTAAATTTTTAATGAGTGGAGGCTGTTGGGAATCTGGGCTTCCAAATTCCCCCCACCAGGATCTACTTTTAACAGAATAACAAGAAAAATAGAAAAATAAATACAACACAAGAATTTACGTGGAAAACTCCAAAACAGGAGAAAAACCACCAGACCAAGAGAAGAAAATACACTATGTGAAAAATTGTTACAATCACACAATTTTTCTCCTCACCCCAACGACACCCACAAAAACTTCTCCCACTAGTAAAACTCTAACTTTCACCTCTCTTCCTTTTATATACAAAAAGGACAGCAGAGGAATTTTACTAAAGTAAAAAATTACTAGATAAGTTTCTGACTGGTGTAATTAACTAGGGAGGCTAGGCCTCATTTTATAACCTCATGCTTAGCCCCATTTTACAAATCCCACCGATGTGGGATTTACAAAGGAGCAAAGTCAACAATCTCCACCTTGCGACTTTGACTGATCCCACAGCCATGCTCCACCGCAATGAGGATCTTCATAGCTTTCGCTATCATGCTCCACCATAAAAGCATACTCACTTAGAATAAACCAATTCCAAGCATTTCACTTCGGCCCATGTCGAAAATAATCTTGCTGAAAAATTATGGTGCAACTCCCACGTTTGGCTTTCCTGGAAGTTCATCAGCCATCGACATGAATTTCCACCACACACCTTGCATCAATGCCAAACTAATGCCCGTGTGCAAACTTGTGGAACAACTAACATTAACACATCCTCTATCATGGCAACTTTGGGATTAGCGACATGCCATGAGGATGTACATATCTCCTTTTAACAGACATCATCTTCTGTAAAGAGAGACACGATGTTAGTTTCATTGTCAGTATCTCCATTTACTGACTTGGAGCCTCTTGCCGAACCTGCTCCACCTCTTGGACAATTTCTTCTGACGTGCCCAGGTTGTCCACACACCCAGCAGACTACTTTCTTCTTCATGGAGTTCTTCCTCTTCCAATCACCAGCTGTCACCACTGCTAAGTTCTCAAGTGAACCATTACTTCCACCACTTAGCCTTCTTTCTTCAGAAAAAAGTTTACTGGTAACCTCTGAAAAAATTATTTTCTCCTTCCCATGTATCAAAATAGGCTTCATATGCTCATAGGAAGATGGAAGAGACCAGATCAGCCTCAAGGCTTGATCCTCATCATCAATTTTAACTCCAATAGATTCCAATTCAGAGACAATGCCATTGAGAACACTTAAATGGTCTGAAATAGTCGTACCTTCACTCATCCGCAGTGTATGAAACTGCTCCTTCAGGTACACTCGATTCGAGACACCCTTCGTCTGATACAACTCTTCGAGCTTTTCCCAGAGTCCCTTTGCCGTGAATATTCCATGCACATTTGCAAGAACATTCTTAGCCAGGCACAGACGAATTGCACTTGCTGCTCTCAAATCCAAATCCTCCCAATCTTCATCGCTCATTCCAGATCTGCTCTTTGTTTCACCAGTAGTGCTTGAACCGCTACTGACTTCAGGGATTGGTCTACTTTTCAATGCCTTGTGTAATCCTGATTGAATCAAGATATTCTTGACTTGCACTTGCCACAAGCCAAAATTGATTCTCCCATCAAATTTCTCCACATCAAATCTGATAGGATTTGAAACTCTACCTCCTGACATAACTTTGATGAATTTTACCGTAGAAATGAATAGTACCCACTAAGTAAGTTCCCAGGAAAGATTGATCTTTCCTAGACAGAACTTCAAGGTTCCCAGGAAAGATTGGAGGGTCACAACGGACACACTTAAAATTTCCAATCTCCTAGACAGAACCTCCTTAGACCGTACGTATTCACACTACCACACCAAAGTTCCACTCTGCAAAAAGAACCTAGTGGCTCTGATACCACTGTTGGGAATCTGGGCTTCCAAATTCCCCCCACCAGGATCTACTTTTAACAGAATAACAAGAAAAATAGAAAAATAAATACAACACAAGAATTTACGTGGAAAACTCCAAAACAGGAGAAAAACCACCAGACCAAGAGAAGAAAATACACTATGTGAAAAATTGTTACAATCACACAATTTTTCTCCTCACCCCAACGACACCCACAAAAACTTCTCCCACTAGTAAAACTCTAACTTTCACCTCTCTTCCTTTTATATACAAAAAGGACAGCAGAGGAATTTTACTAAAGTCAAAAATTACTAGATAAGTTTCTGACTGGTGTAATTAACTAGGGAGGCTAGGCCTCATTTTATAACCTCATGCTTAGCCCCATTTTACAAATCCCACCGATGTGGGATTTACAAAGGAGCAAAGTCAACAGAGGCAAATATTGTCTTAAAAATAATATTTTTATATGCTTTAAAACCTTATCATATTTTTCACATTCTCTTACCCATCTCTAAAGTACTCCAAAATTGTTGTAGTTTCAGTATTTGCCTCCAAAGTTAGGATTATGGCTGGCAATACCAATTCTAAAAGATCAATTTATTACAGCTCATGAAAATGTTATAGTCGTTTATACATCTTACCCCAAAACCAATTATAAACTTTCGTAGACATCAAAATATTTACGTTGGGCTTGTGTTCTGGTCGGGAGAGAGGAGAGAGATAAGAATGAGAGAGGAATTCTGAAATACCCGATATTTGAACGAAACTTACTAAAATACCCGATATTTGATTCGATATGAAACAACTATTTCTCTCATATATTCAGTACGGTGGTTGGTATAGCTATAAATACTAGCCGATATAGAACGAAATTCTCAACATTGCCCCTTACTCCTTGGGTACTCACTTTCATAATCAGGCATGCAGGAAAAATGTAGATGGGTTTTGTGATCAACATACATATACATATGCACTCAAACATGTATAGAAACAATCAAATTATAAATAGAATAAGTGGCACAAAAATATTAAAATCGTGACAATTAATACCTGACGTTACGTGATTGATTTACTCTTCTTGTACATTTGACTAAAGGTTGAATCACGACACACAACTTTGACCATTCGACTCTAGAAAGATGGATGCTCTGCCCAGTGCGCCCGCCCACCTCTGGAGATTATCAGGATAGATCCATCCATCCTTTTTGTCATATATTCACTCAGTACTAATTTAAACGCAAGCAATTCCACACTGATCTAGATCTTCTTTTAATTGTGATCTGCAGCTTGCTTCGGATTCTCTTTGATCTGGTCCCTCATGATGCCTCAAGCTAGCACAAATAATTAGAGAACCAACGTCGATCAAATTAAGCTTCAAAAACCTGCTCTCTTTGACTTGGATCTTCTTATTTATCAAAATCAAACAGCTGCTGAGTGAGAAATTTTGTCCAAAAACTCATTGCCATTGATCAACATAACGTGTTTGGAAATAATTTATTAATCTCGACGCTGATAAATATAGGTAGTTTACGTCACCGGACTCCTTTTTCAATGGTAGATTTTTTCTTCTTCTTTCCATGAATGAGTTAGTAGCATTGCCCTACCATTGCTATATAGGGTATTGCAATCTTATTTCTTCTAGCTTTCACTTCTTAAATAGATAAAATAAATATAAAACTTACGTAAAATATCAATAGGTAGGTAGGTGAAAAAACGTGTATTGTATTAGTTTTCATTATAGATATATATACACACACGAGAGAGGTGTTAGAGATATAAAAAAATATATTATATATAAATAAATATATAAATTGACGTGACTTTATGTTATTTATTAGATTTATTTTATAATAAAAATAATTTTATAATTTAATAGAATATATGAAATTATGTTAATTTATAAATTTAATTTTTTAAATTAACATATTTATGCTTAATTTTTACGTGAGAAGTTTAGTTTCCATTTGTTTGAACCTTAAATGCACAGATTTGATTGGTAACCGTTCTTTTTATTTTTGCCCAAGAGCTACGTCGGTAGCTGCCTATTAAGGCCCCGTTTCTATTGGATAAGTTGTACCAACTCATTTTAAATTTATTTTTAAATTTTTTTAAATTTTTATAAAAGATATAAATTTTAATATAAATTTTTAATTTTTAAATTAATTTTTTTAAATATTAAAATAATAATAATATTAAAAATTAAATTAAATTCAACTTATTTCAATTTCTCTAATCTCATTTTAAATCCAATCAATACCTAAACGAGTCATTTAAATGGACCATTCAATTCAAGGTGGTCCACTTCTGCCGTAATATCCGCGTCGAGGTTGGCACCTCAAGGGGAAAAGTTGCTTCAGTCAACAGTGACTAGCAGAGGGGTTTTACATAATATGCATAATATTTTACATAACACTTTATATAATAAATATTATAAAATAAAAATATTTTTATAATTTTTTTTAATTTGTAATTCTCAACTAGAGATTACATATACAGATACTTCATTAAATGAGAAAACACTTTATTAATAAAAATATTATTGTAATTTAAAAAATTTCAAAGACAAAATTACCTAAACTTGTATAAACAATTTCCAAATAAAAATTATATGTAACATTATTTTTTTTATAAAATGATATTAATTGTATAAAATAATTTATAAAAATGGCCATTTTCTATAACATATATTGTGTTAAGTGTTGTGTAAAATAATCTATTATTCTATAACATATATTGTGTAAAATAATCTGCTGTAAACAAGTTATCACTAATAATTTAGAGATGTTAAGTCTAAAAAATAAAAAAACACATTAATAAAGCGAGAGTGTCTTAATTAAATTTTAGCATATTATTTTTCAGGTCGGCTTAAGATCATGGGTCCTCCATTTTTTTCAACGTTTCTCAGATAATTTGGATGTGCATATTTTATAAGAGCATTTTTATTGAATTATCTAAAGTTAAATTTTAAAAAATATAATTTTACATATATATATAGAAAAAATAGTTATATTTGATCAAAAATGAGGAGAAATTTATAGAAAAAGAAATAAAAATATTTTTTATAATCAAAAGTGAATAATAAAATTAAAAATTTTATCAAATTTGGTCAATGTTGAACAAAATTTTAGTTTTATTATTCATAAAAGTATTTTTATTTTATTTTTTTACTTTTATCTTTTTATTTTTGATTAAATATGATCAAAATTTGTTGATAAATATATAAATTTATATTTTTTAAAAAATAATTTAAAACCATTTAATGAGAGTACTCTAATAAAAAAAATTGAAGAAAAAAAGAGAGACAAAGTTGTCGTATGAAATGTGTATAAAGTTAGACTTTGGTATGAGTTAACTGGCCATATATACACGCATCCTCTTAAGTGCGTGCGACCTGCTTCGTTTACAGAGCACATAACCTACCTTTCCAAAAAGCATGTTAATGTTTCAGTGAATGCCAAGTGGAGGAAAGCGACAACCTCTCCAAAAGATTCCATCTAGAATTTGCACCAAAACAAAGAACTGAAAGCAAGCAGACTGCCCAGAAGCCACCTATATTCAGAAAAAAACAACACCCCCTCGTATTTGTAGCTCCAATTCCACCCACCTACTTGTTGCGATACCATTCTCTCTAGATGTTCTTGGTGTTTCGTGTTTATTATTGATTTCTTGTCTACGTTGGTTGGTCGGTTTTTTATTTTATAATATTATTATTAATTTTTTTTTTTTTTTTATTGGGATAAAATTTAGTGGGTCTTTAACTACCTTCTGCACTCTCAAGTGAAACAAATCGACGTATTGACTGGGGAGGGTTATAAACCTATCTGGGTTCGTCTTCACTTGCCTTCAACTTGTTCGAAGAAATAAGAATGTACTTTCTCTGATTCTAAGGCAGCCCAGCATGGATTTGGAGGGTGAAATCCGTAGCCAGCCAATCAAGGTAAGACATGTGGCAAAGTACTGTGGTTAGTTTCGCGAAAGACCCTCCCAGAAATCCTAGATTTTCTGATCATCTTCTTGTTTTTTGTTTCAGAAGGAGTCATGGAAGACACTCTTAACATTGGCTTATCAGAGCTTAGGTGTTGTCTATGGAGATTTAAGTACTTCTCCATTATATGTATATAAGAGCACTTTTGCTGAGGATATTACGCATTCAGATACGAATGAGGAAATATATGGGGTTTTGTCTTTTGTGTTCTGGACACTTACGCTTGTGCCTCTGCTCAAATACGTGTTTATTGTGCTTAGAGCTGATGATAATGGTGAAGGTGGGACCTTTGCTCTCTATTCACTGCTATGCCGGCACGCCCGAGTCAGCGCATTGCCCAATTGCCAGCTTGCTGACGAGGAGCTGTCGGAGTACACAAAAGACGGAGTTGAATCCAACTATGGAAATATTGGGTTGAGACTAAAATCGACATTGGAGAAGCACAAAGTGTTGCAAAGGGTACTGCTTGTTCTGGCTTTGATTGGAACTTGTATGGTTATTGGGGATGGGGTCCTTACACCAGCAATTTCTGGTATTAGAGGTTATGATTTTTCGATTTTATTTCAAGTTCTTAGCTTGGGATGTCACTAATTGAGAATCCTTTCTGATTTTGATCACTGTATAGTGTTTTCGGCTGTGTCCGGGCTGGAGCTTTCCATGTCAAAAGAGCACCACCGATGTAAGTTCCTTCACTATTTGGCCGACATATGTCGAAATTCATAACTATCCGGTAAATCTTTCAGTTGATCTGCAAATAAAACACGTTTCATAATCACATGCTGTTTGCAAATAAAATATTCCCTAATATCTTAGTATTATAGTTCCTGGTGAGCACCGAGTGATACCAAGTTCTTGTTGGTGCACTTTTTCTGAGAATTTTAATGTCGTCTATTTAACATGTTTGGTGACGATTAAAGAAGCAAATTATAGATTATAGTTAGGGATATGTCGTGATTCTATCCTTACATACTGCTGTTTAAATATATTTGAAAATCCAAAACCTTTTCTTCTCCTTTTTCAATGGACAGATTTGAAGTTGGTGGACTAGTTATGAATGTTGTGGACCTTGTGGTTCCCTACGTAGATAAGCAAGACAAACTACCTGATTTAATCAAACAATATCACTACGAAAGTTTAAAAAATATATATATATATTTACATTAAAATAATGTTGAAGGTCAAGTTGATGACGCCCTGTCTATTAATAAAGATGGAATTTGTGGCTAAAGAGAGTGACCTAACTTATTTGTGAAAAGATAAAGCTATAAGGTTTACCTTTTATAAAGTTGAGCTATCTAATGAGGCAAAGCAAAAGTGTTGCAGTTTGGATAAGACTCCAACCAGGATGAAGATGTGTATAACGTTGGAGGGCATTCAGCATCTCTGTTAGATTGTGTAATTGGAATTGTGATCATTATTAGACTGGTCAAATAAAGTAAGAACTATCACTAAAGTCCCCCATGGGGTATACTGTATACATAATTGTGACCATGGAATTAACCAAGCCCGGATCCACTTGTCCCTGTCCCAGGCATTGCAGTGCACATACCAGAATGAAGTCGTCATCATCATCATCATTCTTTCATAAACTTCAACCATTGTGGTCGAATCATCTCCTCAAGTCACGATGGAGTATATCTGAAGATATGCATGGCATCTCCACTTTCTAAATCTCCATTCGTTCTTCAACCCCCCCTCTTATTCCCATCATAGGTGTAATCAGCTTATTTGTCCTCCTTCTAGTGGTGTACTGTCCACTGCCCTTTTTTAGCTGGTCCTGCTGTCTTTAGTTGGTGGCCTCTACAATCTGTGGCATTGTGTTCCCCACCATCCATCAAGGTTCAACAAAGTTGCCTAATTCATGGACTTCAATAGGCCATTTAATGAGATCATACAGCATTCGCTTGGAAAAACCTAGTATAGCAATTATAGGGGAATGCTTGCCAACATAATCTAGAATGACTGGGATTGAAATTTTCCCCTTTCCCTTTATAGGTGGTACTCTTTATTCACATTTAAAAAAGTACTTAGCAACTAAAATCTTACTGCGGCCAATCACAAATTAAATGGAAGTTTTTAAGCTTCAAAACGATTCATTCTTAGTCTCACTTTTTTTTTTCTTAAGAATTTAAATTTAGTAACAAGGTGTAAAACTGATTTAGTGATAGTTAAGTTGAAAATGGCACAACTGTACGGAATATTTATATACTCACGATTCCTAAGACTCGTGCATCCATCATGTTGGTGTTAAATTCAAAGGCAATACCAAGCGAATTTGAATTGCCAGATAGCTGATGAAACGATAATATGATCTGATCATTTAGGTGTATCATACCCATATGGGGTTATATCTATGAACGCAGGAAGTGCTTCCATAACCATCCATGAAAACAGTAAAATTCTTTCAAGTGATATTTATGATATATATGCTGTAGGGAAACCCTGTTTTCATTTCCTAAATGTTACTTGCTTGGAACTTTCTGTACTTGACCAGGTAACTCTTTCAAGGAGTTCAAGACTTAGAGTTAATATAACTGTCTCTTTTAATTGAAATATGTGCCTTTATAGTCCATGAGTACGCTTCATTTGGAATTTGTAGCATTGCTTTTATGCTAGCTTGATGATCTTGATATAAGTAGATGAGATGTCTATCGACTACATACCTCAAGAAGAAGCCTTCTAAAGTTCTGAAGGTTGATTAGGGATATCAGCAATGCTAACAGAATATGATTTCTCATATACTTGAGCACAGTATTCTGTTCCCTCAAATTTCATTGATTCTGCAGATGTTGAAGTCCCAGTTGCTTGTATCATACTGGTCTTTTTGTTTGCTCTCCAACATTACGGGACACATCGGATAGGATTCCTCTTTGCACCAATCGTGATTATGTGGCTTTTATGCATCAGTGCAATTGGTGTGTATAATATCTTCCACTGGAATCCCCATGTTTATCAAGCACTCTCTCCATACTACATGTACAAATTTTTGAAGAAGACACAAAGGGGAGGGTGGATGTCCTTGGGTGGGATTCTTTTATGTATAACAGGTACAAGAATATGCAGTGTGTACTGTGCACTCTATCAATTTACCCAATATAATGTTTTTCCCTCTAATAATAATTTTTCAACATTTCAGGCTCAGAAGCTATGTTTGCTGATCTTGGACATTTTTCACAGTTGTCTATTAAGGTAGATTTATCTGATTTTGTTTGTTGATGGGTATATGACTAAAATCTGCAAAAGAAGTTTTCTGACTGTGTTTAGTGGATTCAAATAGAAACTAAAGAGACACTCTCGGTTCATCACTGATGATATTCCATGGGACATATAATTTACCATAATTGGGTTGAAATATTAATGAGGAAATCGAAGCATAAAATAAATAGATGAAGTTTCTACTAGTTGGTTCAGCAGCTAAAAATTCTAGTGCCCCAGTTCAAATAAAAGTGCATTAATCAGACCAGCTTCTCCTCTGGTAGACGTTCCTATGTTAAGTAAAAGATGCGCATGGTCGTGCTTTATAATGACTTCACTTGTTTATGTTCATATATAAACGCATGGTAAACTATTATACAACCATTACATGCAAGCTACTTGTTTAACAGAAAGCTCCTTTGCAGATTGCTTTCACTTGTATGGTGTACCCATCCTTAATCCTAGCATATATGGGACAAGCTGCTTATCTTTCTAAGCATCATGCCATTGAAAGTCACTATCGGATTGGATTCTATGTCTCAGTACCTGGTAGGTGCATACTAGTGTTACCTAGAGGATAAGAATTCAGTTTAACTCTTGGCTTGGGAATTGACTAATTTGAAGTACTGACCTTATTCTTTCAGAGAAAATAAGATGGCCTGTTCTGGGAATAGCCATACTTGCGGCCGTGGTGGGAAGCCAAGCCATCATTACTGGGACTTTCTCTATCATCAAGCAGTGCTCTGCTTTGGGTTGCTTTCCAAGGGTCAAAATTGTCCACACATCATCTAAAATACATGGACAAATTTATATTCCGGAGATCAATTGGACCTTAATGCTGTTATGCCTGGCTGTTACCATTGGCTTTAGGGACACAAAACGCATGGGTAATGCAGCAGGTACTACAGTCCACATCAAAATTTGTTTTGTGTTCACACAAAACGTTGCATCAAGTTGTTCTTTGTGTTATTCTGTGTCTCCCTATTTCTCTCTTCTTCTCTTTTCCCTTATCTGGTGGTTTATCACACGATTCCTTGGTAGCTGGCCTCGTGTATAAGCCTTTAAAATTTTTACCTCTGTACCGGGACGACAACTGATTAAGCTCTTCTGCATCTTTCATTGTCGAAAACTGCCTTGATGTATCAGCCAGGAAACATACTAATTATTTTATTAATGGCGTGGAGACTTTCAAGTACTAAACCCACCAAAAAAAGAAAGAACAGCCAATAGGTTTAGTTTATACGTTGTGAGTTCTAATCATGAATATAATGTTTCATGGGTTCTAATCATCATCACTTTTACAGCATCTTCTTCTTTTGAACAGGTTTGGCTGTTATAACCGTTATGCTGGTAACGACCTGCCTGATGTCTCTAGTCATTGTCCTTTGCTGGCACAGAAGCATCTTCCTAGCCATTTGCTTTATATTCTTCTTCGGCTCCATTGAAGCACTCTACTTTTCAGCATCCCTCATGAAGTTCCGTGAAGGAGCTTGGGTCCCCATTGCCCTCTCATTAATCTTCTTAATAGTCATGTACGTTTGGCATTATGGCACACTCAAGAAATATGAGTTTGATGTTCAAAATAAGGTATCCATCAACTGGCTCCTCAGTCTTGGTCCCGGCCTTGGAATTGTTCGAGTCAAGGGCATTGGACTTATACATACCGAGCTAGTTTCTGGGATCCCAGCTATTTTCTCTCACTTTGTCACCAATCTCCCAGCTTTCCACCAGGTTGTAGTATTCCTCTGCATCAAATCTGTCCCAGTGCCACATGTAAGGCCTGGCGAAAGGTTCTTGGTCGGAAGAGTTGGCCCAAGGGAGTACCGGCTCTATAGATGCATAGCACGGTATGGCTATCGCGATGTTCAAAAGGATGACAATGAGCTCGAAAAAGAGCTTGTTTGTAGTATTGCAGAATTTATCCGGTCAGAGGGACTGGCATACAATGTGGGAACAGAAGATGTGGAGAATGATGAAAAGATGACAGTTGTGGGGACTTCATCATCGAACGTCGAAGGTGTAAGAGTGTGTGAAGATGATGGAAACGTTGGAGAAATGGCAGGTACTTCAGAGTTGAGGGAAATTAACTCCCCAAAAAGGGTTAGGAAGAGAGTGAGATTTGTTGTGCCAAAGAGTCCACAAATTGATATAGATGCACGTGAGGAGTTGCGGGAACTGATGGATGCTAGGGAGGCAGGAATGGCATTTATTATGGGGCATTCATATGTGAGAGCAAAGAAGGGGTCCAGTTTGATGAAGAAAGTGGTGATTAATCTTGGTTATGATTTCTTGAGGAGAAACTTCAGAGAACCAACTTTTGCTTTGAACATTCCTTATGCATCCACTCTAGAGGTCGGAATGGTGTACCTTGTTTAACCACTGAGTATAGCTTTGTATTTTGCGCTTTCAGCATCTGTATCATTGTAAATGGTGTATCGAAGTTCCTTTTTGTTTTCCTTATCTTTTTGAATGCTTATTCAATATGAATTTACAGAGCAAACAGAGGCACAAAGTGCCCTATGGAGCTGAGGTTTCCTGAGGTTTGATCTGCCGATGGTAATAGTCAAACATGTATGAATGTCTTTCCTTGGACCTCATCCTCCATTGCCTTAAAAATAAACGACAGCTTTTTTTTGCCGTTCAGTCGAGCATCTAAATCATATACATATACTCTTGGAAAGCTTGACACGAATTAAGTACGGTAACATTAACATCACCAGCCCGGAAATGGTATTTATTTTCCGCCTTAAACTACAGTCTTTGTTTTGCAGTTTTCGAAAGATTTTTTATCAGTCAAATCCTTGAGCCCGACCATGATATGAACTGGCCAAATGGAACCTTATTTTTAACATCTTATAAAAAGTTTAAAATAAAATATTTTGAAATTAGAGTCAAAGTCTATGAAGTGAATAATAACCTTAATTCAAACAAGTTAACAACCGAACACAACCTTTAGGATCCTGCTCTTGAGACAAGCCAAATCTTCCGTCACACAAAAGAACAGAACAGAAAAGAAAATAAAAGAGAGATTTTGTTTTGAACCATTAAATATTAGGATCCGTTTGTATTTGAAAATGAGTTCAACTCATCTCAACTCATCTTTATTTCATTATTATATTTTTATAATTTTTTATATAAAATATAAATTCCTATACACATTTTTCAAATCTTAATACATATTTTTTAAATCCCAACACACATTTTTTAAATTTCATTAAAATTATAATAATATTAAAAAATAAACTAAACTCATCTCAAATCATTTCATCTCCGAATCCAAGCGGGACTAGGACTTAAGAGGAACTGAAAAGACGCTGAGGCGGCCACCGTTCACGAAGCTTGTAAACCACTCTGCTAAAAACTTTGCTTTCTTTATAAGCCACATCCCAAACATCATCGACTGTCTTCCTCAACAGGTCCAAAACTACGTATCACCTAGCTGCACCTGTTAAGAACTTGAAAATCTTATTGCCAAATGGAAATGCTGCCACCCCTGATTCTGCCTTCTCACTCTCGTTTGCCCTTACTTTCTTCCCTTTGAACTCAGCTCCCTTCTGTTTTCTGCAATGCCTTCCAATGGCCATTATTCTCTCCTCGTCTCTCACTTCTTTCTCTCTTACAAAGACTTTTACTAATTAACATGTAAAGCTTACACCGTCGCATTTGAGCATTTTGTCCCTTCTTTCATGTTCTACTCTGGACGCCAGCAACGATGAGAAATTGGGTTCTTGTTGTGGCTCTCGTTTTCTCGGTTCTTTTCGGTGGATTTTCTTCCGCCTCAGCCACACATCCTGCGAGTGAGTATAAATTCTTGTTTTCAGATTCTCTGCTTCAAATTCTTTTCCAAGTTTTTTTTTTTTTCCTTAACATTCTGAAACATTTACAGAAATTGTAAGTGGTGTTGTCTCCAATGTGGTCTCTGCACTCGTTAAGTGGCTATGGTCACAGAAGTTCATCAACAAGACAGGTGCAGGTATATTAACGAGCAATATTCAGGTTAATGCTAATAAAACAAAAATAAGAACTTTTCAGGTTGATGAGTTTGTGAGATTTTATTTTATTTTTTCCAGCGGTTTCTAATCGTCCCATCATGAAATTTGAGAGTGGATATACGGTGGAGACCGTATTCGATGGAAGTAAACTTGGAATTGAACCATACTCAGTTGATGAGTCTCCAAGTGGGGAGCTTCTGCTTTTGGATTCTGAAAACAGTAATATCTACAAGATTTCAACCCCACTGTCTCGTTGTAAGATTTTTTCTGCTCCTACAGTTTTGGAATTGTGCAAGATTATGTTGTTAGTGATTTTGTGCTTTTAGTTCACTCCAATTTCCGTTAGTCTTTAATATTTGCGGTCTTTCCTTTTCTTCCCATAAAGCAGTCCTGAAGACTGAACACCCCATTTCGAGTCTTTAGTAAATAAGTTATCTGTCAGGCAATTCAAATTAGATTCACACTCGAGACATTTTATTTGTTTATTTTTGATACCTTTCCATACTAGATCTTGGCAGAATGCAGATTCACTATTGGGTAAATATTATAAATGTATGCTTTTGTTTAGTTGAAGCCTCCACTTTCAAAAGTACAATAGGCCTTTTAGTTTAGGTTTTTCCAAACCCGAGGCCATCGTTTTGGAGATATCTTTTGTTTTGAGACCAATATTCTTTAAAGTGCAACCACACTTCTTGAGCACTCATCTCTTTGCCTTTCTTTCTATCTTTAACTAAGATTTAACGCTTTTGTGTATTGCATTAAAAAAACGCCAGCACATTTATTTTGATGAGATAACTTGTTCCTTGAAGAAGATGATCCACTCAAATGTTTATATGGTTAATGGATACCCAATCACATTTTTCTTTTCAAGTTGTTTGATTATATGGTGTTGAGAAAATCAATCAGAGCAAGCCAAATGTTGTTTAAGTTGTCCTTTATTTTTCAGTTGGATATGCATACAGTCTACCTCTTGGACAGATTTATCCATATCCCTTACCTCTTGGACAGATCTCAAGATGCATTTCAGTTTTGTAATCTGATTAAGTTACTTCTCCATTTTCTGGGAAATTACTCTTTTCATCAAAACCCATTGTTATAGTCTTAGCATGCTCAAGATGCCTGTATAAACCACAGATGGCAGGCCCAAGCTGGTTGCTGGATCTTCTGAAGGTTATTCTGGGCACATAGATGGGAGGCCAAGAGAGGCAAGAATGAACCACCCGAAAGGGCTCACTGTGGATGACAGTGGAAACATTTACATTGCTGATACAAAGAATATGGCGATCAGGAAGATCACTGATTCAGGTAAAAAATGTATCGAAGGTTCTTGTGGTTAAAGAAAGAAACTTCTTCTGTAATGAATATGTTAAAAAGCTTTCAAACCATGGGAACAAAACTTTTTCAAAATGTCCCATCTCCCCAAGTGCATGAAATTCTGGCATTCAAGTCACTTACTACTTTAGAATAGGACCTGAGTACAATTTAATTTTGTCTTTGTGCAGGGGTTACAACCATTGCTGGTGGAACATGGGGCCGAGGAGCTGGTCACGTTGATGGTCCAAGTGAAGATGCGAAGTTTTCAAATGATTTTGATCTTGTTTATTTTGGAGCAAGCTGCTCACTTTTGGTTATAGACAGAGGAAACCAGGCAATTCGAGAGATTCAACTAAAGGATGATGATTGTTCTTCCCAGTATGATACCAGTTTCCATTTAGGTATCAAGGAAACAGTGGAAAATTTCATCTATCATTTTCTTTCAAGAGGAGATCCATAAAATGTGTTATATAACATTGCAGGGATAGCAGTGCTTGTTGCTGCAGGACTTTTGGGTTACCTGCTGGCACTGATGCTGCGAAGGTTGCGAGCTATGTTTTCTTCCAAAGATGTAAGTTAAATTGTTAAATTGGGTTGGTGACTGGAGAGGTGTCTCCATAGGCATCTTTGTCACAAATCTGGATATCAAATTATGACTTTTCAATCTGTTTGCCCAAAGAATGAAGAATAGGCATCAAATTTACATTTTTAACTGTCTTAGAATGGTTGTTATAAGATTTAAAAAATTTCACTTCTAAACTTGTTTTGAATGGAGCATGTATCTAATATATATTCTTGTTGCAAGTTTTAATCATTTATTCATGAATCTTATTTATAAGAACATGCATCTTGAATATACCGAATAGTTTTATTTTCCTTTGGTCATATTCTGAAGTGTTTTCTGTGAACATTTTAGATGCCAACATGTGCATATGCTTTGAAGCGTGTTACTCCTGCTGCTGAAAAAGAAAAATATTTTGAAGTTTCCCCAAATTTAATATACTTCCTACAATTGTCCAAACCCTTAAAAACAAAAATTTCTGGTGGCAGACGAGCAAAATTGAAATTATTCACTACGATGGAACAAGCAAGGAGTATTTCTCAACTGATTATTTTCATGTCTTCATATTATGAGCAGAACAAACTGCATTTTTATATTGCAGGATTCAAGATCTCCCATAAAGAAAGTTTCACCAGTGGCATCGTATCAGAGGCCTCGTGAATCAGTCAGGCCCCCCTTGATCCCACCTGAAGATGAACCTGAGAGACCAGAAGAGGGATTCTTTGGTTCAATGGGGAAGCTTGTCCTCAACACTGGCTCATCTGTAGCTGAGATATTTGGGGGGTTATTTTCAGGTTCAAGAAGAAAGCCCCTCCTCTACCATCAACACTACCAACAACTGAATGAACATTCAAGGGCATGGCCCATGCAAGAGAGCTTTGTGATACCAGATGAGGATGAGCTACCATCACTAGAAACTATACCATCACTAGAAACTATACCACCTACACCGAAAAAGGCTTACCCTTTTATGACCAAGGACCTTGAGACGAGCCTCCATAGCAAGCAAAGTCAAGCTTACCATAATGGATGGTACGGTGATTCCCTCCAACAACAGCTTTACAGGCAGGATCAGCAACAACAGCATCACATGCAACATCAGCAACAACAGCAGCATCAGCAACATCACAAGCATTTCTCACCAAGCCCACAAACCTACCCTGAAAAGAGATGCAAAACAAATGAGGTAGTCTTTGGGGCAGTTCGACAGGATGGACAGCGAGGAGCGGTAGTTATAAAGGCTGTTGACTATGGAGATCCCATCTCTAATCACCGTAATATTCGACCCCGACTCAATTATACAAGTTACCCTCGTTGATATTAATCATCACTGCTACATGTTAGCCAAAGGGATCATTGTAAACTTTGCAATGATAATATATATGTGTGTGTATATATACATATATAACTTATGTTGGAGGTATTCCTGCTGGCTGCTGCTTGTTTTTCATTTCGTTTACTCAGGCGTAATGTACTAATGTTATTGTACTTTCTTATTACTGGAAACCTAGAGATTCAAATTAGTGCAAGTGTACTCGCTGAAAAGAAAAGAAAAGATGGCGATAGTTTCATGGAGAAGCTCTGTGTAGTCGTCTTGTTGCCAAGTCGGAAGACAGAAATCAACTTGAAGAGTCATAAAGAAGGTAATTCCTAGGGCACAGCATGCTAAGCTTACGTATCCTTTCTACCGAATTTGAGATCATCTTTCCAAATTAGATGACGCGGACATTCTCTTAAATTATGTTTTCAAATTATGCATAACTAAGGACCAAATCATATTATGATGTCGTGTCTAAGTGAAAATTTCAAGATATTTTCTTTCTTTAGACGGCTCTGAGCAATTAACTTCGAAGTAGGTAATTTAACTGGCTGTCTTGTCTGGCATTGGACTTTTAATGCAAGTGGTCAAGGTAACAGCAATAAAAAATTCTTTATTCAAGAGCTTTATTATTATGGTGCAGCGATCAAAAACATGATGCTGCAAGTTTTTCACATATCGTTCATAGCATACAAGTAATTCTAATTCCCTTAAATGAAAGCATAAATCTAGTAGTTAATTATTCTTGACTATGTGTCTCATGACACATTTTATTTTGTTTTTTCATAAGATTCTCTCGAACTTTTATCCAAACTCAAAAGAGTCTCAAGTTTGGATAAGAATTTGAACGTATCGCTTTCCCAACCAGCCAGCCGCGTGGACACCATTAACGAACTAACGATGGCCATCGCCATCGGGGCTTGGACCTGATTTAATCTCCATACCCCAAAGGCCGAGAACTCCAGCAATATGATGATGACCCGTCCCTCCTTGGCTTGCACTTGGCAGAGTGCGGGCTTCTGTGGTAGAAAGTAGCAAAACGAAGGAGAAGCAGCAAATGCCAAGAATGAGGAAGTGGCGTGCGTGAAGTGCTTGTCTGGCCATGGATTAATGCAGCCTGATCAAGAAGATTTCTCTTTTGTTTGTAGAGAAGGAAGAAGTTGGGATGTGAAACTGGGTAGTAAAGTTTTGGTATTTATAGTAATCAAGGATGGCAAGAAGTCATTCCAAAATATAAGAAAGAACAGAGCCTGTAGAAACAGGGGAAATTTTGCACCGGTTCCAACACGCATGGGAAATCTGTATGTTACGAAGCATCCAAGGAAATTCAGCTGGAAGTAGAACCATTTGGGAGGCCGATTTAAACACGAGAGGCAACTTTGAAGAGTAGTGAACACTAATGGAGGTGGAAACTTGAGGCCATTTTTGAGTACTTGAATGAGACAAACCAAGATCAGCAAATTTGAACTTGGAATTTGGAAAAGATTCCAGTCCTACATATGCTTCTTTGACCAAGTACAAATGCTATCAACAATTTTTTTTTTTTTTTTCTCCAGTGCTGGAATTCTTCCAAGTGTTTCCCCACTGCATTAGATCGTAGACACTGGAGAAAAAAAAAATAGTAAAGAGAAACCCCAAAGACTATGCATAGGAACGGGGTAGAATTTGCCCACCCATAACATAAGAAGTCATTGGAAAAGGGAGTTGAGCAGAAACTATGTATCATAAACTACCATTTTGGTAAAGGAAAATGCTACTTAGCCTCCTAAATCTAATTATCTTACCGCTCAAAGTTACTACTTGAGTATTTTAATTTTTTTTAATTATATATTTTTTTATTTAGTGATAAAAAAAAGTGATTATTACTGAAATTGTATATTTCTTACTAGTGAAAGCAGTCTACTTTAGGTAGTTATTACTTATCCTATACTTATCTGCTTGTAGTTCTTAGTTGTAATTCATTTGATTTGAATCCTAGCTTCACCAAGGAGGAATCTAAGAATAAGAGGGGTAACTACTATTCTGGTCTCCTATAAAGGCTTAGTAAACGTTGGCCGGCCCGCTAACACTACCTTTTAGTAAAACGTCTATAGACAACGTGGATTTTTTAATGTGAAAATTAAAAATTAAGGGACTTTGACTAATTTGGTCAGACCAGCCAACTGATAATCCAAGTGATCACATAAATACTGTCATGTTTTGTCAACAAAAACACTCGATGCCCCCTACAAGTGTTTTTGTTGACAAAACATGACAATATTTAAAAAGAAGAAAATTTTTATTAAAAATAATAGTATTTTAATAGAAATAATATTAATAGAAATATTAAAAAGAATACTACAAGTGTTCTCATCTCCTTCTTTGTAGGAGCTGAGAAGGCAGAAATCATATTAAAAAGAAGAAAATTTTTATTTGCAGTTGCAGACCTTTCATTAAATAGAAAAAAAAAAAAATACTATTTTAATAGAAATATTATTGTAATTTAAAAAATTTAAAAATAAAATTAACTACGCTTATATGAGTAGTCTCCAAATAGAGACTTTGCAGCAAAAGTGAAAAAAAATAGATTTATTGTTGCTGTGAGGGGTGTGCCGGTGTGCATGGTGTGCCGGTGCACACCGACTGGCTCAGCACGCTCTAAACAGAAAGACTGGAGGATAGGAAAGAAGACAAAGGTAATAACATTAGTTTTCTTTCGTGGTGCAGCCCATTGGGCTACACTATGGGCCTCTATATCAATATTTGCACGGTTGTTGGGCTTTGTGTGGGTGATGATTAAAATATTAAGGACCAGTTAGCCCCTTAAAACACCGACTCATGACAAAAGTATAATAGAAATAAGATTAATAAAAGTGACCAAATCCTTTGGATCAATTGATAATATCTTGGTTTCTTACCAAGAGAAACGAGGTTGGAATCCCCCTCCCCATGGATTAAAAAAAAAAAAAAAAAAAAAAAAGTGACCAAATCCGACCATTACTCCTGCCGTCTATTACAGTTGTAATTCTGACCGTTAAACAGTTGTAATGACAAAATAAAAGAGAAACGTGTTAGGAATAGCATTACGACAGATGGCAACATCCAACGGTTACAGTTATTTCTATGAAATGTTGTACCATCCAAGTCAACATGCAAACTATAACTCAATGGAGTTGAGTTTTGGATCCTCCATCCCTTTGCTTATTTCTTATCATTTATTTATAAAAATTGTTTAAAGGTGAGGAAATTGGTGTGTTGTCTCTTTAATGAATCAGGCTGGATTTCGACCGTTAAAACTTATATGTGGCTTTTAAAAACTACCTAAAATGAGCTGTCGAAATTAAGTAGGAATATATTGAGTCATTGATGATTGATTCAGCTCAATAATAAAACCCTTTGTAGATAGTTTTCTTTTAATTTTAATATACGAGATTCTATAAATGTCGTCCTTTCATTTCGGTAGGCATGTACAAAGCCAACCAAGCTTCTGTTACGTCTCCTTATTTCTCCCACCAAACCCACGCATTCACTGCCACGGCGAGAGCGAGCGAGAGAGCCAGAGAGAGACAGAGAGAGAGACAGAGAGAGACAGAGAGAGAGAAATTGAGTTAGAGTTTGCAAGAAACTCTTATCAATTTCTCTCCTTTCTGAAAATCTCTCGAGCAAAAGGCGACTGGAAATGTCGTCAGGGCAAACCCCTGATAACTCCCCACGGGAAAATGACGATATTAATGGGCTCTTCTTCGCCGACAGAGGTTGCTGCTCATGGATGCCGTGTATGGGTTCCGGGAGAGCCTCCACCGTCGGATCAGTCTGGTGGGAGCAGATAAGAACGGCGGAGAACGAGGACAGGTGGTGGACCCGGGGGTGGAAGAAGTTCCGAGAGTGGTCAGAGCTCGTGGCCGGTCCCAAATGGAAGACCTTTATCCGCCGCTTCAACAAGAACCGGACCGGACAGGGGAAATTCCACTATGACCCTCTGAGTTACGCGCTGAATTTCGACGAGGGGCCGGCGCATAACGGTCACCTGGATGAGGATTATTTGGGCCGTGATTTCTCCTGCCGGTACGCTTCGATTCCGGCTTCGGCGAAGTCGTCCATGGATTTGGGGAAAGACGCGCCGTTGTTCACGTGAGGCGTGTGGAGATGACAGGCAAGTTTTTCGGTTTTTTTTTTTCTGTTGAGGCAAGCTAGTGGCAGACTGCAGCGCCGATTTAGAGGGAAAATGAATTGTGGAGAGAGGACGAGAAAATCGCGATGGTTGGGTTGACTTTTTCTTTCTCGACATGGGAAGCAGGTGGTCGGTGATTTTTTATTTATTTATTATGATAGATTCGATAACATGTACGTTAGAAAAAGAAAAGGGGGTTGTGATTGTATACGGTGATGTGGAGGATCGTTAACGTGGGGGTGCAAAAAGGAATTTACGTTATTGGATTTTGAACAGTGAACTTTTCTTAGAGATTTTTTTTTATTTCGAATATTATGTGTTTGCTTTTTTACCTGAAAGAAAAATTCCAGACAAGTTCCAACTTTAAAAAGTTTCGTGTTGGATTCTTGATTTGTTTTATTTTTTCCTGGCAATCAACGCATGCTATCATGTCAGCGCTCAGATAGGATGAAAATTTCATGTTTTTTCAAGGACGTAGTGAATGGTGCCATATCATGCTGGAATAGGTGAAAAGGGTGATGTCCGGCCACTAACTGTGGTAGATGAGATGTCATAAAGACATGATTATAGGCACTCATGATAATTGATATTAGAAGTGGAAGAAGCATATTCTAATGCATTTTCTTTCTATTTTTTATGGATTCATTTCATAGGTAGAAATGAAATGTTTACCTTGGTTTGTATCGGCTTTAGAATCTCTTATAAATTTGACTTGAGGATTTTCAACAATTAAGAAAGATATTGACAAACTTCATTGTGATAATATGAAGTCATATTGTTTACAGAGGAACTTATGTGAGCTCTAGATTTATCTTTTTCTAAATTATAAAAATCATTTTGATCCAAAAACTCTTGAGAATGTAAATTCGTTGTAATCAAGCCAAGTCGAGCCAAGTTTTGACTTGTCGAGTTGGGCTTGATTAAAAATACTCAAGTTCAAACCCGAGTCCAATATTGAGATTTTTATTTATTCTTTATTCGAACTCGAGCTCGTTTCACAAATGAACTCGAGTTGAGTTGAGTTTGAATTCAAATTAATTTTTTTAAAATTTTTTGAATAAATTAAATAAATTAAAAATCTAATAAAAAATTAATAGTTAATATTTAACTAATTGATATTTATCCACAATAACAATATATTATAAGTTTACATATATTATTAATAAATACACATAATATGATAGCATATATCTAGTTCATACATGATTTTTATGTACTAAAATATCAAATTATTAAAATTTATAAATTAATTATTGTACAAATTATAAAATATAACTATAAAATATATTTAATATATAGACATAAATAATTAGATTACATATTACATATTTAATTATAAAAGTGCTATACTTATATGTATATTTATTAATATATAAATAAATTTTAATCGAGTCAACCTAACGAGTCGACTTGAGCATAAACAAGTGAATCTTAACAAGTTTTAGTGTAGTCGAGTTTTATCGAATATGTGTAATTTACTAATTGAACATGTATATATTTTTACGAGCGAGTTTTTTTTTATACGAATTGAATTGAGTATGGAATAATTATTGAATAGACTTATCTCAACTCATCTCCATTTTATTATTATATTTTTATAATTTTTTATACAAAACACAAATACTTATACATCTTTTTCAAATTTCAATTCATAAATTTTAAATTTCAATATATATATTTCAAATCTTAAAATAATAATAATATTAAAATATAAATTAAATTTATCTTAACTCATCTTATTTTTGAATGTAATCAAAATTGATGTATAATCCGTATAATCCTAAATATAATCTTTGCATACCCTTCCATCCCATCCCATCACCAAAGTCTAGTCTTTTGATGGAGGGTTTCTGTATCTTTCTCCCTGCTCATCATTTTTCTCCGCATATTTACACTCTTTGGCTGGCCATCCCATCAATACTCTTCCAGTTGTTTCCTTCTGGAAGCATGGTACCATTGGACCATAATTGTGCAGGATTTGTGTACCTGTTTTACATAAAATCTTGCTTTGTTGTCCTAGCTATTTTTAGAATTTCTTGGCTTCTTCTTCTTGTTGCAGACTTTCAATATCAAATGCATTCCCAATACAAAGCATTGGTCCACCCAACCCAACAGAACTTAACTTGTCTGTTTAGATAATTGTTCGATATAAGTACGCCAACCATTTGGTCCCACAACATTACACACTTAATGGAATATCGTGAATCGCCTTTGTTGCATTACAGCAGCCAGATCATCTTCCCAAAAGTTTACCAACATAAAGATGGCAAAATATGTTATTTATCATCGTTTTAATCATCGATCTTAAGCTTATCTATCAATTATCTGTTATGCCTTAACGAAAGAAGGAAAATACATAAGACGTAGTGTGATTATACAAAAATAAACGCACAAACCAATGTTGCTTGATGAAATATATCAGATTATAAAATTATTTTTATTATAAAATAAACCTAACGAATCTCATGAAATCACATAAGTTTATAAAAATAAATGCAAAAACTGATGTTGCTTGATAGAATATATCAGATTATAAAATTATTTTTATTATAAAATAAATTTAACAAATCTCATGAAATCACATCATTTTATAAATTTATTTCGTTTAATTTATTTATGCATGTATAAGTTCTCATGAAAGAATGATGAATAGTATTTTCATACCTAGAAAGACGAAATGTTACCGGAGAATAACTAATTTGATGCAGCCAAATGGGTTGGCTGGCCTTTAATTTGACTCAATCTGCCCAATTACGATTCCTTGTGAGTGGATGGATCAACTTAACTGGATGCCTCTGTGCTAGGGTTTGGCATTTGAGCCGAGTATTATATGCTGATTCATGAGCGTCCATTGTGTGAGCCATAAATTGGAGACAAGTATCCCAAAAAAAGGACTAAAAAATAAAGGGTGGTAATTCTAACTCATTTCAAAGTACTTGGACAGCACGAATGTGGAGCCCCTTTTAAAGTACTTTAACTAATAATAACTGGTTGGTAGAGCGTTTGCTGCATTTTTCTATGGAGATTGAGGAAGACACTATCATTTCCCATAAGCCTGAGTTTTGTCAATAAATTGGTGGAGTTGGTAACATGATATCTCTACATATTCCACCGACGACATCCACTCTCCAAAATTACAAGAAAAAGAAAAGCCATAAAAGTGAACAAGAAAGAAAATTATTGTAACCATTATCATTGGCAAAAGAACCATCAAAATCCCCACTTCTTTCTTATCTTATCTTTTGTTTTTAATTTTGGCACAGCTTTCTCTTTTTCCGTCTTTTCCTTTGCCCTCTTTTCCAGTCTCATTTTGACTGTTTCTGATATTGATCCAGTGTAGAGACACTTTCACTAATTGCTGAACTTGAGATCTAACCACATTTGAAATTAAATCAGGCATAATTAGAAAGGTTAACTTCAACAAGGCCACATGGGAAGAGCAAAGTATGACCCCACAGCATTGCCAGTACATTTTATTTTTGAAACAAAGGTCTCATATCACAGGAATGAAAGATTCTCTCACCCAGCTTTTATGGATCCCACCACCACTGACCAACCCAAAAGATCAACCATCGAAAAAGATTATGTTCACATTCTTCTAAAAGAGTATTTGCAAATAGTTAAGGAGATTAAAGAAACAAATGCCTCAAAAGGCAAGAAAGCATGAGCACTCGTTCCCTTGACACAAATCATAATGCTGGTACTAAGCTAGAGAATTGAGAGCCATATCAAGCGTTTACAGTTTTGAGAATACAATACAAATAATTAAATATACATTTTCCTATCAGCTTCAACTTTTAGGACCGGCTCGTTTGTATAATAAGAGTATCTCAGAGCAATATTGAATAGTTTATGAATAATAGTAAAGTAATCAGGAAATATCTAAGAACAGTTATGTTCCCAAACAGAGCCTAATGGTTTAACATAGTATGAGAGTACTGAGTTCGAAAGAACTTTAAATATATTTGTTGGGTCCAAACAATGTAGAAGTCCTTAAAACTTTTGGCTTTGAGTTAGTGTTACAACATGTTTTGTGATCTTTTCTACAGCAAGGTTGAGATGGAAAAGAAAACTATTTTTGGGATAAATTTGATAAGAAGTTTAGAAAGAAACAGGTTCAGAAGAAGTGCTTTTGTAAGCCATTCCAATCGATGATTATATGCTTCAATTTCTATGCGCATGCTCCTCGGCTGATACTAGTTTACATCCCCTGAACTAGCTAATGTATCAGTTTTCTCCCATCAAAATGTTTCCATGAGTTTGGCCTTGAGATCATTAGAATTTGCAAAGTCGCCAATGCACAGACATCGATGATATTTACATCAATGATATTTCTCTGTTAAAAGACACGAGACATCATCTGTTCATCCCTACAATGAGATCAGGACCTCAAACCAACTATGGGTCATCAAAGTAGATCCTATATTGTCATTTCCCTAGCATAAGAAAAATCCCTCGTTTTTGAGACGAGAATTTCAGGTTTCAAAACAAGAGATGCCGTACAATCAGAATATGCCACATCCATTAATCATAATCGACGAATTAGCATAATTTTTTTTAATTTTTTTTTGGGTAAGAATAGCTGAAGCTTAATAAACTTCAATCAGTAGAAGATATATAAACTTCAATGTAGAAGATATATAGGTAAAGTAAACAACTGCGCAAATACCTTCATGTCCCTTGTTTTTTATTCATCCATGGAAATTCCGTACCAAGAGAAGGTGGCATGCCCATCTGTGCATCTGAGGAACTTGAAAATTTGCCTTTCTTTGACCACTGCCAGATCTTGGAAACGGAAAAGCTCTCACCTTTAGTCACAGTACCAATCTTCTTCCCTTCCATGTCGCCATTATCTGAGGAATTCCCATTATGTTCCATTCCTCTTGAGAGTTTGATATCATGGTGTTGTCGATCATGGCACAATGCAATCTGGAGGTCTGAATTGCCCAGAACATACTGATATGATCCCATTGAAAAACATCTTCTTGCATCTAAGTTACTGCTACTTGTCTCTCCCCCTCCAGTCTCCTCTGCCCCAATATTTAGCTGCCTGAATTTACCAAGTCTCACAGGAAAAACCCCCTTTTCAACAACAATTTCGTCCATTTCCGCTGTCTTTTGACTAGAAGTGACCCGATTTTCACCATTACCGGCATAACCATCTTCTTCAATCAAATCATCAAAATCGAAAATAGGGTTTTCAATGGAGAACCCGGGGGTGAAGAGGGTCCCTCTACAAAGAGGACATGACGAATTTGATAGGAGCCAAGTGTCTATACAATTGATATGGAAAGCATGACTACACATAGGAAGCAGTCTGAGCTTGTCCTTTTCAGAAAATTCACAGAGACAAACGGCACAATCAAATTGCTCTTTCAGACCCACAATCTCTTTATAGTGGAAAACGGGAAGAGCGTCTATAAAAGCTTGATCCAACCCAGAGTCATGGAGATGGAAGAGTTGTTGTAGCTGTCTCTGAAGAGCATCAGAGCTTGAGATTTCTGGGTATCTATTAGATTGAGTAGATGCTGAGGAAGATGGGTGCTTTACAAGAAATCTAACAAGCAGGTGGAGTAGACCAGAAATGAAAAATAGAACGGCCAGAACAACTATAATGAAAAGAACAGCCGGACTTATTCTAGTACCAGATGATGGGGTTGATTCTTTATGAAATGTACTAGCATACGGAGATGAAAGAGGAGGGGGGTAGCTCAAATAACCATCTTTTTGCTGGATTTGATGCTGAATCCAAGACATCTTCAAATGGGCAGGCTCCAAAAACCACCTGTGCTCTTTGTATCCCTCCATCTCACAGATCGTATGGGCGCACTCGTAAACATGTAGTAGCAACACCTAATTCTTTGTATTCAAACACACACCAAAGTCACTTCGATATTACCAAAGCTAAAAGCAAACGTGGCTTACTTTTGGTTGATGCAAAACCCCTAAAAAATTACGACTTTTGCGCTCAGGTTCGAGAATATATGGTAGAAAGTGTTAGCCATTGGTTGTACCTTGTAAGATTACTTTCCAAAGCATTTGTTTATTGCATCAACGATTTGAAATGAAAGGGAAGTCACTGATGGATCAATAATAAGATGGAAGATGGCAATAAAAGCTAGAGCTTACCTAACTGGATTCTGGGGAGTCCGCCATTTATGTAATTTCAAAAGCTCTCAAGAAATATGATGTTCTTCTAACAAAATACCCTAAAACATAGGCTTTACGGCCAGTTAAATAGAGCGAGGAAAGGAAAGTGAAGCGGGTGAGAGGGACAGCTCCCCGCCCACAAAAAGAGAGAATAAAAGATTTAAAAAAAAAAACTCTCTAAGGTTCTGGTACAATAGAACCAAGGATCTACAAGGGGGGCAGCAATAGTTTCCGATGTGAGTTTCATGGAATGACAAAAAGAGACACTAAACTCAGCTACTCCACATGCCATGAAGAGCGCGTGAGAGTTCTGTGGTCAGCCCGCCATAAGCGACAAAGCTCCACTCTTTTTTTTAAGGGGTTCAAGGTGGGCGCGACTGGACTTTTTTTTTTTTAAGCGAAGTACGAAACTACTGTGGGCTGTGCGTAAGAGCATTGAGAACTGTGAACTGAAGTCTAAAATTTAATTAGATGTGAGAAAAAAATTTATAATAGACTTAATCAAAAGTTCAAAACTTAATATTTGTGTTAAAATAATTTTCACATATATTATTTTTTAATAAATTGCTTCTGTTCATTAAATTTTATTATTTAACCAATATATTTATTTTATGCATCCATATGATATGATCATGTTATTTTTTATTCATGTTTTAAATAATTTTAAATAATTATTTTATAGATTTTTACATTGTATTACTTTCTAATTAATAGTTTCATCAAATGGGTTTCTTAAACAATAATGCAAGTTTTACATATTATTAATTAGCATTTTTATATAAGTAAAATAAATATTTATTAATATATGAAGTGTATTCGTAAAATATAAGAAAATTTATCAAAAATTATTAAAATTTATAATAATATTTTATTATTTTATCTTTAAGATGGCCAGTCTAATATAAACTCATCTAACTAAAACTTAATGCTATAACCAAAAGTTGAGATTTTAAGTTTTTAACTAAATTTTAGACTTGGCAATAGCGCTAATGCTCAGAAGTTATTCTTGAGTTTGTGCAACGAGTGATGCTCGGAACAGGATGAGTGCAAAAATAAGTTTTCTATCAGCCAATTTGAAACATGTCACATAGACATTTCATGGGATGTTGAAGTGAGGTAGAGTGCACAGGATCTTTAAAAAAATAATGATTTTGCTGTTGTTATAAATCTTTTGATTTTGTTTCTGGGTTGCAAGTATTCTTGCTGCTATGACTATTCAGAGAGCTATTTCTTTGATTATTTGTTCTATAACCTCTGTTGAGGGAGTCTTACAATTTTCTCAAGCCACAAAAAATATCGAAATGGGTCTTCTTGGCATCAAAAAGGAAAAGAAAAAATTCTTAATTTCTTGCTGGCCCTCATCCCTTCGTTGATATGCCTGCAACCAAGAATCATAAACACGAATCACATCTACCCACTTCCCTATTTTCACAAACGCAATGATTAAAATTCAAAGCAAAATAATTAAAAAAAATAGCTAGAATTTGAATTATTCAAGCTCCTTCATCAAACCAATCCCACTGCAACTAGAGACTGAGAAGAAATTACTTGACTATAAACAAGTCCAATGGCAGAAGAAAGAAAATGATAGAGAGAGAAAATGGGAGAGGGAGACGAGTAGAGAGAGGTGAGAGATCAGAGTCAAACTGGAGGTGGGGGGCCGTCTAACGGGAGGAATGCAGTTGGGGGGCTAGAATCGATTGGGGAAGGAAACATGCGAGAGAGAACGCAAGAGAAGAGAGAGAGAGAAGATTGAAGAGAGATTCGGAACTCATTCGTGATTCGGTGAGCAAATCCTTACAGATCTTCCTCATGAACGCCTACGTGACGCGTTTCTATTAGCCGATAGGAAACTTTTTTACACCGATCCAATCTGGAGCTTTTTCCTTGTGCAATCTGATTCATTGTAGGGACAATCTGATTTGATGATCAGCCATAAATATTTGTTAAAATTTTTTTGAGTGAATTTTCAATGAAAGCTTGTGTGTGAAGTACAGACGTCGCCCGTTTGAATTTAGAGATGGAATGAGTTGAAATAAGTTTAATTTATTTTTTAATATTATTATTATTTTAAAATTTGAAAAAGATGTATTGAAATTTGAAAAATATATATTAAAAATTAAAAAAAATGTATAAAAATTTGTGTTTTATATAAAAAATAAAAAAATATATAATAATAAAATGAAAATGAATTGAGCTGGAGTTGAGTTTCGAATACTAATGAGATCAATTATTTGATATCATTTTTGACTTGGAAAGCATTTGAAAGAGAGTTCGCTCAATTTAATACTAGCGCGAACTCTATAAAGCATACAAAAAATTCACTCAATTCATACTCGACATTCTACTTAAATTATCATCGTAAAAAATTAAAAATTGAGATTTTTATCGTATAATCCTATAAATATATTTATTATGATCAATAGGTTCGTTTTAAACAAAAATATTTTATTTTAAAGTGTATTTTACAATTCTTCAGCATAATAAAATTCTTTGTAATTCTATAAACGTAAACATGTTCTGACGTATGATGGATTGTTTTTTGTTTTTTGTTTTTTTTCGATTTCTTGTTTTTTTATTTCACAACAGTTGTCGGGTCATTAGGTGTAGAGTAGATGGCTGAGCTTGAGAAACTACAATTTTTTTTTGTTTTTTTTTCAAGTGGTAAACATCTTGGTGTTGGTGGTATGTTTACTTTAGGTTTAAGATTTGAGTTCTCTTAGATGTAAACAATTTATAAGAAACTTTCGCTTGGAAAAAATTTCTACACCCAAACTCATCTATCATTGTTGGATTTTGCATAGGATCACTATTCTTTTGTCATATTCTTTGAGTGTCTTAGTTTAAGCAATTGCTTGTGTTTATGTATTTCATTTGGCCGTGCCGTTAAACAATGAAAATGTGGACGATTCTTTGCGTTGAGTCTAAGGGCACTTCAAGGGGCGGTGTTTGGATCATGACAAATATTACATATTAGATGGATGTTTAAGGAAGATGATTAAGAAGGAAAAGGCAAGCCCTTTGTTAGGTATATGAGAATTTGTTCCACAGTTCACTCTCCACAATCATTACACTTTGTCGACATAATTCCCAATTGATTATGGTTTGCCACAGGTGCCATTTTCCTTGCATTTCCCATGAGTTTCCACAAATACCTTAAAATCCAGGAAAAGAATAAAGAAAACAGAAGTCTTATTGATATGATATGGATAATGCTACCTACAATCTAAAAAATTAGACTCATTTGCAATCTAAATAATAAACAAACATAAAAGTCTTAATTTTAAAATGAAATTGATTAAAATATCATTGTTTACAAATAAAAAACTTTTAACAATTTAAAAAATTCATTTAATTTATTCATAAAGTGGGAAAGTTTTAATGAGAATTGAAATATAGTCTATTAAATATAGGCTACAAAAAGAATTATTCAATATGGTATTATCTATTGTGATCGATATCATTGTTGTGGTTGAACATAGCTGCAACCTGCCATGTGGGTCATTATCTGCATTAGCTTCACCAAGTAATATCTACCTCTTTCTTCTCTTGGTCTATCCATTTCACCAAGTAATATCTGCATCTCTGGGGTCTTTATCATGGTAGGTTGGCTGGTGAACACCGAAAGAGAATGGTGATTTTATTACAAGTTTGATCTCTAGTTTTCATCATTACAAGATATTATGACTTACTGTATGTAATTAATAATTATAAGCACAGTTAATTGTGTTCATTATGAATCAGCACCCTTGTGGTCCTCTGGAGTTTTAAGCATGATTCATCATCATCACCAACCTAGTTGGAGTCTATGAACAGTATAAATAGAGCCTTTAATGCAATATATTTTTTTTGATAAGAAAGTAATATTATAGATATATTAAGCAATTATATGATACAACAGTCTATAAGATGTAAGGCCCTAACATTCATCCAAAACTAGCAAATACAACACAAGAGAGAAAAAAATAAAAATAAAAGAAAGAAAAAAAATGAGTTATGGGGTCAATGACTTGACCTGCACCCGAATCCCATATAGGACGCTGCTTAAAAGCGGATAAAAAACAGATAAATGAATTGCAATATTAAGATTGAAAATTGTAGTAGAGGATTTCGCACTACGTTTTGCTGGTCTGGACTGACTGTAGGAGATTTTCACTACCTATTCTCATGATCCTTGGTTAGGAAAAGTGAAAATATAAAAAAATAACAACTAGAAGATCTGTCGAGTTGCTAGAGGGAAGCCATTGGCGAATGTGGTGGTGTTGGCGCATGGGGCATACATGCCACACTGGGAGAGGAACAGACATACGAATCTGGAAGATTTTGGGTCACTAGCTCTAAAAAAGTCGCATATGGTGGCAGCATATCGGTGTGTGAATCTCACGCACACTGTGAGCCTTGCATGTAACTCACGCGACACTTTAAAAGATGAAAATCTTCGATCAACTGGGAGATTGGCAGTTGGGGACTCCTTCGCTGGAGTGCTTGTGGGGTGTCGAGCTCCTGTAGGTCGACATCTCTCCTTGCTATGGATGAAGAGAAGAAGGAAAACTCAAAATTAGTAGACTTTATGCAAGTTGGGTAGCCAAAACTCTACTAGGACTCTGGGAAGAAAGATGTGAGACTTGGGGGGTAGGCAATGCCTTGCTATCGTAATTGTAGATGTCAACTTGGCATGATAGTTTTGTTGAAGTCCATAAAACTTTTCCTTTTTTTCCCAATTATTTTTAGAGAAAAGACTAGTTTTTTGGAGGGACCAAATTCTCAGTTCATTCACCACCTTTCGTATATTTAAAAACCACCAAGTCTGCTTGCTCATTTGGAATGTAAAACACAAACGTTATCTATGTAAAAAATATTTCTCCAAATTTTTAGTTGATGCACCAGAGAATATTCACTTAGGAAACTAATCAAGTATATTCTATGGCTTTCAATTTAGAATGAAGTTTGAAACCAGCATCTGACAAAGATCAGCTCAAAGTGAAACCATCATCCTCCTTATATATGCTTCTAAATTTTTAATCCTAATTGTCTCAAACAAAAGAAGTAATCCATGCATTTACTTATATAAATTTTAATTAAATATATCTTGACCACTTTTTATTAATATGACACTTTTTAGAATAACTTCTTGTATCAACTAGGCAAGGAGAAATTGGAGAATGTGTTTGCTAAATTTTTCCAAATTTCGAAAGCCAAACAGTAACTTCTTTTTTGTGCCGTTGGGCTTCTAATCCAACATGGGCTGGGCTTTTAATTACCCTTTAATATTTTAGCTCCAAAGTAGTTATATAATAATAATTTTATAATATGATATAACTTAAATAAATCTAATTATTTTATAATATGATATACTTTAATTACAACTCTTTATATTATAAAATTATTTTTATTATAAAATAAATCTAATAAATCAAATTTGGTCATATTATTTTATAAAATTATTTTTGTGTAATTTTTATTTTATAGATATAACATTTCTCGTTTAGGGAATCTGCAGGTTTAAATACAGACTTCCATTGTTCCACAATGACAAAGTCCCGCTCATAAATTACACGACGTCGTCAAGATTCCTTCCTTTCCACGAAACTAACCCAAACTACATTAATTTATTATCCTTGCATGGCTTCCCCCGACATCGTTTTGACCACAATCTGTGCTCTGTCTACTTCCTAAGAAATCGTCTTTTTAATGTCTTGGCGGCAATGGACTAACTGAAAAATCAGAAGAGAAAGCGTCGTCGTCGGCAATACAACTTACCAATGGGAGTGCACGGTCTTTGGGAACTGCTGGCCCCCGTCGGCCGCCGCGTTTCCGTTGAAACCCTCGCTGGGAAAAAGCTCGCCATCGGTACTACCACTCTAGCCCTAACCCTATTCCTAACTCAAACCTCACGAGCCTTCGATTTTCATTAGTTGAATTATGAATTCTATTCCAGATGCGAGCATATGGATGGTGCAGTTCATGAAGGCGATGCGGGACGAGAAGGGCGAGATGATACGGAACGCTCATTTGCTGGGATTCTTTCGACGAATTTGCAAGCTCTTGTTCCTTAGGACCAAGCCTGTCTTCGTCTTCGACGGGGGGACTCCAGCTCTCAAGCGCCGTACCGTGATCGCGCGCCGTAGACAGCGCGACAACGCGCAGGCCAAGGTCCGAAAGACCGCCGAGAAGTTGCTTCTCAATCAGGTTCGTCTTGTTTTTTCATTATTTTAATTTGGAATTTCGTCTATTTGCTTATGGTAATGATGAAATGCAATAAATGTGCATTAAATTTTTTTATGTTGCTCTGTGTTTGTACTTGGATTTCCTGCTGCATTCGAGTATTAATAGTAATCCGTCATGTTAGCTTTTAGATGTAGAGGGTGACTTTGCATTTGGCGTTGGACATTATGTGGCTGTGTTTTGCTGCAACTCTATTATTTTATACCATTTGAAACACCTGAAGAATGTACTCTGTCAGTTTGGTGAGCGAACTGGGGAAACGCCTTTGGACTTTTAGATGCTAATCTTGATCTCGGTCTGGGTTTTTGGAAGTGGAGATCTCAAATGAGTGTCAATTTTTTTTCTAGAAGCCGAGTTGGTGAAATGGAGGATAACTCTAGTTAGTTTCATAGTGAGGTACAATTTACTGGTGTGTTTGATATGATATGTTGGCTATCTGGTTCTTGCTAACAGCTTAAGACAATGAAACTGAAAGAACTGGCAGAGGAAATTGAGAACCACAAGAAAAGGCAGAAGAAGCAGAAGAATGATGGTAAGGGTGAGAAGATTTTGTCAGAAGAAACCAAGATGGTTGGTAATCGGTTAGAAATGGATGATATGGTTTCCGAAAGTTTCAGTCAGGAGAAGCTAGATGAGATGTAAGCTGCATGCCAAATTGTAGTTTTCAGGCTGTCTTCCGACTATGTGATTTATAGGTGTAATTGACTGTTGAATGGTTTGGTTTTTAGGTTGGCAGCATCTATTGCAGCAGAGGATAATGGGAGGTTTCCTAACAATGCATCAACATCTGCTGCTGCTGCTGCTATTGCTCCTGCTGAGGAGGATGGTAGTGAAGAGGAAGAGAGGATTCTTGTAAGTTTATTCTACGTAGTCTATGGATTATTACCTTCTGCTTTTACAGAATAATAGACATTGTGTCTCATGCTGAACTGGTTTCCTATGTCAGTTCTGCATTGGAAACTAATTAGTAGAGTTCTTCTACGTACAGTCATTTTTGTGCACTCCACTCACGTGATTGGCCAAAGCATTTATTTATATTTGAAAAAAATGACATAGTCAATCATATTGGTGAAGTGTACAAAAATGACTGCACATAGAATTTTTGTAATTAGTAATAGTTGGTTTATACTATTTCAGGCTGGCTTACTGAATACCCACATTTAGAAAATACTTTCTTTCTTTGGCTTGGGAGGTGTTATGTCTCATACTTAATTAATGCTCATGTTCACTTTGTGATCTGTTTGCTAAATATTTGAGGGTTATTGCATGACATTTGTTTTGCAGTCTGCAGAGCATGGTGAAATTGATCCAGCTGTATTAGCTGCTTTGCCTCAGTCGATGCAACATGATCTTCTTGTTCAGGTTAGTGTCCTAATATAAATAGAGGAATTTGTTGATATTACTGGTGAAAGATTCATAAGGACTTCTTGTCAAGTCAAATATTTTACCTTTTCCTTCATTTTGGTTTTTTTTTTCCCAAGCATTTTACCATATATTGTATACATTTCATTATTATACAGAATATTGAAAAAATTGTTTTGCATTAACCCATGCAGTGTCAATGTTTTAATGATAACCTTTTTGTTGTACTTATCAAGGTAAGAAAACATGGTTGACTCAATTCTGTTGGGTTTGATGTAACAGATCAAGGGAAAGAAGATTATGCCAGGTGAAACAGATATGTTTGGTTGCAGTTCAAATGGTGGGGATGCGGTATTGAGGAGTGGGCCAAGTGGTAATCAGGAAAAGCTAGATGAAATGTAAGCTGGGTTCAGTTGTAGATTACAAGGGTATATTTACCATATGGTTTTAAGAAAAAAATTATATTATTGATTCTGATGAGTAAGTTTAGGTTGGCAGCATCTATTTTGGCAGAGGAAATTGAGAGATCACCTAACTATGCATCAAAATCAGCTAATCCTTTTCCTTTTGGGGACAATGGTGAAGGATACGAAGATGAAGACGAAGAAGAAGACGAAGATGAAGAGATGATGTTGGTAAGTTTTTATTTGGTATATTTTTTTTTTGGATAAGTAAAATGAAATTTTATTGAACGAATGTAATAGGTGAAGCCCATGTACACGGGAAGTATACAAAAGAAACACCTAGTTACATTCTATAAAGAATTAGAAAAAGAAAACAGAAAATCATGAGCAGAAGCTCCATCAAGATCTATAGCAAAAAAACATTGTAATAAAGTAAATACAAAGAATTTCCAGATTTCCACCAAGGCTTATCGTTGAAGCATCACTCTTTCCTTTTGCACCAAATACACCACGAGGCATAAAGGGACCATCTTCCATGCCGCAACCACTTGTTTAGAACCACGAAGCCCCATCCAACACGCAAGCAAATCCACTACTGTCCTCGGAATCACCCAAACCAGTCCTACTCTACTAAAACTCTATCCCATAATGCCTTAGCCACCTCACAATGCAAAAGTAAATGATGCACCGATTCCCCATGCTTCTTACACATAAAACACCATTCCATAATAACAAAACCACTCTTTCTCAAATTATCAATCATCAAAGTATTTCCAAGTGAAGCTGTCCAAATGCACATGAGACCTCCAAATGCATGTCCAAATGCAACTTTGGAAGGCACATGAGACCTCCAAATGCACTTCCAAGGAAATAAATGACACTGCTGAACAGTCAATACCTTATAATAAAACCGAACAGAGAATTTTTTGCTGCCTGTATGCTTCCATATCATTTTATCCCTCTCATCACCCCCAAGCCGCAAGGAATAAAGGAAGCAGAAAAAATCAGACACCTCATCAAGTTCTCAATTCTGAACAGCTCTCATAAAACCAACATCCCACTGCAAAATTCCATTCGAAATTACTGATAGATCAGCAACAATGCAAGCTGATTAGATGATATACAAAAGAAGGCAGGGAACACACTACAAACAGCCCACACCAAGTATCAAGCCAAAATATTTGCTTGTAGTTATTTACTTTTATTATTAGAGTTGATGACGTGATATTGTGTTTTATCAGCTTATAATTCTAGCTAGGTGTTTCTCTTTTATACAACTTGTGTACTTATAAAATACAATTCTGAAGTATAAAATGATGGTGATGGGGTTGCTAGGTCAAACTGGTATGACCAGTTCAGTAGTTTCCCCAGTTCCTTTTTTTTTTTTTTTTTTTTTAAGTAAGTCCCTAATTCCTTGAAATATAAAAGCTGGGGAGTTTGAAATCGGTGTTCTGGTAAAAAAAAAATACCTCATGAATCAAATTCCAGCAGGATTTTAATCACTCAAAATCTTGAATTTCAAAATCCATTTATTGAAAAGGAATTCCAAGTTATTCTAACAAATAGGTTACAATGAACATCAAATCCCTTCATGTCGAAAATTCATCCAAACAAAAAATTTGAAAATAATGAGATTTGGAGTAATTTTTTTTAAAATCTTGACTTAAAATCAAAATCCAAATTCAAATTCGTATATCCAAATTCAACTACTTTTTTTTTTTAACCCAACCTATATGAATAAGGACTCATCATGCTATTTCAATATCTATTACACAAACATGGCCCAAGTGTGAATGTAGTTAGTTTGGATTATGCTGGTAGGTTTATCAACACCCATATTTGGGAAACAAAGACACACTTTGGGTTTGTGTGGTTTAGACCATGGTATCATGCTGTCTTGTGAGTAGGGCTGAAAACCGAAGGTATTGGTGCGGTTTTGGTCCAAGATCAAAACCGCCCTGATACCTAGAATATAGGTTATTCTCGACCGAACTAGGTCGACAAGGAGAAAGAGCACTGGCCAGAGTTTGACTGTCTACAGTATCAGTTCAATGGTTAGGGATCGGTTTTCTGATCACCAGTCGATGTCACAGCCATGGCAGAAATTAGAATTCCATCTCGATTTTCCATCACCGATTCACCATTCTCCAAACACAATCCACAAAACAAAAGTTTGAACTCAATACTATCTATCGCGATGTAACAAAACCATTACCTGAAATTTGAACTCCTTGATTTTTCAATGGGTGGTGAGATGAGTGATGGAGTCACAGAGGTCTGAGGACGGCTAGGAGAGGGCGAGATGGATTTCGTCGATTGTTGGAGGGAGGGGTTGCACGGCGTGAGTGATGAGAGATTCGTAGTGTGGGTGGCCGCCACAGTGTATGAGAGAGGTGAGAGAGAGAGAGTCTGAGAAGTGAGAAGAACCATTTTGGCAGAGAATTGAAGGAGGGGGGAGGGGGGACGTGAGGTATTAAACCCTAAAGCGAAATGATGCCGTTTGGTGTATTAAACCAAACGGCATTATTTCATTTTTTTTTTTTGTAAGTGTCAGGTAAAAAAAGACGCCATTATACTTAATTAAGTGAATCGGGACCAAACCGGTCGATGACAGTTTTGAGAATTTATGACTGCCGGCCGACTGGTTTTCCACAGGCTCCTGAATCCGGCGGTTGGTCTGGCCAGTTCTGTACACCCCTACTTGTGAGACTTATTGACCTCTGTTGAATATTTTGTTTATTTCATTTAATTAAATTTGCAGCCTGCAATGAATGGGGAATTTGATCCTACCGTATTGGCTGCTTTGCCTCCATCAATGCAACTTGATCTTCTTGTTCAAGTAAGTGCCCTTACAGATTGCTTATGGATTTTTCTCAGCTTCAGCATTTTGGCTTTCCCTCCTTGATATTCCTTTTATTATGATGTTTATTATGGATGTTCTCTGTAGATGAGAGAAAGATTGATGGCTGAAAACAGACAGAAGTATCAGAAAGTCAAGAAGGTTGGTAGTGGGATGCATTCATGTGCGTTTCTGATTCATTTTAATTTGCAATAATATCCCTGGGCTATGCTTTTTTTTATCCCCTTGTGAATAAAACTTCTTGATTACTTTTAAAAAGATTAATATGCAATAATGTCAGGTTGTGAAAGTTGTTGATAGTGCTAGCATTCTACTTTTAGGATTGAAAAATAACATATTTATCAATTTTGGAAGATGGATAGTTCAGGAAATATCTCATGAATACTTTTATCTAGTTATCCATATAATTATTGGTTTTGCCATTGTCATAATTCTTTAATTACATTAGAGACACTATGGTGATATAATCAGCCTTTTTAAGAGTCTGGAATCAAAGCAAGTGGGTTGCCAGTTTACATGTAAGGTTCTAAATTTTCTGAGCAAAGATTGATATCTCATGCAACTATATGCCGTAGGAATTCTATATATACTGTTTACCAAGATGAGGATAAATTATTTAGCAGTCTCCCTCTGTAATCATAAGATTGATCTATACATCATAGCGATGATGTGAATTATGTCTTGTTTGATGGTATGGATGCATCTTATTATTGATTTTTTCATGCTCTTTTAGGATCCCACAAAGTTCTCAGAGCTGCAAATACAAGCTTATCTAAAAACTGTTGCTTTCCGTCGGGAGATAGATGAAGTTCAGAAATCTGCTGCTGGGAGTGGGGTAGGAGGCGTACAGACTTCTCGGATAGCCTCTGAAGCCAACAGAGAATTTATTTTCTCATCATCATTTACTGGTGATAAACAGTGAGTCAATGTCCATATTTTGTATGTTAATTATGCATAAAAAATAGTCCATGTTTTCTGTTTTTTTTAGGGGGGTGAGAAATATTAATCTGTCATAATGATGTTTGTTCTTTCTAACTAGGTGTTTCCTCTTGTACACATCCAGTGTTCTTGGGCTATTTATATTCTTCTATTAGTATTTATTAAAGATTTTACATAAAAAAGATATCATGGTTTTCGTTTGTTTTCAACATTCTTAAATATGTCAGGGCTTTTACATCTGCCAGAGGAGAGACAAATGCAGATAAGCAACTAGAGACACCAAGAGAGCATCCATCTCAAAATTTCATCAATAGTGTCGCATCTGCCAGTAAGTCCAATGCCATGAGTGGTTCAGGCTTGGATGAATCTAGGAGGGCTTTTGATGACAATATTGAAACGTATAAGGATGAAAGGGGGCATGTCCGAGTTAGTAGAGTGAGAGCTATGGGGATCCGTATGACTCGTGATTTACAAAGAAACCTGGATTTGATGAAAGAGGTTGAGCAGGAGAGCACAAATGCAAGAAAGATTGCAAATACTCAAACTATGGTTGATGGAGACGCAGTTAGTGCCCCAAGAAGCTTTCCTGGTACCAAGCAGTCTGTAGAAACTTCTCGTTATGGTAATAGTGAATCTGTTAATTTGAATGGGAGAAATGAGGAATGCAATGTAAAAAGTGACACTTCCATAGAGATATCCTTGATAGATGGTGGGGAGAATGGTGATGACGATATATTTGCTCGTTTAGTAGCAGAAGATCCAGTAAAAAGCTTTTCTGCTGACAATACCCCATCAAGGAAGCAGTCTTCTAACCTTTATTCAAATTGTGATTGGGAGGAAGAAATTATCAAAGATAAAGTTGGTAGTTTCTCTAGTAACAATGGAGGGGAAATTAAGCCTTCACTTGAGAATGACAAAATTAGTGATGAGAGTGACGTGGAATGGGAGGAAGGACTCTGCAACTTTCATAAAAGCACCTCCCCAGAACAAGCAGAAGCAGGAAGAACAGTTTCTAAAGGTTATTTGGAAGAAAAGGCTGATTTACAGGAGGCAATAAGGAGAAGTCTTGAGTATGTAGGGGATAAGGAATCTAGTCTTGAATTACCACAAGTTCAGAAAAATATTGAAGAAGTTCGTAAAGATACTGCAATATTTGATCAAAAAAGTAATATCGGTGGGGAACTTCTGGTAAGGGAGCATGGTTCTCAAGAAAGTGAATCATTTTGTGAAATGGTATATGGAGACGTAAAGCCAAATGGTGTGGCTGGAATAACTGTCTCACAAAACATTGAATGTTCTGGGAGACAGTTGAAGTCATCTGTGGCATGTAGCTCTGATAACTTGGGAATGCAGATCAATGAGCCATGTGAGAGACAACCAGGTTCCCATTCTGAAGAGGCATTGCAAGATACCAGTGAAAGGGACAGTTTGTACAGAGAAATTCCAGGTTCAGAACGTGTTGCTCCATTGCAAAAAGAGCTCCATGTGGTCGCAGAACAACCTCCGGGTACTTTTAGCATTGATGCTGGATCGCCCAATTTTCCTAGCACGGGTTCAGAGCATAATTCTCATATTTTTGGTGCCGATACCAGTGGCATTCAGATTGGTGATGAGATAAATGATTCTAAAACTGAAACTGTATGTTATTTTATTGATATGGTTAACCCTGATTTTCCTCTAATTAACTTTTCCACAAATGACTTGGAAATGACATTGATTTTCAGCAGAAGTTGGCTGCAGAAGAAAAAAATGGAAAACATGTTGGGGAAGGGAGTCACGACAGGTATGCTTCTCCCTTTGAAGGAAATGAAAATTTGAACACCGAAGTTATAGAAGGAAACTTGGAAGAGGAAATCCAAATGCTGGGTCAAGAATATTTAAGTCTAGGAGATGAACAGAGAAAGCTTGAGCGTAATGCAGAATCTGTCAGCAGTGAGATGTTTGCAGAATGCCAGGTGTGGCTTTAATTTTGCAATGTTCGAATAATATATATGGTTAATATTATTTATTTTCTTTTCTGAGCAATGGCCAAGATCAATTGATTGGTATGATCAATGGTCAAGATCGATTCATTGGTATGACTGGCTTGATTTAATAATGGCTTGATTTAGTAATGGACCTCAATTTATGCTTCGTTGCACTCTTGCCTTGTGTTTTAGACACCAGGTTGTGCCATGCTTTGAGAATGACATTGTTCAAGGGAACTCTTAACTCATTCGGAAGCAGCCCTTCGATCCAGTAGACAGGCTTTGGAGTTTGTCACTTGATGCACCTATTAGATTTTTTACTCCATTACTAAACTTATAAAAAAGAAAAAGATTTTTTACTTACTGAAACAAATGAGAAATTGATAAGTTACGGTATTTTCTCGGTTAGTATGACTTTGCTTCTGTAAATTATGGTCTTTCTTGGGAAAAGATAAGTCGGTTATAATTTTGATGAATTTGCAGGAACTACTGCAAATGTTTGGATTGCCATATATAATTGCACCGATGGAAGCAGAAGCTCAATGTGCTTTTATGGAACTTGCAAACCTTGTTGATGGTGTCGTGACTGATGACTCAGATGTGTTTTTGTTTGGGGCAAGAAGTGTATACAAGAATATATTTGATGATCGAAAGTATGTTGAGACATACCTCGTGAAGGTCCGAATTTTGTGGAGCTGCATTAATATTCTTCTTGTTCTATATATTTTGTACCAACTATACTTATTTGTTTGAAAGTTTCATATAATGTGTATCTATGTTAGTCTTTGTTAGATGAAAGTATTCATCTTAATTCTGGTCCTTTTTTGCCATAAAAACCATTTACCATTTCTTGATATGGATTTTTTCTTGGTTGAAAAGAAAACACATTTCTGCTTTTGTGCTATCCAAAATGTTATTTAATTGTTTGTTTTTTTTTTAAAATTTTTTTGGCTTTGTGATAAGCATATATTAAGAGTGTACTTTGAATATCTTTTTTTCAACTGGAGTGAACAAAGCCTTCAGTTTTAGCTTGGCTCTTTGATTCTTGTTCCACCTTTTCATCCCTATGGTGCATGTTGTTACTCAGGCTTGTATTTTTTTATTTCCCTCTTCGCGTTCTTTTCTTCTTTTGTTTTTTTGGAAAGTAATTAAATTATGCTGATGTAATTTGCTCACATGTTTTTTTCAGGACATGGAGAAGGAGCTTGGCCTGACTAGGGAAAAATTAATTCGGATGGCATTGCTTCTTGGAAGTGATTATACTGAAGGTGTCAGGTAATTAACAGCTGCAGATCTGACTTCCTTTTCTGTTTGTACTTTTGCTAGTGATTTGACCTTGAAAGTATTGCCACATATATTTCTAATTTTACTGTGCTTCATACAAATTTCGTTTGTCATTTACTATAATGGGAGTCTTGTGCTATTGCTAGTTTATATATATATATATATGCATATAACAGAAATTAACAACTGAATTTTGTGAGGGTGCTGAACTTGGTTGCTAACTTAATACATTGATTATATTTTTGTGTAGTGGGATAGGCATTGTCAATGCTATTGAGGTTGTAAATGCATTTCCCGAGAAAGATGGCCTCCATAAATTTCGGGAGTGGATTGAGTCACCAGATCCCACCATCCTTAAAAAGTTTGATGCAGAAACAGGATCAACTGTGAAAAAAAGAGGACCAAAAGTTATTGACAATGGTCTGAAGTGCTCAAAAAGAAATTTAGAAGAAGTCTCTGGATCTGACCTAAACATTTTAGAAGGTCAAGAGCAGCAGCAGTCTGTAACTTCCATGCATGATACAAAGCAGATTTTTATGGATAAGCATGTATTGATCGTGTTGTCCGCCTTGTTATTTACTTGTCATTGCTCTTTTGTTTTCATTCTTATTCTCTCCTCCTTTTAATAGAGAAATGTGAGCAAGAACTGGCATATTCCTCCTGTTTTCCCTAGTGAAGCGGTTGTCTCTGCTTACTTTTCTCCACAAGTGGACAATTCAACTGAGCCTTTCAAGTGGGGAAAGCCAGATCATTTTGTTCTTCGCAAGTGAGTTACTTGTTGAAATTTAGCTTCGGGGTCATATGAGTTGTATCTTTTGAGATGATGATCCTTTTCATCTTTTGATACATCAAAGACTAAAAAATGAAAAAAAAGAATGAGAAAAGAAAAGGAAGAGAATTTTTGGGTTTCTAGCTTGGGTCACTATGTAAATCTATCAGTTCTCATTACTTGAAGATTGTGTCCCTTCTTATAAAAAAAGATTGTCTGTCCTGTTAAAGTCTTCTTATAGTATATTAGCTTGAAGGGGTAGTTGTCCTTTTATTATGCATAGTCATGCTATTAGTCATTACTTAGGCAGGCTTTTACATATTCCTTGTGCAACCTGGATTTGTTTTTCTGGTGTTGGACAGACCAGGCTTCTTGTTAGCATATTCAGTTTGCACATTCCACGTTCGAGCTTTATTTTTTAAAAATAAATTTGTGAAAGACCATGCCCACTTCTTCCTATTTACGGTTTCTAGATGCATGCCATATCATGGCTAACTCATATGGTAAACTACAAATAATTAATCCAGTCCCAAGGGCAGAATAAATGCCTCCACTGCCAACAATGCAACCACATTTCTGACAGTATTCACAATCCTTACACTTTTTGACAAATAAAAATGAAATCTTTCATAACTTTCTGACGAGCTTCTTTTTATTTCACAGATTGTGCTGGGAAAAGTTCGGGTGGGGTAGCCAGAAGGCAGATGAGTTGCTAGTACCTGTTCTGAAGGAGTACGACAAACACGAGGTTAGGGAAATGCACTTTCTCTCCCACCCCCCAATCCCAACCCCAACCCCAAAAAACAAAAAAATTCCAAGACAAATTGGCTATCATCTCTATCATCACCTGCTACTAAATTAAAATCAATTCGTGGACATAATCTGAGCGATATTTAGTTGGCTATCACACATCCCGATCAGTTATGATGTCAATTCATTTATCCCTTATCTCTGAAGATGGTGCTCACAAATGTATGTTATTTGTTTGATGAAGACTCAATTGAGGTTGGAAGCATTTTACACTTTCAACGAACGGTTTGCAAAAATTCGTAGCAAGAGAATTAAGAAAGCCGTTAAAGGAATCACTGGGAACCAGAACTTGGAGTTGATGGATAATCCCTTGCAAGAGGTTTCTAGGAGTAGAAAGAAAAGAAGGGCAAACCCTGTTGGACCTGGAGATAAGTCTGAAAAACCTTCAAGCGAGATAGAGGGGGGTGATATTGAGAACCAGAATTACTTTATGGACAAGTCATTACCCAAGCATTCAAGGAAAAGGAGGAATTCTGGAGAGCCTATTCCATCCATACCATCTATGGAGACAGAAGGCAGACAAAGTCGCAACAGAGGATCGCATGGGAATGGAAGAGGTGGAGGGAGAGGGAGAGGGAGAGGGAAAGGGAGAGGGAGAGGCGACGGAGTAGGAAGAGGAAGGGGAAAAAGAGGTTCTGGTTTCGAACCATGTGAAAGCAGTGGTAATGACACAGACGATGATGAGCAAGAAGTTCTTGTGGAGAATCTAGAAGTTCCAGACAAAGTACGAAGGGTAAGCTATAGTCTTTTTCTGTGCTCTTAACAATAATTTGAAAAGTATCACCATCATGGAATTATGTCCACCATGCCTTTTTCTAATTATGTGATTTACCATTCAGTTCAGATTGATAGCTGAGATATGGATGTTATCAGAGAGAATAAATTCTTTGAGTCTCTTCATTCTTACCTTACCCAACTTTAAACAATTAGTCTTTGCACTCATTTTCCTGCTTATATCTTTCAGACGATGAGAATTCGGAAGCCTGTGAATTACACTATGAATGACTCTATGATGGATGATGGGGAGAAGTCATCAGACCAGAGTGATGAAAAATGCTCTGCCGGCGAGGCAGCAGTAGTTCGAGATTTATCTTCAGCCCAGGGTGAATGTGAAGATGGTGCTGCTGGTCATAAAGAAAACAAAGAGCATAATAAGGCAGGAGATTCTGCTCACGAGGAGCACTTGGATATAGACTATCACGAAATGGGTGGCGGGTTTTGCCCTGACAAATGTGAAATTGACAAGCCAGATGTGAGCCAATGTGACGGTCCTTATTTTGAGGCGGAGTTTTGTAAAGACTACCTCAATACGGGAGGTGGGTTTTGCATGGATGAAGCTGAGACAAAGAATGACCAAGATGGAAGCGCTGACCCAGACCCAGACCCAGACCCAGACCCAGACCATCGTATTGATTTAACAAATGAAGCTGATCTTGATTTTGGTTCAGCTCAATATAACTTGGGCCCCAAAGGTGCCTTAGATGGACTTCATGCAACAGGGAAGACAGATGCATATGATCCCGAATCGAATCTGGACCGTCAAAATGCTTCAAGTAATGAGGGTAATTCGAAGGGGGATGTGTCTCCGCCTCGGAATACTACTGGAAAGACCTCTGTTGGAGGTCTAAGTGCTATCCCTTTTCTGAAAAGAAAGCGAAGAAAGAGCTAAAGCCTAAAAACCCCGACATTCTGGTTTTCAAATAATTTATTCTTTTCTCGTATTTTGTGTTATATCTGATTCCATTTCACCCTCTCTGCTTTCCCCACCTTTTTCGCCTTTAATGGTGAGGGCCAAGATATTCCCTCCCTTTTTTTTTCAACTTAAAAGCTTTAAGGGAGGAATTGAACTTAAAGCTGCTGCGGCAAACTTCCTCTAATCCAGTTAAATAGGAAACAAATCAATGAACTTAAAAAGTGTAGCCGTTGAGGAGCAAATAATCAAAATTTGATCAAATGTTTTCAAAATATAAAATATGAAGCTCAGGCATTCAAGTCACAGACCCTTGAAAGAGCAACAACCATCAGCGATGATGAGGTGCATGGTGCATGGTGCATGGTGCATGGTGCATGGTGCACGTTGCATGTCTGCATGCCTTGATTCCACCTGGAAGCAATCAAAACTGGTGTACGTTCGGTGAATGGTGATACCCTACTTAACTTAACTACTCTTGATTAATTAATTAGGTTGATAGTGTCACACGAAATGAAAGGACCTTAACGTGCTAATTTAGATATGATATATCATACCAGAGATGCTTTTCGCACGTGATTTACCCTAAAAGTCAAGAAAATTGAAAGAAAGAGCAGCAATATGTTTGGCATTACTTCTCCAACATCATTAAGACCTGCAAATCCGATCAGAGAAAAATAAAAACAGCACTAGTCCTCTCTCTCTCTCTCTGGCTTCATTGTCAAGTGAACAGCAACCAGAAACAGCTCGGTTCTGCCCTCGCATTAAATTATCAAGTTACTCTTTTGTGTCTATGTTTCTTTGGGTTTGAGCTAAAAAAAAAAAAAAAAGATGAATGGAGGGTATTGGTACAGGGAGGTGCTGCCATTGACGGCCATGGTGACCATGGAGTGCACCAGCGTGGGCTTAACCACACTCTTCAAAGCAGCCACGTTGACTGGGATGAGCTACCATGTCTTTGTTGTTTATACTTATGCTGTTGCTGCTATTGTCCTCTTTCCTGCACCCTTTATCTCCCAAAGGTCTCTCTCTCTCTCTCTCTCTTCCACCATTGGTTTTACAAACTTCAACTAAACAGTTAAATTTGACATGAGCTACTAACAGTTTCTATGTTCCTGTTCATATGATTTGCAGATCAAAAGAGCTTCCTCCACTTAATTTTTCCATACTGTCAAAAATTGGTCTTCTCGGGCTCATAGGGTACAGTTATTTCACACATGCACAGCTATGATGATCTACAAAGCGAAACCCATTATTTTTGTTGGATCAGTAAAGCTTATATTTATCTACATGAGAGTAAAAACTCAACATTTTCTCGTTCTTATTTCTTTTCTAACTCTGTTTCAATTTGAATCGTTGTTGGGTTCGGAGCAGGAGTTCATCTCAGATCATGGGGTATGCAGGCATCAATTTCAGCTCTCCAACACTTGCTTCAGCCCTCGGCAGCCTGGTGCCCGCTTTCACCTTCATACTTGCCATTATTTTCAGGTTCTTCTCCACTCCTTCAATTTATTTACCAAAAATATTCTCATGTGTTCAAAGATCAAGTGGCCTCTATATACAACAAAAAAAAAAAAAGACTTTAATTCTATGACCAAGTGCTTGGGCCAAAGTGAGTAACCAGCCAAGCTTAGTCTGACCCAACTTGCAGTAGTCACTCATTCTACCAACGTAATTGATTGTCACCTTTGCTTAACATAGAATAACTGTTTTGGCCAATCATATCAGTGTAGTGCTTAAAAATTATGTAGATATCAGTATGTAGCATAACTCCCCTTCTTGTTTTTTTTTTCTTCCTACTAATTACCATCTCCACCACCCCTCTCGCATACCCTCTATTCTACTTTCAACTCTATTGTTACCACCATTTACCTCCAAATTAGTTACTTCCTTAACTTTTTAGCAGATTTCTAGAGTAATGTGCATATCCAAATCCAATCATTTCAAATCTATATCTTGTAAAATTTAGGACACCTTCTATCCACTGAGTCACTGACAAACTATAAATTAATGAGATATTGAATCTACTTTGGTCTACAAAGATGGGGTGGATATCTCTTTTTCGTTTGCTCCAATTTAACAAACACCAATGCAACCCCAAAACACTCCGTAACATTTTCTTGAGACGTTCTCAATGTCAAGAAACCATGAAACCAAAATCACTCCTGTGGTCCCATTTCCACAGAACTTTTTCCCCTTTCTTTTGATTGTCATGCATTATTTTGACTGTTCTCGACTATTGGGTTGGGGCCCCACATCTTTTACATATATATATATATATATATATGCTTTTGAACACACAGGTAGATATGTGTATTCACTTTTATGATTTGCTCATCTCGGTTTTGCCATTTCTTTTCCCTGTTACTGGCATTAAAAGAATGGAAAAGATGGATTTGAGAAGCTGGAGCAGCTTAGCCAAAGTTTTGGGCACCATGGTATCAATATCAGGTGCATTTGTAGTGACTCTCTACAAAGGCCCGCCGATCATCATTACTCGGTCATCATCCCTTTCACTTCATCCGCCTATAAGCTCACCAAAATCAAATTGGGTAATTGGTGGTCTTCTACTTACAGCTGACAATATTTTGCTCCCACTATGGTACATTGTTCAGGTGGGTTTCTTTCTCATTACACAGGAACCCATTTTCAATGTCTACATTGCATGAGATTTGCAAATACAGTAGAAACGAAACTAGTCTGAAAACTATGCTATTTTATTTACAGGCACAAATTATGAAGGAGTACCCAAATGAACTGACCGTGATATTCTTTTACAATTTATGCGTGAGCATCATAGCTGTAGTTGTAGGTTTGATTACAGAAGATGATCCCAATGTTTGGAGATTGGGGCCAAATATAGCATTGGCCTCCGTGGTGTGCTCGGTAAGAAGCTAACACTGTAACACACATGACACACCAGTTCAGTTACACACCGTACGTTCATATGGTGAAATTTGACTCTGTTTGGATATAAAAACAGTTTCATCTCGTCTGATCTTATCATTATAATTTTTTTAAATTCTCATATAGAATATAATAAATAATTCAATTTTTTTTCAAATCTCAAAACAATATTATAACAAGACAGCCTATGACCTTTCTTTTAAGTTCTAACGTTTTGATCCTGCTTTTTCCGAGTCTAGGGACTCTTTGGGTCATTCTTGAACAATGCAGTTCATACATGGGCGTTACGCGTGAAGGGGCCTCACTATGTAGCAATGTTCAAGCCTTTGTCCATTGCCATTGCTGTTGCCATGGGCGTTATGTTCCTTGGTGATACTCTCCATCTTGGCAGGTACTAAGACAGATAAAACCCTTTTCAGTTCCAATTAATCCTCAACACCACAAAATTCCAAAGATGAGACTAATTATGCTCAAAATAAGTTAGGTCACTATTGTTTTTTACCTGCATAGTTTTTCAACGTTGTCTTTCTTTAGAAAACTAAGTCCAATACATAAAGATCTAAACAAATGCTCTAGTTTGCTCACAGTTTGTTGTTATGGATTCAATTGCCACTTTTCTGCTTTTTACAGTCTGGTTGGAGCAACAATAATATCAATCGGCTTCTATACTGTAATATGGGGAAAAGCAAAAGAAGATATGGGTGAAGACTGTGGAGTCCGTAGCCTGGAATCACCACCTAGCACCCAAAAGGTCCCTCTATTGCAGAGCTATAAAACTGTAAGTGGTGGAGAGAAAATGCAAGCGATTGTGTAAAATGCATGCTTTATACAAAGGGCTGCACTTTAGACCGGTGTCTCCTACAAGTTGCTCTTTATCGGAGACAAATAAGAACATGCCACATAAGGAGTTGCCAAGAAATGCAGAGGGCTGCGTTGTAGGGGAAATTTCAGCACATGCCGCATTGTCCCTGTCTCTTCTCTCTCTCTCTCTCTATCCTTTCGTCTGCAAATCCCTGTCTCTCTCTCTCCTTTCGTCCCTCTCTTTCATATGCAAACAACAGATTCTAGTATTCTATCCCGTGAGGGATATATATATATATATGTTCTTCTGTTGATTAACTTACAGATTTTTTTTTTTTTAATTTGGTTTTGCTCTTCGTGCTAAAGAGACACAGAAAAGGCTTGATTTCAGGGAATATTTCTCTTGAACAAATGAGCAATCTTGGATATTTTTGGTTGTCAACGTTTGGATCTAGATTAACGAACAAAGGAAAATCTTAATTTCAAGAGAGGAAAAACAGAAAAATGTTACATATAGATACAGGAAAATCTTCATCAGATATAGCAAGCCGGTTTTTTTGCTTTAATTTGACAACATCGATTTGCAAGCTCCAGCGACTTGTGAAGTTTTTTCTTCCTTTTTATCTGTTTAATTTCTTTTTTTATATATTAGCTGTGTTCTCTTGCAAGGGACAAGTGAGTTTAATTTGGTTGATTTTCTGGAAGGCTGGTACCATTTGAGGAAGAATTTAAATGGAACCTCGGTCGAGCTCAGACTCCCTTGGTAAGGCCGACGGATAATCAGTGGTTGCTCGAGGTAAAGTTTTTCTCTTTTCTCTATTACCAGTTCTCACTCAAGCAACTTGTACCAAAACAAAACAGAGGAAAGAAATCAGAGGGGGGAGGCTTCGTGAAGGAGACGGAAGGAGAGAGAGAGAGAGCAAATAGAGGGGGTTGGGGTATGTACGAGGGTCCCCTGCAGCGCAGAGAAGCATGTCTTCATCAAGTTATTACGGTGACATATTTTTTATCAATAATTGAACAGTATTATGTGAGTGTGAGTGTGCTGAGTGTGGATTCACTCTAGCATCACTCATTTTTTATTGGTCTCCGATAATAAGCATACGTAGGAGACACATTATAAGTTTTTTCTCTTATACAAAAATCATATGAACAGGAGTGAAACCAGAATTTTATGTTTGGAGGGTGATCGATAAAATGTACGGTACATATAAATTTTAGAAGGATGATCATCGGTGATAGAAGTATTATGCTCTGTTGTTACCAAGCTCTCTAAACATATATTAGTCTTCGAATTGTCTACGTCCTTTAAAAAAAAAAAAACCAATTGTACTTAAGTACTTGCTCATATTTTTCTATAATTTAAGAAAAATTTATAGATCAAGAATAAATTTGAGAACTTTCTAATAAGTAATAATGTATCGCTATTAAATTTTTAATAAACTATATCTCACAATCATACAAATTAGAGTAAAATTAAATAAGTGAGTATAATCAATTAACTTTACAATCATATAAATTTATAATCAATTTTTTTTGTTAGAATTAGACTGATAGAATAACTGCGAGATTACATGAGTTAAAATTTAGATTTAAATGAAAATAAAAGTTAAAATATAAATAGATGTATATGAAGATTTAGAGAAATAATTTTGGTAAAAATTTGATAGGGGGCAATTTTTTTTTTTTTTTAAATTTAAGAGAGAATTTTAATTATATATATAAATTATATATATTTACATGAGAGTTATCGTTTTTGAAAAAGTTTTTTTTTGGGGGGGTACCCCCAAGGATGAACATGGGTCCGCCCCGGCATATGGACTTGCCAGTGCCCACTAGTCACAGCACATCAAATATTACGTTACACCCCAACCTCTCTCCATCTCTATTCTCTAGAGACTAGTCCAAACCCACACTGAGTGGAGAGATCACTTTCTGTCATCCAAATTTCCAGGCTCATTCAAATTCCAAACAGGAAGCGGCGCAAGCACATACTCCTGTCCTTTCACCCATCAGCAAGGTTCGTGATGAAACATCCTGCTCAATGTGAGGCATCAGCGATATTACCATCGATAAATTCAATAGGTATAAACGGAGCCCAACCTTTCTATATTATTAGCACTCTACCAGGGAAATTCAGATTTCATTTACCAAGACGAGGTGGATATGCAAACTCGGATTTATGACATATTCACTTGTCAAGAAATATGTCTGCATAAAGACATTGTAATTGTTGATCAAACATCTATCTCATTCTACTATGATTTGTCGGCATATAAAACAAACAAAAGATGAAAAATCCAGATCTAGTAAAACCAAGCTTCATCTCTCTACTATGTATGTTCCACTCGTTAAAACAAAGTTCAGAATGCCCATGAACTTAAATCCAAAAGTTAATTGAATAATGCAAACCCCATCCTCACGTTGCATTTCTGTGGGCCCAAGAAAAGATGAACTTACGAACTACAAGAACAGCTACTTGAAGAGGATCTTCTTTACCTTTCCCCCAACCGAATTCTCCACCTTCCCCACAACCTTCATTCAAGTTTTGAGGTCATCAGACATTGCAGAAGGTATGCAATGCGTTGTCAGAATATCTAAAGTTGCTGCTTTGGCAGTCTTAGTACGTAGGACCACTATCTGCACAAAGTTTAGTACTTATGAACGTTGAGAGAATGCACATAGGTATATGTGTGTGTGGTGTTTGGGGGAGGGGTGGGGGACAGAGAGAGAACCTGTTGATAGTCTAGATCAAACTTTAGATATTCATCATCACAACTCTCTACCATGCTGGCCAAGCTCTTAAGATTCTTCACAGGTCTACCATTGAAAGCAAGAACCTAGAAATACAAAAGATGAAACGAAAGATATTAACAAGTGCACATAAAAGTTACTTCCACAATGTTACATTACAGTGTGTTGTACATATATTTCCCTGACCTGAGTATTAACGATGTCCTCATACCCAATATTGATGTCAGCCACAAGAACCTAGGACAATTTTTAAGGAAAAAAGCAATGAGTTCTCTGCATTACCTGAGGGGAACTGACATAAAATGGGGAAAATGATGAGAGAGACTACGAGAGAAACCTGAGAAACAACAACAAGCTGTTCATCTACTGATTCCGCCATTGCATGTAGATGCTTTTCTAACAGCTTTACTGGAGCATCAAAATCATAATCCTTTCCGTACTGGACATGGTGAAAAAACCAAGCAGTTAAGAAATAACAGAGAAATCTCTCTTATTGACCCAAGCATAAAGTTCATTTAAATTAGGATATCACATTTCAATTAAAAATCAGAACAAATTCCATGCCCTTAATATTATATACACCTCATTACTAAATGTCAATTTATCATCCCCCCCCCCCCCCCCTCTCTCCCTCTTTTCCCTTTTTCTTCCTCTCTTTTATAGCAAGTATGCTAATATTCTATGTAAATAAATGATTCTACAATCAGAGCATCCATGATTGACACAACATGCAGAAATTTATAAAGAGAATAAGCCCCAACTTGTGTAGGATCTCAGATGCATCCCAACCACATTCATTATATTAATTTGAAAAGTGATGCAGAGCTTCTACTTTTACTTGCACTTATCAATTTCCTGGGGCACACAGGTAATTGAAACACAAACGAAGGGCCCCTTGAGTATTTGGCCACCACCTAAACGTTGTACCTGATATGATTGAGCATACAACAAAATCTAGAGGTTACACAGCTAAACATCCCCAAGTCGCATTCTAAAACCTAGCAGTCCATACTTCTCATTAAAACTAATCTATCGATGTAAGTTCTAGAGTCTTATAGAGCTGAAAGTATTGGAACAAGCAAAAGAAAAGGTTGCCCAAGAGCACGCTGATGCGCAAAAAAACCCAATAAATGCTTACATCAAGACTCCAGTTCTCTAATAATGCAGCACAGAATCAACAAAGAAAAAACCAGAGAGAGAGAGAGAGCAAAACTTCAGTCTTAGATACACACCTCAGAACGGAGATAGGGAACAGATATTGCGGTGAAAACAAATCCACCAATTATGAAATAAGAAGGAGGTCTGCCCTTGATGTGTGCTGGGATGAGCCGCTTGTGAGTAGCAAGTCTAATGTTGTATTCAAGGACCTCCGAATCACGAAGAACCTTTACTAAAGCATAATCCCCAGTGTATTTTTGAGATACAAGATAACTGAAACCAATGCGCTCTCCATGCCTGAACGGAACTGAAAAGGAATAACAAAATCAAACCTTAATAGGCATATAGGATGGAGGAAGTACACTGCAGTCATCTGCATAAGAATGGCAACATCATCTTCGGATGACATCTTATACAAGAGAGTGAGCTGCAGAGCCTAATTAATCCACACAAGCTTCAAATGTTATTATCATCTACAACCTTTAACATGAGTGTTCAGGCCTCAACCAGAGTTTGTCCAGAAAATAGCAACTGTTAATCTCTCTGACTATCAACTCAATAAAGCTGTTTTCTTAGCCATCTTCTGGTCCTCTGGATTACTTAGTGCATGTTTGGGATTGCGGTGAGAAATATAATTTATAGCTTTAGAGCTTATAGCTTATAACTTAAATAATAAGTTCTACTATTAAAAACTTTAAAGCACTATCAATTATGTTACATTTGTTTGAAAATAAATTTAAAAAGTGCTTTATGAGGTAGAAATGACAATTATTTGAACTTAAAAAAATTATAACCATATTTTTTAAAGTAAGTTGTAATTATCAGAAAGTTGTATGGGTATTTTCGTCCATTGACAGTCATTTTAAATTTCAAATTACGTTCCACATTATTTGGAAAAGAACTTTTAAGGAAAAGCATCAAAATAAAGTTTTTCCTCAAGCATGATTTTTAGCTTATTTGAGATAAAAAGTGCTTTGATATGTTTTTTTTTTTGATAAGTAATCATAAAAATATTATTAATAGAAATTGGCAAAGTCTAGGTACACATGTAGTATTAGGGCTGAACAAAGTAGCTGCCCGCCCGCCTCGTTTCCCTGAAATGTTCCCACCCGATTACCCGAAAAATCGGAAATAGAATACCTGTTACCAACAACCATTCAATTTTTAATTCCCTGATTCAACTTCTTTTTGCATTTTTCAATCCCCCCTCTTTCTCTTCTCTCTATCTCTCTCCACCCTCGCTGGACCAAGCTTCCCGTCGCCCGCGTCCACCTTAAACGGCCAAGCACGACTCACTAGGAAAGTTAAAAATATTCTCTAGTTCTCTCTCTCTCTCTCTCTATTGCAACAAGAATGGTGGCAACTTTCAGAAGATTCACGCACCCTAGCCAAGCAGCTTCCCCAACTAGTATCCAACTTCTGCTTTGAAACCCTATATAATCGAGGCGTGTCAAAGGTAAACCATGATCTTTCCAAGCACCTTCCGGATCTCCAGTAGACAATGGATTTCTCGAGGCGGCATCGGAGATAGACACGAAAATGGCAAGTTGAAGGGAGTTGTTCAAGGGCGGAAGGGAATGAATGGGAAGAAGCAAGTAGCGGAAATGATATATATATTTATATATATGTATGTATTTTACTGAAAAAAATATTGGTCCATCTTGAGTATTTTTGTTTTGATGTGGGATTTTTGTTTTCGGGTTAGGGTTTTCAAGCTTTTGTTTTTTGAAATTTTTGAATGATTTGGAGAACTGGTTCAGAAATCTCACCCAAAACAATCGGCTAATCAGGTAATATTTGGAGCTGGAAACTTATCGGATCATGTCGGAAAGTGATGCTTGGGTCGATTGAACAACCCTACATGGTGTATACAAGAACTTTGATATGTAATATCCAAACAACCTAATTTTTGCAATCCCAAACAGACCCTTAATTTAATTATCAGATATGGCAGTAGACGGGTCAAATGCTGTAATCACATGACCAACATCTCGGCCAGCTGATTAAGTTTAGCCGCTGACTAAAGCTAACTTTCTGCATATGTTCAATTTCTAGCACCTCCTCTCTCACTCTTGCATGCACCTGGAACCCTTATTTTTCAGTTTTTTTTTTTTTTTAATTAAGATTTAGATTTACTTTCCCATAGTTGCCCATTCATCGACCACCACTTAACATTCTTTCTATGTCACCTATTACTTGATGAAAGCATCTACAATTGACTGGAGATTAAACCATGCAAGCATCCAGAAATTTTGTAGGCATCACACTTTTGACAGTCACATGACGGTGCTTTCCAAAAGAGTGTAAAATAAACCTTAAATGCACAAGAAAACTTAAAAAAACTACCAGTTAATTAAGTTCTAAGGAGTTTCTATAGAAGATTATCATTTGTAATTTTATTGATCCTCGTAGTAAACATTTTTAAGGTCTATTCTCAAGTTGAAGAGATGTAAAGGCAGAATCCAGTGCACATGAAAAACATACAGAATACATTACTACAATAAACTCTGATCTTAAATTATCATTTCTTTACGGGAGAAGGGGGTGGAGGTTTACCTGTTCCATCGTTAGCAATATTAACCCCATCGAAACTCAAGATAACATCAGAAGGCTTCAGAACCTGAGATTCAGGAGCTGTGGGTTCAATTCTTCTAATTCGTACACCCTTCTGATCTGGTGCCATTCCCATTGCCATGCATAGATCGGGGTTTTCCATCTTCTGCCACTCAACTCCAAGAATTGGGAACCCTACAAATTTGAAGGAATGAAAATGAATTCGATCATTCCAATGAACAGACAATGATCACAAAGTTCAGCATTTTCCCCATTCCACAGTTGCTGAACAATGTGCAGGGAGAGGACAACATACAGTATAATCACCTTTATATTTACAATAAACAGAATTTCTGTAACAACTTCATAACATAATTATACAAGTTTTTAGGTTATTCAGGAAAAGGGAGATTTAATCGAGGTAGAACACCACCCAGAGATACCTGTATATGCCCCATTCTTTTCATAATCTTTAATGAAGTGCATAATAACTGGCGTTGGTATGACGTAACCAATGTTCTCCGCATCTTCATGTTTAAGAGACTGAAAAGCAATACCCACACACTTCCCCCTATCGTTAAAGGCAGGCCCACCAGAATTTCCAGAGTTTATTGCAGCATCTATCTGGGAAAAAAGTAAGTCAGAGAAAAGGGATGGCAAAGGAATATGTCAAGAAACTGTCATATTATCTGATGTCAAAGTAAGTCTAAAGGAAGGGAACTTCTATAACCTGTAATCCAAGAAGTTCTGTTGACCCGTGAACATAAGAAAGTATCTCTATGCGAGACACAACACCACTTGTCACAGAGATTGTGTCACCCCCAATTGGATAGCCGACAACAGTTACGGCATCTTGGAGTGCAGGCAAATCTCCAAACTCCACAGGTGAAACTCCTTCCCAGAACTCATTGTCACTCACCGTCAGCATTGCTGAAGAATTGCGGAAAAGGGAGGGAAAAATTCCCTTTCAATTAAATAGTGCACCAATTCAAACCAAATCTTTGTATGAGTCACTGACACTCTTCAAACATTCATTCAATTAAACCAGACTCTAAGAGCGCATAAGCATTGCAGTAGCATGAATGTATGAATCCTAAACAGTTTCAGTCACCAAATGCTATCTCTATAAACATCAATTCAATTAAACGGTTAAACCAGCACGGACGAGCTTTTCCAAGGAGTACCCTGCACGAAATATTGACATTTTCTTTACATTCTATATTACACCGGCGTCTTTAATATACACATTCGAACAAAATGAAAATTCGGACTTCTGCAGTATTTCATAATGACTAAAAACCGAAGATGGAAAAAAGAAAACTTTTTTCATTGAACACCTATAACTATAACATACCTGGTTAGCAAAGCAACACTAATTTGATAGAACCATAGTCATCATAATCATCACTTTTTATCATGGTACAAAATCCCATTATTTATGTTTGTTAAAAATGCAACTCGATCCTAAAAAAACCAAACCAAGGTACGAAATTAGCTTAAAACCAAGTGAAAAGCCCAAATTTTCTCATTACCAATATCACACTCAGTCCCAATTGCCAACACCGTAGCCAAGTACTTGGTATCTGAACCCCGCTTCTTCAACTTCACTTGTGTATGGTGCTCCACCGAATGCGCATTGGTCAAGACCCTCCTCCCCCCAATGATAAACCCACTACTGCTTGAGCTGTACTGCCTCTTCCTCTGCCACATCAGCGAGAAATTGGGCTCCGTATGCACACAAAACACCTTCACCACGGCGTCCATGGAGGGCACCACCTTAACCACGGTCTCCCACCTTACTGGCTCAGAGATAACCGCAGTGGCGATGGTCGTCGATGTTGTTGCGACGGCGAAGTCTCCGTTTTGGTCGGCGTGTCTGGAGCCCCGGCGTTCGGGTGAAGCCGCTATGTTGGCGCGGGAGTTTTCGTTCTTCTTGACCTTAGGGGGACGGGCACTGCGGCGCAGAGAAGGCGGTGGGTTGTTTGTATCCGTAGTGGGTTCGGTGGCGGGGATGGCGACGGAGACGGAGGCAGAAACGACGTCGTTGGCTGTTGCGGCGGTGGTGTATTGGAAGTCCTTGGTTTCTTCGGCAGGGGTTTTGGGTTTACGACCGCGTTTCCGCTTATTTTCGCCCATTTGTACTTTTGGGAGAGAGAGAGAGAGAGAGAGAGAGAGAGTAGCTAAATGGGTTTTTGCCACTTTTTGGAGAGTATAGCTGCTGCTGTTTCTTCTGAGGTTGGATGGGAGACGGGGGAGATTACCGGAATTCTGTGTTTGTTTGAACGATTACTAGATGTCCTGTCCGAGAGCGATAATGGGCCTAAAAGTAACTGGGCAAGCAAGTGAGAACAGCCCTACTGGTTCCAAATTATCCTGGGGTAGGGAGAAAAGCCCATTTAGGCCCATTCAAATGTCAATCCACTCCTGTCTAAAATCAAGTTGTTGGGCAGGTGAGACATAAGCCTACAATAGATCAATGGTTAGAGAGTAGCATGAGATGTGAATGTCAGATTAATTACCAGGAGGCAGTAGATTGGGCTGGAGTTGAGATAATGGGGAGGAAATTAAAGAGGAATGGATCAGAGGAAGGGAGGACACAAATGACAAATTCAAGCCCAAAAAAAAGGAGTTTGGTCGAGTATATTAATTATGAACAAGTTCTAATAATGAATATATATACCTTTAAAAAAAATAATGAATATATATATTTATACATATAATGGGATTTTCTTTTAAAGAAATATATATGCAGTACATGATGATTCTCGTTAATTAGCAATATTACAATACTGTTCTTTCATCACAAGATTAGAACAAGACGGAGGAACTTCTTCTATCCAAACAATGAACGCCTTGCTTTTGACTACAGCCAATTGGACAAAGACAGTGAGCCACTTCATTACATTCTCTATGCTCAACAAATGTTGCAGACCACTCCTTTTAGGCTCTAAAGACCACTTTGACATCTATCACACAATCTGTCCATAATGAGCTTTAGATCAGCATCTAATTTAATGGATTAGTTAATAATTAAATTCATCTAATTATATTAAAATATTATAAAATAAAAAGTGATTGCAATGAATTAGCTTAAAATAAAAAAACAGCAACTAATTCAAAAATACGATCAAATTTGGTTGATGTTTTTTATGAGCCAAATCTTTATTTTATTATTTTATTTCTCTCTCTTCTTCTCCATATTAGTAAAAAATATGATTTCTCAACTAATAATTTAATTAGAATATAATTATTATTAGTATATAATAGGTAGAATGATAAAATATGATAAAATTAAATAAAGTGATATTACAAAAAAGTAAATTAACATTAATATTTTAGCTAAAACTTGACCTATTTGAACTTATTAATAAAGATATTAAATCATTGTGTTTGTTTTACTGAATTTAAGAATTTTTTTGGTAATTATATACCTTGTTCATCATATTAAACTTGGAGTTTCATTCCAAATTCATGGGCACTATGGTTATAATTAGAATTTAGAACTGATCAATTATTATTATTTTTTATTTTAAAAGATTTAAGAGAAATTTGTGTGATTTATTTTTATAGATAACATGAGATAAGTGTTAAAATTATTTTGAGATTTAAAAAAATTATTTTGAGACTTGAAAAAATTAAATTGTTTATTTTATTTTATATGAAAATTTGACAAAATAAAAATAAAAATAAAATAATTATATAAGATAAAATAATTAGATAAAAATATTTGTGAAAGTGAATATTCATCAATATTGAAAGCATACCACAAATGCTATAACTTCTTTATTGCTATATATGTGAAACTTTGTGGTTGCCGTCGTCAATCACCCATCTGCCACGCTGCCCAAGTAGCCAGCGGTCCAAGTCAGAGCCATCAATATGGTTCAAGTCTCATTCAAAATGCACTTAGAGAAATCCTAGAACCACTCAATATTCACTAATTAAATAATTATAATAGATCAGATTCTTATCAAGTTGGGTCATCAAAGCAGATCACCTCAAACATAACAACTCCACACCAAACAATGCACGTGGATTCCAGTTTCCACATCAAACAATAGGTCACGTGGAGTACTCATGACCTAGAATATATCCTAAATCTAATGATCATGATATTCTGAATAAATTTGTAGTAAAATAATAACATCAAAATTTTGTGCAGGCTCGCCACACGAAACAAAGACCCGATTCAAACCCCGATGGCGATGGCTGCTATATATAATGTTCTCTCTCTTTCTATATATATTAAATCCTTGTGTTTGTTTTACTGAATTTAAGAAATTTTTTGGTAATTATATACCTTGTTCATCATATTAAACTTGAAGTTTCATTCCAAATTCCTGGGCGCTAGGATTATAATTAGAATTTAGAACTGATCACTTATTATTATTTTTTATTTCAAAAGATTTAAGAGGAATTTGTTTGATTTATCTTTATAGATAAGATGAGATAAGATGAGATAAGTGTTAAAATTATTTTGAGATTTAAAAAAATTATTTTGAAATTTGAAAAAATTAAATTTTTTATTTTATTTTATATGAAAATTTGAGAAAATAAATATCATAATAAAATAATTATATAAGATAAAATAATTAGATAAAAATATTTGTGAAGGTGAATATTCATCAATATTGAAAGCATACCACTAATGCTATAACTTCTTTATTGCGATATATGTGAAACTTTGTGGTTGCCGCCGTCAATCACCCATCTGCCACTCTGCCCAAATAGCCAGCGGTCCAAGTGAAACTTTGTGGCTGCCGTCGTCAATCACCCATCTGCCACGCTGCCAAAGTAGCCAGTGGTCCAAGTCAGAGCCATCAATATGGCTCAAGTCTAGTTTAAAATACGTAAAAGTTTTAGTTGAAATGAAATTAGTTTATTTTTTAATATTATTATTATTTTAAGATTTTAAAAAATATATTAAAATTTAAAAAATATATATTGAGATTTTAAAAAAGTATATAAAATTTATGTTTTATATAAAAAATTATAAAAATATAATAATAAAATAAAAGTGAGTTAAGATAAGCTCAACTCATTTCTGAATCCAAATAAGATCTAAAAAACAACCACTCAGTATTCACTAAATAATTATAATAGATCAGATTCTTATAAAATTAGGTCTTCAAAGCAGATTACCTCAAACATAATAAGTTAATAACTCCACACCAAAGAATGTACGTGGATTCCAGTTTCCACGCCAAACAATAGGTCACGTGGAGTACTCCTCCTGACCTAGAATATATCCTAAATCTAATGGTCATGATATTCTGAATAAATTTGTAGGAAAATAATAAAATCAAAATTTTGTGCAGGCTCGCCACACGAAACAAAGAGCCGAGCCAAACCCCGATGGCGATGGCTGCTATATTTAATGTTCTCTCTCTTTCTTTCTTTCTATATATATATATATATATATAAATTCAATTTGTTTTTGTACGTTTCGTGAATGAATTACGCATGGTTGTAACATTAGGAAGCTTCAAGCTAGCAAAAGATCCAGTCCGGCCGTTTAAATTATATCATATTTTAAAGAAATTTACTACAAAAAAAAAAAAAGAGACTATTGTGACAGATTATTTACGGTAAGAAATGATTATTTATAATAAAAATAAATTTACTATAAAAAAATAATAATTTTGTTAAAAATAATTAATCATAAATAATTTTCTTATAATGAAATTATCTAAAGCTATTTGATGCATGCATGCATGCACGTCATTGATGTCAAGTGTTTGTGCGTACGTGTGCGAGGACGTATACATGTAGGACATACATTGTTCTAAATCTGATCAATATTCTCTTAAATATTTAAAATAAATAATTAATACAAATTTTAAATATACAAGTCACATACAATTTTTTGTAAAAAATAAATCTCATATATTAAGAATGTAAAAAAAATTAATTTTTATTAGTAAGATCACTCACTTTCTTACAAAATATGTATACGAAAATATTTGATTGTGTATTTAAGAGTTATTCTTCCATCCCCATAGCAAAAAACTTGTGTGCAAGTCTAATTCGCGCACATTTAACTCACATAAATCATATTTTTATTATTTATATATAGTATGAACATTATATTATTCAATATTTAATAGATTAACAGGTCGTACTGATCAGGTTTTGGAAGTTATTGAGCTGGTACTTGATTGCCCATGGTTTGGTTCTCCACGCATGCATGGAAATTACGGCCAACTGTTTTTCGCATGCAGTTTCATAATTTTCTTTAGTCCTGCTCTTCTTCTTTATTTATTTTTAATAAAAGAACTCTAGTCCTGGTCTTTGAATATATAATAGCACACGAAAATATACCATTCCACCTGGAAGGTTCTAGATAGGCAGGACGTCGCTCGACGATTTTGAATGAAATAATTAAGGTTTAGTTTGTTTTTAAAGATAAAATGAAATAATACGAGATAAAAATTAAAAAATAAAATATTATTTTAATATTAATTTGATTTTAAAATTTAAAAAAAAATTATTTTAAAATTTTAAAAAAATTAAATTATTTATTTTATTTTGAATATATAAATATAGGATATATATAATTAGGCCGTTCGAGATCGGACTGAATTCCTGCGGTCCAAGATTTTCCAATCTTGGATCAGATCGAAGAACATTCGACGACCGAATTTCAGAGAATAAAAAAAAAAAAAAACATTCGACTGAATAGGTAATTATCAGTTCGGCTAATTTCTTTTTCATATCTTTAATAAATAAATTATTAAAATCAAAATTAAATAAATTATTAATGCGAATTATGTAATAAAACAAATATTTAATTATAATTATATTTATAATATTCATAGTTATTACTTACTAATTTATATTTAATATATATGCATAGTTATTAATAATGTCCTATATTAAAAATTAAAATAATATTTTATATATTGTTAATGAATATCAAATAATTTTATTATATATAAATTATATATTCAAGTTTGCTTGCAACTGAATTTAGATGGCCGTAAACTGAATCTAAATGCATTACAAGAAAAATGAGCATATATGATTAATTATTTATGATAAAATGATTATTTATGATAAAACTATATTTATTTTAACTAGCGCAAATCATTTTTTAACTGACATAAAATGTGATTCTTTGATTGTAGTTTCTTGGTTAGTAGATAGAGTTTGGTTTGGTATTTTTGAAACCCGTTTATTGGTCTTTTGGAAGATTTTGATTTTTCTATTAAGTATTTATATAGAGCATGAGGTCATAAAGTTGCGTGTTGGCGAAACATGGGGCGTTGTTGCCACGTCCTTTGATGCTGGCCAGTTGCCAGTTGCCACGTCCTTTAGGGTATGTATAGATTAAACGTTAACTCAGTTACGGTAGAAAATATTATTTTTAACTTAAAATTTAATCTAATAAGTATTATTATTAAAAAATTATTTACTATTTGAAATTTATATATCTAAAACACTTTTTAGACTTAGTTACGATAGTTTTTTAAAAATATATAGTTATCTATAAGAGTTTTTTGATAAAAGCTCCAATTTAGTATTTTTTTAAAAAAATGATTTTTAACTTTTTTTACTGCCTAAAGCACTTTTTATAAAATTATCAAATGCGTCGTTTTTTTTTTCTTGAAAAGTGCTTTTAACTACTTAAAAGTATTTTTGAGACTTCAAAATGCAATCCCAAACAATCTTTTAATCTGATAGTTGGTTACAACATACATCCAAAGAAGTATAGGATAGATTTTGGGATGGATTGGGCCAGACTTCTATTGCGGGTTGCGTGGATGCAGCCGATTGATCTGGCCCTTTATATCTTCTTTCGCATCAGGATGGAATCGCGTTATGGGAGTGGAAACAATGTACCATTTGGACTACTGATATCTAGCCTCCTATTTTGAGTGAAGTTACAGTGCGGGTGGGTGAGAAAACCACCCAACAGATGGGGTCTCTCAACAAGATTAGCCTTAGCAAGAGCAAGGGGCACCCTAATGTGAAGACTCCTGCATCGACCGATCCTGCTACGTTCGGTATTGCTACCTAGCTGAGAGTCAACCCGCTAGATTTATATTGTAGCAATAGGAGGCAGTGGTGAAGAGAGTGGTGGGACACGTGGTAGGGGAGGCAGAAGAGCGCATCAACAAGAAGATCGCTGATGTAGAGTCACAAGTCAAATCTATGTAGGAGGATATTTGGCTATTCGACTATCAAACACTTGACATGTCTAAAGCATATGAAAGGGTGGAGTGACCATTCTTGAAAGTTGTAATGGTGAAATTGGGGTCTGATGGCAGATGGGTAGAACTGATTATGGGATGTGTAAAGACTAACTCATATGCGGTTTTAATAAATAGGTAGCCTCGTGAGTGGTTTTATCCCTCAAGTGGTGTAAGGCAATGGGATCCCTTATCTCCTTTCTCATTCTTGCTGTGTGCTGTGTGCTGAGTGCTTTAGATTGAAAAGACAAAAAATATAGGAGAAATAAAGTAGGTTAATGTGTCTGGGGGGGTTTTAAGACAAATTATTTATTAATTTTCGATGACTCGTGTTATTTTTTGAAGGGCTCTGATGAAGGATTGGGAGAAGCTCAACAATATTCATGGAATCTATGAGAAGGCTCAGAGCAGTGTATAAATGGAAATAAGACTACTATTTTTTTCAGTTTAAATGTTGAGATGCCTGATAAAGAGCTGATTTTAATAGGGGTGGGTGCAACAAGCAATAATAGCTTTCAAAAATATCTGGGACTGCACCCTCCCATGGTGGAGAGATTGAAGACAATGCCTTTTGAGGCATTAAAGATAAGATTTAACATAAGATTAGCTGCCGGAAGAACCAGTACCTTTTGTCACCCCCAAAAAAGGAAGTACTAATAAATTAGCTTGTGGTTCAAGTCATATGAGTATATTAAACTAATAATCAATTTGTGCAAAGGTTATTTAGTATGACGGAAAAATTTTGGTAGGGTTATAAGCGAAATGATAGGAAAATTTATTGGATGAGGTAGGAATTAGCAATATTGGGTTTGGCAAAAAATAATGGTGGTCTCGAATTCAGAAATTTAAAGAGTTTTATCAAACTTGCTATGCGGGCAAAGTAGGGTGAATGATTCTTGTTGGCAGAGATGATTCTATGAATTTTACCTCAATTTCATTATATGGGCAATGCCCCATTTTATACACAGCTCAACAAAATATCTTCTGTTACAAGAGAGAAATATAGTAATGTCTAGGTATATTCTATAAAAGACAATTAAGTCCCTAGTAAATTTTCAGTAGGTGTATTTAGGTTAATATGCCCTATCGAGTCCATTGAGGTATTTACAATAGTGAGACTTAACCTAAAACGAGAAAAATTATCAGAAACTAAGGGTTTGGTTAAAACATCAACAAGCTATTCCTCAGAAGTGTAGAATGAGACTTGTAGATTCTTGGCTACAACATGATCACGAACAAAATGATAATCAACATATATATGCTTGGTCTTGGAGTGATACACTGGATTGGCTGAGAGGTATGTTGCCCTGATGTTGTCGCACCATAGAATTGGAGGTTTTGAAAGAAAAATGCCAAGTTCCCGAAGTAGGTGTTGCAACCATGTTAACTCAGTAGCAGTAGAGGCAAGAGCTTTGTATTCCGCTTCTGTACTGGATCGAGATACTGTCTTCTGTTTCTTAGAGCTCCATGAGGTAATATGGCTGCCTAAAAACACACAAAATCCACTAGTAGACAGTCTGTCATCAGGACAGCCAGCCCAGTCTGCATTTGAGTAGGCTTGAAAGGTCAAAGAGGATGAGACTTTGAAGAAGAGACCGTAATTAATAGTAGATTTGAGGTGTCTCAGAATCCTCTTGACAGCAAATCAATGAGGCAATTTTGGACAGTGTATAAACTAACACACTTTATTCACCACAAAAGATATATCAGGTCTATTAAAAGACAAGTATTGTAAGCCCCCAATAATGCTTCTATATAGTGTGATGTCATCAAACGAAGGAGAATCAAACTGAGATAGTTTGAGGGAAGCAGCCATGGGAGAGGTCATTGGTTTGGAACGTAACATATTGCTACAAGTGAGTAAATCTTTGATGTATTTTCATTGAGAAATAAAGAGACTCGAAGCAGTATAGTCAATTTCAAGACCAAGAAAGTATGATAGTTTGCCAAGATCTTTAACTGGGAAGGCCAAGCCCAAATTATGAATAAACTTATCAATCATTCTGGTGTGAGAGGCAGTAAGCACCATGTCATCAACATATATCAAAACAAACATACGCATACGGCCAGAGTGCAAAATAAAGAGAGACGGATTAGATTTAGATGCCTGAAAACCATATCCAAGTAACCATGATGTTAACTGAGCAAACCAGAGCCTAGGAGCTTGTTTGAGATCATAAATAACCTTGTGTAATTGACACACATAATTTGGAAATTTAAGGTTAATAAAACCTTAGGGCTGCTGCATATAAATTGTATCATTCAATTCTCCATATAAAAATGCATTTTGAACATCCAGTTGGCTAAGGCTGAGCAAAAATTCAATAATCCGACCTCGACTCCGCTCTAACTCTGCCCCGACTTCGACAAGTCGGAGTCAGAGTCAGAAAAAAAACTCCAACTAAAGTTGGCGTCGGCAGTGGATTTCTGCCAACTCTGACTCCGACTCGATCCGACTTCGATATACCGACTCCGATTCCAATTCCGACTTTGATTCCGACTATATATTTGACTCTAAATCTGACATTTTGCATATAAATATAAAAAAATATATGTATTTTCATATATAACTATTATAGATAGATAGTTAAATTAATTATTGTTGCCAAATAATTTACTTATAATCTAATAGACATATATAATTATAAACACTAATATATTAAGAATTACTAATGGAATAATTTGTAATACTATTATATACAAAATTAAAGACTAATATATAAGTAATGATGTATTATAAGTTAATAAATAATAAAATATCATAATGTATCATAAATTAATGAGGCATGTAATAATGTATAACACTAATTTATAAATACTAATGTATAAACACTAATATATTATAAGTTACTAATATAATATTAATGTTTAAAGATTAGTAATGTATAAAATCATAAACACCAAGGTATTATAAGTTACTAATGTAATAGCTTATAATACTATTGCATAAAGTTATAATTTTATAAGTACAAACTTATTCAAAATAATTTATTATAAGTTACTAAGACCAAAGTTTAAATCCTAAATCCTAAATCCTTAATCCTAAACCCTAGACTATTACAATCCTAGATTGATAATTAAATGAAATACTAGTATATTGGCTAATGTATAAACATCAATGTATTAACTAATGTACATTAATAGTAATACTAATGTATAAACACCAATGTATTTTTAAATAGAATAAATATATTCATCATTCCCATTTTCATTATCCTCTCATTATCCCATGATGTGGCATTAGATGATAGGTTAATAAGTAAAACATAATAAATAATTTTCAATCATTTAATGCCACATTATAAAATAATGAGAGGATGATGAGTAGCATTACTCTTCTAAATAATATACTTATAATATTATTATTTATACCATAAAATCTAATCAAATTAAATAGGCATGTACTAGAATATTATAATGTTAGCTTATAATATAATAAGCACACTACAACAATATTGATATTTTTCCATGAATTCTTTTCCCACGATATAATTTGATGGCAAATAATTACTTATTTTGATTTCTAAAGAAGCATTATCATATTTTAAACCCCCAAGAATTGTATAGTTTAAGGAAATTATTTTATTTAAAAAACTTATAATTATTTAAAACTATTAAAAAATTCTATTTACTTATATAATTTTATTTCTTTAAAAATATTTAGTAAACTTTCTTACTTTTTTTTATGATAAAATAATATTAGTTCTAGTAGTTAAAGTTGATTTTGAATTAGTTATATTGTATTTATAGTTTTAATTGTCTATTTTTACTTAGTTTATTTATAGATTTATTTATAAGTTTAATCTCTACCGTTAGATTTAGGTTAAAAAATCTAGATCTAACGGTATACATTAAATTTATAAATAACATTCGGACTCATCCCTCTCAGATTAGCTGACACAACGCCCTTTTTGTGTCTCTCTTCCTTTCATCTCCCCTCTGCCTCTGTTCAAGACTTGCCGTCGGGACCCACCATCGCCTCCTCCAGAACAGACACCGCATCGCCACGACCTGCATCTTTGCTGGTCGTTTCGATTTGAGTGGGTGAGTTATTTTTTTCGTGTAGAGTAATGAATAAATTTTCTTCATGTGTTATAGATCAGTGCACTTATCAATTTTTGTAGTCCGAATGGGTTATTCAGCTTGGCCTGGCAGAAAAGAAAATGGGTTCGAGTTGATTCCTTGTGCGTTTATTTTTCTTTGTTTTTTTTTTGTGTAGTTATCACTAAACTTGGTTCAAGATAAGAGTTAGAAAGTTTCTTTTGTGTATGATTTATTTGAGCCATTTTTGTGCTGTTATTTTGATCTGATGCATGGCTTTGGCTACTAATTAATGTTTCTTGATCGCATGGCTTTGGCTTACTGATGTTTAGTTTCGATCGAGTGCTATTTATTGTTATTATGCTATGTTTTTCTTGGGGATTATGGCTCTTGTTAAGTTTCTTAGGCTTTGAACCTTAGGCTTTGGTTGTGTTTAATTTGTATCAAGGAGCCCAGCTTCGATCTCTTATAGTTCGAAATTGTAAACTTGAAATGTCAAATAGGTTAAGAAAAAGTCCAATACAAAAGCCCAACAAAAAAGCCCAATTCGAACTCCGTTTCGACGAAGTCGGAGTGAGAGTTGGATCGGAGTCGGATCGGAGTGTATAGAAGTCAGAGTCGGAGTTAGAGGCCTGATTCCGCTTCCGACAAAGTCGGAGTCGGAGTCGAAGGACCCCATTTTCAACTCCGACTAAGTCAGTGCTTAACCCTACAGTTGGCGTAGAGGCCAACCAAAAATGACAGCAATTAATATAATGAGCCTAATGGTGGCAGGCTTCACAACTGGACTAAATGTCTCATTATAGTCCAAGCCAGGTTGTTGGTGAAAGCCCTTGGCTACCAACCTGGCTTTACAGGGCTCAAAGCTACAATCAGAGCGTACTTTCGTACGATAAACCCATCGACAACAAACAATATTACGATAAACCCATCAACAACCAACAATATTAAAAAAAAGTTTAGGGGGTACCAATGTCCAGGTTTTTTTCTGGATGAGAGCATTGTACTCTGCGTGCATGGCATTAACCCATTTAGGTAATTTGGAGGCTACTGAGTAGCTTGAAGGCTCTTCTAGAACAATACCTACAGAAAAGAAACAATATCGTTTTGGATTTGGAACGGTGCCATCCGAGAGAATCCGAGGACGAGATGAGTTGGTTTGACTTCTAGTAATAACATGAGATCTTGAGGGTCGGAGAATGGGTGGTGGTGGTGGCCGATTAATTGGTGATGGAGATGATTGAGTGGTTGTAGTAGTGATTGGTGTGGGTAGGAGAGGAATAGAGCTTGAAGAAGAGTTGGGGTTAGATGAAACCATAGAGGAGTTGGCATGAGAGGTCGGACCAAGACCTGGGCCGAGAATGGATACGGGAAAGATAGGTAGATGGGCCATTGAGTTTGAAGTGGAAGACGGTGGGCTGGGACCAGAAACGATTTTGGAGTAGGGAAAAGATAATTCATTGAAGACAACGTCTCTAAAGATGTAGAGACGATTGGATTTTAAATCCAGATTTTTGTAACCTTTGTGGGCCAGATTGTAACCAATGAATAGACAAAAAATTGATCTGGGTTGTAATTTATTTTGGTTATAGGGTCGTAGATTAGGCCAGCATTCACACGCAAAAACTTTGAGAAAGTTAAAGTCAGGATTGCGATTATGGACAAGATAATATAGAGATTTATTATGTAATGATTGTGATGGAAGAATATTAATGAGATAAACGACAGTTATAAAAGCATCGGTCCAAAATTTCGGAAGGAGGGCGGCATGAGCTAAAAGTGCAAGCCCGATTTCAACAATATGACGATGTTTACGTTCGACAATGCCATTTTGTTTATGAGTGTGTGGGCAAGAGAAATGATGATTAATACCAAGTTGTTTATAGGTTTTAGAGAGTGGTGTAAATTCACCACCTCCAACAATTTGTAGTGTAATTAACTTGATATTAGATAAACGTTCAACAGAGGGAAGGAAAATATTGAAAATGGCATTTGCATTAGATTTTAATTTGAGAGGATATATCCATGAGAAATGAGTAAAATGGTCAACGAAATTTATATGGTAGCGATAACCATTTTTGGACACAACTGGTGTTGGGCCCCAAAGGTCCGCATTGACTACTTCTAAGGGCCTTGTGTAAACGGCCCGACTTGAAATAAATGGCAATTGATGACTCTTGGCCATCGGACACTCAGAAGAGAAAAAAGGGAAATCAGCTTGACAAAAATTCAAACGATTTTCCTGCAAAACACGACAAACAGTGGCTTGAGAGGCATGAGCCAATCTGCGATGCCATTGAGAGATGGATGTTTGTTCACCAAGATGAGTGGATGGCGATGTGGAAGGAGCCAACGATGGAAAAACATTGAGGCCGTTACGTGTTGGGCTGGTGAGGAAGGTTGTCTGGGTCCGATAATTCTTTACAACAAAGTGAGTAGAATAAAATTCAAAGAAGCAAGAATTATCAATGCAAAATTGACGCACAGAACAAGAATTCTGGTGATGTTAGGAACATGAAGTAAATTGTGAAGGAGAAAAGAAGAAGAGTTAGAAAAAAGATGAGAGTCACCGTGATTCTAGATCGGAAGGCACGTACCATTACCCACTCTAATTGCTTCACTTCCACTATACGGTTCAGATGAGAAATTCAAGTTACTCAGGTCATTGGTGATATGGTGGGTTGCAGCAGAATCTGGGTACCAAGCTGTATCGGATAAAGTGTTTGAAGAGGTGTGGTTAATGGAGTAGGGGGTTGGGGTGTAGTTGGCAGAGAATGATGAAGGAGGATCCAATTGGTAAGAGTAATCAAATCTATGTTTGCATTGAAGGGCGACGTGACTAGTTTTATGGCAAACTTGGCAAGTTGGACGAGGGACACTATGTGTTTGAGGAAATGCTGCTGAGCTATTTCTGCCTTTGCTTGAGAATCGTCCATGACCTCTCCCTTGTCTTCCACCTCGAAAGGGAGATCGACCTCTATTGTCACCACGACCACCACTTGCAGAGTAATTAGCAGATGGTTCAACAGTGGGTTTAGGAGAATGAGTGACTCTGCTTTCATGAATGAGTAACAGTTGATAAAGTTCATGAGATGTAAGAGGGTCAGATTGAGTTGTAACAGAGCTATAAGAGGGTCAGACCGAGTTATAACAGAGGTGATAAAACCTTCATAGTTAGAGCCTAAACCATTGAGGATGTGTGTAACCAGCTCTTTTTCTGGAAAGGGATTTCCGGTGGAGGAAAGTGTGTCAGCTAGAGAACGTACTTTACCGAAGTAGTCGGGAATATAGAGGTTTTCTTTTGACAAATTAGTAAGCTGGAATCGAATTTGGAATTCTCTAGCTTGAGATTGGGAAGAAAGCATTGAGTTAAGAGACACCTATAGGTTTTGGGCAGAGAAGGCAGAGATGACATGGTTAAGAATAGAGTCTAAACATGAGGAGAAAAGCACATGACTGAGGACGAGTTGATCAATGCGAGACCAGGAGAGAAATTTAGGGTTCGCTATAGGAGCAGTCTGTAGCTCAGAGGTAAGAAATTGAGGGGCTGTTGGAAGCGAGCCATCAACATAACCATAAAGATCTTGTCCTCTAAGGCAGAAGCGGAACCAAGATTTAATATTTTTGGGGGGAGGGGGGGCGATTGACAAAATGTATGATACATTTGAATATAAGTAATGTGTGTTTTATGCCCGTGACTATATGTAAAAACAATAATAATATATCATAAAATTGTATACAAAAAATATGTCTAAAAATTTATATATATATGTATCACTTTTTCATTTATACAAAAAAAAAAATGTTAGTACATAACCAATTACGAATACCCACAAATAATATGCATAAAAAATACCATAATTTATATAAAAATAAGAGTTTAATATACAATTTTCATTTACTTTTTCTAAATACTTCTTACTAGAGTCATCCAGTTGCTTCCTTCCCAATATGATTTTAAATAGACAAAAAAAAAAAAAAACACTCAAAGAGTTCACGCAAGTTTGAGTCCAGCACCTCTAGAGAAAATACTGACCCAATGAACTATCATTCATTTTGATCCCTATTTTTGTTTATCCAATTCCTAAAAAAAAAAAAATGGTAGTTACTAATACCATCATGATAGAGTTTAAGGTCCATCAAATAATTAATGCAATGATAGAAATGCTTTAGTTTTTTTCACAAGGTTATGAAAGTTAAAAAAAAATGAAGTACGGTACTTTCAATCTGATTCATCTTGACCCCTAGCCAATACAAAAGGAAGAAATGAATTTTAACCCCAAAATGTCAGTCATTGAGTAATAAAAAATAGAAGCCCATAACATGCAACAACAAACTTTAGTACTATTTTACAACTTTTACTGACCCACAGCAGAAAACAACATACGAGACTAACCTCACAATCACAAATCAAATGGTATAAAGAGAGCTGTGTGAGCTATGTCCAACGGTACAAGATATTGTCTATAGACATTTTGGTTTTCAAGGCACGCTTCAGGCTAGACAATAGAATAGTTCATAGGTAGGAAAAACTTGCAGGGGCTAATATTAGCATTGGGGGGCTAATTTTAGGAAAACGTTTGTAGGTAGGAAATGGTTTTTATTTATCTATATATTATCTAAACTTTTTTAAAAGATTTTTTTTTTTTTTGGGAGGGGGGGAGTAGCCCCCTAGAAGTCATATAGTTCTGTCCCTGCTCTAAGGTTTGCTAAAATTTGGGCTTTCCAGAGTATGAAGTTATCTGCATTTAGCTTTATCGAAACAACATGAGAGATTGAAGAGACAATGAAGGAGAAAGATGAATCTGTATGCATAGCCATTAATTAAAGAGACTGCTAATCAAGCAGCTATGATACCATGTTGGCATAGATGATTCTATAAATTTTATCTCAATTTTATTATGTGGGCAACACCCTATTTTATATACAGCTTAACAAAATCTTTTTTGTTATAAGAGAAAAATATAAATATATTCTAGAAAAGATAATTAAGTCTCTAGTGAATTTAGGATAGGTGTATTTAGGTTAATAATTCTCACAAATCCTAGCTCCTTAACTAGAAGGATTTTTTTGGAGAAGAAACCAAGCCACTCATCAGCGATGACGCGAGCTGAAATAACGTGTACGGCTTCTGATGGAAAGAGAAAAGGGCTTGGCAAAAAGGATTTTCTCATGATGTTATCATCATGTCAAATAAGTTGCATTAAATTATATTTACATAAAATTGACGGCCAACATGATGATATTTTTTCTTCCCCAATTTCATCCTTATCTCTTCCAAGATCGTCACTATAAGAATATATATATATATTTTTTATCACAAATAATTATTTTAATTATAATTAAAATATTATAAATATTCATTTTTAATTCTATAGTGCTTATTGATGATAAAAGTATATATATATATATATATATATATATATATATATAATGGGGCAGCGGCCGGCTAGATATTGTGGGTGTGTAATTCCGGACTTGGCCATGGTCGTAGTTTCGAATTTCGATCGGTCGTAATCCACGTGAAACGACGAACGACGAAACGTGTCTGTTTTGACATACGCAAGATAGTGGTCCCCCAGCCGGCGGCAGACCTTCAGCGTACTATAAATACATGGCAAACACACATGCAAATAATAAGTGCGTGAAAGGTACATTGCGATATTAAAGAACGAAAAAGTCGTGAGCAAGAAAGGAGTGGTTATGTTTTCTGCAATAATGGCGTCGATTAAAGCTCTTATAACCGAATTTTTCCATCTGTTCATCCACAGAGATTTTCATGAAGCTGTCGCTAAGATGACTCTCATCGACCGTCTTCTCTTCCTCGTAAAACCTCATGATCACCTTATCATGTTAAACCTAGATACCTACAGCTATATTATATATATATATATATATATATATATATATATATATTTATATATGATGATGATGATGATAATGATATCCCCCATTCCTCCCATGTTCAAATGGTCGATCTGCTAGCTAGCTTTACGATGATGATCATTAATACATGATTTAGTTTCCGAAAAGACTCGGAAAACACGTACTGATATTCTAGTTTATTTTGACGTAGTACGTACATGACGTACTTGTGTAACTGTGTTTCATGTCATGTTACATGCAGATTGTTCACTTCATTGATAAGTTGGGAATATGGCATCGGTTACCGGTATTCTTAGGTCTGTTCTATCTGGGAATTCGCCGGCACCTTCATGAGGAGTACAACTTGTTCAATGTTGGAAGATCCACGGTTGGCGTTCGGTTCAACCCCATGGATTATCCGTACAGGACAGCTGATGGGAAATACAACGATCCCTTCAATGAAGGTGCAGGTAGTGAAGGAACTTTCTTTGGCAGAAATATTCTCCCCGTCGATCAAAAGAAGAAGGTAGCACTACTCATATACTTTGTTTTCTTTTAGACTAGTAATGTTAGTACAAGTTCTAAATGTATAAGCTGTGATCTTAATTACAATTATTTTGTAATAATTAATGTGGATCTCATAAAAAAAAAAATCACACTTTTTTTTTTTTTTATAATGGAGAGTCCACTATTTTCTTAAAAGTTTATGAAAGATTTATGCATTTAGAGGTTATATATATTATTTATGTTTTTTTAATGGACGCGTAAAGATAATTTTATTACCAATTATAATTTTATTAAGTACAGATCAATACATGAAGAAGGGAAAGGAATTTCTGACAATTAGTTAATTATATTGTCATTTTCTTTTTGTTTTTTCTTATATGTATTTTTTTAACACTTTTAAATATTTAAAAAAAAAACTACAAGATTATTAAAAAATACTTTTTCAAGCATTAAATAAAAAAAATCAGCACTAGCAATACCGAGTAGTATTTAAGAGCCAGTATTTTCCTTTAAAATATTAGATACACATAAACAAGTAAAAAAAAAAAAACAAATAAAAAAATTGTAGCAAATGAGTGTACGTACGGTACGACGTGGTCCAGTACTCGTAAAGGTACTGGTCCAAATTAAGGTGGTCACCATGCATGCTGCATATATAATAGTGATTGTTGGAGCAATATAATCAAAAACCAAGTAGTTACTAATCTTAGTTATCTATTGCAATAGATTCTTCTGATAGGAGTTTGATCAGTACTTAGTCAGCTAGTAAACTGTGTCTAGGCGATAGTTGAAGATCTTTAATCCTAAATATATATAGTTTGTGTATTCCTTAATGATGATTAAGGTAGATAAGCAAAACTACCAACTTCTGATCCGTAAAACAAAATATGTACATGCCTGCTTGAACAGTGAAGGGAAGTTGGATGCCTAAGGATCTTGGCCGTAGATCGAACTTCCCAATACTTGGAAAAAAAAAAAGGACAACCTAAACCTGATGCCCATGAGTGAGACTGGAGTACTTGTTTGAAAAATCAGTACATCATGATTCATGAGGAATGTGAATAGTTATCTTGGAGAGGGTCGGTAGGGGCATAATTGGTTCAGTTCAATCATGTTTTGGACATATTTCGAAATTGAATCGGTCTAAGTCTATTTTGAAATTTTGATAACTGATCCAGATTGACTGCAGAATCGATTCATCCAGGAAATTGAAAAACTTCCATTTTTTTCGATTTCGATCCAATTCGATTAAGTTTATAGGTGTAGTATTCGGTTTTGAAGTTTTTTTGTTGGACTAGTTAGTTTTTCTTAAATGAAAAAAAATTATACATGCAAAAGGTGTGTAAAAATGTACTTATCAAAATTCATGTATTTATCCTTGATATATTATATACATATCATAATCTTACTATAATATATACTTAAAGAAAAAACATTAACTATGCCTGTCAATATTATATATATATATATATATAATGTTATTCATCATTTCACACCATATATTTTATATATTTTAAAATTATTTTTATTTATTATTTTATAGTTTTAATTATTTTATATTTGTTAAACTAGTTGAGTTGTTCTAGTTATCATCCATATTTCATACAGTACTACACATATTTGTTAAAGAAAAATTAAAAAATAAATTAAAATAAGTGTGATGTGTTAATTAGAATTAGTCATTATATATATACATCACTATTAGTAGTGGTACTTAATGGAAACTATGATAAAACTGACAGATTTTACTTATTTCTTCTGAACGTGATAAATGTCAATAAAAAATGATAAATTACTTTACAATTATCAATTAAAATAATCTATTTTTTAGATTTAGATTTGACTTTTATTTGATGTTTTTAAAGATTTAAAAAATTATTATTTTATTTAAAATTGTAAAATAATTATAAATTAATAATACGTGTATCACTCCTTAATGTCAATATGATATTAATGTCATAAATGCAGTCATCATGATATATATATACCTTATTATTATTTTTTTTTTTTAAAAAAAGCCAGAACGATTGCACTACTCCTTGTTTCTAGTATTTTCAATTCCGATAACAATCTGATGACCTGATCTTGAATATATATATATATATGCAGCTAATGAAACCAGATCCAATGGTGGTGGCCACAAAGCTGCTTGCGCGGAGAAAATTCACAGACACAGGAAAGCAATTCAACATGATAGCAGCCTCTTGGATTCAATTTATGATACACGATTGGATTGATCATTTGGAGGATACCAAGCAGGTCTCAATCTGATTTATATAAAAACACACACACACACACACACACACACACACACACACATATATATAATATTTAATTAAGAAAGTACGATCGTTTTTTTTTTTTTTTTTTAATTTTCTAATTTTTTCGTGAACTTCTTGGAAATTAAGTTTAACAAGGCATTAACAGTTTTCCTTTGTGTTTTACGTGTCATTTATATGAATATATATTATTCTTCGATATATTATTCTTCGTAAACGTGTGCAATTTGTATTTATCTTTTGGCCTAAATTGTGGTAGATTGAGCTGACTGCACCCAAAGAAGTAGCAAGCCAGTGCCCTCTCAAATCTTTCAAGTTTTACAAGACAAAGGAGGTTCCAACCGGCTTTTACGAGATCAAGGAGGGTGGCCTTAACATTCGTACACCATGGTGGTAAGAAAATTATTATTACAAATTTGCAAACCAGGGACGTAGTACTGTACAAGCTGGTCCGTGCAGATCACTAAAATGATTTATAAATCAAAGAGCTAGCCTAGCTAGCTTGTCTTATAAGTACGTATATTTTTAGGTCTCATATATATATAAAAAAAAAAAAAAAAATTGAAAGCATTTTCTCTCTTTGGCCAAATTTAAATGCAAGCCGAAATATCATTTGAATGAATTTCCTGAACCTTTGTTTACAATCTTGTAACATGAATCATGATGGTGATCATCGGTATTAGGGACCGAAGATGATGGATTTGTTTTCTCTTTTGTAAAACATTTGTGAAATATATTAGGGATGGTAGCGCCATATATGGAAGCAACGAAAAAAGGTTGCAAAAAGTTAGAACTTTCAAAGATGGGAAGCTCAAAATAGACTCGAATAATGATCTTCTTCTACATGATCAAGATGGCACTCCAGTCACAGGAGACGTTCGTAATGGCTGGGCAGGCCTTTCCACGTTGCAAGCCCTCTTCATTAAAGAACACAATGCAGTCTGCGACACTCTCAAGGTAATTCATTAATTAGATGCTGCTACACACACACTTTAATTTCCTGTGACTCTGATCAGTTAGCTCAAAACTTATTTACTTTCATATATATATGGTTTTTTTAGAAGGAATATCAAGACATGGATGATGAAGAATTATATCATCGTGCAAGGCTAGTCACATCGGCGGTGATTGCTAAGGTCCACACCATTGATTGGACTGTGGAGCTCCTCAAAACTGATACGTTACGTGCAGGGATGCGCGCCAACTGGTAATTATTATTTATAATTACTGAGGTTCATCACCTATATAAATACTCCAAATTTAGTATAGAAATGTAATGAATAAAATAAAGATTTCACATTGTTTAGAAAATGATTCCGGATGATCGAAAGGTTTCGGTTGTTTTAATAATTAAATTCTGTGATTGATTCAGGTACGGACTGTTGGGAAAGAAATTCAAGGACACATTTGGTCACGTTGGAGGAGTCCTCTTGGGAGGTCTGGTGGGTCTAAAGAAACCCAATAATCATGGGGTCCCTTACTCATTCACCGAGGAGTTTGTTAGTGTTTATCGGATGCATTCCCTCCTACCTGATCATCTTGACCTTAGGGACATCTCGGCCTCACCCGGACCGAACAAATCTCCACCATTGATGGAAAAGTATGACACTCATAAATTCACTCACCCAAGCACCATAAGTAGCACAAACAATTTTCGTGAAAACTCCTTTGTGAAATATAGTTATCTACGCATTTGTAATCGTAAATTGTACAATTATTATTGCGTAGCCATTTATAAAAAAGTGATAAAAATAAAGAACTCACATAAAAAAATAATTTTTTTAAAAATAAACTTCATTCTTTTTCAAAATGATTATGTGGTGACTCTACAATTATTTATAACATTACTGATATGCATATATATATATATATATATATATATATACTAGATAAAAATAACGTGCAAAGCATGTTTATTTAATTTAATTTTTAATAAAAATTTAATGATTATTAATAATTAAGTAGATGATAAATAATTATACATTTTCATATATTATAAAAAAAATTAATAAAAACAATAAGATAATCTCATAAATAAACATAACATATAGTTTTATCAAACTTGTTTGAAATAATTTTGATCAAAATTTTAATAAAAGATTAGTTCAAGATATGATATTTTTTTAATTCCAAAATGATAATTTAACATTTGTATTATTTTATACGGCTTCAAAATAGAAGACATTAAAATATCTATATTTTTTTAGTTATGTGAGTATTTTTAAGAAATAATATGAGTTTTTTGAAAAAATAAATTATATAGTTGATAATTTATATAAGAATGTTATATTATAATTTATATAAATTTATTTAATCATATATATTTCAATTAAATATCAAACATATAATATTAATTATATTTATTGCTTATTATTACCAATTTAATATAATTATAATAAATTATATATACCGTATATTAACTATATATACTGTATATATAGTTAATTTAATAAATAATGCATTCATTTTAAAATTATAAATTACTTTAAAAAAAATTAAATTATTAATCATATAATAGGAATAAAATTTTCATGAATAAAATTAAACTCTCTAATGTATAAATTGTTATGAATAGTTTATTTATATATATATTGTTATATTTATATATTCTATACTATTATTGTGTCATTCTATGTTATTATTATTATTCTATATTTATTTTACATAAAATAAAATTAAAAAATATGTCCTAAATAGGAATTCTAAAATAGAAATTTCTAACATTATTTATGGGTTTAATGAATTGTGTTTAAAGTATTAAGTGATATTAAATAAATGTTAAATGAGTTTTAAATGGAAAGTTTACTATTGTAGAAAGTTGAAGAGGAAGAATTAATTTTAATGCCAAGAACATTATTTCAGTGAATAAATTTAATAAATTGTGTTTAAAACGGTAATTCTCATTAAATACAGTATTAATTTTAACAGAAATTGACAGTAAGTATTAACTTTAACGGAGAAATAAGAATTTTCGTTAAAATAAGAATTTCTGTTAGATAGCCACTTTATATATATAAAAATATATATTGTAAATTTGCCCTAAAATGTGTTATTTATTTTCTAGGGTGCCTATGGCAAATTTGATAGGTCACAAGGGAGAAAATACCTTGGCAAATATTGGGTTTGCAAAGCAAATGGTGTCAATGGGCCACCAAGCCTGCGGGGCTCTAGAACTTTGGAACTATCCCACATGGCTGAGGGATGTTATACCACATGACGTGGATGGCCATGATAGGCCTGATCATGTGGACCTCCCAGCTCTCGAAGGTAGCGACAACTAATATATATCAACCGTTCATGATTCTAAATGATTTATATATATTCCCAGCGCGCGTACATATTATTTGTCGGAGCTCATGTAAATATCTTTTCGTATATATCAATGCAGTTTATAGGGACAGGGAGAGGAGTGTAGCAAGGTATAATGAGTTTCGAAGGGGCTTACTGTTGATACCCATTTCAAAATGGGAAGATCTGACGGATGACGAGGAAGCAATTCGAGAACTTGAAGAAGTGTACGGTGATGATGTTGAAGAGCTTGACTTGCTTGTGGGCCTCATGGCAGAGAAGAAGATCACAGGGTTCGCCATTAGCGAGACAGCTTTTGTAATCTTCTTACTAATGGCAACCAGGTAATATAATAAATCCATTGTGAATACGTAAATTAAGGAAGCAACTCTCACAGCCATGCCCGCATGCATTATTGTTTCATATCATTAATATATATATATATATATATATATATATATATATGTCTAACATCGAATGTTAATAATCGGATTAATGGAAATGAATGTATATGGCGCAGGAGGCTAGAAGCGGATAGGTTCTTCACAAGCAATTTTAATGAGGAGACGTACACGAAGAAGGGATTTGAATGGGTGAACACAACAGAGAGCCTCAAAGATGTGTTAGAGCGTCATTATCCAGAATTGATAAAGAAATGGATGAACTCGACGAGTGCTTTCACGGTCTGGGATTCACCTCCTGAATCTTACAATCCAATCCCAATCTATTTGCGTGTTCCACAATAGTATATATATATATATATATATTTATTTATAACTTAATCATAACTCATTACTTAATTGGGTTGTGGAATACCATGCATCAAGTTCTAGCCGAAGTGAAAGTATGTGTAACTATTGCGTCAATAAGCGCCCATGCGCGCACTACCTTTATAAATTTGTTATTGGCCATGATCTCGTTGTTCGTTCTTAATAAGGGAGATCAAGCTATATATATTAGCTATTTGTCAATATTGTTGCACTACTAATTTACTATAACTTTATTTTAATATAGTAGTACTTGTAATATTTATTGTAGCTCCCTCTCTCTCCTCTCTCTCTCTCTCTCTTTCTCTATATATATATATATATGAAAAATAAACAATTCTTGAAGGAAATTAAGGAGCCCATGTGTGTAGATATGTTAAAGCTCAAGTGCAAATAGCTACACTAAATGAAATACCACAAACAATTTCTGATGAAGATTCCTCATGCAGAGTAGGATCCCCTGCCACATCATCAGCCAGTGGCAATATCAGAAAGTTCTCTCAAAATTCTAGATTATATTAGTACCTAAATTATGATTGGCCTCTAAATTCTATAAAAACTAATGTAATCTGTAGTGCTACGGCATGGAAATCAATACATAGCATAGACTATTTTATGTTATCTTTCTTTAGTCTGTGTGACCTTATATTAAACACATGGTGTCCTCCTCGTGTCCAGGCCCAAGCCCACAAACCTTTGACCCGAACCCACTTCAATCACTTAACCTAGTCTCTCTCTTTAATCCTAGATTAATACCCTTCCCAAACCCCAGATTCTCTTTGCCAAACACCACTATCCCACCCCTCATCACCCACTATCACCTCATCTCTCCTCTCGAATCCTTTGTCCCCCTCAACGAACTGACAGCACCATACCATGGCCCTCCAAAAAGAAAGCTGCCTTAACCCACACCGTTACTCCTCTCATCCCAGTTTTTGAAGAATCCTCCTCATATACTAAAGCCTCCAAACACTTAGAGTGGCGTTTAGCCATAAATACCGAGTTCAAAAGCTCTTCTTTACAATCACATGTGGGATCTTGTACCCCCTTCCTCTCACTTTAATGTTTTGGGCTCAAAGTGGGTTCCGAAAATGAAACGGCATGTTGTCAGCTCCTTAAAACGACATAAAGCTCGCCTCGTTGCTAAGGGATATCATTAGAAAGTCGGCATCGATTACACTAAGACCTTCAGTCTGGTTGTTAAACCTGCTATAATTCGTTTTCTTCTTTCTCTTGCCGTCTATAATCAGTGACTTCTCCATTAGCTCGATATTTAGAATGCATTCCTTCACGGAGATCAGGAGGAGACCGTCTACGTGCAGCAGCCCCCAGCTCTTGAAGGTAGCAACAACTAATATATATCAACTGTTCATATTCTAAGTGATTTATTTACCAGCGCTCATACATATTATAATTTGTCGGAGCTCATCATGTATATGTTCTGGTTAATTCGTATATATGAAAGCAATTCAGAGGGACAAGGAGAGGAGTGTAGCAAGGTATAATGAGTTTCGTCAGGGTTTACTATTGATATCCATTTCGAAATGGGAAGATCTGACGGATGACGAGGAAGGAATTCGAGATCTTCAAGAAGTGTACGGTGATGATGTGGAAGAGCTTGACTTGCATGTGGACCTCCTGGCAGAGAGAAGAGGATCACAAGGTTCGCCATTAGCGAGACAGCTTTTGTAATCTTCTTACTAATGGCAACCAAGTAATATAATAAATCCATTGTGAATACGTAAATAAGGAAGCAACTATATATAATATAGCACAGCCATGCATCCATGCATTGTTTTGTTTCATATCATTGAGACTCTAATTTGCGCCCTAATTACATGATGAAATGAGTTTTACATTAAGATATATATACACTACAACTAAAAACACTTTTTCCCGAGAAATGATTTGTCCAAAATACTCAATTTTGCTGTCGGAAATAGTTTATTCTGGCATTTTTCATTTGCAGGAAAGTCGCGGGAAATAACTGGCTAAAGAAGCCTTTTACCTGCCATTCTTTGAACTGCTAAAAATGTTAGTATTTCTAGCATTATCACATCGCGGGAAATGACAAATTCTGGCCGTCAAAACTGTAGGAAATAACTTTTTACGGCATTATATTTTCTCAAAAAATAATCTTTTATGAAATAAAAAAAAAATAACACTAAACAATATCACTCCTCTTAGAGCCTTACTCCTAAAATACATTAAGAATGTGAATAATATATTAAATATATATATATATATATATATATATATTGGAATACAAATAAGAATTTCTAGATAGTTTGAAAAGAAATGGAAAAAATAAATACAAGTACTAAACATGAAAAAATACGCTAAATGAAAAAAAAAAAGTAAAAAGAAAAAATAAATAGAGGGGAAGTCTGCTAACTCCATTTTGTATGAAATAAAATAATAATAATAATAGAAAAGAAAGTACAACTACACTTGATGGGGTTGTCTGATATCCACTTGATGCACTCTTCACTGAAGGACTCAGAGATACATCCACTGGCTGCTCTAGGTTGGGGTAACTCCTTGCAATTTTGGGCAAACCACAATGCACATATCATCAATATACAAATTAAAATATATAGACATCATAATGAGATTCTTATTCTATATATAACAAAACAAAATTCCCCATAATAGACAAAATATATCATATCAACGCCATCAAAATTTACCAAATTTAAAAGTATCTCAACTACCTACGCATATCAAGTCGTGGTCTATATTCAAATTATGGAACCACGATGCCATGAGAAAAATAAATCCTTAGAGAGGAAAACTCATTGTAGAAAGTACCAAAAGTGGCCTACAAAAGCTTATAACCAAAAACCAAAAAGAAATTGATAGACAAAATGTACTTCCCAGCCATACCTAACAGAGAAAGCAACACGAACATACATTCCATCTCTGTTAAATTATGAATCATAGAAATGATCAAACTTGTTGGCATTATGAAGACCATCGTATGCTGCAAATACAAGTAAAATGTAAATCAGATAAAATAAAATTCTAGTAATTGAGAGAAAAATGAATCTAATGTAAAGGAATCAAATATAGACAACCCATGACTCACGTAATTGCGCTCAGCAGTTCAGTGCGAAATCACAAATGTTTCAATAACAAGAGAAAATCAATAAAATAATATGTGTTAAGTAAACAGGTCAGTTCTGTAATCTGCTTCAGGAAAAAGTATAAAAAAATAGCAAAATCTGAAATTTACATCTTCACATTTTCCACCACCAACCTACTAAATGACTTCCTACCAAGCAGATTTAATAAATAAAGAATAATAGACAACTACATTGCAGAGTCATTAATGAAAGAACACATTAGTTTCTTCTATAAACAACTAGGCTGTCCAAATTTAGAACAACCAACACAGTGCACAAAAAAGTCATCAACAAGTATGCCTTCCAAAGAAACAGCAAAGGATCATAAGTGATACAGAAAAGAATAAAATCATATATTCTACAAGAGATCAAGCTTTTCACTTACCTAGCTACCAATTGCTTCATACTACATTAGGGGATCATGATAAAATTAAAATGTTTAAATTATGATTTTCTTTCCATCTTACAATTAGCCAACTAGGGAGCATATCACAAAGGCAAAGCCAATCTCTGATGCCATTTAAAAGCCAAAGCCAAGCCATTACTTAATAGTTTCAAATATTTGAATCCACTTGAGCCCTAAAAAATAACAACACTTTCATCTTGAGAGAAGGGAACAATTAATCCACATATATGCAGTAAAAATATATTCTCAAGAGTCATCTTTCACTTTTTTTTTTAATTATAAATAAATCATAGATTGAATTGCAACTACAAAAAATTGGGCGCAATTAATTAGTTAAAATATCACTGCAACCCGACAAGATTAATATAAAATCATGAGAGGAAAATAATTAAGCATAGCTTGGGGTTCTAGGAGAGAATTTCTAAACCAAATAGATCATATAAAAAAAGAATGAACCAACTAGAATAAGATATTTATGATACAAGTGATTGATCAATGATGAACAATGAATATCCATATTCGGCTTCATCCCATCAATAAATTAACTCCTCTAGCTATATGCTAATGATGAATACCTGATTAGATTGCAGGACTGAAATCTGCCACTACTATGGCAGGAGTGACTTTCTTATTACACATCTGTGGCCTGTTAGTTTGAAAAAACCCAGAAAACATCATTATAGCTTACACAAATAGATCAATTTGTGTATATACTTTAAAAAAAAAAAACACCAAACAAAATATATAAAACAGGGGCAATATTTTATTCTATATTGGGCAAACATTTGGAATTATATCTGTACAAGATGAAAATTAAAGCATTTACAGACATAGGAGACAAGCAAACCATCTCCATAGACTATTTTACCAACCATTACTCTCTTTCAACCATTATTTCAACTCCAATATCAATCAAGTTGAATTGCTTACTATAGAAATCAGATCAAAAGTAGTTCCTTAACCTGGCCCATTATCAGTTCTGCTAACAACTAAAAGCAGTCAACACTTTGATTTTCAATCTAAAGGTGTTCAAAGAAAGTTGAAACAGAACATTGAGAAGTAGAAGAGCACATAAATAAAGAGTTCACCTACAACATAGAACCCATGCACTAATAATGACTTCAGATGACATCATTGTGGTCTTTTCCCCAAGAATAGAAAATGTAACTAATCAAGGACCAATGAAAATAATAAAGATTAGTATGCAGGAACAATTTAACACACTTGAGCCCCACAACGAGATATAACAATATTCAATGAAACTCAACAAAACAAAAGTATGGGAGGCTCAACTATAATGGTACTATGAACTAAATAACTTACTGCATCCCATGAACTCACCAAGATGATTGACTTCTCCTCCATAGCCATGAGCTCTGACCACCTCCTTGAACGCAAACACCACTTCTCTCAGCTCTAATGAATATTAGATACCTAACATTCCAAAAGATAGAGAAAATCTTTAGCATAGGACAAGCATTGGTTATAAACCGAAACATATGTGTCTATATCTCTTTGTGGACGAGAAAATGCATAAACTCATATTATAGTGCATAAAGACGATAAAGTTTTAGAAGATCCAATTTTCCTTGATCTGAAATACTACAAGTAATTTACCATACAAAAAGCACTGAATAAATACATCAAATTTTATTAAATGAAAAAACAAAGTGAATAAACACAGAAAAAACACATCAGAGAGGGACGACGAGGAGAGGGACGACGGAGATCCTAAAAACCTCTGGTCCTGAAAACATCAGAGAGGAACACATAAAATTTTTTATTAAAATGTTGTTCGTATTCAGCAACCTCTAATTCTTTAACACCGAAATCCTAAAAACTCAATTTTACCTCCATAAATCATCGAGCTCGAAAATTCCTAACAAGCTGTAACGCGATGGTGTTCTTGCGATGGAGAGAGGGACGATGAGGAGAGGGACGACGGAGATCTAGTTCAACGGATTGAGTGAGATCCATTAGAGATCTAGAGAGAATAAGAGAAAGATGAGATTTTTGAACCGAAAAGAGAGATATGACGAAGAGAGGGACGGCAGAGAGAGACTTACCTTGGAAGTGGAGAGACGACGACGCGGCAGCTAGCTGTCGACGATGAGGTCTCGCAAAGTTTCGGATTCTTGCCGTCCGCGTGAGAATAGGAGAGAAAGGGTATCGGGTTTCATTGGGAATATTTTGGGGATTTCTTTTGTAACTGGCACAAAACATATATTCAGTGTAATTTAAATCCTCTTTTCCCACAAGAATTGACCAGCAATTAAAATAGTCTCGTAATAAAGTGTCATTGCGGCAATTTCTTGAGTGACAAAATTAAAATCGTCCCAAAATATTATATTTTTCTGGCAAAATATAGAAGTGCCAGAAATTGTATATTAGTAGATGGAAAAAAGGTATTTCTTGTGTGAATTGTGTCCCGAAAAAAATACTTGGCAGCAAAAACCACTTTTTATTGTAGCGTATCTAACGTGGAATGTTGTTTGGATATTGCGCAGGAGGCTGGAAGCGGATAGGTTCTTCATAAGCAATTTTAACGAGGAGACGTACACGAAGAAGGGATTGGAATGGGTGAATACAACAGAGATCCTCAAAGATGTGTTAGAGCGTCATTATCCAGAAAACGAAATGGATGAACTTTACGAGTGCTTTCACAGTCTGGGATTCACCTCCAGAATCTCACAATCCAATCCCAATCTATTTGCGTGTTCCCCAATATAATATATATATATATATATATAACTTAATTATGATAACTCATTACTTAATTGGGTTTTGGAATACCATGCGTCGTTCTAGCCGAAGTGAAAATATGTGTAACTGTTGTGTCAATATATAAGCGCACATGCAGTAGTACTACCTTTATAAACTTTTTATTGGCCATGATCTCGTTGTTCGTTCTTAACAAGGGAGATCAGGTTATTTGCTATTTGTCAATATTGTTTCACTACTAATATTTTGCTACAACTTTCTTTTAATATATAAGTAGTAATTCTCTCTCTCTCTGTCGATGAAAAATGAACAATTCTTCAAGGAAAGATATATATATATATATATATTTATTTATTTATACACACATGTAAGATCTACTAAATTGTCAGAATAAAACGGACACGATAATTTCATTTGCAGTCATTTAATAAATCATTGATTTTCGCTTAACGTGAAATGCGAAAGCTAGCTAGCTATACCCGAAATCATATAAATATCTAGTATTATTAAATGAACACTACGTCATAGATCAAAATGGCTTGGCTTAATGAAAGTTCAGCTATATTTTATAAGCTTCAATATATCTTTTTCTTTCAATTTGTTTTTCTATTTTCATGAGGTATATACTTACCTAAAATAATGTAGTAAGTACTCATGATATATATATAGTTTAACTATCCAGTTTTCACAACTATTGTGCACCTTATCATTCTCTGAATCTTATGATCCAATCTAGCTATTTCAAGAATATGAATGTACTCTTATACGAAACATATCATGACTTTGCTATATATATAAAAACTATTAATATAGTATATTTATTAGTTGTAGCTGAACTGGTATATATATATAGATATATATTAATATCGGACAAGAAATCAAGTAAAGAGATTTAATTCTTGAAATACCTCATTTATTGAAAATTTTAAACTGAACAAAATTGTTTTTGAAACATGAATTGAAAATATAAAGTGGAAATTCTAAATTATTTCTATGTGTGAAAATATTTAATGCCTTCTAAGCTTCTTTCACTAAATCTACATCTTGGTCATCTAGCTTAATGTCATTATAATTTTCATCTGTGATAAACAAACATAGGAAAAGCGCAATAATAATAATAAATGAGTCGAATACTCAATAATAATACATCATACCGTAAAAACATAACGTAACATAATATGGACTTAATTTTGGAAGACTCCACATAACGTGCATAAAACATCTTGGACTCACAAGGCATATTTATACATCATTAAACATGAGCGGAAGCATACATAATCATGACAAATATGTAATTGAAATATATGATTAATCTGTTTATCTTGTCTTTAACTTGTTATATGGTGAACCATGCTTAAGTCCGTGGCACCCTATAATTTGTCTGGGCATAAAGTGAAACACGATTAAGTTCGTGTTTTAACTGATTTGTCTGAACATGAAGGGAAATATGCTTGGATTCATGTTTCACCGTGAAATACACTTGAGTTCATATTTTACCTGACTTGTTTGAACATGAAGTGAAACACGCTTAAGTTTGTATTTCAGTGTAAAACATGCTTGAGTCTGTATTTTACTCGACTTGTTTAAATATGAAGTGAAACACGTTTAAGTCCGTGTTTTACCTAATTTGTCTAAATATGAAGTGAAACACGCTTGAATCCGTGTTTCACCTGACTTACATGACTTGTCTAAACATGACGTAAAACATGCTTGAGTTTGTGTTTCACCTGATCTGAACATGAAGTAAAATACGCTTGAGTTCATGTTTCACTTAACTTAATGTGAACATGCTTGGGTCCGTGTCATCTTAAAACTTATTATCTTTCTTAATGCATGAGAATTTATTGAACTTGATTAACCCTTCTAGCATGACTTTTACTTGTACATGGCATGTTTTTATGTGGCATGGTATTGGATGATATGACATTTTCTTGTGCATGAGATGGCATAACATGACATGTTCTTGTATATGATGTAGCATAACATAATATTCTCTTATAAATGACATGGCATCTACTTGTGCATGATATAGCATGACGTGGTATAGCATGGCATGTTTTCGTACATAACATAGCATAACATGGCATAACATGACATAACATAGCATGATCTAAACATTTTATAACCTTATATGGTATGCTTGATCTATGTATTACATGAACATGGCATACATGGTATAAGTACTACATGAATATGGCATATCTGTTCTACATAGCATACTTGATTTATAACCTTACAGAGCATAAGTACTACATGATTTATAACCTTACATAGCATACTTGACTTAAATATTACATGAGCATGACATTCGTTAACTCCACAAATCATTCAATCCATACATACAAGCATATTGTCGTAATTCATCAAAGATCATGAAGAGATCTAACTTTAACTTGTCTTGTAGCGTAGAGTAGACTACAATAACTTCATATACAATTATAATATTTATAGTACATATATGAATTATATGATCATACTAATTACCTATTAGCGTAGCTTTCTAGTTTCCCACTTGAGGCGTGTTACCTATACGAGATACTAAACGTTACAAGCATGTCGCACTGTTCTAATACTTGAAACCATATCTAAGAATAATTTAATAATTATTCAACGATTACTCAATAAAATAATAATCAAACTTATAACATAATCCTCATTGTTCTATTAAAAATATAATTTAATTAATAAGTTATATAAAAATCTAGTAAAGAGTCAATTGGAATATTCATAGGCTAAAAAGGGTACTTTAGAAATATGCTTTAAAATCCTTTAAACATGTTATATAAATACGCTAATTCAAGCCCACTAAGAGACCAAGCTTGGCAAAAGTCATTAAAATAAGCCTAACAAAACTAACGCATAAAAATAGATTTTGCAATGGTATTGAATTTGGCCCAACAAGTTTATTTGAACAAACTAAGCCCTAATAAAAACCAAGGCTAACACCCTATAAAACTTAAGGGAATGATAGAGTTGGAAGGGCTTAAGGCCCAAAGGCCTATTATAAGAATCAGCCGACGTATAAGTTATAAGGGAAGGCAATAACAATGGTAGAGTTGTAGTTACATAGATTATAAGAGGGGTCTTTGGGAAGTTAGAAAAAGACATGAAAGAGGAAACACATGCTGCACTCGGTAGTCAAAAATGAAGAAATAAAAATAACATTTGAAACATATCAAATAAAAAGGCAAGCAAGAAGGACTCGAGGGATGCTCACCGAGGGAGAAACTGCGTGCGATGGTGCTCTGGTGGTTGCAAACTATGGCGGCGCAACTAGGCAACACCGAGAAAGGTGTTATGATGCGAAGGAGAGTGAGGGAGTTAGAGAAATGGGGCCGAACCAAAATAACAGAGATGGAGGGAAGATTCCGGCGACAGTGACTTACCAGAATGGCTTTGGTTCGTCGGGGTTGGCTGGTCTGCACTTCCTGTGATTGGTTTCCAGTGAGGTAAGGCTTGGGTTAACTGGTAAGTAGTTCAGCAGTGCTTGCTGTGATGTGGGTTTGCTATGAGATTGATTGGTATGTTGGTGGCCACCGAGTGTTGGCTCTTTTGGGTTGGTGGCCTCTGTTTCCTTTTTAGTTTGAATTTTGAAGGTTTCGACGAGATTTATAGACCAAGGTGAGGGAGTGAGTCATCGAGGTGATCTCAAGATTAGGTAGGATTTGAATTTGAGTTTGTGGAAACTTAGGAATCTGCTCAACAAGAAATACCGAGAGGATTGAGTTGAAGGGATGCGTGAATAAGATTTGGATTCTATTTTACTAGGAAACAAAAATAGAGTGGATAGAATTTTGAAGAGTTCGAGGCTAGCCTGATTTAGGGAACTAAAAACCGAGATATTTCTAAGAATTTTGAATTAATTTTGATTTGAAAATAAGATTTGGTTGTGAAGATTTGATTGGAGAAGAAATCTAATCAAAATATTTAGACTTTTGAAATTGTTGATTGGAGATAATTACTAAAAATAATAAAATAAATATATTGTTGAACATAAAATTTCAAATCTCGTATTTACGAATAGATTTTGATGATAATAAATAATATTCAAGATTGAAACTTAAGTTTTCTACTCATGAATGAAGTTAAGCACATCAAGAAATCAATCATGAGAAAGAAGAAGAACAAGTCTACAAATAAAACTCATAGAGTAGTTTTGTACATTTCATAAAATTTAAAATTGGATTAAGGTTCAAAATTAATTTTTTATCATAAAATATCAAATTGTATTTTTTACATTTGCATAACATTATTGAAATGTTTAATTTCGATTTTTTCTCACATATGTATAAAGATTTGAATTTGTAAGATGATTGATTGTCATCTTTAACATGTACATGTTTTGTTTAAAAGTCTTGAAAGGTGGTTGTATTTTTTTTACAAATGTAAAAAATAGATGATTTTGTTTGAAAATCTTGAAGGGTGGTTGTGTATTTTTTTGACATATGCAAAAAGAAGATGATTTAGTTTGAAAATTAAATTATACTCATTTTGTCATATATGAAAAGTAAAAGATTAGGTTTAATTTTTTAAAAAAATAAATTGAGTTATCTTTGACAAATACAAAAAAAAAAGATATTTTTATTTAAATTTTTTGAAAAATGAATAGTGCTCTTATTTGACATGTGATTTTTTTCAAATTTGAATATGAAGACTCATTTGCCTATAAATAGCTCATCCGAGTTTTGAAAAATTCACAACAAGAGCTTATATATCAATTGTTAAGTTTTGCATCATTCTTTCAAAACGTTCATTCTCTCTTCTCTAAGTTTTGTGCCTTAATTCTTGTTCATTTTGAGAGAGATATAGCTGTATTTTTTTTTATCTCACTCATTGAGAGTGTACTCTGATAATTTACCCACTATCAGTTTTTGTATTTGTAAGAGGGTGCGTATAACTCTTGTGTGTGTAGAAGGTGTTTTATACAGGAAATAGTTGAATCACTAAGTGTGAGGTGATTGCAAGTGTAGAGGGTGTTCTACACGGATTCTTTGTAGCGGTGTTGCTCAAAAGTGTAATAGGTTTCTATCTCCACCTGAAAGAGATTAAATAGTAAATTAGGGATCCTCAATGGGTAGTTTGAGGCGAAGACATAAGCAGTGGGGCTGAACCTCGTTAAAATACTAAGTTTGCTTCTTCTTACTCCTACTCTTTATATTTTCTGCTGCTTCATATTCTGTTTATATTTTATATTCTATATTTGGGCTATAAGTATTAATTTTATAATATAACCCAATTCACTCTCCTTTTGTATTAGTCATCTGGTAACAATTGGTATCAGAGTAAGAATTTTGTTATAAGATTAAATAGTTGAGTTAAAATCATATGGCTAACATTGTAACTACATTCGCTGAAGGTCAATCCAGTAGTCGGCCTCCGCTATTTTTTAGAGACAATTATACTTTCTGAAAAGTTAAAATGAGGATATTTCTTCAGTCTCAAGGTCGAGAAATCTAGAAATGTATTGTAAATGAGTCTTATATTCCAACAAAAATTGTTGATGGAGTAAATGTTAACAAGGAAGAAGAAGAGTTTGATCATGAAGATGATAGACTTTATACAGTAAATGTAATGACTATGAATATTGTATATAATGCTCTCAATGACAATGAATTTAACAGAATAATGACTTGCAAGACAGTAAAGGAAATCTGGGATAATTTGGAAATAATTTATGAAAGAACTTCGCAAGTCAAAAAATCAAAAATTTACATTCTTATGCATGAATATAAAATGTTTAAAATGATTGATGATGAACTTTTTTCCTCTATGTATACTCATTTTATCAACATTATAAATAGCTTGATAGCTCTTGTAAAAGTTTATTTTAACTTGGAGATAATAAGAAAAATTTTCAACTCTCTGCCAAAACGTTGGGAATCAAAAGTGAAGGCGATTCTTGAAGCTAAAGATATTAAAAAACTCGAAGTAAATGAACTCATCGGGTCACTTATTACTCATGAGTACACATTGAAAAGAGGAGAAGAAGAATAAAAGCAAAAGAAGAGCTTGACACTCAAAACTATTTCTCATGAAAGTGAAAGCGATGAAGACGAGGAAATCGATAGTAAAGATGAAGAAATTACAATGATCATAAGAAGATTTCAGAGATTCTTAAAGAAAAATAAAGCTCATCCAAGGAAATCTTTCAAAAAGTTTTCTAGCAAAAATACAGGTAAAAATGACTCCTTAACTTGTTATAAACGTAAAAAACTAGGACATATTAAGGCAGATTGTCCCATGCTAAAAAAAAGATCGATACAAAGGCAAGAAATCAATGAAAGCTACATGGAATGATGATTCAAGTAGCTCAGACAGCGACGTAAATAATGAAAAATCTGTAAATTTTTATCTTATGGCAAAAGATGATCTTAAGATAACAAATTTCGAAAATATTGAAAATCTTTCTTATGAAAAATTGTAAAATATTTTGGAAGAGGTATATGAGGAATTTGAAAAATTGGGTATCAAGTATACCACTTTGAAAAATAAAAATTCTTCTTTAATAAATGAAATGATGTTTTAAGAAAATAAAATGTTATTTTGAAAGATGAAAATCATGAGTTGAAAAAGAAAGTGATTGATTTAGAAAAAATTGTTGAAAAGTTTACAAACGGAAAAAGAAATTTTGAAAAATGTCTTGACAGTCAAAGATGTATTATTGATAAGGTAGGCTTGGGATACATGCTAAAAGAAAAGTTCAAACCTTATAAATTTTTTTTGATAAACCGACTAAATCAAAATCAGATTTTCAAAATTCTTTTCATAAAAATAAATTTTTTAAATAAAAATATAATTACAATCACTCAAGATTTTCAAATATGTCACATGTTATTTGTAATTTTTACAATAGAAATGGTTATAATTACCATGCTTGTCCTATTAGAAGAAAACATATAATGACTATTAGGGCCATATGGGTACCAAATAATCTTGTTTTTTCTAATACTAATAAATAAATGATCCAAAGAACTTGGGTACCAAAAAAAATTATTTTAATTACTTTTGTAAGTATGTATGAAGTTCCCCATAGGTAAAAATAAATGCTTTTTAGATAGCGGATGCTCAAGACACATGACAGGAGACAAAACTAAGTTCATTGACCTTACTTTTAAAGAAGAAGAACATGTTACATTTGTAAACAATTCAGAATGGAAGATCATGGGAATATGTAAAGTTGGTAAGGAGTTTTCTCTCATAATTGAAGATGTTCTACTTGTTGATGGTCTAAAGTATAATCTTTTAAGTATAAGTCAATTATGTGATAAATGATTTACAGTTATTTTCAAAAAGGATAAGTACATTATTTTGAATAATCATGATTGCAATGTTTGTTTTCTTATTCTTTTAAACAATAATGTTTATACAATCGAATTTGAAGAAATTGCCTCACAAAATGCTATTTGTTTATCAACTCAATATGAAAATAGTTGGTTATGCTATAAAAAGTTAGGTTATGCAAACATGAAATTTATTTCTAAACTTTCAAAAAATGATCTTGTGAGAAGTTTGTCAAAAGTGAACTTTTTTAAAAACAAAATCTGTAATGCATGCCAGTTTGGTAAACAAAAAAAAACTTCTTTCAAAACCAAGAAATATATTTACACTATTAGACCATTGCAACTAATACATAATGACCTTTTTGAACCAACAAAGTTGCGACTCTGGGATGAAAATATTATACATTTGTTATTGTTGAAAATACTTGGGATGAAAATACTTGGGTCATCTTTCTCGCTCATAAAGATGAGGTACATAATGTCTTTACCAAGTTATACAAGAGAATTCAAAATGAAAAGGGTTATACTATTTCAAACGTCCGCAGTGATAGAGGGAAAGAGTTTGTTAATAAAGATATTAAGTCTTTTTGTGATGAAAATAGTTTTCTGCATAATTTTTTTGTTCCTCGAAATTCTCAACAAAATGAGGTAGTAGAGAGAAAGAATAAATCTCTTCAAGAAATTGTAAGAACAATGCTTAATAAGAATATTTTACCTAATTATTTTTTGGTCGAAGCAGTAAGTACTGCATGTTATGTTATAAATGGAGTTATGTTAAGGTCAAATTAGATAAAACCCCTTATGAACTTTGGAATGAGAAAAAGTCCAACATTGATTACTTTCATGTATTTGGATGCAAATATTTTATTCTCAATGACAGAGATAATTTAGGAAAGTTTGATGCAAAATCTGATGAAGGTATCTTTCTTGGGTATTCAACAAATAATAAAACTTATAGAGTATTCAATAAAAAGACTTTAACTGTACAAGAATCTATACATGTAGTATTTAATAAATCTAACCCTCTGTCATCCAAGAAATCTATTGATAAAGAATCAGAAGGTACAAATAACACAAATAGTCTCAATCTCAACAAAGAGAATATAATGAAAGAAGTCTAACATGAAGACATCAGGAAAGATCATCAAGACTTAGTATAAGATACAGCCAAACAGTGGAAACATGTGAAAGATCATCCAGTGGAACAAATTCTAGGAGAACCTTCACGATGTATAAGTACTCGATCATCTCTTAGAATTATTTGCAATCACACTGCTTTTATATCTCAAATTGAACCCAAAAATATTGATGAAACACTTATTAATGAATCATGGATTCTAACTATGCAAGAAGAGCTAAATCAATTTGAAAAAAATGATGTATAGACACTTGTTCCTAGACCCAAAAATCATGTTGTTATTGAAACAAAATGAGTGTTTATAAATAAGAAATATGAGTTTGGAATCATCACTAGAAACAAGACTCGACTTGTAGCCCAATATTTCAATCAAGAGGAAGAAATCGATTATGATGAGACGTATGCACCTGTCGCAAGATTAGAAATTATTCAAATGTTATTTGCATAAGCATGTTATAAAGATTTCAAACCATTTCAAATGGATGTTAAAAGTGCTTTCTTAAATGGTTTTATAAATGAAGAGGTATATGTTGAGCAACTTCCAGGTTTTGAAAATTATGTCTCTCCTAATCATGTTTTTAAGCTCACAAAAGTATTATATGGACTCAAATAAGCTCCTAGAGCTTGGTATGAGAGACCTAGTGGGTTTTTGATTGAAAAATATTTTTCAAGAGGAAAGATCGATATAACTCTTTTCATCAAATATGAACAGGATGATATTCTTCTAGTTCAAATTTATGTGAATGATATAATATTTGGTGTTACTAATGAAAATATGTGTCAAGATTTTGCTAAGAGTATGCAGGAAGAATTGATATGAGCATGATGGAATAACTTAATTTTTTTCTTGGATTGCAAATCAAGTAAGAAAAAAGTGAAACATTCATTAATTAGTCAAAATATATCAAAAAGTTATTTAAAAAGTTTGATATGGAAGGTACGAAGGTAATTGGAACACTAATGAGTCCAACTACCAAATTTGATAAAGATGGAAGCGATAAGCCAGTTGACTCAAAGGTATATCGAGGTATGATTGGTAGTTTATTATATTTGATAGCTAGTAGACATGATATTATGTTCATTGTATGTTTATGTGCACGTTTTCAGTCATCTCCAAAACAATTTCATTTAATTGCAGTCAAGCATATTTTTAGATATCTTGCCGGTACCATTGACCTAGAGTTATAGTATTTTAAGCACAATTCTTTCGATTTTATTAATTATTCAGATGCAGATTATACTGGTTGTAAAATTGATCGAAAAAATACTAATGGAACATGTCATTTTTTAGGTCATGCACTTGTTTCATGGTTTAGTAAAAAATAAAATTTTGTTGCATTATCTACTGCTGAAGCAGAGTATGTTGCTGTAGGTAGTTGTTGTGCTCAAGTTCTTTACATGAAGTAACAACTTGAGGATTTTAAGTTTATGTTCAATCATATTCCTATTAAATGTGATAATACTAGTGCTATAAATCTTTCAAATAACCCAATACAACATTTTAAGACTAAGCATATTGAAATTAGATATTATTTTCTTAGAGATCATGTGCAGAAATGTGATATTGTACTAGAATTCACAAGCACACATGATCAATTGACGGACATTTTCACAAACCTTCTACCAGAAGATAGATTATACATGATTAGAAAATAAATAGGAATGATGCATGTCATGAATATTTGTTGAATATTTTTATTCCATTATCTCATATGACTTACAAAAATTTGAGACTTCTAGCCTCATCTTTCAACTATATTTGCTTTTCATAGATTGACATGTTATTCTCATCTAAATGATTAGGCAGTCAAAATGAAGAGGTAAGCAAGGATTTTAAATCCTTATTATGTTGTTTTAACTCTACTATTTTTCTGTTTGACTCATAAACAAGTTGTTGAAGTACAGAAACCGTTTCGCTAAACTTCTCAATTTTGCGAGCTTTGCACTACAACCGAGCGAAAAAAGCAACAATGGATGATGAGTATCTAATTTCAAGACCCACAAGCTCATAAATGGCATCATGGTCTGATTTATTAGCCAAATCAATTTCTTGTTACTTCATAGCACCTACGACATATGCAGAAATAAATTGATCACGAGAAGTACTGAAGGGAAATTGACGAGCCATTAAAAATTTGTAGAATGAGAATGCAGGCGAATTGCAAATATGAGAAGAAGATTTGATGCAAATTAGATAAAGTTAAAGATTGCTCTTATAGAGACGGAAATAAGAACAATACACAATATCATCTATTCAAATCTTATTTAGTCAAACTTACAACATATGCTAGATGAGATGGGTGAGATGACTGATTGAGACGACTTTTAGCTTAAATCCGGAAGATTACTAGAAGATATTTTCTCTGTCATTCTATCGTTTTGGATAAACAGATACTGGATTAAGGAGAAATGTAATATTTCTCTTTGAGTATCCGATGGGTGAAAAGAGTCTTTTAAACAGCAACTCAAAGATTTCAAATATCGGTTATATCTCATTTGTCAACAACATCAAGTGGATTTCAAATCTCTGCACCGAGATGATAAAGTTAGGCCTCAGCCTTTGCAGCTTTTGTCGAACACGGGTAGCTCCAATTATTCAACTCTCTACAGTTTCTACTAACGCACCGTTTTATTTGGTTATTGGTTATTACGGGAAGAAATCATACTCAAGCCAATTGCGATTCCTTTTTAATGATGCCAAAATGGGGAGAAGTCTTATACTAGTATTATGATACCCTGAAAAGGCTGAAACTAATTGCAGTTCTTTTTTAATGATGCCAAAAGGGAGAAAAGTCTTATACTAGTATTATACTACCCTGTTATATATGCTAGAATCATATTTATATTTTACTTGAAGAACTAACGCATATTTTCAGGGGGAGCATAAGTATTACTGCAGGTCGTAGATTTCTACTAAGTATTTGTCATCATAAAAAAGGAAGAGATTATTGAACCCAAAGTTTCAAGTCTTATATCTACATATAGATTTTAATGATAACAAATAATATTCAAGATTGAAACTCAAGTTTTCTACGCATGAATGGAGCTAAATACATCAAGAAATTAATCATGAGCAAGAAGAAGAACAAGTCTACAAATGAAACTCATAGAGTAATTTTGTACATCTCTTAAATTTTGAAATTGGATTAAGGGTTAAAATTAATTTTTTTTCATAAAGCATCAAATTGTATTTTTTACATTTGCATAACATTATTAAAATGTTTAATTTATTTTTTTTTTCTACATATGCATAAATATTTGAATTTCTAAAATGATTGATTATCATCTTTGACATGTGCATGTTTTATTTAAAAATTTTGAATGGTGGTTGTGTGTTTTTTGACAAATATAAAAGATAAATGATTTTGTTTGAAAATCTTGAAGGGTGGTTGTGTATTTTTTTGACATATACAAAAAAAAGATGATTTGGTTTGAAAAATAAATCACGCTCATTTTGTTATGTATGAAAAGTAAAAAATTAGGTATGATTTCTTTGAAAAATAAATGGAGTTGTATTTGACAAATGCAAAAATGAGATATTTTTATTTGAATTTCTTGACAAGTGAATAGTACTTTTATTTGACATGTGAACTTTTTCAAATTTGAATATGAAGACTCATTTGCCTATAAATAGCTCACATAAGTTTTGTAAAAATCACAACAAGAACTTACACATCAATTGCTAAGTTTTGCATCATTCTTTCAAAACGTTTATTTTTTCTTCTCTAAATTTTGTACCTTAATCCTTGTTCATTTTGAGAGAAATATAGGTTGCACTGTATTATTTTTATCTCACTTATTGAGGAGTGTACTCTGATAATCTACCAACTATCAGCTCTTGTATTTAAAAGATAATGCGTATAACCCTTGTGTGTGTAGAATGTGTTTTACATAGAAAATAGTTGAATTACCAAGTGTGAGGTGATTGCAAGTGTAGAGGGTGTTCTATATGGATTCTTTGTAGCGGTATTGCTCAAAGGTGTAATAGGTTTCTATCACCACCTGAAGAAGATTAAGTAGTAAATTTGGGATCTTCAAGGGATAATTTGAGGTGAGGATGTAAGCAGTGGGGCTGAACCTCGTTAATATATTAAGTTTGTTTTTTCTTACCCTTACTTTTTATATTTTCTACTGTTTTATATTCTGATTATATTTTATATTGTATATTTGGTTTATAAGTGTTAATTTTATAATATAATCTAATTCACCCCCCTCTTGTGTTAGTCATCTGGGCAATAATTATAAATAAAATACTAAATTTAAATCTTAAAGTTGGGTCGAGTTGTTATAGCCTTGGACTCACAACTGCTGGATTCAATCCATTTGGCAACATGAGTACAAGTTATAACATCTGTCCGGTTGTATTGATACTGTACAATCTTCCCCATAGAGGTCTATAAAAGCGCCAAATTTTTTGTTAACTTTACTAATTCCTAGTCCGAAATCACCAGAGAATGACATTGATGTATTCATGCAGTCAATGATTGAGGAGCTCAAAGAACTGTGAGAAATGGGCGCTAGAATGTACGATGCATCAACCTGAACGTCTTTTGAGATGCATGTTGCAATGATGTGGATGATAAATGACTTTCTTGCATATGAAAATATGTTCGATTGAAGCACTAGAGGGAAGTTGGCGTTCTCAATGTGTAACCAAGAAACTTTCAGTGAGTGGTTAAAATTTTCTCAGAAGATGTGTTTTATGAGTCATTGCTGTTATCTTACAGCAAATCATGCATGGAGAAGAGAAGGATATAAGTCCGATGAGAAAGTGGAGGAAAGATCTACACTGAATGAGTTGTTTGGAGACGACATATTGGAACAACTGCAACATTTACCCGCAAACAACTTTGACAAAGGTTAAGGAAAGAATATGAGAAGAAGAGATGCAGTAGAATTGAATTGGACAAAGGGAGTATTTTTTTTATTTGCCGTACTGGTCGTCCTGTATGTTGCGACATAACTTGGATGTTATGTATACAGAGAAGAACATATGCGACAACATACTTGAAACAATGATGAGCACTAACAACAAGATGAAGGATAATGCCAAGACGAGGAAAGATCTTGAGAAATGGACATTAAATATAATCTACATCTGCATGTGGATGAAAATTGGGTGGCCATGCCGCATGTATATTTTACGATGACAAAAGTTGAAATAATGGATTTTTGCAAATGGTTGTAATGCGTGAAATTGCCAGATGGTTATGCTTTAAATATCAACAGGTGCGTGAACCTGGCTGACTAGAAAATTAGTGGATTGAAAAGTCATGACTGTTACGTATTTATGCAGAAGTAATTTTCAGTTGGCATCTGTAGCAAGTTGACATTTGTATGTTTTTCAGGGATTTATGAACTCGGGTTGTAAATCGTGATATGTTGTAGAAAATGGAAGACAACATTACCACTATCTTATATAAATTCGAGTAGATATATACACCCTCATTTTTTGATATGATGGTCCACTTAGCAATACATTTATCTCGAGAGGTATTGTTAGGTGGATCGGTACAATTTCGTTGGATGTATCTAGTTGAAAGATAGTTGGGTTGACTAAAGCGCATAGTTGGGAATAAGGCCAGATCTGAGGGTTCAATAGCAGAGGCCTTTATACATGATGAATAATTAACATTTTGCTCACCGTACTTTTGCAGTGTTGAAATACGATTTAATCATGAAAAGTGAAATGATGATCTTGCTGCTCCGCTTCCTTATACGCTATCAGTGTTCCTCACAGAATGTATGACCTTTGGGTGCACAAACCGATTACGATCTCGTTGATGGAGAGTTGGAAAAAGTCCAATGGTATGTGTTGAACAATTGCTGAGAGATTAACGACTATCTCAAGTAGGATACTCATCCAATTTCTCCTGAAATTACTAGATCTTGACACATTGGTCATATTATAATATTTTTTTGCATTAATATATAGTGAACAATTAGACAAACTTAGTATAGAAGGTGTAAATAATATGAAGGCAAGACACGAAAAAGAATTTTCCAGTTAGTTTGAACAAATTATATGAACTACAAATTTGAACATGTTTGATTTTGAAATTTTTAAATATTCTTGGTAACATATTAATTATATATTTTGTTTTATATCATTAGATCTTGGAACATCGTATTTTTGATCCCGAGTCAATTTCTCCTGAAATGTATATATTGGCCCGTGGTTCCTCAAACAGAATAATGCGATACATGGCATGTACTGTTCGAGGTTATAGATTTCATACTTTAGACCGTGAACGAAATCAAAAGATATGGAACTGTGGTGTGTTAATCAAGAGGAGTTATGAGACAGATGATATTGACTATTACAATGTCATACATGATATAATTGGATTGAAATATCTACGTAAGTCTATAATGTATGTTTTTAGATATGATTTGTCGGATTTAGGTGGTGGTTGGGTTTCAATACATAAGAATAATTACTTCACGAGCGTAATACTGCATCAAAATGGTATGGAGATGATCTATTCGTATTGGTTTGTCAAGCTACACAAGTCTATTACTTAAATGAAAAATGCGTTGATGAAAATAATGAAGAGTTAACATAGAGAGTCGTGCAAAAATTTGTTCCTAGGAACATATATGAGGCAAGAACGAGTGCGGATTATGAGTCCAACAGAGATAAAAGTGGCACTCCAATTGTAGAGGCTTACGACTAGGAAGATGGAGAACAATGTATTAATTTGTTTATTGACCTCGATGCACTCGAGATACTCCCCTTGTTTAGAGATAATGTGTCACATGTCCACCTCAACGCATTTGAAGAAGAAGAAGAACAAGAAGAAGAAGAAGAGGAAGAAGAAGAAAAAGTGGAATATACTATTGAGAGAAATTCTGAAACAAGCATAAAAAATTCATTTAAAGAAGAAGAATAAGAGTACAAAATCATATAAGTTAAATCGTGAATATTATACAACACTAAATAGCATTATAATTACTTTTCTTTATTTATTTTTATTCATTTTCAAGGATGCCGCTAGAAAGACAATGAAGAAATGTGTCATGTTTTCCAAGTAGGGGTGTCAAATTGTGTTAACGGGTCGTGTTCGTGTCATGTCAAGATATGTATATTATACTATATAGGTCAACCCTAACCCGACCCATTAAGCTTATCGTGTCAAAATCTCAAACCCTAACACGACCCGTTAACACAACGTGTCGTGTCGTGTCAACTTGTTATGATCCATTAGTGAATATTATAAAATAAATTAATACGATAAAATATGATACGTTTCAATCTGTTTATGTAAATATGTTTAATATGTCTAAAATTAATTCGTTTGGCTTAATTAAATTTAGAATAATTTTATACAAATGTTAAAATCACAATATCTATAAAAATTATAATACTAACTACAAGTATGAATTATAATATAACTAATAAAAATATTGAAATTAAGATTCTAATAATTTTACCTTTAAATGTAATGGTATACTTGTAATTTTAACTTTCTTAACGTGTCATAGCGAATCAAAACAGGTTAACCCGCTAACAACCCGTTAAGCAATCGTGTCATAACGGGTCAACCCGTTTTGACCCGAAACCCTTTAAAACTAAACCCTAATCCGCTATTATCGTGTCGTGTTCGTGTTGGGTTAACGGGTCGTGTGACATATTGCCACCTCTACTTCCAAGTCTCGAACTTGTTCCGGACTCCCTAATTGAAGAATGTACTCCTGAAGAGATCAACATGCAGGAGACAGATAGTAAGTTGACACCCAATAATAATAAAATATCGTTAGTAATTAATTAATTATATTTTAATACTCAATAACATATATAACTAATACTATGCTATTATATATGTTAGTTGATGCATCGTCTTGTCGACGCAGTCGTGCCATTACTCATGGTGTCTCTTTAGAAAAAAAGTAGACGCAATAAAAAGTCAAGGTCACAATACTTGAAAATTCTTCTGGAGGAGGGGATGATAGTAGGGAAACACTTTCCTTTTATATTGGTACAGTAGTTCGAGCTTATGCTCCATTTTATGTGCGATTATAGCGAGATGTCTCTCATGAAGTTAAATATCACATTCGGAGCTGTATGCTGGTGAGATAATTTTACAACTATATTTTTTCTCTCTCAAAAAGTATATCGTATTACTTAATTAATTCACTACTTAGGATGAGTTCGACCTCGATTTTACTCATACCAAAGATGAGAGAACTGTGAACGAACTTATGACTACATTATTCCGACGTCACAAAGGCCAATGTCATGAGCACTTCAAGAAATTTCAGACATTGGAAGAGGCTACGAAGTTCTCTTTCCAGAAGATCATGAAGTTAGATGATTGGGTGAAATGTTGTGATCTTTTCACAAGTCCTGATTATCAAGTATTCTAAATTAGTCAACTATTTACATTTATATCCGTTCTAAATGAACAATAACATTATTAATTAATTTTGTAGAGCTTAAATTTGACGAATGCACATAATAAATCCACTCTCACTGTCCACCATCGTACAAGTTTAAGATCGTTCCACCATCTTACTAATAAGATGATAATTAATAAATTATAGAAAGTTATTTATTTTTTTGATATTTAATGTTATTTAATTACTTACATTAAATTTCTCGATTGCTAATGTTTCTTTATTAGAAACGTGATAATTTTGAAAATTTCTTCCTCATTCATGTCTATGTTGCTGCTTACACTAATAAACGTAGTAAATGGATGGATCTTACCATTGTAAAAAATTATGTGAGCAATATTAATTTTGTTAAATAAGTTATGCAATATTTGAATAATTTATTTTTGTTCGTATTTTAATTAATTTTGTTGCTTAGTGTGTGTTTTCTTTCAAATTACAAGACAGAATGTTGGAAATGCATTCAATTTCTGGGGAATCCTCTCCTAGTGATATAAACATATCTACAGAAGTGCTTGAGGCCAAGTTTAGCATGATCAGAGGATTAGGATGTTCAGTCAATCATTCAGCTAATTCATTATCCTCCACGAGCTTCTCAACTTCAAAGATTAATAATCTCACCAAAGATTTAGAAACAGTACGATGAAAAAATAAAATTAAGAGGTCAGGACAGCTGGAGTTGATGTCTCTCTTGAAACGACATTCTGATCTAGAGACGCGTGTGCAAGAGCAGCAGAGGGAGCAGGAGGGAACAATATGCACTGCATTTCAAGAACAAGTACAGATCATAGAGATGGAAGCCCAGATGGAGCGTGTTATGTTACTGTAGCATGATCGTTGTGGGCGAGACAAAAAAAGAGATAAATTTTATCATTTTTTTATTATTTATAAGTTACTAGATTGATTATATAACATGATACAATTTGTATACTTTTTAATGTTCAAATATTATTTGAATGTTCACATTAAATATTCGAACATTTATTTCAAATGTGTTCGAATGTACCATACAACGTTTGAATGAACTGACCAAAACGTTCAAATGTTTATGAAACTAATATTCGAATGTCCGACAAAATGTTCGAGTGTTCATCAGATTAACGTTCAAACTTACTTAAATGTAATGTTCGAACGTTGTTTTATAAACGTCCGAATGTCAAAATTACTTTCGGATGTGAGCAACGTTTGAATGACAATACTAACGTTCGAACGTCTGAGAAACGAATGAAATAGTATGTCATTCGAATGTCAATTAGATAGGTTTACATTTGAATGTCATATTGTACATTCGAACGTGATTTTTTGTGACACATTTGAACCGTCATTAACGGTTCTAACGTTCGAACAGAAAGGTACTAACCGCCACAAAAAAATATTTTTTGTGACAATTGAATAATAAAGTGTCATAAATACTTATCTGTGATAGTCATGTTGGTATTCTTTGAAATGCATTAAGGTCTGCTCTTCAAATTGATTTATATAAAGAGAAATGATAGACCTATTACTATTTTATAACTATCTTTGTACTTAATTTTTTTTTAATTTTTAATTTTACTTTTTAATTAAGAATGTGAATATTAATAAAAAAAAATTCTTAATGATTAAAAATATTTAAAAATTACTTAAAAGAAAATAATGAAAAAAAAACTCAAATACACTATAAATTATATATAAAAATATTGAAAAATCCGTTCTACGGATATCATTACTCTTATATAATTATTATTTTTAAACATTTTCAAATTACTTTATTAATATTTACCAATTCAATACTATTATCATTATTTTTTATAAATTATCTGAGATATTATTAATATACAAATTACAGAATGCCTCAATAGAGTAATTGGTAATTAATTACTTGGGAGAAGAAAAGACACGCATTAAATTGCTCTTGCGCGGAGTTGGAGCACCCACATTGGGTAAGCCAATTAACCACTCCTCACCGATGATGCGAGCTAGCTGACAGATCTGTTTTGTCCTGTAATTAGACGTTGCATCAAATTGTAATTAAAAAATAAATATAAAAATAAGTTATAATTTAATATCTACGGTGAACATATATTTTTTAAATTTGTTCCTGACATGCTCAAAATCATGATGCGGTTTCAACCTTATCTAGTGGAAGATGGTGTTGAAAAAAAGCTTAAAATAAAATTATCTCAGAAGCAGTCATGTTACCCCTTTTTTTTATTTTTTTATTATTATGGCCGCGGGACGGCATCTTGTGGGGTGGGCAATGCCGATCGACTTGCTTTCGTTGTTATTTCCGTCGTCCATGTGAAATATCATGTCTGGTTTCACATACGTTTGTTATATATATAAAGGCCGGTTGTTCTGATGTTAAAAGCTTGTGAGCAATTAGAAACTGGTTCTGTTGTCAGCAATAATGGCATCGATTAGAGCTCTCGTTACTGAACCTTTCCATCGCCTTATCCACAATGACTTCCATGAAACTGTTGCTAAGATGACTCTCGTTGACCGTCTTCTCTTCCTCGTACGTAGAATTTCACCTATCTAGCTACCTGGCCTGCTATATATATATATATATATATCTACAGCAATATGCCATGTTGATCAAATTAATTACTTCAAATGTTTCTGCAGTACTTCCGATTATTACATCATGATTTAATTAATTTCCGGGTAAAAAAATAGGCAAGAAATTATACTCAGTGCCCTATATAGTGTGATATATAGTACTGTTTTAACGTAGAATTAATTGTCTTTCATGTGTGTTCATGCATGCAGATTATTCACTTCGTCGATAAGTTGGGCATATGGCATCGGTTACCGGTCTTCTTAGGTCTCATCTATCTGGCTATTCGACGGCGCCTTCACGAGGAGTACAACTTGTTCAACGTTGGAAGATCTCCGGTCGGCGTTCGGTTCAACCCTATGGATTATCCGTACAGGACAGCCAATGGAAAATTCAACGATCCCTTCAATGAAGGTGCAGGCAGTGAAGGAACTTTCTTTGGCAGAAATGTTCTCCCTGTCGATCAAGAAAAGAAGGTATATATTTGTTCAGATATACATCATATATGTAACTAAATAATTAAAGATCGATGTATATTAAATTCGTGGTAACAGTAGTACTCTAGCTAATTAGCATATATAACTACGATCACCAAGTACTAATTATATTATTGTTGAAAGTACTAACATGCTAATCATAAATAAAATAATTGATTAATTAGTTGTATGTCATCACAACATTATTGATATCTATATATATATATATGTGCGCGCGCGAGCGTAAATGATATATATATATTTTTTTATTGAAGAGTCAGGCCGGCCACATGATATATGTACGAAAACAACTATAAAAGAAATTAATCACGTTCACTAGCTAGTGTCTTTAGATGCTTAAAGAAGCATTAGAAATAGTTTACATGACCATAAGAAATTCATAATCTTTGTATTTATTAAAAGAATTAATTAAGCATTACACAAAAGACAACCTAGTGAGACTGGACCGGAGTACGTGTACTACTTGTTTGAAAGAGTACTACATGAGGATGTCGGGGTGAGGGGCGTAATTGGTTCAGTTGATTCATATTTTTGACATATTTTGAGATTGAATTGGTCTAAGTACTCAATTTTAAAATCTAAAAAAAAAAAAAAAAAAACTCAGATGCATGTCAATAATATATACGAGGAATGTAATTCATCATTCCACAGTACTACAAATTTTACATATTTTAAAATTATTTTTTATTATTTATTTATTTATTTTTCATTTTTATATTATATTATTTTATTCTTGTTAAACTAATTGAATTGTTCTATTTATATATCATATATATCCATACACCACAAATTTGTTATAGAAAAAATAAAAGAATAAAATAAAATAGGTATGATATATATATGGTGTGTGGTAGTGAATAAATAGAATGATTCATTATAAATACATCATTATTAGTAAAACTTAGTGAAAACTATGATAACACTGACAGATTTTTACTAATTTCTTCTGAACATAATAAATGTCAATATGATACTAATATCATAAATGTCAATATGTACCTTTTTTTTAATAATCCAGGATGATTGCTCTACTACTTCTTCTTTCTAGTATTTTCAACTCCAATAACAATCTGATCTGGTCTTGACAATATGCGCGCAGCTAATGAAACCAGATCCAATGGTGGTGGCCACAAAGCTGCTTGCGAGGAGAAAATTCAAAGACACAGGAAAGCAATTCAACATGATAGCAGCCTCTTGGATTCAGTTTATGATACATGACTGGATTGATCATTTGGAGGATACCAAACAGGTCAATCTGGTTTATATTAAACACAACTATTTAAGAACAATTTGTTATCTTTGAAATAGAACTTCTTGGCAAATTTGACAAATTAAGCTTAAAACATTTTAATTTCCCTTGAATTATGTGTGAATATTTATGTGTGTGTCGTCATGTGTATTCTGCCTGAATGTGTGCATGTTTATGTTTTTGCCAAAACTTTAAATTATTGCAGATTGAGTTGAGTGCACCCTGAGAAGTTGCGAACCAGTGCCCCCTCAAGTCTTTCAAGTTCTACAAGACAAAGGAGGTTCCAACTGACTTTTACGAGATAAAGGAGGGTGCACTGAACATTCGTACACCATGGTGGTAAGAAACTAGCTAGTACAGATATATGTGCAATATTCTAGGGTGTGCCAACTTCCAAACTGAAAGGCAAATTAGTCCAAGGCTAGCTTTCTATAACAAATTGAAAACAGTTTCTGATCTCTATGGCAAAATACAATTAGCAGTATCTGCCCAAATATAAATCCTTTTCAAAAGGTCGTCTTTTAAGTAATTCTCGAGAAAGATATATAGACATGACATCATATATGGAAATTACAACATTTAATATTGTTCGAATAAGAATTTTGGAGTAACGTATAGCAAGTGAGTTGAGAGATAACGAAAGTGGAATAAAATGTTGTTGAAATATTAATTTTTAATATTATATATATATTTTTTTTTGAGATTTCAAAAACTTGAATTTTTTCTTATATTTTACGTGAAAGTTTTAAAAGGTATATATAATAATCAGATGAAATGAGATTATAAGATCAGATGAGTTGAGATTTGTATTTATGTTAATTTCTAGACCGTCAAATTTGTCAAATAATTAGAAATGATCTGATCAATTGCTGCAAGTAATTAATTTTCAGCTCCTTGGTTTTTTTAAAGATACCTCCAAAGGCAAACACAAGATCATGAATTTCCTAATGTGCAGCACGAATGAATATTTAGTCTGCATGCCATATATTTATATATATATATATATTAGCTAGGGGAAATGATGGATTTGTTTTCTCTAAAATAAATGTAAAATCTATTAGGGATGGTAGTGCCGTATATGGAAGCAACGCGGAAAGGTTGCAAAAAGTGAGAACTTTCAAAGATGGGAAGCTCAAAATAGACTCGAATAATGATCTTCTTCTCCATGATCAAGATGGCACTCCGGTATCAGGAGACGTTCGTAATGGTTGGGCTGGCATTTCCACTTTGCAAGCCCTCTTCGTTAAAGAACACAATGCAGTCTGCGACACTCTCAAAGTAATTAATCATAAATTAGCTGCTGCTTTATATATATATACACACACACACACACACTTTAAATATTTCCTATGACTCTCAATTAACTAGCTCAAAAATTAACTAGCTCAAAACTTACTCACTTTCATATATATATATATATATATATATATATATGGTTTTGTAGAAGGAATATGGAGACTTGGATGATGAAGAATTATATCGTCGTGCAAGGCTAGTGACATCAGCTGTGATTGCCAAGGTCCACACCATAGATTGGACCGTGGAGCTACTCAAAACTGATACGTTGCGTGCAGCGATGCGCGCCAATTGGTATAATTAATCTTTCATTGCAGACAAAATAATATATTTGATTACTAGTACTTGTAGTAAATATACTGTAAGGGTCAATATCCCTTCATAATAATCTCCCCTAGCTAACTGTTTCATTGCTAATGATGAACCACTTGCACTACAACAAATTTTATTTTTTGGGACGAAATTTATTAGGGACCAAATAAATTTCGTCCCTAAAAGTGATTTTTAGAGACATTTTTTAAAACTCGTCCCAAGAATCGGAGGAGTTGCAAAATACGTTCGGACGGACAAAAATCCGTCCGAACGAGCGTAAAAATACGTTCAAACGGAGAAATATTTTTCCGAACGAAATAAATTTGGGGGAAAATGTGGCGGTGGAATTGCAAGTCCGTCCTAACCCAAATTATACTGTTCGGACTGACAACAGGTTGGAAATTGTTAATTTCTTTTATCACTATTCATTTACGTATATATTTATATATATATATATATATATTTTCTATTAATTTTATTTTATCATTTTCAAAATATAAAAAATGTGCTTATATTACATTTTATGATTTATGAAGCATTCAAAATATTAATAAATGTAATAATTAATTTTATGTAATTACTTTTAAAATGTTCTTTATTTTATTATCACAAGCAATAAGTAAAATGACGAAAATAAAAAAAAGAATAATGTTATGAATACCAAAAATAAAAGAAAATACTAATTACATTTCAAAATATATATAATATTATTCGATACAACACATAAAATAAAAATACTCATACTACTTCGGTATCAAATCTATGTCCTCCTGCATAGATTTAATCTGTGTCTCTATATCATCCATCCTCTTTATAATGCGATCCTCAGCCTCTGTTACCACGCGGGTCGCCACTCTCTCCACCACGCGTTCAACCATCGCCTCCAACTGCTCCAGTGTAAATCCTGCAGGCTGGGTAGCAGCACTGGTAGTAGCATCAGTCGACCCTGGAGTACGTACATAGGGGTGCCCCTTGCTCTTACTGATAGATATCTTGTTGAGAACCTCCATCTGAAATTCTCTTTTCTCACCAATCCGCTCTGTAACTCCAGCTTGAAGTAGAAGACCAGATATCAACAGTCCAAATGGTAAACTGCCTCCACTCCCATATAGTGACTCCTGTCTGATGCGGAAGAAAATATACAGTGCTAGATCAATCAGGTCCCCCCTCGCTACCCGCATCAGAAGTCGTGCCCGATCCATCCCGAAATTCGTCTTGTGCTTTTTCGGGTTTATGTTGTACCCGACTATCAGATTCAACAATCTGAAGAATGGAATGCAGTCAACCTGTTTGATGGCCTTCCCGCCATCATATGCAGGAGCCTCGGGATGCCGTAGTAGCTCACGTACCTGATCGTTTGTGAGACCATCATCAGGTACGTACTCCTGGTCGCTATCATCAGCGTCTGAGCCAGTACCCAACTCATCGGCAGTCCATGTAGCGAAGGGTGATGAGGATTCAGCTTCCGTGTCTGTCCTAACAGATCTAGACACTGTTGCTGCTGCGGATGGATGAGGATATGCGTCCATCACGCGCGGGATGTCTAGATACTCTGCAATCACCCGAGGAGAGAAGGTGATGCTGACTCCCCGCACCATGAGTACGTAGTGGTGAATATCTCCAGGCTGATCTCCCAATGCCCGGTAGAATTCGCATACCATATCAGGATATGCGATCCCCTCCTGTGTGTAGATCAAAGTCCATCCTCACTCCGTGAAAATCTGGTGGATGGTGTGTCCCTCCCACTCCAGTTCTCTGAAGTCATCCAAAGTGATAGACCGCTCTACTAGAACAGACCTACGAACAGGAACACTGGTAGCAGTGGGAGAGACGGGTGTGGAGGCAACTGGATCTGCGATCACAGGCCTAGTAGCGCTCAACTGATCTCTCCCACGCTTTTGACTTCTAGCCGCCATTCGTATACTGTATACAAATAAGTGATGGAAGAAGTTAGGCAGGCTTGATGGAATCTAAAATACATAAATTAAACCAATATGTATATCAAACTGTTCCGTTTGGAAATTACTCGTTCGGACGGACAAATAACACGTTCGAACGTGTTATATGCCCGTTCGAACAAACAAGTCTCGTTCGAACGAGGATCATTCCCATCCGAACGGAAACCCCTGCGAAGAGAAATGGCCGAGTTGACTCGGCCATTACTTTTTTCCCCTCCTAAACTCAAATCTATTCGGACCAAATCAACCTAATATCACTCCTAAAGTTCCGAAACAATGAATACTTGGAACTAAATTACAAAAACTATGAAAAATGGGTCGGATTCAATTTGAAATCCGACCCACACAAAAATGGGTGTTCATAACCCATTTTTAACCAATAGGAGGGGTTAGAGAGACCATACCTTATATATCTCACTGTAGATGATGGTTTCGGGAAGATGGAGTATGATTCTCGTTCGAATGGGACTGAGTTTTGGAATCTACCATTTGATGCAAAAATGAGCTGTTTGGCGAGCACTGGGCATATATACCCCTATACTTGTTTGGACGAGATATTTCTCGTTCGAACGAGTTTGAGCGTTCGAACGTAATTTTTAGGCGTTCGAATGGTAAGGGTATATGTTCGGATAAAAGGGTATCTGTTCGAACGGAAAGAAGGGAGTTTGGGGTTTAAGTAATCCGCTATCAGTGTGGCTAGTTATAACGATATTATTATGTACCATACGACACTAATAATATTATAAAGTTCTTAGTAAAAAATAAAATACTAAAAATAGTCTTTATAATATACATACACTATACATAACACTAAAATGATAATGTTATATAAAATAAATATATATCAAGTATTTCAACTTCATATATATCAATTACTTTGTATATACTAGTATATATTAGTTAGAACATAAGTATTCTACCATTTACATGTAGTGCTTAGTTTATAATAATTAAGTATATGTTACTTAGATTATTTAATATACATGCACTATACATAATACTAAGATGATAATATTATATATAATAAATATATATCAAGTACTTCAATTTCAGATATATAAATTATTTTGTATATACTAGTATATATTAGTTAGAACATAAGTATTATACTATTTACTTGTAGTGCTTAATTTATAATAATTAGGTACATGTTACTTAGATTACTTAATATATAATTTGTAGCGTCATCACTTATTGAGGCTATACAATTTATAATATAGGTTATTTAGAGTAGTATTAGTAATATCAGTATATAAATATATAATAATAATTAAATATTATCTAGTATATTAGTATTATAATAATAGTGTAAATCTATAAGATATAACACTTGTTATATGTCATAATGGTCTCATGCGTTCCAACGGAAAATACTTAAAATATGCTAAGAATAACGCGTCCGAACACCAAAATAATCCGTTCGAACGCAAAAAGTTGAAAATTCTTCACGGGAAAACTCGCGGCAATTTGACATTTTGGCGTTCGGACGGATAAAGTTTACGTTCGAACGCAACTTTGCAGATTTAAACACCACTCTTCAGTTCATTTCTTAGTCGAGATTGAGCTATTTTTTAGAAAGGGAGACTAAAATGGAGGCAGGGAAGGATTGCATATTGTAGGAGGGTTTTTGAGTGTGGAAGACTTGATATTCTTGAAAGGGAATAGGTAAATCTCATTTATCAATTTTTGTTGTTGTATATTTTCAACATTAAAAGTGGTTGATAGTTTTCTCATCTTACGATTTTTAATTGTGGACAGTGTTGTTGAATTGGATTTGAAGTTGGATGTGCAAAAATTGAGGTTAGTTTTCTAATTATTAGGGTTTAAAGATTAGAGATTTATTTTGATATTTTGGGATGATTTTCTATAGATTTTGCATACTTATTTTGATATTTGGAATTTTATTATATAACCAATTTCGAGCATGATTTGTTTATTTGGGTATTTGTTGCTTACTTAGTTGATGGTAAGGATTGATTCTGGTATGCTATCTGCACGATTTCTGTTCGAACAAAACTGTTCACGTTCGAACGAATGTTGATGTCCGTCCGGACGTATAAATATACGTTCGAACGGAATTCGTGTAGACAGAATAAAAAAATAGTATTATGATGATATCAATTACAGTATTACTGATGATATTTATGAAATGATTTAGGTTTTTTTTTAATAGGCAGTAGACGGATAACAAAAATATAATGGACAAAAGTTGAATGCTACTGGGAGATAGACTTGGGCGAGACTATAAGGAGTATGCACGGGAGGTGAAAGTATTCATAGAGTTTGCGAAAGACAGTGTTGATAGTCGGGGTTTTATAAGTTATCCGTGCAAGAAGTGCAAGAATCTGAGTTATTTAAATATGGTAGTAGTGGAGTCCCATTTGTTCGTTAATGAGATAGATCATAAATACTCGCATTGGGTTCTACATGGTGAATCATTTCCTTCAGGAGTTAGATTTGAGAGTCATTCCAATCGAATGGAGGAAACTGATGCCGAGATCGATATCAACAATATAGATGTGGTCGTTTCGGATGATAATGATGATAATGGAGAGGATATCACTGAGATGTTAGATGATATTGGCGCAGGTATGTTTGGTGTTCGAGATGGAGAAGGAACATTTTCACAATTTTTTAAGGGAAACGAGAACTTCGAAAGACTGTGGAAGGATGCTCAACGACAACTGTATGAGGGGTGTACCCGCCATAGTAAGTTGTCATTCACAGTGAGGTTGCTACATATCAAATCAGTATGCCGGATTTCTGCAAAGGCCATTGACATGCTACTTGAGTTATTTAAAGAGGTTCTACCGCAAGATAATGTGGTGCCTCGTAACTTTTATGAGGCGAAAAAATTGAAGCGATGATTGGAATTTGATTATAATATTATCCATGCTTGTAAGAACGATTGTGTACTCTTTTGGCAGCAGTATGCAGAATTTAATTCATGTCCAGTGTGCCACGAGTCAAGATGGACTTCAGATAAGCGTAATATACCGAATAAAGTATTGAGACATTTTCCCTTGATCCCTCGACTTCAACGGTTGTTTACTTCTCGAGTGACTGTAAAGGATATGACTTGGCATAATACAGAAAGAGTTCGAAATGATCAATTTCTCTCGCATCCGACAGATTTCTTACAGTGGAAGAAGTTTGATCGAGAGTATCCATGGTTTGCCGAAAAGCATCGGAACGTACGCCTCGGGTTAGCAACTGACGGTTTTAATCCATTTGACAATATGAGCACTTCGCATAGTACGTGGCCTGTGATATTAATGCCTTATAATTTGCCTCCCTGGAAGTGTATGAAGGATCCTTATTTTATGATGGCTTTATTAATCCCAAGACCGAGGTCACCAGGAAACGACATAGATGTATATTTACAACCACTAATAACAGAGTTGAAAGAGTTATGGGAACTGAGTGTCAGTACGTATGATGCGGCCTTGTCGCGGGAATTCAAGATGCATGCCGCAGTTTTATGGACAATAAATGATTTTCCAGCATACGAAAACTTGTCTGGATGGAGCACAGAAGGTAAATTGGCTTGCCCTGTTTGCAACAAAGATACACAGTCACATTGGCTAACAAATGGAAGAAAATTATGTTTCATGGGCTATCGTCGATATTTACCTAATAATCATAGATGGCGGTCGAACAGGATAATGTTTGATGGGAAGACTGAGCGGAGGTCATCACTGCCAACACTGTCTGGCGATGATATTTTGGCACAACTTCTTAAGATTCCAGAAAATAGATTTGGGAAGGACACACGAGTACGAAAAAGGAAACGGGATGCAGTGGAATTGAATTGGACAAAAAAAAGTATTTTCTTCGAGTTGCAATATTGGTCTACATTGACACTTCGCCATAATTTAGATGTCATGCACATTGAGAAAAATATATTTGAAAATATTTTGGGTACTCTCATGTCAATAGAAGGGAAAACAAAAGATACAGTTAACTCTCGTAAAGATTTGAAGGAGTTGGGAATAAGACCAGAGTTGCATTTACAAAATAATGGGTCTCGAGCCATTATGCCTCTTGGATGGTATACACTATCAAGCGATGAGAGAAAGAAATTTTGTAACTGGTTATTGTCAATCAAATTACTTGATAGGTATGCTGGGAACATGTCTAGATGCGTGCAAACACAAGACTGGAAGATAACTAGTCTTAAAAGTCACGACTGTCATATATTTTTTCAACGTTTGTAAGCAGTTGGTGTGCGTGGAAAGCTTACTCGGGATGTTTGTACAGCTCTTACAGAGTTGGGGACATTTTTTAGAGGCATTTGTAATAGGACGTTACAAGTTGACGCATTGTTAAAAATGGAGGCTGAGATCCCAGTGATACTGTGCAAACTAGAGAGTTTGTACCCGCCTTCTTTCTTTGATGTAATGGTTCATTTGGCTGTTCACCTACCTCGTGAGGCTTTAGTTGCTGGCCCGGTTCAATATAGATGGATGTATCCAATTGAGCGATTTTTAGGAAAGCTTAAGCGAAGTGTGGGAAATAAGACTCATCCAGAAGGTTCGATTGCAGAGTCCTACATTGATAATGAATGGCATACTTTTTGTTCAATGTATTTTCGTGGGGTTGATACCAGATTTACGAGACCGGATCGAAATTATGAAGGTGAACAGATGGGTGTCCCATCATCATTTTCTGTATTTACACAAACTGTACGTCCAATGGGGGCACAAGGGGGCGTCGACTTGTGTGGACGAGATGCCGAGAGAGCTCGATGGTATGTCCTGAATAACTGTGCAAAAATTGAGCACTACTTGAGGTTAGTAATGAATTTACGTAAAACTAAAATAATTGAAATTAGTATTTTCGTATAAATTGATATTTCATATAAAAACGTGCAGTGAACATTTAGAACTGCTTAACTCTGGTGGTGGAGCTGACGTACAAAAGAAGCATGAAGATGAGTTCGCCTCGTGGTTCGAATATACGGTAATATTAAATATTTAATATGGATTCTTTTGATATTTAATCTTATACTAAATATATTTATTGATGTAGGTTAAATTAAAATATGCTACAAATCCCGATGACGTCTCACCAGAACTTTATGCACTAGCATGTAGTCCAAGCAAGAGGGCTATCAAGTATTCGGGTTGCTTGGTACGTGGATATAGATTTCACACACGTGATAGAGAACGATATAGAAAAACTCAGAATTGTGGGGTCGCAGTCGAAGGGAGCCATGGAGATGATAACATTGACTTCTACGGAGCTGTAGAAGATATTATAGGGTTAAAGTATGTGGGAAGTTATATTGCTTGGTTGTTTAGATGTACTTGGTGGAATGTTTCACATCCTAGATTGGGAGTGCGTAAAGATGAGGGTTTTGTTAGTGTGAATACATCCCGAACCTGGTACGAGGATGATCCTTTCATTCTCGCCTGTCAAGCGAATCAAGTTTTTTATTTAGATGATCCGGAATACGGAAACCCATGGCGAGTGGTGGAGAAGTTTGCACCAAGAAATATATATGATTATATTCCAGAGGCAGATGAACCACATGAAGACTTCGATGGTTCGACAAATGAAGAAGCATATCAAGAAAATGAACCAGTGATCAATCTATTTGTTGACCTGAGTCAGTATGACATGGTCCTACTCCGTCGAGAAGATGTTGCACCCGAAGTGATTGAAGGTGGAATGTCGGAAGAATATGAATCTACTGACGTGTCTAGTGAAGATGAAGAAGACTGGTCTAGCAAAACTGATAGTGAATGAGTTAAAATATATGTGTAAGTATAAATTTGATAAATATCAACAATATCTATCTGGTTATATATTTAATTAATTACAATTTCAAATAGATATGCCTCCCAAATGCAAAACTGTTCGTGAGCCATCCCCACCCCCACCCATTATTGACTCTCATGCATGTGATTCACTGGCCAGCAATAGTGTACCAGCATCACCAGACCTAGTGCCAGGTATTTTGTCAAATTATGGTATTTACCACATGAGTTAATATATATTTATCAAATGATATATATGTGTTCTAATTACTGTACTTGTAGTTGTAAGCCAGTACCGATGGCGAGGCATCACCAGGGATGTTTGCATAGAGAAAGTCAAAAAAATGGGTAAAATTAAAGTTGATATATTAGAGGGTCACACTGGTGGGTACAGTGATTCACAAGCATGGCTTTTTACTTATGTTGGTGCCCTCACTCGCACGTATGCTCCGATGTCAGTAGCCTACTGGGTTAACGTTCCCGAAGATGTAAAAGATCACATAAAAAATCGATGTTTGGTAATGAGCTACATCCCAAAAAAATTCAAATTTAATGTTAATTGCATTTATACTAATTAATATAATTTTTTCAATGATGAGTTTGATCTAGATTTTAGTCGACGAGAGCATCGAAAAACAGTTGAGGAGCTAATGTCGAGTGCATTCCGGAAGTACAAAAGTCGGTGCTATGCACATTTTGAGAAATTCAGCACTGCTGCAGAGGCACGCCAAAATCCATTCCAAGCAATACCACCAGCCGAGTGGCAGAATGTTTGTGATTTGTTTGAAGATTCTACTTATAAGGTAATATCACATTTATATTTTTCTAATAGAAAATTATATATGTATTAGAATTTGAAATTTATAATATTTTTCTTATTTTTTGTAAAGCAACGAAGTGCTGTGAACAAAGTAAATAGATCAAATTTAAAGATTCACCATCATGTGGGTTCTCGGTCTTTTCATTATTTACATCAAAAAATGGTCAGTGCTACTAATTCCGGTCTCATTTTAAAATATGAGCTTTTTTTTTTTAAGTTCTAATTTAATTATTCTTTTGCAGCAAGCTGAAAGTTCAGGTGACTTTGATCTAACCCATTTATATGCTAAAGCACATAAAATCGTGATGGTGTTTGGACCAGTCCTGAAGCTGAGGCAAATTATGTAAATTTAAGTATATTAAGTCAAGTTGAATAGAATATTCATATTATTTATACTAAATTTATTATTTTTTTTGTAGAAAAAGATGAAATCTCTAAAGGATGCTACTGCAGATCCATCTGATGAATCATCTGTCAACGATGCTCAGATTTTATCTGAAGTTCTCGGATCACGTTCTGGATATTTGAGGGGCTTAGGGCGTTGTGTGAAACCATCCTCCAGTTCATCATCCTCTTCTAAGGCTATATCCAATGAAAACAAAACTAAGGAGTTAGAAGCAGCACAACTTGAGATAGAACGTTTGAGGTCCAAGGAACAAGAATTGTTGATCAGATTAGATAAAGCAGCAGAGTTAGAGTCAAGAATAGAAGAGAGACCGGAGTCAAGGACTCGAGCAATATTTGAAGAATGGCAGAGGATGTCTCAAAACATTATGCCACTATCACGATTTTAAAATCTATTTTTTTTATTAATTGTACATTTATTATTTTGTTTAACAATAATATTTGAACACATTTGATGTGCAAATTACATTTTTATTATAGTAGTAATGCATCTTTTAATTAAATGTAATATGTATAGCAGTATCGTTTGAACAACTCTTGTATTCGTTCGAATGATAAATTATTATTTAAAATTCGTCCGAACTAAAAATAGTCCATTCGAACAAGATTTATATTCCAAGAAATTTATTCGTTCGAACAGATAATATCTGTCCGGACGCTAGCCTCGTTCGAATAAGGCAATCTGTTCAAACGAAATATTTATTAGTTCGAACGAAAACCGTAAGTTCGGACGGCTGAAATTTTTGTTCGAACGGATTTCTGAGACGAAATTTTTTTGTCTCAAATAAAAACACTCGTCCGAACGGATTTGGATGGGCAAGTGAGATTTCGTCTCTAAAAATCATTTTTAGGGACGAAATTCACTTTTCGTCCCTAAAAACTTTTTGAGACGGGCTTTTTGAGACAAATTTGGGACAAAATTTTTTTGTCTCTAAAGATTTTTTGGGACAAAAAATCTGTTTTTTGAGATAAAATGATTTGTCTCATAAAACCTATTCTCTTGTAGTGTTGTCTACTATATTTGTTTTGATATATCATTTTGTAGTGGTTTCTGAAATTAAATGAATTTCAGGTATGGATTGTTGGGAAAGAAATTCAACATTCGGTCACGTTGGAGGAACTATTTTGGGAGGTTTGGTGGGTCTAAAGAAACCCAATAATCATGGTGTTCCTTACTCATTGACCGAGGAGTTTGTTAGTGTTTATCGAATGCATTCCCTCCTACCTGATCATCTTGATCTTAGGGACATCTCAGTCACACCCGGGCTGAACAAATCTCCACCATTGATTGAAAAGTATGATCTTCTGATCATCAATTCACTGATCACTCAACGTCAAAATTAGCCCAACAAAATATCATGAAAACTATAAGTGAATTGTGATAGCTAGCTAGCTAGCAGCTACATACTAACTAGGTGCATGTAGTTTATTTTACCCTAAAATGTGTTGTTTCATTTTCAGGGTCCCTATGGAAAATTTGATAGGTCACAAGGGAGAAAAGAGCTTGGCAAATATTGGGTTTGCAAAGCAAATGGTATCTATGGGCCACCAAGCTTGCGGAGCTTTAGAACTTTGGAACTATCCCACATGGCTCAGGGATTATACCACAGGAAGTGGACGGCCATGATAGGCCTGATCATGTGGACCTACCATCTCTTGAAGGTACCATGCATGCACCAACAATATGAACGTACCATATGATCATATATATATATATATATATATATATATATTATTAATTGTATATATAATTAATATTGCAGTATATAGAGACAGAGAGAGGAGTGTGGCAAGGTATAATGAGTTCCGCAGGGACCTACTTTTGATACCCATTTCGAAATGGGAAGATCTGACGGATGACAAGGAAGCGATTGGAGAGCTTGAAGAAGTGTACGGTGATGATGTTGAAGAGCTCGACTTGCTTGTGGGCCTCATGGCAGAGAAGAAGATCAAAGGGTTCGCCATTAGTGAAACAGCTTTCATAATATTCTTACTAATGGCAAGCAGGTAACCCTCATAAATCTCCACCCGGGCTGAACAAATCTCCACCATTGATTGAAAAGTATGATCTTCTGATCATCAATTCACTGATCACTCAACCTCAAATTTAGCCCAACAAAATATCATGAAAACGATATGTTAATTGTGATAGCTAGCTAGCTAGCAGCTACATACTAGCTAGGTGCATGTAGTTTATTTTACCGTAAAATGTGTTGTTTCATTTTCAGGATCCCTATGGAAAATTTGATAGGTCACAAGGGAGAAAAGAGCTTGGCAAATATTGGGTTTGCAAAGCAAATGGTATCTATGGGCCACCAAGCTTGCGGAGCTTTAGAACTTTGGAACTATCCCACATGGCTCAGGGATATTATACCACAGGAAGTGGACGGCCATGATAGGCCTGATCATGTGGACCTACCATCTCTTGAAGGTACCATGCATGCACCAACAATATGAACGTACCATATGATCATATATATATATTATTAATTGTATATATAATTAATATTGCAGTATATAGAGACAGAGAGAGGAGTGTGGCAAGGTATAATGAGTTCCGCAGGGGCCTACTTTTGATACCCATTTCGAAATGGGAAGATCTGACGGATGACAAGGAAGCGATTGGAGAGCTTGAAGAAGTGTACGGTGATGATGTTGAAGAGCTCGACTGCTTGTGGGCCTCATGGCAGAGAAGAAGATCAAAGGGTTCGCCATTAGTGAAACAGCTTTCATAATATTCTTACTAATGGCAAGCAGGTAACCCTCATAATATAATATATATATATATATATATATAGATATATATACTCACGTTAATTATACGTAAAGGAAGTAGTGCAGCCAAATGCATGCATGCACGCATTCATGTAAGCAAGAAGGAAAATGGTTCGCTTACTCCAATTAATGGTAAAATTCAAGCTGGTAAAATATATTTCTATATATGCTTCAAAGTATCTAATTATTAAGTAACGTGGTGTTATCTTTAGGAGGTTGGAAGCAGATAGGTTCTTCACAAGCAATTTCAACGAAGGGACATATACAAAGAAGGGGCTTGAATGGGTGAATACAACAGAGAGCCTTAAAGATGTGATTGAGCGTCATTATCCAGAATTGATAAAGAAATGGATGAACTCTACTAGTGCCTTCACAGTTTGGGATTCCCCTCCTGAATCTCACAATCCAATCCCACTCTATCTTCGTGTTCCCCAATAATATATAAAAAAAACTTAATCAATCAATGATCACGGCTCACTTGGATTCATTTGGACCGCCGTAAGATCATCTCATGATCATTATCATGTGTTTATCATGTTCTCCATCCCAAAAGTACTGAAAATATGTGTAACTAGTGCATTGTTCAATAAGCCATTGCCTTAAATTTAACCTGCATGCATGCTGTTAATTAATTATAAATTCTCGTTCTTAATAAGAGATCAACAAGCCAGCCACATATCATGATGTATTGTCTTCATCGCATGTAGGGGTGTTCATCCGGATTTCGTGGAATCCGGAATCCAGATTTTAAATTTTCTTTAATCTTTTTGAAAAAAAAAAATTAAAATATTAAGAAATATAATAAAATTTTAAACTGAGCCGAGTACAACCCAGCCCGAATGAACATGCCTAATCGCATGTTTACCGCAGCTTTGTTTCAATATACAATAATACACATAATTCTTGTTACATGGTTAAGTTCTCTCTCTCTCTCTCTCTCTCTCTCTCTCTCTCTCTCTCTCTCTCTCTCTCTCTCTCAAATAATGTAATTCTTGATCATATAAGCCAACTGAAACTAGCTAGGGCATAAAATTAGAGCTAATAAGTTCTTTTAAACACTACTATAAATATCTACTAAATAATACTAATTAAACATAGATAAAAAAAAAATTAATTATTAACATAATTTACAATGTAAGAAAACGTTTATTTGCTATCAGTTATTAATTTTATTACGAATTATTATGAATCAGTTATCTTTTACAATGTACTATTTTTTACCAATATGAGTCAATTATCGTCGTATATAACTAGTCATAAATACTATTGTATTTTTATTTATTTATTTATTTTTGCTAGTGTTATGGGCATCATTGATTTTCACTAGAAATTAAAATTAAGCTAACAATTCCAAACAAAAAATAAGAAAATCAGTATTATAAAAAAAAAAAAGAACATAGAACAGGCCTTAAAATCTCAAAGAAAATTTTAATTATTATAAGAACATGCCATATGTATCGGATTAAGATACATTTCATATTAAGATTAAGAAATTGTGACGTAGCTTGAATAACTGCGCCATTGTGAAAAGTTTTAATTAAAAAAAAAAAAAAATTGGCAAAAGGGCTTGCGGGCCCTCCCAAAACTGCAGGCCGCGGGGTGCTTGCGGGCCACCCCGCAGTACTCCCACAGAGACCGAAATATTTTTAATCAATTATATTTTGTTTTTTTCATATTTTAAGGTTTTTCAATATTTGTAACTTAATTAAAAAGAATTCAACATTATTTTATATTTTTTAATATTTGTAACTATATCATAAAATGATATGAGAAAAGATGGCGAAAACATGACTCTTCCAAATGTAGTGATAATTTGAAAATATTATTTATATCTTCATCCAAAAATAATCTGGATGATTGCTTCAAAAAGTTGAATCATACTATCTCATATTTATTTAATATAAATGAAATGAGATAGTTTTAGATAAAAATTAGGTATTTTTAGTATTTTATATTTTAATATCATTGTTTTAAAATTTAGAAAAATTGAATTATTTATTATATTTATATAAACATTTGTGAAAATTATAATTATGAGATGAAATAAGTTGAGAGTATTAAGATAAAATTAATTTTTTTTCCATTTTTTTTAAAACTAATATTTTGATTTTATAATTTTATTACATCTTTTTTCAATCTAAAAAAATTAATTTTTTCAAATTCTTTTAGAAAATAATATTTAATTTTATAATCTTATTTTTCTTTCATCTAACTACTATTCAAAAACTATTTTACCCTCACGATTTCATCTTACCACCTTCGAAATTTAAAAAAATATTTTATTTTTATTATTTTTGTTCTTCTAATGATTATTTAAAAACTATTTTACATAATATACACAAACCTCCCTTTGCTCGATTTAGTAATTGTATTTCTCTGGTGCAATTAAGAGAAAGATCAACTACAGGGGTCGAAGTCTCGGTTTCCTCCTCCTCCCTTTTCACCCTTATCCGCGTTTGTTTTAAGTGTGTTGATTTCTTCTCATTTTTTAGAGGGTGGGCTTCATTTATTTTTATTTACAGAATGACGTACTTTCAATTTTTTGTAAATTTTGTCACTTTGAGTAGGTATAAAAGTTAAAATAATATCGAGTAATGATAGACTTATATTTTATTTATTATTATTTTATTATTTATAGTGTATTTTTTTTAACATTTTTTATTATTAAAAAATTTGAAAAAATATATAATTTTATTAATAATTATTTCTTTTAACTAAAAATTAAAAATAAATTAAAAAAAGAGATAAAGTAATGATAAATGGGACGTAAACGTATCAATATTCTCGTCGGCAAACCTCGCAACTCATGGTTTCTGGCAAAAGCCTCTTGAATCTTGATCGCTTCCCTTTATTCCCCCTTGTCTCTTTCTGATTTAAACATTACTCCCACAGTTTCACATGTAATTGTTTCTTCATCCTCCAATTCCCATACCAGTCCCCCCTCTGATCCCTCTCCCTCTCGTCCATCAATTGCCCATTTCTTATCTCTCTTCCATTTTCTCCCTCATGTTTCTTACTCCCTTGGCTTCTTTTAATTCATCCGGGTATTTCTTATTCCTTCCTATTTTTGCTCTAGACCTCTAGGGTTTTTAATTTTTACATTTGTTTGCTACTTTGATTCTTGAATTTTTTTTTTCGCTTCCTAACCTGATTTGGGTATTTCTTATTCCCTCTGTTCTTGTACTAAATCTATAGGGTTTCGATTTTAACTTTTTCTGCTGCTAGCATGCTTTAGTTTTCACTTGTAGTTCAAATTTTTTTTTTGTATTACCTGAGATCTCAATTTTGGTTCTTGGGTGTTGCTTCTTTATCTTCGATATCTTCGATTCACTCTTTTCCTTTCTGGTTTTTAATTTCAAAAGCAATGTCACAAGGTTATGCTATAGAGCTTTACTTCGATCCCGCCCTCGAAAACCAGGTCTTGAAGGCCTGGAACGTGCTCGCTCGCCGTCAAATCAGCACCCAGCTAATCGAGATTGAATCCCGCCCACACATCACCCTCTTCTCCAGCCCCTTTGTCGACCCCGCGAAGCTCGAAAACGTTGTTAAGAGCTTTGTTTGGAGGCAGGAACCTTTGCCTCTATCTTTCTCTTCAATTGGGAGCCTTCCCAATGAAAACAACGTACTTTTTCTTTCGCCTATACCCTCGTTGTCGCTTCTCCAGTTCCAGACGCAGTTATGCGATGCAATGAAGAAGGAAGGGATAGAAATTCCCGATGAGTATCGCCAAGATTCGTGGATTCCTTATTGCGCTGTTGCTGAGGAAGTCCCGAGGATTCGGATGGCTGAAGCATTTTGCGTTTTACGGGACTTGAAGTTGCCGGTTTCTGGGTATGCCATGGATATCGGGTTGGTGGAGTTTTCGCCGGTGCGCGAACTGTTCTCCTTTGTGCTCGGCAATTCCATAGAAGCATGAGGTTCCAGAGCATTCTTATCTGTCAATCTCAAACTATGCTATTTCCCCTCATGAATGTGGTGCCTTTGGTGTTAATGTAAATGGATAAAATTGTTGCTATTCAGAGCATAGTTACAGAATTTGCAGTTTATGTTCTTCAAGACTTTTTCATCTTATTGCAGATCGACAGTATATTCTGCTCACACACTAGTAAGCATTTCTTCTTGTTGATTTTGATTCTCTGTGTATATTGCAGATGGTGACAAGAACGTAGCCTGATTTTATCACTTATCATATAATAATCTGAGTATTTTTTTCTCTTGTTATAATTGGTCATTTTGCTGCATCGGGGTACGCTCTGTAACCTTTACCCATTTGGGTAGCTTTGTGGATCCTTCATCCATAGTGTCTTTCTGCACAACGACTTTGCAATACTCAACTTATTTTCATATTTGTGAATCAGGACTTAGTTATATATCAGCTGTGCCTTCTGAATTTTAATCGTTCAGCCCCCCGTGTTGCAGTACGTTAATGTGTATTTCCACTTAGATAACCACTCACTCATTTTTGTGGAATTTCCTGCTTAGAGTTTTTGTCTTTTGATATAATGTGAATTAGGCATTTAAACTTGGTGTTAATAATTAGGCATAGTCCCAATTGCACGGAGAGTATACAAGAGATGAACCTAATTACAAGCGTGCTGTGAAAATCAACATGATTACAATCACGTAATTTTATTCTTGTGTTATTCTCTGAGGACAGTGGTATTTTATGCTTTAGGGTACGATTCTCAGGGTTCTTGATTTTGTAAGTAACATTTTTTTCCCGTTAACAAGTAGCAAATATATGTGCATGCTGCATGGTTTGAATAAAACATTATTCTGCATGACTAGACAAACCAAAAAGGATCTGTATGCATATGTTTGCCATGACGAGTGATGTCCTCTAGTATGTTTGTTAACTTTTATTTATTTTTGGTATTATTTTGTCATCTATAGACATCAGAGAAAATTATCATTTGGGGATGTTTCTTGTTCGTCAAATAATGGTATCTAGTTGGGATTGCAGAACGATGCAAATTCCTTTCAATCTTGATTTCTGATAGACATGCATAACAGATGGCGTTTTAGGCCATGTGCATATCATTCTGAGATATAGAAGAGGATTTGTCTTCTTTTGTGGCCATATGTAGAAGATGACTGAACCCTTCAGGAACAGAAACCCTGGTCCTCCAAGGTCATCTTCTCGTTGTTCTACTAGAAGGATCTTCTGCGTCTGTTCTTGAATTTAGCATGTCAAGGTTCAGTTTTGCTGTAAAAGAAGTGAACCCCTGTACTGACATGAATTGGTTGCATCACTGCAGATTTTTGGTGTGACGTTGATGCCTTTTTTATTGCACCGGTCTCTTCTGTTTACCTTTTGTTGCCGTTGGTCCCTCGTCAATCCTGTTTTTCATCCGCTATGTAACCCTTAATCTTCTTTTACTCCTTAGGAGACAAACATCATGCATTTTTTTTTTTAAGGGAAACAAGACTTTATTACTAAAAGAATAGGCTTAGCCCAATATATACAATAGGCAGCCCTAGTTAACGGAGTACGAGGGAGACAAAGAAATCATGAAAGACCATGCCTTTGAAATGAACAACAATGGTTCAAGTACATAGAGTGTTATAAAATAAAACTATTAATTCCTCTATTGATCTCTCTGTCTTCAAAGGTCTGCACATTATGCTCCAACTAAAGACACCACACGATACATGAAGGGATCATTTTCTAGACTGCTGCAATCTATCGCATGCCTCCAATATTGTGCCAGCTGGCCAATGTTGCCACCACGGTCTCCGGCATAATTCAACACAACTCTACTCTACAAAGTACCTCACCCCATAATGTTTGAGCTATCTCGCAGTGTAACAAAAGATGGTTTACTAACACAGTCCATCATTCATTCTTTAGGAGACACAGTCCTTATCTAGTAGTGATGCATTAAGTTTCAGACATATTTTCCAACGCCCCCTTTCAAAAGGCAGTTTTATATCCGATTGGCTTGTTTCTCTGTTTGTTTTGAGGCAAAGTAGATATGTTAGAGCTGCGTGTGAACAGAAATAATAGAAGATCTGTCCATTAGCGTAAGAGAAAATGGTAATGGAAATACTAGACGCCATTTGCTACTTTGGGAACTTCAAGATCTAAATTTCCCTCCCGAACAGCCTTGACAATTGGTAATTGTCGTGTCATCATGGAAATGGTCTTATGTTCCCTCTTGTTGCTAATTAGAGTTCTGATCACATGCAATATTAATATCTCATTTTCTAATTCTTCCACCACCAAATACATTAATTTCGTCTGTCGTTAACTCTAGATTCAGAGAATCATGAGGCCCGTATAAACAAACAAAAACTTGTGCTATAGTGCTCTAACTAATTAGCTTAGCTCCAACCCTTAAACTAATCAAGAACTCAACCCCCAAGCTTTACTTGAGTTGTACACAGAGAAGCAAACTCAGGAACTTTCCAAGGGAGTTGAATTGGTACATACGGCTTGATAGAATTATGATGTTTTTATTTGGAGTTAGTTGCAAAATCACTACTGGAATTTTCACATTTTCACAATTCGCAAAGACTACTACTGTTTCCAAGTCTATTGCGTTCATTGCTGCATGTTGGCCCCACTGACACCTGGAGTGAACTTGGCCGCTGAGGTTTCGTTCTGGTCCATATATATATCTATGTACAGTCCAATCTTGATGTTGAGATATGACCAAACAGATTGGCTATATACTCGATCTCAAACTCTGAGACATGCTCACATTCTTCCTTGACATACCGGCTCGATTGTAAATTCATATCATCTTAATTTATTTTTTTTTAAATTTATTATTATATTTTTTTAAATTTTTATATAAAATAGAATTTTTAATATAATTTTTTTAAATTTTAATATAATTTTTTTATATTTTTAAATAATAATAATAATATTTTATTAAACTTTTAAAAAAAATTTCCATTTATTTTACCTCAATTCAAATTCAAACGTGACATAGTTTATTAAGCCCCAATTTCTGCGTGCCAGCTGCAACTCTTTTGTGACTCGTGGTTACTGATTCGATCTTCTCTCTTACTAATATTAAAATTGCTCGCTAGCTTTCCAGTTATGAAAAAAAAACATGCATCTAGCTAGCATGATTATTTGTGTCAGATACATAATATCATGCAAGATAAATACCGAAATTTTTTCTCGAATGCTATTATATATATATATAAATATTATAGAATGATAAAAAAAAAAACATTCAAAATAAATTAGTTATTATTTGATTAATTTTGATTAAAAATTTTATTTTTATAAGTTTTAACTAATTACTTTTTATTACTCTAAATAATAGATTTAACAAATTAATATTTATTTTATTAAAATATTATTTTTGTAATTTTTAATTATTTTAATTATAATTATAATTTGAATATTTATTTATTAGTAAAATATATATTAATTTTTTAACGTTTATATTATTTTTAACTATTGATGATTATAAAAATGAAGACATTAGTTTTTTTTTTAAAATAAAATAAAATTATTAATTTTCACATTGAATATTTATAAAGAAAGGACTCAAAAACTTTATGAAGACAAAAATTAAAAATATTCCTTAATTTTTTTTATGCTCTAGAGAGTAACCAGTGAGATGATTGAATATTTTAATCTTAAAAATTTATTGGATTAGTCCAAAAAATTAATTATATTTGTTGAGTCAAGTTATTGAAAATTATTTGAATGATTTATTTATTGAGTTTACATTTATGTTAATTAGATATTATTTAATTAAATATTAATTTTATTGAGTCGGTTCATTGTCAAGACTATCAGATTATGGCTTTATTTAGTTTGAGAAACGAGATCAGTTTAATTTATTTTTTAATATTATTATAATTTAAAATTTTGAAAAAATTAAATTAAATTTTAAAAAATATATACTGAAATTTAAAAAAATATATATTAAAATATATATTTTATATAAAAAATTAAAAATATATAATAAAAAAAAATTAACTATTTTCTAATCCAAACGAAATGTATATATGTCAATCAGGATGGTCAATCTAGCGGTTCGCGTTTCCAAACTTCTGTAGCAGTAATCACATTGATGTGATTGGGTTTAATATTTGGATCACCTAGCCTGTCCACGTTCTTCTCTTGATCTCACAGTAAAGACTTGTCGATTGATGCTAAGCGAAGCAGTATGGTATTCACAAATAGTTTTATCTTAAAAGAATTCGACATTTTCTATTCCGTTTTAAGTGTTAGTTACGATAATTTTTATTATTTGAGATTTTTATATTTAAAATATTTTTAAAATTAATTATAATAATTTTTAAAAATATATAATTATTTACAGAATATTTTTAATAAAAATTCTAATTTGATATTTTTAAAAAAATTAATTTTTAATTTTTTTAATCAATTAAAATATTTTTAATAAAATTATCAAGCATATCATTTTTTTTAAAAAAATATATTTTTAAATATTTAAAAATATTTTTTTAACTTTGAAACACAATTTCAGACCAATTCTAAACTTTAAATTATAAATCTTAAATTAAAAATAATATTCCTTATTACAACTTCAAACATGTAATTAATCTCCTACCTGTCTTCCGGAGTCATTGACTCATTATGACATAATAAAAGACAAAAAAGAAAATATATAGATTGAAATGAACGAACGAAATTTATCAGCCGCCCCTGTCCCACCACTAAATTATGTGAATGACCCCACCACTATTATTTTAAATTCTACATAGTGACTTGCATAGTGACTTGCATAGTAACTTGCATAGTAATTTCAAAGCCTATAAATAGGGGCTTCAGTTGTAATGAAATTCATAAGAAAAAATAGAGAGAGAAAGAAAGTTTCAGTTCTTAAGAGTTTCAGAGAGAATTTCTTATTTCTCTTTTGCAATATTAGCTCTTTTCTTTAAGTTTCATAACACGTTATCAGCACGACGGTTCTACCAATTCTGAAGCTAGTGGCCTTATTTCTCTGTAAGTTTTTCAATATATTATTTGAAATCTTTGATATATTTTATTGATGATTATCTGTGTGAATTTATAAATATATTTTCTGAGATATACATATTTATTATTTATATGTGTAGAAAATGGCAAATCTTACAAAATTGGAATTTGTTGCTCTTGATATATCTGGGAAAAATTATTTATCCTGGATACTTGATGCTGAAATACATCTTGATGCAATGAACCTGGGAGAAACTATTAAAGAAGGAAATCAAGCATCCCTGCAGGAACGTGCTAAAGCAATGATTTTCCTTCGCCACCATCTTCATGAAGAATTGAAAACTGAATATCTCACAGTAAAAGATCCCTATATTTTGTGGAACAATTTAAGGGAGAGGTATGAACACCAGAAGACTGTCATCCTCCCAAGAGCTCGTTCTGAATGGATGCACCTGAGGTTGCAAGATTTTAAAAGTGTTAGTGAGTATAATTCCGCACTTTTTAAAATAAGCTCAGTATTAAAATTATGCGGTGAGAAAATCACCGATGAAGATATGCTAGAGAAGACTTTTACTACATTTCATGCCTCGAATGTGCTCCTGCAGCAGCAGTATCGAGAGAGAAAGTTCAAGAAATATTCTGAACTTATATCATGTCTTCTAGTAGCTGAGCAGAATAATGAGCTCTTATTAGAAAGCCACAAGTCACGCCCTACTGGCTCAATATCATTCCCTGAAGTGAATGGTAATAGGTTTGCATCATTCCCAGAAGTGAATGGTGCATCCTTTAAAAGAAATCGGAGGCGTGGACGTGGTAGGAGAAATTATAGAAATGTTGGTCCCAGGAATGACAACATTAAAAGGGATTATAATATACCATACCACCAGAAGTGGTACAATTCAGAGAGGGGTAAAAATCCTCAGAATAATTCTTCAAAGAAAAGTGAAGAGGTGTGCCATAGATGTGGAATGACTGGACATTGGTCACGTACCTGTCGTACGGCCAGGCACTTAGCTGATTTATATCAAGCTTCTATTAAAGGAAAGAATAAAGTGCATGAAACAAATTTAGTAGAACCATCAGATGATTTATTAGATTCAGTAAATGTAGACGTTACTCATCTTGATGTATCTGATTTCTTTAATCATCCTGATGGTAGTATTGAACACTTAATTGGAGATGGAAATGTTCCACTCAATTAATGTATTTTTTTTTCTATCAGTAATAAAAGTTTTGTATATTTTGTAGAATCATGGATCACATTGATGAGCTTTTTATCTCTGAGTTGAATGATAAAGATATATGTCTGGCTGACAGTGCTACAACTCACACAATTCTCAAAGAAAAGAAATATTTTCAAAATCTAACACTAAGTAAAGCCTATGTCCATACCATATCAGGTTCATCGGATTTAATTGAGGGCTCCGGAAGAGCTTATATTGTGTTACCTAATGGCACCAAATTTTGTATTGATGATGCTCTATTCTCTTCACAATCCAGAAGAAATTTATTGAGTTTCAAAGATATACGTCGTAATGATTACCATATTGAAACGACCAATGAAGGCAGTAAAGAGCATCTTCTTATTACTAAAACAGTATCGGGCCAGAAGCTCGTATTAGAAAAACTGCCTGCTCTATGTATTATACAAAAATGAGAACAATTGAATCATATGTGGTAATGCACCAGAAGTGCATTGACCCTAAAGTATTTATGACTTGGCATGATCGCCTTGGACATCCGGGTTCTATAATGATGAGACGAATTATTGAAAATTCGCATGGGCATCCCTTAAAGAATCAAAAGATATTTCTACCCAATGAATCTCCGTGCTCTGCATGTTCTCAAGGTAAGTTAATTATTAGACCATCTCCCTCAAAAGTCATTGTTGAATCTCCATCCTTTTTACAAAGGATTCACGGAGATATATGTGGGCCTATTCATCTATCAAGTGGACCATTTAGATATTTTATGGTTCTAATTGATGCATCTAGTCGATGGTCACATGTTTGTCTTCTTTCCACTAGAAATGTTGCATTTGCTAGACTTCTTGCTCAGATAATTAAACTACGAGCACAATTTCCTGAGTATCCGATTAAAACCATTCGATTGGATAATGCAGGTGAATTTTCATCTCAAGTTTTTGATGATTATTGCATGTCAATAGGAATAGATGTTGAACATCCTGTTGCCCATACACATACACAAAACGGTTTAGCTGAGTCTTTGATCAAAAGGCTTCAACTAATCGCTAGACCTTTACTTATGAAATCAAGACTACCTATTTCTGTTTGGGGACATGCTATACTTCATGCAGCATCTCTAATTCGCATTAGACCATCTGCATATCATAAATATTCTCCATTACAGCTTGCATTTGGTCAACAACCAAATATTTCTCATCTTCGTACTTTTGGATGTGCTGTATATGTTCCAATTGCACCTCCACAACGTACAAAAATGGGCCCTCAACGTAGACTTGGGATATATGTTGGTTTTGATTCTCCATCCATTATTAGATACCTTGAACCCCTTACAGGGGATATGTTTAAAGCACGTTTTGAGGATTGTCATTTTGACGAATCAAATATTCCGTTAATGGGTAAAGAAAAGTCGGTGCCTGAAGCACGACAAGATATTACTTGGGATAATAAGACCCTGTCTCATTTTGATTCTCCTACAAATGAATGTAAACGGGAAGTTCAAAGGATTATTCATTTGCAAAATGTTGCAAATCAGTTACCGGATGTATTTACTGACACTAAAGGTGTAGTAAAATCTTATATTCCTGCTGTTAATACTCCAGCAAGGATTGAAGTCCCTGAAGGACAAATTGTCAAAGCAGCAATAGGTGAATCTAAAATACGCCTGAAGCGTGGAAGACCTATTGGTGCAAAAGACAAAATTCCTAGAAGGAAAAGAATACAAAATGAATTTGGTGTTCCTGAAGAACACGTACCCACAATACAGGCCACAAATATAATTGGTGCTCCTAAAGAGCTTAAATCTTCTATTCCAGAACCTCCTGAAGAGGAAACTCTTGAAGAGTATAAATCTCCTAAAAAGGGACCTCCTGAAGAGGTGTGTCATGAAATGTTTTTCCCTGAAGAGGAACAGGTACCTGAAAATAATGAGATCTCAATACATTTCATGAAAACTGGAGAAATTCTGGATAGAAATAAAATTGTTGTCGACAACATATTTTCATATAAAATGGCCCTTGATATTACCAGAAGTAATGAAGAAAGTGAGCCAAAAAGCGTCGAAGAATGTCGACGTAGAAATGATTGGCCAAAATGGAAAACAGCTATTGAAGCTGAATTAAATTCGCTAGCAAAACGAGAAGTATTTGGACCTGTTGTCCAAACACCAAAGGGTGTAATGCCTGTTGGATATAAGTGGGTATTTGTACGAAAACGTAATGAGAAAAATGAAATTGTGCGATACAAAGCACGGCTTGTCGCACAAGGTTTCCTGCAGAAACCCGGGATTGATTATGAAGAAACATACTCTCCCGTTATGGATGCAATCACATTTAGATTTTTGATTAGTCTGGTTGTTACAAAAGGATTAGAAATGCGGTTGATGGATGTGGTCACTGCATATTTATATGGATCCTTAGACCATGACATATATATGAAAATCCCTGAAGGATATAAGATGCCTGAAGCATCTACAAGTACATCTAGAAATATGTACTCAATCAGACTACAAAGATCTTTATATGGGTTGAAGCAATCCGGACGCATGTGGTATAATCGCTTAAGCGAATATCTATTGAAAGAAGGATTTGAGAATAATCTTATATGCCCATGTGTTTTTATTAAGAAATCAGAATCCGGATTTGTCATTATTGCGGTTTATGTTGATGATTTAAATATTGTGGGAACTCCTGAAGAGATCTCAAAAACCGCTATATATTTAAAGAATGAATTTGAAATGAAAGATCTTGGCAAAACAAAACTTTGTCTCGGTCTGCAGCTTGAGCACTTGCCAAATGGAATTTTTATTCATCAGTCCATGTATACTGAGAAAGTCCTAAAGCATTTTTATATGGACAAATCTCATCCCCTGAGTACTCCAATGATTGTTCGAACACTTGATGTGAAGAAAGATCCATTCCGTCCTTGTGATGACGATGAAGAAATTCTTGGTCCTGAAGTACCATATCTTAGTGCAATTGGAGCTTTGATGTATCTTGCAAATTGCACTCGACCAGATATTACATTCTCAGTTAATCTACTGACAAGATATAGTTCTGCACCAACTCGAAGGCATTGGAATGGCATTAAACATGTCCTTCGTTACCTTCATGGTACGGTTGATATGGGATTATTTTATCAACATGGTTCAAGTCCAGAATTGATTGGGTATGCAGATGCAGGTTATCTTTCAGACCCACAGAGAGGTAGATCTCAAACTGGATATTTATTTACTTATGGAGATACTGCCATATCATGGAGATCTGTTAAGCAGACACTATCTGCTACTTCTTCAAATCACTCAGAAATCATTGCTATTCATGAAGCAAGTCGAGAGTGTATTTGGTTGAGATCAGTTATTCAACATATCCAGGAAAAGTGTGGACTTCCCATGATCGATAATAGCCCAACAATCTTATATGAAGATAATACTGCTTGTATCACTCAAATCAGAGGAGGATATATCAAAGGTGACAGAACCAAACATATTTCACCGAAATTCTTTTATACTCATGAACTTCAAGAAAAAGGTGAAATTGATGTCAAGCAGATACGATCTAGTGATAATCTGGCAGATTTATTCACAAAGGCGTTACCAACTTCCACATTCAAGAAGATTGTGCATAACATTGGAATGCGAAGACTCAAAGATCTTTTGTCATGCACTTTTCAGGGGGAGTAAATGTGCTGATTGTACTCTTTTTCCTTCGCTGAGGTTTTGTCCCACTGGGTTTTCCTCTGCAAGGTTTTAATGAGGCAATCTTAAAGCACTTGTGGATACATAAGAAGACTGTACTCTTTTTCCTTCGCCATTGGTTTTTCTTCCCACTGGGTTTTTACTTGGCAAGGTTTTAACGAGGCAGATTCCTTATTGGCGGTCATTCAAGGGGGAGTGAAATGAACGAACGAAATTTATCAGCCGCCCCTGTCCCACCACTAAATTATGTGAATGACCCCACCACTATTATTTTAAATTCTACATAGTGACTTGCATAGTGACTTGCATAGTAACTTGCATAGTAATTTCAAAGCCTATAAATAGGGGCTTCAGTTGTAATGAAATTCATAAGAAAAAATAGAGAGAGAAAGAAAGTTTCAGTTCTTAAGAGTTTCAGAGAGAATTTCTTATTTCTCTTTTGCAATATTAGCTCTTTTCTTTAAGTTTCATAACATAGATGACTTAATTTGATTAATGTGAACAGCCCGGTAGCTAAAGCACATGCGCAAGCTCTAGCTAGACAGTACCCCCTCACATGCGACTGTGGGAAACAACCAAGACAAAAGCCCATTTGATTTGCTAGCTAGCTGCTTATTTTGTGGTGGTGGGGCTTTTATAGATGAGGTTTGTGCATAGGAGCACAATTAGCTCCGTTTATTTCTGCACTAGAATGCATGCCAGAAAATGACATCTTTTATCCCTACTACTTCCTTCAAGGGAATTATTAATATTGATGGATTCCTTGTTGATTCCAACCACCGATGGCGTTCTGAATAAGAATTTGCAGTACTGGAAAACAAAAAGAAATATCTTTCTTTTGTCACCAACATTAACACTAGCGTTGTCAAGACAGAAAATCGAGATCACAAACTCAAATGGAGGTTCCTTAGATTTGGAAATATTCTTTTATTACTATAAAAAAAATAGATATTTGTGACATTTTAATTACAGTCAGAATAATCATTTTTGTTGAAAATACTTTTTTGGAACATTCTTTTTATTTTTTGCGATAAAATCTAATATCGCAAAAATCCGATTTTCTTGTAGTGTATATAAATAAAGCGACGGTCGACAGAGAAGCAATTCGATCCAAACATGATTTCATGTAAGTGAAGCAACTACATTAACTGGCTCTTTTAAACTTCAGCCTTCAGCTAGGCAAGCTGGGAACATGAATAGATCAGTGAACATCCATTAATGACCCTATTAACCTCATTCCTAAATCCAAAGTCCAAACACCGACTTCAGACATGGATCGGACCAGCAGCAGTACTAAATACGTATTTTCTCATATGACGTTATATATGCACATGTTATCTGATATATTTAATTAATTAGATTGGCCGTGATCCAGCAATGAGATATTGTTGTTGTTTAAATATTTTGCTATTTATTTAGAAATTTAGCTTCTAGGGGTGAGGAAAATCTCTCTCCTCTCTCTCTCTCTCTCTCTCTGATGAAAATTTAGCTTCCACAGGTTGAATGCTATAGCCTATGCTGCATGTGGCAATGCTGGAAAGCTGATCTTTTGCATTTTACTAAATATTTAATTATTGCTACTGGACTTGTTCATATTCTAATTTATTTTAGGAGTTGCTCGAATTTAAAAAAGAGATGAGATGAATTATAAATAGTAATAAAATAAATGGTTGAAATAAATTGAAATTTGAAATAAGTGGTTGAAATGAGTTGAAACTATGAAATGAGATGAAATGAGTTGAACCTAATTTGTAAAACAAATCACGCCTTAAAATTACGAATATTTGCATTTTTATATTGTATAAGCTAGTTACGTGTATTTCGTTTAAAATTTTTGAATATATATGAGATTTATATAAAAATAAATTATAAATTTTACATATTTTAATATTATATATGTACTGTGCTCTGATAGTTAGTTATAATTAATTAATTAATCAAATACTCATTTTTTATAGTGATATTTAATATTACTATTAATTTTATTGAATTTAAATATGGCTCCATCGAATACCATCGCCAAAGAAAAAATGCCATCTTCATGTTCTTTGAATTTTCTAACAAAAAAACATAAAATCAAAATTCAATGTGAAGGGAGTGGATCAACCCCAGCCATGAAAGTCTGTGCCAAAGAAACCACCTCAGTCCTATGGCTTGTACGGATCCTCACGCGAAGAAAGCAACTGCGATATTGTCGAACGTGATTACGTGAGAATGACGGTCTTGCATGCATCATGCAATGATGCATGGGTTATTCAATCTGCCAATTCTGCTTGCAAAGTTGGAGAAAAATTTTAAAAAAAACACCATTTCCTTATTTGTAAACTTCAACTCTATCTCGAAAGGAATATATACATTTGTTTCCCCAAAATTTCCAGGATGGATATTATCATCATTAAGATATATCCTTTACTCGAATATTAAATAAACCTTGGAATCCCATGAATCGCCTCATAGGATCAGATCATCTGGCTCATTGCCTTGCTTAACATAATTATTATTATTAAGTAATATTATTATTATCTAAGCGAAATGAAAAAGCTTCTTTGTTGGCTGTAATTCAAGGTACGTGTCCAAATCAGCAGACAGGAAGAACCATTTATGTTGGAGGGTAGATCTGCAGCCTGGCTGTACATAGTTGTCGCTGCCAGTTTGATGACTAAACCCAAGTTGGACATTTAGGTTGAGTTCGAATCCTATTTCTCTATCTTTTTCAGCCCTATCAAGCACAGGTAACACTGCCTGTTCAAGTTGGTTGGTTTTGAATTTTAGAAGGGGGCTCAACTTCTAGTCTCAGATAAAACAAAATGTAGTGTCTTGTACTTCTTTACTTGTAGTTTGCTGAAGCTAAGCAGACTGAGCACATGTTCTCTCTCTCTCTCTCTCTCTCTCTCTCGATTGCAACATGATCTGACCTGAGAAATCATTGGTTAACCTTCATGTTCAACACCCTCTGAAATCTGGGATTCTTCTGATTTCAAAGATCGAGATTTCGGAATAAATCATATAAAATTTGACAATTTTCATGGTTTTGATATTCTCGTACCTACTTCCTCTTCTATAACTTCCTGCCCGTCTCAAAACTGAATTCTCTGTTCATTCACATCTCTTTCTTTTTCAAAATCTTCCTTTTCCACTTGAATTCAGGGGAAAAGATATGGTACCAGACTCTGTTGTGGTCAAAGTTGAGAATCCAAGCAACTTCTCTTTATTGAAGGTCAATGGTTCGGATTCATCCTTGTTTCCAGATAAGGAGAAGGCTGCAAGTCCCAAACAATTTACATGGGTTCTTCTTCTCAAAGCTCACAGAGTTCTGACAAGTCTTTCATGGCTGGCCATGGCTTCCAGAGTCATCTTTGTTTCAGTCAAGAAACGCATTGCCTTGTCAGATTTAACTGAGGAAGAACCCAAAAGCAGGGGAAGATTGTACAGATTTATCAAAGCTTTTCTACTTATTTCAATTCTAGCTTTGGTGTTAGAAGTCGTTGCACATTTCAAGAAATGGAATTTGCAAGTGATACAGTCTCGGGAGGTTCTGGGTCTTGTGCAGTCGTCCTATATGGCGTGGCTGTCTTTTAGAGCTGACTATATTGCTCCTTTTGTGATATTCCTTTCTAAATTCTGCGTCGTTCTGTTCTTGATTCAGTCTCTCGATCGACTAGTTCTATGTCTCGGGTGTTTCTGGATCAAGTACAAGAAGTTGAAACCCACGATTGAGGGAGAAATTTATGACATTGAAGATTCAAGTTTCCCAATGGTCCTTGTTCAGATCCCCATGTGCAATGAGAGAGAGGTAACATCCCAGAACTAACTTCCTTTCTCTCTCCGCTTTGTGTTTCTTTTAATGACCCAATCAATTCTTTGTCAATGTTTTATTGCTTGCTTGAATTCTGTTTCTTGGTTGGTGCTGAAATGTGATGTTTGATTAAGGTGTATGCGCAATCAATTGGTGCTGCCTGTGAACTAGATTGGCCAAGGGACCGAATTTTAATTCAAGTCCTAGACGATTCAGATGATGGAAATCTACAGCCTTTGATCAAAGATGAAGTCTCCTTGTGGCAAGATAAAGGGATCAACATAGTCTACAGACACAGACTTATCAGAACAGGCTACAAAGCCGGCAATTTAAAATCAGCCATGGCCTGTGACTATGTCAAAGATTATGAATTCGTTACAATATTTGATGCAGATTTCCAGCCCAATCCTGATTTCCTTAAACTGACAATTCCTCACTTCAAGGTAATAATAGGAGCCAAATAAGAAAAATAAAAGATTTTTTTCTTTTGGTTCGAATATTCATTCTATGGATAATGTGATTTTTATAGGGAAATCCTGAGCTGGGTCTTGTCCAGGCTCGCTGGTCATTCGTGAACAAGGATGAGAACTTGCTTACAAGGCTCCAAAACGTGAATCTCTGCTTCCATTTTGAGGTTGAACAACAGGTGAATGGCGTTTTTCTTAATTTCTTTGGATTCAACGGAACGGCTGGTGTTTGGAGAATCAAGGCTTTGGAGGAATCAGGAGGGTGGCTGGAGAGAACCACAGTGGAGGATATGGACATTGCGGTTCGAGCGCACTTGAATGGATGGAAATTCATCTTCCTTAATGATGTCAAAGTGCTTTGTGAATTGCCTGAGTCTTATGAAGCTTATAAGAAACAGCAGCATCGCTGGCACTCGGGTCCCATGCAGCTCTTCCGCTTGTGCCTTCCTGCTATCTTAACTTCCAAGGTTCTTTTCTCGATTCTTGGCCTTGTTTGTTTTCTCAAGATGAGATGAGATGAATTGAGATAAAAGTCAAAAATTAAATAAAATATTATAAAATATATTTTTTTAATGTTATTTTTATTTTAAAATTTAAAAAAATTATAATAATTAGATGAGATAAAAAATGTTGTGCATTCCGTTTACTTCTTTTTTTTAAAGCAGAAATTGTTAACAACTTGAATTTATTTTGGATCTCTTTGTGCAGATATCGATGTGGAAGAAAGCCAACTTGATGTTTCTCTTCTTTCTTCTTAGGAAACTTATACTTCCATTCTACTCATTCACATTATTCTGTATCATACTTCCATTGACAATGTTCATACCTGAGGCAGAACTACCTATTTGGGTTATCTGTTATGTCCCCATTTTCATGTCTCTTTTGAACATTCTCCCATCACCCAAATCATTCCCTTTCTTGGTTCCATACTTACTGTTTGAGAACACAATGTCTGTTACAAAATTCAATGCCATGATCTCTGGGCTGTTTCAGCTGGGAAGTGCATATGAGTGGGTAGTGACCAAGAAGACAGGTAGATCATCTGAATCAGATTTATTGGCATTTGCCGAGAGGGAATCCAAGTCCTTGGGTGAAGAGAAGATCCTTAGGAGACATTCTGAGTCTGGTTTAGAACTGTTGAGTAAACTTAAGGAGCAGGAAGTAGTCCCTGCTGTGAAGAAGAGAAACAAGCTCTTCAGAAAGGAACTTGCGCTTGCATTTCTTCTACTCACTGCATCAGCCAGAAGCCTCTTATCGGCACATGGAGTTCATTTCTATTTCTTGCTGTTTCAAGGGTTGTCTTTCCTAGTCGTGGGCTTGGATTTAATTGGTGAGCAGCTCAGCTGAAATGAAGTAGACAAGTACTTTTATTACTGATAACATTGAAGAGCCAAAAATGGAAATTCCCCATATATTTTGTTTGATCGAGCATTTCCAGTTCTGAAGCATTTAACCAGCTTGAGGCTTGAGATGGAGCTGGATATAGTCACATATTATGAACAACTGAAAAAAGCAGTCTGTTTTTCAATGTAAACTCTAATACTTTGTAGATGTTCGAGAAATGAGAACGACCTTGCTAATACAAAGCAGGCAGTTCAAAGCATACTCCAAGTCATGTGACTTTGGACTACTGAGATATGTTCTCTTCTTGCTGGTTTCCACAAGAAATCTACGGGCTTTCTTTATTGAAAGAAGGTCAATAAATCAATTACCTTCACAAGAAATTTGTTGGCTTTCTTGATTAAAGAAAAGCTTTTAGAATGTGAAAGAAAATAGACTAGTTGGATAATTGGAGAGATATGGTGTGAAATCACCATTTGTTTCAAAATTTAAGTTAATGGAAAGAAGAAATTTTATTATTTATATCTTAATATTTTTCTTTACTCGTAGGCTAGACTTCTCAATTAGTAAGCTCAAGTGAAATATATAATCAAATGAGAGAGAATGTAAAGTCAGGGTTTGAACTCATGATCTCTTCTATGATATATACTAATTTAAAATCACTACTTATCTCAAAAATTTAAATTGATAGAAAGAAATAGATTTTATTATTTATATCTTAACATACTGCAAGTCTAGAAAAAGAGTGAAGAGTGTGAGAGAGACCATGATAAGAGGATGGGGAAGGTATATGACATAGAAGGATGATCCGAGGAAAATAGATTCGAACTGTCCAGAGATTAGTCTTGTACTAGTTCCTGCATAAGAGAACTCAAGACCATTGTTTTTTAAACAAAAAATTTTATGGTTATGTTTGGGAAGTAAACTTTTCTCATTTATATTGCTGCAATGGACATTGTGTCTTCTTCATTTATATTATTGTATCTGTTGCCTTATCGTGTATCACAATCCGGGACTTGTAAAATGTCCTTTTGTAGATGCTGAAACCTTGTATAACTGGATTAATGGTGCCTAAAGTTACCGTATTGTTGAACTCGATCTTCTAGTTGAGCACCGACAGCTTTCTGAGCAGGCATGAATGCCCAACTGCAACATATTGGAAATTAATTAAGAGGTCTTCAAATCATGATAGGTGGAAATAGGGACTTTAACCAATGTTTAGGACGAATGAATTTTTTGCCTACAAAGTGAAGCTTAATTATTGTTTTTAATTTACTGCTTTTGCACCAAAGTGGTGTCGTGGTGTAGTTGGTTATCACGTCAGTCTAACACACTGAAGGTCTCCGGTTCGAACCCGGGCGACGCCATTCTAGTCTCCTATTTTTCATCCCTGTCCTCATCCCTGTCCCAAAAGTTGTTTACACTTTTGGGTTCAAAAAGCTAAGATTGCCTTCTTCGTTTTAGGTTTGGCACTTCTCACATCTTTCTTTCTATTCAGGGATCTTCTTCAGCCAGTCCCAAGTATTTGGGTTTTCCTAGTATTTGGTTACTTTCAAAGCATCTGGTCCACTAAGGTACCAGAGCAAAGGTTCAAGCAATTGGCCAGCCGAGGAAATTAACATTCAACTCCTGTCCAACAACAATGGTTAATATTCTTCTGCAATCTCTGATCTTTGCGTACAAGCTGGATTCACATATACAAATACGACACGCAAACAGAGATCCTGGCCCATGGATATGGACAATAATGTTAGTAGTACATGTTTTCATCAATGTATGTTGATAGGTGGACCAAATTAGCCCAGAACTCACTCCTACCCTGGCTGCTCAGACATTATTTTTCTCTCAGCAGAGTGATCTAAAAAGTGGACCCACTTCAATACCTTAAATCCAATTTTATCAGTGTCCTTAAGCTTTAGCGTCAAGCAATGAAATCTGATTACACTAACTTCGTTAGATCATAGAATATTGAGTTCTGAAGAGAAAAAGATATAATGGGGTCTGAAGAATGACAGGTTTTGTTGAGATTGGGATACGTAATTTTGTATCTTGTTTTGGCGCACACACTCTGATGAGAAATAGATGTACTAGTTTAGCAGACAGTCCCTGGGGCACGTGGGTTTGGTGGAAATGTTGACTTAGTCTGACTTCTGGTCTGGCAATTTTCACCAAAAGGAAAAGGAAAATAATACCAATTAAGTGTCTGACATTAAGCCATAACTTGTGTCACAGTATTCTGGTGAAGATGGCACACAGTTTGAGCTCTATTTATACCAGAGATGGTTCGGCCTTGAAGCCACATTTGAGTGACTTGCTTTCCAATTCTATTAGCTTCTTTCTCCTCCTGTTCGATGGCTTTGAAAGCTATAGTGCTCTTTTTGCTCACCACTTTTCTTGTAGTTAGCACAGGAGTATGTCTCTCTCTCTCTCTCTCTCTCTCTCTCTCTCTCTCCCCTACAAACACAGACCTCATTCTATCTCTTTGCTTGCTTTATTGGGTGTCTAATTTCTGGAGTTTGCTGTAGGTTTCATCCAATGATGAGGAACTCAAGACAAAGGTATTTACTAAGACAACTCTTACAAGTTTCAACTATTCTTTCTTTCTCACCTGGAATAAAAAGGAAAAAAAATGAATTCTTGGAAGTTTTATTACTAAATCACTTCCCATTTTTTATCCTCTAGTTGTTTTTTTTTTTTTTAGGTTTGCTTTAACAGGTTCTTTATTTGGGTAACTAATTTCTACCTGCTTGATTCTTGTTACCTTATTTATATGATGCTTTTCACAAGAAAATGATTTGCTAGGAGTTCTAAATTTACTTGCCGATTATGACCAAAAAGAAAAGGAGAAACACAACCAAGTGAATAAAGGTGAACTTTGGCATTTGGTATAGGCTGAAGATATAAAAGTCCCAGTAGCAGCACAAGCTCCTCCAACAGAGGCACCAGATCATGCACCACCTGTGAAAGCACCGACATTTGCCCCGCCAGCAAAGGCACCGGCTCATGCGCCGCTCGTGACGCCACCGTCTAATGCTCCTCCAGCAAAGGCACCCACTTATGCCCCTCCACCAAAGGCAACCGCCCCCGTGCCCCCACTTCAGCCACCTGCTCCTGCACCAGTACTGCCTCCAGCAGTGAGGTCTAAAAAGGGTAGGGAACGTGTACATTCTTTTTGTTGAGTTTCTTTGCGGCTAATATATATATATATCGTGTGGTGTTATGTGGTAAAAAATGTGGTGTTATGGACTCCATGAACAGATTGCATCCCACTGTGTGATCAGAGATGCCAACTACATTCAAGGAAGAGGATTTGCACGAGAGCATGCATGACATGCTGTGACCGCTGCAAGTGTGTTCCACCAGGAACATTTGGAAACAGGGAAAAATGTGGCAAGTGCTACACAGATATGACCACTCATGGCAACAGATATAAGTGTCCTTGAAATGGCTGGCCTATCTATTACTTTGATGCTTTTTTTTAATTCACTTTATCAGTAGGTTTTTAGTAATTAAGTGTGAGAAAAGGGTTCAAAATAAATGGTTTTCCAGTGTCCTTTCTTGTTTCTACTTCTAGTACTGCTTCTTTTGAGCAACTTAATTTGGCATTTGTGTTGAGGTATACTTACTCTCTGCTGCCACCTAAATTCTGCATTTCACACGTCCGATGTTATCACATTGATATTAATAGTACATCTCTTACCTTTGTTGTAACAATCATACGTCCCTGGACCCTCTCTAACACTACTTTTCCTTTTCCTTTTCCTTTTTTCTCTACTGCATTGGACCATTGGTGTATATTTGTTGATGTTCAATTTTAAGACAATATAATTGGTGTATATTTGTAGATCTTATGTAGTGAGTTTTAATTGTGAAATTTATATAAAAATAATAATTTTAAAAAATTAATAACGAAAACAAAAATTATATTTTATTATTGTTTTAGCTAAAAGATGCATAATCTAGTATGAGAATTTTTCTCAATGTCAAAAACAGCTTCCAAAGCATGTAATTTCATATTTGTATTTGGCTACACCATTATCAATACTCTTAAAACCGATAGATACAGGAAAAGGTTACCCGGAACTACTTTATAAAAAAAAAAAAAAAATGGCCGTGTTAATCTCAAATAAAGATGTTAAATACGGTATATGAATAAATCTTGCATTTTTTTTTTAAATAATGAAATTTATTAATAGTTCGATATAATTTACTCACTTTTTTTTCATTTCTTCACTAAGCACTGTTTGTAACATGCATCCAGATATCTTTAAAAAAAAAAAACAAAGAAAGTTACCGAGCCTAATTACATGCATTCCAATTTATATATATATATATATATATATATATATATATATGTGCTTAAAAATAATTTATATATATAATTAAAAAAAACTAGGGAGAGAAATCACGTTTAACGCACTTCTTTTACTGAATGTTGACTACTTCTCAATATCACTAATAATTTTATATATATATTAACGAATTAACTAAAATTAGAATAAAAGGAATATATAAAACCCTACTACTCCCCCCAAGAATATTAATCTGCTCAAACCCAATTCCCTCCCCCACACTTCTTCACACTGCATCACCCCAGCTCTTCTCTCTCTCTCTAACAATAGTGTTGCATAAGCCACTCTCTGAGATAAACTAAGAAAAATGGCGTTTCTCGTTCTCCTACTGATCATTCTGATCACATTTCCATCGCTCTTCGCTACTCCCTCACATTCCCAGCTCAGCTTGGATTACTACCATAAATCTTGCCCACGATTCAACCAAATCGTCCAAGACACCATCACCAACAAGCAGATCAGCACCCCAACCACCGCCGCCGCAACCCTTCGCCTCTTCTTCCACGACTGCCTCCTCAACGGTTGCGACGCCTCCATCCTCCTCTCCTCCACCCCCTTCAACTCCGCCGAGCGCGATGCCGACATCAACCTCTCTCTCTCCCAGGAGACGCGTTCGACGTCGTCGTCCGCGCCAAGATCGCTCTCGAACTTGCCTGTCCTAGCACCGTCTCTTGCGCCGACATCCTAGCCGTTGCCACGCGCGACCTCGTCAGCATGGTGGGTGGTCCCTACTACAATGTGCTCTTGGGACGAAAAGACAGTCGCGTCTCTGAAGCATCCCATGTCGAAGGCAAACTTCCAAGACCCACAATGTCTGTCTCTCAAATCATTAAGCTGTTCGCATCTAATGGGTTCTCGATCCAAGAAACGGTGGCCTTGTGCGGTGCTCACACTATTGGGTTCTCTCATTGCAAAGAATTTAGCTCCGGGATCTATAACTACAGCGAGTACTCGCAGTACAATCCTAGGTTTGCTCAGGAGTTGCAGAAAGCTTGCGCGGGGTATGAGAAGAACCCGACATTGTCCGTGTTCAACGATATCATGACTCCAAACAAGTTCGATAACATGTATTTCCAGAATCTGCCCAAGGGGTTGGGGCTGTTGAGGTCCGATCATGGGCTGTACAGTGATTCGAGGACGAGGCCGTTCGTGGAAATCTACGCGGCGGACCAGAACAAGTTCTTTGAGGCGTTTGGGAAGGCAATGGAGAAGCTGAGTTTGTACAAGGTCAAAACGGGGGCTCAAGGAGAGATTCGGCGCAGGTGTGATGCGTTTAACTGATAATCGGCTGGAACCCTTTACAAAAAATTGTTTCTTTTTGCTGTGAGTTTGTGCCTTGTGGTGAGTGAGGACTTTTTTTTTTTTTTTTTTTTTAAATTATTTTTCATTTTTGGATTATGAGAATCTGGTAACATGTTTACACTATTTGTATCCATATAAATATTTTAAAGCTCAAATATACACATTAGTTATTTTATTTTCTGGATCTCGTGTCTTTTGCCTTCATGATTTGTATGGAGCGATTATGGTGCAGCTGGGCATAAAGAGCTCCCTCTCTTCTTCCTTTTAATTCTGTCTCCTTTTTCCGCTTTTAATCTAGGAGTGCCATGTGTGACTTTTTTAATGGTAGATGAATTATACATTAAGAAGTTGTAATGGTAATCTCATTTCTTGTTTAGTGTACTGAATTACAATTAAATTACGCGTTTTAGAAAGTAAAAAGGCAATAGTAGAAGGGTATTGTCATCAAAGTGAAGAGAACTACAATTAAATTAGGTTCCTTCCTCTTATCTTATCTTAATTTGAGCTTTCAATCACTACTTCTATGCCCTCTACTTTTGTGGTCGCTAAGGGCAAAACAAATAATGAAAAAATGTCCTATACTTCACTTGAGGGGGTCAATGGCTATTGCTGGACTTCCATCTCTTGCTGAATTTGGATGCCTTCAGACCTCAAAACACCACAAAAGTTACTTGTCCTCAATGGAGATCTACTTTCCACTGTTTTTGACTGAAATCCACAAAAGCATGTGATGTGTGCCGTAAATTATTAATAGGGTTGCAAATGAGTTGAACCCGAATTAAGTTGAGTTGGACTCAAATAATTTGAACTCGAGTTTGAGTTCAAGTTGAGCTGAGAGCCTGAGAGTTTGTCTTGTCGAGTCAAGTCAAGTTCAATTCGAGCCGATCAAAGACGAGCTCAAGCCGAATCGAGTTATTTATCGATCTTTGTTTTTACTCTCTAACGATCCGCACAAATCGAACCGAACTGAATTGAGTAATTACTCGAATTTCTTATTCTTTATAAATATTTGACTCAATAATTTTTTTGTGAACTTAATACATTATTATTATAAAGAAACAAAATAAGTTACTTCTACATAAAATAACAAAATATATTACTTATACAAAATATTAAAAATAATATATATAACACATAAAATATATAATAAAAGAATATATATAAGAATATATATACGTATATAAAAATATTACGAGTATTGTTACGAACCCAAAACAAGTCGAGATGAGTTTATACGAATTTTGCTCACGAACACAGACCGAGTTGAATCGAGATTATACGACTTTAGTTCGTTTAACATTCAAATTAATATTAGTGATCACGAACAACTCAATTATTAAATAAATCGAGTTCAAATTAAATTTATACAAATCGAACTCAAATTTTTCATGAACAACCCTGTTTATTTATAGCCCTACATAAATATAATAAAACTGCCTCACACCTATGCAGTACTTATACGTGGAATTTTCTCTTTATCCCAAACTAACTTCTAAAGATGTGACAATAAAGCGACTTCTACATGCTTTTGTTCTCTCGTAGAAGACCTTACTTGTAGGCTATGTGGATAGCATTTATCTTGGTGACTAAATGCTTAGATGTTTCACTATGCAATCCTCCACACTTTGTGATGAACAAATCAATCAAGATCTGTATTTAAGCAAGTGCTTTTCAGGTCAATATTACATAAATCAATCCTCTCTAAATGTAGCCACTCCTAAAAAACAATCCTCTCACATCCCAATCTCAATAATACATACACAGTAAACTTGTTAACGTATACTCCAATTTTAGGATTACAACAGGCAAAACAGATATCTCCAAAGAAGATGAGGCAATTTAACTTCCGCAGTTACGGCTGTCGTCGTCTAGAATGAGGCAAGAGAGCTAGGAGAATCTTCTTCCTTGGTCCCTTCATATTAAGCAGCTTTTGTGAGAACAGATTCATATCATAGTAAATAAGCAGCACATAGGGGTTCACCATGGAAGCAATTTATGCATTGATACGGTAGAAAAATTTAGAACACATAGTAAGATACCAACAGAAGTAACTTTTGCACCGAAAAACAATATCAAACGGAATCCCTAAATTTCTTGAGTGAAATCACAATACCATTGGTATTCCCATCTCTTTAAGGTCCTTATCACCCATCTGCTTCAAGGCCGTCATGTCCACCTACAGATCAGATAATTTCACTATTAAGATATTAGGTTCGTACAATTCCAAGGTTCACTGCTCTGTATAGACTGAAGTTTCTTCTGGTAGTAGTTTCTTAGTTTTCACGTGGAACATAAGTGCTCACAACACATAAGATTTACCAACTTTCTGAAAATCATGTAACATTTGCGTATAATTTCCATCAGTCAAATTGGCAAAAGCTCATACATTAGTTCTGTCTCTCTGTCTCTCTCTCACTCTCTCTCTCTGTGTTATATAAACAGGTGAATTACCTCTTCAGCCCTGAAATGAATGTTGTACTTCCCCAAACCAAGTGATTGCAACAGCCCATCAACAGTGACAGATTCAACTACCTATAGAAAAACCACTCAATAAACATATATCAGGATGCATGCACGACCATAGATGACCAACGGCAATTAAATACAACCATCAAAGTGGACAAAATCACAAATATAAACAAACCAACTCTTCTGAAAATAAGCAGAAGTGGTGCAGCAGCAAACCAAATCATTACCGTATGAGAACTTTTCTGCCCAAAGCTAGTCATAGGTGCAAGTTGTGTAACTGGCTTGGAATTTTCAAGGGGACCTTTCATGCTAAAGGGCGCAGAACTTACTGGCCTAGAAGTAACATTACTGTTCAAAAACCATCCAGCTCTTGAGGGATCACCTACCCTTACTGATGATACTTGCCGCACGTCCTCAAAGCTTTCTGGTGGTGGGAGTCCCCTCGAAGCTTTAAACCTTGATCTTTCCACGGGTGGCATTCGCCATGAAATACTATTTTCTGTTGGCTCGGACCTCTGATGCATCATGTTATGACTCATTAAAGGCTGACTATTTTTTGAAAACTTTTTGCGTTGATCCATCTTCCTACGCTCTTCAGCAGCCCTATGAATTCGTTTCAGGCTTTTGCGCATCAGTTTCAACCGGAGATCATCTCGACTAATCCCAAGATCTTCACTCATAAGGGTACCAGAGTCAGGGCAAATGAACCATATACAGAATAAGAAATTATAAAGAAAAACATATATATGAGCAAGATTGGTCGTCACCATTCACTCCATCTTCATCCCAACTCCAGTTAATACCATCTCCTCGCTGACTGCAAATCATATGTAACCAATCAGCACAGCTTGAAATAAATTCTCTGACAGCCGAATCAGAAACACCCTCCGAGTGCAACAAACAAAATTGTGATGCCGTGTTTTATGAAACTAGGTGTCCTGTAACTACAATCCCTATTTGGTCAATCAGATAAGCTAGGAATAAAACTAAATAAAAAGATCAAGTTCCTCACTTTGAACCTAATTAAGAAATCAGCCGGCAGCATTAGAGCTGCTTGATGAAAAAAGGTCGAATGAATGCATCTGACAGACCCTATCACGAATAAGCTGGGTTCAATAGAGGAAACCACATAAAAATATACCCAAAGACTCAAAATCCCTGTTCTTACTCTCCTACCACGCAGCATCCCAACAAAGCTTCTCTTACATTTCCTTCTATAATGAGGAGATGTATTCTGAAAGTCTCAGGAGCCTATAGAGTTCTACCGTAATGGTAAACTAGAAAATTAGTCGCCGAAAATATTTTTTAAACCATCAACATAGAGGATCCCCCCAAAAAAAATGATAGAACTACATTTTAAATTCGAAAATAAACAGAACAACACGAACCGCTTGCTTGTTGACGAGGACAAATTATTGGCACCATTCCTTCCTTTCGTCCCCCTAAAACGTTTGCTGCCAGTCATTGCTTTAGTATCGTCATGTGGATGCGCATACTCCTTTACTCTTCCTCCCCGCTTTACCACCTGCGAAAAAATCGAATCGCATTACATTCAATCAAAACCCCATACACAAACAATAGATTTAACTCTGTTTTATAAAAATAAAAATAAAAATAGTCACTTCTCCATAATCGGGATCCGGAAACGTATTAGTCAGTTCAAGTACACACAAAAAGTGGTATGCAGAGTAGAGCCACTAAACAAATAGTTCGATAATACAAAATTTTGAAGTTAAAATCACCAAAACAACCCCAAAACCTAATTGAAAAGTCCCAATTCTCCCTTTACGAGTTCAATTCGTTTTCTTTTCCCAGAGTTTCCCAGCAACCAAACGGCCAGTACCCAATCAAACTGCTAAAAAATTTAACAAACAAACATATACACACACACGTACCTGACGAGAGGGACCGAAAGTGATTGTGAAACGTGGCTCCGACATTTTCCGAGAGCGAAACGATGGACCTTCGCGGAGATCTAAGAAAGACCTAAGTTTGATGCATCATAGCATCGAAGGGAAATTCGAGTCGATGAGTGACGAATCCAAAGTTCGAAAGCGATCAGAGAGCATCATTTGTATACATTGCCAGCAACAGGAAGAAGAAAAGGAATATAGGATGGTACTGATTTTCTTGTTCAAGAAGGAAAACTTAGGAGGTGGGGTCAACAGGTCAAGTCAATGTAATGGGCCAGGCCTTGATGTTCACACACCTGAGGCCCAATTCAGACCCTATCTTTTTTACCAGCATAGACTGTTGCCGACCCGACCCCGCCCGCCCCTTTTTTTAAAAAATCGGAAGAAAGCTTATTTATTTCTTTAATCATTTCTCAAGAATAATACGGAAATATAAATTTTAAAATTATAATCATTATTTTTAAATTAAAAGTATTTTTTCTGTCATATATAATTTTTAAAAAATATTTAAAATAAACCCGAATCAACTTCTAAATAAAACATAAAAAATAATTAAACTTTTTCAATTTCAAAATAAAGATTATATATAAATAAATTTTTACTTTTATAATATTATTGAACTTTTTCTCTTATATTTCTGAAAAACTAATAAAAAATATTAACTCAATTAAACTATTTCACTATTTTTTACAGATAATTTAAGTGTTCAAACGAGACCTTATCTCATATATATATATATATATATGTGTGTGTGTGTGTGAATCTTTGGTACATGTAAATGATGCACTTGTACTATCTATTTTGTTTATACATCCTCTAATGGTTGTTACAATTTACAAATCCCGGATCAAGTTAGTTTGCATGTGTGTGTAGATGACTCAAAATCAGAAAGAGCACAAAAAAGTAATTTGTAGCTCTCTCGGAACCATGATCATCATTTGCCAACATTAATCAATTCTGTTAATTAATTGTACGGATCATGGACCAGAATATTCGAATATATTTACATAAAATGACTTTGACTTACTTTCCTAGATGTTTGGCAACATGCCAATAGTAAACAGTAATAACGATATAGTTACCTTTCTCTCATAAGAACAGTACATGGACAGAGTTCCAGAACTGCTGCCCAACCTCGGCATATAGCTCTGTACTGCATCATACATAATATGCCTAGGACGCTTTGTACGTGCATGTGTTTAAGAAGATATCGTACTTATGAATAAATCATCATTTGAGTCCATCGGACAGAAGTACTTCAGTTAAACAAGTTTGAACATCCAGGGCAATCATAAGAGGTTTTTAATGTTTTGAGTAAATTATAATTCACAGATCCAGTTGCAAATTTTTAGATTGGATTAAAAAAAGAGATGAAATGAATTATGAATAGTAATAAAATGAGTTGTTAAAATGAATTGAATAAATTAATTAATAGTTGAAATGAATTGAAAGTATGAATTGAATTGTGAATAATAAAATTTGAATTTTAAAAACAAACGGAGCCAAGTCGAACCATTACAAAAAAATATTACTTATTTATTATCATTTCTTAGTTGTAAATAATCTATTTTAATTATTAATAATTTATTTTAATAATTAATAATTATTTTCATCGTAAATATTTTATCAGTATTACACATTTTTTATTTGTAGTGAACGCTGCCCTTCATTTTTCTATTTTATCGTCCTCAATGTTCTCATGTTTGGACTTCAATACGGCATGTGTACTTTGACTGGTTCCGAGTAACAACTCCGTTTGAGTCTGTTCATGGACATCCGTGCAGTATCCCTCTCACGAATTGAGTTTTTGGACACCAGCTACTTCCAAATAGATATTTACCCTCTCACGGAAGCTCGCATCCTCTTTTTTTTTTTTTCCTTTTGTTTGAGAAAAATAGATATTTATTTAAAAAAAATAGATAGAAATAATCAATTTGCTATATTTAAAAAGGTAGGACTATACATCCGGTGTCCAAACCAGAAATCCGATTCAACCTGGACCGGATCCGGGTGCTCAAAAGCGGTTTGGATTTCAACCCGGGTTCATCCGGGTTGAAATCCGGTTTGGATCCAGATCAATCCGGTTTTTTAAAAACCAGAAATCCGGTTTCCGGTTTTTTTTTTTTTTTTTTTTTAAGCTTGTTGTATTTTTTTTTTTTTTAAGCTTGTTGTATTAGTTTTTTGCATAGAAATTTATTGTAAAAATATTATTATAATTTTTGGGCAAACATGTAGCTTACCTCTCTTTTTCAAAAAAAAAAAAAATGTCCATTGAGTAGATGTCGGGCCAAACTTGACCTCCACACCTCGATGGCTCTGCACTTGGATATGTATATATAATCATAATCGAAAGAAAAAACGCTTCAATACGTATTAATCATGATGAAAATATAAAGTTGCATGTGTTAATTTTTTGTGTGTGGCAGTGACTTTGGATTCGATCCACTGGGGCTTGGTGTCCTCCCAGAGAACCTTGAAAGATTCAAGGAATCTGAACTTATTCACTGCAAATGGACCATGCTTCTTGTTGTAATTAATTTTCTGATTGAAGTTTTGAAATATGTAGAATTAGTCTACGTATAGATTTCAAATTATTTACGTAAGTCTATACAATTATCTTAATTTATTGTTGTGGTTTTTCCTTCAATTTGCTTTCAATTCACAAACACCACATTAATTTATTTATATAGAACGTTAAATTTCACAAGCAATTTGATATTAAATTTACTTTCTGATCAATAATCTGATAGAATACAAATTCCCAATCCATTTCTGTCCAATCCAAAAAAGAACAAAAAAGGAAAGGTCTCGAGTTAAATTTTCACATAAAACTGACAAAGGAAATCAATTGCTAGGCTAAAGTGCATCGCTGTATGGACATGATTTGCCCTGATCCACTACACAAATCACACTTGTCATCTAATTTTCCTGTTGGATACCTCCTTTCTATATATATATGCACGTAAATGTCCAGGATTGGACCAATTGATATATAATTTTTTATAACAATAAACAAGATTTTATACAAGTAATCGAACAAGAACAACTTCTCAAAGTGAAAAAGGTGTTTTCGGACAATGCACAAATACAAAGTATAGAGTAATGCAACCAATGTCGATACCGTAAAGGACAACAAAATAAACTTTCAGAAATCCTGAAAAACAAGGCAATAACACAAATAGAGTCAAGTTAAATCTCAAGCACTAAGAAAAAAGTAAATTATAATCTCTATCACTTCACACAAAAAAGAGAATAAAACACTTACTTTATATTACTCACAGAATCTTCTTCCATCTGTTATTGAGTAATCACAAACACAAAAAATAATAATAATAATAATCAAACACACAATATAATAATAATAAAAAAATATTATATAATCGTTAAAAGTCGGGACCATGATTGTTTCCTTTATGACTTTACATGGGAAATATTCAGTGATATGCAAAGGGAGATTATTTATCCAATACATGCAGCAGCTGCCTTTCTAGATCCAACTTATATGTTTAGTGAAAAATTTGAGAAAAATATTGAAATGAAAGGAAGTACAACAATACCAAATGAAAATGCCAAAGTTATTCACCACTCAAGCCATCACAATGTTAAAAGCATGCCATCCTCGAGAGTTAATAATTTTTGTATGCTTTTCTTTCTTTCTTTTTTTTAAAAATATTTTTAGTAAACTTTTATGATATTTTGGTTTGTTCTTTTTGGATTGTGTAGGAATATGGGGGAAACTTTGTGGACAAAATATCCCAGTAATGAGAAAATATGCAATTCGAATATTGAGTACTCAACCTTGTAGCACTTCATTTAGTACGCATTATCAAGTGCCACATGGTGAATATTGGAAAGAAGATGGGTCAACAAAGATGAATACAATGATCATGAGCAGGAATTGAGGTTAATTGCACTAGGTCGTGGCTGTACTAGTTATTGGAACATTCTGTTAAGTGATATAAGAGAGTTTCATTGTATAAATTGTATTATATATATATATATATATATTTGAGTTTCGGCTTGTGTGTGTACCTATTAACACGTTACTTATTAGTTATTGGAACTTTGTAAATATTGTTGTTAGACTTAGATCCATCACTGCGACTTCAGAGTATGATTATATGGTGCAAATGACTTAGATCCAACAACACTAAGGGAAGATGCCTAAATCCTAATTTTAGTAGAAGCATGTAAACCTAAAGTTTTGGTTGAAGGTAGGCCATAGAGTAAAAGTGAACTGAGACTACAAAGCCATCTGTCAAGGTTAGGTATGGTCCAGTTTTAAGGCCCATCAGCCAAGACAGTCACAAAGGGGATTGGCCCTATGAACAATAGTAAAAGTCTTTCTTTTGTACCTAAAATTATAAGTAGTATGCTCTCCTTTCATTTGGGTCATTATTCTTAATTTCTTAGATTGTTAGTTTTGAAATTTATGTAGCTGGACAGCCTGGTATGTGTTTTTTTAACAGCATTAAAAATGCACAATGATGGGGGTTTATCTTTATAGTTTCATATAAGATTTATTAGATTATGTGGTTGACGGTTCATAATCATGAAAGTTATGAATTACCTATGTGTATATCAATATTGCGGGACCATGTTGAACTAACAATGTTGAACTGCCATAAGCATATGAATTACATATGAATTACCTATGAATTACCTATGGTTAACAATCGCAAATAAGCTAACAATGTTGAACTAGGTAACATTCATGTGCTCTACTTCCCCTGTTTCATATTCATATTCATATTCATGTGCTCTGCCTCTACTTCCCCTGTTTTATAAAATAAAAACCGCAACCAACCATTCACCACGGAGAGACATATATAGACCAAGACAACAACATTGCCACTAAATTACAAAAAAAAAAAAAATCTAATCAATAAAAGTGAACAAAAGAAAACACACACCAAAGGTAGACTAAAGAAATCGATGTGGACGACGCATAAGCTGCAGCGCTCGGTGTGGAGTGCCTGGAAATCGTGGCCATGGTAGATCAAAGAAAGAAACAAATAAGAGACTGAAAAAGGCAGAAATCAACGATGGAGATAGCTCACAATGAGATCGGCGATGAGAGAGAGAGATAGAGAGAGAGAGAGCGTACCCTAGATCGGCGATGGAGATAGCTCACAACGAAATCAGAGACGGAGATAACTCACGGCAATGATTGGATTGAGAATGGGATCGATTGAGAATGGGATGCGACCATTTGAGGCTAGGGTTTAGAGCTTTAGATTTCGAGGCTTCGAGCGAAAGAGATACGATCATACGCGAGAGAGAAAGAAATGAGAACGTATTTAAAATCTGGATATTGGATGTTAGATCCAGTACCGGATTTCAATGGATAATATCCGAACCATATAAAACTCAAATTGGATAATTAAAAATGCGATTTTCGGAATTGAATTAATCCGGATCCGGGATCCGGATATCCGGTTTTCAAATCGGACCGAAAAAAAATCGGTCCGAATGAACACCCTTATAAAAAGGTAGAAATAATGAAAACAAATTATTTTGATTATTTCTAACTTTTTAAGATATAATAGATTTATTATTTTTATCCATTTTTCTTATAATTGTACGTGTTGATTTTCCCACCTGAGTAGAAAGCATGACGAAGAAAAACAATATTATAAGAGCTTTAATTAATTATATGATCAAAGTTCAAGGACTTGGGAATATTCTCCTTTCAAATAAAAAAAGAGGGCTTGGGAATATTCTTGAACTCCTTTTTTTTCGGTTGGTTAAAGAAAATCTGGAGGCCGAGACATCCGTGATCAGTATAATTCCCGGAAATAATATAGAATTTTAGTAACGTGCTCCCGTATGATTGTGTTGGGTGCTAGCAGAGATGCCGGACTACTCGTTCGATGGGGCAAACAAACAGAAGACTAGAAATGGGCCAAAAGTCTTCCATCTTATTAATTACAGAGTCAACAAAGATGGACAGAAAGTCATCAACACGGTACGATCAAGCTTCACCGAATTTGGAATAACTTGGAAATGCTCACAGCTCATCGTCAATCTGTCCCTCCCATTTGGTACGTTTGTGTTTTAAGAATATTAAAATAGGATTATAAATAATAATTAAAAAAAAATATTTAAAAAAAAATTAAATAATAAAAATAAAAATATATATTTAAATGCACGGTACTCTCAAAGGAATGCAGACTTTAAAATGAAAAAAAAAATTGCAAGGAAGCTAAAAAAAATAAATAAATATATAGCGGACAAGCTAATTCCTTTGGATAGTGGAGTGTTTTCACAATTTGAAAATATTTAACTATTATTTATTATTTATTTATTATTTTTTACATATATATTATTATTTGTTACTATTTAATATTTTATTATTATTTTATTATTATTATTTACAGAATACACCTAACTACTTAAAAAACAATATATATAAGACTGGCCAATATTTTTCTTCCGAATTTGTAGAAGCATTAATCGTAGAAAGTTCTACCTGAATTTTTCTGTTGATTGGTACCACTTTTCTTTCAATCAAGATTGATCATGTTGAAGATCTATTTACCATACACTCCTTGTGTGTACTCCGTAAGTGCACCTACGGCTACCTATAATAAGATTTGATAAACTCAGATGATCATGATCAAGAACGTCCCAAATCGATTCGACAAAAGTTCTGTAAATATATACGTTTCCCTAACAATTTAACTGAAAAGAGAATGCCATTAACTAGTTAACTAGCTTCTTGAAGATGATCAAGATCAGGCAATGGGCTCTTCAAGTCATAAATTGGTATACTACTTCTCTCCCGGTTTACTAGAAAATCATGAAAAGTGAAAACGGTAATTTTAGGAATTGCATTGAAAGCCATGCCCCTGATTTTCAAAGTCAGAAATAAAATAAACATGTTCCATTGAAACCACTTCATCGGTAAGAAAAATAAACATTTATGACGAGTTTTTTTATCACAAAAATAACGGTTTTTTATGAGAATAAATTAAATAATCATTTTAACAAAAATACAAATAACAATAAATAAGCACTTATGCGGATTCCGATAAAATATATAGATAGATAGATAAATATATATGGGATACAAGCAAAAATTATAAAGATCACATGGCAACAATTACAGTAGTACTAGCTACCGAGGATCATGCTGCATGCTATATTTATGTCTTAATTTCCGCTAAACAAGCTGATTGATCAGCCGTGCGTAAGTATTAATCATATATGTCTTCCAGGTGTATATAATCTTATATATGTAATCATATACACAGTAATTAAATTTGCAGATATAGGTCTTAATTTCCGACAAGATCATTCACAAAGTAATTTGAAAAAAAAAAAAAAAAGAATTAAGGCTTAAAATTCATGGCCGCTTAACATAAGATACGACATGCATGCTTACATACGATATTAATACAAATATATACAGGTAGCCTATTTGAGAAATATTCGGCTGTATTCGGAATCCTTGATCTCTTATGTTAATTAATTTATGCATATACGTACGCGCGCGTTCACATGAATGAGCATATATAGCTAGTTTGCATGGCAGCAAAGTCGATCTTTACCATTCTAAATCGAATGAGAATTAACCAATATCATAATATACATATATCATTACGTGAAAATTAATTAAGAAGCTATTTCGGATATTCATAAGAAGGGGAAAAAAGAGTTATAAAAATAAAATAAAAATAAAAATAAAAATAAAAATCTAAACCATAACATGCTTTCATCTGGTAGATCTGCAAGAGAAAATCATTAATCCAAAATCGCTCGGCAAACAAAGACGACTCTTTTACACATTAGACGATAATCAAGGTATACTGACATGAATGTTTTCATTTCACAAGCGAAATCCCATAAATATATTAACTCCAAACATAAAGACGTTGCACCAGAACATGAGTGTAGACATGATAACAAGGATCATGAGAAGCTAGCGCATACAAGTAAATTCATCATGAGAGAGAGGGAGAGAAAGAGATCAGATCAGCAAACAAGACGATCTCGACCATTTATCATAACTTCTAATTAGTAGTCATGATCTTCAAAACCTAAACCATAAACCCTAGCTATTTAATTTGCAAGATCTACGAAGTTCACCTTTTCGAAAGGAAGAAACCCATAAATAGACAAGAACTTGAGAAATTAATTTGCTTGATGGAGCAAATAATCGGACCAGGATGCTTGATTCCCCAAAAGCAAAGACTTGAAAAGTCTAAAAGGGAGCAGACCCTTCACTCAAAACCAAGAAGAAAGCCCAACAAAGAAAGCTAGGGTGTCTTCCGCTACTTCTTCTTTTGCAAACACATGTCCATGTTTCTGATCCTTATCTTTCTGCTTGATCCTTCTCTTTCCTGCCGATGGAAATGATGACGCTTTGGGGTGCGTGGGGTTGTTGAGGGCAAAAGGGAGGATAGCATGGGAACAATGATGGCGACGGAGAAGGTACAGAGAGGACATGATGATTGCTGGGTCTAGCTTTGAAAGAAAAGGCAGGAGATTCAAGGTATTTTATGCCCTCACTCTTGCTGATCTCTCTCTCTCTTTCTGTCAGAGTGGAGGGAGAGGAAGATAGAGAATGACGATAATCATGAAACCCAAGACTTTATCGACATACCTGATCAGAAAAAAGAAAAAGACTTTATTGTACTTGTACAGTAAGTAAAGCGGAGCTAGCTCCAGCCAACGTCAGTGCGCATGTAAATTCCTGAAGTTCCGTCGAGGCTGACTAAGGTTTGTTTGTATTTAAGATTTATTTTTATTTTATTATTATATTTTTATAATTTTTTATATACCCTTTTTAAATTTTAATATTTTTTTTTTAAATTTTAATTCATATTTTTCAAATTCAAAAATAAGAATAAAATTAAAAAATAAACTAAACTCATCTCAACTTATCTCATCTCCGAATCTAAATAGACGTAAGATTTTAACTTATCTTAATTTATCTTAATTTAATTATATTTTTTTAATTTTTCATATAAAATATAAATTTTTATACATTTTTTTTAAATTTCAATACATTTTTTTAAAATATCAATTCAATTTTTTTAAATTCTAAAATAATAATAATACTAAAAAATAAATTAAATTCATTTCAACTTATCTCATCTCAATTCCAAATCCAAACAAGGCCTAAACCCTTGTTTGAATTCAAAATGGTTTCGTTTTATTCTACTATTATAATTTTTAAAATTTTTTTTATATAAATATAATAAATTTTTTAATTTTAAAAAATAATATTATTAAAAAATAATATTCTAATAATATTTTATTTTATTTTATTTTATTTTAAAATTATCTCATCTCATCTCTAAATTCAAACGAAAGTGCATATGTCAATTTTTCTAGCTTTAATGCCACTTGAGCTTTTTTTTTTCCTTTGATTTCTTTAGATGATGAAATATCTCATGGGCGATTATAGAATTTTCCTTAGTATTACAGCCTGGAACAAAAGTTATTCAAAAAGAAAAAATGATATTTGGGAGTGTTTTCTTTAGATGATTTGCTAAAATTCTTGTAATGATTTTGTAGATAACATTGGTCAGACTAATTGGCTGGAAATTTTGGAAGGAGCGTGCATTTGCTATTCACTACAAGATTTTTGGTTTTAGCCAATGAAAGTTTTTGTAGCTAAAAGTACATATTTTGCGACCATAGAACAACTACCACCAATTTGATCTGTAGGAGGTTCGTAGCATAAAACTCGCGACAAATACTACTTATTACCACAACTTGGTTTTTCTACGGCAAATAGACACTTATTGCCACCAAAGATTTTTTGGCGAAAGCCTTCCATGTTGATGTCAAAAATACTTCATGATGCCTATCCTAATGTGGCCATTGGTTTTTCGCCACGAGATCATACCATAGTAAAAACTTATTTCTTGTGACATTGATTGCTGTGAAAAGGAAGTTTTCACCAGCCATGATTCATTTACATTGTGGGTTCTACTATTTAGCCACGAGTTTGTATGTGTGGATCATTTATTTCCTGCTGCCAAGACTGTGGTGATTGAGGTTAGTTTGGCAGGTAATTCTAATTTTTTTTCTCACAAAATCAAGCTGTGTCTAATACATAAATGCTATGAACTTGGTCATGGGTAAAAGTGAAAAACACAATTGCTTTCAAACGCATTCATTAGTTATTCCATGTTAGCAAACAGAAAATATAAAGTCATGCATACTCCTATAAACTAACATTCATCAATTTAAGGTACTTGATCATACATTGACATTCCATTTAAACATAAAGATCTTGAAATGTTACTACTTAGACGTGAATAAATATTGTCCGTGAATTTACATCATCTGCTATCAATCAACAACATTTCTCTAAGGTTGTTAATCTTTGGGTTGGCAGTAGGACCATGCATGCCCTATGGGTGTCAACAATTTAGACCTCCTTAACAGTCCCTACAACTATATATTACTTCTCTCATCCTTGCCAAGACTTGAAAGCAAAATGGGTAAACATATAAGAAAGTTATTTATCCATGTAATGCTACATTGCCTAAGGGATCAACAACCCTTAACGGTTAATAAAATACCATTCTCTAAGCCACTTACACAAAATTAATGTAATATTAACCCAAATAGAGATAGTCAAACCCCAATCCTTGAAAATAAATTATTTCAAGGTACCATTTGTAGTGAATATATATTCATATTACTCTCAACCACTTAGACAAATTAGTGGCCCACTAACCCAACAGACATAGCCAAACGCCAATATTTTAAGGAAACATGATAATTTCAGCAAATATATAAAAACTACCCTTATACTCAAAACTCAAGAAATTTCATAAACACTAAATAATGGAAGAAATTGAAAACCATGAGAAGATTTGCACAAACCTTAATAGTGAACTAAATAGACCCTTGAACCCACTTCAATGGATCTAACAATATTATGTCTTTCAAACCCAATATCCTGTTAAAAGAATGCAATTAATTGACTAAATGCATAATACACTATCAACGGTCTCATAACAACAGAGTAGAGAGAAACAGGACCTTAATTTAGTTAAATACACAATACTTAAAGTTTGATTTTTAAATGAGTAAATAATGACACTGGACTCACACCAACAAGGTTTTAAAGATTATGGCACCCTCTACCAATATGAAGCAGCCATCTACATGCTAGCATTAATTGGCTACAAGTTCCATTTGGTCCTATGTGTAAGCAGCACATTGAACTTGCAAAAAGAACCTACACGACAATTCTTCTATTTTTGGAGGCAGTTAAAACTGCCCATAATACATACTAATATTTTTACACACTATCCTTACCAAACATTTCTTGTGAAGATCTATTCCAAGTTTCCACCATGTTACCATTTCAATGTCCAACTAAAAATCTACATCAGGTTCTGAAATATATGCATACAAGAACACAAAATGCTGTTCAAAAACTGTTTAAGTTCTCAAATGGAGGCCAACACAAGCCAGCAACATTGTGGAAATCAAGTCTAGGTGGTGTGAAGATAGTAACTTACTCAAAGTGTAGCAGCAGCTACCTTTTACCAAAAAACTGCCAAGTCTCTGTCTGGATTAATATCTTCTTTGCAACAACCTCACATCAAGTAATTATATGTGATCCCTAACACCAACAAAGTCTAAATGTTAGACATGATTCATTTCAACTAAAAAAAATAGGAATGTATAATGGAAATTGTACTCACTACTTACCATTAAGCACTCCATGCATTATTGCTGAATACTGTTTTCCAAATTGTTAAAACCAATATATTACAATTTCATTCATGAAACTATCACAAAAATCAGCTTAACTCCAAAAGTCTAATAGCCCAGATTATTAGAACCTAATGTAATGCAAAGCCACTGTCTATGATCATCAAAATAGTAGAAATCAACAATTGGAAGTTAGTCTAATGGATTTACCAATCATTATGTACCATTAGCAAAACACAAAACAGGATATGCTCCCCAAACCAAAAAATGTTTTAGTCCTTCAGATTTCCTTGAGAAATATTTATAATGTGAAAATGAGGTGAGAAGTAATACCGAACACATGTCATAGTATGGCAAATAGTAGACATTCATGCTTGAAAATTTGTGTGAGCAAAACTTTGCACCATCATTAGGTAAACTAAATTAGTTTAGAAACCCCAAATGCATGGAAATTTGAACTTAACATATGCAATTAGAGAGTTAATCGAAATGGGGTATTCATCCAAAACAAATAACACATAACAAAAAAAAGTAAAAGCCAAACTTGTAAAAATTGTCCACAACTTATTTTACTAATTAAGAGCATTACCAACCTCACTAATAAAATAATGCCTTAATATCAATTACAAATCAACCATGGGGAGCTAAACGTATGTGTAGAAACACCTAAGCAAAACAAGATGCAAAGTAAATAATATAACGTGGGTTTGTGCTTTTTATCTTCTAATTATTTTGGGTAAGTAGGTTTATGTTTTTTATCATGCCCTCTTTTTGAAAATGTAAAGCATAGTTAAGTAGTTGAATTTCCAATGGTTTTAGTTTCTTTATTTTTCTAAATTTAATGATTTACGCATTTATTCAGTATACCCATATCCTTTCAAACACCCAACTTCATGTATTCTTTCTAATTATAACTTTTGAGCTAAGATAAAGATTACACATTTTATCAAATTGTAGGCTTATGAGCTAGAGGACGAGCCCCTTGAATGATTCTAGGCATTTTGGGCACGTATTGAAAGGTTTTGAAATGAGAAACTGCAACTGATTGCAAGCTCACACTTTTTTTTTTTTAATGAGGGAACTTTTGTTTGATAAATAGAATATCAGGAAGAAACCTGATTGTTGGTGTAAAGATCAGGAGACAATGAAAACTTCTTTATGAAAATCTAGGCATGTTGAAGAATAATTTGTGGATGTCACACTATAAAAATCAATTTGAAACCAAAGTTCGTAAAGTATTTAGTCTTTCATATCTTGTAGGGAATGAATTTCCGAACAGGTAGACAAAGAAAACTGATTATAGTAGGGGTTTATGAACAATTGCATCCTTCTCAGTGAGGGAATCTATGCAAAAAATATTTATTATTTTCTTACCCTTCTCAATTAGGGAATCTATGCAAAAAATATTTAATTGAAGGAGCATAAAAATTAATGCACAACTCCCATGGGAAGATTATGAAGTACAAAGTGGTCACCTTACAATCTATATGTATCATATATAACTTTTTTGGGGTAATTGTTGTTTGCAATGTTGATTTAAGACAAACAAATCCCGTAAGTGCCAATAGGAAACCAAAAAAGTGGATTATTGTTCAATCATTCAGTACACATGCATTGTAGTAAGATACACACGGAATAGAACAAAATCTAAAAGTGTTTTTACCAAAAGTCCAAAACTTGGGACAGCTAGACACTATGAACCTACTGACACACAATATACATTATACACACACGAACTCGAAAATTTGCAATAGGCAAATGGATCTAAGAGGTATGCCATGCGCGCGAGAGGAAGAGGAATAGAAATCAAAATACAAATATCACAAATCATCATGCATCCCAAATCAAGAGAGAAGGAAATAGGGATAAGCAAGATTATGGAGGGAAATCGCAGGAATCACATGGCTGTTAGCTGGAACATGGAAGCGAAAGGGGTCATAAATGGTTGGAATTGTAGGGGTAAAGGATGATTTCGACGGAATGAGATCTTCTGGAGCTAGCGTCGAATCTCAAGGCTAGGGATTTTGGTTCTTCTTTCAGTGAAATGAAAGGGTTCTTGAATGGACTGTTCTTGATAGAAGGTAAAAGTATACAGATATACACAAATATGTATATTATTATGGCATTAAAATCAAAATGAAGGGTGAAAATTGTGTTTCGTGGGAAATCTTTTTGTCGTGGTATAAACTTGTTGCAAATAGTATTGCTTACCATTAATTAACAGTCAATGCATGATTATCTGTGGGCAATAGGATTTTTAATTGTCGCGGTGACAGTTTGTGTCAACATCCACTATTAACCACGATGGCTAGTCGTGGGATACTTTTTTAGACTCAAATATCTCATATTCTTGTAGTGATTTTTGGGATAGGAGCAATATTTGAGTGATTCATTTGCTTCAGTAGCTTCTCACTTTTGAAAAGATTCTTAGACTGCTATTATGATCTCTTTTTTAATAATGTTCTAATAGTACTTGTAAAAAGAGCTTTCATTCCATCAAATCCCAAGGCCTTGTAGGTTGGGATTTACTTTAGGGAACCAATATTTCTTCATCTGAAGGCAATGCTGTGAGGAGCTTATTATCATGATCCAAAATTTATTTCTTAAAAAAATTCTCTAGATCCTCCAGCATGATAGGATTTGAGGAAGTATAGATGAACTTGAAATAATTAATAAAAGATGATTCGATGATATTCTGGCCTATTGTCTAGTTACTTTGACTTAGTTTGATGGAGTCAATTATCATTTCTTCTTCATCGGATTGTTGTTGAGAGGTTATAGAACTTCGTATTTAAATCTGAAGTTGTAAGCCAATCTATTCTTGACTTTTGCCTCTATAATGTTTCTTTATGCTTCAATTGTTCTTAGAGTTTAGATTGAAGCATCCTATCTCTTTGTAGACTCCTTGAATTTAGAGGATTGCACTTGAGTTGATTAAGTGGACTTTGTTTCAATTTATTTACTGAATTTTTACCTGAAATTTGCTTAATGTTTACCTGAAATTTTTATTTCCTGAATGTTTACCTAAATTTTTCTTCTTAAGTGGACTTTGTTTCGGTTTTGAGTACTTTTTTTGTTGTCTTAATTTTACTAGCAAAGAATGAAGGCTAGATTCTTACTAAAGTGCTTGCACTATGCTTCTTGAATAATAAAATGACTGAGTGGTTATCAGGTCCAAAATTCTTCAAACTTGAACGATGAAACTCACTTTGTTACTTCCATAGTGTTAAGTAAAAGAAAATGGCAGTATGATTCTGAAGATGTAAGGTGTTGGATAGTGGCATCCAAAAATAGCAAGCGTCATTAAGTGCTTGCAATTCCGCAATCCAACCTTTTTATGATCATTGCATTTTCGTGACATTTGTTTGTCTAGGTAAATGTGGGTCTCGAGAAACCAATATAATAAGGCCATGTGATTCCATCAAGTATTTAATTTGCCTATTGATGAAGAAGTTATCGGGCGGCCCCCAGCTTCTCAATTTAACTCAAGAGATTGTTGATATCACCAATACATATCTATCGCCCAAGAAATGATTTGTGAGTTGAATCCAGTAATGTCCAAAAATTGCTTTGTATTGCCATTGAACTAGAGTATAGACAAAAGTAGCTAGCCAAAGCTGATTAGGATGATCAAAATAAACCAAAACAAATATACATTCATATTAACATATATTGGGTCAATATCTACACCCTATCACCATAATAACAAAATACCTTTATTTTTTTCGATACGAGAAAATTTACAATAAGATAGAAATCTAGACTATTTACAATAGTAGCGGTGTGTTAGCTGGCATCATGGTCTTCGACAAAAATATAATATCCAAGTTATATTTTATAATATTAGCCAGTATACTTTTGATTGTTATGGAACGAGCTAGTCTCCTACAATTCTATACCAATGTCTTCATGAAGGGGTGGGAGGCATGGTAAATCCCACATCATTAACTTTATTTAAAATTTCTGTCGATGCTGCCTTTGGAGTTGCTCGACTATATGGCTTTGATTTAGCAGTTTTCTTAGATTCCTTGACTTTTCCAAAGGTCTTTGATTGGATTGAGGGTAACATGCGAGCCAAATCTTTGTCTTCATTTCTAATTTCCTAAGCTTGCTTAATGGGTGGGGTCAATCTCTCAGTTGATAAATTTTTAATCTTCAGTTTCAACTGTTAACTTCATTAATACTTGGTGGCATGCTTCTCTTTGAAAGAAAATTAGGCACTGTAGGGCCTTGAGTTCTTCTTCTTTCCAAGTAGATGGTATTGGCCTAGTAGGATTCATGGAGTGGGATGGGTGGATTTTATTGATAGGACCTAAATGGACTAGGCTGTAGGAGATGAATGTGGTAGAGTTGCTGAGATTAGGCTTAAAAAGGATTTGTTTGTCAACAATGTGAGACAGATTGGACTTCAAGTGGCGTGATGGGTTTTCTTAGGAGGGAGAACCTTTGCCGAGCTTAGGAGTGGGAACTATGCTTTCTTTAATTATCTAGGCCAAGAGGTTTTGATTGGAGGGCCCGACCTATTGCATTTTTTGTGCCTTAAATCCCATCACCATAGACTGTATCTTCATCCATTGAATACTTAAGCATGAGGGTTTAATACAGACGGATAAGTGAAACTCTATAGTGTTGATTTCATCAAGTTGTTGTAGAGAAGCTATGTTGCCATCAGTTGAGGGATGTGATGGGTTTGAGTGATTGATGAGAAAAGATTTAGTAGGAAGATATTAACACTCGGAATAAAGGGAGTTTGGCCGGTAGGTGTTGAACTTTTATTTTCCATAGTGTTTTGACGGCAATGGTGATCTGGTGGAAGAGATGCTTACAAACTTCAGGTTTTGTTGGGTTGACACATCACCAACTTTGGCTGAGCTTCTCAACAATGCAGAGGAAAATGGTCCATCACCCATATTCAGTGCAGAGGAAATCATTGGGTTATCGACAATGGTATGATCCTCGAAATTGCTCTTTGATTTTTCTTTTTGCAAATTAGCACTTTCATTCGCCAATTTTGTTGTGTTTGTGAGGAGATCTTTTGGTAAGCTTATACAAATAGAGGCGATGGAGAAGGAGCTGCTTTGAAACTGGAAATATTTTGCTCTCTCGATAGTTGCCATTTTTTTCCCTAGACCTATTCCAACAAGGGGATTTTGAAAAGTGATAAGGGGGTTTCCTTCCACTATTATTCCTTTCCCCTTTTCAATTTTTGCTACTTATTCTTTTCTTGCATTTTTGCTTGCTATTCCCAGATTTAAAATTGCACGTTCATCACAACTTGTAATATATGTGTGATTTGAAGGTAGATATACTAGTATTATTATATTATAGGAGTCAAAACTATCATAAAATGTTTTCATCAATAACATTGGTTGGCTATGCATTCTCATTGTATGGCTAATCTTCTGAAAATTTTTCCAAGTGTTAATGTTATAGTCTCTAGGTAACTAGAATCTTTATTTTAAAGGAGGTGTTATGTCTATCTCCACTTTGATTTTTATGAACTTTTTGCAAGCAATACCGAAATGTGGATCAACTTTCACCTCTAGAAAAGTTCCTAAGGATTTCCTGATTTTTGTAGCATTTAATACTATCATGTGATCCTGAGTAAATCCATGAATTTACACATGAAAATTTGAGGAATCTAGACTTATCTCATGCCATGTAGAACCTACTGGCCATGGCTTGAGGATGAGTAGGTGTCCCTTGAAATCGAATAGGACTTTATTCAAAATTCTTTGCTTGTCATGAGCTGTTTGGAAGGTGAAGATGAATAGAGTGACATCTAATCTTCAATGTGAAACTTCTTGATGATGTTTCAGACAGCCTTGCAAAGAGATCCTGTTAAAAAGACGCGTTGCTACAATCCTTTCTATTAATGTGAATTCTATTGTTTCTTGTGCAATATCAGTGTTTGGAGCAAGGTTGAGATCATTCTAAGATAGGGCTTCTATCTACTAAATCAGGTCTTCCATATCTATACTAAAGATCAAGATCGTGGGTTTGACACAATTAAGCAGTAGCAAATGTAGAGAAACTCAAGAGATAGAGAGAGTAGCCTAGAAAGTTAGAAACGCACTGATCCCTAAACCTTTTCGGTTCGGTTGACGTTGCAAACTCGCATTAACTGTATAGGATTATTAAGATAAATGATAGGATTATTATCTTCTTATTATTAATTTATTATTTTTTTTATGTTTTAATTATTTTTTATATAATGGTTAAAGAAGTAATTATTAATAAAATTATATATTTTTTTCCAAAGTTTCTTATATATTAAAGGTGCTAAAAAAATACTTTAAAAAATAATAAAAAAATGGAAATTTTGGATAATAACACTTTCACTGCCCAACATTTTATTTATCGTTTTATAAGGGGAGAAACATAAATGTCATATGGTTAGGCGTAGGTGGTAGATATGGAATCTGGACTTTGAAGTTTCAACTGGATTGAAAAGTATTGATAGGGACTCCATCCCCAGTTAAAGTGACAAGGTGATCATTCTATTTATTTATTTATTTATTTAATGTAATAAAACTCCAAAAAAATATGAGTAGCTCTACGTTTACACATGGAAATTCAAGATCCTGTTCAAGGTATTTTATTTATTTTATATATTTTCTTAATATTTAAAAATATTCTTTTAAAAAAAAAAATCATAATATTATAAAAAGCTACTTACTTAATTATTTAGTGAAAAAATAACTGGAAGGATCTCCGTAAGAATCTCATTATACTTTAAGAAACGTACACTTCCATCTATTGTATCCACAATATTCAAAGTTCTAAGTTCAAAGTAGACCCATGCATTTAAGAGTAAAATTCACTCCATTTCACTTTAAAATAGAATATATATATGTTTTCCATTTTACTTGAATAGAGAATATACGTTAAGTGTTAACTTACAAGTATAACATTATAAATGTTCTCTAATTATTAAGAGTGGTGATACCATACAACTATTTTTATAATATTTTTATAACTTATAGTGTATTTAATTTTTTTTTTTAAATTTTTTATCATTTTCTTTTAAATATATTTTTAATATTTTTAATCATTAAAAAAATTTTAAAAATATAATTTTATTAATATTGATATTCTTAATCATTAAATAAAAAAAATTATAAATAGATAGTATAACTATCCTTTCTCAATAATTAATGAAATTTGCAATCCGTTTGCCCTTATGATTGCCAAGCTTTTTTCCATGCGACGTTGCACCATCACTGTCGTTGGTTTTCAATGCTTCGGAGGAATCTTTATCAGGTATATCCACGTGTCTTCATCTCGTGAGGTACGTGTCATACACGAGACTTTATAAAACTTGTGGCCCAGAAAAATAAAAATATATTTTTAGCGCTCCTACAGGGTAAGAAAACATCCCGAAAACTCCACCTTTTCCTTTGTTTGTGTTAAAAATGTCTCTGACGCCCGTCTATCCGAACCAGGCCACAACCATGGCTTCATTCTGGGCTAACGGTACTGTTTCCCGCTTGTCTCCCAAAGCACCCAAACCCAACCATGAATCACCTAAACTTCCAAACGCGTTTCGCCCGAAATCCCCAATTCCCAAGTTCCAAAACCCCAGAATCCCAACTTCAAGGCCCTTCAAGATTCGAGCGGATCTCGGGTATTCGGGTCCGACTTCTTCTTCTTCTTCTTCACCCGGTAAGTCCTCGATTACAACTCCTATTACTGCACCATCAACAGCTACGGCCAGTGAGAAAATCCAGGAAATTCTTCGTAACGTTGAGTATGATAAGAAATTCGGTTTTAATATCGATATTGATTCGTTTTCGATCCCTAAAGGACTTTCGAAGGAGACGATCCGATTGATTTCTTCGCTTAAAGAAGAACCTGATTGGATGCTTGAGTTTAGATTGAATGCCTTCGAGAAATTCTTGAAAATGAGAGAGCCTAAATGGTCCGATAACCGATATTCACCAATTGATTTCCAAGATATTTGTTATTACTCGGCACCCACGAAAAAACCCACTCTGAATAGCCTTGACGAGGCTGACCCGGAACTCATTCGGTACTTTGATAAATTGGGTGTACCTTTGAATGAGCAGAATCGATTAGCTAATGTTGCCGTTGATGCCGTTCTCGATAGTGTGTCGATTGCCACGACGCATAGAAAGACATTAGAGAAGGCCGGCGTGATATTTTGCTCGATATCTGAGGCGATTAGGGAGTACCCAGATTTGGTTAGGAAGCATTTGGGGAGAGTAGTGCCTAGTGAGGATAATTACTATGCAGCGTTGAATTCTGCGGTTTTTAGTGATGGTTCATTTTGCTATATTCCAAAAGACACGAAGTGCCCAATGCAAATTTCAACTTATTTTCGGATAAATGCGTTAGAAACAGGGCAGTTTGAGAGGACATTAATAGTAGCGGATGAGAGGAGTTTTGTGGAGTATTTGGAGGGGTGTACAGCACCTTCATATGATAGAAACCAGCTTCATGCTGCTGTGGTTGAGTTGTATTGTGATGAGGGTGCCCAGATTAAGTACTCCACAGTGCAGAATTGGTATGCTGGGGATGAAGAAGGGAATGGAGGAGTTTATAATTTTGTCACAAAACGAGGGCTTTGTGCTGGGGACCGCTCAAAGATATCTTGGACCCAAGTGGAGACAGGGTCTGCCATTACATGGAAGTATCCAAGTGTTGTTTTGGAGGGAGATGATACTGTGGGTGAGTTCTATTCAGTAGCATTGACTAATAATCATCAGCAGGCAGACACAGGGACAAAGATGATACACAAAGGGAAGAATACTAAAAGTAGGATTATTTCTAAAGGTATATCGGCTGGAAATTCAAGAAACTGTTATAGGGGTCTCGTTCAGGTTCAGTCAAAGGCAGAGGATGCTCGGAATTCGTCTCAGTGTGATTCAATGCTTATTGGTGACAATGCAGCTGCTAATACATATCCATATATCCAGGTAATTTTTTTCATTTTTGAAGTATAGTTTGTTTCTATAACATTTTTGTTTTTGGTATCTTGACTGATTATTCATTATCATGCCGGTCTTTTGGTTTCGTGCTTTGTTCAATGCTGTTATGGTAACTATTCGGATCCCTCCTCCCCGCCCTATCCAATGTCCGACGAGCTTACTGAATGTCATATCTACATTTCTTTGTATTACTCAGTAGTTCTTATACATGTTCTCAGGATGGTCTCAGGAGTCCTTATATGTGCTCTTATTGTTAGGCAACTATGATTTTGAAAGTCCTATCTGTTGGGAATCATCTCCCAAATTTCTCCCACCAGGATTTACTTTTGACAGAATAACAAGAAAAATAGAGAAATAAATACAACACAAGAATTTACGTGGAAAACTCCAAAACAGGAGAAAAACCACCAGACCCAGAGAAGAAAATACACTATGTGAAAAATTGTTACAATCACACAATTTTTCTCCTTATCCCAACGACACCCACAAAAAATTTCTCCCACTAGTAAAACTCTAACTTTCACCTATCTTCCTTTTACATACAAAAAGGATAACAGAGGAATTTTACTAAAGTCAAAAGTTACTAGATAAGTTTCTGATTGGTGTAATAAACTAAGGAACCCAAGCCTCATTTTATAAGCCTTGGGGCTGCCTCCACTCCCACTCCTTTCCCATGTGGGATTCAAGGAGCAAAACAAATCCAACAATCTTCACCTTGTGACTTTGACTGATCCCACAGCTACGCTTCACAGCAATGAGGATCTTTATAGCTTCTGCTATCATGCTCCATCATAAAGCATAACTACTCAGAATAAACCAATTCCAAGCATTTTACTTCGGCCAATGTCGAAAATAACTTTGCTGAAAAATTATGGTGCAACTTTTACGTTTGGCTTTCCTGGAAGTTCATCAGCCATCGACATGAATTTCCACCACACACCCTGCATCAATGCCAAACCAATGCCCATGTGCAAACTTGTGGAACAACTAACATTAACACATCTTTTATCATGACAACTTTGGGATTAATGGCATGCCATGAGGATGTGCATGTTTCTTTTTCCATGGAGAGAGACACAACGTTAGCATCAGTACCGGTATCTCCATTTACTGACTTGGAACCATTGCCGAACCGGCTCGACCTCTTCTTGACAACTTTTCTTGACGTGCCCAGGTTGTCCACACCTCCAGCAAATTGCTGACTTCATAAGTTGGTCGACGCCTTGTGTAATCCTGATGGAATCAAAATATCCCTGACTTGCCACAAGTCAAAATTGATTCTTCCATCAACTTTGTCTACCTCAAATCTGATAGGATTTGAAGCTCTATCTCCTGACATAGCTTCGATGAATTTTACCGTAGAAATGAATAGTACCCACTAAGTAAGTTCCCAGAAAAGATTGGAGGTCACAATGGACACACTTAAAATTTTTAATCTCCTAGACAGAATTTCCTTAGACCATACGTATCCATACTACCACACCAAAACTTTACCCTGTAAAAAGAACCTAGTGTCTCTGATACCACTTGTTGGGAATCTTGGATCTCCCAAATTCCTCCCATCAGGATCTGCTTTTGACAGAATAACAAGAAAAATAGAGAAATAAAAATAACACAAGAATTTACGTGAAAAACTCTAAAATAGGAGAAAAACCACCAGACCCGGAAAAGAAAATATACTATGTGAAAAATTATTACAATCACACAATTTTTCTCCTCACCCCAACGACACCCACAAAAAACTTCTCCCACTAGTAAAACTCTAACTTTCACCTCTCTTCCTTTTACATACAAAAAGGACAACAGAGGAATTTTACTAAAGTTAAAAGTTACTAGATAAGTGTCTGACTGGTGTAATAAACTAAGAAGCCCAAGCCTCATTTTATAAGTCTTGGGACTGCCTCCTCTCCCACTCCTTTCTCATGTGAGATTGAAGGAGCAAAACAAATCCAACACTATCTACAGTTGAATTGTTAAACAGAAGATAAATTTCTCCACTTCATAGTCTTGTATGAACCTTTCCATTCTGGTCTTGGGAGGAATGAAGCTTATGAAGTGTCGTGCTAACCCAACCGAGGATGGTGCTTAAAGCTACAGGTCTTTAGTCTATCAGACAACGAGGGGAATGGGTAGGGAATAAGAACTTTTTAGACAACTAGGGAAATTCTAGTTGTGATGTAAATCACCAGATAACTCGTAATGAGAATCAGTGTTTTGCAGTATTTCGCTTAAGATCTTCCCTCACATTTTCTCATATTCATTCATGTTATGTTTGGAAGATAGAAAATTGTCATTTTTTATTGACAGTTTATGTACCAACATGATTAATTTGACAGGTGAAGAATCCAACTGCTCGAATTGAACACGAAGCCAGTACCTCCAAAATTGGTGAAGATCAGCTGTTTTACTTTCAGCAGAGGGGCATTGACTACGAGAAAGCCATGGCTGCCATGATTTCTGGGTTTTGCAGAGACGTGTTCAATGAGCTACCAGATGAGTTTGGTTCTGAGGTGAATCAACTTATGAGCTTGAAGCTCGAAGGATCAGTTGGTTAGGTATTGAGGTCTTATAGTTAAAAAGCTCATGTTTGTTGGAGGAAATTTAGGTCTTTTTGTCAAGAGGTCTTAAGATTATTGAGCAAATATCTGTATTAGACAATGTGAATTGTGAAAGACTATGGATAGCATGTACATAAAAATAATAAAACTTATAAGTCAATTTGCATGTTGTATAATAATTACTGAGTATTATTATTGGTTATGCAAAGCAACAGCTAAATTTTCTAGTTTGGCACATATGACAGCGTTTGTAAGATCCAATATCATCCATTCGGAATCTTATATAGTGGAAAATATATCGATTTGATAGCTCTTTTTTATCCACCTTACCAACACTTGATGATAACTAACGAAAACAGTCTTGGGAAAATTTTTATGTGATCAGTTCATTTTTTTTGTAAATCTCAGGCTCCTTCAAGTTAACTCTGGCTATCCTAAAGGAATTCATGATCTTTTTGTGTAAATGCCCAATATATCAGGCGGTCTCTTAGTATGAATATGTGGTAATCTCATCCTGTCACTTGATGTCAATAAAACATGGTTATGTAAGTAATTTTAATACGACATCTCACAAGAGGGTGTAGTGAGAAATGATATAAACAAGTTTTAAATGTAAAAAAATTTCGCAAGTCTTTTATAAAAAAGTAAACCTTATTATGGAAAAGTGTGAAAAAATCATTTTTTTTTTCTTTTTTAACATTTTCACGAAGGACTTATACAAATTTGTAGATTTGGTGCTTGTATCTAGCATTACTCGGTGTGAGTATTTGCATCATCTATATTTTGGGATTTCTTAATAGTTAATCCAGATGAATTGATCATACGGATTCAGATTTTATAAAGTCCAATTTAGGATATATCGGAAAAATAAATAACAGACTAACGCCATTTTGTTTACCAAACAATGTGGTTGAGGAACTTCTTACTGGTGGCAGGGATGGTTTTAAAGATTTCCAAAAATAACTTGACTGCAGTTTTCTTCTCTAAAACTAATGATTTTTTTTTTCATAACCTCATTCTCTGTCTAATTGTTTCCCCCTGTGGCTCCCAATGCCCAAGGGTGTTCCCGTGGCCGTGGGAGTTCTCCGGTTATCCCTGTAATTATGGTTCTTATGAGATGTATATAGAGAAGTACCCATATGTCTTGAGAAGAGTAGTGCATTTCTAAGATGATGAATTTACTGATATTATTAGAAATACAATGGGAAAAGATGATGAAAGAGGCAAAATATACGAGTCTTTACACGATCAATAGCAAGTTCTCGTCATGAATTTGCAAATTTGGATGACTTCATTCTCACAGTTTTAATCAACTTCTTAGCCTCTTTCTCCAGTTTCCTTTCGTGTTCTTTAACCGAAATTAGCTCTGCCGATATGTCATCATTTTTTACCCGATCTTTGTTGCAGGTTTTTGATGCAGAGCTCCCCATCTCTGTTTTATCATTTTTCTGTGAAGTAAAGCAACACGCCATGAACAAAATGGTTGGAACCAAGCAGAGTCAAATTACCGTACATGTCAATTGAGCCTGGCTATCCTCTTCTAAGAAGAGTCTTCTTTATATGCATCGGAGCCCTTAAAATTCATTTATTGTGAATTTATGATAAATTTCCAAGAGCATTACTATAGATACAGAGAGATCTCATAAAATCAATTACACAAATTAATGTGATTTTATATGATCTGTTAGATCTATTTTATTATAAAATTAATTTCACAATACTACATAAAACTACATTTTGTGAAATTTATTTTATGAAATCTGTGGCTAAAACAATTCTCATAATGAAAATTTTTCTACCCTTATACCACCCTTCTATCACTTTTTTTGTTATTTTATTATTATTATTATTTTTAATTTTCTTTTTACTTAATATTTAAAAAAGTAATTATTAATAAAATAATATATTTTTTTAAAACTTTTTCTTAATGATTAAGAATGTTAAAAAAATATTTTAAAACAAAATAATAAAAATAAATAAATACACTAATAGTTGTAAACAAATGATAAGTGTATCAACACTCAATTCAATATATCTATTTGTTTGATGAGAAATGAGAATTGCATTACAATTTAGTACTTGCAATCGAAAAAAAAACAAATCAACGAGGTGTTCAATTTCATTTTTTTTCTGGGCGTGTTAGAATTGTTTAAAGATATGAGATTCCAAAGAATCTCGTCTTGATGTAATTACATGCCATGCATACAATTTATCGAAATTTATTTACAACATGGCAGATTTGCTTTCAAATATGATCAGTCCACGCCTCTCCAGAACATGCCATATCGTAAACTGATAAATTTCCAGAATATTATTGAAATAAAGAATAATGAGTGCTTCTGAGTACAAACCTTGAACCTATAGTTGACCACTTGAACTCATCTTTGATCATTCTTATCAGATGGTATGATTGTACAAGTAAAACAATTACATAATCAGAAATCACAACTCTCACATCTTATTTACAATTAATTCATTATATCTTATTTACATTGAAGTCGTTATTACACACTTCATTAACATCCAATGCACGAACAGATGAGGAAGCGACCATTAGATGCGCGCTCCCATTAGGAAAGCGAGTTTGTTGCTGAAGATGTCAGAAGCACGAGTTTGGGGAAAGAAAATGCATCAGTGGAAATATATATATATATATAAGCACTGAGAAATAGCATCAAACCATTTCTAGCAGATCATGTGACTGTAGAAGATGCATCAGTGAACATAAATAAGCACTCGAAAATATTTTTCTATATTGATTATTTGACATTAAGGAATTACAATTTAACTACGCTGCATTTTTCTGCAGAGAATGCTATACACCACACTCTCATTCTATTCTATTAAGTAGGATGTGGCACATTTATCACCAGTAAATAATAAAAAGGCATGTAATAAAAACTTTTAATGGTGATGAATGTGTCACATCATATTTAATGAAATCAAAGTGGAATGATAGTATAATATATAGAATTTTCCCATTTGCAAACAGGGTATCAGTGGTATGGTACTCACATTTTAGGATGTAGGTACTGCTCCACCGTGAGTGGTTTTGGGCCACCAAACCAATCAATCAAAAATATACTCTCAATTTCTAACTTGAAGAACTGGAAGTCATGACCAACAGGCCAATCTGTCAACCATCCAAAATTAAAAAAAAAAAATAAATTAGTAGTTGGTGGCGGAGAGAAATGGAGCAAGGTTGCTTTGCAACATGACAAATGACTGGTGAAAGCAGTAAGTATTGCCAATGTACCAATTCTCGTACTTACCCTTCATCTCCGCATGCTTTGAGAACAAGGCACTTTTAGCAAACTCTGCTTCTTTAGATTTTTTGTCAACTACCTTCAACTGAAATAACATGAAGGGAAAACTTAATCCAAGTTATTCAAAAGAAAAAGTTTCACTACTTTCTGATAAAGAACTCAACGAAGTCATTCTTGATTTTTACAAATCTGAACCACTTGGTTTTAGGGTCAACAATTTGTACGGGAAATGCACGTAAGTCAATAGATAGCTTTCCTTAACAAGCTTAGGAAGGAACAATACTCCAGTAACTGCAACAGGAGTGTCAATAAATTTTTGGTTTAGCAGTAAGCATCATTTAGGTATCCATTGGTTCACATTAGAAATTCATTTTTGGTCACCTGCTGCCCATTTTCTAATACTTGTCTCCACATATAGCAAAGTCTGATGACTTGTAACCAAAAAAGAATAGAAGCTAAAAGTGAATCGGAAACGAGAACAGTTAATAATAAAGGCAAAATTCATGTGGCAAGACTAATTTAGGATTAGATAATTTTTATTTTGCAACAGACCTTGCCAGTAAGTGTAATTTTTGCACATGAGGGATTCTCGGGATCTTTATTGCCACAAGTTCCTATAGGGTATTCACTGATTGTCAATGAAGCCCTCTCGTCTTCCAATGCATTTCTGGCAGTTGGATCAAGAGTTGTCAAGTAGAAGAATGGTATGCCACCACCTTTGCCAGGTAGCCCATCACTAAAGGAAACCACATTCCTGCATCACATGTAGACAGTTATATATCCAGTCAAACTAACAGTAATTAAGGCATGCCAAACAAGTATAACAAAAACATTTATATTCATCTCAAAAAAAGATTAGAAAGTCAAGAAAATGTGCCCATAAACATAATAGGTGTGTTCCCATTTGCATATGCATGTATTTATGCAGGTGTGTGTGCCCGCCAATATGCGTACATTTGCACATCTACATGTGAGATATTTAAATATTCATGAAGAACGCTTGTATTCTTATTTTAAAAAGAGGAAAGGAAAGACGATAGAACTTCTCAAAACAATTCTAAAGAAGAAAACTCAACCGACCTAAGGAATCAACAGGCATTACAAACAAGTATCACAAAATTTAGAAACATAGTCTAATATGTTCCTTGACAAAAGAAACCTTTATACTTTTTTCAAATCACTGATGAAAACTGCATACCCTTTTAGATAATGTATGAGGCAGAAATCTGATTCTTACAATAATCCTGAGACGGAAGATAATGAGACCGTCACTTGAAGTCATGAGTTTTAAGGAAGATAAAACTCCTAAGACTAGCATCCTTGGTCAACTACAGTTATATCTCATCAGGAATCTGAATTAAATCTAAGTATCAGATAAGCAAAATTTATATTCACTAATATCATTATTTTTTGCCTCAAATCCTACAACTTTAAAAAACATATCAAAAGCATCGGGTCTCTCGTAGAGAAGTTGGATTGTCACACCTCAAGAAGAACAAACCAGACACAGGCAATGAGGCAATACTAATAGCAACTGATTTTATGCTGACTCGACATTAGATTTAACTCTCTAGTATGTAAAAATATGAAAACCTTACCCAAATGGTGCTCCTCCTAAGTCACTTGAGATGGTACTGCAAAATTAAATTAAAAATAAGCTTGAATATCGACATCTAACAACCTAATTAAAAATAGAAATCAAACTTAAAAAGTCAGGACCTCTGAAATGGTAAAATTCAGCAACAACCAGGGTTCACAATGACAGAAGGTGAAATTATAACAAACATAACTGGGCTTTCGAGATAAAACCATGAAATATCTTCTCCTTACCATACTTTACAAAGTCTTAAACGTCTTCCTCACTACCTAGTTGAAGATGAATCTACAATGAACCAGAAAATTAAAAAAGTTGCCCAAAACTCGGATGCATTCAACCAAAAAACTCGGGTTTTGGGTGGATTCAGCTCCATTAAGTTTACTTGCTACCTCTTCCAACAAGACCAATCGATCTCAAAAAAGCAAGGAGGGGATAACCCATCCAATATATTTTCTGCCAAGAAGGAAATCTATGCCCAACAGGTACAAAACTCGTGAAATAAAACAAAGTAAACACAGACAGTAAATTAAAACCTGAAGCATCTAAACAGAAAATGCATGACTGCTTTACCAACCATCAGAACTATAGCCAACCACTATTTGCTCCGTTTATTCCCCTCGGATCGATAACAACAAAGATCCAACGAAACTTGAACAAGACCAAATGGAGTGGGAAATAATATAGAAAAACAATAGACCCCACAAATATAAGAAAACGCCGCAATAGATTCTTTGATCATCATTGACACAAACATAGAACAGACCAAAAACCCACTTATCAATCAATAAAAAGGAAGCCTCAGCGAGAAACTGGGAATCTAGATAGAGAACTGGAAGAAGAAAGACAGAGAGAGAGATAGAGGATGTACTTTAAGACACCCCAGTCGTTCTGAGAGACCAACCAACGAGCAGTGACGGCAGCATCATCCGGATCGGGTTTCTTGATCGAAGGCAATCGTCCCTGTACGGAACCTAGAAAACCCACAAAAAGCAAGACCAAGGAAAAGAGATGGAAATCATACAGAAGACTTTTGATGCCCATGTTCCCAATTTCTTCGAACTCTGCTGTCTGCAAGAGAAAAGTACAAGCGAACAACAAGAAGATGAAGACGAAGGGGCTAAAATCGAGTATTTATCGGCATAAACTTTGGTCGTATCACATGCTGCAAGGAAGTGAGCGATTATCCTCTGCAATTCGAATTGAAGGACATCCAGAAGAAGGCGTTTCTTCGGCTTGATGGATCTCTTCACTTGGAATTTGATTGAAAAGAAGTGGACTTGATTCAAGTCTTTGGATCGTAGGTGTTGCACTGGATTGTAGAAAGCGACCAGAGAAGGGACAGTGGCCCAAGAATTGCGGGCCAACAGGCATGGGTTTGCACCAAAATTAGTTATTACTCTATAAATCCGAAGTCGTGGCTAAGCCTTATCCGTCTCAGGCCCAGCGTATCCCATCATTGCAACTTATCTTCAAGTGACAAGCGGTCTTAGCTGTTAAGATAATTGTCCTTTTTCTCAATAAAATTTTATGCACTATTTTATTATTTTATTATATAATATACAGCACATTTATTATTAATAGATAATTCTTTATTAAATTATTCTTTATCATTTAAGAGTGATAAATATAACACATCCTACTCAATGAGATGAAAATAAGATGTGAAGTTTTTTTTTTATTTGAAAATGAAAATAAAATGACAGTTTATTGTATAGCATTACTCTATTTTTTATTTTGTTTTTACTATCTGTTTTATGCGAAAATTTAATACCACACCAATCTTACTTTGAGTTGATCGCATGATTAAGTGGAGAAATGAAGCATTTTGCTGTCTTGTATTTTTTATGAATAATAATTATTCATCTAAAATATGTTTTATTTTTCAGAGCGTGTTTGGAAAGTCGGATTATCTCATTTCATCTTAAAAATTTTCATAATTTCTTTTCCAAATATTTTTCAAGTTAAAGTACTTTCCAAACAGAAAATATAAATTAACGTATATTGATCGAATATCATATGGTTCTTAACATTTTTTTTGGCCAAATATTTATTTTTTCCTAGGAATCAGTAGCGCCAGAAATAATGACTACTTCGAATATTTTGGTGAATAGCCGGAATCAATACTTTCTTGGCCAGTTATTTCTAGTCATCTTGCTACGAACTAAAAATGTCAGAAATAATTATTTTCGACACAAAAATAGTCTATTTGGGACCAAATCTCTCTCGAAAAAAAGTACTTTCTTTTATAGTGAGTCTTAATTTTTTTTATCTAATCATTATCTAATGATTATATTTCTCTTAAATTCTCAATCAAAACACAAAAAACAATATAAGTTTTATAAGTTTTAAAATAAAAATAATATTAAAAATAATATTTTAACAATATTTTAATTTTCCAAAATTCAATAAAATATATTGAAAAAAACTTTAAAATGGCGCAAAAAAAAAAAAACTTAAAATGGATGTGAAGTAGAGATTTACACCATCCAACAATATAATGGCACATATTATTTCTAACATATTATTTCTATCAAGGAAGAAATAGAATCGATTGACTACAGGTATCTATCTATCTCTCAGTTGGCTTGCCAGTTGCTCTGTAAGTAAGCTTAATATTTGTTGCTCTATAAATAGAAAAAATATTTAGTGAATATGGTGTATTTTAGGATTTAGGGGATTATGTTTAAGGCTTGTTGTGAATTTAGTGTCTTTTAGGGCTCATGTGTAATGTTTGTTGTGAATTTATTGTCTTTTAGGGGCTCAAGTTATGATTTTCGTTGTGAATTTGTTCCAAAGTAAGTAGGTGTTCATCTAATGTATTTGTTGTAAATTAGAGAAATATTGGGCTTGACAAAGGAGAGAGAGAGAGGGATCGAGAGAGGAAGTTACGAATTTTGTTTGCTAAAATCATTTTTGTTTTCACTTATTAGAAATTATACGTGTGTTGAGTCTAGTGGAGGGTGTAAATCCCCTCTTAGCCTCACGTCCAGTCCCTAGTCCCTCTTAAATATTGTTGAGTTTGATTTGATTTTCCATTGAAAATGTAGTTTCAGAGGATTGATCTGATTTTTCCTAAATCCTTTTCGATTGTAACTCGACCTTGGCTCGATATTCAGCCCGACAGTCTACTCAAACAAAGTTTTAGATAGGAAGTTTACTCGACACATATTTAACAATTAGTTCTAGCGAGACGTCAACCTTTGAATTCCCTTGACACTTACTCGATAATCAGCACGAGCGAGTTTCTACTCTAAATGTCTGCTCAATACCACTCGAGCAAATGTTTTAAAAATAGGGTTCTCGCACCGTGGACTATAAATACATGTTTTTCTCATGTATATTTCAACTTATTAGCAACTAAATATTGTAGAGTGAGAGATAATTCTTTTGTGAATAATCCTTAAAGTTTATTAGGGATATTGAGATTTTGGGATTGAGGATTTTGTGATTGATATATCGTATTCCATCTTTGTTGATAATGAATTCATTAAAATCGAATCCAACAGTAAACCTAGACATATATTAAGTCAAATCACTTACATTAAGATGTTCTGTATCATGATTATTATTTCATAAATACTATTTATATATAATTTATGTATCTTTTACGTATACATTGTATATAAATATTATTTTTACACCTTTTTTAATTTAATTATTTGTATTTTTTATTTTTTTAATGTATATTTTTTAACATTTTAACTAAGGTGACATTATTAAATTTTATTGAAAATAAGCGAGATTGTTTATCTTTACTATTAGGTTATGTTTGGATGTTAAGAGTGTTTGTAAGTATTTATGAATAATAATAAAAAATAAGTAAAAAATAATAATAATATAAAAAATAATAATAAAAATAAATAAATAATAATAATAATAAATATTTGAGTGTGTTTAAAAATTCTTTATTTCCAAACCTGACGTCGTAGGCGAAGGTTCAAACGAACATTCTCCCCCAAGCAACTGCAAGGGTGCCAATTGCCAAGGCTGGCCGGCATTGTGAATCGTAAAAAGTTGTCCCGTCCTTTCCATTGGCCTCCAGTCTTTCTACTGTGAACGAACAAAAATGACAGAGGCTGACTTTCCAACAACCCCAACTTCACCGTCCCGGAAGACTAGCCTGGGATCGAGATCTTCGTCTTAAGAGAGAGAGAGAGACCCGCGCAGATAGAGGGAGAACGTAAGGGACGAGAGAAATTCAATAATGGGGTTCTTCACCTACACCATGACTGGCACTGGATTCATTCTGATTGGCGCTTGGGAGGCCCTCACGTCCTCAAATTCAATCCCTAATCCCAACGAGAATTCGTTTCCGTCTTCACCTCCCACTTCGATTCACACACCACCGCATGTTTCTTCGTCAAGACCCAAAAAGAACCAGTTTTCTTCGTCTTTGACCTTCATCTCCGTCTCTGTCCTCTCCTTCTTAGTCATCTTAAACTCTACGGTCTCCTTCTTTGAAGCGCTCAATTCTCGTGACAAAGTCGGTTCGGTCCTTCAATTACAAGTCCTCGCCATGGCGTCGCTCTTTCTGCTGTATTCGATTACGGGTTTCTTGGTAAATGTCACGAATTCAATGCCTCTGCCGGGTCCCATTCTTAGTTTGATTGTTCTTTTCGCTTTCGTCCAAGAGTTCTTGCTGTTTTACTTACAGAGGAAAGACCCAAGTGGAATTGAGAACAGGTACTTTGATCTGTTGCTTGTACCTATAACTGTCTGTTTATTCTCCACAGTGATGGAATTGAAATCCCCGAAATCGAACTACCCGAAATTGGCTCGTGGGATTGGATTAATTTTACAAGGTTCATGGTTTGTGCAAATGGGTCTCTCTTTTTACACCGATTTGATAACTAGTGGGTGCACTTTGCACGAAAAGAGTAGAGGGAATTATACAATCAGGTGTAAGGGACACCCTGAGTATCACCGGGCAAGAGCTATCGCCACGCTTCAATTTAACTGTCACCTAGCTCTTCTTGTAACTTCGATTGTGGGGGTGTACTCGATTTTTGTGAGGAAATATGGAGCTCCTGGTGATTTTACGCGGTACAGACCGCTCGGTGCAGAAATGCGGCGATTTGAAAATGCACAATTTACTTTGGATTCTGACGATGATGTTGTTGAAGAAATAAAGGAAGAGGACACCGTGCAAAAGCAGGTGGGCGTTGTGGAATCGGGTGTAAATGGTTATGGCACTCATTAGTGAGCTAAATACAGTCGAAGCTTTAGCTGGTGAACGTATTGTTTCAATTGGTTATCATTTTTTTAATGTTGTTAGTGCGGTTTCCCTTTTGTGGAAATGAATTGAGATAACGGTTCTACTGGATTTCATTTTTGTACACTTGGCTCTAGTACTCTGTGATACATTGTGCCCTTCAGTTCCTTGTAATGAAACTCCATCCTTCATTCATTCTATCGCTTCATGTGATTTCCTTAAGATTTGGATAAATATATTCAGATGTGCTCGAGTCTATGTGAAGTTCTTTCCAAATAAACTTATAGGTTCCATTGATTTTCAATTCTGCTGTTTTATGTAATGTTTAATGCGGTTGGTATTTTCAATATGAGACATCACCTTCTTTCCAAGTAGAGATGGAATTTGGTTTGTTGTTGGATTGGTTTAATGTTAAGACGACATAAATTCATGTCATATGGGACATCACCTAAGATCTAATACATGTCATATTTACTTTGTTGGGCATAATGTTATGATTATAAAAGAGGCTTTGTGTGGTTAAAATGGATTCTCGATAAATCAGATTTGCTCATCCTTCGGTTTTAAATACCTTTCCTTTCATATTGACATTATAGTTGTTTTCTTTTTGTAGTTTTATATGTTTGCATATTTTAGTATAGACATATCATAGGTTTTTACAAGGAGTTTGGCTTTAGCATTTCTTACTGTAATTCCCAAACTCCTACATTGTAAAAGGTATTCATTTGCCAAGAGCGAGTGCATATAAATAAAAATGGGGGGTCTCACCTCATTTGATAAAAAAAAAAGGTGGTTTAAATGGGTCCTGTGTTTGTCTCTTGATTGAAAGGGAAAGGCACTAATATAAAATATTTGTATATTTGTTGCTTGGTTTTTCACACCGCTTCACCGTAATGTTTTGTGTTATAGCTGGAAAAGTTCTGCATTCTTTTGTAAATGAAGTGCCACAGTTCATTGTGCTGGAGTTGGAAGAAAGTTGGAGTCTTGATTTCCATTGGAGAGCAGATCTAAATGAGCTAAACGAGGTTAGTGGCTGTTACCTACATAGCTTGGCACATCCTGCTTTCTGGAAATGTAATAGGATTCTGTTTGTGTCGGCTTGTAATTAGCAATCTTTCATGGAAACGTAGTAGGACTCAGTGGCTCACATGATGTTTTCTTTGTTAAATAACACAGGACTCACATAGCACAAACAATATTTACAATATTTAGTATGCAAACTGATACGAAATTTAATTACCTAAAACTGTCTCAAACTCAAAACAAAGAACTTTCTGTCTCATGGAGAAAAAAAACCAAATAAAAACAAAGAGCTTATGTAAAGTTTTCATTCTCCAATTCAGCCCTACTTTTGTAACACTTGCACAAAACTACGTACAATAGCAAGCTCAAGGCATTTAGCAAGGCTAGAAGCCAGTAGAATTTGTCTAGGCAAGCTTCATTCATGTTGTCAGAGAACCAGCTGTGCCTTCCATTTGTACTCGTGAAGATTTCGACTAGTGAAATGAATATGGCACTCAAGAAGCCTCCCACCCCAAAAACACTTGTGCATAGTGCAAATCCCATGGTTCTCATTCTAACAGGAACTTCATCGTAAAAGAACTCTTGCATCCCAACAACGGTGAAAATGTCTGACATGCCTAACAGAATGTATTGAGGAAGCAACCAAAAGATGCTTAGTGGCACCGTTTCTGCAGATTCTGATTCAAGATTCCCCATCTTTCTGCTGATCTCTAGCCTCTTCGTTTCGACCACTGCTGCGATGACCATGGCGATGATGGACAGAAACATCCCAATCCCCATTCTTTTCATTACACTGATACCTTTTGGATCACAAGTTATCAGCCGTGCAATCGGGATCAAAACTTTGTCGTATAAAGGCGTTAGCAGAAGTATAGACAATGCAATAGCACTCTGTAGAGTAGCTGGGGGGATCTTGAAGCTGCCGATGTTCCTCTTCATTGTCATTCCTTGTTTAGTAAAGAAAGTTGGGGGTTGTTGAAAAATTACAGCAAACATCAGAAGCATTGTCCATATGGGCAAAAGCCGGAGCACCACTTTGGCATTTTGAAGCATATATGCACCGTTTCTGGGGTTATCTTCCCTTTCTAAGTCTATGCTGTCAAACTCTTCACGACAAAGAGGTTTCTCTTGAAGCCTACAAACAAAACAAGCAAGTAATTAGATATTGTCATTCCAAAACAAATCTATCTTGAAAATTAATACAAAAAACTTACTCTAGCTCTACTTTTTTATCAGAACTGTAATTTGATAAGGTGATTCTATCATTCATAAACTTTGACTTGGTTGCTTTGAAAGCTCGAACTATGCTCTCAAATGGCTTATTCTTATGGATAGCATCATCCCGTTTATGTGTATAAATATACATCCGGCTTCCACAAGAGAAAAATGCAAGGGCTAGTACCATTGCTATCGTGGGAATAGCAAATCCCAGAACCCAACCAAATGTGTCCTGGATGTAGGACATAAAAGTGACCCCCGAGAGGCTTCCACTGCAAATACCAAAATACCACCACTGGAAGAATGGGCCCTTTTTATTAGACTTATTCTCGTCTTGAGTACAGGGCAATTCCTGATCTTGATTATGTTGTTCATCAAGTTGATCCGCAGCAAAGGCTTGCAAAGATGGGCTAGATCCACCTTGGCCTATTGAAACCATGTACAGCGACCAAAAGAGAAACGAATAAGACCTTGTACCACTTATGTTCGCAGGGGACAGTGCCCGTGCCCATGTTGTTGATGTCAATGCCGCAAGACCCTAAAAAGAAGACGAGTATTGTAAAGAACTATATTAGACAAAAGTCATTATCTGGATCAATTATCTCATTAATGCTTCTTTTGTTAATTTCCACTATATATAATTGATCGAGAGCATGTGCAAATACGTAGGAAGATTTTTGGCTGTTATGTAAATTTTTAGGCCATACGAATAGAATTATAAAAGCAAAATCACAAATGATGTTTTCTCTATAAAGTAAACAAAAAGTAACAAAATTATTATTGGCTTTTTGTAAATAGCATCCATCCATCTTCCTTTTACCGATTAATTTCTTGGCTTATACGGCAGTACGTACTCTCTATTAATTATGGTATACAGTGATTAATTCTTATTATATATTGTATATCCTTGTCGTAACGATGGTCCACACTGTTCATTCGCCCCCCACGTACTCTTTATATATATATATATATATATAGATTCCCCAATCAAATAATTAACAACTTTTTTCTTGAATCAAAACTCATGCAATCACGCACGTTCCCTCAATAGTCACAAAGCCATATATAGTTCGTTTCCCCATATCTTGTGTAAGGAGTTCCTCCTATCAGCCCAAATAATAGGCCTGCACACCACAGCTAGGGCATAAGATGGAAAAGTCCAGACCAACAAGATCAAGCCCATTTCATTCCGATAAAAGTCGGTCGGCTCCCCCATGAAGGGCTCAAGACCCAGTGACCCACGAGAGAAGCATCCCCTGACATCTAAAATAGCCAGTTAGTCAAAAAAACATGTCCTTTATTTGAATTTGACTAGGAGCTTCTTATTAGTCTCGAGTAGGGAAGCAGATGGCATGAGAGAGATGGGACTCCATGTCCTGATACTTCCTCGACAATACTAGACCCATGAGTACCTATCTAGGTTGGCGAGCGAAAAATAAAGAGAACATTTAATCTTCTGACGAACGATTCTAGATGAGCTACTAAGGATGTCTAGAATAAAGCAATTCAGGAAAGTACGCCACATTAATGACACCACTTCTTGAACAACATGCCGTAACGTCGTCATACAAGTCACGACACATTAAAATATCTAGATTAAAAGACAATGTGCGGATACAAAAAAAAAAATCTCTAAACTCTCTAAGCTGAAGCATTAACGTCTCCGCAAACAATATACTAACTTATGCCCCCTCCCCCCTTCCGCCTCTCGTTTTCTTTGTGTGTATAGGACCAAGTCCAAAAATCCGAATCGCTAGAACTTAGCCCAAAAGCATATGAAATAGGACGTTAACACCTTGCTTTCTGATCACAAAGAGATTAAGCAAGCTAATCTCGGATCCACCTCCCATGTATTAAAAAAGAAGAAGAAGAAGCAGCAGCAGCTAAAGCACGATAATTATTAGTTAAGCTGATCATTGTGCTCTTTAGTGACGCAGTCTCAGGCTCCAATAATTTCATAAAGGAAAAAAGTAAGCTTAAGTGATAAATGATCCCCTCAGAGAAGGTGATGCTTGGAAAGATTTCCAGAGTACTGTTATGATAAAGCAAAGATAGTATGAAAATGTATTAAATTATAAGACTAATTCCCTATATTAAATGGGAAAAAAAAAGGCATTTGAAACCTTTTCTTTTTGATCAAGCAAATCATTCGATACTTTTGCAATGCATGCATGTTTGCACATCAGTTCTAGTGACCCCCATAGGCCGTAATCACTTTTGCGATGATTTATATTCTGTTGCAAATAAAATTGCGGCACTAGGCTATTTTTTACGACGATTTTAAACTCATCGCAGGCTTTTAACTCGGCTATACTTTTATCGCGGGTGGTGCCTTACTTTCGTCATTAGCAGTGTTATAGAAAGTTTAGCCGGCAATTAGTTTCGCTGAAATACGACAAAGAAATGAATTCATGGAAGATAATGTGTTTGAGGATTATATAATTATATATAGAGGATCAAGTGAATGAAACTAACCATGATATAGAGGAAAGAAGAGGCTAAAATGGTGGAATAGCGATCCCAATAAGAGTCAGCAAGGGGTGCCACTAGCAGTGGTAACATGGACGTAAAACCAACCCAGCTGTTGACCGTTTTTGCCGCAGAAGAGTTGCTCATCTTCACCACATCTGTCAGATATGTCACCAGATTTGATGCTACCCCTTTAAATGCGAACCTCTCCATACCAGCTATCACTATACAACCATATTATACATATTTATATCATGAATACATTCAGCATGCATGAAAAATTGTTCATCATCAAAAGCAAGAATACTAGAACACTGGAGCTAGCACTTTGAAGTACTTTTAATATATATATATATATATAATCTATATATTATATGTGGGTTATGAAGATGATCAAATGCTTGTAATTATGGGTCCGTAAATAAGTACCTATTAAGAGAATGCATGACTTGCTGAGTCCCTTTGATCTGTGATGATGATGATCATCTTCTTCAGCCATCATGATAGAATTTGATGGATGCAGTAGTACTGTGAGCAAAGCAGCTCCTGGATTGGAGAGACAAACTAGAAGAAGATAATGAAGATTGAAGCAGCAAATTCAGACTTAATGATTAGTTTTTGATCTATTCCTTGATCATCTAGTGTACCACGCAAATTAAGCGGCAAAAGTTATACGTTGCTTTCTCGATCCCCCAAAGTTCTAGGCACCACTCAACAGAAACATGAAGCAGTAGTAGCAGTACCATTAATTACCAGTACTCCATATTATTGGGTACACATCTGTACTCATGTTTTGATTTACTACGATCATGATCTTTATAAGAATCAGTGTCGCAAAGTGTTTGCTTTTATAGCCATAAATATTAATGGGACGTACACTGGACATTTCACTAAATTAAAGCTATAGCTAAAGCGCTTCCAACATTGGTTGTATTATTATTTGAGAAGAAAAAGCTAAATCCCACTTTCAGTTGAGATATGTTGTCATGGCAACGTTATCGATAGAGAACCCAAAATTGTCGACATGCAAACATCGAACAGAACCTGATGCGCAGGCCGGTTTGATTATGGAACCGATATTGCGCCCCGCTATTATGGGCCACGTGGCGTACTCATTAACACGAGAAATGCTCACATGCCCATTACAAAAAAATAATAATAAAAATAATCAATCTATTACATTACAAAATAATAAAAATAGTTAAAATAATTTATTTTAATTATTTCAATCCTTTTTAGAGACAATAAATTATTTATTTTTATACATTTTTCTTATAATAGTACACCTGTACCATGTAAAAATAAATATAAGATAAGAATTTAGCTAGCCAGATTCTTTAAAGTAGATCAGTTCATGTCTAAACATTAATAATTAATATTCTTAATTAAAGATAAAGATATATATATATATATGTATATATATATCTGTCGGTAGGATTATTTTATATTCTGCCTGTATTTTTAATTAATGCCGTCTAAAAATTATAGATCATAAAGCAACTAAATTTAGACCTTGGATAGAAACTCAATACAGCTAGATATATGATGATAATCATGTTAATCCATATATATATATATATATATATATATATATATATATAGTTTTAGTGATATTTTATATGCCTATAGAGCTCAGCTTCTTGCCCAGCCCTTTTAAGAAAAAAATATAAAGTTATAAATTAAGTGGTGCGCTATTCTAGTATATCGCTGCAAGTTACAGTATTCAGCTTAAATTTTTTTTTTTTTATATTTTTCAATTTTTTATCCATATTTTATTATTATTTTAATATATCTTTAAAAAATATAAAAATATCCTGATATATTAATAATTATTAAAAAGATTAAAATATATAAAATATTAAAATAAAATGTCAAAATTATTATAAAATTAAAGAAGAAACTATTATTGTAAGAGAAAAATATATAAGAAATTCTTTTAAAACTCTCTTAAACTTTTTCTCTATCTATTTTTTTTATAAATTCCATAATAAGTAAAGCTCATATTTATAGGTCTTGAAGTTATTATGTAAATTACTATGCAAAATTTAAAATAATAATAGTAAAGTCATTCACATAATTTTAGTAGTGAAACAAAGGACGACAACCGTCCTTCTAATCTCGTTTATTATAAAAATAATATTATTTTTATAAATTTAAAGACAAAAATGCAGGCCGTACGTACCTATAGATAAGCTGACGCGGGACAAATTCTTACAAAAAGAAGAAAAAAGTAATTAAAATGGTCGAATTAACTGTCGTCCCATACCCACAGGAGCAACAAACTTGACCCCGACATGTTTTGAAAGTGAACGTGGCCGCTGGAAACAAATAATTCTACCAATTAATGAGAGGGTAGTGCTATATATTGTCATCTTATCAGAAACCTTTATAAACTTTTTGACCGTCATAAAGCTCCACTAAACTCAGACCCCGTTCGATCACGCAATTTTAATTAACCAGTAATTAACTAAAGACACCTGATCTTTAATTACTGGTAATCTTTGTGCTGTCATATTCTCATCTTTTTAGTCGATATAATTATATATATATATATATATATATATATATATCATAGCCATGCAATTATTTTCTGTATAAGGACTCAAATCAAGCTCAAGATTAGTCAACCTGATCTCTAAGCTAAAAATTTGTCTGTAATGACAAATATATACTCGGTAATAGATAAGAAAATCTCATGTAAATGTTAGGCTTAATTTTAGCTTTCTTTCCTAGAATAGATTTTGAATACTTGTATATATCTTTGATACCATGATGAAATTTGAAGAATATTGACATAGAAATTTCTGATTGCTATTGAGGAAAAATTTTCCACTTACATTTACAATAGATTGTATCAAAGATATATACAAGTTTTCAAAATCTATTTTAGGAAAAGTAGCTAAAATTAAGCCTAACATTTACAAGGCATTTACACGAGATTTTCCTAGCTATTACAGAGTATATATTTGCCGTTACAGATAGATTTTTAGCCTAGAAATCAGATTTCCTCAATTTAAACACCTTTTGGAAACCAAATTTCAATTAAAAATCAAAACCATTTACTTGAATAACAGCGGTGAATTCGTAGCTTTAAAAAAATATTTTTCTATTAATGGAATAAGTTATTACATCACTGCCTCTCATACACCACAACAAAATGGTGTTTTCGAGCGTCGTCACTGCCATCTAGTGAAAACGGGCCTCACTCTATTACATGATGCCTCATTATCATTGAAATATTGGCCCCATGTTTTTTCCACTGCAGCTTACCTTATAAAACGCCAACCAACACCTCTTCTACACCACAAATTCCCATTTGAAGCATTGATTAAACAATCATCAAATTATCTCAAATTAAAAAAAAAATGGTTGTTTATACTTTCCTCTCACTCGGCCTTATAATACACACAAGCTACAACCCAAAGTCGTTCCCAACCTCTTCGTGGGCTACTCTTCAACCCAAAATGCATACAAATGTCTTGATCCAACAACCAACAAAATGTACCACTCCTGACATGTCTTGTTCGACGAAACATGGAATGGCCCTTCTGAGAATTCCGTGTTCTCATCGTCCTCGGCAAGTGCTTCACCCATCAACGCAACACCTCCATTAATTCTGCAACCTCTACCAATGACTCTGGCAAGGGATAACCCTTTTGCATCACCTCTAGGTAATGCCTCTCTTCCTTCATCTTCTAATTCTCAAAATTTGAGCTTTGTCAATTCAAGCCCTAATTTCTCGACATCGGATGATTTCGATAACTTCACATCTCATTCACATGGGATTTCTATCCCTAATGAAAATAATTTGCAAACTGACCCCATCTCTGCTCCATGCGACCCACCTGCACAACCAATTACCCGACACCATTCCATGACTACTCGGTCAATGAACAACATCCATAAACCCAAATGGCTGAACTCAACAATCAAACATCTCATTCTCAATACCATTGAACCAAGTTGTGTAGGACAAGCTCTTCGTAGTTCACATTAAAGAATAACCATGTCAGAAGAACTCACGGCTCTTATGCACCATGGCACATGGGAATTGGTTTCCCCCCCAAATAATTGTAAACCTGTGGGATGCAAATGAGCGTTTCATGTAAAACAGAAAGCTGATGGGTCAGTAGATCGCTTTAAAGCGAGTTTTGTCGCTAAAAGTTACAATCAACGTCCTGGGTTAGATTACAAAGAAACATTTAGCCCCGTAGTGAAGCCTGCTACAATTAGATCTGTCCTAACAGTTGCTATGATGTAAGGATGGCCTTTGAGACAACTTGATGTCAACAATGTATTTTTGCATGAAAAGTTGACATAAACTATATATATAGTCCAACCGCTAGGATTCAAAGACACCTCAAAACCTAACCATGTTTGCAAGCCATTAAACAAGGCCATCTGTGGTCTAAAACAGGCTCCTCAAGCTTGGTACTCGGCACTCAAGTTGGCAATCAAGAGTCTTGTTTTCAAAAATTCAAAATCTGACTCTTCCTTATTTATATACCAAGAAAATTATGTTTTGTGTTATTTATTGGTATATGTGGATGATTTGATAACAAGACTCGCATCAACATGAGTTTTTTTTATCTCATGTAATTGAATAACTTGGAGTTTAATTCTCTTTAAAGGACATGGGTCAGCTACATTTCTTCTTGGGCATGGAAGTAATCCCTACCAAATCAGGTCACAGGTCTCTTCCTATTTCAACACAAATATATCCGAGACCTCCTCTCAAAAACCAACATGATGGGTGCCAAAGAAGTGTTTACTCCGCTGTCCACAAACATGACTTTGAAGCTGCTTGATGGCAAAACCTTCTTTGATAGTACTGAATTTCGAAGTGCCATTGAAGGTCTCCAATACTTGTCTCTCACATGCCCAGATATTTGTTTCTCAGTAAATAAATTATCACAGTTTATGCATAAACCCATGGTGACTCACTGGGCAACTGTAAAAAGGCTCATCTGCTACTTGAAGCAAACAATATTTCATGGCATTCACATCAAAACAAATTCCACTTTTGATCTCACAACATTTTCAGATGCTGATTGAATAGGCAATTTTGATGATCGTACATCCACCTCAGCATATATAAACTTTCTTGGATCAAATCCCATACCTTGGAGTTCAAAAAGACAAAAATTGTAGCAAGATCGTCAATTGAAGCTGAATATAAATCCCTTGCAAACGCAGCTTTTGAAATTGTGTGGCTGCTATCACTATTCAAAGAACTCGGGTTACCAATAAGAGCTTCACCGAAATTGTTATGTGACAATTTGAGTGCAACACATCTTAATTCCAGTCATGTTCAGCACTCGGGTTACTCTCGGATGAAGCATATTCAAATAGATCTACACTTTGTTCGTGACATGGTTCAAAGAGGCATTATAAATGTTTAACACGTCAACACTCAAGATCAACTCACGGACTTATTGACAAAGCCATTGTCACAACAACGCATGAATTTTCTCAAAAACAAGATTGGATTAGTCGATGGCAACTCCATCTTGCAGGCGTGTATAAGGAAATATTCCTCAAATCAAACTCAAGATTTGTCAAGTTGATTACTAGGCTAAAAATCTGTTTGTAATGGCAAATATATTCTCTGTAACAACTAGGAAAATCTCGTGTAAATGCCTTGTAATTGTTAGACTTAATTTTAGCTTCCTTTCCTAGAATAGATTTTGAATACTTGTATATATCTTTGATACAATCTATTATAAATGTAAGTGGAAAATTTAATTCCCTCGATAGCAATCACAAATTTTTGTGTCAATATTCTTCAAACTTCATCATCCGGCGATCTACTTTTGTGTAGCTACCCCATCCAATCCAGTCCAAACCATATAATTAAATTCCGAGCAAAATTAACAAATGTACAGAAAATATATTAAAAAAAATCCAATAAATCCGGAATGCGTTTCTGACTGATCTGCACCATGGTCCCGAACTTGCGCGAAGAACTAGTAGTTTTACAGACAGATGATCAGACTAGAATGCGTTTAAACTTACATGGAATTAGATCGAGAACGTACGTACGGCACACACCACACACATGCAGACACACAGCAAACACAGTTTCTACACAGATAGGGAAAATATCAGAGACCGAGACAGAATATCACCAACTGTACACTAGTGCTGGCTGACGGGAATCGGCCCTTCATATTAAAGTACCAAAATACCCATATAATGGAAAGATCGATGGCCATGACTCTTAGCTTTTTCCAAAGGCTTCAGATTAGGTCGATATCCAGTACCGTATCATTCGATTCCCTGCCTAGCTAGTTTGGTGGTTTGATGACATGGGTATCACTTTGTTACACCTCCACTTGCTAAAGCTTATAATTAATGCTCGAGAAAATATATATATATATATATATATATATATGTATATATAGCAACCTGCAGCTAGTTGTCTGAATTACCAAATGATCTGCATGAGACAAAAGACTGCGTTCCGTCATCACCACGTACCTCGATAGACATGTTAATTTGGCCTATGTTTTTTTTTTTTTTTCTGATTTAATGTTTTTACTTTGCCCATTGAACTGCGTACGTAGTTACGCCCCATTGAGGTTGCTTTGGGAACAGAAAGTCGGCATTGTTATTGGTTAAGTTTTTAGTTGATGACACGTAAGAAAAAACCACCAAATTAGGTGATCTCTAAAGCCATTTGCATGGCCGTATACGTCGAATATCCTCTGATCTGTGACTCTGTCAATTCGGGGCCTGCACGCCGAACCTTGTCTGGATTGTTTTGAGATGAGATTAAAAATTTAAAATATATTAAAAATTTATTATTATATTTTTTAAAACTTTTATATAAAATATACTAAAAATTTTAATTTTTTTAATTTTTATATTATATTTTTAAAATTTTATATAAAATTAATATAAAAAAATATTTTATAATAATATTTTTATTTTATTTTATCTTATTTTATCTCTAAAAATAAATAAAAAATAATAATAATTTTGATCTCAAATGGGCCCACCCTTATTTCGCTGAATATTTTTGACGAGCCGGAAATTGAATTTATCAAATTTTAGTTTCCCAATCTACCAGCTTTTCATGATTTGAAACCACTTGGAGTACTTTTATTAGTTTTATAAATAAATTACAAAAAATAATTCTATAGATTAACATAATTTTATTATAATAAAATTTATTTTACAATTTAACAAATTATATTAATTTATAAAATTATTTTTATATAAATTTTTTAGAATATCTTCCATATAATAATAAAAGAGTAGTTTACGTTCTTTTTAAATCTTCAGTACCGTATATATAATAACGTTTTATTGCAGAGATCTAAGGAAATGAAATATGTCGACTTTATGGGCACAAGTTATGACTATCTGAAGACTTCTTTTTTATTGTAATATTGTATAATTTTTTATTAGAAGTGATATATAGTTATAAAAATAATTCATAAAAATAAATTTATAAATTAATATAATTTCATATTTTAAGTTTTAATAAATTTTATAATTAAGTCACTATAGTATATAAGTTTAATTTTTTGAGATCTCTTTATAGTTAAAATTTCATTAATTTTTTCTTGAAGTTAATTAAAATATACACACAAAATAGACTATGGAATATCTGGTAGAATCAAGCACGTACGGATAGATCGAAGTTTGGAAAAGGATCTGATTCGAATTTCGAGCCACCATGATATAACCAGACTGTATGCCACTTTAGCGATGTTTGCTGAACATTCCGAAAACTACTACCCAATAAGGAACATCTAGTTTTCAGCATGTCGTCATTGTTCTTTACGTATATCTCTACATTAACCGCTTTTAAAAATAGATCATGTGATGCCGAATGTTAACGTACAAAATTACAAAAAAGAGAGAATCCAGATACCATGCATAAAAACAGAAAATAATATACATGAGAACATGAATTGAGTATAAATACCCAGCACCTTTCAACTTGCTCGTATTTAATTTCATCGACCTCAATGATCAATCCTTTAATTTTATGTTTCACTTGATTTGAGTTTTCAAGTTATCTTTTTTATTATAGGAAACTAAAGACAATATTGGTAATAATGCATGTCCATAAACATCTTACGCATCTCAAAAACACGTTTCATTATGAGAGATTTAAAGGTGCCTAGCTTACAGGCCACACCTTTTTAAATATACTATATAAATATATATATATATATATGTTTATTTTAATATTTTAACATATTTATATTAAAACAATTATGGATGATTAAAATAAAAATACTATTTATTTAAAAATCAACAGTTACGATATACTATATATATATATGTGTTTATTTTAATATCTTAACATATTTATATTAAAACAATTATGGGTGATTAAAATAAAAATACTACTTATTTAAAAATCAACAGTTAGAATCTTCCTTGATGAAATGAAATAATACTTAGAAAACAGTGGATAAAGCTAGTACTCTTGGCCTATCTATATGTAAAGGTATATGATTCTTCATTGGAAGTACGCATCCATTAATGTAAATAAAGATAGACGAAAAATCCTTACTCAATATTCTCTATATAGAAATTTGTGAGGGTTCACAATCTAGAAACAATTGATTTTTGCGAATATTTGATCAATTATGATCAGATATAAGTATTCTAACGACTCTTTTATTATTGGATATTATCCCAAATCTTTCTTTAGTAGTATTAGAGCAAACTCTTGTACCACTTTATATAGTGTAGGTTTCAATTGTTATGTGGATTGTTTGTTGGAACACATGATGTCTCGCATATATGTTGACTTGATCTACCTGTGATTATTGTTATTTGTTAAAATTTATAAAAATATGTATTAATTCGTTAAAATGAAGATCTTAATTTGGAGATCATGTAATTTTGATGATTTAATTATAAGAATCAGAATTAAATAAAGCAATTGCATGTAGATTTGGTTTTGGAGATCATATTTCATATATTTGATTTCATTTATCAAATTGCATGGGGGAGATGTGGTGCTTTTGGTGATAAGATATTTACTTTTATTTTTTAAAGGAAAATTAGCATCATTCATTCATTAAAAAAATTTACATTCATGACCAGATATATTATGAGATGGCCTTACATTCATGATATTATGGGATGTCCTCATATCAAAATGACATAAACCAAAGTAACATACTTGGAGCTCTATCAGTACCCATTTTTCTTTGGTGACTCGTCTCATCTTCATTATAATTGATATTCTCTACGGACAAACGTCCAAGAGATTATACTATAATATACCTAAACAAAGACTCAACATCATCCTTCATAAAAAGAGATGACTTAACCTCTACAAAAACGTCTGACAGACAAACGTTTTTTTATTTTAATTAACAATAAGGAAATTATAAAGGAAAGTAGTAATATATGTGATGCTCCCAATTTACGTTCGTAATTCAATGCAAATTGAAGTGTCAGGGTAAGTAACGTTAGGCTACTCACTCCCGTACTTATCAAAATTTAATGCAAAACAACGAAAAAATTTTGAATAAAAATTTTGTTTCTAGTGATCACATAGTAACATAAAAATCACAATAATATTTAATCCTTGCATGCATAACCCAGTTAGTTTTTTCAATTAATATAAACTTCTCAAAACTTCAACTTAGGACCGCTTAGGTTCTTTCTTCACTTCGAGAATCTTTTCTCCATACTGATGCCGGTCTCCACTATTATCAATTAGTTAAAAAAAATTTAAGAGATAGAATACTTCAAGAACCCTTCAGGGTTTCTCTGAGTCTCTCGAGTAACTAGGTCTTGCCCATGTTCGACATCGAACTCTGCAGTGAAGTTAAAATTTCAAAAGGGAAAAGAAATACACAAGAATGAGATTTTTTTGGAAATCTCAATAAGCACATTTAACTTAATAAAAGTATGGACATTATAAAATAATCACATACAAGCCAGACAGCTAGAATATGCATTTATGGCATGCTTCATGTGATTCATGCATGACTTAGACTTATCTTTTATGTGGACTTACATTGATGTCCTTCTTTCCTAAAGAAACTTATATCATGCATGGACTTTTCATTCTTATCTTAAAGTTCTTGTTCTTATAAGTTTTTATTTATATCCACTATTATTATCTGTGGTTGGGCCATGTCCAATATTACTACTCGTGACTGGGCCATATCCACTATTATTATTCATGGTTGGGCCATATTCACTATTATTACTCATGACTGGGCCATATCATATTCACTATTATTACCCATAGTTGGGCCATACTACTATTATTACTCATGGTTAGGCCATATCATATATACTATTATTACCCATAATTAGGTCATACCCACTATTATTACCCGTGGTTGGGTCATAGTCATATTCTCATCAGTCGTCCGAGTGTTACGTATCATCGTCTCCGTCGTGACGAGCCTTATCATATCCGTCATACGGGTGTTACGTATCGCCGCCCTCGTTATAACGTGACTGACTTTTAAATATTTTCTCTTATATAATTTTCTTATTTTATTTCTTAAATGCTCGTCATGACTCATGATAACACTTACTTGACGACATGTAACATAGACTTTTCTTAAAATGGACATCATGACTTATGACGACACATATATGTGACGAAATATAATAAACGCATAAACTTAGACTTATGACATACATGTTTCATGTTTTCATAATTCATATAACATATAAAAATATATCATAAAAACATACATCATACATACATTCACATACGTTACATCAATTCATAACGTCGATATATAACGAAAAATGCTTAAATAACAAAATAAACTATTAAAATATCATTAAATCAAAGTTGGCCAAAACTCTTAAAGGATTAAACCTTATTTTCTTCTTATTCAAATCAAACCAAAATCCACATATACAACCTGTCAAATTTTTCTTAATTTTTAATAATCAATTTAAGCATATTTATCTTGTTTTCTTAAATATTTCCTTAATAATTTCTAATATAAGAATTCTTGAAATTTTTTTAAGTAAATTAGAGTTTCTAAACTTACCGTAATTATTAAAATATTATTCAAAAAATTAAAAACAAGTCGCTAAGAATTTAGAATAAAAGAAATTCACCAATGAAGTCAATGCTTACTATGATAAACTAGATTCTTCCACTTCAATCCCAATTTCACCATTTATTAAGTCCTTATCTCTTAAAAATTAAAGCATAAAAGTTGTATATATTTCTCTTAGATTTCCATAACTTCTTTAATTATTCAAATCTGACATCAAACAAACAAGTTATGTCCGATTTATCAAAATGTGTTAAATCTGCCAATAATAACCTTATTAAGAACGAAATTTACTAGAGTTGGCTTCTCATTTTTTTCCAAATCAAAACCTCACATTTTCACTAAATCCTCTTCATATATTAATATAGAACTTATTATTATGACCCTACAAATTTTCCTAACATTTTTCTATAATAGAAATTAATCCAAAATTTAATAGGTTTCATTTCAACACATAAACAATGTTTAATATCAAATAAATATCAAACATGAATTAATCATTTAATCACTTATTTTATGCCCAGATTAAGTTAATATATGCACTTATAAATTTCCTCCAAATTTGAATTGATGATAGAATCAAGCTCTTACAATAATTTCTCAAGATCACACAATTATCTCACTTAGGAATTATTTTGAGGTTACTGGGTTAATTGGTTATTTTATTTGCTTTTTCCTTGTGTTGGTCGTGGGTTTCCTCATCCAAAAGAGGCCTTAGGAACTAGAGATGATTATATATAGAAAGGGGTCGATGTACATTAAAAAAAAAAGAAGAAAACAGGCCAAAGGGGAAACCGGTTATACTTGCCGTGAGAGGGGTATGTGTTGTCCAGCCTTGGCCTAGGCTAATGATCACCCATTTGCTTAGGTTGATTGCAAAAATCTTCATACAAGGGTTGAGATGGAGTCATTTGGCAGCCTTACATGATCCATGGTTAAGAAATAGACCACATGTTTTTTTTTTGGGGGGGGGTATGAGTTGGCATGGGCTAGCTGTCTGCCCAGCCATGCATAATCTGATCTCTTAGCTTCTCCAAAAGCCAGCCATCTTTCAGCCCCTTCTTACCCTCAATTGATCACGTGTATACCTCTCCAAGACACCATATGTAATGTTATAGAAGTCCACTCCATGATCTAATTGGAAGGAAACTCAAAATTAGCTCACTTAGTTCACTTGGTTGTCTGCCAGCAGCAAACTTGCCCCCTACATTTCCCTTTTATTTTCAGCCAACAAAAGTTTTTAGATCACTTCATCTCCACATGCCACATACTTATACACATGTCAAGGCCTCATAAAAATTAATAGCCAATCACAATTTTTGTCACATGACTGAACATGAGACAACTCATCTAAGTCGGTTACCAATTGGGCTCAATTCAGGGTCGTTCCCTTCATGTCCAATTAAGTCCTTGATCCAGTCCGAATATTCAAAAATCCAAAACATGAAAGTTTTATATCTGTCTCTTAAGGTTCTATAAAAATTATAATCACTTAATTTGAATCTCATATGAAAAAGTTATGCTCATTACACCAAAACTCGACAGACCATCCCAAAAACACTTAATCTGGCACCAAGTGTTTGATTTTTGGTTTTATCACTTCCTCTTGAATTTCTCTCCTAAATTTCAAAAATTCATCTCTTTCTAGATCTAAATTGAATTTTTCTAGTTGATACTTTGTTAAAATTCTCAAAGATCCATCCAAAATTTATCCTAAAATGCATAATTTCACCTTTTCATAGCTCACAATTATCATCTAAGTCTCAACTTCTATTTCCATGAAAAAATATATTTCCAATAAATTCATTGAAAATATTCTCAAGTAAATGATTTATCTTTAAAAAATTGGGTTATTACAATATAGATGTGAAAAAAAAAAAAAAGATTACAGTTTGGACCAACTCTGGTAGACTTTAAAATTTGTGACAGGCTGTGAAGGCAATACACTTATCTCTTTTCATATATAAATGTCATATTTGAAAGGTTTGATGGTGGCGAGTCTTATGATCTAACGCAAGTGTTGAGAAGAGTTGTCGAAAGGGTTGATGCGTGAGAATCACAATGGTGAATTTTGCAAATCCTCCACTTTCCTAATCTAAACGTTTTTTTACTTGTGAATCTGCTTGTACCATACGTGACTCTTGGTGGTTGTCGAAAAGTTGTAATCTATCTTTTTCAATTTTAAAAAAAAGCAAAATAAAACTAAACAAAATAAATTTTAATAGACAATGTGAGTGAAAGGAAGATGAATGGAAGGAGAGGGAAGCTAAGGCCTCCTTCTCCTTCGACAAAAATCAAATCTTGAATCCTTAATTTTTTTTAGAAAAGGAAGAGAGAGGGCGGAGAGAGAGAGAAAAGGCTTTTCAGGCTATGGAGTGACATTGTCTACTTTTACTAACATAGTGACGTTGTTTACTATGTTAGAGTTCATTTTTACCTAGACTACTGACATGAATTTTCAAAACTTTTTTATTATAGGAAAATAAAGACAATGGTAATCATGCATATTCATTAACATAGATGATATGAATAACAATAGATCATGGTACTACCTTTGATCTAGAGATTATTATTATCAAATCTATTACTATATATAAAAATGGAGTCATATGACTCCGACGTGACATTCTACCTATAAAAGTAAGCTATAGTTGACAATAATTAGAATAAAAAATGAAATATTGAAATGTTATGTTTGTGAAGTGGTAATACTTTTAAAAGTAATATTGTTTCATTATAAACTATTATAACTTTTAAGTTTAAGTTAATTTCTTATATATAAATATATAAAACCGATTCAAGATTCTATCCAAATGCACTGTTTTTACCTTTATACATCATTAAAATAAACCATCCTATAAACTGTTTCGAAATAATGTTTCATTATGAGTTATTATAACTATTAAGTTTCATTTCTTTTCTTACATATAAAGACATAAACCGATTTAAAACTCCTCCCAATGGCACTATTTCAACATTTATATTGTTCGTCAAAATATATAATCCTATAAATTGATTCAAGACTCTACCCAAATGTATTATTTCAATTTTTATATTATTTTGTCAAAATAAATTGTACTATAATCTGTTTTAAATTTCTTTACTATAATATTTTTTCTCTTTTTAGATCTCTCTCTCATAAACAACTTATACAATAATCATGGGTTGTAGGCTTGTTATACATAAAGTGAGAGAGAGTGAGAGAGAGAGTAAGTTTGTTACATACCTCCTTTTTCATTGATTCACGAGGAGAGTACTTTATTTTAAATATTATATTTTAAAATAAGTTAGGTTATTTTGAATATTATTTCAAACATTATATCCAATTTTTAAATTATATATTTTTTGAAATTTTCTTCTAATGTATTTTTTTTCTTAATCCTACATTGGTTAAATAGTAAACTTTTTAATGGTTTTATAAGTACATGTATTTCACCATACATAAAATGAATAAAATGGTAGATACATTTTAAAAGTGTCACTAAGTGTAAAACACTAATCGCATGCATGCACATACGACGGATTGAAGTTTTAAACGCTCTTAGCACTTCGGATGTCCGCATCGTCACAAGTGATTGAATTTTTTTTTTTTTTTTTGTTAAACAAAATGATGTGTCTGATCACATTTTTTAAAGTTATGATTAACTGTCAGTTACAGTTATTTTTGTATTATTTCAGACAATAACTGTTGTGACGCCTCCAATTTAAGTTCGTAATTCAACGCAAATTGAAGTGTCAGGGTAAGTAACGCTAGGCTACTCATCCCCGTACTTATCGAAATTTAATGCAAATTGTAACGAAAAAATTTTGAATAAAAATTTTATTTCTAGTGATCACATAGTAGCATAAAAATCACAATAACATTTAATCCTTACATGCATAACCCAGTTAGTTTTCTTAGCCAATATACATATACAAACTTATCAAAACTTCGACTTAGGACTGCCTAGATTCCTTCTTCATTTCAGGATTCTTTTCTCTATGCTGATGCCGGTCTCTACTATTATCAATTATTTTAAAAAAATTTAAGAGAGAGTACGCCAAAAGCCTTTTAGGGTTTCTCTGAGTCTCTCGAGTAACTAGGTCTTGCCCATATTCGACATCGAACTCTGCAGTGAAGTTAAAATTTCAAAAGGGAAAAGAAATATATAAGAATGAGATTTCTTTGAAAATCTTAGTAAGTACACATTTAACTTAATAAAAGTATAGACATCATAAAATAATCACATACAAATCAGACAGCCAGAGTATGCATTTATGGCATGCTTCATGTGACTCATGCATGACTTAGACTTATCTTTTATATGGACTTACACTGATATCCTTTTTTCCTAAACAAACTTATATCATGCATGGACTTTTCATTCTTATCTTAAAGTTCTTGTTCTTATAAATCTTTACTTATATTCACTATTATTACCTGTAGTTGAGCCATGTCCACTATTATTACTCGTGACTGGGCCATATCTATTATTGTTACTCGTGACTGGGCCATATCATATCCACTATTAGTACCCGTGGTTGGGCCATACTTATAAATTTTTCTTATCTTATTTCTTAAATGTTCGTCATGACCCGTGACAACACTTACATGACGACATGTAACATGGACTCTTCTTAAAATGAACGTCATGACTTATGACTATACATATATGTGATGAAATGCAATATACACATAACTTAGGCTTATGACATGCATATTTCATACTTCATAATTCATGTGACATATAAAAATATATCCCAAGAACATACATCACATATGCATGCACTTATATCACAGAAATTCGTGAAAGCAAAACTTAACAAATAATGCTTAAACAGTTAAATAAAATATTAAAATATTATCCAACCAAGGCTGGCCGAAATTCATGGGAGGCTAAATCTTATTTATTTATTTAATCAACTCAAGCCAAAATTCACATATTTAACGTATCAAATTTCTCTTAATCCATTTATGCATATTAAATTGTTTTTCTTAGTATTTCTTCTATAATTCTTAACAAAATAATTCTTAAAAAATTCTTTTAGTAAATTATAGTTTCTAAACTTGTTATAATTATCAAAATATCATTAAAATAATTAAAAACCAATTGAATAAGATTTAAAATAAAAATTTCACTAAAACCCTATTGTAGCCGAATTGCTCTAGGTTTCCTTTCTCAATTTTTCTCAAATCAAGACCCCATATTTTCACATAATTCTCTTCATATAACATCATATAATATATTTTTAAGATCTCATAATTTTTCTAACATTCTTCCATATCAAAAACTATTCCAAAATTCAATATGTTTCAATTTAACACATAAACAAATATTAAACTCAAATAAAGATCAAATATAATCCAATCACCAAACCACTTATTCTATGCCAAGATTAAGTTAAGTTGTGCACTTACAAATTTTTCCAAAACTAGATTTGATGCTTAGGATAGGTTTTGCATCACTTCTTCTCAAATATCCTCAATTAGCTCTCTTTTGATACTTAGGTGATATGAGTGGGTTTGTGTGTATTTCTCTTGACTATTTTTTACTATGGCTGGCTGGTATCTCTCAAAGGGAAGAGGAGAAGCTTGTGTACCTATTTATACCCATAAGAGGCAACACAATAGTTGGAGGAATGCCTTGGGCATTCGGCAACTTCATTTGACTGCATAGGTGAGGTGTCTTACCTCAATCCATTATGATTACATCTAATTCCTAAGTTAGGCTGCAAATATCTTCATCTAAGGGCTGAGATTGAGTCATTTCGTAGCCTCACATAATCCATGGTTGGAAAATAGACCACATGGGGGGGGGGGGTATGAGTTAGCATGGGCTGGGTGTCTGCACAACCATGCATAATCTGATTTCTTGGCTTCTCCAAATGCCAGCCACGTTCCAGCTCCTTCTTACCCTCAATTTACTACGTGCATACCTCCCCAAGACACCATATATGATGTTCTAGAAGGCCATTTCTAGATTTGATTGGAATAAACTTTGGATTGTAATTCACTTAGTTAGATTTGGACATATTCATGTAGATTTCTGCCTCTCACGTTGTTTCATGTCTTTGGGCCAACTAAAGCTTCTAGATTAATTTTTATCAAATTGCCACATGTTTCCACACATGTCAACACCTCAGAAAAATTGATAATCAATCACAATTTTCGTCAAATGGCCGAACATAAGACAACTCATCTAAGTCTGTTACCAATTGGACTCAATTTAGGGTCGTCCACTTCACGCCCCATTAAGTCATTGATCCAGTCCGAATCTTCAAAAATCCAAAACATGAAAGTTTTAGCTATGCCTCTTAAGATTCTATAAGAGTTAGAATCACCTCATTCAAATCTCATATGTAGAAGTTATGAGCATTACACGAAAATTCGACAGACCAGCCTGAGAGCTCATTCCAAGCACACCAAATGTTTGATCTTTTGTTGTATTACTTTCTCTTAAATTTCTTCCTCAAATTTTGAGAATTTATCTCTTTCTAGGTCCAAATTGAATTTCTCTAGTTGTTACCTTGTTAAAATTTCTAAAAGTTTATCCAAAATTTATCTTAGAATGCATCTAAGTCTCAAATTCTATTTTTATGAAAAAAATACTTCTAATAAATTTTTTTAAAATATTCTCAAGTAAATGTTTTATCATAAAAAAAAATTTGGCTATTACAACTGTTATGACGATTATTATTGTATCTCTTCAGACAATAATTGTCACATTTAAATTCAAACTGAAACAATATATAACTGCTATTGCATCGTTCAAAATTTACAATATGCACATTATATAGTTAGTGATGTATCCTGAAGATAGAATTGTGTGCATACCACTACAAGAAAATTACTTATTTGCAACCAATTATTTCGAACGAAATAATTATTTGTAGCTAAAATAAATTTATTTTTGTCGCAAATAGTTATTTTCGTTATAAATGATTGGTCACAAATACTTATTTTTTTGCCAGATTCCTTTTTGCCGAACTCAATATAAGTAGAAGGTAATATTTGTCTAAAAAATATATTAACAATCGTCTTATTATTCTTTTTCTTTAATCTCTATTTTTCTATTTTGTTTCTAACAAGAATGTAATCGAAATTTTTCTATTTTGTTACTTGTTCTATTTTGTTTCTATTTTCTAATTTTTTGTTTTGTTTTTATCGCAAATAGTCCTTCTAATTATAATTAAAATATCACGAACATTTTTTTTTTGTAATGTCTTTACACATTAATGTTCAATGCGTGATCCAGTTGTTCATGAATTAATGTCATGCACTCATGATTATGGTAGTTAGAACTTCGACCCATTGTGCTTGATGACATCATGTCTGAAACTTTCAAAGTAATTAATCCGTTACACCAAACTAAAAGATCATGGTTTGTCTTGGCAAATACTTTTGTGAAAAAAAAAGCCATATTTCTTGTAATGGATCAGGGGGAATGGATTGGAACTACTGAACATGATGCGTACTTTGTGTCAAATTAATGCCGAACATATCTTTGTAATCCTATCATGAAATATTGGTACAAATTGATATATATATATATATATATATATATATATTGAAAAAAATATTAAGGAAAACAGAATCTTGTAATTTCTATATATATGCAGCTTCCGGTCTATCTGAAGTTTGAACCCCGGATTGTAAATGCATTGGTGATCATTCTTAGCACCTTATTAATTAAGAGCAAAAAGCAAATATTAAAAGAGACCTTTGTATATGTTTTTAAAATATTTCTGTAATTGATAAGTGTAGTACTAATTTTTTTTTTTTTTTCTGAAGAACGAAATTCGAACAAGATCACTGTTAATAACGTAATTCCGACCTTCAGAAGAAAGTAGCCTGCACGTAGAAATTGATCTTAATTAATGATCGGGACTAATATCCTAATTTGATTACTAAATATTATTAATTCCAATTAAGATTGTAAATGAACCAGGCTACTCGACAGCTTACTTGGCACTTGCTCAGTTAAACTTAAATCAAACTCGACTCATGAAAAAAAAAACTCGCTTGTGAAAGCAGATACCTGCTCGATTAGTAAATAGTACATATCCGACAAAACTCGACTCGACTCGACTCGGTTAAGGCTCATTAAGGCTCGCTCGTTTATATTCGAGTCGACTCGATTAAAATTCATTTATATATTAATAAGTATATACACATATATATGTTATATATATGTATTACTAATAATATAAGTATAGTATTTTTATAATTAAATATGTAATATATAATCTTATTACTTATATTTATATGATGAATATACTTTATAGTTATGTTTTATAATTTGTATAATAATTAGTTTATAAAATTTAATAATTTCATATATTAGTATGTGAGAACCATGTGAAATACATATATGCTATCATATTATGTGTATTTATTAATAATATATAAATATATAAATATATAACATATTAATTTTTTATTAGTTATTTATTTATTATTTTTAAACTTTATTCAAAAAATAAAAATAAAAATTCAAACTTGAACTCGAGTTCGACTCGACTCAAATTCGTTTGTGGGACAAGCTCGAGCTCGAATTGGAAGTTTAGTTTATCGAGTTGAGATCGAACAAAGAATAAATAAAAACTCGAGTTTGGACTCAAGCTCGTGCTCAAATATTTTGAGTCGAGCTCGAGCTTGACAAGCCAAAATTCGGATCGACTCAATTCGATTGTGGTCCTAAATTTCTAATTATAATATAATATCCCAGCGTAGTCAGATCCATCATTCCTTTTGATTTCGACTTTCAGAAAAGTAGCCCGCATGTCAAAATTGATCTTAATTAAGGATCGTGACTAATCTTTTAATTTGATTACTAAATATTATTAATTTCAATTATAATATAATATCCTAGCGTAGCTAGATCTATCATTCCTTTTAACTTCTTCACCAATATATATTTTCTTAATAAGAGTTGCGGTGATAGATATCCATATTGAATTAATATAATGACATTTTTAACAAGTTCGCGGTTATTAATGAAGTACTGAATGAAGTAACGAATTTTATAAGATATAAGTCATTCCCTTATATATGATGGGGCGGCCGCGGCAAATAAGCAATATTGCCACGTACGTGCCATTGTGCTCATGATGATTCATGAATGATGACCGGATTATATTATAACTAATTAATGCATGCAATTGCATATTGCATGCATAGCTAATTAAACGAGAACAATTTTTATTTTTTTTGATAGGGGTTGGGGGCATGGGGGATGGAACTTGGCTTCTCTATTTTGGAGAAGTCCACATGTGCCATCAAGCCAAGCGGCTGGGCACTTAAACGTGGATAATTGATCGGTCCTGTTATCTTCTAATTGCCTTATTCGTTATCAATATATGATCTTCTTTATTTTATAAATCTTTAAATCATGTTTACAATCAAGTATGATATAACACACCAATCATTTTTAGTAAAATGAACGATGTGGAAAGCTCCTGCACTAACAATGTACCGATTTGCATAAAAATTAAGGTTGTATTTGGATATTAAAGTGAATTGAATTCATATAAATTCTTTATGAATAATAATGAATTGAGATGATGGAGTAAATTTTGTGGAATTCACTTAAATGAATTTAAAATGTGATTGAATGTTTAGATGAGTTTATAAAGTGTTGGGAAGTTTGTGAGACCCAAAAATTGTTCATTGACAGTGACGACTATATCTATCTCAGCGACGTAGAAAAAAAATTAAAGAGTGCAGCAGAAGCTACCTAGAGAGAGAGAGAGATGGCATGGAAAAAACTATTATACAAAAACATAAAATCTATAAACCAAAAGTCACATTAGTCTATTATAGTACTCGTCAGTATGCTATAGTATATCAAATTTAATTGATGTGTTTAGATGATGAAATAAGTTTAAAATAGAATGTATTGAGTAGACTTTGGTAACCAAACAGGACCTAAGTCTTCTAAATAATTTTTCTCAATTTCCAAACAAATTACAAGCTAGATATCTAGTAGCTCCAATCTCTTAATTCCTCTCGGCCTCTAGCTCATGTGTTAATCACTTAGAAGCGAGTACTTGCTTATTAGCCTATGTGTCATGTTGTCCTGATCTCTCCCTCTTTCCCTCTCTAACTCACTATAAAAAAAAAATAGTATTTGTAAATTATTTATAATGAATTTTTTGTAATAAAAATAACTATTTAATACAAAAAAAAAACACATTTTAATAAGAAATATTCATTTTTGCAAGTAATAACTAATCATAAATAAATAATTTTCTTGTAGTCTCGCCCTCTCTAATGATAATAAGAACGTACAATTTCATGAAAGCTAGCTCTTTCCTTCACTTTAAGCTGTGTTTATATGTAACTAATTTCTATACGCTCAAAAATTACTTGCAATCCATATATTTATGTTCATTTTCTAAACGTATGTTCATTTTCTAAACGTCAAATGAACGAATGTCCTTCAATTGAGCGAGGACTCGGTTTTTGAATCATCTTTTGACCATTGAGGCTATCTTATTCTTCTTATTTCTTTTCTTTTTTGCCGAGTTGTCTTTGCGTAGCCACGTAATGCCCTGTTCTCCCAACAAGACCGGCTTGATCTTCAGCAACAAATATTAAAAAAAAAAAAAAAAATCTAAGCCCGCGTGATTCATATCTGGGCTTGTACGAAAATCCGGCCCAATTTTCTAGCCTAAGTGAAAACAAGCCCATTGGACCAGTACGGGACTAGAGTAATCAGTCAGGTCCACCATCCAAGATGAAGACCACCCGATCGAATTACAAGGGAATTCGATTGCTTTTAATTTGGCGTTCCCAGACCCATGCATGCATGCACGCTGTTCAGATGCTCGAAGGCTCGAAGGCCCGAAGCTGCTGCTCCATAGAAATTAATCGTGCAACGTCCCCAACGTTTAGGACTTGGATTTGTTTGGGTATTAAGAATATTTCAGATATTCTAATACTATTTATTTATTATTTATTATTATTTTTCATTATCATTTAATATTCTATTATTACTTTTTTATTATTTTTAATTATTATTTACAACTCTTCTCAATAATTCTTCCTATCTAAATGTAACTATAAGGGGAGGCCCTCCTACTGAGGGATGGGCCTGGACCCAATATTCCTTTAGCTATAGGTGAAAGGAGATGGGCCCAAACTCGCGAGATGTAATCCCAACAGAAGGGGCGAGAGGGTGATGATCGGAGTCTTGGGCGAGAGGAGGCCGGCAAGAAACTCTACATGTGGAAGCCAACACAGAAAGCCAAGTTTGAGTTTGTAAAATCTGGTTTCAATGAGATACCAGACGTAAGGTTTAATTATATATATATAGAACTTTACAGGATAGGAAAAGAGTTCAAAACAATGTAACAAAATAGAATATAACATATGGTTATTAGCACCATTGTCGAGGAACCAAGATTGATCAGTTTCAGGTTGAATATGGGTATGGGCAACCATGGCAGCTAATTGTGCAGAAGGGTGTCTTTCTTGATAGGAAAAATCCATCCTATGATAACAATCAAGAGCTTGGTGGTTTGTTTTACCACAAATCTGACAAGGAGGTTTGGAGTTAGTAAATAAAGGAATAGGGATAGAGGAAGAATTGTTGCTTGTTGGCTGGGTAGTAAAGGGTGGTTTTGAGCTTGAGGTTTTTTGAGAGTGAGAGAATGGTTTGTTTCGTTTATGGTTGGAGTTAGGTTTGGATTTTTTAGAGTAAAAGGCAATGTTAGTATTATTTGGTGGGATGGATTTATGTTGGGTCTCTAGCAATTGCTCATAATTGAGCAACTCAGTTTGAAAGTCATCAAAGGTTATTAAGGAGTTTCGGGTGGCAAAGTTAAAGGAGGTGATGAAGGGGTGATAGGAACGATCGAGACCCCAACAACATATGAGATGTGGTCTTCATCATCAATATTGTGCCCTACAGCTGCAAGTTGATAAGACTAGTTTCTGGCAATGATGAGATAGTCAGTGCATGATTTGGATCCTTGGTTGATAGTTTGTAATTGTCTCTTGAGATGAGAAATACGTGATCTGGAGTGTGGGGCAAATCGGTTAGATAGAGTGGTCCAGACCTGCCGAGATGTATTTAGTCCAAAAACAGTAGACAAAATTTTCTCTGTGAGAGTGGCATTGATCCATGCCAGAATGAACTGGTCCTTTTTCTGCCATACCAAATAATCTGTAGCAATGACAAAGGTTGGTTTGCCTTCAGCATCAGGGACAAACTGGGCAAGACATGGCTCAGAACCATCCACAATACCAAGAAGATCATGGCTTCGCAGTAGGGAAATGAATTGGGTTGTCCAATTCAAGTAATTGTTTCCATCAAGTCTGATGGGAACCAAAGAAGTGATATTAGGAAAAGTGAAGACGTTAGCGGCAGGTTCTCTAGCCATTAGGATCGAGTGGATGTGTTTGCCAATTGCTGGCTCTGATACCAAGTTTGATTTTGTAAAATCTGGTTTCAATGAGATACCAGACGTAAGGTTTAATTATATATATATATATATATATATATATATAACTTTACAGGATAGGAAAAAAGTTCAAAACAATGTAACAGAACAGATATGTCCAACATTTGAATTTAAACACATAACAGAATGTAAAATAATATTTCGAAAGTGTTATCCGCGTGATATGTTATTGGTGAGACTATCTTCTTGTTCAGTAGTGTTGATAGAGTTGGACTCCTTTGTCTGTTGATTTGGTTGGTTAATTAGCCAGGCCATTGCCCGGTTAGTTAGAAGCCCAGACTCGCTCATTCCGCATTTAATGCAGAAGTCTGCCACAGTCATGACGCATTAAATGTTGCATTCGGCAGGGGCGTCTGGAGTCTCTAGCACGCCAACTTCAAGTAAGCCTTCTCTCACCACATTAAATGCAGGTTAGGGGCCCATATATGCCCATGTGACAGAAGGAAATGACATCATGCCGAGGCAAGGCCCAAAGGAATAAAAGATCTACTCGAACTTAGCGAGAGGGATGGCGATCTAACAGCAAGGAAGGACAACTTCCACCACGTACGAACGGATCGATCCGAGCTGACCAAGCCCTATAAATAGCCAAAAAATTCCACCACCCAGGAGGTATGCCTTCCTTCCTTACCATCTCTTTACACACAAGCTAACTCAAGCATCGGAACTATTTCAGGGCGTCACAACCCCACCAACCAGCCCTCTACAGAAGCATGAGTAGTCTGGGCCTCGCCAAGTAGCTCAAGTTGCAGAACACGACAACAACAATAACCTTAAACATTTAGAACCGATCGATCAAATTAAATGGAAATGCCGGCATCCTTTGTGTCAAAATGGAGACCAAGCTACCCATGGGAACAATAACGGACAACCTATTCATAGTTACAGCATCCATTTACAAAGATAAAAGACTACAAAATCATATTAATTATATTTGTGGTGCTAATTAAGCCGATGTGGGGCGAGCAGCCGAGCTATGCCCACCACTTGGAGGTCGGCCAACTCCCTAAATTTTTGTGTTTTAGGGTATAAATCTCAAACTGCAATTAACAAAATAGCAAAACCAAAACGAAATTAAAAACAAAATAGAAAAGGAAAATGATATTCTGCCCACCAATTTTGATACCTCAATTTATCATTTCATGAATTTTAATTTCTTTTAAAATTTTAATGATTAAGGAAGTAATTATTAGTATATTGATATTTTTTTTAAAATATTTTAATATGAAAAAAAATGAGAATAAAAAAATAAAAATAAAATAACAATATAAGTGCCAGCAACACCTAATAAATAATTTCCCGTGAGGCTGCAAGTGCTAGGCTGCTAAAGACTAAAATATTAACGTTGGCTTCATCAAAAGTCAAGCTAAATTTAAAGTTTGAGAAGTTTACTCAAAACACAGCTACATTGGATTTATTAAAGGGATCCGTTTGAAATTATGAGATACAGTAATTTCACTTTATTTTTCAAATATAAAAGCTTAATATTCACTCATCAAAATAATTTTTATTGCCTTTTAATATATTTATTTGATGAATAAATTATAAATGTGTTTGTTAGTTTTATTAATTATATATACGATTGTTTGGTAAAGGAATGATTGGCAAGATGTGTTTGTTGGATAATAAGGCAGAAGAAAAAAAATTATTTGAAAAATAATAATTTAAGTATTAAATTAAATTACAAATGTACATATAGTTAGTATATAGTTAATGTAATTATAAAATATGAAAAATAAAAATAAAAATATTATTATTAAAAAATATTATTATATTATTATTTTAATGAATTTAATAATTAATCTAATGTATAATTATGAATATGAAGGTTTTAGATTTATGAAAATTTATATATTTTATCAAATTTTTAAATATATATTAATAAATCCAATATAAATGCTCAAAGAAATTGAAGTTTGGCTTGATAAAATGGTTCGTGGTACATGATAAAATGGTCATGCTACGGAGACCGATGGTCTACCGATAGCATGATCGATGCTTTTATTTTATTTTATTTTTGTTTTTTTCCAAAACATTAAGAAATATTTTTTAATATTAAAAAAAACTAATTTAATGTTATAAATTATTGAGGCGGCCTCCACCCGCCTTAATTATTTTTGTAAATGACTCCACCACCATTTTTTTAAGTCTTGCACAGTAACTTGCATTGTAATTTTAACGCCTATAAATATAAATTTAATTCATTCTGAAATTCATAAGAAAATTTTATAGAACGAAAAAGAACGAAAAAAGTTTCAGTTCTTAAGAGTTTCTTTTATATTTCTCTTAAAATAGTAGTAGTTTCCTTTTTAGTTTTATAACACGTTATCAGCACGAGGTTCAATCGATATTAAAGCTAGTGGTCTTCTACTTCAAGTAAGTTTTTCAATATATTATTTGCAGTTATCGAGATAAATATTAAAGGTAATATTGCTAAATATTACTTGATAAAATTCTATTTTTATTCTCATGATTATATGAACATATTTTTTAAATCCACAGATTTATTTTTGTGATTTATATATATCTATAATGTCAAATATTGAGATTTATTACTATTGACATTTTTGGAAAAAGTTATTTATCCAGGATCCTTGATAAAATCTATTTGGATATGATGAAATTGGGAGATACAATCAAAGAAAAAAATCACGTGTCCCTGCAGGATCGTGCTGTGTATCTCACGGTGAAAAATATTCTTATTTTGTAAAATGATTTAAGGGAGATATATGAGTACTAAAAGATGTAATCCTCCCAAAAATTTATTATGACTTATTGCACCTGAAGTTGCAAAATTTTAAGAGTGGTATTGAATATTCTGCACTCTTTAAAATTAACTCAATATTAAAATTATACAGTGAGAAGGTCACTGATAATGATATGTTAAAGAAAATATATACTATTGTTCATATCTCGAATATGCTTCTGCAGTAGCAGTATCGAAAGTGAAAGTTCAACAAATATTCTGAATTTTTATTTTTTCTTCTAGTGATTGAGCTAAATAATGAGTTTTTGTTAATAAATTACCAGTTACGTCTTATTAATGATATTGGATTTACATCATTCTCAAAAGTGAACGGTGTATCCTTTTAAAGGAACCAATGACATATATGTGGTAGAAAAACTATAGAAGTGTTAATCTTAAAAGTGACAACACTGAAGATGATAATAATATACAGTATCACCAGAAGCGATCCAACTCGAAAAATGGTAAAGACCCTCAGAATAATTTTTCATAAAAAAATGAAAATGTTTGTCATAGATATGGTATGACTGAACATTAGTCACGTACCTGTTGTACAGCCAAACACTTGATTCACTTATACTAAACTTTTATATATAAGCTTATTAATATTTTATCATGTTTTGAAATAATGAAATATCGGTGCCTGAAGCACGATAAGAAATTACTTGGGATAATAAAATCCTGTCTAAATTTGATCATCTTACAAATGAATATGAATCAGAAGTTTAGAAGATTACCTATTTACAAAGTGTTGCAAATCAATTACTGGATGTATGTATTAACACTAAATGTGTTGTAAAATCATATATTACTGCTGTTAATGCTTAGGTAAGAATTGAAATCCCTTAAAGACAAGTTGTTAAAACAGCAATAGATAAGTCTAAGATACACCTAAAATGTTGAAAACTTATTGGGGCAAAAGAAAAAAAAAATTGGTGCTCCTGTAGAGACCGTACCCACAAAACAAGTAATAAGATTTATCCAAACTTTCTGTACAGAAAAAGAAACTCCTGAATAGAAAACCTCCTGAAGAGGTAACTCCTTAATAGTTTAACTCCTGAAGAGTACAAACCTCTAGAAGAGGTAACTCCTTAATAGTTTAACTCCTGAAAAGTACAAACCTCTAGAAGAGGTAACTCCTGAAGAGAAAACTCCTGAAGAGAAAACTCTTGAAGAGTACAAACCTCCTAAAAAGGTGTTTCATAAAATATTTTTCCCTGGATAGGAACAATGAAATTTCAATACATTTTATGAGTACTGGAAAAATTATGGATATAAATAAAACTGTTATCAACAACATATTTTCATATAAAATGGCCATTGACCTTACAAGAAGTAATGAAGAAAGTGAGTCAAAAATTGTCGAAGAATGTCGACGTAAAAATGATTGGCCAAAATGAAAAGCAGTTATTGAAGCTGAATTAAAATCGCTAGCAAAGCAAGAAGTATTTGGGTCTGTTGTCTAAATAGCAAAGGGTGTAATACATATGAGATACAAGCGAGTATTTATACGAAAACGTGATGAGAAATAAAATTGTGTGGTACAATTTGTCGCACAAGATTTCCTGCTTAAACTCGAGAGTAGTTATAAGGAAACATATTTCCTTGTTATGAATGCAATCACATTCATATTTTTAATCGATTTGGTTATTACAAAATAATTAGATATGCAGTTGATGAATGTGGTTACTGCATATTTATAAGGATCATTAGATCATTACATATATAAAGATATATAATACTTGAAGCATCTAATCCAAGTACATTTAGGAATATGTACTTTATAAATCTTCAAAGATCTTTATATGGGTTAAAGTAATCAGGATGCATGTGGTATAATTGAATCAACGAGTATCTATTGAAAGAATGATTTGAGATTAATCCTACATGCTCATGTGTTTTATTAGAACTTGAATTTGCCATTATTGCAGTTTACGTTGATGATTAACTTTGTTAGAACTCTTGAAAAGATCACAATGGCTGCTATAAATTCAAAGAATGCATTTGAAAAGGAAAGATATTATTATTCAAATATTAGATGAATTACAAAAATTTGAGACTTTTAGCCTCATCTCTTAAATACATTTGCTCTTTGTAAAGCGACATGTCATCCTTATCTAAAGGATTAGGCAGTCGAAATGAAGAGGTAAGTAAGGATTTTAAATTCTTATTCTCTTACTTTAAGTCTGCTATTTTTCTGTCGGACTCTTGAACGAGTCGTTGAAGTATGAAAACCTTCTCATTAAATTCCTCAATCTCACGATTTTTGGAGTGTAACTGTTTGAAAAATCCAATAATAAAGGAGAAATATTGAGTGCCGAGAGTCACCAGCTCATAAAGGACTTCACGATCTGACCTATTAGCCAGATCATTCGCTTGCTCCAACATGGCACCTGAGGAAGATGCAAGAATAACTTGTAACTGAGGTGAAGAATACCTTATAGATTAATTGTAAGAGATATTGAAAAGAAATTGATGAGCCATTAAAAATTTGTAGAATAAAAATGCAGATACAAATAAATTATAGATATGAGAAAAATATTTGATGCGTACTAAATGAAACTAAAGATAGTTCTTATAAAAATATAAATAAGAACAAGATAAACCATTATCTCTTCAAATCTCACTTAATCAAGATTACAAGATATGCTGGATGCATAATTTCAAAAGCTAGCAAGATTAATTGCAACTATCCCGATTTTCTTATAAACGCTAAACTTCTGTTGTGAGCTGCTGTTATTGACTTTGTATTTGAGCTATCTCTCATTCTAGCTCTTCTATTTGTGTTTTTAGGTTACGAGAATACCAGTTTACAAATTTCTTCAGCTTCTTGTTTTCTTGTCTCAAATTTTTATTTTTTCTATCTATCTTTAGTTGCAAGCGTTTGATACAACTCAGATATTTGATTTTTAAGATGATTAACCTCACTCGTTCTCGTCAGTAAACTCTGAGACATGGTTGTAAGATAGGCAATATATTGAGCACTGAGGATTCTTGATGCTGCAACAATTTCAGGATCAGTTTTACTAGAAAGATATATCTCTGCTCCTATCATGGTGTTTATAGTCTCAGGAGAAAATATAAGTGGTTGATGTATAAAAAGTTTATGGTTCAAATTTGGGATATTAACAAAAGAATTTTTATTAGACATAATATCGTCCTGGATGAACAACAACTAAATCTATGAAGAATGAGAGATCCTTTTGCTGGAGTAAACTAATGGTAAAATTGGTTATATTTAAATAGCAATCCGAAACATTTAAATTTCTTTAAGATCTCGTTTATCAACAATGTCAAGCGGATTTGATTTTCCGCCAAATCGATATATGGATGGTTTCTAATATCCTTTCTGTTGTACATAAACAAATTCTCCCTAATAATACCAAATGATGAGGAAAAATTTTAGATGAGAATATTATCATGTTCTCTCTAATGCATTATTTAGATAAAAATTATGTTTGAATTTTTAATCTTATTATATATATTGAAATCATGTTTGTTTATTACTTGAAAAACTGACGTATATTCTCAGGGGGAGTTTAAGTATTATTGTAGGTCTCAGATTTCTACTAAGTCTGTCAAGCGCCTTATATGTGGGGTTTCCTCTATCTTGTCTGACGCATTTTAAACCCATAAGGCCTTGAAGTGCCAAAACGGACAATATCAGATAGAGATATGAAACTGCCTGTATATACCACATCCTCAAATTACTCAGAGATTACTGCAATTCATAAAGCAAGTCGAGAGTGTATTTATCTGAGATCAGTGATTCAACATATCTAAAAAAAGTGTGGTCTCTCCATGATCAATGATAGCCCAACACTTTTATATAAAGATAATACTGCTTATATCAGAGGAGGATATATCAAAGATACGATCAAGTGATAATCTGACAGATTTATTCACAAAGGTATTACCAACTGCGACATTCAAGAAGATTGTGTAGAATATTGGAATGTGAAGACTCAAAGATCTATCGTCATACATTTTTCAGATGGAGTAAATGTCTTGAAGACTTGTGCTGATTGTACTCTTTTTCCTTCGCTGAGATTTTGTCCCACTGGATTTTCCTTTGCAAGGTTTTAATGAGACAATTTTAAAGCACTTGACAGTACATAAGAATACTGTACTATTTTTCCTTTGTCATTAGTTTTTCTTCCTATTAGATTTTTCTTTGACAAGATTTTAAAGAGTTAGATTCTTTATGAGTGGTCATTTAAGGGAGAGTGTTATGGATTATTAAGGATGGCTTCCACCCCATTTAATTATTTTTGTGAATAATCTCACCACCATTATTTTAAATCTTGCATAATAACTTGCATGGTAATTTTAATGCCTATAAATATGAATTTTATTTTAACTAAAATTCATAAAAAAAATTTATAAAACGAAAAAAAGTTTCAATTCTTAAAAATTTCTTTTATATTTTTCTTGCTATAATAATAGTTTTTTTTTTAATTTTATAATTTTATAATTTTTAATACATTTTTTAGGATTTGAAAAAAATAAAAATAAAAAAGCACCTCTCGGTGCAAATGTTGGTAGACCATCGGAGAAGATGGTGAGAGAGAGATTCGGAGAAGTCTTGAGGTGAGAGCAGCCCGTTGAGGCACGCATCACTCTCTTCTCTTCTTCTCTTCTTCTCTTCTTCTCTTCTTCTCTTCTCTCAAGTTCATGGCCGCCTCAGCTGCTGGAGCTCTCGTTCTCTCTCGCTTCACCGACCTCTCACTCAACCCTCTCCTCCCCAATTCACCCCCGTCCTCTCACTTTTCCCGCCACCTCCTCCCATCTAGAAAAGGCCGTCTCGCCTCTTCGGCCTTCCTCTTCAGCTGCCTCATATCTGGCGTCGATGGCGGAGGCGTCTCTGACGACTTCGTATCCACTCAAAAGTCCGGCTTCGACCGCGGATTCTCTGTAATCGCGAATATGCTCAAGCGAATCGAACCCTTGGACACCTCCGTTATCTCCAACGGTATCTCCGATCCCGCCAAAGACTCAATGAAGCGGACCATCTCCACTATGCTAGGCTTGCTCCCATCCGACCAATTCTCAGTAACGGTTAGGGTCTCCAAACACCCCCTCCGTCGCCTCCTCGTCTCCTCTATCATCACGGGGTACCAAACCACTCTCATTTTTCAATTTCAATGAGTTTCGGAAAGTAAATCCAACTCTCACTAATAATGCATTGTATTGGTGTTAGGTATACGCTGTGGAACGCGGAGTACCGGATATCTTTGACGAGGAACTTGGAGATTTCGACTGATAATTCGAAGAATACGTCAAATTGTCAGGATCGGCGCAAGTTTTCGGAGGAGGACAAGGAGAGTGAGGAGGATGGGGATACCGTAATGAGTATTGAGGATTTGGAGAGTAGAGGACCTCAGGTTTTCGGGGCTTTGTCGCCGGAGGCGTTAAATTATATTCAACAGTTGCAGTCGGAGTTGTCTAATGCAAAGGAGGTCAGTGAGTGCTCTATATTCACATACTCCTGGAGTTGTTGGTAATTTGGATGCTTATTTGAAAGAGGAATATTTGAGAAACGTTTTTCGAGTTTAGTTTGCACTTTTATTGGTACTTTACTTGATTTTGCAAGTTTCTTTGGATATTTTAATCCCGTAGATAAGATTTACATGTGTGTAAACCTGAGTGAGCAAAACCTTATGCATCTCTCTTTTCATGGTTCGCAAGCTCGTATTTCCTAAGTCTTTCCCCTATGGAAGACCTCCAACTGTTGGTTCCTTGATTCGCTTCATGGTTGTGTTTTCCATGATCGGCTTTTCATCTAGTTTATAAGCTTAATAAACTGCTAAGTAACTTGCTGTTCTCCATGCAGTTTCCTGTTTACAATCAATAAATGCCGGACTAGTTTTTTCAATCATGAACTAACAGTAAAGCGTGAATTAATATTAACCAGCTCAATTGAAGAAATATGATTTGTAGATGAAGAATATTGTAACGTTTCATTGCGCCTCACTGCTTGATAATCTCACATTAAGCTGAACTGGTATATTTTGCTTCAGGAACTTTCTGCCCAGAAGCAGGAAATTTTGCAAGTAGAAAATGGCAGAGGACATAGGAACAATTTGTTAGAGTACTTGCGATCCTTGCATCCTGATATGGTAATGACCCAAAATTCCTTTGCTAACGCTGTTAAACGTCTCTCTTTTTTCCCCAACCGGTTTTAAACCTGTTCTACATCTAAAATGTCTTCTTTTTGCGATTGATATCACAACTAGGTGACTGAATTATCCCGTCCGTCATCATTAGAAGTTGAAGAAATTATTCAACAACTTGTTCAAAATGTATTGAGTAGATTCTTCAAAGAGGAGAGGACTGAGAACCACCCAGATGGTGATCATGAATTTTGTGACAGCACGGGTGCTTCTCGGGATTACCTAGCAAAGCTGCTTTTCTGGTTAGTATTTTCTCTTTTGGTAAAGCGTAGGCAGTCGGCCTCATCCTGTCTTATATTAACTTAATCAATTCCTATCTGGTATAGCATGCTAAAGTTAACTTTTCCACGCAGGTGTATGCTGTTGGGTCATCACTTGAGGGGCTTGGAAAACAGGTTGCATTTGAGTTGTGTCGTTGGATTGTTGTGAAGAGAAGATAACGGGAAAAAATGTACATTCTCTTCATCTTCTTCTTTTTGTTTTGTTCCGTTTTAAATTTGTTTTCCCCTATATCTGTATCAATAATTATCATTCATTCAAGTAAAAACCATGTAAGACTACCGCATTTAGTTATTATTGCTTTAACATTGTTCCATCTCAGTTTGCCAACCTGCGAACCAATCCGAACCTATGAAACCGAGGCAACCCCGACCTTTCGTGCATTGTAAATTGTAATGATCATTTATATTTGTTGTGCCCTTGTCATAAATTTAGGTGTGGTTTGGACAGTAAAATGAGAGAGAAATGGTTTTAGGTAAAAGTTGAAAGTTTTTTTTTTTTACCTATAAAAAAGAACTATAAAAGTTGAAAGTTGAATGAAATATTATCACAATATGACAAATCACATGAAGTTATATATATTTGTGAGATTATTTTTGTGTAATCTATTTGTGGTTAAAATATTTCTCAAAGAATTTACATGAAGTATGGGGTTCTCCCATTCCACGAGACAACTCACTGCCAAATTTGTTCTCAACCATAATCCATTGAAAAACAAAATCCGATACAAAATTTCCACTTGAGTGTGCTGGTTGTTTATATACACAAATGAATATCATTAATCGTATAAAGAATTTAAAGAATCGCATTATACTGTACTAGAAGAATGTGTTGGTCAGTCGTTGTTGTTTATACTTTGGATGATGGTGGTGCTGAGGATGGTCTGTGGGGTTGGGGTTTGTAGAGATCATAAGGAGCCCAAAGATAATCAACTGGGCATGGTGTCCTCCCATCAAGCCTAGCCCATGGCTTTCCCTTACCGCTCCAGTGCAGCAAACTCACAGGACCTGGATGCAAAGACCTACAATTACTCACAACATTGTCACCACCAAGCCCATGCTGATTCCACCCATGATCAATCGCTTCCACATCTCCACCAAAAACCAACAAAAATGGCGGAAGAGAACCCAATTCATAGATCCTCCTCTCTTTCTGAATTTCCATCCATTTCTCAATCTTTCTTGTGTATTCACCCTCTCTCCATCTCACCAAATCCATCACCATCACACCCGTGTTGAAATAACAAGGTGTCTTCCCTTCAACAACCTTGGCTAAATCAGGGTCGGACCAAAACTCATCAGAGAAGTACCTGGTGAAGTTTGCACGACAGTATTCGGGAGCCCCAATTGTTCTTGAACCAGTCAGAGGAATCCTCCACAACTTCTGGATGTCGTCAACGACAATGACATCGGAATCTAGATAAATTACACGTTTGACGCAGGGTTCAAGCATGTCGGCCAAGTAGCTTCTTGCATAGTTTAATGGGTTATCAAGAGCCTGACGAATGGAAGATGATATCAAACTCTGGACTGTACTTTCCTTGAAGATGTAAACTTTGTAATTCAGGGAAGGGAACGTCGTCCGTACAATCCGAGTAAGGTCTGCTATATTCACCAAGCTAGAATCAGAAGCAATGAAATGAAAGAATATATTTTGAGGGCAAGAAGTGTGTTTGAGAATTGAATGTACAGCCGCTACAGAGCCTCTCAAATACTTTAAATCAATAGCCATGGCGATGTGAACAAGTGAAGGGTCACAGACAAAAAGCATACTCCCTCTGGCCAGGGCATCGCATTTGGGTTCGTTTTGGTAATCTGGTGCCTCTGAGAATTGAATAGACATGCCAACTCCGACGTGTGATTCTTCTCCAACACATGTCGGCTTGTTAGGAAATGATCGAATTGCACTGCCAGACGATATAAGCGTGGAAACCAGAATGGTCACAGCATAAAGAGCTCTTGGAAAAAACATTATCAAACGAATATCAACTGGGTTGCTATATTTCTTTTGATGGAATATGAGCCTTAAAAAAACCCAGACAATGGGTGAAATGGAAGTGAAACTAGAAGAAGAAACCTGTATTGTATATGATCTATAGGAGAGAAAAAACTTGAAATGGTCGAGAAGAAGAAGAAGGAGGAGGAGGAGGAGGAGGAGGAGACGAGAGAGGCAAACCCGTTTGGTCTACATATATGATGAGAGAAGCAGAACGCGGTTTTTGAACTTCTGATGGGAAGGCATGGCTGAACGAATGGGTAAATTCTTGGAATTTTCGTTATCATTTCTGCCAATTGGTATATTAAATTTTCAACTCGGTTGGGTGGGCTTCGCCTTGGCGTTGATAAGTCCAATTCCGTTCCTCCTCCATTGAGGTGAGACATGTGACCACATGCTCTGCCTCTTACATATTCCTTCCATTTACGCGTTATTTACATTCATTCCCACTAAATTCATCATTGTAGGCAGGCATGAGCTGTGACCGCGTGCTTTGAACAAGTTTTAAATATATTATTATTATTATTATTATTATTCTTGGTCACATGGCATCTTTAGTCACTTAAAGCACTGGTATTGGACTAATTAAATATCAATTAAGCCAAAAATATAGCTCCTTTTTTATTAAATCAGCTGCATTGGAATAGTTAAATGCATTCAAGTAAGACTATAAGCTACAGTAAATCTATTACAAAAGTCATATTTGGAGAATCACTATTTATTAACTAAAAGCATATTTTATTGAAAAATAATCTAAGAAGGTGGTCTAATTTTCCATGCAAACCCAGTGTTTGATATTCTCCATTATTTTACGTTTATTCAGTAAGCAATCTTTTACTTTTTGATTACTTGGGATCGGACTTTCAGAGTATTCAGGATTGGAAAATTGTGTTTGTTGGATAATTAGATATGGAAAAAATAGTTTTCAAATAATAATTTAATTAGAAATTAAATAATTAATTAACATATGTTAGTATAATTACAATAATTGAAATATATATATAATATTACTATTAAACAAATAAAATTATATTATAGAATTATATCTTGAATGACAAAACGCAATGAGAAAATCGTGTAATTTTAGGCAAAATTTCGACTTTGACTTTGACCATACCACTGCCTTCTTGTAATGCCACATCCTTCAAGATAGATACTTCACGATAACACTGACAAAAGAACTATGTCGATAACACCGACAAAAGAACTATGTAAAACCATGAGTGGTGAAGATTTTGTTCATTGTTTTTTTTTTCAAACAGGAAAATTTTTAAAGAAGCTTAAACCCAAAACCCAATTTATTAATTTTCCTCACAGCGTGTGTATTAAAAAAAGGTGTTGCAACGGTCAGACATCACGTTGAAAGGAACATAGAGAAGAAAACCGACTTTATTTGAGTCAAAACTGAAGAAAACACATAAAAGTATAAGAAACGTGAAGCAAGACCTTGATTGTTATATTTTGGATGTCTGTGTAGTCTGTACCAACCCCAATGTATGAATTCGCATTAACCGCATATATTTTCTACATCAACATACACAAAACAGAATACACGTAAAAATCACTCCATAAAAGTCCAGTTCGCTTCTTGGGATGTTTCAAAACCCTATCAAAGAAACGTGACTACCAACTGAGAGAGAGAGAGAGAGAGAGAGCATGTACATGATCTTTCTGAGAAGAGAAACAGTCTTCTAAGGTCTAGTGCTCAAGCTGCGAGAACGAGGAACTTGGAAAGGAGGGACCCCTTCACTGAAGCACATATCAGCATTTATATGAGCATACTGCTTCCTGCACCCTGGGCATCTCCCATCTGCCTCAACAATCCTTTTGTGACAGAAAAGGCATAGCCGAAATCCACACAAACATGGCAGAAAACTGGAGTCTGTGATATCTAAATCCTCATAGCAGATGGGACATGAAGAAGGCTCAGGCTTCATGCTTTGCCATGCCAATGTGATGGCTCCACTGCCACGATGCCACTCCGAATTCATTGGAAAAGTGTGCTGCTTGGAGAGAGTGGGCAGACCCTGCGGACGCAAAGCATCATCAGGTCTCCATGCTCGACAATTCCCGAGTGATTCAGATATAGCTTTCCTGCTCTCTTTTTGCAACAATTTCGTTTCATGATTACTGCTAAATACTCCCGTATTTTCAGATTCAATCCTGGTTCCAGGGTTGTCAATAGAATCTGGAATTGGTTCATGTTGATTATCATTCGCATTCAAAGCATCTGCAACAGCCTCCCAGTCATCCAGGCATCCATCATCCTCTTCTACCTCGCTGGTGCTTCCAGAGTAACAATGACTGCTCGTGCTGCTGCTGCTGCTGCTGCTGCGACCTAGACCCTTACTTGAATCATTGTGATCCAAACTGCTTCCAATTGGGTTGTTCAACAGGGACTCCAAATCATTTCTATGGATGCCGGAGCCCTCATTCTCCTCTTTTCTTGACCTTATTTCCAGATTGTTCAGAGATCCACTTTGCACATTGGCCATTCGCATGGCTGATGGGTGAGACTCACCCCTCCCAGTTGAATCTACTTTGCAGCCTTTGTTCTTAACTGCAATATAAACCCAATTCCATTATGAACATATGAATTAATCCTTTCAGTTTAATCCGTTTTGCCTAGCTGATTCTCAAATCCTATCTTTATCACACATCCATCTCTTGAAAACATGAAAGAAAGATCATAAATTCACTATTTTGTTTCACACCTAGGACTGAGCTTATGATCAATAGAAGTAGAGAAGCTTCACAGGACACTACAGGAGAAATTATGACCAATCTTGTCTCTCCTGAATTAAGGCTATAGCAAAAGTTGTTTGAGAAAAAACTTGATCCTCTATTCAGTGGAGAAATTAGAGAGGAAAAAGGTAACAAAACTCAGAATTATGAAACCTAACACTGTTAGGATTTGGTATCTCATACATCTATTAAGACGAAACCATGTCAAATGCTGGTGTGAATACATAATGAGACCATGTCACTCAACGTTTTAAAGAATAACAAGCATATAAAACTATTTTGTATATCCCAAAAGTTATGCTGCTAATCCTCTTTCTCTCTATCATTCATTCACATCCACCCACAGTATCTCCTACATACCAACATATGTAAATCACAAATACATGAAACAGCCATCCTCTCATGCCTGGATTTTGGAAATTTGCCTAGTCTCTAGTCAACGTATACATTGAAACACAAAACTAGGGCCAGGACAACAACTAGAGGAGAGTCATGTTCGCAGTGTTCAATTATAGAGAGAGAGAGAGAGAGAGAAGATCTCATATCATTCAAGCCAATAGTGCAATCAAGAAATCATTGAACCCAAAAATACAAAAATCTAGAAACTGAAGATTTTATTCATTTTATTCACACTTTTTATATGACTAATTGGGGGCAATCTATCTATCGGCAGCGCTGTAGAGCTATAAGGAGCGAAGCTCACACACACCGGCTGATGGAGGGCGGGATCACATTCACTTGCTTGCCGCCCGGCTCCATAGTTACAAAGTGGAAAGTAGGCCCATGCAGTAGAAGGTGCCAGAAAATCCATCAGGTCCTGGAGAGCTATGAGGATGTGCAAGAGAATAGCATCTTTGATTTCTTCTTCCATTGGAGGTGAACTTAGCATCTCATTATCCTAAATGGTAACAAGACTTGGGATGTCTTGTAAGATGCTATTATCAATGGAGTGGGTTTCAGAATAGAAAACTGACTCAAAAAACTGCCCCAGCAAGCAAAGAGGTTTTAAGATACCAGGCGAACGAACCAAGAGATAGCTATGATGTTGGAGACTGCAGGATGATATTTCTGGCGAGAGGGTCGAGAGAATAACAATCAGGAGTCATCATGCATATCCCCTCCCTTGTAGCTGGAAGCCTTAAGATCACATTTCTGTAACTCCCAGAGAATGGACTTATCCCCCTCTGTCTCAAGTCTTTAACACAAACCGGAGCACAGGAGAATTTCTCATGGATTTCATAACTCGATTCATGATAGCTATCTCCATGATACATTACTCGCATAGCTCTTTTTTTTTTATTATTGAAGTGAAATCCAAAAAACTATGCATCTATAAAATAATAATTCTTTTATACAAGGATAGATACACCGCTCAGAGAGAGAGAGAAAGAGAGAGAGGGAATAACAAACAATTCATTAACTCAACTATTTGTAGGGGGATAAGGAGAAAAGAAAAGTTCCGTTTTCACATCAATTCTTCAGGAACGAACACACCACAAACGTATTTTTTGCTCAAATAACAAATTAGATCGGTGCATTCGAATTGTGACCGAAGACATAGAGTAGAGAAAGCTTTCTTAATAATTACAAAACCGAATTATTTGAGGAGAAAAAAGAGATGAAAGAAGAACCTTGAGAAAGCCATTGCTCACGCCGAACATCGAGCTTGCTCTGCTTCAGTTTCTTGTTTGTCTGCAGAAACGAGAAAAATTCAGGCACATAATTAAAGACACGCCATTAACATTCAATTTCGTTGCCGCGATACAAAGGAACATGAAAACGAAATGACACGGCAAGATGCCGCAATAAATAAAAATAAAAATAAAAGTACTAATATCTTCTCTCATTCACGGCATTTTCTAGGCAACCAACCAGAGCATCATTACCATACACACACACAGAGGTTTTTGAAATATACCCTCTTTTTCTTGCTGAGTTCTTTGGGGAGAACAACAGGGGCAGGAGAGGCGGAGATAGATTCGGAACCCATTGAATTTGTGTCGAAGAAGAACAATGAAATGGATTGGCAAAAACCCTAATTTGACGTATATCAGAGAGACAGAGACAGATAAAGAGAGTTGAATTGAATTGAATTGCAACGAAATGAACTGAACTGATTTGACTAGAGAAGGAGACAGAGAGGTGGGAGGGATAGGGAGGGAGTGGATATTACAGAAGCCCCTCTCTTTGCGCTCTCTCCCTCACTATTCGATTTTTTCGACGCTGCCATTTTACCATAATGACCTTGAAATCTAGCCTAGGTAAGTCGGAGGTGGTAAGGGCCTTTTAGTAATATAGAGCTTCGTATAGTTAGCCTGGTACGCTATTAATCTAAGTTGCTGGCCGGGCAGAAATGGCGTGAAAATTGAAGAATGCCGAACGTGGAAGCCTCTTCGTCGAGGAGGCTGTCCGTGTATACGAGGACATGTGGACGGCTAGATATCACAAATCCGATCGGCATAATCTGGGCTTGGGCCCCGCGGCCTTTGCTCCTTTTACTAATTTACTACCGTACTTTGGTTGGTGGGTCCTTGTTGCTGGTGGTTGCGGCCCAAACTCTCTGAATGCTCCATCGTGTTTGAAGCAAACCACACGAAAAATCTTAGGGGCTGCTTGGATTGAGAAGTGGGTTGAGCTCATCTCAACTCACTTCCATTTCATCATTATATTTTTATAATTTTTTATACAAAACACAAATTTCTATACACTTTTTTCAAATCCCAATACACCTTTTTCAAATCCCAATACACCTTTTTCAAATTCCAACACACATTTTTTAAATCCTAAAATAATAATAATATTAAAAAATAAACCAAACTCATCTCAACTCATCTCATCTCCGAATTCAAGCGGGGCCTTAATCAAATCAAATCATACCATCATGACTTTTTTTAAAATCTCTCTCGTACCTGCATTTCATATCATTAAAACAAATCCCACAATGATGCAAATGTTATAAAATTGAAATATAATTATTATTATAAAAAAAATATAAGAGAAAATATTTAAATTTTTTTTTCTTTTTTTTTCTTCTTACTTCTTTTGTGTATATATAAACAAAGCAAACTCTCTATTTATAGAAAGCTTGGATCATGAATGACCGTAAATGGTCATTTACATATAAGAAAAAGATAAAAGGAAAGGGGCAACGCTGTCCTCCCCTTTACGACTTTTATGACACTCCCCCTTGAATGACCATTTATAAAGAATCTGTCTCGTTAGAATCTTGCCAAGGAAAAATCTAGTAGGAAGAAAAATCAATGGTGAAGGAAAAATAGTACAGTTTCTTATATATCTCTAAGTGCCTTAAGATTGCCTCACTAAAATCTTACAAAAGAAAACCCAGTGGGACAAAACCTCAGCGAAGGAAAAAGAGTACAATCAGCACAAGTTTTCAGGACATTTACTCCCAGTGAAAAGTATATGACGATAGATCTTTGAGTCTTTGCATTCCAATATTCTGTACAATTTTCTTGAATATTGCAATTAGTAATACCTTCATGAATAAATCCATCAGATTATCACTTAATCGTATCTTTGATATATCCTCTTCTGATATAAGCAGTATTATTTTTATATAAAATTGTTGGGTTGTCATTGATGACAGGAAGACCACACTTTTCTTGAATATGTAGAATTACTAATCTCAGTAAAATATACTCTAAACTTATTTCATGAATTACAATTATTTTTGAGTGATTTGAATATATGACAGATGATGTTTGTTTGATAGATTTAGTAAAAATCTGAAACCTGTAGTAGTACTTTAAACTCCCCCTAAGAATATGCATTAGTATTTTTTCAATAAACGAATATGATTTCAGCATATATAATAGGATAAAGAATTCAAATATAATTTTCATCTAAATAATGTATTAAAGAAAACATGATAATATTTTCATCTAAAATTTTCTCCCCCTCATTCGGTGTTATTAAGGAGAATTTGTTTATGTATGATGGAAAGAGCATTGGAAACCATTCATGTATGATAAAAGCTGTAAAAGCTTAAGGTCTAATTTTATCGGTTCGGCGGAAAATCAAACCCGCTTGACATTGTTTATAAACGAAATCTTAAAGAGATTTGAAAGTTTCAGTTTGCTATTTAAATATAGCCATTTTTACCATTAGTTTACTCCAGCAAAAAAAATCTCACGTTTTTCATAGATCCAATTGTTGTTCATCCAGAACGATATTATGTCTAATATAAATTCTTTTGTTAATGTCCCAGATTTGAACCATGAACCTTTTATATCTCAACTACTCATCTTTTCTTCTGAGGCTGTAAGCACCATGATAGGAGCAGAGATATATCTTTCTAGTAAAACTGATCTTGAAATTGTTGCAGCATCAAGAACCCTCAGTGCTCAATATGCTGCCTCTCTTAGAGGTTAATCATATTAAAAATCAAATATCTGAGTTGCATTAAACGCTTGCAATTAAAAATAAAAAAAAAATAAAGATTTAAGACAAGAAAACAAGAAAATAAGGAACTGAAAAAATTTGTAAACAGGTATTCTCGTGACCTGAAAAAATGAATAGAAGAGTTGAAACGAGAGAGAGTTCAAATACAAAGTCAACAACAACAGCTAACGGCAGAGGTTCAGCGTTTACAAGAAAATAGGGATAACTGCAATTAATCTCACTGACTTTTGAAAATATGAATCCAGCATATCTTGTAATCTTGACTAAGTGAGATTTGAAGAGGTAATAGTTTGTCTTGTTCTTATTTCCATCTCTATAAGAATTATCTTTAGTTTCATTTAGTTCGCATCAAATCTTCTTCTCATATTTATAATTGATTGGTATTTGCATTCTTATTATATAAATTTTCAATAGCTCATCAGTTTCCTTTCAATATTTCTCACGATCAACATATGAGTTATCATTCACTTCAGCTACAAGTTGTTCTTGCATCTTCTGTGGATGCCATGTTACAGCAAGCGAATGATCTGGCTAATAGGTCAGATCGTGAAGCCGTTTATGAGATAGTGACTCTCGGTACTCGATACTCCTCCTCTATTGTTGGATTTTCCAACCAGTTACAATCCAAAAATCGTGAGATTGAGGAGTTTAACGAGAAGGTTTCTGTATTTCAACGACTCATTCAAGAGTCTGATAGAATAATAGCAGACTTAAAGCAAGAGAATAAGGATTTAAAATCATTACTTGTATCTTCATTTCGACTGCCTAATCCTTTAAATAAGAATGACATATTATTTTATAAAAAGCAAATGCATTTGAGAGATGGGGCAAGAAGTCTCAAATTTTTGTAATTCATCTAACATTTCTTTTCAAATGCATTCCTTAAATTTATAGCAGTCCTTGTGACCTCTTCATGAGTTCTAATAAGGTAAATCATCAACGTAAACTGCAATAATGGCAAATTCAAGTTTTGATAAAAACACATGGATATATGAGATTATTCTCAAATCCTTCTTTCAATAGATACTTGCTAATTCAATTATACCACATGCGTCTGGATTGCTTTAACCCATATAAAAATCTTTGAATATAAAGTACATACTCTTAAATATACTTAGATTAAATGCTTCAAGCATTGTATGTCATGATCTAATAATCCTTATAAATATGCAGTAACCACATTCATAAATCTCATATTTAATCATTTTGTAATAACCAAGTCAATTAAAAATCTGAATGTGATTGCATTCATAATAAGGAAATATGTTTTCTCATAACTAATCTCGGGTTTCTGTAGGAAATCTTGTGCGACAAATCGTGATTTGTACCGCACAATTTCATCTTTCTAATTATGCTTTCGTATAAATACTCACATATATTATGCTTTCGTGTAATCCAACAGGTATTACACCTTTTGGTGTTTCGACAACAGGTCTAAATACATATCGCTTCACTAGCGAGTTTAAATTAGTTTCAATAGCTGTTTTTCGTTTTGACTAATCATTTCTAAGTCGGCATTTTTCGATAATTTTTGGCTTACTTTTTTCATTACTTCTGGTAATATCAAAGGCCATCATATATGAAAATATGTTGTCGACAACAGTTTTATTTCTATCTAAAATTTTTTCAGTATTCATGAAATATATTGAGATCTCATTATTTTCAAGTACATGTTTCTCTTCAAGGGAAAATATTTCATGAAACACCTCTTCAAAAGTTTCCTCTTCACGAGGTTTCTTTTCAGGAGGTTTGTACTCTTCACTAGGTTCCTCTTCAGGGGGTTTGTACTCTTCACGAAGTTCCTTTTCATAAGGTTTATATTATTCAGGAGTTTCCTATTCAGGAAGTTTGTATTCTTCAGGAGTTTCTTTTCTGTACAAAAAGTTTGGATAGATCTTATTACTTGTTTTGTAAGTACATTTTCTTCAGGAGTACCGATTTAATTTCTTTTTGCTTTTCTCTTTTGCACCAATAGGTTTTCAACACTTCAGGTGTGTCTTAGACTCATCTATTGCTATTTTAACAACTTGTCATTCATGAACTTCAATTATTGCTTAAGCATTAACAGCAGTAATATATGATTTTACAACACTTTTAGTATCAGTAAATACATCCAGTAATTGATTTGCAACACTTTGCAAATAGGTAACCCTCTGAACTTCTGATTCATTCATTTGTAAGATAATCAAATTTAGACAGAATTTTATTATCCCAAGTAATTTATTATTGTGTTTCAGGCACCGACCTTTTATTATTTCAAAACATGATAAAATATTAAAAAGTTTTACTATATAAAAGGTCAGTATAAGTAAATTAAGTGTTTGGTCATACAACAGGTACGTGACCAATGTTCAGTCATATCACATCTATAACAAATATCTTCATCTTTCTATGAAAAATTATTCTGAGAGTTTTTATCCTTCTTTGAATTGGATCACTTATGGTGATACGGTATATTTATATCATTATCATCTTTAGTGTTGTTTCTTCTAGAACTCACACTTTTATAATTTTTCTACTATATCTACGCCCTTGGTTTATTTGAAAAGATGCACCGTTCACTTTTGGGAATGGTGTAAATCCAGTATCATTTACTTTAGAGAATTATGTAAAACTAATAGGACGTAACTGATGATTTATTAACAAAAACTCGTTACTTAGTTCAATCACTAGAAGACAAAATAAAAGTTCATAATATTTGTTAAACTTTCACTCTCGATACTGCTGCTGCATGAGCACATTCGAGACATAAAAAATAATATATGTCTTCTTTTAAAAATATCATCATCAGTGACTTTCTCACTGCATAATTATAATATTGAGCTGATTTTAAAGAGTGCAGAGTTATATTCATTATCACTCTTAAAAACTTGCGATTTCAAGTGCAATAAGTTATAATAAACTTTTGGAAGGATTACATTTTCTGGTGCTCATATCTCTCCCTTAAATCATTTCACACAGTAAGAGGATTTTTCATCATGAGATACACAGCACGGTCCTGCAGGGACACGTGGTTTTCTTTTTTGATTATATCTCCCAATTTCATCATATCCAAATAAATCTCATCAATGATCTTGGATAAATAACTTTTTTCAGAAATATCAATAGTAATACATCTCAATTTTATAAAATTTGACATTTTCTATATATATGAATCACAAAAATAAATTTGTGGGTTTAAGAAATATATTCACATAATTATCAAAATAAAAGAATAATCTTATCAAGTAATATTCAGCAATATTACTTTTTATATTCATCTCGAAGATTGCAAATAATATATTGAAAACTTACTTGAAGTTAGAGGTGTTCATCCGGGCCGATTTTTTTCCCGGTCCGATTTGGAACTCGAATATCCGGATACCCGATTTCGATTTTCAACCCATATTAAACTAGATCCGGAACCCATATTAAAAGCAGTTTGGACTCCAACCCGGATTCACCCGGATTGAAATCTGGGTTGGAGCCGGATTCACCCGGTTTTTAAAAACTGGAAATCCAGTTTCCGAATTTTAAACCTTTTTTTTTTTAGTTTGTATTATTACTTTTTTGTTGAGAAATTTGTTGATAATAAAATAAAAGATTTTTTATAAATATTGTTAGAACAAATTTCTCAGAAAAAAGTAATAATACCGGATTTATAAATTTTAAAAAAAAAACGGTTTGAAATCCGGAAACCGGATTTCCGGGTCCAACCCGGATTTCAACTCGGATGAATCCAGGTTGAAGTCCAAACTGCTTTTAGCCATTTGGTTCTGGGCCGGGTTGACCCGAATTCCCGGTCTGGAACCCGCTTGAACACCCCTACTTGAAGTAGAAGATCACTAACTTAAATATCGGTAGAGTTTCGCGCTGATAACGTGTTATAAACTAAAATAAAACTATTATTACAAGAAAAAATATTTAGAACTTTTTCTTTCTTTTTCTTTCTTTTCTTTCTTTTTTTTTTTATTTTCTTTTCTTCTTACTTATGTGTACATGTAAACGAACCAAATTCTATTTATAGAGAGCTTGGATCGTGAATGACCGTAGATGGTCATTCACACATAAGGAAAAGATAAAGGGGAGGGGGCAATGCTATCCCCCTTGACAACTTTTATGACAGCAAAAATATATTTATTTTAATATCTTTTATATATAGTTATAATAAGTCTCAAAATAAGTAATCTATTAACACATTTCCAAATATATATATATATATATATATATTTAAGATTTATTCTGTTCTCAAACTGATATATAGTGTGAATATATAGTTATAACAAGTCTCAAAATAAGTAATCTAGAGCACACCATCAACATTACTTGTATAATAAGACTTGATTTGCAATATTCAAAATTTTAAGTTTATCTTTGAAATCAAATTATGGCATGTAAGTCATTTAAAATATATACATATATATATATATATATATGACATGTAAGCACTTCACTAAATATGCTCTGCACAAAGGCTTGAGAATATAATTTTTATATTTTTAATAACTTATCATATCAATCTTTTAAATAAAATTGCAACAACGTAACAAGAGGAGCGAATTATTACTGAAAAAGACCCATCTATGATACCTTTTATGACCTGATGCCAAGCCATGATGCCAAGACAAAGCTGGCTTGGCATTAGATAATAGAGCAAGTTTTTAACCAAGATTTTATGGGTTATAATTCTAGTTTCTTGAAAAACGAATAACATAATTAACCGGCTCTCTAAAGCTGAAAGATTTTTGTTATTTCCACATGAAAAAAAATATATTCATCCACTTTCTCAGCATTCCTTAATGTGATATTAGATATAAGTTCATAAATAATATATAATAAATAGTCTCTAATCATCTAATGCCACAATGATAAAAGAATAATAAGAATTAAGATGATGAGTAACGTTACTCTTTCCACATATCTTATATCCACCTCTAGGTCCATAGTTATTATTATTATTTTTTTAAAGACAAGTTAAAGCATTTCATAGATAAATTACGTAGTTACAACAACACAATATTTAGTTGTGTAAAAGCTTCCTACAGTCATCCCAAAATAAACAAAAGTAGTAGCACTAAAAATAAAAATAAAAATAAGAAGTGAGCTATCTCACCAATAAATTGACTTCAGCCAAATTCCCACAAGGAGAAGCCACTCAAAAGCGGCTTTGACATAGTCTGATAAACAGACAATAAATCTACGTCTAAAAGTCGTAGTCGAGGAGGGTGCGCTGCATTTTGTTAATTTGTTCCAATAGAAGAAGGCTATCACTTCCTCGCCATCTTGATCGCTGGTTAAAAAAACTAAGAACATATGAGAGAAGAAAGATGAGGATGATCCAATACACTAGCAAAAAACTACCATCAACGGTAGTGGCGTGTAGGACACGCCACACTAAACCAAAAACAAGCACGCAGATCTTGAAGATTGGAAGCCGTTGACCCCTATTGACCCCAAAACTGCAGCGCGTGGCAACTGAAAACTCCCTATGGCTCGACGGAGTGTGAGGTCCACGCGCATTGTAAGTAACACGTGAGACACTTGCACATCACTCCTGGACAAAAGCTTTCCCCGCTTGACGGATCGACGTCAAGAGAGTCTGACGGAGGGGCATGTGGCTGTCGCAGAAAGTCGACAAGCAATAGATCGAAAACGCCGAAGTTATATCTCCAAAAACACTGAAGAAAAAGCTGGAAAAACTAAGAAAAAATGGAGAAAAAACTTAGTAAAGGGCCGGACAGGGGGGGAGGGCCCCCCTCCCCTGGACGGAGATGCGATAATGGGTTTGAGGAAAAAAGGGAGCTCAATAGAGAGAAAAACGAAAACGAGGGGGAACGCCTAAAAATACTCTCGATGATTGCATATTAGATTGTGTTAGGTCCATGGTTATCAAATGTGAATTCTGCCATATCCCACGGAAGAAGTGTTCCTATCTACAAAAAAGAGCAATAGCATGATTTATATTTATGCATCACCGCTATTTACATTGGCTTTAAATCTCACACATTTGACCTCAGGACCTGCTCCATTTCTCGAGCCATTCCCTTCAATTGTAATTTGGCAAATAAGGGTACAGAAATGATGTTCCCCAAAGAAGCTTTGTCTGGGTTTCATCACGCCAATGACCTAAAACAAACAAAAGCAGAATGAGTCTCCAAGTAGTATGTTCAAAAGCACCCAAAAATTCACTCTACAAACTACTTTTGGCTGCTTTTGAACACTTAAAAAAATGTTCGAAAGCACCCAAAAAACTCTACAAGAGTTTAGCATTGCAATCTTGATGTCTACCTTGAGCGTCCAAGTGCAAGGACTGCTACGATGACGACAAGAATCTGTGGAACCGTTGTACTCTTGCCTCAGCACGGGACAAAGACGTGCCTACAGATGATTTTCTTCTATTCCTTCTAGGACGGAAGAAGAGATCCTCTGTGTCCAGAACATAGGAGATCTGCCATATGATAATAAATATGAAAAGTGAATACCAGCAGACATAATATCTCTAGTTGTAAAAAGGAAAAACCAGATAAAATCTTCCCATGGAAACCGCCTCTAAACCACCCCACCTTCACGCCTTCTCTCATTTTCGTGTTTAGTACCTCTAACCTTCCTGATGCCATTAATAAATTTCAATGCTTTGGGGGGTACAATCCTGTTGATACCAACTAATCTTATCTCTGTGACCAACCTAAATATTTAATGATTTTAGTCACTTTTAAAAATGTTCACTCTTACTTCAATTGACTTCCTATTTTCAAATCATAACAGCCTGCAATACACTTCCTTTTCCTTAGGTAGATAGCTTGAAATACTTATTTCTGCCTAGTGATCATTTTGAAGCAAACATAAGAAAGCAATGTGACATTAAAATAGAGCAATATCAAGTGACACGCAAGATATATAAGCTGCAGTGTTTATCAGTGGTGCCATTTCCATGTATTACCTTTGACGAATTGCAAGCTATCTTACACTCCAAACCACTGACAGTATGGGTTCCTTCCATGGCCATGCATGAAGCAGAATATTCATCTACACTCGCATATGTTTGTTTGTTTCTGCATAAAACAATATGCAACAAGTTACACCCTTATTTCTGCAAATATCAATAGCAAGCAGCAAGTTACACCTTGATCCTAGACACAATAAAAACGCTTTTTCAACAGGATCTCATTTGAGAACCCAAAACTCTATCGGTACCCTTTCATTAGATTCATAGGTGCAATGAAAAGATAGATTACTGAATTGTGTAAAATCTGAAATAAAATATTACTACCTTTGCAGCATAATGCCACGTGGCTCCTTTTTTGCAGGAAATACTGACAGATAATCATTATGTAGATAAACTGCAAAATTAGGATCCATGGAAACTGCAAACACCTCGGGATTTTGACTCCCACTGTCCATCAGCTGGATGGACAGCCGGGAGGTGGCAGACTGCAGAAAGGACAAAAAAATCATATATGTGCAAAAACAAAGAAAATACTACGAGGTGCAATTACATTTTTCTTTTTTGGGGAGCAGGATGGGGGGAATAGAGGGTTAAGCACAAAGGACTCACATGTGCCAAACGATATATATTTTCCTCATGAAGGAGGACACGTGCATTTTCGTAATATACAGAATCAATTAACTTTCCAGGCTTCCTGGATTTTTCATAGTCGTATAATTGAAGAAGCTTATTGTCTACCTCATCGGTTGCAACAGTTTGAAGCTGCAGCAAGAACAACAATTCAGAACCTTTGCTGTTACCAACGAATGAAGTCAAAAGAGAAGTGCCAAACCTGTTTGACTAGTTTATAGATTAACTTGTCCAATGTAAATAACACATATGAATGGTTTCCAATGATAGCTCGGCATTCATCCTCAAACTTTGCATTTTCGGTAGATCCATCAAGCAAATTGTACAGAGCATTCATAAATCTGCAGAACAAGTGTATAATGCAGGCCAAAATTATTATGCGTGAGCATTAACAATTTAAATAAAAATATTTCTACTCATCATCCCTAGACCACACCTATTTTTATTTTTTATCTTTTAATTTCCTTCCTTAGCAGGTGTGCAGTGTAGGGATGATGAGTAGAAGAACTCTTAAATAGAACTAAAGATGTAGCATTAGAGTACCTGGAATAGAGATTTGGTGAACTAGCATCATTTGAAATTTTCCATTTCATTTCAGCAGCTGTCGAATTCATTTTTGCTGATAAAATCCTTTCATACAGTACCTGGTCAATTCAAAGTGGATAAGCAGCCTCAAACACACTGAAAAAATAAACAACTACTAACAATGAACATTAAATAATAAAGATTTCTTACTTGATGAAGCCTGAAAATTACATAAAAGTTGTCGTTGCCATAAAAAACTCCAGAATCTATTCTTTCTTTTTCAAGAAATGCCTCAGGCACATGCTTTGAGAGAGGCTTCACAGACAAAAGAAACCGTTCTGAAAATGGCAGCTTGCCATCCCCTCCAGCAACATGTCCATCAACCATCCCCTCAGCCTCACCTTCACTCTCAGCCTTAGCACCAACGTCATCATGATCGACATCTTCCTCCTCTTCATGCTCATCTCTGGAACACTCATCACCACCAGACTCACTTCCTGAGGCATCTTCACCAGCCTCAGAATCATTTTCACTGTTGTCATCGTCTGCATTATTTTCTCCTCCAGCATCCTGAAAATTTATCTCTTCTCCCTTCCCAGCCTGGTATTGCCTACTTTTTTTAGCCTTAGGCAGAGCCAGTTCAATAGATTCTCCAAAGACAACAAAATTATCCTCCCTAAAATCACCACTAGGTGATAACTCGCCCTCCTCTTTTTCAATTTTAGAGGGTCTAGCAGATGCTTCACGAGATCTGTTGAGATTGGTGTCTTCGCTAATCAATCCATTTGTCAAGAAAATGAGTTTGGAACCAGCATCTCCCTGAAGCACCAAAGAAGACATACAAACACATGATAATCGATAAACAAGCACCCTCTTAAATGTCAGCAGAAAATAAAAATATGAACATATATATATTAACGATGTAATATACTTTGACTGAGGCAAGAAAATCCAAGACGGTAAACAACTCATACCTCAGATGAAGGTATAACGACAGCATTAGCCTTGGATACATGGTTATCTTGAATAACAGTGTGATGTAGTCTGGATGGAGTTGCACCACATGAACCTTGTAATTCAACAGAGAGAAAAAAAAAATCTCTATATCATATATAATTAAATCAAGCAAAAGATCCCCAAAAATAACTAGGCCAAATCAATCAAATACCATAGTCGAGTGAAGGATATGAACTTTGGAATTAATGAATAAATACAGACCTGAAGTCACCTCCAAGCTGGTTTTTCCATGACTAATTTCTACTCCAGTTGCAAAAGATGCATTAGATTTGGCTATTTGTTCACCAGAAGCAACTTGTGCAGTTAATCCTGACGTTTTATCAGTCACATTTTTATCCTTCTGCTCTTTGACCGGCCAAAGAGTATTACAATCAGCATCATCTCTATGAAAATTATCGGCATTGAGATAATTATTTTCTTTAGCCAAGTCCCCATTTGCCATGGTCCCACAAAATTTTGCTAGTTCTGACAAAGTGCTTTCCATCTCATTACTACCGGCTTTTGGTTGCTTAGAATTCATCATAATGGCATCACCACCAGGACTTCCATCACTTTCTCCTATGCTCAACACAGTACAATTAGTAGAATAACGCTTCGAGTTTCCAACATCTTCAGTACCCTCTATGTCATGAGGCCGAGAAGGAACACCCAATATTGGCTCTAAGAAGGTAGTCCAAAGCCTCATTACTTTATTCACCTGTTCTTTAGTTGAGCAAATCTCTTCACATGAGTATTGGACAAGTTTATACAAGTCTTCATGAATGCTGATATCGGAGTACTCAAATTCCAGATGTGTAACCACAAGTGGCCTGTTTCCAGCAGCAATAGCCAGAAGCAAATCATCCTCTTTTTGGTTTGTCTCCCTTAATTCCTTGATCTCAGCTACCAAAGCTGTGTATTAAAAAACGAGGAGCTATTAGAATAGGAAAGCCAATGCAACAAAAGTTATAAGAAGAAAAAAATATAAGCAATCCCATTATACAAAAATGTAACATTTGCAGCGGAAGATATCTTGGTATCAAGCTCACTCACATTTTGTGCTCAAGTTCTTTGAATCTTGTTGCTTGAAATAGAAGCTGCGGTGATCAAGCGACTTGTAGTGGTTTTTGGCATAGATTTCAGCCCAAACCTTGTTAAAATCAGTGCGGCAGCATGTCCACTCCGCTTGTTTCTGTTTTAGGCGAGTTAGTATGACAGGTAGTGCAACAGTGGGATTTTTTCGCAATATATCCATTACATCAAGCCCATGGTCACTATATAAACGTTCAATACACCTTAGATTTAGAGCTGTAATGAGTGAAAAAAGCCAAGAAAGTTAGAAACAAGCTGAAGGGTAAAGCTCAACTGGTAGGAAGTAAGATACAAACCTGTGAAGTGATCTTCAATGCGGAAAGGAGTCTCCAAATTGACGTCATTTTCATTGACACGGTTCAACAATTCCTCCACACGTTTAGCAGCTGAGCTGACAGACTCTAACAACATGTCCAACTCAAATCTAAATTTAATGGGAGAAAAAAGATACCATCATTGCATGCCAGAGAATTTGGGAAAAAATCATTATCAAAGTTCCTTCCTTGGAAAGGTCAAAATCAATATTCAGTAATTGCAAAATCCAGATAATGAAATATATAAGTTAAGTGAAGAACTACTTCAGATCTCAAAATCTTATCCTCAAACTACTCTTTATCCATATTAATATGTAAGCACCGTCAAACTCAAATGCCACCACAAATATAATCAACAAAACACTGAATTATACATTTAGAGAACCAAAAAAAAAAAAAAAATCCAGGAATGATCAAGAACCAGAATCAAGTCCTTTTACCTATCATCTTCACATCTGAATAGGCTTTCTTCATACTGATTTCTGCGCATATGTTTAAAAGAGTAGTCCTCACTTCCAGAAGTCACCGATACCCAATGATCATTCAATACTTCAGCACCAAGCTCTGACCTCTGGCTTGCCAATGGTATTGGATACTGGAAATTGATAAGTACAAAAGGGTTAGGCACCATTAAGGAAGTAACTTGATAATGTATATTAGGAAGCATGGTACGAAATAAACTCGTACATCATCTGGCAGAAGCCTGTAGCTGGGAGTACAACGCTCACAAGTGGAGAGGTCAAGCTCTTGAATGGATTTATACATATACTTCTCCCTGTATCTTTCCTTTTCTTTAGCTCCATCTGTTTCACGCCTATGTTCTTTATCCCTGTCCTCTACCTTCAGTGATCTGGGTAGATGGCCATCATTAAACAATGATTCTGCAATCAGCAGTTGAGCTACATCAGAATTTACAATTTTTGAAAGAAAAATTATAACTTTGAAAAGAATCATCTAGAAGATTAATTAAGCCATGTAAAATATTAAAATATTCCTCTAAACACAAATATTAGAAGGTGACAAGAAAATAGTGAAATCTTCAATAATATGCAAAGATATAAGGGAAAATATGTCATTTTACGTACTTTTACCAATAACACCAGCAAGAAACCCATCTGCAATGAAAATACTGATCAGAAACAACCTCATAAATAAGGAACCAAGAGACAAGAACTTAACTAATGGCAATATTCAACAATTACCAATATTCTCACTGTGGTCCAGTAAATCATTAAACCCATCCATAAGATCTGGGTATTTTCCAAGTAAATCAGTCACCTGAGATTGACAGATATTGAACCAACATGACTTCAAAGAAGTGACAATTTCATTTTTCATTAACTTACCAGAAAATGTCAATCTATCTGATTTCAAACTAGAATGAGAAAAGATGGCAGCTATTTCAAAAAACAATAGCTTTATGATTATACAGACATTTGCCAATAGTTTGGCTCAAAGCTCATGTCTACATACACGAATTAGGAAAAAATTGTGAGAACTTTAGTTCAAGAACACAATTGTAGATTGTCAAACATATAAAGGCAAGATTCCACTCTCTTACTCAATTACAATATATGTTGGCATACACCAACTAATTTAATACCTATAGTGTCTGGCGACATAATTTTTAAAATTCTAAATGAACAAAATATTTTCCTATGGGTAGTGGTTGATATACTCTGCGAAATGCAAAAACAAAAAAATAAGTCATGCTGGATTTAAGAGTTTGATTTACTAAGCATTACACAGTATGTGATTGCCTAGGAGAGAATTTTTTATAAGTAGTCTAGGAGAGATGTAGGAAAGCTACATTGATTGGGTGGGACATTATCTGCCATTTCTGTATTTTTAACGCCTATTTATGCAGCTAGACAGTTAGCATTTCGATAAAGTGAACAAAAATGAAAATAAAATAAAATAAAACAAAGTTACCCAATTAATTTGCATAGTTTTGACATGCTTTGTGGTTGTCTCAGGATTGAAAAAAATTTGACCAAGTCCTAACTATTGAATACCATATTTTTTATAGAAGAAAAGATTTTATTAATCCACGTAATTAGGCACGACCCCATTACACAGGGAGCTAGTGAAACATTGGCAGCTACATATCCTTGGCTATGGGGTATCATCACTTCCTATAGAGTATTTGGCTCCGCATTAAGAGAATCATTCAAGGGGAAATCTATTTGGGATGGTGTTTAAAAAAAGATGGGGTGACATCTCTCAGGACAAACCACAGTGAATTATGTGCCTAAAGACTCACTCTAAGTGATTTTAAAGGACCAGAGTAATTGCAGAAGACTGTAAGACATACCAGATTTGCTTATAAAAAAAAGGTGTAAGACATACCAGAATTTGTAAATCACTCCTTTTAATTATTCCTTTGCTATAAATATTAAGGCACTTCAAAAATGCCTGGTAGTCATCTGAACTGCCCAATTTCTCCTTGACTTTGTCACAGAAAATGAATTCTTGGTTGCACGTATCTGGAATGAAAAGTAATAAACCAAAAAAAAAAAAAAAATATCATGAAGCTGACATGCATATGACTATACCACTAAAAGCTAAATTTTAGGAACAGCTGATACCTTTAATAACTTACCCTCACTTATTAAATAAAATTGCTTAGTGTTTCAAAATCCCTATTTTATATCATATTAAATCAAATTAAAAAATATTTCCTCCCCCCCATAAATACAAAAAAAAAAAAAAATTCCCCAGTGCAGTTATGGCAAACTCGCCGAGAAAAAACAAAGTAATAATACACCCATTATGGATGACATGGAGTAGAATTTTTTTTGCATGTTAAGGATAATCAACATAAAGCCCCTATGAAATGGCTACGTCTAAACAGCTGTCGCCTATGTTCACACACATCTCTGCTTCAGCATAATGTTTCTCTTTTTTTTTTACCTTTTTTGGAATGGATGTAAGGGGATACTTCTTTCCGCATAACCTTTTTTTTTGATAGGTAATCAAAAGAATTTCATTAATAGTACAGTGGATTTTGAAGAGAAGTATAAAGTGGATTTTGAACATTGACTAGTACAGCCTATGTTAGCCAAAATAAAGACAATCAACTATTAATTGAAGAAAATGCAGTATATATAACAAGCATATTATGCGACGTGTAACAAATTGACAACAATTAGAACGCATAAAATTATATGTGGTTGTGGCTGTGACTGTCCAATCAAACAGCATTACTGACTCACTCTTTAAAGTATCTCTGTCTTCAGTGGAAGCATAGTTTGCACTTGTTCCAAATCCTTCAATCTTTCTGGCTGATTTTCTTTTGGCAGTGAAAGGCAGCAAGGTGAAGTCCCTATTATTATCATCATCAGGGTCTCTTTCATCCTGATCACCGTTTCTCCTATCCCTACTGTCCTTTTCAGCACGTTTTCTCTGCTCCTTGTGCATTTTTACCACTGCTTTGCCATCGTCCAGCTCTGGATGATCAACACTAAGATCACCATCGACATGGGAAGTAATAACCCTATCCCGTCGAATACGTTGCTGAAAAAAATAGTATACATGCTCACCATTAAGAATCTGTGAGAAGATATAAAAGAAAAACATAAAAAAAAAAAAAGGAAAGGGAAAGGAAAGGAAAGGAAGGAATGAAAAACAACCTTGTCCATATGCATTTGCCACACGGTTGGTGTTGTTGAGCTCCGCTCATTGGAACGCAGAAATGAGTTTTGGAGATGTGGATCATTATGTGCAGAATCTGGAAGAAATCTTGTGAACTCATCAAGCAAATCCGAATGATTGTCAAAAAGTGTGGCAACCTGAAAATGGATAAAACAAAAACCACTAAGAATACTAAAAATAAAAAATTACTAACTCTTCAAAAAAGCAGAAGATGCAAACAACCAGAGCCAGAATGTATAGTTACCTCATTGTAAACTTCAGTTATGTCTTTGTGCTCCTTCCGGTACATATTCAGAACGTCCAGGAATGTTTTGTAAACATGTTCATCATTTTGAAAGCGTTTCTGCGTGAATTAAATTCATCATTAATCTGCAAGGAACCAACATTTGCATATGAAATTCCACATAAAAAACCATTTTTTCACCTTTATTTTGTTCACAAAGCTGATAGCTTCTTGAAATTCAACCGTCTTCTTCGGTGGAGGAGGCTCATCTACATCATGAATGGTTATTTCATAGCCCTTTGGCAAGAAGGTGTTAAACCCTAAAATCAGGTTATCATGCCCTTTAAATAATTCCTTCACTCTTGCAATGACGCCGACAGTGTCGGTTCTGCAAGAAACAAAACAATGGCTTGAAAATTTAGCTTTTAGATGCAAAATCTCCTTAAGGAAAGACAATACTGCATAGATTCAATGCATCTACCTTTGTGCCTTAAAATCTTTCATGACCTCAAGGAACATGTTATATTTTTCCCTCTGATCTTGAAACATGTCCTTCACTTCCTTAAGATATGTCATGGCATCAGTAGTCGTTAGTTTCTGCGAGGTACCGCTAAGACCACCTCCTCCTCCAACCCCTGGGATTTGAGATTGCCCATAGCTTTACATACAGAAATTTGCATTGCAGATAGTTAATGCAGATACCAAAGTCATTGCACGTGGGTAAAAAATTTCTACAAATAATCTACGCGCACCCTTTAAAGGCCAAATGTTTAATGGTTTTCTACTAAGGTTGGGTCAATTTCAAACACACGAATATTTATAGGAAAACTTGTCCCAAAAACTCGAAGCCATTTGTCTCAATTAACTCGAAATATTAGCTAATTAAAGTGCATCAGATAACAAGCCCCGGTCAAATTCAGCAGCCAACATAACTGAAAAATCACAAAGCAAAAACATTATAGGTAAAAAAAAAAATACAGAATACAGTATAACCACCAACATGATCAAGTATGCTTGTACACATCCCTCCTTAGTGGAATAATTATTAGCAAACCATAAAAAAACTCAAAATTCTAATGAAAAAAGAGAGAGGGAAAAGAAAAAAGAATAGCTTACAGAGAAAGGAAACGGAGCGATAGATAGAGAGAAGGAAACTTACGAGTCCGCACGCGAAGAACCGAATGGCCGCTTGAATTGAGAAGGACCAGCGTAAAGGTCATCCTTTAATCTCTTCATCTCCACCAAACGCAACAAGCTAACCCAAATAGAAATCACAAATCAGCATAAAATGAAGAAGCTAAAACACAAAAGGCAATTCTAGAAATCCCGTTAATACAAACAAAACATATAACAATAAGAAGAAGAAAGACTAACTTTCTCTATGGCTCAAAGATTTTCTCGGGAAAACTATGCAGGCAAATAGAGTGAGCAGATCTCTAAGGAGACGAGGAAAAGTTAGTTCAGGTACTTGATCGCTACGAAGAAAAGGAACAAGAAGAAGTATAAGAAACATATAAATAGATGTGAGGAAATTTATGCTGAATGGGAAGCTTTCGGCTTTGGTTTCGGTACGTGAGACTCCGGGTCGCAATAGGCACAAGGATGCGTCTGTGGTTTCAACTTTCATTGTTTGTGCAATTGTTTGAACTTTCTAAAATTTTAAAATGCTGAGGGCCTGAGAGCCTGAGCCTGGGCCTGGCCTGAGAAGTGAGAAGAATGTAAGAAATTTAGCAATATTTTTAAAATCTATTTTTTTAGCTGATATTAATAATATATAATATTATATATCACATTCTTATTTTTATCTTATTTTATATAAAATATAACACATTTATCATAATCAAATAATAAAAAATTATTCAATAAAATAAAAATGATAAATAATTATTTAATAATTATAAATATGTCACATCTTATACAATAAAATAAAAATAAAATAATAATGTGATATATATAATCTTTTTTTACTAAAAAAAATTAGCATACGAATAAGGAGAAATGAAAACGAATGTGATAGAAGAAAGTCATGGCCAAGAATAAAATCCACTATATCCATCAATAATTAATATAAACTATTAAACATCTATATTTCCATTAATTTGGGAGTATGAAAAAAGAGTTGATATTTTCGGTTCAATATTCTATCTAGAGAGATCGGTTCATGGTGAACATGCCGAACCGATATCTTTGAAAAAATAAGTTACATTTATATAACAGACAACAATCATAATTGAAAAGTATAAGTGGAACTTTTGGCTGCCAGTCTCCTAACAATTGTTGAGGAGGGTTTTCTTGCATTATGTGTGTCTTAGCTTTGATTCCTCAAATTGGAGAGGGCTTTAAGGATGGTTGAAGATTTACTGCACAAGTGGAATAATCAAAGGCTAACGGAGGCTGAGAAGTATGAGGTTCTTGTTGATATCCCATATGAGGATACAGTATTTAGGTGGAGTGAACTCTACCTTATTGGTTTAATGGTGACTGATTAATTGGTTAATAAGAAGGCTTTCCAATCTACCATGATCAAAATTTGGAAGCCTGGGGATGAGATACAATTTTAGCAAGTGGGTTCAAATTTATTCCTCATTGAGTTTAGCAGTTAAAATTATTTGGATCAGTGAGGTTGCGGAGTCCATGGACCTTTGATTTCATTCTCCTCTGTTTAAAGGAGTTTGATGGTATGGTTGGACCACATGCTTATATTTTTTTACAGAGAAACTCTTCGCATCCAATGTCATAATGTTTCGCTGGGTGGTATGACTAGGAGTGTGGGAGAAAGAGTTGGCAGCATGGTGGGGAAAATATTTAAAGTGGATGTAGATGCTGATGGTGTGGGATAAAACTCTTTCCTAAGAGTCGAAGTGGAGGTTAGTCTAGTGAATCCCTTAATGAGAGGCATTTTCCTTTCTCTGGATGGTTTGAAAGTCTAGATTCCTATCTTATATGAAAGGCTACATTCATTTTATTTCAAATATAGAATTATTAAACATGACGCTTCAAAGTGTTATAATAAAGGTAAGAAGAGTACATTGTATGGCTCCCATGCAAGCCAGTATGGGCCATAGTTGCGTGCTCCCATGCACATGGTTGGTGGCAGGGGTCACAAAGATGAAAGGGAGAATTCATTTCTAGCAAATTCTCCAAAGTATAGATCTAAGGTTGATGGTGATGATGTGGACAATGTCCAGTTCAAAAAGGGAAAGGATAATTCTGTTCTGGATATGGTGGTGATTTCTCAGGGGCATGATGCAAATTCTGGAGGGTTGTAAGAATCTTTACATTTTCAAAAATGAGAGAAAATATAGGGGCCTACAACTATGATGGATAACTATTTTTTTAATTATGATTTTCAAAAGGATTCTATGGCTAAGGAACATGTTGCATGTGATAAGGGGGTGCAGGACAATTTAAAATTTCTGTTTTGAACACAAGTGTATTATGTGCCCTATGATTCCTACTAAGGACATTAAAGTAAATGTTGCTGATGTTTCCAAAATGCCTGCTACTATCCAATTGGTAATACTCAGTTGAAAGTCAATGACACACCTAGTAAGACCAAGTCTGTTTCCTATACTAAATCCTGGAAAAAGAGGACTAGAGCAATGCATGATGTAGTACTGGAGGTTGGTTCTAGGGGTGGTGCTTCTAGTTTAGGGGTATTTCAATCTTTGAAAATATGAAGAATTTATGGTAAAAGAATGAGACTAAGGGAGGTGCGGCACAAAAAAGACTTAAGAGTGGTCTATACTTAGAGGATGAAACTTATATTATTTTGGAAAAGGTTGGGTCCAAGTGAGTCTTTTTAGTTGAAACTGTTGAGCACTTGGGAACCCTTAGACAATTTGGATTTTTAGATTGTTGGCTAAGAAAAAGAGTCACAACTTAATCATCCTTATGGAGACCAAGTGTTCTAAAGAGAGGATTGAGACAGTTAAACTTTGAAATTTGATTGTTGTTTAGTGGTGGCCAGTAAGGGTAGTAGTGGAGGCCTTACTATGATGTGGAAGGCTTCCATTGTAGTGGAATTTATCAATTTTTGTAGGTGGCATATAAGTGTTACCATTGCAAAGAAATCCTTGGGAGCTATTCGGATGCTTACTAGCTTTTATGGCCATCTTTCTACATCGAAGAGGGATAAGAGTTAGGAGTTACTTGTTTCTTTATAACTTGCCACAGGTACTCTATAGATGTGTTTGGGAGATTTTATGAGCTTACATGTCAAGATGAGAAGATGAGGATGCTACCTAGAATTTACAGGCTGATGAAGGCTTTTAGAGAAGTTCTTAGTTCTTGTTCACTTATCTAAGTTGATACAAAGGGTCAAAGATTTACCTGATCAAATAAGAGGTGTGGAAGGTTTTTTGTGAAGGAGAAACTTGATAGAGTGGTTGCCAATTCAAAGTGAAATGCTATGTTTCTTAATGTTGTTTGTTATGCTCTTCCTGCAAGTAGTTAAATCTAACCACTCCTCATTGCATTTATGACTATCCATTCCAATTTTAAGTGTAAAAGGTTCCCGTAATATTTTTATATTTGAAGCTTCTTAACAACTTCAAGAGAACTTTGCTAATATTATAGAAACAACTTGGGGGTGATGATGATAGATCTGTTTTTAGATACAAGTTATCTACTTGTGTTGCTGATTTGAGGAAATGAATTTCTGGTAAAAAGAAGATGTCATTTGACTTAAGAGGCAAACTTCAAAGATTAGCTGCACTCCAAGACACAAATGATGGGAGTCATTCTCGAGCTATTGGTCATCTTCAACATAAGGTGTAGGGAGTTTTGGCTGAGGAAGAACTGAAATAGAAATAGAGGGCTAAACAACATTGGTTGCAGCATAGTGATAGAAATACCAGTCATTTTCATAAGCAGGCTACTTAGAGGAGGAAAAGCAATGCCATTTATTATATTCTTGACAATAATAGCTCCATGGTGTTTGATAAGAACCAAAATGTAATTGTTTTCTCAGGTTTCTATGCTTAGTTATTTACACCTTCAAATCCTACTGTTTTTAGTGACTGCGTATAGGGTATGTCTTAAAAAGTTTCTGAATCAATGAATTCTAAATTGCTACTCCCTTTCACAAAAGAGAAAGTGAAGTCTACTATATTTTAGATGAAACCATTAGAGTCCCCAAGTCCTAGTACTTTCTTTATACAAGTCTATCAATCCAATTGAGATATTATTGGCAAGGACACGTGTAAAGTTGTATTGCATATTCTTAATAATGGTGGTTCTCTTACGTGTGTGAATGATACTTTCATAAATTCGATTCCTAAAGTTAAAAAAACATATAGGGTGACAAATCTAAGACTTATAAGTCTCTACCATGTAAGCTATACAATAGTTGTTAAAGTATTGGCAAGCAACCTTAAAATTATTTTAACAGATATCATCTCCATTAATCAAAGTGCCTTTATTCCATATAGGATGATTATTGATAATGTGATTGTTGTATATGAGATTCTTCATTCCATGAATTCTAGAATGTTTAGTAAAGCTGGATATATACACTAAAATTAGACATGAGTAAAGCATATGATAAGGTGGGATGAAAATTTCTTAAAATTGTTATGGATGGGTTGGGCTTTGCTGCCAAGTAGATTTCTTTGATAATGGAACCTATCTCATCAGTTTCGTATTCTTTATTGCAAAATGGTGAGGCTTGTTCTACTTTCATTCCTACTCGAGTGATTAGACAAGGAACCCCCCTCTCTTCATATCTATTTATTATTGTGTTGAAATTTGATCTAATATACTACATCAAGCTAAGGCTAAAGGTATTATTTCGAGTATGCTTATGGTTGAGGACTAGTTTATGTAAATCCTCTCTTTTTTACAAATGATAGTCTCCACTTTTGTAAGGCCAATTCTCTTGGATGGAGTAAGATCATTTTTATCTTGGAGGTCTATCAGAAAGCATCTGATCAGATGCTTAATAAAAAGAAAACAACTATTCACTTTAGTATAAATACTCTTGTTGATGTTAAGAAAAATATTTCAAGTATCTCGAACATTAATTCTGCAAGTTTATTTGAGAAATATTTGGGCCTACCTGTTTATGCCTTGACAATGAGAGTTATTTTCTCCAAGCAAATTGGTATCCATAGTATCAAGCACGAGAGGAATGCTCTTAAAGTGGTTAACGTGTTGAAAGGTCCAAGATCTAATTGGAGCTATAGGAATTTGCTGATTACATATGCTAGAAAATTGTTGCATTCTTTTGTAGATTGATCCATGACTCACACTAAGAGAGAGAACAACAAGGCTACTTATGGTTTGGCCAAGGCATCACTTATGTATATTAAGGATTTATATGACTTAGGAGAAGTCCCTGAGTGCATCTATCATATTGTTTGTAAAAAAAATGATATAATTTCTTTTATTAGTTTCTTTCAAAATATATATATATATATATATATATATTTATACAAGTTTTCAAATTTTTAGTTATATAATTTTTTAATAATGATTTATACAAATCTTAATTATAAAAATCTCGTGTAGCCTTTTTTGAAAAAATAGGGTAATGCTAGAGATCATGATGCAGGATTTCATTAGTCTATTTCTAATTTTTTTCATCATTTTTTTAACATTTTTAAAATGAGAAAAAGACTGGCAATATTATTAAACAACACTCTCTTAATCATTATGTAAAAAAAAAAAAAACTAAAAAAAAAAAATGGAGTTCCCAACGGGATCCTTATCTTTTTTCAGAAATAATATCCCACCGAAAAAATTAATAATAAGTTATTTTTTTTTTATGGAGCTTACTTTTTAATAGAAGACTTACTGGCATATGTAAGACATAATTTGATTTGAAATATAAATTTTAAAATTTGAGTCATATAAATCAAATATAAATATTTATATAATATAAATATTATATTTTAGACGTCAACTAGAAAATATGGTAAGTCTATAATTTTTAGATCTCTGACTGCCAACATAACTTTACTGGGAGGCTTGACCTTTTATTTTAAAGAGACGTTGTTGGCCGGTCGGATCATTTAACTAATAATAACAGCCCTTCATTTACAACTTGCCACCTAATAACATCCACCATAAGAAAAATAAATCATACCACATAGAAATACACTGATTTCGCGCAAAGCATTTCGTACCTGCATAGCATCGTCCTCATCGATGCCCCTATTTTCCACCACCACCATCTCAGTCCGACCAACTGAGTTTATTTTTCACATATACACGTTGTTTTCCAAACAAAAATGGAGAAAAAAAATGGAAAAGAAATAAAATTGAAAAAAGCAACCAACGAAAAGCACTGGGTTGCAGACCAAAAATGAAAAAAATGCTCAAAAATATACTGGGGGAAATGATTACATTTATGGATTCAAAGGAGAAGTTGAAGAAGGTATAAAAGTGCAGATCGGCATGCCTTGCCGTTTATTCCCTGCAAAATTTGTTCTATGAAATACATGGCCAATTCCCGATTTTTGCCAAGATTAGACTGGTTTCGATGAATGCCAATGAGCTTGCCGTTACCATTTATTCTCTGCAAAAATTAACCAAGAAAAGGAAAGACAAAGAATGGGTACTGAGGAAGAACGAACAAAAGAGAAATGTCGTGTGAAATCGTTGAAATGGCGTGCGAAATCGACGGCAGGACTCACCGATGGTTTGAAGAGTTTCAGATCTTGCTGCTCGTTGAAGTATGCAAAAGTGAATGACTCGACATCCATGGTATAGCTACGCTTGTTGGGTGTCGTGCGAGAGGGAGAGCTCCAGCCAGGTGGTTGTCGTGCGAGAGGGATGATTGGAGGACGAAGAAGTGACTCAAGTCAGGGAGGGGGGAGGGCTGGAGATATTGATCGTGTGTGGGTACATACAAACTTAAGTAAAATAAAAAGCTTATTTGGCGTGTAACTATTTGAAGGTTGTTTATTAAAGAAAACAACCGGACCGTTTCACAACTTTTCTCTTTATTTTATTTGAAGATGAGTGCTGATTGGATGAAGCCGTCGTGGTCATCTTTTTTCAATAAATTATGCTGGTCTTGAATATACGGTTTTCTTAATTATATATTGCGATATCAATGGGTTTCGCTTTCTCTTTGTTGTTGGTTGTTACGATCTCGATGTCTCTGTGTTATCTCTGGTTTTTATTTTGGATTTCATTTAAGAGAGTTCATGAAATAAAATAAAAAAATGAAATTAATCGTATTTCTTGATGCAATGTGCAAAAACTATATTTCTTTTATATTGAACTACACAAATATGAACATCTGTTTTTATTTATGTTTTATTTATTATTTATTTTATAAATGAACTTCTAAATATTGTATCAACTTTCAATCATCACGGTGAACCTTTTGACCGTAGTGCTAGACTTCAACACGCCATAAAATTGCATTAATAGGTTATTATTATTTTTTTGTATCATAAGGTTAAGAATGACTTTTCTTCAAATTTATTCATAACTCTCATTTTTGGTATTAACCAAAATACAAAAAATTTATAAATATTTAATAATACCATCCCAAATATCAACGCCAAATTATTAAAACCATGTATACCACTACAAATTAGGTTGTTATATGAAGTGCTAACTATTGATATCTATATTTTTCTCGAGAACTTCCTTAAAAATCAAAACAAAAGATTTTGTTAGAAATACTAGATCAAAATATACAGCAAAAACGATATTACCTCGTCGATAATATCTTGGATTTAGTGCGATTGTTCTACGGATTCTCCGACGTTGATGTTGTTCATCCAATATCTTCTAAGCGATGGTGGAGTGTGCTACGTGGTAGAAAACTAGAGCAACACTCACACTCCACAGCCTAAATGTCGAGACTAGAGAGAACTATTTTGAGAGAGTGATTTCTATTTTTTATGCTTCAAATTTCTCATTCACAAGAGGGGAGGGGTATATAAATAGCTTCTTTAGTATAACTCTTGAATGATCCTTAATTGCCAACCATTAAGCCTTATGAAATAATTCTCAAACCACTTCACAACTCCCAAGAATAGGTAAAGGGGTACCCACTATGGGTGCCATTTTCTTACATCTCCCGCTCATACATAGTGGGCAAAACCCAATGTCTGCATCTCTCAATATATTCTCAATCTTGTTCATACTGACACATAGGTCATGCGATCACAGCTATAATAGAAAAAATGGGAGCACTATATTAAATTTCTTCGAGAGAAGAGTAGCATAACAACATCTCTAAAAGTGTCTCGTTATACCCCAACTTATTTGGTCACATCAGACTAGGTTAATCCCTCTCAAGTCCAAATAACTCAGAGCTTAATATTCATAAGACATAATGTACTCACAGCTATGTTGTAACTCCCAAGAAACAACACAACTTGCCGGCAGTGAGAACGCACCATAATTGATGTGTTACCAAATAGTCTTTCCTTCGCCCTCATATCATTTAGTTTCAGTTCAGCCATTTTTCTAGTAATGTCTCTTTAGACCGCATCATACATGACCATAGATAACATACTAAAGTAGCAGACACTAGAACATCAGCCTCGTGACATAATCCAAAGGTCTCTTAAGGGCATAAATAAATTAGGGTAACCAATTGTGACCTAAAGAACTCACACGGTGAGAAAGTAGAGATTCATTCACTCACCTCCACTGTTGGTCATAAAAGCACATGTATGAAATACATGCTATGGTGAAGTTCTCTTTCTAAGTAAAGAGCGTATATCTAATCTCAATACATCCTACAAATTTTAGTCTAGTCACTATCTTAGTGCTTAACTCGAGTCTCTCCATTTGCTCGTTATTCAAAGCGCTAAAGAGGATCTCACATCTAGCTAAATCACATGCTACATGGATTGTGGGTAACCATGCATAGTCCTTTTAAATATGATGGACTCCATCTTAGCTCCCACTAATATGACATGTCTTCTGTGTCTTACAACTTATTCCTCTATAGATAAGTATCGAATGACACATTGTCTCATCTTTGCTCACTACCCCTTTGTAGTGCCAAAGGCAATCGCTCATGTGAGTGAGTCAATCTAAACCTATATATGATACCAATGTTAAAAATACTAAATCAAAGTATACAGCGAAAACGATATTACCTCGTTGGTAATATCTCAGATCTAGTACGGTTGTTCTATATATTTTTTGGTGTTGATGCTCATCCAATATCCTCCAAGCGATAGTGGAGTGTGCTATGTGGTAGAAAACCGAAGTAACACTCACACATTCCATAACCTAGATGCCGAGTTTAGAGAGAACTACTTTGAGAGAGAGATTTCTATATTTTATGCTTCAAGTGTCTCATTCACAAAAGCACTCATTTACCTCCTCTTGAAAGTTATGAAGTAGTTTAAGAATCATTAAGACCTGATGGTTGGCCATTAAAGATAAGCCTGGAGTTATACTAGAGAGACTATTTATATAGCCTTTCTTACGGACTTAAAATCGACAACAAAATGGCAATATTGATATCTATAGCGAACATATGGATAATAAAACAAAATTTTCATAAAATAATCAAACAAGCATGGGAGGTGGACATTTATCCCATGTGTCCACCTCCCATTCTTCCGGTCTCGTTATATTACGGGTGGTCAAAACTCTATTAAAACTTTTTACCAATCATTTATATACTATACATTCAACAAGAAAAAAAAGTCACATGTGATATGTAAATATGATAAATAGAACATATATATATTGATACATTACAGTGTTAAGTTTTGGCATTTGATATATGTTTTGGAGTGAGGGGATGTCCAAACAAACTCCTCATAATCGATATAAGTAATGGCGGAGCCACGTTAGGACTGGATACAAACAATGGCCCCCATCCTCCAGCTTCCCCTCTTAAAAAAAATATATATGTTTTTTAAAGAAAAAGATAATATATGTTGTTTTTTTATGATTTAGTAAGATAATATTAATTTTATCTTGTATTGATCTCTTCTTTAAAAATTATCGTAGTCCCCTTTCACAAATTTTAAATTAATTTAAAAATAAAATACATCTTATATAAAAATAAAATGATATAATAACATGATAACGTATTTTTATTATAGATAAATATAAAAATAAAACATAATTCGGATGATTTATAAGGTATTTTTAATATATTTTTATTATGATGATATGTTCTTGGTATATTATATAGTTTTTTAATACACAAGTTATATTAAATATATTTTATTTTTATTATAACTTTTACTATCAAATTATTCTATATTACATAAAAGATTATATAAAAATAAAATAAAAAATATCTTATATATTTTATTTTAACTTTACTCCACCTTCCTAAAATAGATTCCTTACTCTACCACCGGATACAAAGAACCAGGACTTATTTTTATTTTTGAGACCCACGTTTATAAGGTTTTCAAGACTTTCATTGACGCAAGACCATCTTGATTCCTGGCCTCACGAAAGCAGATAGTCAGATAGATGCCTATATTGACCATTCAACATGCTACGTATATTCGAAAATTTTGATTACTTTTTAGAATTAAACTGTGGTTATGAACTTATGATCAAAATAAAACGAACCCCAAACAAAAATTCTGTTTTAATTTTATCCATTTATATGATCAAATTTAAAATATAACAATAATATTCCCTTATACAAAAATGCATCCATATTGATATTGATATTCTCTCCCAGTACCTTTTTTTTTTTAGGGGAGTTACTCTCCCAGTACAATTGATTTTGAGTATGCATTCGTTTATTTTTGAAAAGTATTTTATAGACCTCACAAAATATTTAATTAAGTAGGTTGGGCTAAGGTACTGTATTAGCTGGAATTAAGATGCTATTTGAATAATCAATTGAGATGAGATTTAAAAATTATATATAATATTATTTTTAAAAATTATTATTATTCTGAAATTTAAAATTTTCAAATTATTTATTATTATTATTTTGGTAAAAAATTAAAAAATATAATAATGAAATAATATGAAAGTATCCTAATAGTAAAAAGAAGTCGTCAACAACATTACTAAGGGATGGTCTTGGGAGATAGGTTACCAGAAGAATGAAACAAAAAAGATCATATATATCGAATCATCTGTTAACAAGAAAAGAAAGAACTACCATTGATCGAATCAGGTAAAAGATGGCATCAGTAGAAGGAATATGCCATTCTTCACCTGCTGCAGCTGTTGAATCAGCTTTTGGGAATTAAATAGGAAGGAACCCAATCACACTTTATAGGATTTGAATCTTCCACATCGAGTCTTGATGACTTTAATACATCTATTTAGTACATCTATAACTTACAAGATGATGAAACTCTATATGTTATTATTTTAGTGGTTTCAATTTTATTATATGTGAAAGACTTTAATACATCTATAACTTACAAGACGATGAAACTCTAAATGTTATTATTTTAGTGGTTTCAATTTTATTATATGTGAAACGATATTCGTCTCTTTCTAATTGAACTTTTCGATGAGTAACTTATTTTTGACTAGTCAATCAGAGGTTCGAACGTAGATCGATTGGTTTATCCTCAACTATAAGCCTATCTTTAAAAAAGGAAGGCAAGCCTTTAAAGGATGAAACACTTTTTATATTCAAGTCAGGCCTAAATACGGCTTTTAAATTTTTGCATCATTCGGGCATTTGAGCCCAAATTTTGCTCAATCCTTTCACTGCTTTGGATATTGCTATGGGCGTATCACCTCGGGCCCTTTCGGACCCACCCAACCAAAGAGTAAAAGACCCGAACAAACTGCCTACGATTAAGAGTGATTCGAAACTTCAAAGCCCATGCAACGTGGACTGTCAAACGGTTGAGTCGTTTACCAATACAATGCTTTTTTGGAAAATCCAACAATGTTAAATATTTCATAACCTGCAGGCTGCAAGTATGTGTGATGATCGCATTACATGTTACAACTTTCATAAAGGGATGGTAGTCCAATTTTATTCATAGTCCCTTTTTTTAGTAGTGTTACATGTCCCGAAGGACATATACCGAATTTGTCCGGAATATGCTAATTTTCTTTTTCATTTTCATTTATTTTTTTCTATATTCTTAAATTTTTTTTAAAAAGAAAAAATTATATCATCATTTAAAAATACTTAATCATTAAGTAAAAAAATTTAAAAAAAAATCTTTTACAATTCGAGACACAAATTCAAGACAAAGAGCATTTCTCTCTCTCTCTCTCTCTCTTTCTTTCTTTTTTTTTTTTAATTTTTATTTTGGGAGGAGTACTTTAGAAGAAAAGTCTGGGGATTACAAAAATTCTAAAGCCAAATTTTAAGAAAAACTCTCTGTTCTAATTTTAAAGCTGCAACCATCTAGTTATAGTGTCTAAATATAGGCACTACAAAATATATATATATATATATATATTTGTGATATTTTAATTATAATCAAAAAGACTATTTATGATAAAAATAAACTATTTTTATTACAAATAATCTTTCTAATTACAATTAAAATATCACTAATTCTTTTTCTGAGATAATCTCAAAACATCCATTTTATATATTCTCCAGATCAGCCAATGATGACAATTGAATAGCTAAAGAATAAGTGGTCGAAACACCTACTGCACATTCTTTTACAATTTGATTAGCAACAAAATTACCTTCTCTATATGCACTTCGAATAGAAAAAGATAAAACTTGCTGGAAATTGGTAACGATAAAGCCAATTAAGCGCCACATGATCAAGATAAACTATAGTTTATAAAATCTGTTATTAATATTTATCTTGTGTAATTATCTCAATCTCATTAATCTACTAATTATCAAATGTAATCGACATGATCTATAAATACAAATGTGCCTAGCAGCTCCCACAACGATACTGACCTCTAATCGTCACAAATATTATAAAAATGCCTTAAGTGGAGAAGTAGAGCTAAGAAACCATTGAACAATGACTACGGAATTGTTTCAAATATTACATATTACAATAAGATTTTAATTTGAATATACCTAATTATTGCTTATAGATTACATCATAGTTCAAGATGTTACACATGATTAAAACTCATTTGATGAAGAATACACAATTTCACGTCAATGCTAATCAAGCTTGAGACAATATAACTCATGGTATTTTTCTTTTTTGGGTTAAAATTTTATACATTATATTATCGTCTCATTTTATATTTATTACATTTTATATGATAAGATAAAAGTACGGTGATGATATAATGTATAACAATACTTTATTTTTGCATGGCCTGTGAAAAAGGGGGCTCATTTGGAAGCCGGTCAATGCAACATTTTAGTTGGATGGATGGCTACTATTGACCATCGGTGTCATTTGGAGATTGACTAGAGAGCAGTACGCACCAGCAAAGCCCTTCGCAAGTAAAGAAGAATGGGTCCCCCTCTCCACCACCCTCCCTTTATCCAACACAGCAATCATATCACAGCTTTGAATGGTGCTTAACCTGTGCGCCACCACCACACTGGTCCTCCCTGCCATCACACACTCCAATGCGTCTTGCACTGCCTTCTCGGACTGACTATCGAGCGCGCTTGTTGCCTCGTCTAGCAATAACATGGACGGGTTTCTAAGAATGGCACGCGCTATCGCAATGCGCTGCTTCTGCCCCCCAGACAGTTGCACACCTCTATTGCCGCACCAAGTGTTAAACCCCTCCTTTAAGCCTGCAATGAAGTCGTATGCGTTGGCTAATCTAGCAGCCTCTGCAATCTCTGTTTCCTCAACTTTATTAGATGCTGATCCGTACGCGATGTTCTCCCTAATGGTTCCAGAAAATAGTGTTGGCTCTTGGCTAACAAGGGCAATTTGCTTCCTTAAGGATCGAAGATTGAAGGACCTTATATCTCTACCATCGATTTTTACCGTCCCTTTTAATGGGTCATAGAATCTCTCAATCAACCCTATGACGGTTGATTTTCCGGACCCACTTTGTCCAACCAAAGCTGTTGATTTCCCAGCTTCGATGTCGATCGAGAAGCCTTTGAAGATCATCACTTTCGGCCGAGCTGGGTATGCAAAATCCACATCTCGAATTTCCACTCTGCCCATGATCTTCTCCGGCTGGAAACCTTCTGGATCATCAGGTTCAATTCCCGTGTATCGATCTAAAACAGCGAAGATGGAGCCAACAGCATTTGAGCCCTTAGCAAGGTCAGAGGTCATGCTACCTGCATCGGCAATGACGCGGCCCGTGCTTACCAATATCATGAAGGTCTCAAAAAGAGATTCAGTTGTAATCTGACCGTTGGAGAGAAGGCTGCCGCCGTACCAAAAGTCTAAAGCCCAAGTGCAAGTTGTGAGGCTTTGAGAAGCACCGAGCCCAATACCTGCATACCATGACTGTCTCCTGCTCTCTCTTCGAGGTCCTTCTTGGGCCTTTTCAAGCATTTTTAGGATTCGATCTTGAGAAGAGAAGGCGGTGACAGTACGGAGATTGGCAACTGCTTCGGCAGCAAGCTTGCTACTTTCATCTTGGGCTTTCATGGCCTTGCTAGACATGCTTTTGAGTAGGACACGTCTAGTGTAGAAGCAGACTATGATGATCGGCTGGACCGCAATCATGACAATGGCAAGCCTCCATGAAATGATCATGCCCATTGTGCAGGCCACAGCTACAGCCGAGAAGGTCTGTACCAGAAGGGCCATTCTGTCACCCACTAAAGACCTCACCTGCAAAACTTGTCCCATTACTAAAGATAAATAAATAAATATCAAATTTACATAAAAGTTCTAATATTGGACTAAATTAACTATATGGCGCTTACGTTTTCATGACAGCATGTAGCATATTATCATTACTCAAGTTGCTAATTTTATGTTTTAGAAAGTAGAAAAGATACATACCACATTAGCATCTTTGGCGAGTCTAGAGCAAATGGCACCGCTAGAATTCTCATCTTGATCAAACCAACCAACTTCAAAAGTGAGCATCTTGGAAAGCATCCTCTCTCTAATCCTCTTCGTTAAGTTCTCTCCCATGTAGGCGAAATTATAATGCTGAATGATATTAATCAACAGTGACAGCACAGCCAACCCAAGAAAACAAAGTGAGTAAATCCTCGTCTTTTCCTTAATCTCATCATGGCTTTTCAAAAAATACACCGAGATCATGGACCCCATGGCGAAAGCATACACCGGTTGAACAGCACCAAACAGTATAGCACCCAAACACCCCAAGCATGCTTGCTTCCACTCGGGAAGATTCAAAGCTAACAACCTTCGAAACGATGGCACTGGAAAATTTGTAACTTCTACCTGATTTTCTCCAGCAACTGAATCCCGGGTCGGGGCAACCGAGTTGGTAGAACTTGACCTGCTCGCCATGGAAAGCCTCCGGCTGCTCGTGTTGTTTGTGTCTGTGTTTGATACAGAAGATGATGAATTGGCACAAGTGATGATTTCTTGATCTGGGTCTGTCTGTTTCTCGGTGATCTGTTGAAGATGGACAAGAGAAGTGTAAAACCCATGTTTATTTTGGATCAATTCGTCGTGTGACCCAGTCTCCATGACTCGGCCGTTTTGAACAACAGCAATCAGGTCGGCATTTTGAACGCTGGACAAGCGGTGAGCAATTACGATGGTGGTGCGGCCAATGGCAACCTTGTCTAGGGCTTCTTGGACAAGTCGTTCGGACTGAGAATCTAATGCACTTGTTGCCTCATCTAGGAGGAGGATTCTGGGTTTCTTGATTATTGCTCGTGCAATGGCAATCCTCTGCTTCTGTCCTCCTGACATTTGAACACCTCCCTCGCCGGCCTGTACTTCATCATGGATTCGTTAACCCTCTGGATTTTAATTTCATAAATTTATTGCTAATTAACTATTTTTAACTTTTAATTTCTCGGTTTATAGTGGTAAAAAAATGGTTAACATTTTAGTTTTGTACATATAACGTATTTCATTAAAATTTAATACTCATTAGTGTGCATATATAGTTGCAATAACAATACACAGGGTCACTTTTGTATCGAATTCTTTTGAAATTTTGTTGAGATGAGTTTTTTTTTTCTTTGAAATCGGAGGAGTTTTTCATAAAATATGTGTGAGTTGAGAATATTAAAAAAAACCATTATATAACATTACTCTACTTGTATATAATACTACATCGGTATACAGATTAATCCACAAATCTGTCTGTATATAATATTAATCTATAAAAAAAAATTAGAATATCAGTAATAAGTTATAAATTAAAAGGTTTCATAATTTAAAATAAAATTGTATCATGGTAATTTATAGAAAAATTTTATGGAAATTTTTGTACCACACATTATATATTTGACATAATTTAATGGGAAAAAAAAATTTAAATTTGAATTTTATAAATAAATCATGCCACGTGAATGATGTATTAAGTAAAAATATTTAAATAACATTAACATTATTATGATTAATAAAACAGTTTTTTTTTTCTTTTTTGCAATTTTTATGGGCCGAATATCCTTTAATTTTTAGTTTTTTGATATTGACCAAAACTAATTAACCAAGTAGAAATTCCTGACATTAATGCATGAGTGGGTGCGTGTGTAGCGCAGAGTCGTCTCTGATCTGTTCGGTGAAATGAAGCAGCAGAACCAACCTGGGTATCAAATCCCTGAGGGAGCTGACATATAAAATTATGAGCGTTAGCAGCTTTGGCAGCCTCGACAACTTCTTCCATGTCAGCATCCTCCATACCGAAAAGTATGTTCTCCTTAATGGTGGTCGCGAAAAGTGCAGGCTCTTGGCTCACCAAACCCATCTGCGACCTTAGCCACTTGAGCTGCAACTTATCAATAGCAATCCCATCAAGAAATATCGCTCCCCCAAGTGGGTCATAAAACCTCTGCAACAGTGCTATCACAGTTGATTTTCCTGAGCCACTCCCACCCACCAAAGCCACAGTCTTTCCTGCTGGAATCTCTAGGCATAAATCTTTCAAGATAATGCTCTCCGGTCTTGATGGGTATGCGAATTCGACGTTTCTAAATTCAACCTTGCCTGAGACTCTCTCTAAAATCTGGCCGTCCATGTTGTCGGAGTCGATCTTGGGGACTCTTTTTATCACTTCCATAATACGTTCTCCCGCTGACATTGCTTCAGAGAAGTACTTCAAGTTGGATAAAGCAGCACCTAACGCTCTGTTCAACAAGACCAAATAAAAACTAATATAAAGTACTAATACTAACAGTAATTATGAAGCTGGTACAATACTTGGAGAAACAGGATATCTCAAGATAAAAATAATTAATGTTTTATATTAACTAATTGATCATATGATCTATCATCGTCTAGGCATGGAGGTTTACTCACCATATATAATTGCGTGTTATTAATTTGGATAAAAAATTGATGATCTGTCATTTTTACATATTTTGTAAGTACTTTATTAATGTGATTGAGCACATTATTTTCTTTTTCGTATAAAATAATTATTTTGATCAATACATCGGGGAGAGAGAGCATAAACAATATGATTGCATGTCCCAAAAAGTAGTCTAATTTGATTGAGCAAATAAATAAAACTAGGGCATAAATTAATCTTACAATCCACCAACGGCAATGGCAGCTCCAACAACGAAAACAGTACCACCCTCGGCGCCGTGGTACATGACAAGTCGACTACCGTAGTAAGACATGAAAGACCAAATAGCATAGACAACGCCGTTGCTTCCGATGGCCAAGCCTTTAGCCAAACCCTGCCTTAAACCCAACTTCACCGACCCCTGTAAAGCTGCAGAGAAAGCTGCAATTGCCCTGCTCTCCCCCACAAACGCATAAACGGTTCTGATAGAAGATATCGCCTGCTCTGCTGTCATACCCGCACGATTATACTCTTCATTCATATTCCTCGCCAGTCCCATCAGAGTCCTCCCGTACATCAAACCAGGTATTACCAAAAGCACTATAAATGGGAACCCCACGATAGCTAGTCTCCATAGCAATAAGAACGCCGCTATATAGCTTCCAACGAACATAGAAGCATTCGTCAAAAAATTTGGAACCTGTTTGTTAGATCGAAATAGAAATCATAAACAAATAAAAAAAAATTACAGTGGTTTAATGACTAATTATTAACATGTAATCAAGGACCGATCTATATACCTTTTCGCCTATAGCATCTTGAATTACGAGGCTGTCGTTTGAAACACTTTTGATGACCTCGGATGTGCTTGTCACATGCAAATCGAAGTAACCCACATCTTGCCGCAACACTGCCTTCAAATATCTAGCTCTCATCCTGGTGGCTTGTCTCTCGCCTGTTCTGGTCCAGCAATACCCCTCTGGATCAAGTAAGATGACCCAAAACAAAAAAGAAAATTTAATGAGTTCCCCATCAACTTTTTTTTTTCGTCAACAATCAATAATCGCAGTTTAATCTATGATAAATTCTAGCTTGATATTTAGAAAAAGAAAACCTTTACCACAGTGCAACCCACCTAGGAAGCAAGCTACGAATGACCCACAGGCCAAGTACACAAGAGCCACTGCGTTCTGTCAGCCACGAAACCAAAACCCAATTAGCTTAATTGGCTAATATGTCTGGAGTGCGCATGCTGTATGGAGAGAGAGAGAGAGAGAGAGAGAGAGAGAGAGAGAGAGAGATACCCTATTGAAGTTACACTGAAAATTCTGTGCTAAAGAAACTGAGGCAAAGCCGATATTGTTCATCAACCGGCTAGTAATAAACAACACCATCGGCGTAGAGAACCCGTCACCAACGGATCCAAGGATTCCAAGAGCCATCAACCACAAGTCCACACCATCTGCATGCATGAATATGGATCGTATAGAACCCTTCCTCTTCTTTACGACCACACTGCCTTTTTCCTTTCCCATTTTTCCACTCTATATATCTTGGGAAACAAGCAATATATAGTAAGATTTCCGAACCACTCAGGTGGTTAATGTTACTACCTTTTAAATTCTTTCCGAAAGGGGATCTTTAATCCCTGGCAAGTAAACAAATAAATAGGGGTGCGTACGTACGTGTTTGAGAGAATCGCCAGAAATAAAGCTGAAAGAAGATCGGGCTTTAATGATGATCAGCAAGTTGATAGCATGAGGATCAGAGTCCAGTGAACTTAGTTGATCAACATATATGCGCCAAGAGAGAAGACTTTAATGCTCTTTGCAATTCAGGAAATATTATTCAAAAAAAAAAAAAAAGGGAAGGAGAAAGCGTCATAATTAATGAAGATGAGTGGGCGACCCACTCTGGGACTGCGACTACACTACCATATACACCACCACCAAATTAAGCCTTTTCTTTAAGAATTGCAAGGCTTACCAATAGCGGACCTGTACTGTGTAGGTCTCTCGTGCTTCCCTGTTTTAAAGTTATCTGTCTCATCCTGAAAATCTAGGGCAGGATACTCGTTCAGCATCAGTGTTGGAGGTTTAGGAGAAACGACAAAAGAAATTCGACAGTGGTGTTTTTTTCACATCTTTTCTTGTTTTATAACTGTACAATTTTTGGGCGTGGCATCATGTCATGCTCCTCCATGCATAGCAGAAAACAGTGACACCACAATAATATTTTTCGGTACGGTGCATATATATATAATACGTATTTCTCAGTTTAAAGTACTGCGTGCTGCAAGCATGTCGTTTCTACGTACGTACGTCGTAGGTAATTCGAGGAGAAGTTCAACTTACGAAAGCTTCTCTCACGCTAGCCTTGCGTTCACAGTTTTATCATGTCTTCTAAATTTTTGTTTCAGATTAAAGAAAGACAATAATAAACAGATCGTACGTACGTGTTGTCATCGATCCTAATTTAATTACTGATAAAATCGAATGGAAAGCGAGACGGACTCAACATTACTATTAACAAGATCAGTATTGTAGGTTTGTGATGTGAATACTTACTTCGGGTCAAACGTGGCACACATTATAACCGATCGTACGTGTTTCTTTTTTCTTTTTCTTTCTTTTTTTCTTTTTTGAATAATCTGGCCGGGACCCGTCCATCTAAGAACTTGTGAAAAAATAACCATCCAATCATAATTGTAGGCATCTTTCCTGATCCTTTTGATCGTTCGGCCTCAGTCTAGACCCAACAAGCCTCGGCCATTGGCAATGTCATTGCCCACATCACTGGAACCATCTTCTTTCGATGATCACACGCAGCCTCTCATCTTTCCAATATAGCTTTAAATCCAAAATGGGTATGGGTGATACCCATTTCGAAAAAAATGGTTGGTCGTGCGTTTGGGGGTTGCTGACAGTAGATTATGTTCGTCGACGTAAGAGGAGTGTTGATGAGGGGGCAGTGACGCCATTGGGTTGCTCTTGGCAGAGCTATGACGGCTAGAAGATGGGAGAAACCCATCTCAAACTTGTGGATTTCGCGTGCACAAGGGAGGCTGTGTAGGGTTCACCAACGATTGAGTTTGATTCGCTAGTGAGGGGAGATGCTCCTTGCGTAAGGTAGTGACCGGCGACATTGTAAGTAGTTGGCAGTGAGGCTTGAAGAAGAAAATTCGGCCATTGAGGGAGTGCAGCACGCTTGAAAATGGTGAATTAATTTTTAATTTTATGTGGATATTTCTATGGTAAGATATGTGAAATATCTGATGTGATATATCATTAATGAAGGATTGGTTTTATAGACTTACCAGCACCAGCAGCTTCCTCCTTTTTTCATTTTACTTAGAATCATACTTGTTTCGGATTTGTTAAAATTATGAACAAACAGCATAGTTTAATTTCTTTCTTTTAAGCCTATAAATACAAGTTCGAAAAAAAAAAAGTAATGCTAGAATTCCACTAATTTCTTTCTCTTATATATAATTTTATTTTATTTTATTTAATGATTAAAGAATATATTATTAGTGTATTGATATATTTTTTCATATTTTTTAAAAATATTTTTAAATGATAAAAAAATGATGATAAGAAAATAGAATTTTTTTTTGTTTTTTAAAATTTATTTTGTTATTTTTTTGTTTTCGTATTTTTTTAATATATATTAATATTTTACTTTCTTAATTATTAAATAAAATAAAAAATTATAAAAATTTTAATTATATGAAGTGTCAAATTTGGTAGACGAATTACCTGAAAAAAAAAAGCTGCTCGGAATAACTTTATAGCGAGAATTGTAAAAATGAAAAAACAATTCATCGGGAAATGCACACATTTTGGATGTGAATTCTTCACCCATCCCAATATGCACTGAAAATTGTGCACGCTGAAAACCATGCTAGTTTAATATATATATATATATGCCACAAATTTCAATGTGATAAGGAAAAATTTTGGGTTGGGAATAGGAATTGGGCAGTCTGTTTTAGTGGTGTACAAATACCGTTAAAATCGTTCGGGATTGACGCGGACCGGCCTCTGAAATACACAAAAATAATATTATATATAATCATAAAATTATAAGCAATATATAATTATTTTAATAAAAAATAAAACTTAATATTAAAAAAATTAACTATTTTTCACATAAATCTCATATATATTTATATTTTTTTAAAATAATTACATACGATTTACAAATTTATATTTATATCTATCATTTCTTTTGGCACAAATCGACCGATACTTAATTAGCTGACAGTAAAATAGGCTGAAATTACGATCCGTCAATTTTTATTCCGGTTTGAATCTGGCACCGTTTGGGTGAAGGAAATTAGGTTGCAAAATTTATTTCACATGGGAGAGGAGGGTGCGAACACTAGGCATTATTCTAGAGACAGTCTTCCTTCATTGTTAAGGAGAATTGTCCGGTTAGATATACTGGGGTTTCCCAATTTAAGAGTTTGAATAGTAAGATCATTTTTATTAGATTGTTTAAAATTATTTTTTTAAAAGTATAAATTTATACATTTATTAAAAAATTTTGATCAAATTTTATTAAAATTGAGGAAATAAAAGTAAAAAAATAAAATAAAATTATTTTTTATGAACAATAAAACTAAAATTTTGTCTAACAAAAGTTACATTTGATTTTTGTTGAAAATTTGACTTTTGTTGAGAATTTAACTTTTGTTGGATAAAGCTTTAGTTTTATTATTCACAAAAATATTTTTATTTTATTTTCTTACTTTTATCTCTTCACTTTTAATCAAATATGATCAAATTTTTTTGATAATTATACAAATTTATATTTTTTTAAAAATAACTTTAAACAATCTAATAAAAATACTTAAATTTAGTCATTGTTGGTCTTTTGTTTTCAGTTTAGTAAGGTTCCAAGGATTTCAGGTGGTATAAAAAGTAGTGTTAGGCACACTTTGGATTCAAAAATAATTTCAATTCATTTCAATTTCATCATTATAATTTTTTTAAATCTTTACATAAAAATAATAAACAATTCAACTTTTTCAAATTTCAATTCCATTTTTTCAAATTTCACAATAATAATATTGAAAAATCATATTTTAATCATATTTTATTCAATTTTTAAAACTCATTTCAACTCATCTCATCTTATTTCTAAAATTAAACTCATTATTTTATTGCAATAATGTTTTGGGATTTTTTTTTAACATTTGGGTGTGATTTACTAGTGTATTGATTGCTAAAAATGTATTGATCATCCACCTTAAGTGAGTGTATTTTCAATAAATTTAAAGAATGATCATTTTGAACATGTAATTTTGACTCTTTTAAAAAAATGTCGAAACAATATCATTTTAAATTCATGATTTTTGAAAAAAAAAATGAAATTGTAACGTTGTTTAGTTTAATACACCAGATAGCTCCACTTTGGATTAGGACTTCAACTCTTAACTTCCGACCCTCCTTCCCCTTTATTATTTTCCCATATCTACATTGTTTCTCTCTCATCCCCCTCTCAAGTTCTCAGATCTCTCATCTGATACTTCTCAAATCCCTAATCTCTCCCAGCTTTGTCTCTCATCTCTCTCTTAGCTATATGAGATTTGTGAATTTTTTTTTGTCATAAGATTACAAGAATCTGATAAATCGACGGTAATTGACCAAAACTACGTCGATCGGTTTTATCCCTTTGCATTGACATGTTTCAATCACTATGATCATCTTGCCGGCTCGATTTTGGTTTTGGACTAAAAACAAAAAAACGAATCGATATGGTCAGTTTTCACAACTAGTATTTTCGGGTATTCATTTTTTCTTGTAATTTTCTTTTCAAATTTTTTTTTATTATCGTGAAATTGATAAGATCCTGAGAATATGTTTATAATTTTGTCTTAAAATGCGGTTTTTCATTCTATATTTTGTCATTATTGACCAATAATATCTATATATAGATGTATTATATATATATATATATATATATATTTTAGGTAGTATCGATTAAAATTTAAGATTAAAAATAAATTAAAAATATCTTCATTTTCTCCTAAAAACGTGGTGCTTTCAAAACGATATCACAGATATTAATAAAGTTTTAAGATTGTTGACAAGAAAGATGTTTGACAAAGTCACAAAAGAAAAACCAAGAAAAAGGCAAAAGGGAAGGAAAAAAGGGGAACATTTTCCCGGTGCATGCATAAGGGAAAATTCATATGAATTGGGTTGAACTAGAGGTGGTTTAAGCGTTGTCGAGATGATTTCCGACGATTTAAATTAAATATATAAATATTAATATTTTATAAATCTTATTGAGATTTGTTTATTTAAATATATAAAATCAGTTAATATATATTTTAACTTTTTATAAAATACTAAAAACATAATAAATTTTATTAATAATTAATTTAAAATAAATTAAAATGAGTTTAATTCCCAATTGTAGAGAAAAATTAGCCAATTTCTTCAGCACAGGAAAGGCAATTGCCACAGCACCCAACTTTTCATGTCACCAAAGTTTGAACGATAGGACTAGAACCGTGCACGCATGGAGCCGTCTTTAAGTCCACGTCTACTTTTCATTAAAGACACTACATATAGTGTGCGATATGATATTGCACCAACAATGGTAAACGTATAGTCATTTTTTTGTGGTACCAAGAACATGATAATGATCGTGCAGTGCTTTTATTTTTGATTTCTAGGAAAACTAAGGAAACGCAAATATATGATATGTATAAGGAAAATTAATTGATGTATTCGAAGTCTTATATATATGATCTCCACTCAATCAACATGCAGTAATTTGTCAACGCCTAATGATCAACATGGGATGGTTTCCCTTGCAGCCTCCAGGCGGATTTCTTATTATACGCTACTCAAACAAAAACTATAATAATGTTATAATTAATTAATACAGATAATTAATAGAGTACTATTAATATAATATAATATATATTGTCGGCCACAAAGGGACAAGCTGTAGTGTTTTGATGTAAAGTTTTTCAATTATTAATTTAGGCTTAGTTTTTTTTTTCTAAATCATCTTATATTATATTATATTATTTTAAATTTATTATTATATTTTATTTTAAATTTTTAAATAAAATAATCTAAAAAATTTAATTTTTTTAATTCTCAAAATAAAATTAATATTAAAAAAATATATTATAATAATTTTTTTTAATATATATATTTTTATTTTATATCTGAAAACAAACCAAGATCAAAAGATCGAAAGCCAAAAAGATATTATTGACTAAGGAAAGGTAGATAATAAATAGCAACATGCATCTTTGTTTTATGCCACTTTAGATCATGTCACATACGCCTGCTACTATTTTGTGCAGTAGATGGAGAAGTTTGAAGGAAAATAAAGATCAGATTAGTACACGAATTGCGACGTACTGTGCTATTAAAAGAATCGATTGCTTTAGATCGATGCTCGATCCACAACCTTTATGCGAGGAGACAACAACATTTTATGACAAAGTATGCACTTCTTAGTGTTTTGGAGACTTGGTCTCTGATCTAATGATCCCATCAAGTTTGTGAAAGTAACTTAATTATAAAAAATATCAAGTAAAAGGGAGAGGGCCGGTGGCTTATAATAGTGTATGTTTGAGATTGTGATAGGTAATTTAACTTTTAGTTTAAAGCTTATAATTTGCAAATATAGATAGTTTATTGTTTGGAAATGGTTTAAAGCTCCTTTTTTTTTCACACTACTTTTTTTAAAGGTAAGCATAGCATATATAATATTAAACGGATATCAAGATGCAGAGTTTAGTAAGGTTAGAGTCTTCAACAATCATTTCAATACGACAAATATATAACAAACACAAAAAAAGAGTAAAAAAACGATTTCAGAGTCACAAGTATGACTCCTACCAATCCGGATTAAAGAGATGCTGCCAAAAGTAGTTTTGAAATAGTCTGAAAAACATACTATAAAGTTGTGACTGAAAGTCATGACGGGAAGAGGTGCGCTGCATTCTATCGAGCTGGTTTGGCTGGGGGAGATTCTCACGTCCATTTGAACTTGATCCTTAGTTAGGGAAGTCGGAAAGTAGTAACTTGAAAAGAAATCGATATACCGGAGAGGGACCACCGTGAGCAATGATGGCTCGTGAGAAGCACGCGCCATACTGGACAAGAAACAGACAACTAGAAACAAGGGACTCGAGGTCGTTGATCCTAAGAGCCGCGTGTGCCAACAACGGAACACAATTGACGCGATAGCGCGTGGGCACCACGCACACGAACCTCCACACGTGAGTAGGATGCGCCGCACATCTAGTCAAATTGCACATTCCCTTCCATAGATCGACGACAATAGAGCTCAAAGAACCAACGTGTAGTGGTCGATTTGCACCTTCACTTTTAAACATGTTACATTTGTTTGGAAACAAGTTTAAAAAGTATTTTTTGAAGTAGAAATAATATAAAATTTATTTAAATTTTTAAAGATCAAGACTTATATCCTTAATAGAAATCAAATTTTATATTAAAAAAACAATGAAAGTAATCTAATAAAATTTTCTATGTATAATGGAAAAGAACAATGTTAAATGCAGTCCTCTTTTGATTGCAATACAAGTTTAGTATAAAAAAGTTTTGAAACTATAATCATATCTTATAAAAATAATGTTGTTTCTTCTTTTACTCTTATTTATCAAGGAGACTACTATACAATCTTCTACTCAGGACTGCAGTAAGATTTTTTCAATGAAAAAAACTTCTTTCAATGAAACATAAGAGAAATAGTAATATAATTAGAAAAACCTCCAAACAGGTGTCACCGAACAATGCTAAATAATGGAGGCCAATTATACTTTGCCACGTAGGTGAAAATAAGAGATACTAATTAGAGGGGATGAGATGCGCAACAGAGGAATATTGCTGAAATCGAACTCCCTCATCCCCCCTTCTCTTTACTCACTCTCTCTTTTCTCCATACGAAATTCTCTCAATTCGAACCATCCATCGAAAACCATCCATCAACCCATTGGAATCGGTCTATTAGTACACGCAGGTGCTACTGATCCCTTGTCAGCCCAACAAATTAAATTGAACAAGAAACCACCACAAAAAGTATCATTTTCGCTTTGTGTTCTGTTTGGCTACGAAGAAATCGTAGTAAAAATCAATCGTAATCTTGACAAGGAGAGAATCATGGACACAAAGCTAATTCTTACGGTCTGTTTATTCTTAATCTCGACAATTGCAATAGTTGACCACGTTAGACCTCAGCCTCGTGAAACCCTCCATTTCTCATGGAACCCAAAGCCTTCGAATTATCCCCAGCGGGTAACGTTGTTGTCAATTTCTCTTCCTACTCCATTGCATAGTGGCACATTTAACTTTCAATCTCATCCTTATATGATTTCTTGTTGTAAGTGTTGGATCTTGCTTCGTTTCTTTGTGTAACTTTGGATTTAACTAGTTGGTCAGATTTTTTATTCTCAGCTTTTTGTTCATTTATTTAAGAGTTATTATTAGGAGAACAAAATCCAGAGGATTTTATCTATGAAAATAGTGTTTAATTGAAGATATTATTTACAAATGAGAAAATAACCTTGAGAAAATAATCTGAGAGACGATGCCCCGCGAGAATGAAAAATGATCTCATATAGCGCGCTGAAATTCGATGGTTGAAAAAAAGAGGACTGCTACGTACAAGCTCAATTTGTACAACCCTCACTCACATGAACAATAAAAATACTGTTTATATAAACAATATTTTCACTATTAATGTAAGTAGGAGTTATACAACAAGCTTGTACATAAATTTTTTCTTGAAAAAATGCATACATGACGGGATGCTATTGACCTCCAATATTCACCCTTTGTAGGTGACATTGGTTCAAAGATGGACTCATACAATTATGCTTTATGCATAAAATAAGGATAAAGTTATAATTATATAAAAATTATAATATTTTCTCTTGTTAACCTTTTCTTAAGAGTGTAGTTGTGTTTCCCAATATCTAAAAAAAGTCCGTTTGTAAAAAAAATAAAGGCAATGCTACATACAGTCGTGGAATTGCAAACGGCGTGCAATCACTTTAGAAAAAAGTTAACTTTTTTCACGTGGGTCTCATATATATTCACTTTTTTTCAAAGCGACTGCACGCCGCTTGTAATTTCCTGACTGCATGTATCATTTCTCAAAAAATAAAGGGTTCAAGTTCGATGTTTTTCTTGAAACGTAATGTTTAAATTTCTTATATTAAAAAACACATATTATATTAAAAAAAATATAATATGTGTTTTTTAAAAAAAAAAATTGAAAAAAAATATATATATATATTTTTTATGATTTTGTAAGATAATATTAATTTTATTTTATGTTGGCCAATTTCTAAAAATTATTTTAATATTTCTCTATAAAATTAATTTAATTTAAAAATAAAATACATCTCATATAAAATAAAATAATATAATAACATAATAACATGTTTTTATTATAAATAAAAATAAAAAAGAAAAAAGAAATTTGATGATTTTTAATAATGATAACATGTTCTTATCATATTATATACTTTTTTAATATATAAATTATATTAAGTATTTTTTTATTTTTATTATAGATCTTATTATCAAATTATTTTATACCACATAAAAAATTATATATAAGTAAAATAAAAAATATTTTATATATTTTATTTTAATTTTATCTTATTTTCTTAACATAAATTTCTGACTCTGCTAATATACCAAACCAAACACTTTAATTTTGTTATGAAGTATTTTTAAAACGATTTAATTTTAAACCTCTCAAGGCAACTCCAAAATATGTACGTACATATAATTACGTATATATAATTACCCGTTTTTGTTTCTCCAAACTAGCATGAAATGATGGAACTGCTGGTGGGATCCAAAACTTTATCCAGGTGGCATGTGTATTGACCTTTATCGATCTTGGAAAAAACTCGCTATCAAGATTTAGGTTTGATTTATTTTGAAAGATAAGATAAAAAAAAAAATTAAAAAAAAAAGTATTTTTTAATATTATTTTTATTTTATAATTTAAAAAATATTTTATAATTTAAAAAAATTGTATTATTTATTTTATTTTTTTATAAAATTTTTTTAAAAAATGTAATAAAAAATTTAAGATAAAATAAAAAAAGATGAGATACTTTAAAAAATACAAATGAGACATTATACCTAGCTTATTTTTACATTTGAGATGAGATAAAAAAAAGTTGAGATAATAATTAAAAATTAAATAAAATATTGTTAAAATATTTTTTAACTTTATTATTATTTTAAAATTAAAAAAAATGAATGATTAATTTCATTGTATAGAAATTTAAAAAGTTATAATGATGAGATGAGATGAAATTTTTTGTAAAAGTGAACAAAACCTTAGGTTTCATTCATTTTCACATATGAGATGAGATGTGATAATAGTTAAAATTTAAATAAAATATTGTTAGAATATATATTTTTTAATATTATTTTTATTTTAAAATTTAAAAAGTTAATTTTATTTTATATGAAAATTTTAAAAAATTATAATAATTTGATAACATGAGAGTCTAACAAACACTAATTGTTGCTATGCATGTTCCCTAACAATTGTTAAAGCTCTTCTTCGTCCAATGTTAGTGATCTGTTTTATGGAATTTTGGCCCTCCATTAAGACACCACATGTTTAATTTGCACCTACTGACAGACAAAATGATGATCGACGGTTAATAATGAAAACATTCAGTCAATTTGCATTATCAAAACCAACTAAGAAAACCCCAAACAAGAAACGAAATAGAATGAAAACGATTGTAAGAAAACTATCAATATCATGATTAATTTACTTCCTGTGTGGTATCATATTGTATTTGTTTCCCTCAATTTTCTTCTTGGGTGGACTCGACTGTATGCTGTATATATATATATATCGATTATTCAAAATGAGCGAGCATCTAGCTGTGATAATCAAGCATTTGACACGTTCATCGTTATCTCAAATTTCATTCTAACATCAAGATGACATCACCACAAAAATGATTAGTGGATTGATTAGTGAGGCTATCATTGATCGAAGTAGATCAATTGGGTTTCTCTTTCTCTCTCGATCGATATATATATATATATATATATATATATATATTGGAATTAGCAGGAATCCAATTAGAAAACTTGACTGAAGAAAATGATCAGAGAGACTATGGAACAGAGATCCCCTGATATATATGCTTTGTAGTGGTTGGCGCTATCATCGGGAAACATATTGGAATTAATCATGCTCTTGGACAGCAATACATCGATCGAGGTCCATATTGACTGATGGTTCTTGTGGAAATTTCTAAGGGAGTAAGGAAAATAAAAACCACATGGCATTAGTTTTGTAACTAGTTGGAGTTTAATTTACTATATATATATATATATATATTAATTACGATGGGGCAACCTAGCCTCTAGGACTCATCCAATATAAATTCTTTTTGGGTTAGTTTTATTTTTAATTAGAACTCGGTTTTTTTATTTTTATAATCTCGAAATTTTTATTTTGTATTTGGTATTGGTCCTCTGCCTAAAAATAAAGATTATGAATAAAATTGGAGATACTCTTCATCTTCTTAAAAAAATAAATTTAAAAACAACAACTTTTAACTTTTTCTCTAAATTTTGCCAAGGATTTTGGAATATTAACTAATTACTACCTAAAAAGAGCCCAAATCAATTTCTTATGAGGCATGGGAGTTGTCGATCAAATTCTTGTTAAGATTTTGTTTGGATTCAGAGTTAAGGTGAGAAGAGTTAAAATGAGTTTTAAAAGTTGAATAAAATATTATTATTATTATTATTATTTTGAGATTTAAAAAAGTTAAATTATAATTTATAAAAATATATTAAAATTTAAAAAAATTATATTAAAAATTATATTTTATATAAAAATTTAAAAATATATAATAATAAATTTAAAATAAATCGATAAACTTCTCTCGATTCCAAATTCAAACCAGACCTAATTAGGTCAGATGAATTAGGAGAGTTCTAATCAAATCAAAAGAATTGTTTATAATATATGAGTTACGTGCGCCTTCTTTAATTTGATTGTCCTGTAGGTTGGTGGTGGTTGTGGGTGGTGGTCTAATGGACTTAAAAAAGCTACTCCATTATATGGTTGAAGTGATGTTTCTATACCGAGTATCGAGGTGGGATTACTCTGCTGAAAGATGAGAGAGCTGCTAGCTAGCTGTATGTACTTGTGGAGCTTGATCATCATGATCAGCTGTTTGTGAAACTACGAATCATGTCGGTGCATGGTACAATGAACTTGAAAAGCCATTCCAATTCACGTGTAAAGTGCTTTATTTAATCTCGGCCTGTTAAATCACCGCTTATTCTAAATTCTAAACTACTGTTTAACGACTGATGTACTATAAGAATAATATTATTGTTCACTCAGTTATTTTTTAAAAATATAATTATTTTTTATTAAAATAAATTTATTTTAATCGCAAATAATCATTGATCGCATTTTTTTCTTACGTGATGTTTCTATATCGAGGTGGGATCGGATTACTCTGCCGAAAGATGAGAGAGCTAGCTAGCTGTATGTACTTGTGGAGCTTGATCATCATGATCAGCTGCTTCTGAAACTATGAATCATGTCGGTGCATGGTACAATGAACTTGGAAAGCCATTCCAATTCACGTGTGAAGTGTTTGGTCTTATCTGGCATATTAAATCATCGCTTATTCTTATTTTTAAATTATTTTTTAAAGATTGATGTATTATAAGAATAGTATTATTATTCATTTGTGATTAATTATTTTTAATAAAAGATTATTTTTTATTAAAATAAATCTGTTTTAATTATAAATAGTCATTCCTCTCATATATCCGTCTCATTTTTCTTGTGATGATGGTGCACATGCTTGCTAAGCATTAAGCTGCGCCGTGCATGCATGCATGCATGGATTGTGAAGGAATTAAGTGCCAAGTTGTTTATAAAACTAGGAATTAAGGACACTTATATATGGTCAGAGATTAAGGCCAGGGAACTGGAATAATTAGTTATAAGAACCATCTCTTGCTGTTGTTCCTTGTAAATACTGATCATGTTGGTCGGGATCATGGTTAAACAGTAGGATTTGGAGAAGCTTTTTCCCCCACGAGGAGGATCGAAGTACTGTCAGTTTCTATATATATGTAGGTAAAGGATTCTGGTCAAGATAAGATCATCAGGTCGGTTTTCCGGATTCGGAATAGAAAAGCTAGGAAAGAAAGATCTATAAGCTAAAGGGAGATATTCCGGAACCGCAATCTATCAATTAATCTTGTCTGTGTGGTTGGGTAGCATGAAGGGACACCTTCGAGCACTTCGACTGAATTACATTGAGCCTCATCACTTGGCTTGCCTGTTCCTACTTTCACTTTTCTTCAAGATTGGGATCGTAGTGGGAGTTGCTAGTTTACTTGGGTTACATGTTGCTGGGAGACCCACGAAGTCGCGTGCATTATTTAATGATAAGAATATCTATCTATCTATATATATATATATATATATATATATATATATATTATAATACACAGCCTAAATGTATCCACTTTTTTTAAATAAATTACGCAAAATTTACACATTCTAAAACTATTTCTAGTATTACTTATATAGCATTCATCTTTTAAAAATGTAAACATAGTTGTTGAAATCTAGAGAGAATTCTAAATGATTGTATTATTATATATTTTTGTATGTGTCAAATATATAAAGGAGATTTATATATAGTGTAATAAGGCTAAACTCTAATAAGGGCATAATTACAATATTATTTCTAATAATTATAATATATATACACTAACATCCCCTCAAACTTTTAGTAGCAAAGTCAACTAGAATTTGAAAACAAGATTATCAAATTGACTAGGTGTTTGTGACTTTGTAAAAATATCAAGAAGATTGTTTTTAGAAGAAATTGAGTACAACTGAATGATATTATGGTGAAGATGGTGACAGATAAAATGACAATCAATCTCAATATGTTTAATATGCTAACACTACAAGGTATTAGGCTTTTTGCAGCGCTACATATCGCTGCAATAAGCCCATATTTTCACTGCATATACTTTTAAACAACAAGTTTCATTACGATGCCATTTTGCCACTGTTATTTCTCTGCATAAAACATAAATCAGCAGTAACAAAAACTTGCTGCAAAAATTGAATTATTCCAGTGATTTAGGATGCCATAATTTAATAGAAACTCGTTGCAATAAACCGAAACGTTTCAGCTTTGTTTCGCTCTGATACTTTATTTATAGCATTTTTTGGTTGCCGTTAAAGCCCTTACTTCGCCGTAGTAAAAATTTCTCAAACACAGCATATGTAATAATTGCTGCGGTTGTCGATTATTTGCGACGAATTATGTCGCCGTAAATTTTTTTATGTCAAAGCAAATCTTTGAACTCTTAGCAATTTGGAATGCTGGGAACATAGTTGCAGCGATTTGGCAACGCTGCAATTAACTTCTATCGTCTTTCGCAGCGAATTATGTTCACTACTAATAACTTCAACTCTCAAAATCAGCATTTTATCGACGATTTGGAAACGCTACAAATGTCCAAAACTGAGCGTAGGCAAAATGGTTTTGTTGTTTTCGGGTTGTTTTTGGCCTGTTAAAACATGTATAAATGCATATTCACGAGCACTAATTAACTTGGCAAATGAATAATAATATAATTATCATTGTAATATCCAAATTATGCTAAACTACACAAGTCCATTCTTTAACTTCATCCTAGCATATAATATTATCCATATGATTCCAATACAAGTAAAATAATAGAAATTTCAGCCTGAGCTTACACATGACTGAAGCTGTACGGGTGCATTCATGCCTTGCAACTACATATTATGAGCAACTAATATTGTTTCATAAATAACAACCTCTACATAATTAATTGTTTGAATCAAGACAAAACAAGAAATTTTCACTAGCTTTCCCAGTTGCCATCTAGTTCACTTGCTAGCATGCAACTTCTCCAACCTCTGCCATATTAACTTTTGCATTGCCAAGCTGCCAAAGAAAGGTTCCAACAAAGATTAATTAATGCCTAACCAGCTAGCCCAAGTACAGTGAACAAAAGAAAGGTTCCTCATCAGATTTGTTCAAAAGTTGAACATTTTTATTCCTTTCCAAACATGATCAACACTCCAACACATGTACATATAACACTTTTCAATTATAATTTAAATACCCGAACGATCATCTAATCATTATGATCCAAACATAAAATCTCCATACTTTGATTAGTTTGACTAGTTTTGATACAAGTAATATTACATGTCAGTTTATATTTACCTCAAGGCCATCAACAAGGCAATGATGAATGTAGCCGAACTTATAGGTAGAAAATTAGGTATAGTTTGTCAGTAAGCCATCAGCAGTAAACTCATATGGTAATTTATCACTATATAACAAATTAAATCAAGTCAATACAATTTCACAGTTATGGTGCCGGTGATCATGATTGCATTTCCTCGCAATTGAGTATGCCTTGACCTTGTTAAATGCACTTGAAAAAGTAAAAGGTTTACTAAAAGAAACTAATTCTCACCCATGCACACAAGCATGCACCATTCAAGTGTTCATATGTCAAGTGGAAGAGCATAAAAGAAATTGAAATTTTCCGCTGATTAATTATTTCTTATCAAATTTTCTATGTAGTTATAAATATAATAGCATGTCCATATCCTACCTGATTATAAGCAAGTGCTATCGACACATTGGCATCTCTCATGAGACCAATCCACCATATTACCTACCACCTACAACAATAAATATGATTGTGAGATTTGGTACATCAATGAAGTAGGGAAAAAAAAACAGAATTATTCTGTAATAGAAACAGAATGCATACTTGTTGCCTGAAGTTGATTTTTTCCTTTGGAGATTTTTTAACTAAGTTGATTAAAAATGATAAGGGGAAAACAAAGGCTACTTTTCTTGCCATAATTAGACCTAGCAATATTTAACTCATTGCAATAGATATTCCAGAACACTAAGAAGACCAGAGCCTGTGACATTGCATGCATCAATTACTCCACTGAACTTCCTAGTGGATCACCAATACCAAAGGATCAAGAAAAAAAAAATACAAAAGGGAAATAGATATGGTTACAATTTTTTTAGTCAATAGGATCTTGGTTTTCAGATTTAGCATGCATCAAGTACTCCACCGAGAAGTACCAAGCCAATTAAGTTATGCTGCATGCATCAATGTACTCCACTAAGAAGTACTCCACCGAGAGTTTAGATGGGGGCATAAAGTTAGGATTTTGAACTTTAAATTTTGTTATAAATTACTACAAATAATTTATTCATTTTTATCAAAAATAATTATTATTACTACAAATAATCTGTTATAAATATTCATTTTTCTTGTAATATTATAATTACTTTCAAGATGCATTATATATAAGTTTAATTTATTGCATGCTAAATGGTACTAGTTAAAGAGAATGAGATACATCACAAAATAAGTACAGTATTGATCACTGAATACATATTTTTCGTTGCTTGTGATTCGTTTAATTTTTTTTATATATATACATGATGATTTGCGCTTGGTTTGCTGCTTTTTAATGGAACCTCTTATATATTATTACGATTTTTTTTTTTTAATAAACTTCATTCCAAACATAAGCTATTTTCATTATTCATGAATTGAGTAAATTAGGGTCCATTTACATGCTGCTGCATTTTGTTTTCCCTCAAGTTAAACTCAATTAAGCTTTGATGCCAACTAATAGGGATCTCCAATTTATCCTTAATCAGTGCCACCTTGACTTTCTCACAAATAAATTCATGCATTATCCACTCTTTCCTAGTGTGATATACAATAATCTTTATGCCTTATATCATCAACACCTGGTTTATGGGTATGCTGTTTCTTGATTTCCTAACGTTTTGTGTAAATGACTCAAACATCAATGAACATCTATTAAATTAAGTAAGGCGATTACCTCATGAAAGGAGAATGCCACTTGTCAGTTCTGCTTCGTTCACTTCCACATCCAGCTGGTGTGAATCACCCTGCACAAGAATGTAAAAGCCTAATTTAAATTGTCACTACACCCGTGTAATGATAATTGTGAATAGAAATTTTGCCGATACTTACCACATGGTCCCAAAAAGGCTATTGATCATATGTTTGCTCCAAAACTTTCCAGTATGGAAAAATCCAAAAATACATATATTGAAACTTCCACAAAAACTAATACATATAGCCTCCCACATGTACATATGTATATATATATATATATATATATAAATGTATGTATATCTTAAATTGTCATAAATATTGCATCATTACACAAAAGATCCACCCATTTGCCTCGTAAAAAACTTTCACAAAATCACTTGGAATCTCTAGAAATGAACCTCATTGAGTCTCTTGACGAGACACAATGAGGGATGGGTTATGTGATAGTAATTCCCTCAACAAACGGTCAGTAGCCTCCTATTTTTCTTCAAGTGTAGTTACATTGGTCTTCCATGCCTCAATCTCACGGCGGGAGGATTCAGCCTCATTCTTATGTTTCTCAACTAAAGCCAAGTACTCTTTCTCCCGTGCCACATCTCGTTGTCTTCTAGACTCTGGGATCACCATCTTTCCTAATCCTCTTACATATCCCGATCTTTGATCGAGTATCTCTTTAAAGATGTTTGCGGCTGCTTCTTTAGTTTTTTCCTCTAAATCTATATTATCCATCATTCCAACCATTGAATTCTGTAATAGTGACATAATTAATAGCTAAATTAAATGTTTAGGTGTTTGTTGACTAATTGAACCAAAAAGTTGACAAACTAACTAATATAAGAACAATCATCATCATGCAGTTGTGATATTCTTGTTAATGAAACCATCTTTTAACATACATATTTTTCTTCAGTGGCTTTTGTCATGAACTTGGCTTTCTTCTTCGACCAGTGGGTTTCCTTAAAGAAGTCCACCAAAGTAATATTTTCCTCTGCTCGCTACATTAAATTGTCCAGTTCATGTATTCCAATGCAACATGTTCAACAAAACAAACAATAGGTAAAAGATCCCCAAAGGATACAATAGTCTATGAAAACTTCTACATAAACTTTCATGCATTGTAGTTGTGAGGATGTCTTATAGATTTCGCATATATAATGAAGAACAAACTATATACCTTCTATGCTAATACCCTGACAAAAGATTTGCGACCAGTAGTGTGGTTAATTAGTCGCTGCTTTCTATTGTTTCGATTTTGACTTGATATTTTCTGTCATCATCAATCCGATTTTAGAGAAAATATTCATAAAACTAAATATTCATAAAGGAAAATATTCACTCGACTCATAATATAGAACCATGATTCTAATAATATCTCGATTTAAATCATACCTTGAAGTACTTAGTACCCCATCGCATACAGAGCTTAACCCAAACTAAAGGGCTAACCAAACTACAGCCAATTGCAAGTGCTACGTCCTCGTTCTCAAAAAACTTATAAATCCTATGCAATTCAGTGTGGAATGCATTGAAGCGTTTGCGAAACTGTTAGGTAATTGCCAAATGATGGTTTTCCTTGTCCCAATCTAAATCAAAATCACCCTATATTTATAATAAAATGTTAAACCTCATTGCATGCAAGTAACCACAATGATTTTTAACTACTCATGTTATGTGTGTAGTAAACACAATGGCATTTTCATAGCACGGTGTTGTTTCCCGTCATTGATTTTTAATAAAATTGGACCATATTTCTGTAACTTATCAAATTATATACCTTTTACAGGCCCATGTCCACGTCTTGTTGTCTGTGACTGGGTAATTGGAATCTCTGCCTGGGAATTATCATCTGTATGGGACATAATATCAATAATGCCAATATTAGAGGACCTAGTTGTTTAGGTATAACAGAACAATGCCCAAGACATAAAGGATAAACTTTAACAACAAATAATTCCATGTATATCAGTCTACTATATCGGGTTGAACACGTTCGACCACCGGTACGCTTGCGACATCCAGTTCTCTATTAGGTTCCGGCTCAGTATTATCAACAAGCGTTTTGGTCTCAGGCGAGGGGTCACTCATTGAGTCTGATTCTCTATTAGCAGAAAGTTCTCTTCCAGCCTCATCCTTTTGAATCGACGGAGGACATGGCAGCACCCATGGTTGGCGAGGAGGCTGCGTTGAGTCGTCTAAAGAGCCTCCTTCTCTGGCATACTCTGGGCTGTGACATTCACTTATGCGCGCACCTCGTGGCCTCTGTCTAGGTATCAGCCTCAGAAATTGTCTACCACGTATTCTTCAACCTTTGAAACGACCTCTTAAACTTTCTCCCCTCTGGTCACCTGCATTTATATGGGACAATTTGTTTTAGGATCATCTCTAAAACTAACTTCAAATTCAATGCAATATAATATCATTAAAACTTGGGAAGTTAATATTCCTCATTTCAAAGTTGTTCCACAAATCTAAAGGGTTTGCTTGGTTGTGACCACCGAGAAGAACACTTTTTACATGTAATCTTCTATTTCTCACCCCACCTGAGATGCAACAATATGCTAGAGTTTGATAAAAAATCATCAAGCTTTAATCAACAGATTGTAATAATCTCAACTCAAGCATTTAGATAAAAAAATCCCCAAGCATTTAAAAAAACAACTAAGAATATAATTAGTGCAATAACAAAAATTAATGATAACGAAATGGCATGGTTCAGAATACATAAATCAAAGCAAATCACACAGTAATTGGTTCATAACTCAACTCGATTCAAAATGTAAGATGTGGTTAAGCATACGTACCCTTCAACAATAAAGTATATAGTGATGATAAATCTAAGTCACAAGTTTATGGTTGATTGCCTATTCTAAATCCGACTCTTTATCGGTAGATAACTCCCATCATCAGAATATTCTCAATCACCGTAAGCATCTTCGAAACTAGACGAAGCAATGACATCATCAATAAAGTTGTATGAATCTCTTACGACATGAGGCTCCAAGTCATCTCCTGCGTCGATATGTATAGGTTCTATATCAATCCAACTAAGTGGAGTGCGCACTGGACATGCCTTACAATTAAGAAGTGGATCATCATATGCATGCTGATTTTCTTGGTAGGCATCATTGTCACTAGATCCCCTATCACCATCGTCTAAAACCCTCGCCACTGATGGAATGTCGTACACATTCCTATTATTATACTTCTGCACAACATACCAATTTTCCTTCACCCTTATATCTTGAACATAAAAGCACTGAGAAGTCTGACACGCCAACACAAACCGTTCGTCCTTATACCAAATCTTGTCCATGTTGACATTAATCATATGGTCGTCTACTCGGACCCCCCCTATAAAACCGCCAACATCAAACCAGTCACAACTAAACAGGTACACTCGATGACTGCCCATATATTGTAACTCCAAAATAAAATTGATAACACCATAGAAGTCTACATAGTTAGTATATTGGTCACCGGTTACCATAACTCCAGAATTTTGTGAACGAAGACGAAGTTCTAATTGCTTTGTATGAAATCGTTTACCATTGATAATACATGCTGCAAAACACTTTACTCTTCGGTCAAGACCGCAAGCTAAAACATACAAATCAGCGAAAACATCCAGTGGGCTTGTGGCACACTGGTCTTGAACCTATAAGAGATATTGTATCCAAACGTGAACGCAAATAGTTGTAAGGTTTAATTGTCACAATGTTAATTTAATCTATGTTTATTACTAATCAAGCTAACTTACACGTTGCTTGAACTAAGTTGGAAACTCGATTTAATGCGTTCGGTCTATACAACTTGGGTTTGTTACCTTGCATAGGTTTTAGTGCTCCCTATTTCATTAAGAGACACAGTTGGTCAAACAAAATAATGGATAGTTATGTAAAAAGATGCCAGGATAAAAGTAACATGTTTAGAAAAATATTTGACTGGCAATGAGTGGTTGCTTACTCTAGATAGAGTCCAATCTCAACATAGTTGTGAAGCAAATACCATATTACTGAGGTATGAAGATTATCTTCTAATTGGACATTAGTAGTTATACCCAATGGCCGAAATTTTTGATTGAAAATTTTGAAACCATCTTCACTCTTGTATCCTCCACTGTCAATATTGCGGTCTGCTCAATTAAATTTTGTCTCAACATCTTAAAGATACATCAAACAAAATATCAAACACTCAACGTGAATGTAAGCTTCCGCTATTGAACCTTCTGGACGGGTTTTATTCTTAAGATAACGCTTGAACTTGCCCATATATCTCTCAAACGGGTACATCCCCCTATATTGAACTAGTCTCCCGAGTATGACCTCACTAGGTAAATGGATAGTAAGGTGGACTATAACATCAAATAAAGATGGAGGAAATATCATCTCCAATTTGTATAGAATAATGGCAATATCATCTTGAAGCTTGGTTAGGCGATTCAGATCCAGTGTTTGGGCGCACAGCTCTTTAAAAAAACTACATAGCTCAATCAAAGCTAATGCAATATCATTCCGTAAGAGCCTCCTAACAGCAATAGGAAGTAGTATTTGCAAAAAAAAAAATGACTATCATGACTTTTGAGTCCAGAAATTTTGCAATCACGTTCAGATACATAATTGGTGATATTGGAGGTGACCATCAGGAAATTTCACCTCTGCAAGCCACTAACAAATTTTTTTTCGCTCACCTCCTTGTAATATGTATGATGCATGAGGAATTGTAACCTGTTGACCTTGACGCTTCAAATGTAATTTTTTTCTAAAATCCAAGATCTCCAGGTCACGACGAAAATTCATATTATCTTTTGTTTTGCAAAAAATATTCATTAAAGTGCCCAATATGCTATCTGCAATATTCTTCTTAATATCCATGCCATCTAGATTATGTCTAAACCGTAGTTTTGACCAATATGAAAGCTTGAAGAAGATGTTTTTTTTTTTTTTGTCTAGTTCAACTCTTCAGCTGTGCGTTTTCTCTTCTTACAAGATTTACCAAATTGAACATCCCCAAGTATTTGTAGTTGAGTTATCAATTCCGCCGCTTCAACCACATGTGGTGCCAACCGGTGATCTTCTTTACCATTAAACAAAGCTTTTCTGGTCCGCCAAACGTGATCTGTTGTAAGAATTGCCGATGTCCCATATAACACTGTTTTCTGCCATACTTTAACCAATTATAATCTGTTGCGGCATTGCAAGAAGGACATGCCAATTTTCCTTTTGTTGACCTCTCAGGAAGATTCCCATAAACCAGAAAGTCATTGATTGTCCACAATAAGGCAGCATGCAGCATGAACATTTCCTTACTCGAAGCATCATATGTAGGTAGCCCAGCTCCCAAAGTTGAAGCAACTCATTAATTAACGACTGCAAGTAAACATCAATGTCATTGCTTGGTGATTTTAGGCCAAGGATAATTAGAGATGTCATGAAAAACTGATCTTTCATGCATAACCACGACGGTAAATTATATAGGACAAGAATCACTGGCCAAATGTTATAAGGTTTAGCCAGATTGTTAAAGGGATTATACCCGTCACTTGCCAACTCTAGCCTAACATTTCAAGGCTCCTAGCTAAACCAAGTATGAGTTTGATCAAATGTCCTCCATGACTCAGAGTCAGCAGGATGTCTCATACTTGTATCATGATTAACGTATTGTTCCTTATATCATCTCATATCACTTGCTAACTTGTCTGACATAAATAGATGTTGCAGTCTTGGCTTCAAAGGAAAGTGTCGTAGCACCTTTTGAGGAATCATTCGTGACTTGTGTGTATTTGGCATCCACCTTGAAGCCTTACAAATAGGACACTCATTAAGATTGACATTGTCCTAGAATAAGATGCAGTTGTTGGGGCATGCATGAATTTTGTGGTACTTGAAACCCAAACTTCGCTCTAATGAACGTACAATCTCATATGATTGTGGCAATTTAGCATCAGGAAAAGCCTCCCGAAGAAGATTAAGGAGCATATCAAAAGACTTGATTAACCAACCACCGAGGGTTTTTATATGTAACAACTTTACTACGAATGAAAGTTTGGAGAATTTTGTTCAGCCATCAAACAAAGGAAGTTGGGCATCCTCCATAAGTTTATCAAAAAATGAGTTTGGGAAGGTTTGTGGAATTGATGGCTGGGAAGGCGATGTAGAATTATGTTCAAGAACATCACCGAATATGCCTGCATGAATGTCACCTAACATTCCCTCCATGTCATCAATGTACTCATCTTCATCACCTACACCTGTATCATCATTTAGATTATCATCTATTATTTCCTCCTCCCCATGAAAAATCCACTCGGTGTAGTTTGGATTTATCCCCTTTATGAACAAGTAGGTCTTTACCTCCAACATCGGTAAGTATAAATTATTCAAGTATCTACAGCCCGGACACCGGATGCGACTACCTACCATAGAATGGCTTTCTGCGAAAGTGAGAAAATTCTTTACATCTTCAGCGTAGATAGGTGACCCAAGTCGTCCCCGATTTTCATTCAGCTTTTGTCCATATCTAAGAAAAAGAATGCAACTTTAGTAGGTGATCAAGAAGGGTTTGTAAACAGACATTTAGGTGGGGGTCCAGCTAGGAAGGTTGTATGTTTAGACATTTAGGTGGGGACACTTAAAGGAGGGTTATGTTATATCCCTAATAACCGAGAGACTGAACAGTGCATGAAGAATATATGTTTCAGTGCACTGTAAATAACTAGATATATTTGTATTTGTTTTTGGAAATCTCAACGCAATAACAAAGTCTGATATTTGAAAATTTTAATATACATAAACATATGGTTTTTGACACAAAAAAACTACACCACAAATGTGAAGACCTACCAACATTGAAACTATAAATACAAACTTAGTCAAACAAATACAGTTAATGCCAAATCTAATCCTTATGTAAAAGAAAGTTGTACTACCTATTTGTGAAACCGATGGGAACTTGGATGAGTATTAAATATGGACACTTATACTAGCGTGATTGATGTTCTCAGAGTAGATTGAGAAAGTTTCCGCAAGAGACTATGAGGAATGGTTACTAGCTTTAAAAATTTTGCATTTTCTACAAATATGTGAAGTTCAACTCATGTACTACCTTGCGATTTTGGAGTTGGAAGCCCTTATGCATTTGCTGTATAAGTAGGTCATAAATATTTGTTCTTTGGTTCTAGTGGATTTGCAGTATTTATTATAATTTAAATGCAATTAAGTACTTGATACATGCTATTTATGAAACAAAATACACACAAGATACATGCAGTGACTTGGGAAGTAAATGGTTTTACTATCATTTCTTGTTCCTTTGATTTATTTCTAAGTTTCCACAGAGTTAGAAGAAGAGTTAGGTCTCATAGTTTATAGTCTTGTTTCTGACAGAGTTTTCCCATTTCTCATCTTGAAGCTGGACAAAAAAGGTTTAGAACTCCAACTAGCTCATATTACATAGGAGCTCAAGGAATAATAATGGGTATGCTGCACCATCTCTATTTTCTCTCTCTCTGTAAGGGCTGTTTCATCTTGCTTGTAAGTTAGGGAGGTGTACTGGAAGATTTATAGATGAACACAGTAGTGGAGCACAAGATGCAGTGACTTGGCAGCTTATCCTGTGCTGGAGGAGGAGCAGAACAACGTAGACGGTAAGCCTAGTTAATTAATGTTTGTCTGAAATGTTGTTTACATTGTTACTATATAAGGTGTAAGGTAGAATTATATGTGACTATATGGACTGACTTCGTGATGTTAGGACTTGTTCTGGCAATTTTTTGTATTCTTTTTGCAAGCACAAATATATATTGAACCATAATGATACTTGAAATAAAAAATAATAATGACTCTGTCATCTTTGGTTTACCTAGTTTGATAAAAAAATAAAAAAGTTGTGGACTGTTTAAAAAGTTGTGAGTTCCATCAATGATTTGTCTTCTCAATAAATATTGATTAAAACACATGACACACTTGAGACATTTATACTATTTTGTTCAACATTGTTACTTAATATCTTTTATATATTTTTTCTGCATACACACATGTACATATTCAACTCCAACAAAAAAATTAAGCAATGATTAAAGTTATCTTGATCACAAAAAGTATGTACAAATCTTGGTGAGGGCTACCAAGGATTAAAGTTCACACGACCCACTATATTTTATATATGTACCAAAAACTAAGAAAATTGAGGCAGTAACAAAAATGTAGAAAACTCTTAAAAAAACATGCATGTGTTTCCAACTATATATTATCATTCTGTTATTTTGGGGAATAGAGATTGCCTTAAGATTTCATTTTACAACTCTAGTATTTAAGTTTATTATCATCATTTTCTTCTTTTAGGTCACAAGGCCAAAAACCCAAAAACTCAAAAACTGAGCAACATTACATAAAGGAAAATATAAAAACAACTGAAACAAGACAAACCCAAATCAGTTGTATTAGGTTTGATTTCTACCCCTTCTTTTACAGAGTCACACACACAGAAAACAAAAACAAAATCACGTACAGGCAAAAACTGAGATACCGTTTCATAAAGAAAAATGTAGAAGAACAACCGAAATAAGACAAATCGGTCGAAACAATGTTTGATTTCTACGTAGTCACACACACACACACGAAACAAGAAGAAAATCGATGCCCAAAACTGAGTAAAATTTAGAAAAATCATGAATTTAAGGAAGAACAAACGAAAAAATCTAACCTTTAACCGAAATAAGCGGCATCGAGGAGGATGGTGGACAGTACGGTCAACCACAGGCCAGGGGTGGATTTGGAGCTGAGGTATCAGAGCTGAGGACGACGAACAGAGGGTTTGGGGGTGATGAGATTTTGAGAGGTTTAACACAAAAGGTTCGAGCGTCAAAGAGAGGTTGAGTCAGAGAGAGCTTCGGGGAGAAAAATAATGGGAGAGAGAGAGGGGGGGGGGGGGGGGAAGGTGAGCGCCAAATTAAAAGTTTTATTGTGATGCATAATATCACCGCAATATTATTTCTTAACGTTGGCACAAAAATTGAAGAGGACTCATGAATTGTTACGGTGGTATATTTTGCCGGAATAAAGTATGCAACGTTTTGTTGTCTCGTACCGCCTGATAAGTTTTGCTGCGGTGAATTATTTCGTTATTACAGTTATATCATCTATTTTGGCGAATTAATTTGCCGCTTAATTTAAATTATTCATTAAAAATAAATAAAATAAAGATTAATCTAAAAATACTGTAGCGGCTTTAAATTCGCTAAAAATAAGTAGTACTTATGACAATTTTTCATATAACGAATTAAGAATTGTCACAAAAAGTGGATTTCTTTGTCGTGTATAACAATAGTAATATTACTCTTATGAGATGAGTAAACTCTTCAAGTAGCAAGTAGGTTTGTGAAGAAAAAATGCGCCGAAAGTCCGCTAGTCAATTATTAGGATTATGAAAAAAAAAGTCATTAATCATGAATGAGATTGGTTTGAACTCTTCAGTTCTCGATAAACCATGATAATACCAATTACAGCAATATAATATAAAAATAATATCTCCAGATAATTTATATATATCTTTCTATATATAAAGAGCCTATCTAACATAAATTATTGGTTTAACAGCAAATTGTTAAAATTTGCAGATAAAAGTGCATTTATCTAACGCCGTTAAGTTACATTAAATGTCCACCATTCTTTATTAAATCCGTTTGAATGATGCCCAGTTTATGAAAAGAATTTGAAACAGGAATAAAATTAAAATTAAATTATTAAATCCATTGAGATTGATAATTTCATAAATGCATTTATTAAATCTGTTATTAAATATTATGATTCATGATTTAAGGCCAGTATTTTCAAAGTTCTTTAAATGATAATAAAATCAAAAATTCATTTATTAGATTGATAATTTCAAGAAAGAAAAATATTTTAAAGATGAAAATATTTAAAATATTATTATTTTTCCTAAAAACCATTTATAACATGAAATTATTGTTAATAATTGATGTCATATATTCTAATTTCTGCCGATCAACTCTCATTAATGCATTCTGTCATACATCGTATTCCATTTATGGCCATTTTGTCATTCATCATTTGTTTGCCACTAATCTCGTGGAAGAAATATTAAACGACAACTTATTAAATTGATAATTACACATAACAATACCCCATCATTTTCTACGAATAGATAAGATAATAAGAAGATAAATAGAAGAAATGTTCTGAAAAGTCTTAAATCCCCAATCCTTCACATCCATCATTCTACAGAATCTTTTTCTTTTTATAGGCGTCCATCATTCTACAGAATCACAAGCAAACAATTAGTAAGGTATTAATCTAGATCAATATCTTTTGTTATTTCTCAAATTTTGTGTTATTTCTCAAATTTATGATTATCTTATATTTTAAAAAGAACAATGACAAGTGATTATCTTATATTCGACACTAATTTTAGGTCCTTGTATATTCTAATTTTTTTAAATAAAGTCTTCTCTTTTGTTTCAGGTCTTTGTTGGGGGACTTCAAAACTTAGCATTTGTGATTTATATCTTTATAAGTATATGTTTTAACTTAAATATTGGGTTAATTTTGTTTAATTTTTTAATACAAAATTAAAACAATAAAAGGGAAACAAAAAAAAACACAGGAACAAAAGATATCAAGACACGAAATCTCTAATATTTTTAAAAAAACAGAAGATAATCATATTATTTACAAATCTGTTTTCAAATTATCTTCCAGAATGATTAACATGTCTTTAATAAAAATAGAATATGTTTTCAAATTATCTTCAACCCTGAGTATAAAACTGCTTATGTTGTCTAAGATGCAAATTCAAGTTCATTTTTTTATGCTGCTTATACATTCTTTTGACCCCAATAAATTTCTTCATTTGGATATCACCCTCCAATAGATTTAGAAGAAATAAAAACTAAGTCCAACAAGATATTAGCATTTCAATATGAAGTGACAGAACGGAATAAATTGGGACTAATATAAAATTGGGTCAAGTGCTGCTAATTATTTTCTTTTGCTAAATAAACTACTCCTCAACCATATAGCATTTGGGCTATCTTATATAGCATTTGGGCTATCTTCTAAAACCACGTACAGAAGATCCACAACCATATTATTATAAATGAATTTTATTTTTAAAAAAATCCTATTATTTACAAATCTTTTTTTTTTTGTTATTTTCTTCTAAAACTACGTACAGAAGAACCACAACCATATTATTGTATTGAGTTAGTTTTAAACTTATTGCTTAAAATGTATTTTATTTTTATAAAATCATATTATTTACAAATCTTTTTTTTTAATGTTATTTCTTTTTTTAAACTTCATATTCTGTTTTTTTGTTCCTTAAAATTAAGGTGTTTTTTTGTTCCTTCATCATGCACCTTCTTCTGTTTTGTGAAAGCATACATTCAAATCTGTTAAGTTCTTTTTTCTATGGTTCTTTCAGTTCAGGTCTTACTTGGGGGACTTCAAAGGTTAGCATTTCTGATTTCTATCTTTGTAAGTATATGTTTTAACTTAAGTATTTGGTTTGTTTTGTTCGCTGTAGTTTCATGCGTTGGTTTATTCATTTATCGTTTAATTGTGTGTATATGGTTTAATTGTGTAATATTTGTTTATTGAAAGGCTTAGAAACTGACTGTGACTGTGAATAGACACATACAAAGCTGAAAGTGAAAAGTCCAAATATATCTTTTATATCTATCTGATTTTAACAATAAGAATAAATCATGCAATAACTATTAAAAAAAAAAGAATAGATCACGCAACTAAAGCAAATTCAAGATCTAAAGGTAGAAAAAAATAACGTATCTGAAAGTCGGGGTTGGATGTCTTTGCCTTGTGATTTTCTGGGTGGCAAACCCTAGACCTGCAGAAAACAAACTAACAATTTAGTATACCCATAAAACCCTAAAACAAAAGAAAATGTTGTTTTCAACCCAAATAAAAGTGAACTTAGAAAAAAATATTTTTATGTTCTTCTGTTTTCTAATTTCTTGAAATTAATTTTTTTTTTTTTAAGCTGGAACAGCTCCAACCAATATTTTCAAGTATTAATAATATAGATGAAATTAAGAAACATTAATATCAAGTATTACAAAAATATCATATCAAGTATTACAATATGCATTTTAAGCTACAAAAGGGACTGCTTGTGGACATTAAAAACTGAAATAAATCACACCTGCAACAAATTCCAATATGAACAAAAGAAACGAATTCCAATATGATCAGTCCACAAAAAGCATACATGACAAGAGCTGAAATGAGACTATCTCTCAACTTGCTCTCTGATTTGATCATCTCTGGGCAACAAAATACGACTCACCTTCTCTGCACCATTTTATGCTTCTCTACAACAATAGTTGGATGTATTCAAGCTAGATACCATACTTCTTAACAAACCATGAAAGAATCACAACCCCATCGACCCCTGCCCTAGATGAGATGAGCACCAGCTAGCTAAAGATAAGCAATGCTCAAAGCGTTATAATAACAAGGAAAAATGAGACAATAAAACAGAGACTTAAATGGAAAATCAACAAACATTACAAACAAAACGTTCATGGAAATCACACAAGTTCACCAAAATAATGCACCAAAATAATTTAAATCAAATTTCAGCTTCAAGGTCTCTGTTAGTTTTAATCAAAGAATGTGTATTTTGGAAGAGGAGAATGGCTACACATAGAGGACAATGTATATTCGCATGCAATATGGCCATAAAAATATAGAGATCGGCTCATAAAAAATACTCTAAATAGATCTAAAACGGATATAAAGAGATCTATTTTTTTATTTTTCGTTTTATGTATGTAGCAACAAACCCATAAAAAAAAGAGAACAAACATTCAAATATTCTCATAAAAACAAACCCAAATGAACAAAGACATAACAAAACAAAGAAAAAATAAAACATAACCAATCGTACTAGAACCCAAAAAGAGAAGAGCAGATCTACTCAAACGGATCTTCTGCTATTCACCTGCGCCAATGATTAGGGTTTCGTTGATCAAAATAGAGAGGGAGAGAGGGTGTTTGTGTGTGATTTCGGGAGGGCATCGATTATCAGGGGAGATTGAGAGAGTAGATGAGAGAATCAATTATCGGGGGGAGAGAGAGAGATCAATCATGGAGATAGCTCACGGAGATCGGTGACGGCTATAGCTCATGGAGATCGGCGACGGCTATAGCTCATGGAGATCGGCGACGGCTATAGCTCATGGAAATCGGTGACGACGATAGGTGGAGAGATCGGCGAGGAGGCGCTACGGTTTCTAATCGAGAGAGAGAGAGAGAGAGAGAGAGAGAGAGAGAGAGAGAGAGATGAGTGTCGCTAAAAGAAGCGTGTAGAAAAGACTGGAAATGAGATGAATATATAAGTTAGATGGGATTAGGGTTTCGTTGGATTAAAACTGCGTTGTTTAATGAATTAATGCCGATTGATGCCGAAACGGCGTCGTTTTGCCAATGGGGGGCTGATAAAGTACACCGGTCTGGCCCAATAGAAGTAGAAAAATGGTCTAAAAAGCCCAAATCAAGTATTGGAAAAAAATAAATAAATAAGATAGTGATATAAAATAAATAGCCAATAATCATAAATATAATTAATATATTAAAATTTAAGCTAAATATAAAATATAATAAATATACACACAGAAAGGGCAAATAAAGTAAGGAGAAAATTTTAAAGAACATAATAATATAAAATAAAAAGTAAAATAACAATTATTAAAAATAACAAATAAATCTATGTAAAATAATTAAGATTAAAATATACTATGTATTGTATAAATAATAATTAATTTATTCACATATCAAAATAGACAATAAATCTAATTAATACAGTATACATGTTTTTATATTTAGTTAAACATATATGATGAAATAAATTTATATATTTAAGATTAAAAATTCATATTACTAATCATAATATAACATTATTTTAAATATGTTATAATGTTGGACCGTTATAGAATCACTCTAAAACATATATTCTTGAAGAGAAAATTAAACCTAATGTCCAATGGCCCAAACCACTTTAATATTGATAAAATATAGTGTTTCTTAATTAAATATTGGTAATTATATTTTATTATAATGTTGAATATAATATAATATAAAACATGTTATTAAAATATTTTAATTTATCTATTTTTTCTTGCAAAAGAAGTATATTCTAAAATTTTAAAACACACGCGATAAAAAAAAAACTAAAGAATACAAAAATATAATTTTTAAAAATGAACCATAAACTCTAAAATTAAGAGGTTGAAATTTTTTATGATAAACCTTATTTAAAGAAAGTGATATTTGTATATGTTTATTTATCTTTTGTGTATACGTTATATATAAATTTAAATATTGCTACCTATCAATATTTTATTAATTCTTACTAAATATATAATGTTGGTAATTGTATTTATTGTTAGGTAGCAACGCAATATTGAATTTTAACTTTTTTTATTTACATAATATCCATCTGTTACTAATAATCATTGTTGTTATTATTTTGGATTATTTTTGTCTAAATAGGGATTATTCTCTGCATCAAAATATCTCAACATATATAAGACACACAAATCTCAATTCAAATACTTGTAAATGCATTTATTTTATTTTATATTATATTATAAATATCTATATTATTTACTTGGTGCCTGCTTTTAAATTTAAGTTGGTATTTAATTGTAATAGGGAAATAAGTTTAACAAATTTGCTTTTATTAGATTCTATTTTCGTAGTATTTTATAATGTTATTATTAATTTAATTAAGCATTTCAATTAATTGAATTATATATAACATTTAAGATGCACAGTGTGTGTATTTCACATTCAGTAGTTGTTATTTACTTATTTTATTTTGCTTGTGTAGAACATTATCCAACAATTGAAACAATCATTTTCTTCTTTAACAGAATGATAAATGGTAAGATTCCTTAATTAATTTTAAAAAATTAAAAAAAATTTATATAAAATTTAAGTTTTTAACATTTTTTTTGAAGATCGTGAAAAACAACCTGCAAAAAGAGTCCCATATAGAGATTTATTAGAAGAGAAAAAGGAAGAGATCCGTAGAAAACAGAGGGAAAGATATGCTAAAGAAAAAACATTCAAAAGAAATTCGATTCATATAAATGAATCCACATCATTAGGGGATGATGATTTCAATACATCTCTTCATCAATATCCAAACAATGATGTCCAAGATATAGATAACGTTCAAGACTCCACTTTTATTCGAAGAGTATCAAAGAGACAACGGAATTGTGATCTTCATGGTGATATAATTGAAGAAGCCTCGTCTCTTCAAATATGTGTTGTTCGAGAGCAGTCAAGCTACGAAACAAATATAACGACACATTGTAGGGGTAAGAAACAAACAAATATTACTATTGTAGCAATAGTTCCTTAGTTAGATAATTCAAAAAATATGACAAGTTTGTGATTGTTGCCTTATTTTCAATTTTTAACAAAATAGGCCAATTGCATCATCGCGCTACTGGATTTAGACAGTTGTTGAAAGTAGTGCCATCTGAAGCATATTGTTTACCATTAGTTCCGTGCTGCACATATTGTAAAGCAAAGCGATTCCACCATGAAACAACTGGCTTTTGTTGTGCGAATGGCACAATTTCTTTAGCCACAAATGACGTTCCTGATCAGCTTTATAAGTTGTTAACCTCCAACTCGGATGATTCTATACATTTCAGAACCTATATTCGAACTTATAATAACAAGTTCGCTTTTACATCATTTAGAGTGAAATTCGATAAAGATTTCTGCAGGAGAAATATGGGAATTTATACATTCAGGACTCAAGGACAAATCTATCACTATATCAATGACTTGCTTCCTTCAAATGGCCGTCCTTCTTATTTGCAGCTGTATTTCTATGATACAGAGCATGAAATACAAAATCGCATTTCTGATTCAAACAGAATGGATCCATCAATTGTAACCCAACTCATCGATATTCTTCGCATCAATCCGTATTCTGTATTTTTTCGTTCTCTTGGTGATTTGCCAGATTTGGAAAATCAAATAATTCATATAAGATCAGATGCTGGCCTACGTCAACGTGTATTCAATAGACCGACATCCACACAAGTTGCAGCAATATGGGTAGAAAATGATAATGAAGATGAACTGAAAGGACGTGACATTTATGTCTTTAACCATTCTGGTGGAAGTCATATAGTTTAGTACTATTTTGGGTGCTACGATCCATTGCAATATCCGTTGTTATTTCCTCTTGGCGATATCGGTTGGCATCAAGGGATTCAAAGGGTTAATATAGGGAGCAGATATACATGTAACGAAACAACTTAATCAATAAATCCTCAACAATCAATGACTGCAGAAGAATTACTTGCAAGAGAACAACGAGGTTAGATTGCAGTATTAATATTCAAAAATTCATTTACTAATTACATCAACTTTAGTAACATTTCATTCACATTCAACTTTTGTAGCATTAAACAGAAAAAGGAAGGATCCAATTGTTTCATGCCGTGAATATTATTGCTACAAATTGCAAATAAGAGAAAATGTCAGATCAATTCTACTACTTTCTGGTCGACTATTGCAACAATTTGTATTAGATATGTATGTTAAGATAGAGACGTCAAGATTAGATTATTTTAGAAACCAGTAACAACATATTCGATCTGAGTTATATCAAGGTATTGTTGATATCATTACACTTGGGGAAACAAACGCTTCTAATGTTGGGAAACGGATTATACTGCCAGCATCATTTATTGGAGGTCCAAGAGATATGAGAAAAAGATATATGGAAGCAATGGCTTTAGTTCAGTGTTGTGGCAAACCAGACATCTTTTTAACAATGACGTGCAATCCAAACTGGCAAGAAATTACAAAGGAACTCAGTCTGCATGAGGAGACCCATAATCGACCTGATTTGGTTGCTCGAGTCTTTCGTGCAAAATTAGAAGAACTAAATGATCAATTATTCAAGAGGCAAATATTCGGTAAAGTATTAGCATATGTCTATGTTATTGAGCACCAAAAAAGGGGTCTACCACATGTGCATTTTTTAATCATCTTACAGAAGGATTGGAAAGTCTATGCGCCTGAATCTTTTGATGATATCGTATCAGCAGAGATACCTGATAAAAATATAAATTTCTACTTGCATAACGCTGTTCTCAAACATATGATGCATGGACCATGTGGAGTGTTGAATCCATCCAATGTTTGCATGAAAAAAAATGGTTGTTGCAAAAGTAATTATCCAAAGAATTATGCAACTTCTACAACAGTTGGTAATGATTGCTTTCCAATATATAAGCGTTCAAACAATGGAATAATTGTCAAAGTCAAAGGCAAAGATCTAGATAATCGTTGGGTTGTTCCATATAATCCATATCTGCTTGCAACATTTGACTGTCATATTAATGTCGAGATTTGCTCTACAACAAAAGCAGTGAAATATCTATATAAGTACATTTATAAAGGACATGATCGTGTTGCTTTCAACTTGATTTCTGAACAAAGCAATCAAGTAATTGATGTAATCCAACAATTCTAATCAGCCCGATGGATTGCTCCACCTGAAGCTATGTGGAGAATATATGGCTTCATCATCAATGAAATGTATCCAGCAGTTTACAGTTTACATTTACATCTGGAGGATCAACACCCAGTGTTTCGAGCAAATGAAGATCTAATCAATATTATCAATTCAGATCGGTCTACAAAATCGATTTTAACAGAATTTTTTGCATTAAATCGAGTAGATGAGAATGCGAGAACATTATTGTATAAAGAATTTCCAGAATATTATATTTGGAGCCAACAATACAAAGAGTGGACCCTAGAAAAAAGAAAACCGTTATAGGTCAGATTGTTACAGCAAATCCATTTGAAGGTGAGAGGTATTATCTTCGGATATTGCTAAACCATGTAAGAGGGCCTTTGTCGTTTGAGGATCTTAAGACAGTTGATGGTGTTGTGGCAACAACATTCCGTGAGGCAGCAACAATACATAGTTTGCTTCAGAGAGACAGTAGCTTAGAAGATTGTATGCATGAAGCATCTCTATATCAAATGCCATCCAGTTTGAGATGTTTATTTGCAACAATATTAGTTTATTATAATCCAACCAATCCTAGAGAGCTTTATGAACGTTTTGAGTAAGATATATCAGTTGATTTCAATCAACAGAAGATTCTATATCAAATGTAAGAACAAAATTATTGCGCTCAATCTCTTTACAATAGAATCAATGGGAAGAGACATTAATTCCTACTATCTTATTGATGAAGACATATGCTTTGATGAAGAATTTCAATCTAGAGATATCGATGATGAATTGGCTGTTGAAATTCTAGAATAAGATCTTGCTGCATCAGGGTCCCTTAATAGTGAACAACAACATGTCTATAATGTAGTGCTAGAAAAAGTTTTTGCAAACGAAAGTGCTGCATTCTTTGTCGATGGCCCAGGTGGGACAGGGAAAACATTCTTGTACAAGGCACTCCTTACAACAGTACGATCAAGAAAATTAATAGCACTTGCAACTGCTTCATCAGGTGTTGCTGCATCTATTCTTCCGGGAGGACGAACAGCACACTCATGTTTTAAGCTTCCACTTGATACTGACGAAAGAAGCACATGTTGTATAAGCAAACAAAGTGCCTTGGCAAACCTACTACGTGCAGCAAAATTAATAATATGGGACGAGGCTCCAATGACAAGAAAACAACACATAGAAGCATTAGATAAAATGCTAAGAGATATAAATGATTCAGATGTGGCATTTGGGGGAAAGATTATTGTTTTTGGCGGAGATTTTAGACAGGTTCTACCAGTAGTTCGTAAAGGAACAAGACAAGAACAAGTTAATGCAAGTTTGGTTTATTCCTATTTGTGGCCTACATTGACCAAGTTCCGATTAACTGAAAATATGCGAGCAAGATTGGATCCATTTTTTTCAGATTATCTGTTACAATTAGGCAATGGAATGCCACCAAACACAGTTGATGAAACTATAAAAATTCCAGATGGCATGCTTGTTCCTATGATGAAGACATCAAATCTTTAGATCATTTAATAGAAGATGTTTTCCACAATATTCATCAATATTCAATAAATATTGCGACTATGATGAACTGGGCGATATTAACACCAAAGAACAGTTATGTTGATGAAATAAATTCAATGTTAATTTAGAGGTTCCAAGGTGAGGTTCAACGATATTACAGATTTGATGAGACAATAGATGCATCTAAACAATCAGTTATGGAGGATTTCTTAAATACTCTAACCCCAAATGGACTCCCGCCTCATGAACTGTTGCTGAAGAAAAACTGTCTCATCATGCTGCTTAGAAACATTAATCCTTCAGAAGGACTATGTAACGGAACCCGTTTAATTTGTCGGGCCTTTGATCGAAATGTCATAGATGCAGAAATAACAGTTGGACACCATCTCGGAAAAAGAGTTTTCATTCCAAGGATACCATTCTTACCAAATGTTGATGAAAATAGTGGTTTCCCATTCAAACGAACTCAATTTCCTATAAGATTGAGTTTCGCAATGACTATAAATAAGTCACAGGGACAAACATTAGACTTTGTTGGAATTTATTTACCTCAACCAGTTTTTTCACATGGTCAATTATATGTCGCTTTATCAAGAGCAAAGAAAGCATCTGCAGTAAGGATTTTAATACGACCAGTATCCACTGAACGGCGTGAGAAGAACTGCACAAAAAATATTGTGTTCACAGAATTACTAACTTTATCATGTTTGAATTAACGTTATACAGGTAACTGGATTCAATTGTATAGCTTTCATTTATTTTCTATTTCATAATATAAATCTCTATATGTCTAACATTCTGTCATTTAATAAAATTTCTATTTCAATTATTTTTAAGATTCATACATGTAAATTAATATTTGATATACTTATGCATCTTATATTCTTGTATTTCAAAAAGGAATAAAATGCGAACGGTCTATACATCAATAAAGGATATCACTCCAAATACAATTAACTGGAAAATTAAGATGATTGTCGCATAGAAGTCACCCAAGCAAATAAGCCAACGCACAACAGTCAAATACCAAAATTTGACACTAATTGATCAAGAGGTATAATATTTTTTACCATACATTATGTTAACAAATATTTTAATTCTTACAAATTCTTTGTTCTTAAATCCTATCATATTATATAATAAAAATTTTCTCCTCATATTTTTATATAATACGCTATTAATCAAGATTATTTATATTCTCCAGGGGAATAGAGTGCAGGCAGTAATTTTTGGAACTGATATTGACAGCCGAGATGACACTTTAAATATTTTACACTCCTATTACATCAACAATGCATACGTCAAACCACTGGATCCAAGATACAGGAGTGGAGAATATCAATACCAGTGGACTCTCAATTCAAGAACCATAATAGAAGATGTTGCTCTAAATGAAGAGAAAATATATGCACCAAAATATAAGATCGTCCTGCTCAAGGAGTTAGAGGCTTATAAAGAGTCGATTGCAGAAATAGGTAATTTACTTTTATTTTTTTAATTAAATAATCATAAAAAAATTTACAATTCATATTTCAATAATTAGATATTTTAGCTGTTGCAATCAAAATTAAGCCAATTAAAGAGGTAACGTCAGCATTCGGACCAACAACAATCCAAGAGATATATGTTATTGATGAAAGGTACGATTGTCTTACAAGTTCTAATTTTTTTAAAATACAATTCCAATATTAATTTACGGAAATTCTATTAATTATTTTACTTATTCCAATTTTGTAGCTTGAACTCTATACGTCTGACTATGTGGGGTAAATTTGTCCAAGACGAATGTCAAAAAATATCAGAAATGATTGAAGATAAACCAATAATTTTTGGAACAAAAATTTCAGTTGGATCATATAATGGTATTTTTAATAATTAAGCTGCTTACATATTTTCTCATTTTCTATTATATTTGCGTTAATAATGTTTTCAATTTCAACTAAGGATTATCTTTGTCGTCATGTCCGTCAAGCACTTTTACAATTAATCCTCCTCTTCCTTAGACAGCTACAATGAAGCAATGGTAATTTTGAGAATTTATCAAATACATATTACTGCATTTATATTACAATTAATTCTGTTATTTATATATTTAAAATATATATTTCATTTCCTTATATTCTTCTTCATTTTTGTATTTAAAGGAAGGAGAATAATGATTTGACAATTAAGAGTATTATTGCAAGATGTTTGACATACCCATCTGCTCTGTTATCATTTGTTGGTATTCGAGAAATTGTCAAAAATTGCGATATTGCACAGTTGATGAAGTGTTTGCAACCAATGGCGGTAAATTTAATTTTATTCATATTTTATATTTCTTCAAATTGGTTTTACAATATTGCCACATAACTATTATATTTCATTTATTATAGAAAGCAAAATTTTGGATAGAGGCGAACATAAATGTTATTGACTTGACTCAATGATTTTATTACATGTCATGTATTGGCTGTAATAAAGGAAATGGATATAAATATAATGAAACTTTTGTTTGCATATATTGCAAAAATCAAGGCGTCTGCAAACCACGGTACGTATCTTCCAATGTTAATTTCTAATTGATGATTAATTTAATACTATTTTAATTATAAATAATATTATCATCCAATTTATAGTGCACGGGCATATGTTGAACTGGACGATACTACTGGAAAGCTAGCTGCTTCTTTATTTGGTGAAGTGGCAGAAAAGGCATTTGGTTGTTCAGCACTTGAGCTGATGGAACATGCTGGAGAAGTAATTTCAAAATTTTAAATTTATATTTTTAGTTTCGTAATAATGAGTTAATAAAAAATATTGGGTTTTTAAAATTTATTTAAATACATTATTATTTTTTTTTGCTGTAGGAACATCGACCATACATCAAAAATATTGTGGACAAATTAGCGAAAAAAAAGTGGAAGATACACGTTTATGGAGATCCAGAGAAAATGAAGGAGCAGAAATATAGGCACTTTAATGTTCTCGCTATTGAGGAAATGCAAGATGAGGAAAATGCTAGATCGTCGTCCTAGATAAATCATCCTAGAATAAATACTAGCCAAATCATATTTCATAAAACTATGTTTATTTATCTTACTATATTATTGTTTTTATTAATACTCTTCTTTTATAATATATTAGTATTTCTCAATTTTAGATCACAAATTATTTTTACTTAAACCAAAATTATCAATACGTCATTATTAATAAAAAATAAATCCAATATAAATTAATTAAGCAAATTAAGCTAATGTGCTTTGTACGTTGCGTTCACCTAATATGTATATATATACATATATATATATATATATATATATATAAATAGCGGATATTATACTTGGGAGAAAAGTTCTTTTGAATTCTATAAACAATTCAGGATTATTAATTGGAAATTAATGAAATTTAAGAACCAATAAAGTGCTATATATTGATCAGGGAGATCGAGATATCAAATGATCATGGCCCCCGGCCCGCTACACGTATCTATATACGTGGTGTGTATATAAAAGCAAATAAATTAGGCATGTTGACTCGTACGTTGAGGGCCTGAGGCCGACCCCCACCATTACTTATATAAATGCTTACTATATAATTGATTGAGAGAATTTAGAGCCTCATTACTTTATTTTTGTCATGTATCGATCCCACTAACTTGTGATCTAAAGATACAAGTCGATGAGCTAGCTCAATTTATACACTAGGCCAGCTTGCAATTTGCATTATTGGCATATATATTCGTCTTCATCTTCAGTACTACTAAATCATAAAATACAGTAACGTCCGAAAATAAATATTATACACAGATCAAGAAAAGAAATGAAAAAAAGCAATGCCAAGGACGTCGTCTCATCATATCTTTTGTTTTTCCAAGCTCTTTATTAGTACTTCATGGGATTTAAAAATTTAGAAATCGAGAATCGGCGATATATATATATTTTTAAGTATATATATATATATCTATATATATATCTATATATATGTATGTATATATTTTCATACGCTTTAACATATGGGAATTTGAGAACTTTGCCGATCGAGTCCATATTCATTTTTATAGAGTCCTCTCCATGATATATGTAAGCTGGAAGTCTAGTATCTCACTTCAACTCATTTTCCTTTTCAATCAACGGGTCAAAATTACTAAGAAAAAAATAAAAAAATAAAGACCCTCGGGGTTTAAACTTTATCTTGGGGACAATTCCACGTAATAAGACTAGATTAGTCTATAGCGACAACCACGTAGGAAAATTTTGTAGAGGAAAAACACTAAGTTTATAGTGAAAATCTCATTTTATTATTTTAATTTTTTTTTATACAAATTATGATAAATAATTCATTTTTTAAAATTTTAAAAAAATAATAATATTAAAAAAATAAAATTTTAATAAATGTAATATCTCAATAGAATATTCAAATCACATGATCTATACTCTAAATAAATTAGATCAATGATATATTGAAGCCTCTTTAGAAATTTATAAAGAGTAATAATTTCTCATTCTCAAGTAATATAAGATTTTATACACCATTTACTTTTATCTTTATCATATGAGGTATCATAATCTTGTTTGTTATAACTGACACGATTCAAATTCTATATTTTTGGTTGAGATAGACTTTGATATTATTTATAACGTTCTAATGATAAACTAAAATCATATAGCCTATACTCTAAAAGATTAGTTAATAATATAGTTGGAACCTAATTAGAATCTTACCAAGAATAATAATTTCTCATTTTTTAACAATATAAGATCCTAAATACTATTTATATTTATCTTTATCATATGAGAATATATCACAATTTAATTTAATTTTTAACTTTCATCTTAATTCATTGTACAAAAATCATTTCATAGCTTAACATTTTTAGTTAATAGCACAAGAAAAGAAACAAAAGAAGACAAAACTCAAATCTCCGGCCATACCAGACCGGCGGACCCGACGCCCTCGACAAAGATAAGTGGATTTTTTGGAGGCTGGCTGCCCCGCGAGTGGTTAATTTCAGTGTGGGATCCCCATTGGCCTTTACCCAATCCCCAACAAAGATTAGTGGGGTCCCCCCCCCGTTTTTTTTAATCAACTTCCCTTTGTCAAAGACAACAATAATACCAGGAGAACCATGTGCCACTTAACCCCATTCTAAATTTTAATGGTAGGAGAATATACTTTCCTAAAAATTAAATTGAAAATCATGGAGGATGTGTTCTACACTCTGAATTTGACATTGATAATATTATTTTTAATTTTTAATTTTTAATTTTTAATTTGATTTAAATTTATTGATGTAACATATTTTTTAAGTGAGTGTCAAACAATAAGTGCGATTGAAAATAACAGAAATTAGAATTAGAAGAATATTTATCTCAAATTATTAAGAAATCTGGAGTCCCGGGTCACGACTAACGAGCCTTCTAGGCTCTATATTTGTTAAGCCTGCCTGGATACCTGTCTTTTGTAAGCAAAAGAACTTTTTTTGGACTTGGGCCGTAAGTCTAGGCGTATATCCTCGGTGAGCTGGGCCTCTTATTGGTCCACAGATAGTCTTCAACTGAGCACCTTCATAAAGGCCTAATGGCATAGGAGTTTGTCCACAGATGCGAGATTGTGCAGAAGCAGCACGCGAAAAACGAAGCTCATCAGCCATGGCGGGAAGTGACCCTCTGAAGTAGCTACTGAGCGTATTCCACGACTGAAAATAGAAGGAGAATCAAACTCTGTCCTTGCATCTCCATTTTCTCTTCATCCCTCTAGTTACCGAGAAAATGATGGTAAAAGAAACAAAAATCAAATTTCAAGCAAAGTTGTAGAAGTAGACGCGTTCAGTTTATATGAGTTATTTTCTAAGTAAACAATAGGACTCTGAGAAGCGAAAGGTTGATTTGCTCTATCTTCCTCCATTTTCTCACCAACCAAACAGATACTCTTGTTTTTTTTTTTTTTTTTATATAATTTATTATTATCATTACCTTTTCACTCTCTTTTACCAATTTATTATTAAATTTAGTATCTAGATTACCAAATTATCTTTGTCTGTACATATTTTGAAACAGGTAGAGACAGTAGTTTTTTATTTAAAGAAGCGAATCGAAAAGCTTCACTCCGACCTCGACGCAGCAAATGCACTCGAAACTTCAAGCGTGCATAGGAAACCGCTGAGCAAGTGCTTAAAGACCACAAATTTGAAGATTCTTGCTACGACTGTTTGATTCAAATCTTAGGAGGTTTTTTAGTTTGGATTTCTTATTAATGTCTGTTTGAATTTCTGCTTGATTCGATCTAGTTTAGGTGGGATTATTTCCTATATAATTATTTTTACTTTCTTTCGGGCTAGAGTTTCTCCAATTAAGGAAGAGAAATCCACCGCTGGATCTGATATAGAAGCTCTTAAGGTACTGACAAGTGACATGACTGCCCATTTTGTGTAAAATTAAACTACTTTTGGAATTGCTTATTTATGTTGTAAAGCATCAACAATATACACGGTCAATTTTCATAAACATTTCAATGAATCCCAATCTTCATACCCTTTGTTTTGCTAGATAATTCCTCCCTACATTTGTACAATTGCAATACTAGACTTCTCATTAATCAGACCTAATTTCCATTGCAAACAAAAAAGACTCGCAGAAAACAGTGAATTTGGTACGGGAAAGAAGGCTGCAAGACAATAAATAGCACATCAAGCCAGCCTGCAGCCACACAGGCCAGCTGTATCCATTCTCATCCTTTTGATCTATAGTTGTGCATTTGTACTGATGATGCCTCTCCACCCTTCACAAACAACCTTCACAAACAACAGGAATGTCAATCTGGCCACTTCATCATCTGTCACTTGGGCCCCTACAGAGATGATGATAGTGTTGATGACAATGACAAGGTAACCGCTCTTCTTACTTTTAGATGATTCAATTTTACCGGAATGCAAGTAAAAATTAATATCTTGGGAAAATCAAAATTTTGGATTAGCAGGTAGAACTCACAGTTTGTTTGGGAGGTCTTATGGTGGAAAAATTGGTGTGCATTGCAACAACTCTTGTACTGGTAGACTTAACGGCTTTACCTGTGTAGAGAACAGGGCTGAGACAGGCCGATGATCGGAGAACTTGCTTTCGCTACGAAAATAAGATAGTTGCTTTATTCCTCTCCCATGCCATAGAATTCTATCGCACCTGCCATTACACGATATCCTCTCACGTATTGTTATTGTAAGTTTATTTTGGGACAACTAGCAATAATTGACAGTGGGAGAATGAAAATTCAGTTCAAAACTATCCTTGAAACCAAGGACGGGGTCGGATGACCCATTGGTTTAGGACCAAATACTAACACATCCAAGCTTAGTGGTGGTCCCGTGGTGGGGTTGCCTAATACAGTTCAAAGGTTTAAGTGAGAACAATGATTGATAGTTATACCATGCTGGAGTTCTTTGCTTTTCTCCTGATCTGCTTGGGAGGCCACCTGAGTAACAGTTAAAATTGCGGGAAGAATATTTGTACGTAGGCGCAAAATCAATGCTTCCCTCTTTCCAACCTTGAAATACTCTTCCATCTCTTTGTTCCCTTCGGAGCTGATCAAACTCGTGCAATGCTCTCCAGTCTTGCTTCTTTATAAGCTGCCTGGCAAAACTGTCCTCCAAGCATAACCTGTAGTTGAGATCCCCGAGCCAGAGTATCCGGCTATTCAACAAACACAATAGATAAGTCTTGGTTATGAATATGTCATATAATTGGGGCTTTTGTGACAAAAACTATTGTCAACAATGTTGATCCTAATATATATTGAAAGTCATAGTATAATTTTTACTTCCAAGCTCAAATAACCCAGAACCAACATTTAATTGTTGAGAAAAACTATGTAGACGCTATAGACGCAAAAGTTGATTTTTTTTTTGGGGTGGGGGGTTTTATTCTGTTTGTTTGGAGTATGCCCACTTACTCGTGTCCTAAAATGGTGAGAGGGGGAGAACTCATGTCGTTTTGTGGGGATCTATTGAAAGAAGTTCGCCTGAAAATCTCAGAGACTTGGTAATTCCTTCGAACTTCATCACCTTTTTTCTCACCGGAAGCCAAGTGGGCAGCAATGAAGCAAAAGCTAGTTCCTTCGATAGACATGCTAACAGAAACCGCACCTTTGTTTCCCAAACAACCCATGATGCCACAAGCAACTGAACAAACTTTCACATTTGAAATGCAATACTTCTTCAGCAATTCACTTTTCATCCACACACTTACGAAGACTCCAACCATCTTCTTGCTCGCAATTAGCTTGTATTGGTCACCGCTCCCGTTCAGCCTGTCCTGTTGATTCCTTGGTCTCTCTCTCAATGGAGTCTTCTTTCTTCTCGAATTGGGACTTCCTGCATAGTGGTAATTGTTACTTGAGATTATATTCAACATCGGCACCAACCAAGGGCATCCGTATTTGTTATTGAGGGTTTTTCCTATAAGCATGTTCCAATTTGTCGCTTCAGTTGGATCTTCTGCTCCTATTACATGTCGGGCCTTCAAAGGTACAATCTCTTGAAATCTGAAATGAGAATTTTTTTTGGCTATAAAATCTTTCTTCTGTTTTTTCACGCAGGATTAAAAAGGTAAAAAGAACGTGAAGGCAACCCACAATCATTACCTACCCAAGAACATACATGTCAGCGGCATCTTTGAGATTCAACCACTCCTCCAAATCTACCGCTAGACTCCCTATAGGAGATCTTCCAGCAACATTCCAGGTACCCGCAAAGATCCTGGAGTATGTGGAAACAGAAAACAAGGTGTCATTAATTTCTTGGTTGATATCTTTCCACCAAGAGACAAGGAAACCTGATCACCTTAATTCATCGATCGAAATGTATGGAGCCATCTCCTTTGACCGGAAGAGAACACCATCCAGGTAATCATCACCCTCATGCTCGCCTCCATCTGTACTAATAATTGAATGCTTGAAGTTGAAATATAGAACACAATAGATCAACACCATGATAAGGAGGAAACAAAGTGGAAGGAGAAAAAAGAGAGAACCTGAAACTTCACTTAAATGAAACGGGCCATCTCTCTTGTGCTTCCTCTTAAACCATTTGCCAAGCCTCCGAACCTTCGGCTTCTGGGTCTCAATATCCATAGCTCATAAAACAACCTAAACCATGCATGGCAGAATCAAATGAAGATGGAGTGAGTGCCACTCGCACTTTCCCCGGATGGCCGCTGTTTTGATCATTTTCAGCACCGCTGGATTTGGGTATAGGATATCATTGTCCCAATCGCCCTCCTATATGAGTGGAAGAGAAGAGACAAACCTCGGAAGCGTATACGTTATACTTACACCGATAACCCCGAGACTCGAGAGCACAACAATAATGTCAATTCAATGATGTTATATGGAACAAACTTCTCTCGTAGTGCTGCTATTCGATGATTGGTTAAGAAGGAAACAACCAATGTTTTTTATTTTTTAAAGCGGAAACAACCAATGGTTAGGCCTTAAAGTTTTATCATTTGCCAGATAGTTAGACTTGATAGGTGGTGCTGGTCACGTATGTGTCATGGAATTTTACGTGACGAGATCATTTCGTGTGAAGTCAAACAACCTAGTATAGACACTTATTATCAGAAATTCAGAACCTCTTGTTCCTTAAAAACCCTGTGCCCAAGGGAGAATAAGGTCATCTGAAACGGATTTAGTGTATTTAGTTTTATTTATTTATTTTTCTTTTCTTTCAACTATTTTTTTAACATTTTTAAATACATTTTTTATTATAAAAAATACATATATTAAATAATATTTTTTTCTTAATCATTAAGCAAAAAAAAAAAAAAAGAAAAGGAAAATCATCGATTAAATATCGATATATTAGCGGTTCCATTAGCATTTTCCTTATTATAACTTGTTTAGGTTGGATGGAATTCCCAGTAGTGATGGCCACGAAGTACAGCTCAAGAATCTTTTTTTTTTCTTTTGTTTTTTTGCAGCTTTGTACGCCTTTAGCATATGCAACTCTAAGGGTCAATTAGATTTTACTCAATCGTTGATTGGTCAACTTTAGCGTGAAAGATAGGATTCTTTGACATATTTTTGCGACTGAAATTCACCAATGTATATCATATTCTTGAAAACACATTCTGAAAACACAGTAACAAGTAACAACCTTATTTAAATCTTAATGCATCAAACATGTGAGCCAAAAGCAAATCAAATTTGAAGTGAAATGTAATTATTTAAACGACGTGCTAGTAATTCAAATTCAACCGAATAACATATCGATAAAATGTAATTTTTCTAAATTTTTTACTCTTTCACTAGAAGAAAAGGCCACGGTACACTTGCACCTAAAAACAAAAAAACGGGGTCACTGTAGTTGTCCTGTGACTGTCTGGTAATCAATCTAATAGCGAGTACATATATATATATATATATATATATATATATATATATATATATATCAATTGGCCCATAACATTTATGAATTAACGGTGCCTGCCAGTTGTATGGTTGAAAATTTCATATTCTCAAATTTTCATTATTTGGAAAGCGGGTCTACATGATTTGAGATGCGTTTTGTCACTTGTGTTACATAGATATTGTTGTGAAATTTCTGTATCTTGTAACCCCAAGTGTAATGATATTATTATAGTATTCTTTCATCATAAGTGAAGATTTTTATTAAATAAAATTGGGATAGGAGTTGTTACTGGACATGTAACCCCGACTCATCTTAAAAAAAAAAAAAAATTATTGTGAGATTTCGTAAGTAAACAAAATCATAACATGTAATATAATAACAAAGAAAGATGTCAAATTCCCAAGGACTATTTACCTATTAATTATTGAAATTGATCAGATTCTAAATTATTAGAGAATCCAGAAAAGTGATGGATTTTGAATTTAAAAAATAAAAACAAATAAAACTAAATAAACAAATGAAGAATTGATCAAATGATTAAAAATAAGAAGATTTCATCCAAGAAAAAATACAAAGGTATCTGACTCACCTAACCAATCCAATCCAAAATCTTAATTATGCAATCAATCAATTATCATCCTATTTGATGGCAAAATATTCAAACTTATCTAAGACACTCGAATAGAATTAGAATTACTCAACATACGATACCCCACGATATGTCTATATGAATTTAAATGCATTTGAGTACATTAAGATTAAAAATATTATAGGTGAAAGCCGGACAAATCATGTTGGCACATTTCTGTCTTTCGTTCAATTTATGGCATATATCATACAAAATTAAACTACATGCATCGTTTCATAAATTAACATGCAAAACAAATTACTAAACTATTGGCCAGATAATTGAAAGCATTAAATTCAATGATGTATACTAAAAATGAATGATAAAATTATGATCATATAGAAGAAATAAGATATAGAATTGTCATGAAGAGACTACATCTTAGCTTTAGCAATAGAAATTAGCTCATAATAGAATCAAAACAAACCATAATAACTATGGAATTCATAATGAAAATTGTACAAAGAGAAGATAAAGAGTTAAAAAGGAAACTGTATGCAGATCGAGAATCTCAATTATCGACAACTTCCAATTCGGCCTCCATGTTCTTTCTTTTTCCAAGTTTCGAATTCCCATTCAATGGTAAGAAAATCCTCTTTCACAAGGCTTTGATTGTCCTCCCTATTGTTTCCCACGAGAAGATTCTCCAAAATAGGTTGTTTTCTGCCTCCTAATTTACGACCTCTTTTTATCTATTTATATCTTGTTTTTCGAAAAAGTCTTCAACACGGAAGTTGTAGGGTTTCTCTTAACTTTCCGTAAATACCAAGATCTCCAATTACTGTAGGATATTTCAAGAAATTCAAGAAAAAAATGTTTCTCTAGACTCTTGATGAAGATAATTTCCTCCTCTTACTCTTGATGAAGATAATTTCCTCCTCTTACTCTTGAGAAAAGCTTCTTCCTTAATTTTCATGACTCTTTCAATTTATTTATTCCTAAATAAAAATAAATAAAAATTCTAATAAGTAAAAAATTAAACACAAAGTAGCATAAAGTAAGAATAAAAGTATGACAATTTATATAGAAATTAAGCACATGAGATATCCACTGCTTGAAAACAACTTGTTAACGTCGTGTTTTGTACATCTTTATGCCGAGTTTTAGTAACTCGGATTTTCGAACTTGTACCTACGCACATTAAGAAAACTCAAATGAAAGGGAAACCTTGTAAAGGTTGGAGAATCTTCGATGCTAAACTTAGTATATAGTTTTAAGAATTTGTGCATAAATTTAGAGAATTCAGAGACAGTTCTTCGTATCTAAAGATTGGTTTTCATATTAAAATTCTAGTGAGATAGTTGGTATCTACCCCTGTGGGACCCATATTCTTTTAGCTATTAACTTTAATCATGAGTCTTATGATCCTTTAATGCGGCGTGCCTTATGGGATAGCATCATTAATTAATTCAAGAGCATGACCTCCTTATTTACTTTACTCTGTCAACTTCCTTGGTAAGCCTCCTCCTGCGCCTCATGTCAAGGGATCAAATTGGGTTTCATACATCTCTTGCCTACCTATCTATACAAGTTTCCAAGAGTTGGATACTATTAGAGGATGTCAGGACAGCCAGTCCCATCAATCTTTACTGTATGAGGTTGTTTCACGGACGGATTTTGTTAATGGGCCGAGTACCTTACTAAGGTTCACCAATTCTCTTTTGGTGTGGTTCTTGAAGGCTCATTGACTTTCCAGTGATTTCTTGCGGGCTTACCATTCGGGTTGATGGGGAAAATCCCTTGGCACAACTTATGCACGACATACTGTAAAATGAACCGCATTAGTGCTTGAGACTTTTTAACTATATGGGCTCGGGGTTCCTAAATTTGCTAAAAAAAGGTTGGAACTTGTCATTATTCTCTTCCTGGTTGGTTTCTATTATAAAGCTAATAAATTCTCAATCCTTATCCGTTCTATCTACCATCCTTTAATTGGGAAGGACGAGTGCTTGGCTTGAGTTTCTTTTTAGAGTTTACAATATTGGTGGCCTCGTTACCTATATATAAAAATATATATTCGTGGCCTTATTAAGGATGTTGACAAGTTCTGTGGTATACCCCTCAAGTGCTTTAATACGTTCCCAGCTGGAACCTTGTTGATTCTCAACTTTGTGATGACCCCCGTTGCATGGTAGCTTTACAATTGGCTCAAACGAACAATCACGCACACTGATCTTGCAAACTAACTTGAACACTGTATATCAATATTTGGTCAGCAAAATTCGGGCTCTCGAACTCTCGGAACAAGTTTCAAAAGTCCAACCTTGAGTTTCCTACCTTCAAGGGTTGTCAACCCCTCTTGCACAAGACTTGTCTGACTTCGGGTCCTCCACCTTCAAGGGTGGCCGACCTCAACAACCTAACTATTCCGACCTCTTCCTCAACTCCCGATTTTGAGATTCACAATCACAATAACAAAAAATATGGAATCCAAAAAGGTTCCTTAATTCAATAAAAAGTTTCAAGTTATCGCGTTGTTTACCTCGTAAAAAAGTGAGAATTCTCTAGTTCACCAAACAAGGGTTGCCTTTCAATGAAAGTACCTTAGATCAAGGGTTGCCTCTCAATGAATCCCTAACACGTTGCTATTCTACTGCTTGAATAGCCTCGCTCATATATATCGCTAGTGTATTTTTTACTTTTTATTATTTATTCATTTTAAAATATTTTTAAAGAAATATAAATAAGAGAGACGCTAGGGGCCAGTCGGGCTACCTCCAGCGTCAAAAGCAGTCCAACGGCAGTTGTGCTGCTTTTTAATGATAAATGTACTAAAATAAAATAAAACATAATAAAAAAATAATAAAATTAAAAAATACAATAGAAAATATAATAAAAAATATAATTAAAAAATATAATAAAAAATATAATAAAAAAATACAATAAAAAAATAAAATGAAGATGAATTTTAGAGAGATTCGGCCCTTAGCCGAACGGAGCTACCTGGGGCGGCTGTGGGCGACACTGCCAGTCCCAATGGTACTGGCGGTGTTGCCCACCGCCGCCCCAAGCGGCGGGCTGCTTTTAATGGGGGGATCGGTCCGACCGACCCCCAGCTTTTTCCTGAACGACGTTGGGGGCTGGTCGGGCTGCCCCCAGCGTCAAAAGCAGCCCAACGGCAGTTGGACTGCTTTTTGATGATAAATGTACTAAAAAAAAATAAAATTAAAAAAATACAATAAAAAATATAATAAAAAAATACAATAAAAAATATAATAAAAAATACAATAAAAACATAATAAAAAACACAATAAAAAAATGAAAATCAATTTTAGGGAAATTCGCCCCTCAGCTGAACGGAGCTGCTTGTGGCGGCTGTAGGCAACGCCGCTGGTACCATCGGGATGGACCCGTTTCGGGTTTAAGGCCGTCGGGACTTCGTCGGAGGTCGCCGTGGGTCGTTGTCGCAGGGGTGGATTCGTCGGAGCCCGTCGGTCTCGATGGTACTGGCAGTGTTGTCTACCGCCACCCCAAGCGGCGGGCTACTTTTAATGAGGGGGTCGGTTTTCCTATAAAAAAATATCAATATACTAATAATTACTTCCTTAATCATTAAGCAAAAAAATTAAAAAATTAAAAAAATCAAAATACATAAGATGTTAAAAATAAATTTCAAAATAAATCAACATACTAACATTTTTCTTCTTCTTGATGCATGTTGTTACATGTCGCTGCCCAAAAGTCGAGACACAAATTATGTGTAACTTTCAGAGCGAGAGACAATATTCTAAAATGATTGGGTGCATTTGAAATTTGCAGTTATCTTTCATTTTCGACCCTTTTACGAACGGCTCCAGCTCCCTTTGTTCTTAACTTCTTTGGGACCACTATTTCACATGAAATCTGAATTATCCAACTTGCTCTCGCTGAAAATGCATCACATATGACTGAAAACAACTCTATTATCGATTTAAAATATGTCCCACGTGAAAGGGCAATATGAACATTATTTAGACTTATGTGATAAGGTAGTTATTGGTCTTAGAAATCTGATGCACGATTACTGTGAGAAATAATAGGAGAAGTTATTTTCTTATGTGCCTACTTTTATGGAGAGTATGATAAATGCTTCTTTTAAAATTTTTATGTAAGAATTATCCTCTTTATATCCACACATTTATTTTTATCAAATTTTCCCATATGTTATGATAAAGAAAAGAAAAGAGGTTAAATGAGAGAAATAATTTTTACAAACTTTTGTCAAAGAGATTTCATTATGGCTGATTTCAGTATGTTTTTTTTATGAAATATTTATTTTTGCATAAAATATAATTATGTAATTTTTATGATAGTTGAAGATTCTCATCTCAGAAAATTTATGTATTTATTTTCTAACACTGAATGCAAAGTGCAAGCAATCGACTAAATTACCCATTTAATGGAAGGGAAAATATTATAAAAAGGAGCAAAACTGAAACTTAAAGCTGGTTACACCAAAATTTAAAGATTTTTTAAAAAGAAAAAGAAGAAGCAAGAATTCAAGTTAAGCATGGACATCCAACGGCGTTAACTCTCTTCTGTCGACGAGAATTGGTGTCTAAAGACTCCAAACTACAAACATTAATGCCGAATCTCTCTCTCTCTCTCTCTCTCTCTCTCTCTCTCTCTGTGTGTGGGGGCAACACCTATCAGATTCCTTCGGAAAAAGCATTTTCTTGAGAACCTCAACATCTCAAGGGTAATGTTGCTTGAATGACCAATGATATCCAACTATTCACTCGTTGAAATTTGGATGTAAGAAACGGCTGCCTTTACTACCGCCATCTTTTTCCGGACAAAGAAATTAGCTGCACAAAAGGGGAAACATAAATACAATATTAGACAAGCTTGATTATCTACGAACATAAAACTAGAGAAGCATGGACTTCTGCACTGGGAGAGCCAGAAAAAGCCAAGAGAAACCAGCTATTGTACATAAGAATATTTTCATAATCTACCGCAAAGAAAGAAACCATATAGTTCATTTATTATGAACTTTGTAATCCCAAGTAACTGAAGTCAACTGTGATTGCTTAGTGAACCACACCTGCTTCCCAGTATTAATTAGGCCAAGCATTCACATGCATAGTGACCTTATCTCTGTGAGTGTGATTCATATGCATTCACTGGTCAGAATTTACAGACAACCCCATAAATTATTCAGTTGAGACCCGATAGATTATCTTAGGCTTAAACACAATCAAGTGAGTTATAGGAAGGGGAAGAAACCAACCTGACGAGCAACCTGAGCTAGTCGACGGCTATCTCTAGATGATTCATTGATTAAGTTAGAGTTTTGTTGTTTTTGTGTACCACTTTGGTTCTCTCCCAACCTTCTCTTAGCAGTGCTGTTTTCAAGAGAAATATCTTCCACAGGCTTGCTCAAGAATTCCTTCTTGCGTTTCCTCTGAAAGGTGTACCTGAGAAGCCTGCTGCAGGCTGCTTGACTAGGAGAACCATTGATTTCTTCAGATGCTTCAGCATCTTTCAAATTAGCGTTCATCAGTGGTTTGTTGACCATCCCAAGGTTCAACTCTGAGCTTGGGTTCATCAATTTCTCTGCAGCACTACCTTCATGTTCTGCCAAGGCAGACTCATCTCCCAATTCCAAGTCCTTCTGCCCTACATTATTGACAACTCCAGATTCATTACTTGCCTTAATATTCGCAGTAATATTAGCAGAGCCTGATCCACGGTCTAGATCTCTTGTGATTAACGTCAATCCTGGATCCAAACGGGTCAATGGCTTTCTCTTGGATTTAGTTTCATTTATTTTCATCCCCTCTTTGCTATATTTAACATTTCCATTTGTTGAATGTGAAGATGTTCTGCAATGGGAGAGAACATAAGGTAGCTGACAATGTTTATAAAGCTGATCAGAAGGAGACCCGACTGTGGCAGTGGCATCCCTACTTTCCATCCCCTCTTTTTCTTTCCCTTGGTGAACTTCCCCTTTTTCTGTGTTGATAAACGGAAGAGTACAGGTGCTCTCAGCAGATTTAACATTCCTGTTGACTGAATAAGCGTTACAACATGAAAGAAAAGAAGATGGTTGACAAAGTTTCATGACATGAACAGGACTGGGACCAGACATCCGTGAAGTACGTTTGGCTTTCCCAAATCGTATCTTTCTTCTTTGTGATGTGCTGATCTTAATTTGGTTATTTACTTCTTCACCAATCGAGGAATTCACCATTTCTATGTCGCTTGTCATAGTAGAGGGTTCAAGACATTTTACTTCATCCTTCTCACTCACTTTAGAGATCAACTCATTCTCTTTTAGAGAATGTAGATCAATTTCATCTCTAGGAGGCACTTCTACGTCCAGGAAGTCTCTCTCAAATGCACAAACTCTCTGTGTAAATCCTTTTCTATACAGCTCAGGTTCCTCAATTTTCATGATTATGGAGTCCAAATCAGAGTTATTGGCATAATAATTATCCAAAATGCCCACTTGTTCAGTTTCTTTTGTTGTATTACAGCACTCCTCAAGTGAAACTCTCTTAATCAATGGTGCATTCTTCATGTCAGAAATTGTCACGGTTTCAAATACTGAGTTTAAAAGATTGGCTCTGATGGGCTCAGATGCTGCACTTTCATGAGAAGCTGCATCTTCCTTTTTGATTTGTCCATTTAATGGTCGTGCTTGGTTACTTTTCACCTCGTCCAATGCACCCCATACCTGTTCCAAGTCCATCCTAAGACCTGCTATAACATCCTCAGCCTCATTGAGCTGTGCTTCAAGCTCTTGTATCCTTCCCCGCTGGATTAAGGATGCGATTTCTGCTTCAGTTGTCTGTAAAGTAAAACCTGGTCAATTCTATACCAACCACTCACAACAACAGAAATGTTAATTCCATAAGAGTTGAGTAGATTGAAAAGGTGCACAAAAGCAACAAACATTGAAAAAAGGCAGTTATGAGACCAAATTGAAAATTTTGAGCAAAACACGGTGAACTCTTGTATCTAAAGTCGCTATATAGGCCTCAAACATGTAGATTGGACGTCGATCAACTAGCAAAACTAGTTGGTTCAAATCTACAAAGATCAGGCCGCTAAGCAGCCAGACGTCAAACCATTGAATTACTGGACACAAGGATTTCAATTTGTCTTCAATCATGACTTATCCTAATAGAACCTGAAAAGCATGGAAGGGACCAGGTACAACAGCATCCTTGCTGCATTCCTATCACCAAAATTTAATGTTGGCATCTCAGAGGTATAAGTGAATAAAATTGGATGTATATTACATATATAAAAAAAATGCTTCCAAGGTTGGAAACCAGTATGAGGGAACCAATCTTGTCAGATTCTTCCAGACAATATATTTTGAGGCAATCTGTGGGCTTGCTTCTCTATTGGCATTATTTGCATTTGCTTGGAGAAAAATAAAGTAAATGAAGTGAAGATTTAAGAACCTATTAATGGTTAAATAGTTTTAAGGCATAAGATGATAGGCTACAGACTTACATACAAATGGGCCAATACTAACGCTCATGAGGTGAATATGTATACGTATTGCAGTTCAGAAGAAGAATCACATGTTTTGTATACATATTATGTACACATACATTCGAATTTGAGGCTATTGTTAACGAAATTATTTGTGTTGCGTTTAGCCACTTTGGAGATAACCCAAACAGAGGCTTTGTAGAAATTGAAAAGATACTGAACGCTGAAGATGATAAAGACAGCATTTCTAGCTAGGTTTCGCTTCTCCACAACAGAGTATGGTTTATTTAGCATTTGGGAAGCGCTTTTCTTGTGCTAATTGCTTTATACATCTAAAAGGCAGGCAACGCCTTCAAAGACTGAACCAAAGGGTGCCCCAAAGGATCTCTAACCCTGAAAACATAGCAAATGATGGCAACATTCCAACCCTTATCAGAGTATATAGTAAGTAATAACACATCAGCATTCCCCTTCTGTTTTCAGTATCAAATGGTGAGTAATTTATGCCGGAATCAATGAGCTACTCAAATATTAGAAGAAACTCAAATAACCGATCGTAGAAAATTATACACAAATTAAAATTGAGAAGGAAAGAAACTCAAAATTAACTGTATCGAGCACATTGAGGTTTACGTAACCGAGCACCTTGGAGTCGAACGTTTGCTTCAAGCGGACGAGCATTCGGAGCGCTTCGTCCTTGGTCGCACGCAACTCCTGCTGAAATCGGAGAGCTTTCCGCTCCGACCCCATTACACGCGTTGCCGCCTCCTTTGCCGTGTTCAGGATTATCTCCGCATACGCCTTCTTCAGCAAGAGCATTTTCTGCACACAAAGAAAAAAAAAAAGGAAAAATCAACTTCTTTGAAAGTACGAGAAATCAAAAATACATAATAAGGAAAATAATAGGCCAGCGGTAGTAGTTGAGGTGGAAGCTTTTGGTAGTTAGGTAGGCGGTGGGTACCTGGGCATCGTCTTCCATGAATCTTGAGAGCCGGCGTTATTTTGAGGACAGAAAAGCACCGGATTTTTGAACTTGAATTTCCCTCTTTTATTCACTGCTACCTGTATCTGTTTTTTAGCTGAAACTGATACATTTTCCTTATCTAGTTGCGATTGTGAATTACGAGATTGTCTATTGGCTTTGTTCGGTTGGAGGTTTTGGCTTTTCCATAGGGGGTTTGTGCTGGGAGTTTACTTGGGGTTTCTCTGGGGCAGGGCCGTTAGGCGTTTCGCTAATTTGCCATTGGCGAAACGGGATTTCCTTCGTCTTGTTGTCTACGCTATTCAAGGGCGCGCAGAAAACTGAGAAAAAGAGTGGCGAAATGGGCCCGCCAACTCGAGAACTTCTCGTGGGTCGCTGTCTTTGTGGGGCCTGTCTTTGTGGCAAGCGAGGCCAACAACAGTACTGACATGTTTTAGAATTTTTTCGAATTTGAATCGACACCCTCTACCTAGGCTTTCCGTTTCGTGCGTGCTAAGTTTCCGATTCAGTATCAGTTCGGTCGATTTTGATTTCCGAATAATTTATTTATGATTTGAAAATTGTATTTCTTTTTTAAACCATTTGGAAATTGAATTGGACTATCACAGATTCACATAAATTTTTCTTTATATAAAAGAAATTTTATTTATAATTTTGAATGGGAGATTGTGTATGTAATCCTATTGATAACTAAAAATAAAAATAAAATTATTTAAAAAAAAGATATTATTATAATTTTAATTTTTTTAAACATAAGTACTGTGTAGGCTTTTATGAACTGTCCCTAAATGGGGATAATTTGTAAACTAACTCTTTATATAATAAAGAAATGCAGCCTCATATCTTAATTAATACAGAAACAATGAGCCTGGGTTTGTTCAAACAATTCAGTAGACAAGATGAAGAGATCCTTCACAGTTAAATGATCATCTTATTCCTTCGTTTACTTTTTCGGGAACTTTTATGGTTAAGTGGCAGCCTCTTAAAGATGGTTGGGTTAAGCTTTCAGCCCCGCTTAAATTTAGAGATGAAATGAGTTGAGATGAGTTTAGTTTATTTTTTAATATCATTATTATTTTAGAATTTGAAAAATGTACGTTGGGATTTAAAAAATGTGTATTGAGATTTGAAAAAGGTGTATAGGAATTTGTGTTTTATATAAAAAATTATAAAAATATAATGATGAAATAAAGATGAGTTAAAATGAGTTGAGCTCATCTTCAAATACAAACGAGGCCTAAATGTGGATGGATGTTCTCTGGATAATCCAAGCCGTGCTAGGGCTGAAGGAGTTATACTTGACTCTCAAGAGTATTTTTTGGGTGCTTTTGATGTGTCTCTAGGCCATCATTCTAATAATTATGCGGAAGTAATGGGTTTATCGCAAGGTCTCTGGATCATTGGTAACTTGGGTTTGACAAATGTTAAAATTGACTTGATTCTCTGCTTGTTATTAATTGGTTAAAGAGGAAGAGATGTGATTTGTGGTATATTGAAGGATTTTTGGGAGGAAATATTAAGCGGGATAGAGAGATTTTTCTATTTAGATTTGGATATGAGATGAGTTTAGTTTATTTTTTAATATTATTATTATTTTAGAATTTGAAAAATATGTATTAAGATTAAAAAATTGTGTATTGAGATTTAAAAAATGTGTATTGAGATTTGAAAAAAGTATATAAAAATTTATGTTTTATATAAAAAAATATAATGATGAAATAGAAATGAGTTGAGATGAACTCAACTCACTTCTAAATCCAAGTGAGATCTTAATATTTTAGTTCATCATTTTTTCTGAGAGACTAATACAACGGCAGATGGTTTGGCAAAACATGGAGCAAAAGGGACTTCAAGGTACTAGGTATTTATCTCAAAATTTCCTCTTTTGTTAAAGGTATTATCAAACTAAAAAATGGAGGTTTTCCATATATTGGTCGTAACCGTAACTAATCTTAAGTTTGTTTATGGTTTGTTTATTGGGTTTTTTTATTTCTTTCTTTAGGCATGTTTAGAACTGATTTATTTGGTTTTTGATAGTTTGGCTAGGCATGTTTAGAACTTTTCTATTATTATTATTTTTTTTTTGGTTTGTCTTGGCAAGATATGGGATAGTTTTTTTTTTTAATATTTATAAATCTTTTTTGTCTTGATTGTTATCACAATTTTTCTCTACCAAATATGAGTGTTCATTTATAAAATTGAGATAGAACCCACCAATAGACAAGTGGCCCTAACTCTTTGTTATAAAAAAAATGCTCAAGTTTGAGAATCTGATTTCATCTCATTACTATAATTTTTTCAAATTTCAATATAAAATATAATAAACAATTCAATTTTTTCAAATCTCAATTCAATCTTTTCAAATTTCAAAATAATAATAATATTATAAAAGAATATTATAAAAATATTTTATTCGATTTTTAAATTTTATCTAAAATCATCTCATCTCATCTCATTTTTTAATTGAAGCCTAAGACTTTTCATGATTATTATAAAAATTTAATGCATGATATATCTCTAAAAAATAACTATTGTATTATTCAAATAAAAGCGCTGCTTAAAAAAAAGGCTACACTTACAAAAAGATTTCATGAAAATAAATACATAAATTGATATAATTTTATCTAGATTTACTTTATAATAAAAATAATTTTACAATCTAACGTATTACATTAAATCACGTCAATTTGCAAATTATTCTTATAAGGTTTATTTGTGATTAAAACATTTTTCTTGTAAAGTCTATATTCTCCAACCTTCCAAACTTCAAAGAAAAATAATCTCTCTTAAGAGTCAAGACACATCTTAACTTATCTCATCCTATTATTATAATTTTTTCAAATTCTCATATATAATATAATAAATAATTTAAATTTTTTTAAATTTTGAAATAATAATAATATTAAAATATATTATTTTAATAATATTTTATTTAACTTTCAAAACCCATCTCATCTCAACTCATTATCCAAACCATACTTTAAAAAAATAAGGTCAATATCAATTGTTCATCAATAATTTTGGTGTCTGGATGGATGCACCTATAGCTGACATCCTTTTTATCCAATCACTTCTCTTTTGATGTAGCAGTGAGGAGTCAGTCTAGTTTTACTGCTTCTATTGGTAGAGACCTTAAATGTGACATCCTTTTCACCAAAACCAATTGAATACAAAGCACTGATCTAAACTTAGGTGAAGTCATTGCTGCTTTATGGGCAATCAAAGAAGCTCTACAACTAAAGCTTGAGCATATTATTCTGGAAGGTGATTCATAAGTAGTAATTCGAACTATCACTATATCTTCTCTTGTTCAAGACTGGAATCTGGAACCCATAATTAAAGACATCAAACATGTACTCAAAGATTTCGGGTCCTGGCAAGTGAGAAAAATTTATCGATTTTCTAATCGATGTGTGCATAATTTGGCGCATTAGATAGCCTTTACGCAAGCTCTTGAAAGCATCCCTCTAATCCAAATACCTCTATGCCTGTTGGATCTTTACAGTGAAAATGATCCACCTACCACTTCATGTTGATATTGTTGTACTAGTAAAGTTAGTTGCTTAGTTTTAACTTTACTTAATGTTGTTACTTCGGCTTGTAATGTAATGTTGTAATAATATTTTATATCTATGCATGAATTATTTGCTAAAAAAAATGTTTATCAATAATAAACGTGTGAAAATTATTAAGTGAATATGAAGATCGATTGTGTCACCGTTAGATGATACACATGATCATCAACTCTCACCATTATTTTTTTTGGTGAAAAGTCAGGGCCGCATGTCCAAAAGTGGCCCCTACCCTAAGTTTATTAATAAACATTTACTTGTGACGGAAGAAAATCGTGTGGTAACAACTAGATACTTGGAAAATACAATTAAGCAAGAAAAACCAAAACCCAGGTATCAAAAAGGACAAGAACTAATATTAATATACGACTAATTACAAGACCGACAGAAAAAAGAAGAATCAAATCTCACCATTAGATAAGTAAATTCTCGGGAACCTTTATTTAAAAGAAAGAAATAAGTGAAATGTTGTAAAATAAAAGAAAAGTAGTAAGAGAATTGAAAGACTACAATATCTGAAATTAATTTTTCAAGAACTAAATATTATTTATCTCTACTTTCTTGTTGTGTCTCTACTATAAATGCTCCTCAAGACGCATTTTTATAAGCATGGAAGATACATGATATTAAATAAGTACATGGATTTAAGAAATAACAATACATGAATTAAAAGGATACATGGATAGGGATACATGAATAGAAGAGAATTTTAATGGCCATCCACCAAATACATTTAATATATTTACAATACTTCGCCTTGAATGACAATATATAAAGAATATGTCTCCTTAAAACGTTGCCAAAGAAAATTCGGTGGGAAAAAAACTTGTGGTAAAGGAAAAAGAATACAACATTCTAATGTGTCTTTGAATGCTTTATGATCGCTTCATTAAAATCTTACAAAAGAAAATCCAGTGAAAAAAAACTTTAGCGAAAAAAAAAGAGTACAATGCAGATGATAGTTGACTTCCTCTCGTAAGCATTCAAATCTTCATCTGTTCATGTTGAAAGATCCTTGAGCCATCGCATTCCAATATTGTGTAGCAACTTTCTGAATGTTGCAATTAGTAAAGTTTTAATAAATAAATCTGTCAAATTATCTCTTGACTGTATCTTCTTGACATCAATATCACCACCATTTTGAAGCTCATGTGTATAAAAAAAATTTGGTAAAATATGTTTGGTCCTATCAATTTTGATGTAGCCGCTTCTTATTTGTATAATACATGCCACATTATCTTCATATAATATTGTTGGACTGCCTTTGACTGTAGGTAAATCACACTTTTCTCTTAAGTATGTTGAATTATTGATTTTAATCAAATGCATTCATGGCTTTTTTCATGTATTGCAATAATTTCTAAGTAATTGGAAGTAGTAAGTATATTATTATTTGTTTGACAGACTTCTATAAAATAGTTGTCCCTCTATAAGTAAATAAGTATCTTGCTTGATAATGTTTTTCATGCGGATTAGATAAATAATTTGCATCTGCATATTCAATTAGTTATGTGCTTGATTTATTTAGATAAAATAATATCTCATATTGTAAATACGTGAAGTATATTTAGTGGAGTGATGATACCCATACAACAATTTTACAACTTTTTTACAATTTGTAGTGTTATCAAATTTTTTTATTTTTTATCATTTTACTTTGAGTATTTTTTTAATATTCTTAATCATTAAGAAAAAATAAAAATATATATAATTTTATTAATATTCACATTTTTAATTACTAAGTAAAATTAAAAGTTAAATAAAAAAAATTGTTAATAGTTATAAATTTGGTTGTAAGTGTATCATTATTGATATTTAGTGGATAACCTTTAGAATTCTTCCATATTCATATATTCCTATATCTCATGTTCATGTATCTCTTTTATTTATATATTGTCATTTCTTGAGTTCAATAATTTAATATTATGTATCTTCTATGCCTATAAAAATATTGAAGAGTATTTATAGTAGACACAATAAGAAAGTTGAGATCAATAATATTTAGTTTTTGAAAAACTAATTCTAGATATTGTGTCTTACTACTTTTCTTTAATTTTACAACACTGAAGCATATATGAATAACTATTTTATTTATATAAGTTAAGTGTCTTGGGTACGTTTTAGGATGTGGCAATAACTTGTGAGTACTTATACTAACAAGCACAAAACAATAATTGTAAAACCAAAATGATCAAGAAGTTAAGGAAGTTGGTGGGTAGTTAAATTAGGCTAAAAGTTCGCAACTTCCATAATTTTCAATTAGGTACGATTGTTGGACACTTTGACCGTACCAACCGCCCGTGTCACGTTTGCCTAAAATCTACATTAACTTTCGGCCAACCAGCTCGTCTTTGACCACTCTCCAAAATTTAAATAAATTTCAGGCTGAATTAGTACCTTAATTTTGACATATATATATATATATATATTACAGAAAAGATAGATAGAATTTTATTATATATGCAATTTAGCCATTACAGAGTTTTTAACGTCTTTGAACTAACTTCAGGACCTTCCTCTATTTATACTAATCTTCTACACATGCATGAAAGAGTTAATTTTGTCAATTATGTGTTACATTATTGGCCTCCCTAAGAAAAATAGTTATTTGTGACATTTTAATTAAGTTAAAATGATTATTTTTGCTGTAAATATTTTTTTGCAGCATTCTTTCTACTTTTTGCGACTAAATCTAATGTCGCAAAAAGTTAATTTTCTTGTAATGGATCCCTATATATAAAACATGATACACTCTATTGCGGACTTGCATGCCATAAGCATACTTCTCGTATCATCAAATATCAATCGTTTTACCATATTGATCTGTACCAATGGCTTCCATGCTACCTCACGTGTCGTTCAGTACTATTTGTTTGGAAATCCCCTTCTAGACTTCTAGTATGATCACCCTTGTCATCTCCACCTTTATACAGAAATTTATAGCTTTTCTCAATATATAGTACCATTGCCTTTGCTGTTACAGGCTTCAGTGCATGTTTTATGAATGAACCATGATTTCACCTTCATTAATATTTTCTGATAAGCACTCTATTCCCTACCGTTCTTTAATTACTTGCTATATATCCACAAGTACTGCATCCTAGTTGATCTTTTAACTTCATATTATCTTAACATATTGTTAGAATTATATGCTATTAGAGTAACATTATTATTCATCTTAGATTTTATCAACTTTTTTTATTTTATTTTAATGGAAATAACACTTCATTGCAAAAGAGGACTAAAACCTCAAATGGTCAAATACAAACAAGATTATCAATATAAACAATATGCTCTAAGAAGTTGGGAACTGAATGCCACCAAAGCTTTTGAACAGTGAGCAGCAGAGTTAGTCATTCGATATTCATAAACCAATCTTTACTTTTCAAATTTCATCATTAGCCGCTTGACTTGCTCAACAATTGTTCTAGTAGGAGCTAGTGAATTTGTGACATTATTAACCTGATCTTTGAAAAGTTTAGACAATTATTAACAACTAGCAAATTAGATAGACCAAATTAGATTTTTTCAACTTTAATTAAGGTAGGATATCATGAATACATTATTATAAAATTGTAAAGAGAAGTGCTACATCTATAAAAAAAAATCATAAAAAAAGAATTTATAAATGAATGTTATTTGAGATAATATGTTATTTAAAAGTTATCTAACATACTGTATTAAATCACGTTAATTTATAAATTTATTTATATAAAAATTTCTTATAAATAAAGTATTGTTAAATCGTAAATAAAAACCTCTAAAGAGTATTGTAATCAATATTTGTATGGTTCTAGCATTGACTGACATATATTAAATTGAGAAATGATACAATACACAATATTTTTTATAAGAATTTTCAAAACATATTATAAAATGAAAGTATTTTTGTAAAGTGGTATTATTTTTATATAATACTCCTAATTCTAAAATATGATTATAAAATATGTTATGAAAAGTATTGTGTATTTATTATTTATTTTTTATTAAATTAATGTCATGTACAGATTTAGAAATTGAAGATGATTGAATTGACAGCATCTACGGTAAAGACCTATTCCCCACTCCACTCCCAATTAAATCAAGAAAAGAGTAGTGGCAATAATACTGTACGTGACATGGGAAGGTCCAAAACCCGACTCTCTGGTTGGTCGTCTAGAAAAGAAAATTCCCCAATGGGAATAAAAATAATCCCCAAAGTATCCTTTTTAGTACTGGAGCATCCGACGAGTTTTGGTCAAAAAATCCCTCGAAGAAGCTGTGATCATCACACACACACTCACCCATTGAAAAAAACAATCCATCAACCACAACATACTGAATCCTGAATTGATTTCTATGCCATTTGTATGGTATTTCGTCTCCCACCACGCAATGCCGACGGCCATGATCATCTCTCCTCCACACCACTACCAACAGTTATACGCGTAATCTCCATCGCCTCCTCCTCCTTCTTCTGTTTTTTCCTTCTTTTCATGAGTTGTTTCTAATATATATTAGAAACGGAATACTGGAGAATTGTGTACCGGCCGGTTTCATTTTCAGCATGAGATCAGTACAAACCGATGGCAAAAAGTTTCTGGTTATATTTAACGTTGTTATCGTGCCGATCGCGTTGTGTCTCGCGTTTCGGCCTGCTTCTTCGGCGGAGGTGGTACTGCTCGACGACTTCAAGTGCCTCCAAGGTTTGAAGAACTCACTGCGCGATCCATTGCAGAAGCTCAGCTCGTGGAGCTTCTCCAACACGTCAGCAGGCTTCATATGCAAGTTCGTCGGGGTCTCATGCTGGAACGACCGGGAGAATCGCGTACTCAGCCTCGAACTCCGCGACATGAAGTTGTCGGGCACGGTTCCCGAGTCCTTGAGATACTGTCGGAGCCTGCAGAATCTGGATCTCTCGGCCAACGACCTGCACGGTACGATACCTAAAGAAACATGTACTTGGTTGTCCTTTTTAGTAACCTTGGATCTATCTAATAACGGTCTTTCCGGTTCTATTCCCCCCGAGCTTGCAAATTGTACGTATCTGAATAGTCTAATGATGTCGGATAACAAGCTCTCAGGCACCATACCTTACGAACTTTCTAGTTTGGGTAGGCTGAACAAGTTCTCCGTGGCGAATAATGATCTTAAGGGTAGGGTGCCGGCGCCTTTCGGTCGGTTTGACAAGGCCGGTTTTACTGGGAATGATGGGCTTTGTGGGGGACCTTTAGGGAAGTGTGGGGGGCTGAGCAAGAAGAATTTGGCGATTATCATTGCCGCCGGCGTGTTCGGTGCGGCGGCGTCGTTGTTGCTGGGTTTTGGGGCGTGGTGGTGGTACCATTTGAGGTTAAGTAGAAGAAGGAAGAGAGGGTATGGATTTGGCAGAGATGATGATTGGGCTGAGAGATTGAGGCCACACAGGCTTGTTCAAGTTACATTGTTTCAGAAACCAATTGTCAAGGTTAAGTTGGCGGATTTAATGGCGGCCACCAACAATTTCTGCCCTGAAAATATAATCATTTCATCTCGAACTGGTACTACTTACAAGGCTGTGCTGCCGGATGGATCGGCGCTTGCAATCAAGCGTTTGAGTACTTGTAAGCTTCCGGAGAAGCAGTTTCGTTTGGAGATGAACCGATTAGGACAGCTTAGGCACCCAAATCTGGCACCCCTTTTGGGGTTTTGTGTGGTGGCGGAAGAGAAGCTTTTGGTGTATAAGTATATGTGTAATGGGACTCTGTCTTCTTTGTTGCATGGAAATGGTGGTGATGCATTGGATTGGCCAAGTAGATTTAGGATTGGTTTGGGTGCGGCGCGGGGTCTGGCCTGGCTGCACCATGGGTGCCGCCCACCAATTATGCATCAGAATGTCTGTTCCAATGTGATCCTTATTGACGAGGACTTTGATGCCAGGATAATGGATTTTGGGTTGGCAAGGCTGATGATTTCTTCTGATTCTAATGAGAGTAGTTTTGTCAATGGGGATTTGGGAGAACTTGGTTATGTTGCTCCAGAATACCCAAGCACGTTGGTTGCATCGCTGAAAGGGGATGCTTATGGATTTGGGGTGGTGCTTCTTGAACTGGTAACTGGACAAAAGCCTCTTGAAGTCAACAGTTCTGTTGAGGATCAAGAATTTAAGGGCAACTTGGTGAATTGGATGAATCATCTCTCCAGTTCTGGTCGAACGAAAGAAGCCATCGATAAGGCTCTGTGCGGAAAAGGGAATGAAGAAGAAATCTTGCAGTTCCTTAAAATTGCATGTAATTGTGTGGTTTCTCGGCCCAAGGACAGGTGGTCAATGTACCAGGTTTATCAATCATTGAAGAATATGTCCAAAGACCATGGTTTCTCCCAACAAGACAATGAATTTCAACTGATACCTGGTAGGCCAGATAACGATTCAGTATAAAAACTTGGAGCAATATTGATGGGAGAAGAATGGTAAAGTTGTTTCAGTTTTCTACATCTTGTGGTAAGGTTTTGCAGGATCTTAATTTATGTAAATGGAGTAATCTCCATTATAGCCGGTTTCCCATTTGTGGTTATAGCCATAAAATTCAATAAACTTCTTAAAAACCTCAGGTTTAAAATCTATATTTGTTTGCCCTTTACCGTGTATTCCACTCTGGTTTTCTTCCCTTAACAATCGCTTCCACAAAATCTGTATGTTTTGCTGAACATCATGATGCTATCTATGTTTGTTCATGCTATTTTGGAAGGTTTTGAGTAATATTGACAGAGTAACGCATTGGTTGTTGAGTGGCTATTACTCAGTTGCCGTTCAACCAATCATTTAGCTACATCTTGGTGCTCTGAACTTGTAGGTTGGAATGTCCTCTTAAACAAACAGAACTGACAAAACCAAACATTCTATCCCAAAACGAGGTGAACTGTATTAAATTTCCCTTTCGTGCCTCAAGTGTCAGAAACCAGATGGTGATCATGACTACTGTGTTGCCCTGCCATTAGGGCTTGTGGATTGATAATCACTGATTTTTCTCAACTGTAGGCGACTTTGTATCTTAGACAAAGTACCTTTTTAATATAATCAATGTACCTTTAATGGTGCCAATACTTTCGATACAACCTGCAATATCACCATATAGTTGCATGTAAAATCATCAGTCAAAAGAAAAAAAAATATATATATATATATATATATATATATATATATATATATATGCCTGGATAACGGTAGTAAGAAACAAAGTCGCCTGTAAATTCTTTGACATCGAAAGAATCACTGAACGATAGCGGGCTAGTAATAAACTACTAGAGGTGGGTGCCCGGCATAATTAAAATCATGGCCTGCTCATTAAAAAGATCGGAATTATGATTTATTCTCTCCATTTCTGGGAAGGAGCAGCCTGCGGATATGTGAGCTTCTTGATCCAGTTTGAAGCATTCACACTTGTTCCAGCACTCATGCTGTATTCTTTTCGTGGCAAATGCATTTGTTTCTTAATTTGGGGTTACCTTTTGCAGTCATTTTATTGTGAGTTATCATGGGTAATGCTTACTCTGTTCTTTTCTTCCACTCTCTGTCGTTCCCCTGTTTGGATTGCTAGTTGTAGTGTTAGGGACCACAGAAGCTAATTGTTGTAGATAAAATCTCTGTAGAGGGACCAAAATAATGGGTAGACTGAGACTCTAGTTTCCACATGCATCAACTGCTGTATAAAGATTTGAGACGTTGTGGACAACGGACCTTTCATTTCCCTCACAATTGAAAGTATTACCCCACATGCATTATTGTACTCAAATCCCACAGGAATTACTGACCTACAGTGGTTTTCATCTAGCTTTAATAATCATTAACCCAATGCTTCTCTGAAAATCACTAATCCAATGATTTTAAATTATAATGTCTTCAACCATCACTCTCAGTGTGTTTACCTGTGATGCTGCTCGCTCTTTGCTGAGATTCTTATCCTGGATAGTGACACAGTTTTCCGAATAAAAAGAGGGTATTGCACATAACTTCTTATTAAATTCTTGAGATACTGAACATGAGAATATGGGTTGTTTTGCTACGTGCCATCACGATGAATAATAAGGAATTACAAAGCGAGAGAAATCAAGAGAAAAATATATAAATTTACGTGGTTCAATAACATGCCTATATCTACAGAAGCTGGCTATATTTTTATTGTACGAAAAATTAGAGTTATAAACATATATATTTATATTAACCCTAATTATACAAGGTATAACAAAATTCCAGTAATACCCTAGCCATGCAAGGTATTAAGAAAATTCCAACTATATATATATTTATACTAGTCCTATGTTTTCCTCACTTCACTCTACTCCAGCATCAGACTGCTTTTCTAGTACACGTGTTTCACTCGATATAAGTCACATACTACAACAAGAATATACTCTATTTTTCCATTATCAAATTGAAAGGTTTGCATTAATAAATAAATTTTGGTTGATTCAGTTGCTAGTTTCTCTTGAACTCCTTTGAACTTCTTTTCAATGCTTTCCTTCTTTTAGTTTCTGTCTTCTTTATTTTTCAGCTCGTCTTTTCCTGTTTGTTTGGATTTGTGTTTGAAGTTTCAGTTAGGAAATGCTACTGCTAGAGCAAATTATGTTGCTATCAGTGCAAACGGTGAAAAAATTGCTTGACATCAAGGTCTTTGCTTTGACAATACCACTTTCCATACAAATATATAGAGAGAGAGAGCAATTGAGAGATGATTTCTCATATAAAGATTAGAACAATCTCTTTCTTAGATAATATGAGATTTTCTTTATCATTAGATCAATAGAAAGAGCACATTATTAAAAAGTTTGGCTTTGATACCATAAAGAAATTTATGCACTATTCTCTAAAAAATCTTATTAAAAAGGAGAAATGATGTCTCATATAAAATTTGGGACAATCTTCTTCTTAGACAATATAAAATTTTCTGAATAAATCAATCCTCATTGTTTCATATATGCAATGAGCTATGCCATCTACAACCCTAAGAGAACGGCAGACTCGGGGGTAGAGAGGTCCCCTGTGCTATTAGCTACATGAAAATGCCAAAGCTAAATAAAGAGAGAGCTTGCATGGACCCATTTCAATATATAAAGTTGCAAGATGTTAAAACTTTTAATTTTTTGGTTTTATTAGCTTTGTTCTCCCTTTCTATCTATGTTATGCCTTTAAATAGAGCAAACCTACTTCTTCCGCGCCAAGTTAAAGGGGGAAAAAAAACACCCAATCAGTTGTCCTGCCGTTTTCTATCTTCTATTCTTTTACTTTGCTTAAGTTGAGAGGTCCATATCCATATTGATCATCGTTTTCTCAGTCCCAACATGGTTGTCTTGATTTACTCTTCATTCCCTTCTTTGAACAGCCTGCCAATTTCCTTGACTGGGAAGTTATAGGAGAAACAGAGGAACAGATATGGTGTGTGGCCGTATGGTTTTCAGGGCTCTGTTTGGAGCTCTCGTATTCTTGGGCATCATTTGGCTTTCGACGGTTGGAATCATTGCAAATAAAACATTGACCATAACGGAAACGTCAACTGAAATATTCAGGTATTGGAAGCTGATTGGGAGAGAGAAGCGTACTGCTCATCGGCATTCCGATCTTAATTATGTGAGCAGGAGAAGAGTTCCTCATGGACCTGATCCCATTCACAACAGGTACGTTTTTTCTACCTCCTCCTCCTTAATCAAAAAAGCATTATTTACTACATAAAAACCGTACTCATGAAGGAACTGCAATGGAGGATGAACGAGTATTGCTTTTCAGCTTCTATTTCATAATTTCTCTAAATCTCAAACATGGTTTTTGTTAAAGAATAAATTTCTTATTTTCTGTGGATAAAGTCTTGAGCTTGTTTATAAAGAATATGCAAATTTTTTATATTGAACCAGTTTTATGAGATTATTTAGGGTCATGAATTTTTACATAGTATCAACAAGATGAATGAGAGTTTACACAACTTATCTAAGATAAATTACAAGAACTAGAAAAATTACTGGCTTACACATAAGGGAGAGTGTTGAGAAATAAATCTCACATTACCTGTAAACAAGGTCTTAACATGCTTATAAGTAATATACAAATATTTTTTATTAAAACGGTTAAATGAGATAAGTTAACCTCGTGAATTTTTACAGTATTCAAGTGTGACAAATGACATTGCACTCCAAAATACTAGTGCCTCTATGCTCTTTTCTTCTACCCGTGATGACAATGGCCTAGGTTTTCATATTTTCTTTTCTGTTTGGGTGTGTGTTTGTGTTCTTCTCTTTTATTCTTAACATCAAGAATCAAAACTGTCCCAGCACTTCCTCAGCCCCCTTGGCTTTGGTGACCTAAGCTGAAGCTAAGAGCCTAAGGCTGACTTTAGATAATAAACAATAAAAACTTGGTGAAGTGATAAATGAAATGCGTGGAAGTTGATGATAGTTTTTAACTCTTTACTAAAAGCTTCTTTAATTTGAACAAATCTTTCTCTTATTTTGATGAGAAACAAATAAAGACATCGGGGGAAGAAATGGACCACTTCTGTTTGGAGGAAACATTCAAAGATCAGTCGCTCGATATGGATAAGGGGGCATCAAATACATATGGTGACCTACAACAATGGTTAAAGAGCCTAACATGGCTAGGTTAATAGAAACTGATTTTAACCTTTCCATTTTCTCCGAATTTAAGTTAATATATTGAAAGTTTATTCCATTAATGGCCCATTAAGCGACCGAACCATCATGTCCGTATAAGTTTGCTGTTCTACAAGATCTAAGAAGAGAAATGCTGCCCCATCATAGTTCTGCATAAATAACTAAATTTTTTTTTGTTTTAAGTTAAATCTCTCTCTCTCTCTCTCTCTCTCTGTGATGTTAATATTTTCTAATTAATATGTTTATTCAGGAGAGCAGGGAAGACTAGACGGCTGCCTGGTAGAGACTAAGGAGGGGAGTAAGAACTGAGAAGCATCAGCAATTGTGAGGAGGAGACTGTTAGATTTATGATATCTCAATTATTAGGCCATCCGAGTTGAAATGTGTTGCCCTGAATACTAATGCAAACTGCTATGATTGGGTGCGAGTGCCTATAAATATTTGGAAAGTGTGTGCACTTCATTCAGTTGCTAATCATTTTGTGCCAGCCTTAAATTTCTGAACTTTTGATAGGTGATTGGTCGAACAGTAACGTTTTCATGGTATTAAAAAATTGATTTTTTTTTAAATTTTATTACAGAAATGTTATACACTAGATGCTCTTCACAAACAGTTACACAACTGATCTATATAACTAAATGAAATATGAAGGTAAAAACTACAAAAACTTTAGACCAGACCGGGGAAGAACCAGAATTACAGATGTAGATGCCTGAAATGCGCCAACCCAATAGCGTCCATTCAAAATTCAACCAAGGCCGTTCTAGGCAGCTGAGAGGCATGAAAATTCCTGCAACTCTTGACTTGGATGGGGCAATCTGTAAATTTGTCTGAAAAAACCGAGTTTAGATCAGACAAAATAAACGGGGAACCTTGAGAAAGATCGAACTTTTGGAGGTATCCCAACTACAGTTTTCTTGTCCCTACTTTAATGTTTTAGGGAGAGATTCGTGGACAGAATTACCTTGTATTGAAAAAGTGGAACAAATAATACCATAAGATAGAAGAACACTATATATATCCCAGAAAGGTTCTTGACTGAACAGTCCAAATACATGATGAGGTATCATCTTTGTTGAACATTTTAGGGAATTTCTAAGATATTTTGCTTTTTCATTGTATTTAGAACTCAATTTACATCCCTTGTAACTCTTCTTCTATTAAATGTATATCAAGCAATTTAACAAAAAACTACCAATTGATACCTGAATGAACAAACATTTCTATCAGATTTAGTGTTTTTCTTTTCCTCAGGGCCGGCTCTTCCATTAGACTAATTAAGCAATTGCCTAAGACCCATAATGGAAAAAGGCCTTTGAAAAAAGTTTATAGTACAATTTTTTTAAAAAAATAAAAAAAATAGCCAATTAAAAATACTAATTAACTCAATAATAGGCCTGTTCATTACAACCCAGCCCGGTTTGAAATTTTAATATATTTCTTAATATTTTAATTTTTTTTTTTAAAAGGTTGAAGAAAATTTTAAATTTGGGTTCCGGATTTCGAAATCCGGATGAACACCCCTACTCAATAATAGAACATAAAAAAATTAAATAGATATTATATATGTCATTGTTAATTAAAAAGATAATATAAAATCTTAAATAATTATTTACTTGACAAATGATAAGAATTATTTTTAAATAAAAATATAATATAAAAAATAGAAATAAAAATAAAAATTAATTTTACTTTAAGAAAAATGGCCTCAATTTTAGCCTTAATTCTCCTAATTTATTGAGCCGAACCTACTTTTGCTGGCAATTTTTCACTCCAAGGGTGATTGTAGCATGTAGGAGTCCCATCTCACCCCTCCCTATATATTCTAACAGCTTTTTTTTTAATATAATAGTCCGTTGCCCAAAAAACGAAAGGAAACACAGACCAACAGATTGCAGAACTCAATGAACAACGTACAATGGGCTGTATTGAACCAAAAAATGCATGCTTTTTAGTTACTTTTTATATCCCCGGTATGAATAAGAACTAAGAAACGTAATGGGATTTAACCAATGACAGGAATGATAAACACATCCCACATATACATCTTATATACATGTATGTATAATATATGGACGTCTAGTATAAATAGAACTTCTCCTAAAGTGAAAAAAGGGAAGAAGCAATCTCTGTTCCTTGCTTTTTCTTTTTCTTTTTCTTTTTCTTTGCTTCCTTTTCCTGATTTTGATTGGTTCGAGAAGTTAAAATTAGGTCCAAAGTAACTGAGATTAAAATTTAAGGGCCTTTTTGTTGCATGGAATACATATTCCGATCTCAGGCAGTTCCTTCTGTGTATTGAGGATAGGCTTACACATCAATCTTATACAAAGAAGTTTATAGACTAACTTAGCTTAATGTAATAAGTCACATCTACTTTATTATAAAAAGAGTTCTATAATTTAATAGATCACATTAAATCACGTCATGGCATAACTTTCTTATATAAAAATTGTATATAGATCAGACATTTCTATTGACTGAAAAAACACATGATTGATCAAAATGTGGCCCACTATCCTGTGAAGGAATGGCTCCATATATAGGTTCTCTTATCATTGAATCTCGATTATGTAATCAGTTTTACCCCTCAATTTATCATTTGATTCATTAACATTGTTGATTGTCATAATCATAGACTGTATGTATATTCAAGGAGGGTGGGGAGTGTTGGTGCGAAGGGGTTGCAAAATAGAAAATAGTGAAAGAAAAGTTTGCTTCAAGACGCGTTATGAATATCGCTTTCTTTAAGACAATATTCGTCTCCATCAATAACGGTATGCATATGGGTTACAAGCAAATTTACCTTTAAGATACAATGAAGCTTAGAGTAAATCCGTTTGTCTAATTACGTTATGCATAAACGAAATTAGGCGGTAAATATCCTTAAATTGTACTATTCAACTAAAAGATTAGAAATCTATTTTTCTAGAATAAATAGATCTTAATGTTAAGTTTTAAAAAAATAAAAATTTTTAGAAGAAAGAGAATTTCAAAATTCACTTCTAAAATCTCTATATAATTCGTATAACATTGGATCTATTTACACAACCAAAAGGTATAAATGAAAAACTATTACACTTCGTAATTCTGAAACCATTTCGGAACAGATATATGATATGTCGGTTGTCCGATGACATACCTTACAACGCTTCAGCCCATTGAGGACCAAGCAAAGCAACGCATGCCGCATGGCATATCTCTTGAATTAAATCAGTAAAAACCTCTCCATTGAGGGAGATAGGGATTGAGCGAGGAACTAAGCCTTGCATCTAAGGCCTCAATGCCACCAGACGATCCAACACCTTACGTTGCATTAAAGGACCCGAATTAATATAAACATAAGCAAAAGCTTATAATTTTTCCTTATTTCTCTCTTTCTAAAATAATTCATAACTTTTAAAAATAAACCCCTAAAATATATTAATAAATATAACATATTATTTTGAAAATATTTCTAATAGAGAGTCTTTGTAAGAATTTATGGATTTAACTCATCTTATAAAACCGATTCAACAAGAGAAGTTTGCACATTACTTATAAGCATTTCCAAGACCTTGTCCACAGATAATGTGGGATTTATTTCTCAACATCTTCCCTCACGTACAAACTAGTAATTTCTGTGGTCCTTGTCACGAAATAAGTAGTGTGAACCCTCATTCGTCCAGTAGTAGGCTCTGATACCATGTAGGAATTCATTGGCCTAATTCATCTTATAAAACAGGTTCAACAAGAGATGTTTACACATTGCTTATAAGCATATCCAAGATCTTGTCTACGGACAATATAAAATTTATTCCTCAACAATCTTAATTATAAGTGCTTAGAAAATAACTCTTAAAATTAACAAGAAATTTGGGGAACAAAATACGCTCAAGGAATGTCCATCCCCAGCCTTCCGTCGTCTGCACGGATATATAGTTTCTTTCGAAAGGATTTTATTAATGTTTTGTAAACTTGTTTATGAGTAAAAAAAAACGTGAGAAGGAAAACATGCAAAAAAATTATCAAACGTACACCTATATGAATCGTGAGGCACGAAGTGAACATCTCTTGCTAAAGGAACCACTGTCATGATTGACAGGTTGAAAGAAATAATTGAATCTCTATCGGAAAAGAAAGAGAAACTTAATACACATAAAATCTGCACAGACGATTGCTTAAAAAGAACAAAACCAAAGATCCTCCTAGGCTGTAGGAAAACCCATATAGCGGCTGAAAAGGGCAGAGCAAGAACATCTTTGGACCTTGCTCTGAGGCTTAGATGGCGAGAATGATTTAGAGGGAGTCACAAGGACCTGAACGGCGACTTTTCCAGAAATAAAATGGTTTGAAAATCCACTTTTCTAATGTCTCTCGCTGTATTTTCTAGCCATTACAATATCCCATTACAGCTAATGTTTATTACTGATCAGATCAGAAGCCAAACTTTGTAGAGAGAGAGTATCATCTTGTGAAGAGAGTTCATTGGGTGTATTGGAGCTTTGGAATTTGAAATTTTTGTTATTGATCTCTTTGTACTGCACCTTTGCTGATAGTAAATTCGTTAAGACCGATCTTGCCGGAAGACGTAAGCTCGCATTGAGCTGAACCACTTAAATCTCGATATTGCTTCGTGTAATTGCCGTTTTCTCCTTTTTGTTTTTGCTACCATACTTCAAATATTCTTTGATAACCAGTTTATACCTACAAGGATTAACTACATTCGTAGGTTTTAGCAAACATTTGAATCTGATGTACGTAGATTTTCTTGGACGAGTTAGAAATATAATTCTGATTATTAACATAGGTAGGGTCATGACAGGGAACTTCCAACTTGTGAATCTTTACAATTTTGCTCAACTATATATTTATTATTTCCAGGCTCGAAGTATTTTCTTGTGAGGCTTAGATTGTGGGCTACAGCTCAATATATGGATCGAAAGAAATTTTATGCCAAGTTATACACACTGCCGGAATTACTTAGGACTGTGTTGTCTAGATACTGGCTGATCTCTATATTATTCAGTCTACTACATCGAGAAACTAACTATTGAAACTATGAATTCTGCATTTATTATTATTATTATTATTATTTTCTACTAGTGTAACAGAACCATATTAGAGTACCTAGTAATCAAAAGATCCATCTAAAATATCTGGAAATTCTGCCCGCATCTCACTGTCCTGCTCCAGAATAGCGTCCACAAATGAACTCACAGCTGATGAAGCTTCTGACCTGTTGTTTGTTTGACCTACACTTGTGGATCCAAAATCAAATGTCCCAAAACCACCCTCATGTCCAATTCCATTTAGGCCATTATAATTTTCAGTAGCAAGGTTTAACTGGGGTGTTTGCTTTAGAGTTGAAGGGCAATTGGTTGGTGACATGACTCCCATGAGGTGGCGATCTTGTTGTTGCTGAAAGCCAAGATAGGGCTGAGGTTCACTGAGGAATTCACTCCAATTGAAGGAAGAAGATGGTGTGATTTGTGCTTGAGATGGTTGGCAAGAATATGATTGTGGCGAGCCTAACTGTGTGACATTAGAAGAAGATGTTGATGAACAAGAAGAGGTAGCTTCATTAAAGAAGTGTGGCTGGATGATTTCTGGGTCAAGGACTTGAAACTGAGACAAATAGTGCCATGAGTGGATGTTTACATTAGAGGAGATATCTTGGACTTGCTCCATCACAGGCTTATTCCTGACCATATCTGTATTTGGAAATACTGTGAGGACTGAAGAGGGTTCTAGTGTGGGCACTGATGTGTAGTACTTTGCGTTCTTATTGAGAGATCCAATTTGGTTTTGGCTGTTTTGGAAGCCGCTAATGGCTCGACAATCAGAAAGGATCTGAGAAAATGGCTTATGGGTAACTGGATCAATTCCCAACTTTAAAAGCTTCTTCCTCAGCTTGGTATTCCAGTAGTTTTTGACATCATTATCTGTTCTTCCAGGTAGCTGTTTTGCAATATGAGACCACCTGGTTTGTTTGAGAGAGAGAGAGAGAGAGAGAGAGAGAGAAAGAGAGAGTCATGTCATTATACTTGCACTGATAACATTAATGTGCATGGAATTGTAGTTTGATTCTCTTTCAGGATGCACATTACAGCCACCCCAGATATTAGTTATAAGTGTAACCTCCTTAAAATTGTTCATCTTTGAAACTCAAAGCATATAATCAGGCAAAGAACAATTAACTGAAAGAGATTCAAGATTGAGAGTCAAAATGGGTGATTCACCTGCTTCCAATAGCTTTGTGAAGGTTTATAATGAGGTCTTCTTCTTGAGGGGTGAAGCCGTCATGCTTGAGGTCAGGTCTAAGGTAATTAGTCCACCTAAGCCTGCAGCTCTTTCCACATCTATTGAGTCCTGTACATAATAAACTTGCTTATGCACGCATATACTTAGAGAATACAGGCGGTGATCTTACAGTTACAGACAAGAAATCCAAAAAATTGAAAAACAAAAAAGAAGAAAAATCAGCTCCCATGTAGAAGAGTGGAGAATGGAGAAACCTGCTTTCTGGGGAACCAAGGTCCAATTTCCAATCCCATTGTTGGAAACGTGCGCAAGTATTTTTGCATCCTCCTCGGGAGTCCAGAGGCCTCTCTTGACGTTGGATTTGTCACAACAAGGTGGTCTTCCCATTGAAGGAAGGGGAGAGAGAGAGAGAGAGAGAGAGAGAGCTGAAGGTATAACTATGTAATGGTGATGCAATTGCAAACCTTTGAGGGTACATTTTAAAAGATGAAAGAGGAAGGGAACGTTTAACAAATGAGAAGGCAAGAAATGCATGCAATTTGGCTCCCAATTGCATGATTATTTTCATCTTCTCCAAAAAACGGTTTGAATTGACATCACAATATAAGCCTCTCTCTCTCTCTCTCTCTCTCTCTCTCTCACATGCTTGAATCTTAAGAGCACTCTATTAGAGGTTCAAATGGGGTGAGTTATTTAGTTATAGTTTCAATCAGGTAAATACCTATTGATTCCGATTACCTGTATTTGACATGAAAACCAAAAAAGGCTTCTTTAAGCTTATGAGTGGGTGCAACTTCCATGGCTTCGTGTTAGCGTACCAGGAAAATGTTCAGATGTCGAGCCATCAATATCATCCAGATTCCACTGGGTCCAACTTGTATCCCACACACAGGACCAAAATCAGCCAAATTTAGATCGTCATTTGTGGTTTATAGAAGTTACTCCAAAGGAGATTTCAATGGGCTCATGAAATGGACTTTCTTTCCAAAATGTTTTGAGATTTTCTTATTTAGCAGTGGTTTTTTTTATGAAACCTGCATGCCTGTGACATCTCAAAAAAGACGTTCCTCTTATACAGATTATATATTTCTTTCTATATTATATAGAAGAAAAAAGGGTAACTATTTTGACACATGTCAAAAGTACAAACAACTCCCACTTTCAAAGTTAATGAACCATTGTACCAGCACTAGACCCCCTTAAAAAGGAAAAGTATTACGCAGTTCGTGCAAAGGCCACAATTGGATCCAATGCTTTAAATGGCATTGCCATCGTAAGGAAGAGAGGCAGGTTTGATATGAGATAAGTATTCAAATATACAAACGAATGCTATAAAAGTTTGGTCCGAGCAACTCTGATGATTGTGCCATAAGTCACACCTCAATGTTATATACAACAACTAGAGGATTATCCCCGTTCCCGTAAAGAACAAAGTAAAAATGGTTTTCCTAGGATGAGCAAACCTTGCAACTCTTCCTGCAATTTCCGTTAGAACCCACCATGTAAAGAGGGTTCTTTTCACACTCACCAGACTTGGCCCACATAGGGCAGTTCTCATCCTCATCGACACAATCACCATTGTCGGGCCTTGCCGGTTTATCGAAGGATCGTACATGAATCCACTTGGTTGCAGACCACTTCTCACCCTCAATGACAGGGCAGCTCCCATGCAAGCTGTTGGTATCTGGAGTTGCATCAGGATGAAGACTGAAGAACAGCAAGGCATCACCCTTTTCGGGTTTCACTGCATGGTTATGAATAGCTAATTTTCAGATCTATGATGGATGTAGGGTAGGAACCAGGAGGCTATATACCACTGGATGACAGAAACTAAAGAACAAATGAAATGAAATAGATAATTGTTGTAAGACAGGGATCAACAGAAATTAAAGAGATGCCTCATCCAAATAACTTAACACATAAATTAGCATTACTCGAGTAAAACAATAGAGAAATTCAGATTCGTTATTAGTTAACAAATTAATACCTGCATAGCCTTTTTTAGCACAATCAGACCAGCTATCGTCCTTTGGTTGAGACATCCTTGCCTGTGGAAGAATACAAATAAATGTTGACTTAGTGAAGTAGACATATGGGAGAAAAGGAAAACACATATACGGAAAGCATTGAAATGATCCATGTAACCAACATAAAGCCCCCCACAAAATTTCCAGACCAGGGAAAAAGAAGGAATATCACTCAGATGGTCAGTCACAGATAATTTTACCTCTGAATTGGGAAAGATTGTCTCCCCACCCTTTTCAACATTAGACAAATACATCAATACAGTGGCAACCCTGTGGCCACCCAGTTTTTGATTAGCCTTGTCGTGAAAAAAATCAAAATGTGGTTCATATTTCTCACCATGCTCATAGTGCAGTATTTGAATGGACTCCCCATTTTCTGTTAATCAGGGTAAGAAAGACTGAATAATAAACTTCCAATACACTTTCAGAAATCCTAAATCAATGAGAAGAAAAGTAATTATTTTACCTGCTGGAAGGAAGGTCCATGTAGCAATCCTGGCCTCAATATCCGCAACTATTTCATCCTTGAAGATGAAACAAAGACACCAGGTATAAGAATCCGTCAAGCAATAAGAATCGGAAATGCATATTTCACAGAATGGGTATGAAAACAGATTGTGTCCTTGCAGCAACTGGCGGCTGCATTAATCATAAACATGCCTGGTCTAACAAAAAGCCTCTCAAACTAACTTCTTGCATGTGACATAAAGAAAGTTCTGCTCTCACACATCTAAGTTTTAGTTTTGGTTTTGATTAATGGATGTCTAAGCAGCAGGGACCAACCAAAGTTGTCATAACACATCTCACACCCAACATAACTAATACAGGTCCATGTCAATTCATCCAATTTAGAAAGCAGAATTTAACTGAAAATAGCTTATTCTGATCCTAGGTTTGAATAAAACATCAATTCAAAGAGATGGAGTTGTCTTGTCTATGAAAAGCCGTCAGAGAACCTTGTTTCCAAGCCAAAATGCAATAATTCCAATACCTGACATAGTTTGTTATCCATCCAGCAGTACTTTACACTGTTTATCCAAAATGCAATTATTCTCCAACTCAAATGGTGTCAAGTTTCAACTAGGTGCAAAATTACCTAGAGAAGTTTAGATTTTCTCTATTCCCACATACAAAATAAATTAAAGATTAATGAGTTAAGCACTTACAAAAAAAGATCATTGAGTTAAAGATCCTATTTCTGGTGAAACTTCTGCTGATTCTTGTCAAAGTTAAGGAAGCATTCATTTTATTAGCATCTCACCTTAAAGACTTATAAAAATATAAAAAGTATCTTTCTAAATGCCAAAAGCTGCCCGTGATCTTCTCTCAATTGGGACATCCTTGTGAGAAATGCACGCAAGACCGCTACAAACACAGATTTTACCACTACACGCTTACAGATTTATATGAATCTTTAAGGCCCCGTTTGGATTGAGAAACCATCTCATCTAATATCATCTCATCTCATCATTACAACCTTTTCAAATTCCCACATAAAATACAATAAACAATTAAAATTTTCAAAACTCAATTCAACTTTTTCAAATTTCAAAACAATAATAATATTAAAAAATAATATTCTAAGAATATTTTATTCAACCTTAAACCTTCATTTAAAATCATCTCATCTCATCTCACTATTCTACCTCTAAGCAAAAAAGGCAATCGCTATTAAGTTTATACCATTCTGAACCCAAAGAATTCAAAGGCATAATCTCAGAAAAGGTCCATAAATGCTGAACAGATAAGTGATTAAACAATACCTGAGCTTTCTGAAGAAACATGCCCGAGCTCGTTCGGACCTCGCTCATTACACTCTTACCAGACTCGTTATCCGCCACCATAGATTTCTCCAGCTTATCCCTAGCCTACGTTTCCCAATATTAACACAAATCCAAATCGAATTAAGGACGATGGCTACATTTGGATCAAATTTGATTTCTGATTATTCTTATAGATTTCTACATATTCAGGAGAAAAAACACGAATTCGGACGGAGAATGATTAGTATTTGACTCACGAGTTTCATAAGGTGGTCGCACTCTTCATCAGTCAGAAATCCCTTATAAATGAAAGACCTTCGGATTTAAAAATATAGGCAAAGAATCAATATAAACCACAAAAGAAATGCGATTTATTAAAAGGAAGAGAGAGAGAGAGAGAGAGAGAGAGACCTGGGACTCCATGACAGCTGAGTGGCACGAGCGGGATCAAAAGAAGAGAAAGAAGGTTTCTTCAATCTCAGCACCGAGTCATGCCTGAAACCGCAGCAAATTGCAAGAGTTTTCATAGGCAATTTCACGAGCACAGAGAGAGAGAGAGAGAGAGAGACATACGTTTTCGTATCAGCGAGCCATCCGCGTAAATGAAGAGCTGAATGAGAGAGGTGAGGTAGAAGGAATAGGAAACAGAGAGAAAGTGGGAGAAAATGTGGAGACTCCATGAGAAAATCCGTTGTGCAGTGTTCGAAATTCGAATTTAGATACAACTTCGCTTATGGCTTCGATCGGCTTTGGGTTTTAAAAGAATGATGGGCAAGCGAGGGTTCCTGGTCTTCATTCCTCTCCTAATTCTTGTGGGTGCCCATTGGATTTTCGAACTCGGTCCGGACTTTTGAGCCGCTTGTTTGTGGAAGCTTCCTTTCTTAACCCCAAGTCAAAGTCTAATTAAACCATCATTCGGCTTATCATCAAGGGAGACGCTGGGGTTCGCTCCATCCGATCTTCATTAAAAACAGCTTTTACATAAAATATAATAAATTATTTTAACAAATATAATAAAAAATAAAATTTTAAAAATACAATAAAAAAATAAAATAAACATAAACATAAACATAATAAAAAATACAATAAAAAAATATAATATAATATAATATAATATAATAAACATAATAAAAAATATAATAAAAAAATACAATTTAAAAAATACAATAAAAAAATAAAATAAACATTATAAAAAATACAATAAAAAAATAAAATAATGATGATTTTAAAGGGATGATTCGGCCTCAGCCCAAACGGTGCCGACGCCAACGACGGTGGGCGAGACCCGAAACGAGTTTAAGGCACCGAGGGACACACCGGAGGTCACCGTCGCAAGGGTGGAGTCACCGGATGCCGACGGTCACGATGGGATGGGAGGAGCCGCCGGATGCCAACGGCGCCGGCAGGGTCCGATTTTGAAGGGGATCAGACAGACCAATTCCCAGATATTCTCTATCATCAATCATCTGCTCCAAAAAATTCTCCAATTATTTCGTAAATTTTTAAACTGTCTCATCATTTCAATATTAAACATCATTTAAAATCTGATCCTAAGCTGAATTAAGTTGAGTTAAATTAAATATTATTAAACTATTAGTTTTTAATATTATAAATATTTTGAAATTTAAAAAAATTAAATTATTTATTATATTTTATATAAAATTTTAAAAAAGTGTATTAGAATTTAAAAAAATTATAATGATGAGATGAAATAAGTTGAGGAGGGTTAAACATCCAAATGGGACCTGTTTTTAATTTCTTATTTTTAAATTTTATTTTTATTTTTATCTAAGCATTATTAATATATTACAATTTTTTCAAACTTTTAAATAAAATATCCAAAACAATTTCAAATTTCAAATGTCAAAGTTAAAGTTATATTCTAACATCTTTTAATTTTATAATTTATTATTCAATATTTATCTCTATATCAAAATTTCATAAGAATCTTAATTTAAATTATTTTATTACTATTCACATTTATTTTATCAGATCCCATATTATTTATGTAACCAAACAAGATTTAAATTTTACTGCTTTTTATTTTCTCTTTTTTTCTTAGGCAACTAAAAATAAGATTATGACAGTCATGGTTTCCATTCAATTGGGTAATACTATTTTAAGGTTTTCTCTACAACTTTTAAAATATATATATATATATATGTATATATACATACATATACATGCATTATATAATAATATAGCTTTCTTGAACCTATTAAATTCCACGTGAATTCAATACTTTTTTCTAATACGTACTTGGGTACAAGGCTCCTTAGCGAATACATGGATGATATTTTGATGATTTAGAGAAGAGAAATGAGGGAATTACAATCATTTTTATAATTTTTTATATAATTATGTTATAAATGAAGAACATTTTGATTTTGGTAAAGTGATGTATAAAAGTATACATTACTTTATTAAAATGTCCTTCATTTATAATATAATTGTATAAACAATAAATTTAGACTACAATTCTTATTTGTTACGGTCCAACAGTACACACTGACATCAATTTATTTTATTTATTTATTTATACACTTATAGGAAAACTGTAATTACAACCTGACAAATTACAAAAAATAAAGAATTTTGGTTCAAACAACTTGACAAACCAAGAGATTGCGAGGGTTGAAATTTGAAAGTGATAGAAATGGTTAAAACTCAATGGGTAGGTACATCAGTTTCCGCATCATTTTTAAAAAAAAAAACATTATTTTCAAGGGTGAAAGTGAAACTATACTAACTGGGTTTGGGCTGAGGCACTTGTAAAAACTCACTTGTCCAGCCCATGATGATTTTAGTGCGATTTACAATTTTTTTTATAGACAAAAAAAAGCTGTAATTGCAGAGGAATAAAGCCCCTCTTGTAATTGAAGGAAGCAGAACTCAGCATTAAAAGACCAATGCTACAGCTGGGATATCACATTTTTCATTCCCATATGCATCCAAGAGTCAAGACTCCAGAGTCCCAACAAACAGTATGGCTTTTTCTGCGTGTTGTCTAAATCAGATTTTCCTTTTCCAAAAGCTTTGGAGATTTACAGGGATCACACTTCAGACAAACAGTGATTATGCAAAAGGAAGAATATAATAAATATAAATAAAAAGTGCTTCACAGCCACCATCAAAGGAACTCTCTTGTTAAAGACTCACAAAAGCTGGGAGATGAAAATCCTAGTCTGTAGTACACAGCAAAAGTCAGCTTCATTTTTCAGATCCCTTTATTTCATTTTTTCCCCCTTTTGATGCATTCAGAAAGGAATCAACTGAGTTCAATCAATTTCATCATCCACATGCCAATACAAAATGAGTATCCCGCCAACCACAATTATAAGAGGAAAATTATTAAACCATGCAATGGAATAAAATTTCATTGACAACCTAATATATATTCCAACTCATTAGTTCTTTTTGTTTCACTTTCGCTACTAAAAGTCCTTAAAAAAATTCAAAATCTAAGTAAGGACCTGATGAACTATCCAAGTCAGAAGCACCTTTGTCATTTGGAGGCATCGATGTCTTGAATGTGTTGCTCAAAAATGCAAGATCAACTGGTTTTGGAATTTCCGGAGGGTGAGAACTCCGAATGAGAGGCCAATTAATACTTTCAAAGAAGGGATGCTGTTTGATCTCAGTAGCACCTCTTTTGAATCCTAGTCTCTTTTGTGGATCCTTTACAAGCAGACCCCGGATCAAATCCTTCGCTGCAAAGCTGATACAAGATCCCTCAGGAAATTTTAGGGGCTGGCCAACAACATTGAATAATGTCTCTCGGTTTCCATTGCCTTTAAACGGTGTCCTCCCATGGAGCAACTCGTGCAAGAAAATACCAAATGTCCACCAATCAACAGCACTCCCATGACCATCCCCTCGTATTATCTCAGGAGCTAAATATTCGTGGGTTCCAACAAATGATGTAGAGCGGGCGCTAGTTGGTTCTGCAATTAGAACAGGAAGTGAATCTGCATTTGCTATTTTTTCACTCCTCACCTTGCTCATTTTGGAACTGAGAAAACGAGGCTTAAAGCAAGAAGGTTGCAAGCAAGAAGGCTGGACACAAACAGGTAATCTGCAGGTTGGATCAATGCATGATGGCTGAATACAGTAAGCAGTTATCCGGCAGGATGGCTCTGTATTGGACTGAACAAGTTTGGGACTCACACAACATCTCAATGATAGGTCAAAATCAGAGAGCATGATATGGCCATCTTCCCTCACCAATACATTCTCAGGCTTTAAGTCTCTGTACACCACTCCCATCATGTGTAAATACTCTAGTGCAAGAAGAACTTCAGAAGCATAAAATCTGAAAATGCAAAAGAGATAATCAGACATTTTTGTTGTTAAGTAACAAAGAAAATAATCAGAAACTTGAATATAATTTATAAACAAGCCCAAAGTCTATCAGGAATCTATCATGGAGCTGAGCAAACCAAAATGACTTTACTACATTAGAGAACCAAAGTCCATAAAAAGAACAATCAACATGATCATTCAAAAGTGTAACTGATCATATGTTAATCTGACGCATATTCATTAATATTGAAGTAAAACTCACAATCTAGGACATGAGGAGTTAAATTTAATGGAATATTTCTCTCTCCGAGTTTTGTTTGATTAAATAAATAAAAAAACTAATGCCTACTATAGACAAGCATTTCTTAGTTCTTCCTCTCTTTTCCTAAATTTGTTTTTTTCCCTAATGTCTCTCTCCTAATGAGTACTGGTCAATCAATTTTTACCTCATCAGAAGTAAACAGAATTATACCAGATAAATAAAAAGGCCAATGGCAATTTGAAACTTCACTCCTACTACAAACCTGGCTGCCTGCTCTGTAAAGTGCTTGCCAGACTGGCGCTGCCGAAGCGTGTGAAGATCCCCACCACTGCAAAACTCCATTAACAGGCAAGAGAACTTGTCGGTCTCGAAATGCGAGTAAAGGGTAGGGAGGAACGGGTGGTCCAACAAACCCAATATGTCCCTCTCAGTCTGAGCTCTCACCAGCTTCTTCCTTCCGGCCAACATGCCCTTATCCATCACCTTCATCGCAAACAAACAACCCATTCCTCTTAACTGGGCCAAATACACACTCCCTATATCCCCACAACCAAGCTTCTTCAATAGCCTGAAATTTCCCAGCCCCAAGTCCCCATCTTTCGCCTTTACGTATTGAATGGCATCCCATCGTATATCATTGCCCTTGTGAGGCTTCGACGGGCAAAAGCTCCGAAAGCTGGATTCGTTTGCATCGAAGCTGTTATATTTGCTCGCGCAACTTAAACTGCTTGTGTCAGTTTCCTCGTCGTCCACTACAGATTCAGCATTCTTCTGAGCCTCAACAGTGCTGGCATTGCTCATATTGCTGCTACTCACACTGTTATCAGACCCAAAAACGGTGCTGCTACAAAGACTGATGCTAACACTAGTATTCAAGCTTAGGTCTTGGAGGTTGCCAGCGAGGGATTCGGCATCATTGTTTTCACTAGTCTGGGCTGATTTTTCCATGCCTGAATGAATGGGCTTTGAAAGTGTTTGATGAAAGTTGTGAGAGAAGGCCGAAGGGGGCCAGGATTAAATATGTGGGATGGTGAGGTCAAGATGGGAGGGGATGAGACCGAGGCGGTCAAAGTGAGGGCGAGAGAGACGCGGGCGCGAAGAGAGCTGAGCGTAGGGATCCAAAAAGGAGTAGTGAAAAGGGTATTCAAATTTGAAATCAGAGAAGGTGGTGAAAGGGAGAGACCCAATGAGTAAATTGGGTTTAGAGTCCATTTCTCTCTTGCACTGTCCCAGAAAATGTTACAGCTTGGAGACAAAACACAGAGGATCGATCTCGGAGAGAGAGAGAATCCCTGTTTACGAGGACGACAAAAGCCTTGCAGATTTTTCTAAATAAAGAAAATAAACGTGTTTAAAGTTAAAAATCCCTTCCCAGCCAATACCGTTACTTTGCATTTTTTTGATTTGTATGCAATCACGTGGATCGGAATGCTAAACGATATAATAATTAATATTGAGTTCAAATTATAAAGGAAAAACTTCCAAATCATCTTATATACTTGCCCAATTATTAAAACAAATTACTTCACTTGCATAGTGTAGGAAACAGATGTTGGAGGGGTAGATATGGAGGTCAGTGGTTTTTGTAGAGGCGCTTTATTCTAGTATTTTGCTGGGCTATGGAAGAAGTAGTAATTAAGACCCTCTTTGTATTTAAAAATGAGATGAAATAAGTTAAATAAGTTTTAAAAATGAATAAAATATTATTTTTTATATTATTATTATTTTAAAATTTTAAAATATTACAAAAATAAATTAGAATTTGAAAAAATTGAATTATTTATTAAATTTTATATAAAAATTTGAGAAAATATAATAATAAATTTCAAATAAAATAAAATTAGATAATTTCAAATAAATTTTAAATACAAAAAAGACGTAAGTGTGAATTCTGTTGGATATTCCCCAAGAAAAGAGTCCCACCTCTGGTCAACTACTCACGAGTTTTGTGTATAATTTTTAAGGAATTTCTGCAGTCACTGTTTAGACTAGAGTAGCCAACTTATTTATGACCTGCAATGTATTATGAGGAGTGATAGGGGTAATATTATTTTACTATCATTTTATAATTTATTAGCGTATTTGAATATTTTTATTTTTTTATTTTATTTTTTAAGTATTTTTTTAATAATTTTAATCATTAAGAAAATATATATATATATATATAACTTTACTAATATTCACTTTCTTAATTATTAAATAAAATTAAATAAAAAGAAAATTATAAATAAGTAGTAAAATGATAGTAATGCTATCATTATTGTTGTATTATTACTATAAATCTTTATTTGTGTCTGCTAAATGGAGAAAGTTTTGAAGTTTCTCTACCAAAGTATCCAACTTGTTTATGACCTGCAATTTATTGTTACCAAGGAATCATTAAGAAATGCCATGCCTTATACTATAAATCTCTGACAGCTGAGAATTGGGAGTCGGTCACAGTAATTTTTTGACCATTTTTTCCTATTCCTTTTGAGGTTCTGATAATGTTATCCTGAACATTAGGCCTCATAACATGAACCCTAGATCTAATAATGTTGCTAGATTAGTCTACTGTCTAAATATGAGAGAGTAACAGTAACTCATACTTGGATGGAAATAAATGGGAACTGTCCAAAATACTTATGCTAATTAAATTATGATAAATCACCAGAGATCTTGATGCGATTTGCATGTGGGTTTTTTGTCAGTGATTTCCAGCAATTAGACATAGTATCAGACAAAACATTCTTATCTGGTTTTCAAATTTCAATTGTAAATGGGCACCTCATGTCATGTTCTTGATTTTCTTTATTTGAGGGATGATAATGCTCAGGGGCTCTTATTAGTTATTTCATATCTCCAAGAGATTCCACATCAAATCCTACTTTCCAACAGCACAGAGAACTTTACTCGAGCTTTGAATTACATTCCACCGAACACAGAGCAGTAGATTCCACGAGCTTAGCTGTTAATGCCATTAATAGACGTGGATTCATAGGAGTGGCACTGTAGTAACACATCAGGGATAACTACAGAACTGACCCCAGAGCTGCACACGACACTAATAGAGCACTCACAATAGATTTTTCTTCTAATCTTTTAAAATATGGTACCAAAACTTATTTTTTTGATTTTTACAATAAATCATAGAGCTTATCTATTTTTTCGTCGTATCATTTAAATATTATACTTTTTAATCTTTTTTATTTATTATAATATACCAACACTTGCCTCTAGATTCTTCGAGATATGTGAGAACTTAATTAAAAATGTTTACAAGCATGAATAGTTTCCTTTAAATGTAGAGGCTTCCCTGTAGAAAAATTTAAAACTTTATTAGAATAGAAGATTTAATAGAAGGCAACTTTAGGAGTATTTCTTTATATTTAAAAAAAAATACATTATATAGCATCCATTGGGAGTGCTTTTAGGTCTCATTTGTATAGTGAGATGGAAAAAAATAAGATGGTTTTAAATAAAAACTAAATAGAATACTACTGTAATATTATTATCATTTTAAGATTTGAAAAAATTGAATTATTTATTATATTTTGTGTAAAAATTTGAGAAAATTATAATGATAAAAGGAGATGAAACTATTTTTATATCCAAACAGACCCTTAGTTACAAGAGCGTAAGTATAATTATTATACAACTATTTTACAACTAACCAATATTATTGTGCTGTTTCATTAAAAATAATTTTAATTTTACATAACTATCCTCTATCCGAAATAGAATGGTAAAATAGTTTTAAGTTCATCATTTTCCACAAGGGATTGAGTAATTGTATGTCTACATTTAAGTTCTGTTCAATATGCATACTCTGTTACAGCTACAAGCTAGATAATGTGACATGGTGCCTTTATGGAAATGAGCATTTGCAGTACATTCTGGTCAGTACAGCCTATAGGCTTAAGAAAGGGTGGAATGGCTCATTGTGGAGGGTGTATAAGTGGCAGGGGCATTGGTGAGTTTAAAATAAAAAAAAATGATTTAAGGTTTGTTTTTCCGATTTCGCTTATGATAATTACAGGTGATCTTGTGACGTGGGACTTGGTTCAGAAAGTAATTAGTGATTGTTTCATACTTGGTTCTACTTGCAGGTGTCAAATTCTAATTCGAACCTCTTGATTTTCTTTTAAGAGATGATAATGCTTAATTAGCAGCCAACAACAAACACATTACTCTTTCTTGTCTCCAAAGATTCCACGTCAAACCTTGAAGTACAAGCGAAGAAGAAGAAGCAACACTTGATTTTCTTTCAACTATAAATATGATACCAAATCATGTTTTTCATCTAATAGCAATCAAAATGAAGTTACCAGCGCTAGTAGCTGCTTTCTTTCTCTTCCTATCTGCAGGTAATTTCACAAAACGAGCATTTCTTTCTTCATTGAATTTACTTGCCAATGTTAATGACTCAATCCTAATATCATACTCCAAACTAGTATTGTTGAATTGCAAGAAGTTTAGAGGGAGTGAGTGCTTTTGATTTCCATTTGTTTATAATTGTCAATAGCAACTTATAGATAACCATTTTATGAAATCATCATTTACCCTAAAAGTTTAAATTAACAAGATGAGGTGGATTTTTATTATTTTCTTTTTATCTTAACATTCTCTTTCACCTGTATGCAAAAAAAAATTTCAATGAGTAGTCCAACATGTGAAATGTTAAATTAAATAAAATAGAGTGTAAAGTCAGAATTTAAACTCAAGATTTCTGCTCTAATATCATATAAAATTATAATTTATCCTAAAAATTTAAGCTAATAAAATATATATATATTATTTATTTTATATCTTAACAAAATTCCATATTGCAGAAATTACAGCAGCACATGATCAAGCTACATTTTATGTGCAAAACAAATGCCCCTTTCCCGTATGGCCAGCAACAGCACCAAATACAGGGCACCCAATAATAGCCGATGGCGGCTTCTACCTTCCCTCAGGCCATACAGAGTGCATTTATGCCCCACTGACATGGAGTGGCCGGATTTGGGCCAGAACAGGCTGCAGATTTAATGCCAATTGGTATCCTACCTGTGAAACAGGCGACTGTGATGGAAGATTGGCCTGCGATGGACTAATTGGCACTCCCCCAGTAACATTACTGGAAGTTTCCCTTCAGGAAGACGAGCCAAGCTTTTATGATGTTAGCTTGGTTGATGGGTACAACATCCCTGTTTCCATCACAACAAGGCAAGCATTGCCAAAATGTACCATCAGAGGGTGCTTGAAAAACGTGAACAGTTTATGCCCACATGAGCTTCAAGTCTTAAACAAATATGGCGAAGTAGTGGCATGCAAAAGTGCTTGCTTGGCATTCGACCACGACAAGTTTTGTTGTCGGAATCGATACGGGAGCCCAGAAACGTGCAAGCCTAGTTCCTATTCGAAGATCTTTAAAGATGCTTGCCCTTCTTATTTCAGTTATGCCTTTGACACGCCTTCACCTTTGGTGAATTGCGTCTGTACAGAGTTTGTGATAACCTTCTGTCCAGGTTCGCGGGGGGGTGAACGCACCTTCACATAGAGCATTATAAATATCTCTATGCTGTTCATATGTCCTGTTTTCTTATACTAAGTTTTGATTGGATTGGTGTTACATGGTAATCCTCCGCCACAGTTGAGGGTTATGAATAAAGCTTGGAGGTATCGCCCACCCTCTACCAAAGAAAATAAATATCTCTATGCTAGCTTGACTAACTTCAGACTTGCTTTGAAGTTGATTATTGCTTGTTGAGTAAAGCTTTGTTAGTAACATAATAAATTTATGGATCACTAGTGATACACTTACTACTTAATTACTACTTGCTTATTACTTTCCATATATTTATTTATTTATTATAATTTTCTTTTAAGTAATTGTTGCCCAGATGACTAACACAAGAGGGGGAGTGAATTGAGTTGTATTTAAAAAAATAACAGTTATAAATCAAATATACAATATAAAAAATAAACAGAATATAAAGCAGTAAGAAATGTAAAGAGTAGGGTAAGAGAAAGCAAACTCAGTATTTTTACGAGGTTCAGCCTCACTGCCTACGTCCTCGCCTCAAGCTACCCCTTGAGGATCCCGAATTCACTAGTCAATCTCCTTTAGTTGGAGATAGAAACCTATTACACTTTTGAGCAGCACCGCTCCAAAGAATCCATGTAGAACACTCTCTACACTTCCAATCACCTCACACTTGGTGATTTAACTATTCTCCGTATAGAACACCTTCTACACACAGAAGGGTTATACACACACTTTTACTGATACAAGAATTGATAGTGGGTAGGCTATCAGAAAACACTCCTCAATGAGTGAAATAAGAACAATACAGCACAAACTATATCTCTCAAAATAAACAAGGGTTAAGGCTCAATGCTTAGAGAAGAGAGAATGAAAGCTTTGAATGAATGTTGTATGCTCTTGGTGTTGTGAATGTGAAACTCTCAAATGATCTATTTATAGGCATATGAGACTTCATATTTAAATTTAAAAGGATTCACATGTCAAAAACATCATCATTCACTTTTCAAAAATTTCAAACCTAATCTTTTTACTTTTTGCATGTGACAAAAGGAGCACACTTTACTTTTCAAAAATTTCAAACCTAATCTTTTACTTTTTGCATATGACAAAAGGAGCACACTTTACTTTTCAAAATTTTCAAACAAAGACATCTACCTTTTGCATAAGTCAAGAAAAGCATCCATCACTTTTGAAAATATTCAAATAAAACATGCACATGTGAAATATGACAATCAATCATCTTAATATTTTCAAAGTTCAAACCTTTAATCATGTCATGCACATGTGAAAGATGACAATCAATCATCTTTCAAATTTTTCAAATTTAATTTTCAAAATATTCATGCACATGTGGAAAATTTATTTTAATGCTTTATGATAAAATATTAATTTTGAGCCTTAATCCTAATTTCGAATTTTTAAGAGATTTACAACATTACTCTATGATTTTAATGTGAACTTGTTCCCTTCTTGCTCATGTTTGGTTCCTTGATGTGCTTGATTCTATTATGTGGACAACTTGAGTTTGAGACTCCTTTATTCTTTGAATTCATTTGTTATCATCAAAATCCATGTGTAGATTTATAATTACACGAAATTTGAAATCTTGGGTTCAACAGTAATTTTTTAATATCCTTAATTATTAAGAAAAGAATTCGAAAAATATATAACTTAACTAATAGTCACTTTCTTAATATTAAGTAAAAGAAAAAATTTTTAAAAAATAAAATGAGTAGTAAATAAGGAGTAATTAGATAGTAAGACTATCATTTTCCTCTACATACAAGCACAAGTTTTTTCTTCATTCTAGAACACAACAAAAAGAAGTTTTAGGCCATATTGAGATAGTGAAAGTAGGCCTGTACAGAATGTCCAACCAACCGACCCGACCAGTTTTCCCGACACATACCGACCCGATTACTCGACTCGAATGCCCGAAATGTCGGAAATGGAATTACCCCTTACCGATAACGTTTGTTTGCATCTCATTTCTCTCTCTCGATAATTCAACTCTCGCTCTCTCTCTCTTCTCTGCCTACCAACACCACCACCTCAAATCGTCGGCGTCCATTTCCAGATCCTGCTGGACCAAGCTTCCCGTCGTTGGCGTTCAAGGAAATCTCCCAAAATTTCCAGCCCCTTCTATCAAAGATCCTCACAATAGCCTCAAGAAGTCTATTGAGCCGTTCCATATCTGTCTCCCCTCATGCCTCATGGGAATGTCGGCATCGGAAGCGGCATTGGAAGCGGATCAGGCTTCCATCGTCACCGAAAACGGATTTTGGGTCTAAAAATGGAGTTTGTTTGGATTCTTAAAATTATTGTTGAAAAATAGTGTTTGGGTCAGAAACGGAAATAATTTATTTGAGATTTTTGTTTGGATTTTGTAAATTAAGTTGATTTTTGTTTAACGATTGAGATTTTTGTTTGGATTCTGTAAATGAAGTTTATTGAAGAAGAAGAAGAAGAAGAAGAAGAAGAAGAAGAAGAAGAAGAAGAAGAAGAAGAAGGAAAAGGAAATCGGGCAATCGGTGTAAGCGAGTAAACGGCTAATCAGAAGTGGGTCATATCGAGTCGGGTCGGAAACATGTCGGGTCGGGTCGGAGAACAACCCTAAGTGAAAGTGTCATTTTATTTTATCTCATTATTACAATTTTTCTAAATTTTCATAAAAAAATATAATAAACAATTCAGCATTTTCAAATATCAAAACAATAATAATTATAATAAAATAATATTCTCATAATATTTTATTCAACTTTTAATTTTTATTTAAAATTATCTTATCTCATTTCATTTTATTATCTAAATCGCACCTTAATAACCACTCTCAAGTATAAATTTATAATAGTATACCCTCACTACTTTCTTGCTATTTGTTTATTACTCTTAATCTATGTGAGATTTTTTTTTTAATTTTCTTTTAAGTATTTTTTTTAACATACTTAATTATTAAAAAAAATCAAAAAATATATAACTTCACTAATAATAACTTCCTTAACCATAAAGTAAATGAGATTTAAAAAAAAATAAAAATAAAAATAAAAAAGAATAGTAAAAAAAGCATAGAAGGGTGGTAAGGCTATCATTATTTCTTTACAAATATATATATATATATATATATATATATATGCAAATATATAGCATGACTGTCCATGATAAACACTTAAAAAAACAGAAGGAATGCTTGACCACAAATTAATTATAAAAAAGGTATTTTAAAAATTGACATGATATGATAAATTACATTAGCTTGTTGCTAAAAAGATGAGAGTTATACAAACTATAAACTCATCTCACTCTTATCTTACTATAATAAAGTGTTATTGTTTATCAATTCTTAATTTTATTTATTTTTCATAAAGGATAATTTAAGAGTGATATTTATGATAAATGAATCTTAAGTTTTAACCAATGAGATAAAAGTGTACTAATAATATTTATAATATCACTTAAAAAAAATCAATGTACCACGTACAATAATATTAATTGATCCGCAGATCTGGTATGAAAACGATAGCAAGTTAAAAATATGGTCCAAAAACTATATTTTATAACATTTTTATGAACAAAAAAAATGCAAGCATAATAGTTTAATAGACATAATAACGGGCCCATATACAAATAGTAGCCAGGGCCTTCCTTGTTGGGCTTGTCTTCTTTAGAAGTCATTGCAGCCCAAAACGTATTTATTATTCATATATAAAATATTTAATTAAAAATAAAATTAAATAAAATTTGATATATAGAGAGTCAGAGACGGTGTAAATAATAGGAAGTTGTGAAAAATTTTTCGTGGGCGTCTCGTCGACCTGTGTCCCCTCTCCGGCTCTCCCTTCCTATTTCTTTCTTATTTATGTTACGAGGACATGCATGTTTGTACGATGATAAATGTTACAATCATAAAAATATTTTAGAAAATTAAATTCATAAATTTATAATATAATATATGAAATTTATTTTATAAAATAGTTTTATAATCCAATAAATTACATAAAAATACGATAATATAGTCATTTGCAGACTGATGTAGACAGTAGAGACACACCCGACGTTATACCAATAAGAAGAAATTTAATTAATAATAAAATAAAATTTTAAAATAGATTATCATGAGTCTGATCACATAATTGAAAAGTTCACTACAGCAGCCAGGTTTTACCTGCCACCAAATTCGTGCCGGATGGGGTCGGGATTAAATTATTAATACTCTAGCTACAGTACTACTGAACATGCTGCAGCCTTTTTCTTTTTTCTTTTTTGTTAATTTCTTTAATCTTGCAAGTATAAATTACGGCCTTTTGTTACATTGTGAGATAATTATTAATGTTCAATTCTTCGACGAGCATACTAATTAATTAATTACTAATTAAGGTAGAGTAATTAGTAAATTTATTTTCATAATTCACGTGCACAGGGCTCAAGTTTTTGCCTAAAAAATGGACATGCATGCATGATACGCAGCCAAATTAGCGCGGCGCCGTGCATGGACGGGTCACTGGAGCTCTGAGGGTCCAGATTACTCTCTTTCATGAATCGGGCCTTGTGATTCACAAAATAGGTATATAGCAATCGTGATAATTATTTGATTTAAGTTCTTCATGTTTGGATACTATGATTAGATGAAATAATTTTAGATAACTATTAAAAATTAAATAAAATATTATTAAAATATTTACTATTATTATTTAAAAATTAAAAAATTAAAAAATATTTATTATTTGTTATATTTTATATAAAAATATAATAAAATTATAATAAAAAGATCAGGAGATAAAATAAAATCAATATTTAGAAAGAGGGTTAATTCAAAATTAATGACTTTTTTTTTATGCCCCTCCAACCACACATGATGCATTAAAATGGTCCAATCACAGGTACTGAAATAATGGTTCTCACTTGTGAATATAATCACTATAAGAAATAATACTTACAGGGATATTTTTCAGTTTGCCACAATTAAAAATATCGGAATAGGATGCTTATAGCAGCACTAGCATTTTGGTGAATGAATTCCAATCTTAATTGGGCAAAAAATTGTGGTTTGGATTTCTATGGCGGCTTTTATAACTATTTTTGGCACTATAGAAGCGTCGAAAATAGTCTTTTAAAAATTTCACACAACATGATAAGCTCCCTACCCATTTTTTTCAATCCCTAATATTTCTCTTTTAGCATGATATCATCCCTTCCCTCTGGCGATTTTCTCCCAATCTCTCTCTCTCTCTATCTCTGTGATTGCGCCCCTACTATCATATTTGGTTGTTGCCGTCTCGCTTAACAAGTGAGAGTCTCTCTCATTTTCTTTCTCTCCATTCGTCTATGACTCTCTTGTGCACTTTCTCTCTCTATTACTTATCCTTTAAAATTTATTTTCACAAAACTATTTTCGACGATCATATCATACCGTAAAAAATCATTTTCAACTATTTTTACTATTAGAATTTGTTATTTCCCGCAATGCAATGACTAATATTTTTGGCAGTTTAAATAATGGCTGGAAAAATGAATTTTTTGGACTAGTTATTTCTCGAAACCTTCCTGCAAATGAAAAATGCCAGAATAAAATTTTTACTAGTAGCAAAAGTGAGTATTTTAGACAAATTATTTCTAGAAAAAAATTACTTTTTGTTGTAGTGATGATCATGAGTTGATTCAGCATGATGTCACGTCTCTGGCCTATAATATTTCTTATAGCTTAAAATCGAATTACTCAGTTTCTAAGGAATTAATAACTCAACTTATATATAATCTTCGTTCGAAAACAATTACCAGCTTCTGAGACATGAAGTCTCCTAATATAATCCCGAAATCATGAACACTAGATATAAATAATGCAGAAGCATTCTCGTGATCATCTTATATTAATATAGCTGATCAATCTCATCCTCGATCGATCATGGTGTCAAGATATATATATATATATATATATATATATATATATATATATATATATATATCAGGTATTTATAACTGATATCTCCAGATTAATAATTGCTACTACAATATCCGTGGATGACTTAGATAGTACATACGTAATGTTGGAAATTTGGACCTCTAAAATTCTTCCTACCAAGATCTACTTTTAACAGAATAACAAGAAAAATAGAAAAATAAACACAACATAAGAATTTACGTAGAAAACTCCAAAACAGGAGAAAAACCATTAGACCCAGAGAAGAAAATATACTATGTGAAAAATTGTTACAATCAAACAATTTTTCACCTCACCCCAACGACACCCATAAAAACTTCTCCCACTAGTAAAACTATAACTTTCACCTCTCTTCCTTTTACATACAAAAAGGACAATAGAAAAATTTTACTAAAGTCAAAAGTTACTAGATAAATTTCTGACTGATGTGTTCAAACCAATGAGGCTAAACCCATTTTTATAGGCGTATGGGCTTGCTCCCTCATTCACTTATTTCCCATGTGGGATTCAAAGAGCAACACCTAACAATCTCCACCTTCCGATATTAACTGATCCCACAGCCATGCTCCACCGCAATGAGGATCTTCATAGCTTTTGCTATCATGCTCCATCATAAAAGCATACTCACTCAGAATAAACAAATTCCAAACATTTCATTTCGGCCCATGTCGAAAATAACTTTACTGAAAAACTATGGTGCAGTTCCCACATTTGGCTTTCCTAGAAGTTCATCAGCCATCGACATGAATTTTCACTACACACCACACTGCATCAATGCCAAACCAATGCCCGTGTACAAACTTGTGGAATTGCTAATATTAACACATCCTCTATCATGGCAACTTTGGGATTAGCGGCATGCCATGAGGATATACATGTCTCTTTTTCATAGAAGAGACACAACGTTAGCATCAATATCAGTATCTCTATTTACTGACTTGGAGCCACTTGCAGAACCGGCTCCACCTCTTGTTGACAACTTTTCTTGACGTGCTTAGGTTGTCCACACCTCCAGCAAATTGCTGACTTCATGGGTTGGTCGACACCTTGTGTAATCCTGATGGAATGAAAATATCTCTGACTTGCATTTGCCACAAGTCAAAATTGATTCTCTCATCAAGTTTCTCTACCTCCATTATTGTCATTGCCTCAATGAATTTTACCGTAGAAATGAATAGTACTCACTAAGTAAGTTCCCAAGAAAGACTGATTTTTCCTAAACAGAATTTCAAAGTTCCCAGGAAAGATTGGAGGGTCACAACGGACACACTTAAAATTTCCAATCTCCTAGATAGAACCTCCTTAGACCGTACGTATCCACACTACCACACCGAAACTCCACCTTGCCAAAAGAACCTAGTGACTCTGATACCACTTGTTGGAAATCTGGACCTCCCAAATTCCCCCCAACAGAATCTACTTTTAACAGAATAACAAGAAAAATAGAGAAATAAATGCAACACAAAAGTTTACGTGAAAAATTCTAAAATAGGAGAAAAACCTTCAAATCCAGAGAAGAAAATATATTATGTGAAAAATTGTTACAATCACACAATTTTCCTCATCACTCCAACGACACTTACAAAAACTTTTCCCACTAGTAAAACTCTAACTTTCACCTCTCTTCCTTTTATATACAAAAAAGATAACAGAAGAATTATACTAAAGTCAAAAGTTACTAAATAAGTTTATGACTGGTGTGTTTAAATCAATAAGGCTAAACTCATTTTTATAGGCCTATGGGCTTGCTTTCTCATTCACTCATTTCTCATATGAAATTCAAGGAGCAACACCTAACATGTAAAGGAGACTTCTGCGGGATAAATTGAATTGATATTCATAAGGACTAGGAACATGGTCAATTTAATACAGAGACTTTTGATACTCAATTATTAGGATATCTCTCTCGGAAAAATCTATTCATCTTCTTATTATTCATACAACCTCCACATACTATATATTATTTTATTTTATTTTTAATTAAATATTTAATATATAAATAATGACTAAAAAATTAATTTAATTTAAAAAAAATAAATTCAAAAAAAAATTTAAAAATTTTAAAAAAATAATAATAATAATATGTGAAGATTGAAAAATTATCTAGAAGTGCATATCTCTCTCACACACATTATTAGAGCCATTGAAACTATGTTGGACCATATACCGGGAATGATGACGATAAAGAATTTAAGGTGGTGTCCCCACTTACAGAACTAGTACTGCTACTGTGCCAGCTCCCAGCCACTATGAAACTGATATTGATGATCATGATCACTAGCCATCCATCAGATATAATGAGAACCTTTACCTTGCATGTACACATCATCACTGGCACCAAAAAAGTACGTACGATATATTAAGTGATCATCCAATATCTGATCAGCATTTATCTAATGCGAACTTCTTAAAAAAGTATTAGATAAATTCTAGCATTAGATCTGCATTTATTACAAAAATATATATATATATATATAATATTTTAATTACAGCTAAAATGACTATTTTAATTACAAATATTTTTTTACAACAATTTTTTTATTTTTTATGACAAAATTTAATGTCACACAAAATTGATTTTCTTGTAGTGATCCAATGTATGCATGGGATCTAAGTATACAATTTCCAGTGAGTTAATTCATTAATGCGTACTCAATTATTGGATTAATATCATGTATTAATGATCAAACACTCCCCAAACACAGCCGGATGGGTATACGTTGTTCTCATATTGAATTTATGACCATTCTCACTGATCAATTCATTGACAGCAAAAAGCTGCGACATATAATATTTATTAATTGAATGAGTACTTGACTGTACACTTATTAGCTTAGTAATTTCATTGAATTGTACGACTAATTTCATTAATTTACTTACTGGTCCATATATAATAAAATAATAAATAAATAAACTTAAAATCATGCGAAGAGATTGACAGAAAAACCAGCTTTTGGCCCATAATTATGGAGGAATTAAGATGCATACATGTAAGATATATACAAGCGGATCGGTTTAAAAAAAAAAAAGAACGGAAATTAAGGGGTTGAACCGGAAGATAGTTAACATGATCTATTTACGAGTACTGTGTGCGATTTTGATCTTGGAGTGATCATCTGTTTCCTCCATGTATGTATAGGAACAGTTGAGGGTTTTCGACTTTTTTGTTTTAGCTTTATCCTAATGCATGATAGGCTAATTGATGCCTCCTATAGTCTGATCACAAAAATTTAATGACGTAAATATATATATATATATATATATATATATATATCTAGCTTGGGTTCCCATATATATATAGTGACTTAGGGCTCCTATAGTATTAATGCTTAATTTTCTTGCTAGAAGATAATCTAATTATAAAAGAATTATACAAAAAATAATCTCATACATGATTATTGTGATTCATATAATATAATTTTATTATATAATAAATCTAATAAATTAGATAAATTCAAGTTAATTTATAAAATTATTTATATATAATTTGTTTTTTTATAAATATATATTACAAACAAATTATTTATTCGTAATCAATTAATTTTAATAAAATAATTATTTACAATCAAAATAAATCATAAATAATTTTTTCATCATAAATAATTAATTATAAAAACTTATTTTTTCTGTAGTGATATATCATATAGCAATACCCTTCTAGAAGAGTATTTCCTGCAAGCATCCGGACTCACATGTACACCAGGGACAACAGGCCAGCCGCGCACGTACATACAGCTAGGCGGAGATTGAGAGGAATTTAATTCGGGCGTAACAGGCACAAAATATCTAAGCCTCGACGTTAAAAGGATTAGACAACAATGGTCGATATATAGATACATATATATATATATATATATATATATATATGAGAATGAGAGAGAGAGAGAGAGAGAGAGAGAGGTTCGCTATAAACAAAACATGACGAATTAGCTTGCAAAAGTGGGTAGGCGCTAGAGGTTGGAGCCAGGGGACTTCTGTCGAGGAGAGATGGCGCCTATTGCTGTATTACTTTCATCATTCATGCGCTAGGTGCCATCTCGCCTACGTCGACAGAAGCTCACTGCAACCTCAGTACGTACTTTCTCCCGGCCTGCTCTGACTCGTGTTCTTCTTGACACTCAGATTTACAGGAAATGTCATGCGTATCTTATGGTAGAGAGGTTGGAGGGAGATTCCGTCAGGGAGATGGTACCATGGGCATGAAAGCGGCCTATATTTCCGTATTTGATCGATCGTGCGCTTGGTACCATCTCGCCTGCGGAAGCTCACTGTAACCTCTATTAGTTTCTTTTGCCCGGCCTATAAGCTAGTTGCTCTTAATGATTTTCTTTTTCTCGACACACCTATTTATAGCAAAATTAATTTGCGTGTCTGCAAGAGAGCGTTGATCCTGCATAAGGATGACGACCATGTTGACGAGGGCAGTGCTGACGACATGATGAGGCAATGAGATTAGAAAATTCGTGGAAAATGGTGGGTGACTCTTCCTGGCCCTTGAATTCTTTTAATTACCCAATCAAAAATTACGAATATGGCGTGGAATCTGTCCTGCAGCTTTGTACCTCGTAAAGCAGTGAAAACCATTAATAGATTAAACACGATTTCTTTCTCTATAGATTAAACACCGAATTTTGAAAGAAATACGTTTCTGAGTGGAGAACTTTGAGCATTTTTTTACTATGCCAGTCAGTAATACTATTTATGGTGTGTTTAAAAAATTGATCGTTTTGTTCAACCAGTAATTTTTTTGATACATGCCATTTTCTGTGAACATATCTAATTAAGAAAACTGAACTATTTGCAACTCATTCTCATGTATACATGAGAGACCATAAAAATAACTGTAATTATAATGAACAGCGCAGTCCCAACATTAGAATATTAATATTGTTAATGGGGTTGATGCAGTCAAAAGAATTATTTGATTGTTTCTATCTCTACAACCGTGTATTATTAAAATTTACTTTTTGTGACATTAAATTTCATTATAAAAGGTAAAAAATAATATTACAAATAGATATTTGTAGTTAAAATAGTCATTTTAATCTGATCCAATATTTTGAATACCGTACCGGTACCGGTACCGGTCAAGTCACTGAAACGAAATATTTCGGTACCGGTACCGTTTCGTGTACCGTTTCGAAATAATTTATACATAAATAAATTATATATATAAATACAATTATAAATTATATTTCAAAGTAATAGTTAATATATAAATAAATTATATAGATAAATATATATATGTAATTAATTTAGTCTAAATTGAGGTTAAAATATAGTAAAAAATTTTTTTAAAAATTTAAAAAAAAAAAAACTGGGATGGCCGAAATCCGGTACGGCCGGTACCGTCTGTACCGGACTTTTTCGGCCGATTTCGGCCGTACCGGCCGGTACGGCTGAAAAATCGGCCGAAACGAAATTCAACATTATTTGTACCGGCCGACCGGCCGGTACGGAAAATTCCGGCCATACCGGCCGGTACGACACGGTATTTAAAACAGTGATCTGATCTTGCATGCACGAGCATGTGGCAATGTCCTGGTACTAGAATTGCGCTATTCAAAGCATATCATGATGTATTTTATCGAAATGCCGATCTGATTTTTTTTTTACTTTGGTCACTCAAGTACTAGTTCTAAAATGGGGTACGCTAAAATTGAGATCTTCATGGGTCGACCTGCATGAATTGTTTAGTACTTTAATTTAAAGAAATAAGAAAACCTCTGTATATATATATATACACACACACACACACACATATATATATATATATATATATATACTAGATAGAAATAATGTGTAAAATACGTTTATTTAATTTAATTTTTAATAAAAATTTAATGATTATTTATAATTAAGTGGATGATAAATAATTATACGTTTTCATATATTATAAAAAAAATTAATAAAAACAATAAGATAGTCTCATAAATAAACATAACATATAATTTTATCAAACTTGTTTGAGATAATTTTGATTAAAATTTTAATAAAAGGTTAGTTCAAGATATGATAATTTTTTAATTCCAAAATGATAATTTAACATTTGTATTATTTTGTACGGCCTCAAAACAGAGGACATTAAAATATTTATATTTTTTTAGTTATGTGAGTATTTTTAAGAAATAATATGAGTTTTTTGAAGAAATAAATTATATAGTTGATAATTTATATAAGAATGTTATATTATAATTTATAATTTATAATTTATAAATATTTATTTAATCATATATATTTCAATTAAATATCAAACATATAATATTAATTATATTTATTACTAATTATTACCAATTTTATATACTTATAATAAATTGTATATACCGTATATTAACTATATATACCATATATATAGTTAATTTAATAAATAATACATTCATTTTAAAATTATAAATTATATTTAAAAAAATAAAATTATTAATCATATAATAAGAATAAAATTTTCATGAATAAAATTATACTTTCTAACGTATAAATTATTATGAATGGTTTATTTCTATATATATTGTTATATTTATATATTCTATACTATTATTGTGTCATTCTATATTATTATTATTACTCTATATTTATTTTACGTAAAATAAAATTAAAAAATATGTCCTAAGTAGGAATTCTAAAATAGAAATTTCTAACATTATTTATGGGTTTAATGAATTGTGTTTAAAGTATTAAGTGATATTAAATAGATGTTAAATAAGTTTTAAATAGAAAGTTTACTATTGTAGAAAATTGAAGAGGTGGAATTAATTTTAATGCCAAAAACATTATTTCAGTGAATAAATTTAATAAATTGTGTTTAAAACGGTAATTCTCATTAAATGCAGTATTAATTTTAATAGAAATTGACAGAAAATGTTAACTTTAACGAAGAAACATGAATTTTCATTAAAACAAGAATTTCCGTTAGATAGCCACTTTATATATATAAAAATATAGTCGCTTAAACTATTGAGGATCGATGCAGCTCATGATGACTGATAAATTTAGTTCTAAGTATTGAACCTCACATTGATGGGGGTTAATTAATGGCTGAGAATCGATCCGATTCTTTAATGAAAAATATTATGTTTAATTCAAGAATCCCATGCAGGCCGCCAGTATGGTTATAACATGGCCAGATTGTGATGGAAACAAACCAAACATGTTCTCTGATCATTAAAGTTGGTGAATAGGAACAGCCATTTGTTGTATTGGGACCATTTTTTAGTCATATTATGATAGAAATCCTTATCCCAGACCTCGTCAATTAGTGGCCATTTGGACATCGCTATTCGCGCACTGAAGGCCATATCTAACCATATAATATGCTTCCCATTAATTTAGATGCTTATTTAATTAATTAAGGATCAGCCGAATTAGAGTCTAAGTTCTGAGTTTTGTATGTATTATATACGTCCCTGTTGGTATTTTACAAAAGGTGGCATTCCTAGGCGCAACTCATGAGTAGGCCTGACCGAATATGTTGAAGTTTTGCCGTAAGTGGAAGCCATGTTAATAGTCCAGACTCCATAGCCCCTAGTACTCTAAAAGTCCTGGGTGTCGCGCGGCGGCTGTAGACTATGGCCAGCGGACTACTACTCTCTCTCTCTCTCTTTGATAAATTTATTTATTTCTATTTATGTTGTATTAATGTCCCTTTGCTTATTCTTGAAATAAAAGACCATTGCAAATCTGAATTCAAATTTCTCATCCATTGGATGAGGGGCCCACCTACGTAGAACAAGATATTGCCAAGACACTCCCGTGATTTCTATGAATTAGGCTGGATGTGCAATCCTATATTTTGCTATCTTATATTGGCTATCTTATATTGGGTCCAGAAGACTCGAACATGAAAAGGATTCGGGAACCACGAGGAAAGGCCTTCAGGAAACAGATACATCGCTGTCTAGCTTCAATGTCAATTGGAAACTTATATCCAAAGACCCAAATAGAGTAGTAAAAGAATTGTGGAAGGGTGATAAGGTTAGGGTTATAAATGAATCAGTCTACTCGACAGTCCGCTCAGTTTTCACTCGATTAAACTTGAATCGAGTTCGACTCGTGAAAAAAAAAAAAATCGCTCATAAAAGTAGATACTCGCTCGATTAGTAAATGACACATACTCGACAAGACTCGATTCGATTCGACTATAACTCGTTAAGGCGTACTAGTTTATGCTCGAGTCGACTTGTTAGCTCGACTCGAATAAAGTTCATTCATATATTGATAAATATATATACATATATTATATGTTATATGTATTGCTAATAATATAAGCATATCACTTTTATAATTAAATATGTAATATGTAATCTAATTACTTATATTTATATATTGAATATACTTCATAGCTATATATTATAATTTGTACAATAATTAGTCTATAACATTTAATAATTTTATATATTAGTACGTAAAGACCATGTATGAGATTCATTATTGCTATCATATTATGTATATTTATTAATAATATATGTAAGCATATAACATATTACTATTATGGATAAATATCAATTAATTAAATATTAAGTATAAATTTTTTTGATTTTTAAAAAAAAAAATTTTTAATTTTTTTTTGTTAAGTGTAGCCTTTAGCAATAAGATGAGCCTTGAGACGATCAATAGAACTATTGGCAAGATATTTCATGCGAAGAATCTATTTGGAGTCGACAACATTTTTATTTGGTGGCTGGGACACTAAATCCCAAGTGTGATTGTGATGCAAGGCTTAAAGCTCCTCGTTCATGGCAGCAATCCAACCGGGGTGCTTGACAGTGGTCTTCAACCCTTTCAACTCAAGAATGGTGAGTAAGGATTGAATAAGTGAAATCTGGAGTAGTGCATATATGAAGGGCCCGAGTAGAGGGCTTGAAAATCTTAGATTTGACCCGTGTTTGCATCGAGTGAGAGCCAAGGAAACCAATGTTCGAGGAAGATGGGGCCAAAGTGATATCTGGAGCTAGATCCGCTAACAAAACAGGTGTCGAAGGGGACCCCGTCCCATCAACAGTAGGTATCTACAAAACCAAAGGTGGCATAAAACTACAAGATGGATCAGTTAAACATAGACCACACAAATCCTGGATAGGATTGGGTTAAGAAGGTAAAGAGGCCCTTGATGTGATTGTGTTTTGGAAGAGGGTGTAATGGGCTCTAAAAAGGTGGAAATTGAGGTAGTAGGTAAAAGCTCAGAACAAGTATTATTTTTGTACAGGTAGCCAAGGTCATCAAAGACAGCGTGCCTGGAAATAAATACTAGATTAGTGAGATGATCAAGACATCAAAAACAATGATGAGACATAGTATAACCAAGAAAAACACAAGAACGATTATGGGGAGCTAATTTGTGAGGGGCATAATCACGAAAATAGGAAAAAATAAGACATTCAAAATGATGAAAATTAGAGTAGGAATAAGGCTTACTGAACAAGACCTCAAAGGGAGAGCGATCAAGAAGAGGCGTTGGACCGTTGGCAATCACTTAATAATGAAAATTGTAGTGCTAAACATATCAACCAGAATTTAAGAAAGACATGAGAGTGAAAAAGCATAACAAGACCTATTTTGGTTGTGTTTGTTTTTATGCTCGGCACATCCATTTTGAGACAGAGTGTATGGACACGACATTTGATGACGAAGTCTCGAGAAAATTAAGTGATTTTCGAAATTGATAATTAGTGAATTCAATACCTCCATCATTTTGAAATATCTTGATTTGCGTGAAAATCTGATTTTCAACAAATTTATGAAATTATAGAAAAATTCAAAAGAAATTAGATTTATATCTCAGAGGATAGAGACAAGTAAACTGGGAATAATCGTCAATAAATATAACATAATATCGAAAGAGGTCATGATATGCTTTTTAACTCTCATGTCCTTCATAAATTCTAGATCATTGACTCATTTAGTAATACCACTTTCATTATTAACTGTTTGCCAATGCCTCTTCTTGGTAGTCGCTCTCTCTTTGAGGTTCTATTCGGTAAGCCTCTTGCCTACTTTAGTTTTCATCCTTTTGATTGTCTTGTTTTTCCCTACTTACGTGATTATGTCCCTCACATCCCTCACAAATTAGCTCCATGTAGTCGTTCTTGTATTTTTCTACTACTCAACTATCTCTATCAGCCCTCCCCATCTTTGATGATGTTATACCCAAAGCTAAAAGCTACAAAATATTTGTTCGTTCATTGAAAAATCTCTCTGTAACGATAATACATTATTCTACAAATATATATATATATATATATATATATATATATATATATATATATAGCAGGCTATCCATGATAAACACTTAAATAAACAGAAGGAATGCTTCACCACAAATTAATTATAAAAAAAATTATTTTAAAAATTGATGAGATATAATATAGTTCATTAACTTGTTGCTAAAAATATGAGAGTTATACAAACTATACACTCATCTCACTCTTATCTTACTATATTAAAGTGTTATTGTTTATCACTCTTTAATTTTATTTTTTATAAAGGATGATTTAAGAGTAATATTTATGATAAATGAATCTTAAGTTTTAACCAATGAGATAAAAGTAGGATAAAAGTGTACTTTATAATATCACTTAAAAAAAAAAAAATCAATGTACCACGTAAAATAATATTAATTGATCCGAAGATCTGGTAAGAAAACGATAGCAAGTTAAAAAAATGGTCCAAAAACTATATTTTATAACATTTTTAAGAACAAAAAAAATGCAAGCATAATAGTTTAATAGACATAATAACGGGCCCATATACAAATAGTAGCCAGGGCCTTCCTTGTTGGGCTTGTTTTCTTTAGAAGTCATTGCAGCCCAAAACGTCACCTCCATAACTCTTGAATTACTGTTTTGCATTTCGTCGCAGCAGGTAGACATGTGGCCCTGTGGGCGTCTCGTCGACCTGTGTCCCCTCTCCGGCTCTCCCTTCCTATTTCTTTCTTATTTATGTTACGAGGACATGCATGTTTTAATTTGTACGATGATAATTGTTACAATCATAAAAATATTTTGCAAAATTATATTTATAAATTAATAATATAAAATATGAAATTTATTTCATAAAATAATTTTACAATTTAATATATTACATAAAAATACGATAATATAGTCATTTGCAAACCGATGTAGAGACACACCCGTAATTGAAAAGTTCATTACAGCAGCCAGGTTTTACCTGCCACCAAATTCGTGCCGGATGGGGTCGGGATTAATACTCTAGCTACAGTACTACTGAAATGCTGCCTTTTTCTTTTTCTTTTTTTTGTTAATTTCTTTAATCTTGCAAGTATAAATTACCTTTGATTACAATATTGTGAGATAATTATTAATGTTCAATTCTTCGACGAGCATACTAATTTAATTAATTACTAAGGTAGTAAATTGATTTTATTCACGTGCACAGGGCTCAAGTTTTTGACCAAAATCAATTTACTACCTTAGTAAAATCAAAGTGCCCCCATCCCGTCCGGGGTTCACTACCTTACTACCTCACTGTGAAAATCGAAGAAGTCGAACCCAGTGCCCCCATCCCGTCCGGTGTCTCATCCTTTTGCCGTCGCAAGTCCATCCCGTCCATCCCTTGGCCGTCATGACTCCATCCCGTGACCCGTCCATCCCTTGGCCGTCGGGTGTCCATCGCTAATCTCCTTCCGTCCGGTCGCAAATCGAAGCACAGGTATTTTATTTTCCTAATCCATCTCTTGAACTCTTCCGTTGTTATTAACTTATTTGTTAACTTCTTACTTGTTAGCCCATCGCAAATCCATGTCCGATCCTCATCCGTTGTTCACTAGATTTTCTACAAATGAAATAATAATAATTATTTGTGTAAGTTGTAAATGTGTTAGTGAGATTGTGCTTGGAAATTGGAATTCCATCGTATATATATTATATGTGGTTTCGGGTTCGTGTAGCCGTAGGCTATACTCTGTAGCAATCCGGGAGATGCCATTCTTAATTTCTTATGATCAAGCTTCTAATAATATTTTTGAATGTTGGGAATTGCTAGATGGTCTGTGGTTAATGTTTATGCAAGAGTTTGGGCTTGAGAGTTGACCGATTCTTCATTCTATAGAATTTTTTATTTTTTGGAACTTATTGGATAGTTGACCCATTTTACAGAATTTTTAATTTCTTTTATTGACTGTTGTAGTGTTGTTGTTGGTTTATTTATTCTGTAGATGGAGGCTTCTACAAATGAGGTGCGGGAGCCTCAATCAACACAATCAGAATCGGTCCAGGAAATGCCTCCACCCTTAAATCCAATCTCATCTGATGTAAGTATTCAATCTGGGTCACATAAAGGTAAACGTAGGTCATACGTATGGGAGCACTTTCAAATTGTAGAAGGTGGTGATCCCACCAAACCTAGGGCTGGATGTAATTATTGTGGAGCAACGTATGCATGTGATTCGAATAAAAACGGTATGAAGTGCTTGAAGTATCACCTTGAGAAACAATGTAAGAAATTTCCAGGTAGGAAGATCATGGGTCCGGGCCAAACGATTCTAGGGTTTAAAGTTGATGGAGGTTCAAGTAGTGGGGGACTTGTCAATGTTGCTTTTAGTGTTGAGGCTTGTCGACAAGCCTTGGCAAAGATGATTATTCTTCATGAGTTGCCCTTTAGATTTGTTGAAGGGGAGGGTTTCAAACAACAATTTATGCTTGTGGTTTGTCCTAGATGGCTAGGAATTCCATCCCGTGTTACGATTGCCTCGGATTGCTATAATGTGTTTAATGAAGAAAAAAAGAAGTTGAAAAATACTCTTCAAGGGCAACGAATTTCCCTCACCACGGATACATGGACATCCGTGCAAAATCTCAACTATATGTGTCTCACAGCACACTTTATTGATGATGATTGGAAGTTACACAAAAAGATTCTTTCATTTTCTTTGGTTGAAAACCACAAGGGCGAGACACTTGGTAAGGGCATAGAGTGTTGCTTGCATGATTGGGGGCGACCGAAAATTCTTGCAATTACTGTTGATAATGCAAGTTCTAACAATGGGGCTATTTCTTATATTAGAAAAAAAACCAAGTTTAGGAGGGATACGATTTTGGAGCATGAATTTTTTACATGTTCGATGTTGTGCCCACATTTTAAACTTAATCGTCCGTGATGGGTTGAAAGACTTTGAAGAGTCTATTGCGAAGGTGAGAGGAGTTGTGAAGTTTGTTAAATCATCTCCTCAAAGGTTAAGCACATTTAAAAAATGTGTGGAGGATGAAGAAATTCAATCCAAGGGATCTGTTTGTCTAGATGTACAGACTAGGTGGAACTCCACCTATCTTATGTTAGAGAGGGCTTTAACATTTAGAAAGGCTTTTGATCGATTGGAGGAAGAAGATCCGGGCTTCCTTGGTAGTATTGGAGATGAAGATGATGACGATGATGAAGATGATGTGGTAAATAGGAGAAAGTCAAAGAAGTTAGGGCCTCCCAATGCAACCGACTGGGAAAAGGTAAAGGTATTTGTGAAGTTTCTTCAATTGTTTCATGATGCAACTGTACGCTTCTCAGGCGGTGAATATATAACTTGCAATGTTTTTTTCCGTGAGTTGGTGAAGATTCAAAGTGATATTAACAAGGTGTGTGAAGAAGAAAACCCCGTGGTGGGAGTAATGGCAAAAAATATGAAGAAAAATTTTGAAAAGTATTGGGAGAACTTGGATAATCAAAATATGTTGCTGTATGTTGGGCTTATTCTTTATCCTCGGTACAAAAAGAGATATCTTAATTTTGCTTTGACTAAAATGTATAAAGATAATTCTACGAAGGCCATTGATTTGAGTTGGAAGGCAAAAAATGCATTTACCCGCTTGTATGAGGCATACATGGAAGATGATATAGTTACTTCTCATGAGCCCGCAAGTTCTCCAAGTAAAAATGTAAGTCCTTCAACTTCCAAGAGACTCAAGAGAATAGAATCGGATGATAAGGCCTATATGGAGGATGAATTTGAGCAACATTTACAGTCAGAAAATTCTTTGGAAAGCAAATCAGAGGTTGATAGATATCTAGCTGACAAATGTGAGGGTCGAGATGATAATTTCGACCTTCTAATTTGGTGGAAAACCAATTCAGTTAGATATCGCATACTTTCAAAGATTGCACGCAACGTACTTGCAATACCAGTATCTACTGTGGTCTCTGAATCTACATTTAGCACAGCGGGTCGTGTAATTGACCCTTTTCGAAGTAGTTTAAGCCCAAGAATAGCTGAGGCTCTCATATGTGCACAAAATTGGCTTCGATCTTCTTCAACTCCAATAAGTCTTAGGACTTTAATGAATGATGTAGAAGATTTTGAGAAGCAGCTGGAAGGTACAGGTAAGTAAATTTAATTCGCTTGTTAGCTTTTATGATTTATTTTGTTTTATCTTCTATGTTATGTTGTAAATTTTTTTAACTTATCTTTTAAATTTTTATGTCTAGAAATTGTTGGGGAGTGTGGTGATTCTATTTCTATGGAGGCGTCAAATTCAACACCTACATGCCCAAAGTAATGATTGAAGGGTAAGTCAATGTGATTTCTAAATATTTTATTTTTACATGATTTCTTTCAAAATGAGTGTATATATATTATATAGTTTTGATCATAAGAGTTTTATTACATGATTGTAGTTTAATTGTCAAATCTCTTTTAACTTAATTTAATTTAATTCACTCAATCTCTTTTCGCAGAATGATTGATTGTCGGTTGAGATTTGGAAACATAAAAAAAGGAAGGGTCATCTAGATGCAAATTACAATGCTGAGACTTGATAGATGTTTTAATTTGAATGATTTTAGAAAGCCATTTTATTTTTGGATTATTTTAATTTCTTTTTTATTTTATTTGGACTCTTTAGTAAATTTGGAATCTATTGTGTAGACTCTTAAGGAGTCAGGACTCTTAAGGATTGATTATTATTTTTTATTTATTTGGACTCTTAACTCTTAAGGACTCTTAAGTCTCAAGTCTTAAGGGTTAATTTCTTTTTTATTTTATTTGGATTTTTAAGGACTAATTTTTTTCCTTTTTTTTATTAAGATTATTTTTCTTTTGCTATTTTATTAAAAGTAAATTTTTTAAATATTTTTTTATTTAAATATGTGATGAATATGTAAATTGGGCTGAAAATAATAAATTTAGGTGAAAAAAAAATTAATCATTTCAGAATTTTAGATTAAAATTTGCTTATCAAATTATATAGGGGTACCCCTGGACCAGACCGGACCACCCCTGTACCGAATTGGACCGGACCGGAATGGACCGAATAGGAGTTTGGTCCAGTCCAGGGTGAGAGAATTTTTGGACCGAATGAAATCGGTCCACAAATTTCCTGGACCGGACCGGACCGGACCGGACCATTTACACCCCTAGTTATTCCCGACTACTGTAGCATCTGACAGAAATGTTTAATTAGTCGCTGCAAATAGCGTAACAATTCGCTACAAAAAATCTTACCCATTTCCGCAATTTTCTCTTTAAAATATTTTTGTGGCAATAAATTTTCGCCAGAAATATATATATAGTTTTTTATTTGCAATTTTATTTTTTTAAATTTATTTATTTTGTATTTTAGTATTATCAATAATACTAATATGTATAATTAGCAACAAATGCCTTCTAAGCTACTACATGCAATTGTTTCCAGACTCAACCTTTTCAACCTATCAAAAATAATGACAGATTATAATGTACTAATGATTCCAATGGAAGAAAAAGGATTTGAAGCAAACTTGAGACAAACTCAATTGTTCACAAAAATCAAAAGTTCAAAAAATATATATATATCCAAGAACTTTAAAGAATTAAAAGTCGCTATATAATTGTGAAATTCTAACAAATGACTATAATTAATATCATGTCGAGGTTGTATTAACAATTTGTACAATTTGTCACTCAAAGTTAACATCTCTTCTAGTTCAGCTCTAAAAGCTGGCACAATCACCCTTGTCAAAGTTAACAACAAATTGATTTTTGCCTTCCTCAAAGGAAATGATCTACACTTAAATAACTTTAACTGTTGCAAAAAATGTTAAAACCACATTAATGAGCTTATGTTAAACAACTAATTATTCAGATGCTACAATACAAATTATTAAGTATTGATTAATTATCAATGCCCTTCATATGAACTCAATCATATAAGATGCTACAATACAAAATATAAAATCATTTGCTTACTGCGACGTATATGGAAGTAGTGAGCATGAAGTTTAATAATGGGTAGTCAAGGATTAGAGAAAGCAACAATCTTGGATAGGCATTTGGAATATGCAGATTGTTGGATCTGCATATTCATTGGGAATCATTATAAGATTGTTGGATGATAATACGCACATGTTCAAGATATATACATGCATCCATATTTATACATATTTCACTACTACAATCAATACCTACTTTGACAAACAAGATGTTCCAAAGTCATTACATTATTAACTAGAGAAAAGAACAACGAAATTCGCTATCCAGTTTCAGCTTATTCATCAAATACTTCATTAATAATCAAATTGTGATCCTTCCATCCCTGAAGATTGAAAGCCCAAATATATAAAAATAAAATAAGCAATGAGTTGATCAGAGAGGAGGAGGCAAAATTAAGCATAATGAGCAATTATATCATAAATATACACCTTTATCACTTCTTAATTCGGTCTTAACCTACAGAAACCAAATCAGTGGAAACCTTTTAAAAAATACACCCGCCTCACACCGAATATCTAATAATCACAAAAATTTATATAAGCTAGGAGACACTTTTCCACATGCTATCACTACAAAAAAAAAACCTTATCCCATTCTCATCCCTTGATTCTTATCCTTCAAAAGCTGTAAAGTTTGACATTTTAATATATTAAAAGGGTCAGAGGCAGGTTTAGCTTTTAAGCAACAAAGTAGAACATTATCCTACATAAAATAAATTGGCCAAATCTATAAAAATAATTAACTCCATCATCATAATAATATCTGAATTACCTACAAAAATGGCAGTGGTGCTTCTTTGATACCTGCATCATACAATTCAATATGACTTTAATAGCATTGCCATGAATACAAACAACTAGGAGGACAATGTACATTGAAAACTTCATCTCATATGGTAGGTACAATCCATAGAGAGATATAAACCGTAAGCATGAAAAATGCATCCAAAGTCTGCAGATTGAAATAGGAAGAAACTTGAATAATAAGAAAGTAGCTCTATATCATATCCAAAAGCATCAGGATTAGATGTTGCATTAATTCTAAAAGGATTAAGGATTATACACTGCAAATATAGTACAAAGAGGAAATTCCCATATATTAAGGATTAAGGATGATTTTTTCTGTAAAGTTTGACACCAAAATAGTTTACCAACCGTCTATGGCTCATTACATTCAGCCAAAATATTTCAGGGAAATTCCCATATTGAGAACAAATAGCCAAGACTCAACAAGATGGCCACCCCATTTCTCGCGACTTATTATGAGAGAATGGTCTGTTAATTTTCTTCAAGACATTCCAATGTCAAGACAAGTCCAATTGAGCATACATAATCCATGTATTCCCATTGTTTATGTTTGCCATGCATGTAGAGAATTGGACTTATTACATTATCCCATTGTTTATGTTTATGTTTGCAACTCCCATGGTTGTCAAGGTCAACTTCAAAAGGTTCTTCATCCACGAAGTTCATTGCTTCCATACGAGCCTTTACCCCTGCAAAGCCAGCATTTCAAATCACATAATCAAATCTGGTACATTTTTTTTTATAAGTAATCAAATCTGGTACTTATAAATGGTGATGCATTTATTTTTCTGTTTTTTCCCTGGATGCAAGAAACTCATACTCAACAGAACTTGAAACTGTGACCTTAACCAACCACCCCATTCTTGTGCTATGCCAGGTATCTCTTAATGTTTGCAACACATAAATGGTCAAATCTAGTACTTATAAATGGTCAAATCTGGGCAATTTCCATGTAATCGTTACACACACTACATGACATCTTCTACTAGCATAAATCTTAATCTTGCTAGGAAGGAAATGGTCATCCTTGGCACCTAATCGCCAGGGAAATGAAGAAGGGTCTGTTCAGTGTTATGCATTATCTCATGCCTAAGCATCAAATCCCTTCCTTACATTCTGGCAGCAATATGGGGAAAGATGGAGATGTTACCCTCTTCTTTGGATTGTCAAGTATAGAATCCTCGAATCAGGGAATGATGTGGCTCTAAATGCTGCTATATGATATGTGCCTTCTAACTCTATCTTCTACCTTTAAATGTGTCTATATTAGGTACTAGGAAAACAACTATGTCTACAGATCACAATAGATACCTGATTGGAGATGATGAATATTGTTGGAGTGGCAGTGGTATGTCAAATATAGAAGGTGGTTGCTATGCTAAGTGCATTGACCTCTCCAGGGAGAAGGAACCTAATATCTAGAATGCCATTAAGTTTGGGACTGGTAATGGTTAAATGTTACATTAATACCTCGCGTGGTGATATCATTAAATTAGGGAGGAAAACCAGAACTGTTTTAGAGTAGAGGAATTCAAAGAGTCTAAGGACTTTCTTATCATGTTTGATTTGGGGATTCTTTATGTTTGATTTGATGGTTACTTTTAGGAAATATCTATTACATTATATCTTGGATCAACTGACGGGTCTGGAAAAGTAGACTGTAGATGTTTATATGTGTTGTTTGCTTGTCTGCAATTGTATTATTCATTTAGAAAAATTAGATAAGTTATATGAGACGTAAGTATGCATAAATGACCATTTCTTATATGATTCTAATACAGGATACTTTGTACCTGCATTATGGAAAACAATATTTAAAAGATTGCTATATTGAAGGAAGTGTGGATTTCATTTTTGGCAAAGGCACTGCACTCTTAGAGCATTGTCATATCCACTGCAAATCTACAAGATTCATAACTACACAAAGCAGAAAATCGTCTCAGGAGACAACTGGTTATGTTTTCTTAAGGTATTTAATTGAATAGCATTTTATTATTTTTCATTTTTGAACATCTTGGTTTCTTGCCCAAATGCTTTGAATTGTTAAGTTAATTTGGGGAATTATTTTGAGGTCATTTTTTTCCTCCTATTCTTTTTGGCTATTTTCTGTAATGTAGAGACCAAAACTTTTCATTTCACTTCAAAGTCTAAGAACTCTGAAACATAAACTAATTCAATAACCATTGCACAAGTACATGGACTTTCTTATCTAATTTTTTATTTTTTCTGTCAGCTCTTCCAAATCAAAGAAAACATACTGGACAAAATGACACACAAATTTCTAGTTTCATGTTAACTTCTCTCTATGTAAGGGCTAATAACCAGAATAATCTTCATTCAAATTTCAATATTTGTCCACGACACTTTAAAAACAAAGGGAAACAAATCACCAAGTAAGAATATAAACTTTTGTGCAATCCAAATGAATGACCTAATTAACATTAAACAACTCGATGATAGATAGTATCTCAGGCAATGAAAGAAAAATACTGAATAAATAACATCAAAAGCTGAATAAATAACATCAAACGAGACTAATTGCATAATAAAATGAACAACTTTTAGGGATTCAAATTCAAGAAAGAATACATCGGACAAATTGTTTACCTACAATGCAACGAAAATAAAATCCAATCCAAAGTTAAAAATTCCTAATGTAGATGAATGCATATTTAATCGGTTTAAATAGCAACACAACCAAACCCTGCAATACTCAAAAAATCCTTTCAATCGGTTTACTTGTCTTGTTCGAATCTAACAAACGGGCTTCGGCGAATCTCGAAAACCAGCTTATGGTCCAAGTAGCGATGGGAAGATGGTGAGATTAGGGCGGTGCTAACAATGGAAATTACTGTGCAAAGCTGTGAGTGTGTGTGTGTGTGAGAGAGAGAGAGAGAGAGAGAGAGAGAGAGAGAGAGAGAGAGAGAGCGAGCGAGAGGTAGAGGGAGAGGCAGAGAAGATGTCGCGGGACTGGGGGGAAAGGTTGGGAAATTAAATGATATTATTCCGGCTATTTTTATTAGTTGATAGATAGAAATATTTCAATTTGGCAAAAGTTGCTTTTTGTCACAAAATTTATGTTGCCAAAAATAAATATAGTCCTCAATACTATATTTTTTTGTAATGTATCATTTACTTACTGATCCATATTAAAATAATAAATAAATAAACTTAAAATCATGTGAAGAGATTGGCAGAAAAACCAGCTTTTGGCCAATAAATATGGAGGAATAAAGATGCACGCATGCAAGATATAATGTACAAGCGGCCGGAAAGTAATAAAAAAAAAATAATAAATAGTCTCCTGAACAACCACTAAAAGAAAATAAGATAGATGTGACATTTTAATTATGATAAAACAGAATAGATATGCATTAAAATATCATATCTGCTCTATTTTTTCACAATTAAAATATCACATATATCCTGTTATTTTGTAATGAAATGTTTGTTTGGAGTTTAATTTTTTTTTTTTATGGAGAAATTTGGTTACTGTCTCTATTGAAAATAATGTTTGATTTTCTCAAATTATTTTGAGAGATATAGAAGTTACACGTCAATTTGTAATTAGTTGATTGTTTGATTATATTATAAGCTTTTTTTTTTTTTTTTTTAAGTTTTACTGAATAAAACTATTTCTAAAAAAAAAAAAAAGGGAAATTAAGGGGTTGAACCGAAAGATAGTTAACATGATCTATTATGTAAGAGTAGTACTCGTGTGTGATTTTGATCTTGAAGTCATGATCTGTTTCCTTGATATTGTATATATTGGAACAGATCAGATCAGAGTAATTTTCAACTTTTTTTGTTTCATGAGCTTTATCCTAATGCATAGGCTAATTAATGCCAGCTATAGTCTGATCACAATAATTCAATGACGTATCCAGCTTGGATTCCTATATTAATAGTAAGCTAGGGATGAGGTAGAACTAGTACTTGCTTTTCTTGCTAGAAAATATCCTAATTATAAAAGAATAATTTAAAAAATAAAATGTTCAAACATAAATATTTAATGTGATTCCTCAAATATAATTTTATTATAAAATTAATTAAATTAATTAATTTATGTTAATTCGTAAAATTATTTTTGTTCCCCCATGCACCCGAACTCACATGTACACCAAGGGCAACAGGCCAGGCGCGCGCGTACATACAGCTAGGCGGAGATTGACGGGATTTAGTTCGGGCGTAACAGGCGCGTACAATATCTAAGCCTCAACGTACAAAGTATATATCTACTGACTATTGGTATAATCGATTTGGTTTAATCTGATTTTAGATTTATCTAAAATCAAATCATTATTATTAATTATTTTTAAAGTTTTTATTTTTTAAAATCGATTAGTAATCGATTACTTTCAAAATCAGTAGTACCGATTTTATCATTTTGGTCTAATTTGATTTGGTTTTTCGATTTTAAATTAGTCTATATTAATTAATTAGACTATTAATATATATATTAGTATTAGTTATAATGATTAAAATAATTATATATTAGTATTTATTAAAATAAGTTTACTTTTTTATAATTATATAATTGATAATTATAACTAATACTAGTACTAGTCCTAACTAAAAAAAATTATATTATTATTACTATTTCTTTATTTCATATGGAAATACGTCTTAGTATAATAATTTATACATATATAGACTTAAAGTATATTACTAATAATAATATACTATATTTAGTATTACTATTAGTATTAAGCTATAAAATATAAATTATCACTAATTTATGTTATATACTAATATATAACATATTATATATAATTAAAAAAATTATTTTATATTATGTATGATATTAGAAAAAAATTGAAAATATAAATTGTATTAAACCGGTTCGATCCGGTCCGATTCGATTTTAGAAAATTTAGAACCGGTACCTACCTCCTTAAAATCGGACCAATTCTATCGGTATCGGTTTAGATCAGTCCGGTCAGATTTACCGGTTTTTAAAAAAAAAAATTTCACCCCTAAACAACAAATGGGGAGAGAGAGAGAAGAGATCTGTAAACAAAACATGATGAAGCTGCTTGCAAAAGTGGGGTAAGCGCTAGAGGTTGGAGCCAGGGGACTTCTGTCGAGGAAAGATGGCGCCTATTGCTGTATTTCTTTCTTCATTCATGCGCTAGGTGCCATCTCGCCTACGACAGAAGCTCACTGTAACCTCACTACCTTTTCCCTATTCTTCTTGCATACTCAGATTTACACAGGAAATGTCATGCGTAGCTTTTATATATATATATATATATATATATATATGGTAGAGAGGTTGGAGGGAATTTCCGTCGGGGAGATGGCACCATGCGCATGAAAGCTGCGGCCTATATTTGATCGATCGTGTGCTTGGTACCATCTCACCTGCGACAGAAGCTCACTGTAACCTCTTTAATTACTTTCTTTTGCCCTAGCTAGCTGCTCTCAATTATTTTCTCCTTCTCTGACACTTATTTATAGCAAAATTAATGTGTCTCTGTAAGAAAGCTTAATTCGATAAGGATGACGACCACGATGACAAGGGCAGTGCCGACGACACGATGACAAGGGCAGTGCCGACGACATGATGAGGCAATCATAGTTAGAAAATTCGTGGAAATTAATGGTTGGCGACTGATCTTCTTCGCCCTTTCATTTTTTCTAATTACCCAATCAAATGAGTTGCGAATATGGCGTGGAATCTGTCCTACAGCTAGCTTTGTACCTCGTAAAGCAGTGAAAATCAATTAATAGATTAATAAAACACCACTTCTTTCTCTAGAGATTGAACTCGTCTTTAGCGTATTACATATATGCACCGAATTTTGGAAGATATTATATTATACGTTTCTGAATGGAGAACTTTGAGCATTTTGTTACTATTTATGTGTATATATGTTTTTTTTAAAAGAAAAAAAAAAAGGAAGAGGCCGACGGCACCTCTATAATTTCGTTTTGTTCAACCAATAATTTTGTTGATACTTGCCTTTTTCTGTGAACAGATGTAATTAATTAAGAAAACTGAATTATTTGCAACTCGATCTCATGATCTATCGATCTGCATGAATTGTTTAATACTTTAATTTAAAGAAATAAGAAAACCTGGTATATATATATATATATATATATATATATATATATAAACTATTGAGGATCGATGCAGCTCATGATGACTGATAAATTTAGTTCAAATTATATTATTGGACCTCTGCACATTGATGGGGTGATTGGCTGAGATTCGATCCGATTCTTGAATGAAAAATATTATGTTTAGTTCAAGATCGAGATTCCCATGTAGGCCGCCATGGCCTAATTGTGATGGAAACAAACCAACCATGATCTCTCATCATTAAAGTTGGTGAATAGGAACGGCCGTTTGTTGTATCGATCGCGACCATTTTTTAGTCATATTTTGATCAAAATCCTTATCAATACCTCGTCAAAGATTTGGACATCGCTATTCGCGCGCCCTTGAATACCATATCTAACCATATAATATGCTTCCCATTAATTTAGATGCTTATTTAATTAATTAAGAATCAGCCGAATCAGAGTCAAAGTTTTGAGTTTTGTATGTATTATATACCCTGTTGGTATTTTACAAAAGGTGGCATTCCTAGGCGCAGCTCATGAGTAAGCCTGACCTGACCGAATATAAATGTTGAAGTTTTGCCGTAAGTGGAAGCCCTGTTAATAGTCCAGACTCCAGAGCCCTCAGTACCCTAAAAGTCCTGGGTGTCGCACGGCGGCTGTAGACTATGGTCAGCAGACTACTCTCTCTAGATCTCTGTGATAAATTTATTTATTTATTATTTATGTTGTATTAATTATGTCCCTTTGCTTAGCCTTGAAATAAAATTAGACCATTGCAAATCTGAGTTCAAATTGATCATCCATTGGATGAGGGGCCCACCTACGTACAACAAGAAATTGCCAAGACACTCCCACGCAGATTTCTATGAATTAGGCTGGGAACCACGAGGAAAGGCCTTCAGGAAACAGATACATGGCTGTCTAGCTTGTTAATTTGTCAATTCGAAACTTTCTAAGATGTAAACACAAAGACCCACCCCCCCCCCCCAAAAAAAAAAAAAAAGACTAGAAAACTAAGGTCAATAGTACATAGTGATTAGTGTGGGGTCTGAAAGTTAAAAACGTAGTTGGCCGACAAGTTTAGAAAAATATACCACTTGATTTTTGCCAAAAATTCCACAAAATTACTGACTAGCTTTGGTGTTGCTGATCTGTAATCAACGTGCATGCCAAAGACTACAGATCTCTTTCTTACCTTAACCCTAGGAAATTTCGAGTAGGTTTCTGGCTTATCATGCTAGCTACTTGGGTCGCATTCAATTCAATTGCATGTGTTCGACTTTAAAGACTATTTTACTTTGACTAGTATTTTTTCCCCACAAAAAGAGACAGGATGTCCAATTAGGTAGCAAGCTGATAGCATATATTGATGGCATTTATATGGATCTAAATATCAGCTAGCTATTCTCAACGGGGCCAATATTACAAGTCCATATTTTCTCCTAATTTATTACTCCAAATTCCAAATATGATCTTGAGTCCATATTCCTGGTTCCTAAATTATTGCATGGGTAATTAATTAATCACTTGGGGCCATGGGTTTTAAAATTCCTTTTCGAAAATAAGGAAATATTAATCTAACAAACAAACAACCTACTAACTTTAATATTTAATATTTCACATTATATTATTCTAGGAAGCAAACCAAATGACTTCACGAGATGATCACTATATTAGCATTTGACCATATATAGCCTCATTTATCACAGAAAAGAGGACTAACCTATGCTACAAAAGAATCTCTCTTCCTCACAAAAAGAATGCAATTTCTTTTTCTTTTTTTTTTTTCTTTTTTTCTATGCATAAGTTTTGGTTTCTTTTTAAGAAGTAGTGGACGGTAACCTATCCAAAAGCAAAATCTCATTAATGGAAAAATTATAAAATTTAAAACTACAAAATAATGACAAATTATGATCTAGAAAAGAATAACATGATAAATATAATATATATATATATATAAGTGCTTAATTTAGTATTAAATTTCATGACTTTGAACAGGCCTTGTTAAAGATATGGTCAATATCGATCACTACTTCGATCCAAATCCCTGGACTAGCTTAATTAAGCCAAGAGATCAACCCAAGTTCAATGTCCAAAGCGAGAGCAACTTCATCGTACTGCATGGGAAACTTCGCTTATATAGTATAATATTGTTTAAAAAAAAAAAAACTCTCTGTGGTTATAAATACCCATAGATATTAGGAAGGTATGGCAAAGAAAAGATGGAGGTTGTGGGGGTTCTCGTCGCTGGAGAGATGGCACAAGCTGTGTGGGGTAGGTATGCAATGCGCAGCAAGTGCCAGCCTCTTGTGACGAGATTATACCCCGCAGGGCCGCAACCTCTTGTGACGACTAGTCGTTTGCATGATCGAGCTGAGAGAGATTAGATTAGATCAGATCAGATCAGAGAGATCAGCTTTTGGAATCTATAAGTACATTAGGAAGTTATCATATTTATAAAAGGGAGAAGAAAGCAAGATGAAGATCAACATCGACAAAAAGGGGTTGGAGGTTTCTAGTCGCAGGAGAGATGGTACTAGCTGTTATACAGATCATTTTGATGTTCAGCAAGCTAGCTAGCGCCATCCTCTTGTGAATAGAAACCCTTGCAGCCTCTAATTTGCCCGTAAGCTTGTGAATGCGTTTGTACGTGTACGTGTACGTGCGTCATGAGCTTTTGGTATTTTCTCTAATTTTTTTAATTACTTGCTTTTTATATTTGTTGGATCCCTCTAATTTTGGCCTAGGAATTTCCATGCACGTACGATCACTCCATTGATATTATGGCGCCATACCTTCTTTAGACGTTTCTCCTTGCATGAATTCATACTGCATGGAGATTATTGTTGATTTTTACTTTTTTGGAATCCCACACATAAAAAATATGTGGGTGAAGGAGTAAGACTAAGACCTATATAAGAAAGCTAAACTTCTTTGGTTTAGTACACCAGTCAGAAACTTATCTAATAATTTTAGACTTTTAAAAATTTCTTCTCTTATACCTTTTTTGTATATAAAAAAGAAAAGAAGTTAAAGTTAAAGTTTTATTAGTGGAGAAATTTTTGTGAGTGTCGTTAAGATGAGGAGAAAAATTGTGTGATTATAACAATTTTTTACATAGTGAATTTTTTTCTCTGAATCTGATAGTTTTTCTCCTATTTTGGGAGTTTTTCACATAAATTCTTATGTTGTTATTATTTTTTTTTATTTTTCTTGATATTCTGTCAAAAGTAGATCTTAGTGGAGGAATTTAGGAAGGCCTAGATTTCCAACAAGTGGTATTAGAGCCACTAGGTTCTTTTGGTGGAGTGGAGTTTTGGTATGGTAGTATGGATACGTACGGTCTAAGGAGATTCTGTCTAGGAGATTGAAAATTTTAAATGTGTCTGTTGTGACCCTCCAATCTTTTTTGAAAATCTTGAAATTCTGTCTATGAAAGATTAGTTTTTCCTGGGAACTTACTTAGTGGGTACTATTCATTTATACGGTAAAATTCATCAAGGCAATGTCAAGAATAGAGAAGAAAAATTTGATGAGATAATCAATTTTGACTTGTAGCAAGTGCAAGTCAATGATATTTTGATTCCATCAGAATTATGCAAGGTGTCGACCAATCCATGAAGTCAGCAATTTACTGGAGGTATGGACAATCTGGGCACGTCAAGAAAAGTTGTCAACAAGAGGTGGAGCCGATTCGACAAGAGGCTCCAAGTCATTAAATGGAGATATTAGTATTGATGCTAACGCTGTGTCTCTCTCCATGGAAAAAGAGACATGTATATCCTTATGGTATGCTACTAATTTCAAAGTTGACATGATAGAGGATGTGTTAATGTTAGTTATTCCACAAGTTTGCACACGGGCATTGGATTGGCATTGATGCGGGATGTGTGGTAGAAATTCATGTTAATGGCTGATGAACTTTCAGGATAGCCAAACGTGGAAGTTGCACCATAATTTTTCAACAATATTATTTTCGATATAGGCCGAAGTAAAATATTTGGAATTGGTTTATTCTGAGTGAGTATGCATTTATGGTGGAGCACGATAGTGGACGCTATGAAGATCCTCATTGCGGTGGAGTGTGGCTGTGAGATCAGTCAAAGTCGCAAGGTAAAAATTGTTGGGTTTTGCTCCTTTGGAATCTCACATGGGAAATATGTGGGTGAAAGAACAAAGCCAAGACCTATATAAGGAAGCTAAACCTATTTGGTTTAGTACACCAATCAGAAACTTATATAGTACTTTTTTACTTTAGAAAAATTCTTCTATTGTCTTTTTTGTATGTAAAAAGGAAAAGAGATGAAAGTTAATATTTTACTAGTGGAGAAATTTTTGTAGGTGTCGTTGGGGTGAAAAGAAAAATTGTGTGATTGTAATAATTTTTTACATAGTATATTTTTTTCTTTGGGTCTGATGGTTTTTTTCCTGTTTTGGAAATTTTCTATGTAAATTGTTGTGTTGTTATTATTTTTTATTTTTTTATATTCTGTCAAAAGTAGATTCTGGTGGGAGAATTTAGAAATGCCTAAATTCCCAACAATTATGCTAGCTAGTGGGAGGATGCGCGGCCAAAAAGTTAAGTCCGATTGTTTTTGGAATCCTTCGGACCATGATGTTGATCATATTATCTTGATATTTGCAGTTCGATCACGATGATATTTGCGGTCGGAAAATTTGCAAGTATTATATAATTATTTTACAAAAAATTCATATGAATTTTTTTTTTTTCAAACTAAGTAGTAGCATATACTTTATAATTATATGTAATATTATTCAAACCATATCATCATTATATGTCACATCTGATCTGTTGATCATAGTTTTTTAAAATGATCATATTTATAATCCTAATTTTGATGAGTAATGATTTACACATAATATATTTTTACAATAAATTTTATAATAATGATATAAGATGAGAATATTTTTATAAAATTATGTTATTTGTATAAGATGATTTATAAAATTACTCCTCCTTTAAAATATAATTGTGTAAAATATTATGAAAAATATTGTCAATGAATCATTTTCTAATTTTGACTAGCTTGATCTCTATATAATATATTGGCCGTGCGAATTGACAGATCAATTAATATTGTTCGACAGCGCAGCATGATCATGTATGACTGGAGAGAGCAAAAATGTTCATCGAGGAGTGCCCGTACTCGAGATTAAGGACCATTTAATATTTCTGATGTGTAGCTGGCAAATTATCAGATGGTACGTAGTGGAATGGTCACCTAGCCTGATGGTGATCGACCTAATAATTTCTGATGTCTAGCTAGCTGACGTTGCTTAATTTCATTTAAACAGCACTATATATCCATAGGGAAAAATATTAATGTTATTAATGTTATATGTACGAGATAATTTAAGGAAAAAATACACTCCTTTGAAACATGTTATATGTACGAGATAATTTAATGTGATATGCCACGGCCACAAGATCATGATCAACGGTTGAAATTTAAATAGAAAGGGCAATTAGTTGCAGTTTATGTTCCAAATTAAGGGTTACAACTATAAGGAGAAATCTAATAATCAAAGGTTAAGATATAAAATAATAAAATCTATCTGATCTTCTGATCATCAGCCTAAGTTTTTAAAACAAGTGGTGATTTCACATGGTATCAAAGCAGATCAGGTTTTGAGTTCGAACTCTGACTCTACACTCTATCTCATTTAATTAAATATTCTATTTGTTGGGCCTATTAATTGAAGAGAAATCTAGTCCACAAGTGAAGAAAAGTGTTAAGATATAAAATAATAAAATTTATCTCTTTTCATTAGGTTAAACTTTTGAAATAAGTAGTGATTTCACATCTAAGCTAGCTAATATTGCAAAAGTAGAGATAATTTTGGGGGTGAAAAAGATTTTCCCCATAATTAAAATTACTCGGATTAAAATCTGATCTTAAAAGTAAAAACTAAGCGCTAGCTTCTTCTTTACAAAATAACGAAGAGGGAAAAATGCGTATAAATTCCAAGTAGCATGCAGCATGCCTAGGTCGTTTGTGCTAATTGTGATGACCATAAGCAGGCCAGTTTGAAATTTCTTCAGTATTTCTTATGTTTAATTAATATTGTGGTGAGAAGATCATGAGAGCGTGCATGCTGATGAGCTTGAGATCAGGGAAGGACTACACATGACACATGCATGGAAGGTCTTGAGGAAATGCATGCGACAACGGTTTCTTTTCTGTGAATTGGAGAGCTATTAAAAATAGTATTTGTTAATGATCATGAACAAGCTTCGTAGCCCTTTCCTTATATATATATATATATATATATATATATATATATATATATATTATAGGAAAAATTTAGTTGTAAATGATTCTGTGCAACAATACTTGCACATGATATCAAATTGATTAGAAAGTTAAATTTTATAAAAACAACCTGCAAGGCTGCAATAAGCATGTATTGATGTATAGATTGGCCCACAAATCTGTTTGAATATCTAATACATCCCTAGCGACAGCCTTCATATTTTTTTTATTTTAAATATAGATGTTTTCCTAAAGTTTTTCTTTCCACGTCAATATTAATGCTCATATTAATGCACAAATTAATTCAATTTCAACTAAAATTTTTCAATCTAAAAACTCTGAACTGCACGCTTCCCTCTAGCTAGCACTCTCACCACTCGTCTTCTATTCACCATAACACCTCGGTACCATCAAATTCGATTCCTCTCTCTCTTCAACTTTGAAGACTCCTTGCGCTTATAACAATAATGGTGATGCTGGTGATATCGCTGCAGTATATTGTTAGTGTTAAATTTTTATTTTTTTATCATTTTAAAATATTTTTAAAAAATATATAAAAAATATATATATATCAATATATTAATAATCATTTTCTTAATCAAAAATAAAATAAAAAATTCTAAAAAATATTAAAATACATGAAGTGTCAAAAAGAGCTGTCAAACTTAATGGACATGCTAATATTTTTCTAACAACAATCTCATGATGGTTGATAATCCACTCATTCAACTGTGTAGAAAAACAAAACAAACACAAAACACCTTTGTAGTGGTCCTTCTTTTTGGACAAATTTGCGGTGAGCAAGAAAGCGTGGGGTAGGACTATATTTTTGTAAAGGTGGAACTGGAAGGGTCATATTTGCAAGGCCCACCCCTACTACTATGATATTCAAGAAAATTTTCCTTGCCCAACAAAAAAATGTCCATCTCATTCATGTTAAGGCAATTTGCAATGAAGCAAAAGCAAAATCGTCAAATTCTCGTTGAGGCCCGCCCATCCACAAATCAAGGTTCTAGGTTCGAAGCTCAACTGCAGAGCAACGAAGGTGAAGCTTTTCTAAAAGGAAAGAAATTTCGTCACTGAAATAATGAAATAAAAAAGTCTTAATTAAAAGCGTGTCAAGATCGTTTCACTTTTTCGCCATCTAGCGAACATATTCTTGCATTTTCTATCAACCCCTCTGATGTACACAGGATAAAACAAACAATTTTGTTTTTTTTTTCCAATTTTCCTCTATCAAATAGTCATCCCAGCAATAATTATGCGAGCCTTGATCAGAGCACCACAAGCTTCAGCGCCTGTGAAATGGAGTGGGCTGCATATTCTAGAACTTACAAAAAGAAAAAAAAAACACGTGGCCTACAATCAGTGCAGCGCCTATACCATGACATTCCACCCGGCTCTTTAATCCATAATTATTCCACCAAATCCATCCCCTCCGTGCTACTCTATATAGTAGATTTTGTATACTTTCATTTCTTTTTCTACCAAAACACATGCTAACTCCCCAATAAAACCGTCTGCCACCATCAGATAACAAAGTAGCACGAGAAGTGCTCACTATAGGAGTTTTGGGTGCTTCTTATCTGCACTGCCTTGGCCGAAATTTCTCACTGGATAATAGAGAGGTCATCAAATTTTCCAACCTTTTTGATCCAGGGCCAGGCCTGAGAACAGTGGTGTCACCAATGACAGAGCATGGATCACTACCATTTTCCCTGCTTCCTGTGCACCAACCACCAGGAACAAGCATCCCTGGACCCCGAGACAATAGCTCGGAATCAACTTTGTCAAGCACTGGTTCGTTGTGGCGAAACTTCCGAGCAAACGGAGCATTACTGTTAATCATCTTTTGCATGTCATTGAGATTGAGGTGGTGTGGATGTTGCTTGGGAGGGTTATCCCAGGATATGAAGTGGAGGTCACTGTTCACTGTTGTGTTCCGGAACTCTTGAGCATTACAGATGACAGTATGAAAGTATCCTTCGGGGGAAGATAGAAAGTTTGCATAGTACATGAGGACAATCCGAGGTAGATTGTCCCAACCCCATATGAGGTAATCAACGAATTGCTTAGAAAGTGCCATCCAAGCAGAACCTATAAGAAAATCACATATTTGGTTAAAGTAACCCCCATTGTAGAAAATATTCAAGTTGCACAACACACATTTGCAGATGTGAATGAACCAAAAAACAAGTCACTACTCTAGCACCTTGTAAGGATTATAAGATGTAATACTATGAGTTCACCATAAAGCTCCAGGGGCAAGCATGACTCAATAGATATCGCCAAGTAATGTTGGCTTCTCTGAAGTTGAGAAATTATATCTTATCAATGCATGCAGCCTAGAATCAATCGATGGCATCATAATCACAATTAACCAGGGACTCTACCATCTGACAATATGATTCCACTTATTCTTACCATCTTTTATAAAGAGGAATTTTCTATCAAAATGACTAGTATTGACAGCATGTCTTTATCACAACTCATTATTTTAGTAAGGGAGTTTTATCAAAATTTCCAAATTAATTCAGGTATGGGGAAGCAGAAAAAGAACAAAAGAACTTTCATTTTCAGCTAGACTTGCTTGTTGATTCAAAGCAGTGCATATATTATCAATCCCTCGATGCTTTTGATGGCCCTCATACAAACTTAAAGAAACTATCACACCACAGCATTTTTAATAAGTAACCATTACACCACAGCATAAACAGTAAATACAGAAAGCTTGAGCAAGTATGAAGCAGTATCCGGCCTAAGGGCGAATCTTCAAAATCCGATCTCCTCAGAATTATACGTAGATAAATATAAAGGATTTATCTTGATGACATATGGCTATACATGCAATACACATCAAGGGTTTTGCGGGCACCCTATTGACCTTGATGACAAAGGTTCTCACCAAAAAAAGAAAATTGACAGATGAACTTGTCTTGACTGCTGATAGCAAAGGGAGCCAGCTATTCAAAGCATTAATTAGGCCCCAAGCATTCTGTGCATATCCTAGTCAAGGTCAGACATTGGAAGTATCTCCATAATATATCTTATTAGTTTTTATTCCTGGAATTGCTACCTTACCAACAGAGACCACATTCTCATACAATTCAGGTGATTCTTTGAAGTAGAAAAAGAAAATTGAAAAATATAAAAGATATCTAGGCCGATTTACCATCCCAACCATCCACATAATGGATCGGGGCTTCTATTAAAGTTATGCTTCCAATATATTGATTTTTTTTTTTATACTTTAAATTTTAGGGAGACCATGTCACATGTTTGTCTATCACACAGCATATGAACAACCAATTAAGCTCATTCCAAAAGTAACATTACTATCTATTACAAATCAAGCATTTGATTCTCAAGCAGGTTCATTCGTTGACAATACTCCAAGAGAATTCCTCATTTTTAAAGCTTGTGAACCGATACCCAAGAAGATGAAGCAAAATTATTGGATTGCTGAATTAGTTTCACTAAAGGGGATTCAGCAGAGTGGAGCAGAGTTGCATTCTGTAATTGATACAGAAGGCATGAACAAACACAACAACACGTATGAGGTGAACTTCGCACCTGTGTAGAGTTTGAATGCTGTCGGCACACTTCTCCGCTGCGTGACCCAGAAAACGTCCGCTTTCTTTGTCATATACAACCCCGGGTCTACAATTATCGGTTTCGCTCTCTGAAATCTAAATATGCCACAGATAACATAAGTCAGCCACACAAGTTCATTCGCGAAATAAAGCAAAAAACATCCCAAAAGGAAATGAACAGAGATCATTTAAAAAAAAAAAAACACTTACTCTTTCCAGCCAATGTTACTGGTATGATCAATGAAATTGAGATCCCTCGGAAAGTACGAAAACGTGTGCAGCAGATCTAACCCGATCAAATGGACAAAGAAAACCAATCAAACAAACCAAAATTGCAATTCTCTAACCAATTTATCAAAAAGAAAAAAACGACGCACCGTCCTGAGTGACAAGGGGATAATCAGAGGCACTGAGATTGATAAACCAGTCCCAGTCTCCTCCTTCCCTCAATAAAATCGCGGCGGCGTGAAGCGTGTTGGCCACCATAGTGGGGCCCCGGTACGTGACGAGATTCGCCTTGGTGATCATCCTCACATTCCCGAATCTCGCGAAGACCGGTTGATCCCGCACGTAATTCTGCAGATCCGAGCGTTCCTGAGGCGAGGACTCGAGGTCCAAATGCACCACGTAGCGATTACGAGGGTGATAGAGAGCCTGAAGAGTTCGCTTCAGCATGTCGCCATCGCCTTTGGAGCCGGAGATCAGGTAGGCGAGCCGAGGCGGTGGGGGAAGGGTCGAGGTCGGGATGACATGGAGCTTGGACTCAACGAAGACGGAGCCGGAGGTGATGGAGCGGTAGAGCGGAACGAAGGGCGTACCATCGGGTGAGGTTAGCATCGTGAGGAAGATAAGGAAGAGAGAAACAATGGAACCTATAGCCAAGGGGAAAATCCATTTCCTCTCTATGGTATGTGGATGCCTTATGTTCATGTAATAGCTCCTCAACCTCTTCATATTTTCGAAAATTAAATTAAATTTCTAATTTTTGAAACGCTACTCTCTTTAATTTCAGAGACAGGCGGTTATAGGGCTCTGTTTGATCAGGTGGAAAGTGGGAGAGAAAGTAAAGGAAAATCGGTGAGAGAGAGATAGAGAGAGGTTGAGTGAGAGTTGAGTGGGGACCGTGGGAGGGCCGAGGGGGTGGGTTTTGTAGTTACTCCCCCCTTCCCTCTCTCCTATTTCTTCTGGTTTTAGGTGCGAGACTATCTGAGATAGCAGTCGTCGTTTCGCCGTGACAGAGGGGGAAACTTTGGTGGAGTTTAGGGATTGGATTCTCTACGGTTTTCCACAGCTGCACACCGACTGCTACTTTTTATTTTTCTTTTCTATTATTTCACAGAAATAGACAAATGCTGTAGATAGAAATATATACTCCAAAGAATACTTACAAATTTTAAATAGGTAGTTTATATTTAAATAAATAAGTCTTAAACCCATAATGAAAAAAATATTCTTTTGATCCCATTGCTTACAGCATTATTATTAATCTTATCAAAATAAATTATTAAATTTTAATAAAAAATATAAATTTATGCATATATAAAAAAAAAATTAGTATATTTAATCAAATATGACGAAAAAAAAAAAACATAAAAATACTTTTTATTTAACTTTTAAATAATAAATCATCAAATTTAAAAAAAAAATCGTTATATTTGATCAAATATGACGAAAAAAATGTAGGAAATAACATAAGGTATTTTTTAATTAATTTTTACGTAGTAAATTATCAAATTTGATGATTTATTTTGATAAGACCAATATTAATACTTTTATATAGCAATATTAAATCAAAAATGTTATGTGCATTTTTTTGTGCACTCTATTAATATAATTAATTATATTATTTTTTTAATATGAAATAAAATAAATATTTTAATTAATTACATACATAAAATGTGCAAAAAATATATAAAAATAACGCAGAATTCTTACTAAATTATAAGATCTAAGGAGAATCTCTCATCCGGAATTTGGGTACAACTCCAAGTCTGTGATCCAACGTCTCGTGCGGAATTTGAGTACAAGGCTTGGGAGCCTGGTTTTTAAATTCTGTTATGTTGACTGTGACTCTTTTATGGAGCTTGATTGGGATAATTTTTTCTTTTTCACTTTTTATTATCTCGATTGGATAAATCTTAAAGAGTATTCTTAGCAATCCTATATTATGTCTCTAAAATAAATGTGTGTAATATAGAACTGTTTGAATAGATTTTTTCATCTTCAAGGAATCGTTAGGATTTAGAGACAACACGATATGAGTTGAATTGAATTTTTTTTTTAATATTATTATTATTTTAAAATTTGAAAAAATTAACTTAAGAATAAAAAAAAATTATATTAAAATTTAAAAAATTATATTAAAATTTATATTTTATATGAAAATATAAAAAAAATATAATAATGAGTTTGAGATAAATTAAGACAAATTCATCTCGTCTTCAAATACAAATGAGGCACAAATCAATCAAATACCTCATTCGTTTTTTTTAATAGTAAAATAGCAGTAATATTATAACTAAATACAAAGTGCAAGAGTTTAACGTATCTAATTATTATATGGTGGGTCTTTTTCATTATGAAACTAAAAGATTAGAAGGAATTTGAATTAAATGAAGATTTTTAAGGATTTACATATTTACTGTCCATTATACTAAATCATACGTGCATCAATTATTAATCAAATACCTCAGTCGATATTTACAAATAAGAGAATGAGATATCGTCCTTCGAATTTTATTTATATAATCATATGTGGTGATGAGTAATTTATAACAAAAAAAAAATTAAAAATTTGATCTTTATAGGTAAAATACCTTAAAATCTTTCACACAAAAGTTAAAACCAAACAACATGAATACATTATTTCCAAGATATAGAATCTCGAAACCGAAACAGAAGAAGCAAACCCCAGCATTGCGGCAGGGAAAGACAGCAATCCTTTAATGGTAAAAGATCAAACACCACATCAACAAATTCCATTTCACATCTAGAAGACGTACGTTGCAAGATGGACTCTTCACAATTATTCTCTTGTTTGACTTTTCTTGGATCTTAAATTCGAATCGGGAAAGAGAGGTATTGGAGATGAGTTCGTTCGGTCTCTATTAAAAATAATTTTTTAATAAAAATATAATAAAAAATTTTAAATAATACAATTAAAAATATAATAAAAATTCAATAAAAAAATAAAATTTAAAAACACAATAAAATATAATAAATATAATAAAATATACAGTAAAAAAATAAAATAAATATGATTTTAAAGGAGTGTTCGACCTCAGCCCAGACAGAGCCGGTGTCGGTGGGCGACATCGCCCATACTATCGCGACCACCGATGGTCCAAAACAGGTTTAAGGTTGCGTGAGGCACACCAGAGGTCGCCAAGGGTCGCATTTGCAGGGGTGGAATCGCTTGAGACCGATGGTCACGATGGTATGGACGATGTCGCCCACCACTGTCGTAGTCGCCTGCGTCCGTTTTTCAAGGGAATCGACCCGCGAAACAGATTTAAGGCTGTATGGGGCACACCTGAGGTAGCCGAGAGTCGCCGTCGCAAGGGTGGAGTCGCCGGAGATCAGCGGTCACGATGATATAGACGGTGTTGCCCACCGCTACCGGAGCTGCCAACATCCATTTTTCAAGAGAATCGGACAAATCGATCTCCAGATTTTCTCATTGGAAAATGCACGATATAACAATCAAGATCCAAATATATATAAAAATAAAAAAAAATAAAACTTGATTTATCGTTATATAAACCAAACTTATGGTATTTTTAAATATTTTAATATGTTTGTTAGGAGAAAATTATAATATCATGATAAAAAGTGACTCAGTTCAATTTGCATATAAATTGAAAATAAGTGTGCTAAAGTCCTTTAAACAAGATGACATAAGTTCAATTTGCATATAAATTGAAAATAAGTGTGCTAAAGTCCTTTAAACAAGATGACATAAGACTTGGTATCCAGATAAAAAAAAAAAAAAAAAAAAGTTCGAACTCCTCATTCCTAATTTCCTATAGACAAGAAATAGAATAGGTTGTATTGACAAAAGCGACTATAAAATTTTAAATCACAATAGACTCTAAAGATGATATATGGTGGTGTTAGTTGGACTGAAAGTCATTGATGAGAATGTTAATTATTTTAATTCAAGAGAGATAAACATATAAATTAAGTTTTTCAGCATTATTCTTGGAGTTGAGTCCTCATTCGGGACTGCATGTGTACGAACTGGAATTTTTGGTAATTTCATCTACAAATTTTGTTAAATTGCATAAATGCTCCTGACTCCTATCTTCTAAGTTCCACACTTCTTCCAACGATTCTCTTCAATTGAAAGGCTGGGTCAGGTTTTCGGATCTTTGTCCACTCTTCGATCTATGTCCTTGTAATGAATCCAATTAAGTCAGCTAAATGGTTGTCTGTTTGCTTTATTTAAGTTTCAAAGTTATCCTAGTAGCCCATGGCCATAGTTATTATTTGTAGAACATAACTGCTTTAAGCAAATGGCACCTCTAAACACAAGTTATCGAAAATCGATAGAAAAATGCCACGTAAGGCATTCCACAACATTTAGATTGCACGCATAATAGGGAATCCGAATCCGTCCCCCCTCTCTCTCTCTCTCTCCTTCCCCCTCTCTCTCTCTCTCTTTCTCCCTCCTTCCATCTTTCTCTCTCCTTCCCCCTCTCTCATCACTGATAATAAGTTATTCTCTTCTCTAAAATAATCTTTTGCGGATTTGATTTGAATGCTTTGCTTTAGAAGTTAAAAGCCTTTACAGGAGAGTCAATGGGTGGTTGTTATGTTTAGTCTCTGTAGTTTTTTCATATTTTCCTGCTGAAAATATTAGATTGCTGCAAGAGACTTATGTTGGGGAAATTCTATTCTCTAACCTATGGAGAGAGTCTAAGTATATGTTTGGGATTGTGGTGGAAAATATAACTTATAGTTTTAAGGCTTATAGCTTATAACTTAAATAATAAGTTCTATATTTCAAAAGTTATTTACTGTCTATTAAACATATATTTAAAGTGCTTTTAAAGTCAGTTACAATAAATTTTTCAAAATATACAATCATTCACATGAGTTTTTTATACAAGTTTCATTTTGGTGCATTTTTGAAAAAGCAGGCTTTTAACTTTCTTAATTGATTAAAGCTTTTTTTTATAAAGTTACCAAACATATCATTTTTTTAAAGTGTTTTTAACTATTTAAAATCACTTTTTAAGTTTCGAAATGCAATCCCAAACAAGCTCTGAGTGGTGTTAGATTTTAGCTTTTAATTTTTTTTGCTTATTTTATCTTGAAAAAATTTTGTTCCATATACTGAATTTAGAATACCATTGGGAGTCTTTTTTTCCCCCTATTTTTGGTGGGAATTAGTTTATAATGGGTTGAAAGCAAAATACGTGGAGTTACTCTAAAGAGGAAGATGATCAATTTTATGAGATTTGGATAGGACCGGATTTCTCTGAGGACAATAGCTCTGATATTGGGCACATAGATAGTGTTTTGAATGAGATTTGGACTAAGCATCTGAAAAGTGTTCAAGAGCGCTGACATAGATTCTTAAAATGGATGGGCTTAAGCATAAATTGGGACTCGGTTATGAGAGAGGATTTGGGCAATGAACCAGACTACAGAATTGAAATGAGTATTGACAAAGTCATGGAAAACAATGGAGCGTTACTGAGAACTTCAGGTTTTGAACAAGGGTGTCCATTAAGTAAGTATTCCATGTCAAATGAAGTGTCACAGAAGTTAGAAAATGGTATTTCAGAAGGTGATTGAAAATGAGAGATTAGACAAGTACTGTAGTATTTTAAACTTATGTACAATCACATTCCAATCAAATGTGATAATACAAGTGCTATATATCTTTCAAAGAACTCAATACAACATTCTAGGACTAAGAATACTGAAATTAGATATCATTTTCTTAGAGATCATGTGCAGAAGGGAGATATTGTATTAGAATTCAAAAGCACACACGAACAATTGGCGGACATCTTTACAAAACCGCTACCAAAAGATAGATTATGCATGATTAGAAGAGAAATAGGAATGATGCATGTCATGAATATCTGTTAAAAATATTTATTCCATTATCTCAAATGATCTACAGAAACTTGAGACGTTTAGCCTTATTATTCAAATGCATTTGCTCCTCATAGATCATCATGCCATCCTTGTCTAAAGGATTGGGCAATCGAAATGAAGAGGCAAGTCGTTGAAGTACAAAGACTGTTTTGCTAAACTTCTTAATTTCGCGAATTTTGAATTGCAACCGAGCAGAAAAAGCAACAATAAAAGATAAGTATCGAGTCCCAAGACCCACAAGCTCATAAATGACGTCATGATTTGATTTATTAGCCAAATCAGTCTCTTACTGCTTCATGGCACCTACGACAGATGCAGAAATAGATTGATCACGAGAAGTACTAAAAGAAAATTGACGAGCCATTACAAAATTGTATAATAAAAATGCAAAAGAATTGCAAAGATGAGAAGAAGATTTGATGCGAAATAGATAAAGTTAAGGATTGCTCTTATAGAGCTGGAATAAGAACAAGACAAACTATCATAACTTCAAATCTCTGCAATATCTCGTTTGTTAATAACATCAAGCGGATTTGAATCTCCTTCCGCACCGAATTGCTATAACTAGGCCTCCAGCCTTTGCAGATTTTGTCGGCCACGGGTAACTCCAATTATTCAATTCTCTACAAAATCTCATTCCGCACTAAATTGTCAGAGTTAGGCCTCCAACCTTTGCAGGTTTTTTCGGACACGAGTGATTCCAATTATTCAATTTCCTATAATTTCTACTAACGCACTGTTTTATTTGGTTATTGGTTATTGTGGGAAGAAATCTTACTGAAACCAATTGCGGTTCCTTTTTAATTATGCCAAAATGTGGAGAATTCTTATACTAGTATTATACTACCCCGTTATATATGCTAGAATCATGTTTAAATTTTATTTGAAAATCTAACGCATATTTTCAGGATGAGTTTAAGTATTATTGCATGTCTCAGATTTCTACTAAGTATTTGTCATCATCAAAAAGGGGAAGATTTTAGAACCCAAGATTTCAAGTTTCGTATCTACGTATAGATTTTGATGATAAAAAATAAATTCAAGACTCAAGCTCAAGTTGTCTACACATGAAGAAAGCTAAGCACATCAAGAAATCAAGCACGAGCAAAAAGAAGAACAAATCTACAAATGAAACTCATAGAATAATTTTATACATCTCTTAAAATTTGAAATTGGATTAAGGCTCAAAATTAATATTTTCTCATAAAGTATCAAATTGCATTTTTTATATTTGTATAACTTTATTAAAATGTTTAATTTTAAAAATTATTATTATTTTTCCACATATGCATAAAGATTTGAATTTGTAAGATAATTAATTGTCATTTTTAACATGTGCATGTATTGTTTGAAGATCTTAAAGGGTGGTTGTGTGTTTTTTGACAAATGTAAAATATAGATGATTTTGTTTGAAAATCTTGAAGGGTGGTTGTGTGTTTTTTTTATAAATGTAAAAGATAGATGATTTGTTTGAAAATCTTGAAAGGTAGTTGTGTATTTTTTTTTTTTTACATATGTAAAAAGAAGATGATTTAATTTGAAAAATAAATCATGTTCATTTTTTCATGTATGAAAAGTAAAAGATTAAGTTTGATTTCTTTGAAAAATGAATGGAGTTATCTTTGAAAAATATAAAAAGGAGATATTTTTATTTGAGTCTTTTGAAAAGTGAATAGTGATCTTATTTGATATGTGAACAGTTTCAAATTTGAATATGAAAACTCATTTGCCTATAAATAGCCCACTTGAATTTTGCAAAAATAACAACAAGAACTTACATATCAATTGCTAAATTTTGCATCATTCTTTCAAAGCTCTCATTCTCTCTTCTCTAAGTTTTGTGCCTTAATTCTTATTCATTTTGAGAGATATAAAAGTTGTAATGTATTGTTCTTATTTCACTCATTTAGAAGTGTACTCTGATAATCTACCCACTATCAGCTTTTGTATTTATAAGAGAGTGCGTATAATTCTTGTGTGTGTAGAAGGTGTTCTACACATGGAATAGTTGAATTACCAAGTGTGAGATGATTGCAAGTGTAGAAGATGTTCTATACGGATTCTTTGTAGCGGTGTTGCTCAAAGGTCTAATAGGTTTCTATCTCTATCTGAAAGAGATTGAATAGTAAATTTGGGATCCTCAATGGGTAGTTTGAGGAGAGGACGTAGGCAGTGAGGCTGAATCTCGTTAAAATACTGAATTTGCTTCTTCTTGCCCTTACTCTTTATATTCCTGCTTCTTCATATGTTATTTATATTTTTATATTGTATATTTGTTTTATAAGTATTAATTTTTTCAATATAACCTAATTCACCCCCCTTATTGTGTTAGTCATCTGGGCAACATATATGTATATACTGGAGGTATTAGTTGATTAGGGAGAATCTGGAATATTGTTTGGTTTGATTTTATGGAGAAATTGGGGTGCCTCAGACAAACCCAAATCGTGACTATTCGTCATATTAGTACCTATTACAGTTTTCATCTCAATTTCTTTCCATATTTCTATTTCTATTTCTATCTATTTCATGATATCTTAGTTTCTACTTGCATTTCGTTGAGGTCCATATCAGTCCTCCACCATTGTCGATCTCCTCCACCACCTCCAGCCTCCTTTACCACAAGCTTCCTCGTATATCAATTCGACCACCGCATCAACCCATTGTACGCATTTCGTTTTTCTTCTAACCTCTCTTATTTAGTGTTTTTTTTCATTTCTTTAGTTTTTATTTTCTCTCCTCCAATTTGTCATAGGAAAAACATAATATGATTCACTAGATGATCTGATCCCATAATACAATTCATAAATAACTTGGGTGAATAGATATCGGTTACAAAATAGAATTTAGATGGCAAACTTGATTTCTTGAGAAGCACAAACAAAATCAAGAAAATTCATATCGTAGCCACACTTCAATGAGGCCATGATTTCAAGCACAAATGAAATTGAAGTGTAAAAACAGTCTAAAAACACAAATGAGACTCTATTAAAGCTCTAACGAAAGGTATCGCACTAAGAAATTTGTGAGTTAAAGAAATTTGTGAGTTATGGCTTAGGAGGAAGGTATAATAGTATAGTAGAGTATGAAAGAAATTGAAATGGTATTTTGTATTTTCTCATAGAATGATAGCTACACTGTCGTCAAGAGAAAGTACCTCCACAGGAACAATGAACAATAGAATATTCTAGATGGTAGGTCAAGTACCATACTATGATCTAATATAGTAAAGCATACAAGTTACTCTAAAGTCCCAAACATAACTGGACCATAGGCCCTTACAATATTAACTCAACTAATAACATAAAAGTAACATAGTCGGGCCCCTTGCTAAGCCCAAACTTCATCTGCTTGAATAAGCCCAATCAACATCTTCATTATTCGGCCCAAATACCAAGCCTTTAATTCGGGAGCCCATGACACAAAGGCAGAACAGACTCGTTTGATTTCCAAACTTACCTCAACTCAACTCATCTTATCTCATCACATCACTGCAACTTTCTCAAATTTCCATATAAGATTTTTCAAATTTTTCAAATTTTAAAACACTATTAATATTAAAAAATAATATTATAATAAGATTTTATTCAACTCATCTTAACTCAACTCACTATCCAAATCCAACTGTTTGAACTCAACACATTTCAAATGCATTTTCTCTTTCATGTTGCCCCTCTCTCACAGCCGATATGTCACATAAGGGGACTAGCAAACTTGGGAGGAAAGAATTTCAAATTTGGGAGATTTCAAAATTGATGTCTTAGGTGCTTATGCAAAGAGGATGAAGTTAGGATTTGGGAAGAATGAGACAAACGAGGCTCAGCAATATGCAATGGCCGAAGCTAGGAGGTAGGATAAGGGGTTTCAGTTTCAAAGGGTGAAGGAGTTTCAGATGAAAGGACTGGAGAATTGATTTCAAAGAAAAGCATCATGTTATCCTCTGATCAATGAAACAATTTGTTTCATTTTGCATGCATATGCAATCTCAGTTTAACTGGAACAGCAAATAGAATTTGCCTTAATTATGATAATTTGAAATTGTCTATATTAACATTAAATAAGCATGCATGCCAATGTTGACACAGCCACATGGATAAAAGAAATGGGACATTTTCCTTGATAATCATCAAAATATTTGAGAAATGACATTATCAGTTTAACTATTGGTACTATCATTCTTCATCCTAGCATCAAGTTATTAAAAAAATATTTATTATTTTTACTTAATTAATTTATGTCATATAAAATAATTAAAATGATAATATTTTTTAATATGTAAGAAAGAGACACCTATATTGGGCACCCTTCACCTCCTCTTGGAGGTTAATGAGACTTGATAGTTGGACATTAAGAGTCAGCTGGGAGGTACACTAGAATGGCTATTTATATAGCCCTACCCTTTGTGGATGTGTATAAAAAATACTATCAAGCTCTCTCTCAATTGGTATTCTCTAGTCTCGGCATCTAGACTGTGAAATTAGGTGTTGCTCTAGTTTTACCATGTAGCACACTTTACCATCGCAGGAGGATTTTGATGATGAATAACGATGCTGGAGAATCCATGGAACAATTGCACTAGATCCAAGATATTTCCAATAAGATAATATCGCTTCCGCTATATAATCTGATCTAATATTTTTAACATTGGTATCGGAGCCCAATGGTTGTTCCCGAGTTATGTTTAACGTGAATATTGTAATATCATTTGCTGGAAAAAAAATCTACATGATGACATTCTGTTTTTCTCTTGGTAACACTATGGCCACCTAATGAGGGGTGGTGCACCTCGGTGTTAGGCCACTTAGATACACTGGGTTCACTTAGTGTATTGTGCACCTTGGTGAGGCCCAGGGTGTAAGTTCACCCACTGTGAAACGTGGTTTGTGTAATGTGCACATGGAGCCATTATTAACCACGATGCTGCTAGGTGGATCACTAGAACCAGCGAGGTGGTACACCTCAAGCACAATTGCACAAGGTGCGCATTGTGCATCTCCCACCAGTAGTGGTTGCAACCACCTATACAGTGCAAACCATAGGTGTTGAGTGCACCAAATGGGTGCTGCATTTCCATGGTGTTATGCGCTAATTCAAGTGCTACCATGGGAAAAGCCTCTCACGGTTCCACGAGCAGAATGCTGCCAAAAGTGGCGGCTTTAGGTGGTGGCATCCCAATGATGATGTGCACGTCTTGGCCACGTCTTTTCGACAAACATGGTGCAGCAACAAGCATTGTCGTGCTAAGCATAACAACAGCAGAATTGCCTGTTATAAAGTCTGCAACAAATGTTGGCTGAGAGGGTGAAGGTAGCTGGGTGTATCGACTGGTGCATCACGCTACATCTGTGTTGTAGCCCGCACTATGAAAATCGTACACCATCGTGGTGGCACCACCTACACCAGTTGTCGCGCTCATAGGAGCTACGCACACCAAGTGCAGTGTGCACCTGTGAGCGAATAAAGCCTCACAGATTGCTGCTTTGAATGGTGGCGCAATGGCTATGCATGGCGGAAGTCGAGAGTTTTTTTTTTTCTCGGTGCATAAGGGTTGTTGGCGGCAACTCTATTTTTCTCCCTTCTGTTACATGCTTTGAGGGATGTAAATACTGAGGAATGTGATGAATAGTAACAGTAGGTTACATAAGGATAAGAAGCTTGAATGGCGTCAGTTACATTTTTTTTCGTTACATGAGTTGTTACCGTCAGCTGTTTGATAAGGAAGAAGAAGTGGGCTTGGGCTAGAAGAAGAAAAAGAAGAAGAAGATGATGATGAGGCCCACACAACAACCTAGGCAAAGGCCTGTTAGCTGTGTAAGAGCTCAGCGTACTGGGTGCACAACCATTTATTTTGTTTGTTCTTTCCCATACAAGGCCTATAGTGTTTTGAATCAAGATCTCAAGCAAAAGGAATAAAATTGACTATTAATTTAGAGCTAGAACTTGTTATTGATGCATTCGTTGATTTTATTTAAATTCAACGTGTTATTATGATACCGAATATTTATTTGAAACATTATTTGCATGTGATTATGATACAAGCATGCCATGATAATTATAATGAGACAATTGTTGTCACATTTGTTAGGTTTTTTATTTTATGCTATAAATTGCTTACGTTATAATTATTTGTGAATAATAATTGTTTTGCACAAAATATGATGAATTCTTATACATTTATTATGTTTACATGTTAATTGTATGAGCTTATTTTATCACTAATATTTGTTAGGTTAATTTTAGAAATTAATCTTTAAAATATTTGCTAGATGTGATAACATAGATAAATAAGTAGCCCGAGTTTGATTAGTCCATGCTTATGATTGGCTCAAATTGATTTCCTCGATTTAGGAAGAAATTATTTTGCTTGTGAATGACTCGGTAGAATACTTATCTTAGTGGGAGTATGGTTGAAACTAATTTGTAATTAATCTCCTATACGGTATAATTTGCACAAAAGTAAGTTAGAAATTAATAATTAGGCATTGAGGCGTAATAGATGATTAAGAAGCTTAGCGAATTTTTGATCTTGCGAAGTGTATTAAATAGTTTTGTTCTGACTTAGATTAACTCGACAAAATTTTTAGATGTGTGTGCAATTAGATGCGCATAAGTTGGTAACTTTGAGATAACCAAGAACTAGGCCTAGAGATTATCTATGTGACTTAATCGTCTCATTAATCTCCTTTATAAGCAATAGTTGGAAATAATCTTAGACCATCATTAAGAGACCTCTAAAAACTCTAATGAAAATTTGGAAGTGCGCGTGAGACATTTGCACTATAATTTTTTATAGAAGTTGATAGGATCAACTATCAAATAAAGCTAAACTACCAGTTTGCCATTAAGAATCTTGTGGGTAACGAAAATTGCGCGTTATTTTGTAATGCAAAGATGAATTGCTCTTATATTTGAAGTTAAGCATTATAATCTTGAAGCAATTTAAATTAACTCACAGATAAGTATATTATCTAAAACTTGCTAGTATGTCTAGCAAGTAGGGATGCTAAAATTTGAATGTGCATGAGTGTCAATGACATTCTTGATTGGTACATTCATTTTAAAGTTTTACCAGCGCACCTTTATGTGGTATTAGCATGATAATCTTACTCAAGTCTTATTTCTATATAGCAAGAAAGAATAGGTTCTTGTAGATATATGATTTTTGGAGCACCCTTGAGAGTAATACCAAGCACCTTGAAGGTTTGCAATGCAAATGTAGTAAAAAGTCTGAATAATTAGGTACGACTTGATTAAACTTAAAAAATTTTGCTCGTGGTTGCATTGATGCAAGATAGGTTTTAGACTAATATAATTTCTCACAATTTTTTTTTTCGTTTCTCTCTTATAGTGGATTGGAGAATATGAAAAACATTGAGTATGTGAGAAATTAGAATATCGCTACTTAGCTGCTAAATGTCACATATTGCATTTGTTGTACAAAACGATGTTTTTATTAGCGCTTTTAATATGATATAAGAGAAGTTTAGACCTAATTTGATTTAAGATTCATTGAAAATAGTGGTGTTAGTGAGAATTCCTAGAGGTTTTATATTGAATAGTCACTCTTTGACTCAGTGATATTATTTCTCGGGTGGGGAGATGATATACTAAGATGTGCCGTTGAGACATAGGCATAAGACGATGGGTGTAAAGCTTGAGAAATTAAATTCTTCTCGCTAATGTGATCTATCTCCGTCATTTAGAAGAGTCAAAGAGAAAAGTGTCATCCTGAGAAAAATGACGATCCAGTTGTTTTAGATTATTAATAGTTGTCTAATGAGAGTTTTTCATACTATAAGGCAATGGACATGAATTTGTGAAAAGTAGCCAAAGACTTTACGTCTTATGAGACTATAAAAAAGAAAACAATTTCTATTAGCTCTTGTTCGAATTCATAGACAATTAATGAGATGAAAAATACAAAGAATTTAGTTTTGCCTATAGTACTTAGTGTTTCTATTATGATTTGCTTATAGGAGTTAGAGGTTGAGGTTTTGCTAGAGAGTTTGTGATGCGATTATCATTAATAGTATTGACTTGACTACAAAAATTGTTTTTGGGAGCAAATGCTCTACTCACTTTACCCTTAATGAAAAATAAAATTGGTTATCTCACATGCTTTTATTGAGTACAAGAAATTTTTATGAAATATTAAAGTCGTAAATTTAGTTTGCTAAATAAGTGATCATTTTGTAGACTTTGAAAAGTTATAGTTGGACTTGCTAACTAGAATCTAAGGTTGAGTTTGACCTTAAATGAGATTTGTGATCTGTCGCTGACTTCATAGTTGCATAAAGTTTTATATAAAAGTATAGTCTCTTGGTAGGAGCATGATTCTTGTAAAGTTACTACACACAAGATTTTGCATGAAAAGAAATGTCATACACCACTTGAGAGTTTTGGTTTAATTATTTTTTAGTTAATCATGTGAATTCTTTCCGTCATATTTTGCTCGTCGTGCATATGACACTAATGTATTTTTGTGATCATGTAGCGTAACTGGAAGCATATGTTGATAAACACACATAATCACCATAGATTTAGGAGTTATGGTGAAAAAAGTATCTCAACAAGCTTAGATCGACTTACTCACACGAGCGATTGCCTTTGGCGCCATAAAGGGGTAGTGAGCAAAGATGAGACAATGTGTCATTCAGTACTTGTCCAGAGAGGGATAAGTTGTAAGACACAAAAGATATGTCGCCTTAATGGGAGCTAAGATGATATCCATGCATGGTTACCCACAATCCATGTAGCCTATGGTTTAGCCAGATACGAGATCCTCTTTAGCGTTTCTAATAGCAAGCAAATAGAGGGACTCAGGTTAGGCGCTAAGATAGCGCAATAAAGATCTGTACAGTGTATTGAAAATAGGTACACGCTCTTCACTCGAAAAAAGAATTCCATCATAGCATGTATTTTATACTACACGTGCTTATGCGACCACAGTAGAAATGAGTGAATGAATTCCTGCTTTCTCACCGTGTGAATCCTGTAGGTCATAATTGATGACCTTAATTTATTTATGCCATTTGAAAACCTTTGATTATGTCACAAGATTGATGTTTAGTGTCTAATACTTTGACATATTATCCATGGCCATGTAAGATGCGGTCTAAATAGACATTGCTGGAAAAACAATTAGACTGAAACTAAATGACATAAGGACAAAGGGAATACTATTTGGTAACACACCAATTATGGTGTGTACTCACTGTTGGCAAGTTGTGCTGCTTCTTATGAGTTGCGACATAGCTATGAATACAACATGTTTTATGGAAATTGGGCATTACTCTAAGTTATTTGGACTCAAGAGAGATTAAGAATGCTTAATTTGATATGACCAAATGAGTCGGGGCATAACAATATACTTTTAGAGATATTGCTATGTTGGTCTTCTTTTGGAAAGATTTAATATACTGCTCCTTTTTTTTTTACAGTTGTGCTCGATGATCACATGGCCTATTTGCCAGTATGAACAAGATTGAGAACGTATTGAGAGATGTAGACCTAGAGTTTTTCTTACTATATGTGAGTGAGAGATGTAAAAAAGGGCACCCATAGTGGGTATCACTTCTTCACCTCCTCTTGGAGATTAATGACGCTTGATGGCTGGCCATTAAGGGCCAGCCAGAAATTACATTGGAGGGGCTATTTATATAGCCCTCCCCCTTATGTATATATATCAAAAACACTATTAAGCGCTCTCTCAATTGGTACTCTCTAGTTTCAGCATTTAGACTATGAAATTTGTGGATGTTATTCTAGTTTTACCATGTAGCACACTCCACTATCGTTAGGAGGATTTCAGTAGATGAACAACGATGCTGGAGAATCAGTAGAACAACTGCATTAGATTCGAGATATTTTCAACGAAATAATATCACTTCTACAGTATAATTTGATCTAGTATTTCTAGCACGATACATTGGAAGAGGGGGATCAAACCCAAATTTTCCATTTTAGAGAAATGGATCTTGCTGCTAGCAGGCCTTGGCAAAAGAATAATAATATTTAACGTAGCGATAAAAATGATTTTTCCGCTCCTCCTTCAATTCCGAATCAACTGGCTTTCATCATATGTTAGTATCATCCTAACTATGTGGATCCCGAATTAATAAACTCTTTCACTTCAACCAACAACCCTACAAGATACCTAAATGGTTAGGACTCACATATATCCGTTACTAAGTACTAAGTAGTAGGTTCAATCGGACTCACATTCATCCGTTACTAAGTAGCAGGTTCAACTCCGATATTTTCTGTATATCACAATGGATAAAATATAGAAAGAACATAACACGGTGCAATATAGGACATAGATAAATAAATAAATAAAAATGATTATTATTATGCTGTACATGTTTAAATATTAGTGAGTGGAGGAATGCATATCCTATTATGATTTCAATATGATGAGTTCTAAAAATTTGATTTGTTATGTGTTCAGTAATTATAGATTTTCTGTTTTCTTAAAAAAATTTCACGTATAATTATAATCAGTTATAAAATTTATTAAATGATTTATGATTATCTTTAAATGCTTGTTTTTCTAATTGGTATGAATATTAAAACTCATTTTTCCATATAAAAAATACTCTAGCACTTTCGACCAGGAATACATGCCTTGTACGTGAGCTCTGCTCTTATCTAGTATGTATTATATATAAATATAATATATATATATATATATATATATATTTACATTTATTTTTCCTAAAATATATATTATTTGAAGTACTCACGGTCCCTTTGTGATTCTGTGAATGATTTCTCACGGCGCAACAAGAAAGTCAGCATGGTTCATGTTCATTTATACTGTCCCATGTAGGGGGCTTCACAACCTTTATGTTAGTTATCTCACCTAAGTTTTTATGGCCATCGGATCCATTTAGGAGGCTTCATCACCTTGATGTTAGTTTTCTTGCATGCTGTTTCAAGGCCATTGGTTCTTATTTCCATAACAATATTTATTTATTTTTGTTGATAATTAATTCATGAACTAAACGTCATGCCAACCTCTCAACTTCACCCATCACGCCATACCCACGGGCAAGATATATAAGTTCATAACAAAGTCAGCTTACACATCTTTTTACAATACCAGTTTATGTTCTTACACTTAAAAGGTGCTTGTATTTCAAGTCATACACCGTTGTCTATACTATTGATTATGTAGTTACGAGATGATGATTACAGGAAATGAGGAAAGGAAAAGCGTTAGGAAGAAGTATTACCATTGTTATATTTTTTTGTTATGTTTTGTGTCAAATGTTTTCATTTTAAATATGACATCCCAGGGTAATGGTGAGAATTCATGCATAGCGAGAAGTGCTGTAGGTATAAAGAAATTCTATAAAAGTAGATTTATAAATTGAAATAAGTTGATATAGTATATTAGATTTATTTTACAATAAAATTAATTTTATAATTTAATATACCACATCAAACTAATTCAGTTTATAGATTTATTTTTATAAGATATCTTTGTAACTAAAACATTTCTCATTTAATGAAAAAAAACCTCAACCCAAAAAGAAAATCAGTTGTCCTACATGTAACGTTGATGATTTGGAAAAGTCAAGAGTGTACAATGGCCAGTTTTTATGTACATTACTACCTTGAAGAAACCCCCCAAATGAAGCCAGAAAAGAGATTGACAGTAAGATGCTTTAGTTGTTGCTCGTCTATAAAACCATCTTCGCTGCTTCCCATATGGATACAAACAATGTACGGATTTTTTAAAGGAGATCAAGAGACAAAATTAATGAGCACTCCCTGCAATGCTACAATGACCGAGATTCCAAATACAATATATACAAAATCAATAGCAGACAAGAAAAATGCAATTTACAGAGGACAAGGTCAGATGCATGCTTTCTAGAAATGCTCATAATGTTGGAATCCTCTGTCATTCATTCTGTTCATGATTCGGGATGAATCATTGAGTCTATTTGCTCTTTCATATATGCTGGCAACGACAAGATGCAGTTCCTTCTTGTTGATATTGGGATCAGAGTCCAACCTCTCAAACAGTGACTCTACCATCTTAAAATCCTTCTTAGCTCCATAAAGACTGAGCATCTGGAAGTGAACATCATCTGGGAAAACACACCCCTCTTCCTGCATTTCCTGATATATGGCGTCGGCCTTCTCAAATTCCCGCAACTTCCCATAAGCATTCAGAACAAGAGCAATCACATTTGAATCAGGAAAATAACCTGCAACTCTCATCTTCTCAAACACCTCAATGACATTTGCATGCTTTCTGTTTCTTGAATAAAGATCAATCATGCACCCAAACACAGATATGTCCTTCACCTCTCCAGTATCAAAAGCCTGGCGAAACACCCATGTAGCTTCTTCAATCCGACCTGCTCTAGCAAGAATTTTAATTGCAGTCTCCCTGGGGATATTGTCCGGGCGCTTGAGTTCTTGAAGCAAACGTTTAGCATGAGCAACCAAACCTGTCCTCTCATAAGCGACAATCATTGTCTGATAAAGAACCTGGTCGATCTCCACCCTCGAACTCCTCAGCTTCTGGAACAGCATTGCTGCACGATCCAGTTTCCCTGCCTTCTCCCATATAGATATTATTGTTGAGTAGGTAAAGGAATTTGGTTCAATCCCTCTGTTCTGCATCTCTTGTACAAGATTTGTAGCTTTCTCATGCTCAAGAGTAGTCCCATAAATCTTTATCATGGTGTTGTAGGTAACAACATTCTGCTCAACATCCTTCCTTTGCATCAACCGAAAAAGATGTATGGCTTCCCCAAAAAGCTCAGCCTCGCCATAAACCCTCAAAAGGGTATTGTAACTAACAACATTGGGTTCAATTCCGATCTTCCTCATGCTCCAAAACAGTCTGTCAGCTTCCTTGGCCATATCTAGCAGCCCATAAACATCAATCATAATATTGCAGGTGGTAAGATCAAGCGGGCACTTCACCTCATTCATCTCAGAGAACACCGATAAGGCCTCAACAAACTTCTGATTCTCCACGTACATAGTTAAAAGCGTCGAATAGCTCACTGTATCCGGCAAAACACTAGCTGCCCTCATCTCTTTAATAAGAAGACGGGCTTCTCGAAATAACTTCGCTTTACCAAATACATTAATCATCGAGTTATAAGCTACAAGATCAGGTGCAATACCGGACGCTTTCAATCTTGAAAATATCGATATTGCCTTGGAATAATCGCGTAACTTACGCGAAAGCTCAATCAAATTACTATACAGAACGAGGTCCCCGGACACACGGTCTTGCTCCATTTGCTGGAGCCAAGCCAGCGCAGAATCAAACATACCCTCTTTCCCAAAATAAGTAATAAGCGTCGAATAAGTAAACCTGTCGGGCGCGAGCGCTCTGTGGCGCATTTCCTCAAATAGCCCATGCGCGATATCCCACTGCTTCGCGCGGAGCACATTGCGCATGACAACATTGTACGCAAACACCGAAGGTGAATACAAAGCTTCTTCGTTGATCCAGTCGAGAAGCGCAAGCGATCTTTGCCAGTCGGACTCGCGCGAGAGCAGAGAAACCATGAAACGGATAGACAGCTGTCTGCCTTTGTAGGGTGACATTAGAGAGTAGAGTTCTTGCTCGTTTTCAGTTTGCCCTATTGAAGTTAAGAGTTCGTCCATGTCCACACTGTGATCCAAGTGCACGGGCTCTTGTTTTCTGGGGTGCCTGTGGTATACTTGGCCTCGAGAAGGTGAGGACAGCACTGACTTTAGTGTAGATGTTCTTCGCCAGACATCTTTGGTTGTCGAAGAAGCTGAAACAATGAGAAGCAACAATCGGGTTCTATGGTGTTTTCTTTTGTGCTTATTGAAGGGTTTGGTGGTGGAATTACTGGTTTTGGTGATGGGGAATGACGGGACAGAGAAGGAAGAAGATGGGAATGAATCTACTCGCATGGAAGAAGCAGAAGAGAACGAGACCGTACACATTGTTGATATCGAAGATTCGAAATACTACAGAGTTGAGGTATCAGAGAATGTCCAGGCCAGAAATGGAGGAAGGGTTCAAGAGCCGGGCGCAGCTACGAGTTTTGTGATGGCCCAGGTTAGCGTATGGACCCACATGATGGTGGGTCATTGTACCCTATAACGGGTCCACACTACGGAACCATATCTGTTACAAATGAAAGTAAGAGTGCACAATAAAACTTTGAAATGGATAAAATTGATTATTATTGACTTAATTTGTGAAAACAAGGGTCTATTACACATATAGATTATAAAAAAAAATCAGAAAGATAAGAGAAAGAGTCCTAAAGTTAACATTTTATTTTCTACTGATTTACAAGCAATCTAGCATATTACTTTACATAATTTTATCTACAATTGTGTGTATTCAAGTCAGCTGTTAATTCATGCTTTGCAGGCTTTTCCGTTACCTTACTTTTATGACATTGCTTTATACTTTTCAACTGCTGCATCTTGCTTTTCATCAACTTGTTTGTTGCAAGATGTTTTCTGCATGTTATGATGTGCTTGTTCAGAGTATACACGCTTCTTTTTATTTTCTGTTTTGTGTGACTCTCCCTCAAGATGGGCATAGATGTTGAGTATGCCCAGCTTGGATAGTAAGAACTGAAAAACAGAAACTGTCAAAGCCTTAGTGAAAATATATGCCAGTTGAAACTTTGAGGCAATATGGACAGGTGTTATGATTCTAGCCAAAACTTTTTCCCTAACAAAGTGACAATCCAGCTCTATATATTTAGTTCTCTCATAGAAGATGAGATTCTTGGTGATATGGGTGGCTATCTGGTTATCATAGAACAAGAGAGCAGGTTGTGCATGGTTAATGTTGAATTCCTTTAATAGACCAAAGAGTCAAATGATCTCACATCTTGTAGAGACCAATGCTCTATATTCTGCTTTTGCTGAGGATCTAGAAACAATCACTTGTTTTTTTGATTTCCAGCTTACCAATAAGTCTCCAAAAAAAACATAAAAACATGTGACAAATCTTCTAGTTTCGAGGCAAGCAGCCTAATCAGAGTCAATATAAACTTTTAAATATAAGGATGATCTTGAAGACAAGAAAATGCCTTGGCCTATTGATCCTTTGAGATACCTGAAAATTCTGTAGGCCGAGTGCATGTGAGTTTGTAAGGGTGTATCCATGAATTGACTCATGACATTTACAGCATAAGTGATGTCTGGCCTGGTGATTGTCAAATAAATGAGTCTTTCAATTAGCCTTCTATAGGTTGTAGGGTCTTGAAGAATCTCACTTGTGATGTAGCTCAACTTGTGATTCAATTTAATGGGTATAAAAACTGTTTTGGTGCCAAGTAACTCTGCATCTTCCAAAATTTTAAGGGTGTGTTTTCTTTGACAGACATTGATTTTAGAAGATGATCTTGCAACCTCTAGACCTAGGAAATATTTGAGGGGTCCAAGGTCTTTAATCTTGAACTTGCTATGGAGGTAAGCTTTAAGTGAGTCAACTTCATCTTGAGAATTGCCACCCACTATGATATCATCTACATAGATTAAAAGTGTAGTGAATCCCTTTTGACTAATTTTAGTGAAAAAAGAATAGTTAGATTTAGATTGATGGAATCCAATAGAGGTGGGGGAGTTAGAAAATTTTGAGAACTATTGTCTTGATGCTTATTTAAGTCCATAGAGGGACTTGTTTAGTTTGCATACTAGTTTGTCCCCCTCAATCTGCTCTCTGTGGGTGTGAAAACCTGGTGGCATTTCCATGTAGATTTTCTCATTGAGGTCCCATTGTAAAAAGGCATTATGCACATCCATTTGAGATAGAAACCAGTTTTGAATAGAAGCCAATGCAAGAAACACTCGAACTGTGGTAAGTTTAGCAACTGGATTGAATGTTTCTTGAAAATCAAACATTTCTCTTTGAGTATATCCCTTGGAAACTAGTCTAGCTTTGTGCCTTTCAAGAGAACAATCTGATTTGAGCTTGACTTTGTAGACATATATATAACCAATGACAGTTTTATTGGGAAAAAAAGGAGTAATAGTCCAAGTTTCATTTTTCTCCAAAGCACTAAGTTCAACATTCATGGCATTTTGCCAATGTTTAAACTTCACAGTTTCACTATAGGAGTTAGGCTCATAGGTCAAAGAGAGGGAAACAGAAAAAGATTGATGAGATGGGGAGAGGTTTTTGTAGCTGAGATGTTAATTGAGTGGGTGAAGGGTTGAGGATAAAGAAAATGCATTGAGAGGCATAGTTTTTGCTATCTGACAGTGGTATTCATGGAGATATGTAGGTTTTTGCCTTTCTCTGGTGGATCTTCAAAGAGGTAGAGTGTTATGTGGTTCATCAAGGTGAGATGAAGTACGAAGTAGAGCAGGGCCAGTGGCAGGATGATGTGATTCAGCATGTGGAGCAGACAAATGGGATGTGTTATGTTGTAAAATGGGGAGAGGTGAAAAAGAGTGATATGTTCGCTCGAGCAAGTTGTTGAGCGAGGGTTGAGTGAGATCACTGCTTAGCCTTAGCTCGAGTGAGTTGTCGAGCGAGTGTTGAACGAGATCACTGCTTGGACTTTGCTCGAGTGAGGGTTGAGTGAGATCTCTGTATGGCAAGGAAGGGATGGAAGTGGAGGAGTGGAATGGAAAGCTAGATTCATGGAAGATCACATTCCTAGAAAATAAAGGTAGTGTGAATTTTCAAGTCATAGAGCTTGTAGCCTTTGACATTGGTAGGGTATCCCAAGAATATGCATGGCTTAGCTCGTGGCTCAAATTTTGTTTTGTGTTGTTTGGTGGTGCTAGCATAGCTCAAGCATCCAAAAACACGAAGGTGAGCATATGATGGTGGTGCTGAAAAGAGCATTTTATATGAAGATTTATTGGAGAGAATAGGTGTAGGTATCCTGTTAATGATGTATGCAGCTGTGAGAAATGCATCTCCCCAAAATTGAGTGGGTAATGCAACTTGAAACAGAAGGGCAAGAGCCACATTTAAGAGGTGTTGGTGCTTTCTCTCAACAATACCATTTTGTTAAGGAGTATACACACAAGACTTTTGGTGGATAATGCCATGATCTTTATAGGAATCAACCATATCAAATTCAAGATCATTGTCAGTCCTAATCTTTTTAACTTTCTTATGGAATTGAGTGTGGATGAGTTGGAAGAATGACTACAAAACAAACTTTGTATCTGATTTTAGTTTCATTAAGAAAACCCAAGTTACTCTTGAATAATCATCCACAATGGTTAAAAAATAATGAAAGCCTTGAAGGGAGGCTTGAGAATATGGCCCCCATATATCACAGTGTATCAAGTCAAAAGGCAATGAACTAGTGGACACACTTGAAGGAAAAGAAAGATGTTTTTGCTTAGCCAAATGACAGATTTTACAATGAGATTGATCTTTGGATTTTACATTAGGTACATGCGAATAAATCAAGTTCATACTTTGTGAAGATAGACGTCCTAGTCTAAAAGGCCGTAGATCAAAAACTTGTTGAGAGGCTGCTTGATTGACTCGAATTTGATTGGAGAGATTTGAAGAGAGATTAATGTTGCTGTCATGAGAGCATGACAGCAAGTAATATAGACCAGCATGAACCTTAGCAAGTCTAATCGTCATCCATAAAAAGAGGACCTGATTGAAACACAGATCACTTAAGAAAAATAGGCATGTATTTGGTCTATGAGTTAGCTTACTGACTGAGATAAGATTGAAAGAAAATGAGGGCACATATAGGACATCAGTCAAAATTAGTAAATCTAAAAGTTTGACAATCCCTATGTGTATGACTTGGGCCTTTGTACTATTTGGAAACTGCACAAAGGCTTGAATATAAGAAGGAGGTTTGTCAAAAAAGGAGGTGGAGCACACCATGTGATCAGTGGCTCCTGTGTCCATGATCCATGGTGTGTGACAAATCAAAGTGTGTATGTTGAGAGGATGAGATATGTTTGCAATGATTTATTTGATTGAAATGAGAGTGATTAGCATTTAATGAAAGAGTGGAGAGACAGTGATGTTTACCAGCTAAGTTCGAACAGGGTGTGGTGGAGGAATGATTTTCAAGAGGATCTTGTTTGGCAGGAGTAGAAGCAGGAGTAGGCAATATTGGCTTGGTTTGTCCTAAGTTAAGTTGAGGAAAATTGAGCATTGACAAGAGCCATAAGATGTTGTTCTTGTACTTGAGAGAGATTCAGTTGAGGAGTACTTGAAGCATGTACTTCCTGAGGTGAAGAGGTAACCTGCACAGTAACTTGGTTGGTAGAATATGATGTAACAGGATTATTTCCAAACTTAGTTTTGGTAAATTTAAAGTTTGGTGGGAATCCTACTAATTTATAACACTTATCCTTCGTATGTCCAACTTTATCACAATGATGACAGATCAAGTCTGATTTTTCCCTTTTCTTTGGAAGATTTTGATAGGTTAGAAGAGCATATGACTCTGAGATGGGCAAAGACGTGTTCTTTGCAGACGTGTTCTTTGCCTGCCTTTGTCTTTCTTCTTGCAAGATTAGTGAAAAAGTCTTGTCTAGTGAAGGCAAGGGACTTAGTAGAATGATCTATCCCCTCACAAAGTTATAATTGTCATTTAATCCCATTAAAAATCTGAAGATATAGACTCCTTGCTGGACTTCACCAATAGTTTCTAAGGCATCACAAGTACATTTTTCACAAGTATAATAAGGAAGTGGTCTGTAACTGTGTAACTCTTTCCAAATGGCATTAAGTTGGGTGAAGTAATCACTTATAGAGAGATGCCCTTGAACAATGTTGCTGAGCTTGTGTTAGAGGTGATAGATTCAAGCTTCATCAGGTTGAGCAAATCTCTTCTTAAGTTTGTCCCAAGCCTGTTTAGCTAAAGTCATGAAGAACACATTAGATGCTATCTCTTTTGAAGCATAATTTAGAATCCAAGCTAATAAGATGTTGTTATATCTCAGTCATGACACATATGAGGGATCTGATAGCTCAGGAATAGAAATTGAGCCATCCAAAAAGCCTATCTTATTTTTGATTGAAATGGAAAGCAAAAATGATTTGCTCCAAGATATGTAATTTGAACCATTCAATGGAGGTAAGACAATGACAGTATTGGCATTGTCACTATTATATAGAAAGAATAGACCATTTGGGTCCTCAACAAGGGGAGTAGTAGAAGAGGGGAGTAGTAGAAGAAGATGTCATGACTCAGAAAATGAAGTTTCCGCTTGTGAATTTAAGTGAACATAGCAATATAAGCCTGCTCTGATACTATGTTAGAAATGAAAGCAAGAGTTCACAATGAAGCTTTGAAATGGAGAAAACTGATTCTCAATGACTTAACTTGTAAATACAAGGGTTTGTTACACACATATATATAGATTATATAAAAAGAACAGAAAGATAAGAGAAAGAGTCCTAAAGTTAATTTTTTATTTTCTACTGATTTACAAGCAACCTAACATATTACTTTACATAACTTTAATTGCAATTGTGTGCATTCATGTCAGTTGTCAATCCATATTTTACATGCTTTTCTGTTGCCTTACTTTTGTGCCAGTGCTTTATACTTTTCAACTGTTGCATCTTGCTTTTCATCAACTTATTTGCTGCAAGATGCTTTCTGCATGTTATAGTATGCTTGTTTAGAGTAGGGGTGGACAGCGGGGTATCCGTATCCCGCTTGCTTGCCCCGTTCGCCCCGCCTCCACAAGGCGGAACGGGCTAGCCCGGTCCATCCATGCGGGGGCGGGGGTCCCCGCCGCGCATGAGAAATCCAAGCCGGGGCGGGGGAGGGGGCGGGGGGCGGGATGACCCCTGCGGGGCCCTGCCCCGCCCCCTGCTCCGCATCTTCATTATTTTAAAAATATATATATTTTTTTATATATTTATATAAATAATTTGTATAACCATAAATTGTATACAAATATTTACAATTTGATAAACTTGAAGTACAAGTCCCACATTGCTTAAGTTTCATTATTTGTATCGTATTAACCTCCTATATAAAGGTTAGCCTAGAAGGTCAAAACAATCCAAAATACAACTCTAATGCGTTTATATTATTTTTGGATGTATAAACTTTAATTTATTATTTAAATTATATTATAATTTGGGTCTTAAAAAATTTAGATCTAAAAATAATTTAAATACTCAGTGATTCTCTCTATTGAGCGGGGTGCGGATTCAACCCCACTCTCCGACAACGGGGCGGGGTGCGGGATTGGGTGCCCCCATCCCGCACTATGCAGGTAGCACCCCTAGTTTAGAATATTCATTCTCCTTTTTATTTTCTTTTTATAGTAAATTATCCAACGCAACAAGTCTGGATCAAAGCATCGAACCCCATTAAAACGACAATGGGTAAGATATTTTCCTTCAAGATTTTAATATCTGAGTTTTTGTATTGTCTAGGCCTGAAACTCAGCTTTTGCCATCTTCCCTTTTTATTAATACTAGAAAGACTGTTTGAGATTGCTAGAAATTAGGTATTAGGCCTGAAACTCAAACCATGCGAGTTTAGCGTCAAACTAACCCCACACCGATGTATTTGAGTAATACTCAGAATTGGCCGAAACTAGTCAATTGGGAGAAAGAAAATCAATAATCTCGATCTTGACGTGTATCGATGCAGTTCTCTGATTTGCCGTCAATGTCTTTGTGAAGGAAGATGAGAGCAATTATGTGTGTCATGATGGAGAAGATGAAAGCTACAATTAGAAAATAAGAAAAGAAGAATAATGACGATATTAATTTCATTTTAAAACGGTGCCATTTCATCTATTTTCTAATAAATCTCATAACTAAAATGACACAATTTCATTTACTTAAGTGAAATAATATTGTTTTAAATACGTAAAATATAATTAATAATTCGGTTCTCTGCCGATTCTGTCGGCTCCACACTCTGCGGCCGGTTTTGTCGGTTTATGTACAGTCCTATCAGGTATGACCATTAACCAACATGCTTACCGGAATAGGGTGAAAACGACTTGTAGTTTTGTGTCTCAAGAGTGCCCTATAAAAACTCCGCGTCCGTAACCGTAGCCCACAGCATCCCACTCTTTTCCCTCTCGCACCAGATTCCACCACCCGCTCGGCTTACTAAATCCCCGACCCGAGTGTGCCCAAACTTTCATAAGCAGTAGCTAATTCATGTGCCATGAGCTTCGCTTTGGCGCGCTTCTTCTTCCACTTGGCGGGGATTTCCTCACGAGCAGCAGGTACCACCGGAAGCTCTGGCTCTCTTCTTAAAACCTCCGGGAGGAGAAAATTTACTGCGACTCCCATCCCCTTAGCTATAAAGGTACTGTTGCGCATTTTCTCAGCAACCAAAGAGTCGGAAAACGGTTTGTTTTTACCATCACTTTTTCTACGCTTATAATTTTTTGTGGTTTTCTTGGTTAGTAGTCAAATGAAGAGCTGTTGGTGGTGGTTGGAGGTGGAGCAGCTGGAGTTTTTGGAGCAATTAGAGCAAAGACCCTGGCGCCTAATCTGAACGTGTTGGTTATTGAGAAAGGGAAACCTCTGTCAAAGGTTCGTTTTATATTACATGTTCTTGCCGATTCAGCTTATTCTTTGGTTTGTTATACTTTCTTTTTTTTCCTTTTTTTTTTTTCTGTTTTCTGTTTTGGGTTTAAGTGTTATTGTTGGCAGGTGAAAATATCTGGAGGTGGCCGGTGCAATGTGACAAATGCGCATTGTTCTGACAATTTGGTGAGGTTTATAATGTTTTATCAGAACATGTGGAAAAAATGTACAAACTGGTATTATGGGCGAAGTTTTATCACGAAACAGCTCACACTTTTTGGCAACATATGAATCTATGATGCTCTAAGTTTGTGGGCAGGAATGCTATTATTTTTATTATTTTCTTATGAAATGCTAGGTGGTCTGTAGAGGTAACATTTCTTTCCTGCAATTATCCCTTAAAGCGTGTATTTCATGCTTAAATGTTATGAACAACTTGAAATGATTTAACAGCGTTTTGTCTGTTTGGATATTGATAAACTGTACCTTGTTGATGTAGATAACATATGGGTAAGTGAAATTGCCAACTGCATTTTTTCCGTGTTTATCTGAATTGGAAAATCTCGCCATAATTGACTTCTGGAAAGAAATTATTATTGAGTAGTGGGCACAGTTTCTACTTATCAAAAAAAGAGTAGTGGGTAAAGTTTCTACTGAGTTAAGTTTTCTGCCCCTACATATATGTTCCACGTTCCTTGGTGCTGCCATGTAGTAATATAATGAACTCTCACTGTGAAATATAATTTGTACTGAAATTCTGAATATTCTTTAATCTTATTTATTATCTTTTCTGAATGTAGAATATGAAAATTTTAGTAGCTGGAGAGTCATATATGTACCTAAGTATATAAAACTCCAAGCTTCAGGCCTGGAAGGGGAAATAATCAAAGATTTTAATGTTTCCCAGTTCTTCTCATAATTTCCCTTAGTTGATAGCTTGTACTCTGTTGAGATTTAAAGAGTTTGTGAGGGAGAAAAACATCATATTTTACCTGTAGGAAAAGAAAAAGAACAAACTTATGTATGTTTAGGACCTTTGATCATTCTTTGTAGCGCTTTCTGCCCTTTTCCTAATTGGTTCATTGGACTTAACTTTGTATTGATGTTTCCCTACAACTAACCATTAGTTTTGAAATATGAATTCCTTTTTAGGTTCTGGCGGAACATTATCCTAGGGGTCATAAAGAACTGAGAGGATATTTTTTCAACACACACAGCCCAGCAGATACCATGTCCTGGTTTTCTGAGCATGGGGTTGAACTTAAGGTTTCCTATGAGACTGGATGTCTGTTCAATTCTTCTTGGCTGTCATTTTGCTACTCCACATGTCTAATACGTGTCTATCTACTCGTAGATTGAAGATGATGGAAGGGTTTTCCCAGTCAGTAACAGTTCTTCTTCAATAATTGATTGTCTCATGTCTCAAGCAACGAAGATAGGAGGTGTGCTTGCTTACAGAATACAAATTCACTAATGTTAACTTTTTATCTTGCATTGAACTTCTGATGGTATGTTTTGGATTCATCCTATCTGTGTTTACCCAGATGATAGTGCATTCATTGAATTAGAGGCTAATGCAGGGTCTTGGGTTTTGAGGACCCAAGGCTACTGCAACATAAATGATCCCATTCAATTGGCCATAATTTACAAGAACATTCTCTAGTCTTGAGAATAATTAATATTTGTTTTTTGTAATTGTACAACGAATTTTCTAAACATCTTATTCTTATTATACTATAAGATTGATGTTTGATTTTTTATTATATTAATTACTTTGCATTCCTTATGTGAGTTTTATAGTTTTCCCTTGACTTCACTTTGCACTGAACCCTAGTATATAGGGTTTGGAAACAAATATAACTGTGCATGTTCATTCTTTGCAAGAGCTGGAATCCTGATTTTCTAAAAGAAGGTTATGGCTATGCAATATTTTTCCGGTGGTTTGTTCAGTTCCTGTGGCATTTATTTTAGAATTGATGCCCTCATGCCTTACTAAATGTTAATTTCTGGTTAGCATTTTATCAATGGATATGGTACTACTGCACAATTTTTTTAACAACCTCACACTGTATATATCACAGATTGTATTTATAAGGGAAAATAAGATGCTAAAAAATATAGTGATAAAAAAGCAGTATTTATATCACAGATTTGAGTCAGTAAATCACCAAAAAGTCTTAAATTACTAGACTTGTGTATCTCACTATCTGTGCTGTAGTTCAATGCTTGCTGTTTAAAATGATTGGTTTTCTTTTTGATGAGTAATATGATGGAATATATTGTCAACTTTCTAATTAAAATGTGAGCTCGATCAGTTTCTCTGCAGACTGGAAAAGTTGTGACAACCGCTTCCGCTAGCGGTTTGGGAAAATTCCTTCTTAAGATTGAGAAGCGGACAATCGATTATGTTGAATATGTTGAAGCTGATTATCTATTGATTGCTAGTGGTAGTAGTCCTCAGGTTGTGATCAAAAGTGGTTTAGTTTATTTGCATGTATATGAATTATGTTTCTTGATCAACTTTTCTTGTCCATCTTAAAGGGTTATAGGCTTGTAGCTCAGCTCAATCATTCAATTGTTGATCCAGTGCCAAGCTTATTTACTTTCAAGGTTGAGGATCCAAAGCTGGCAGAGTTGGCAGGGGTAATGTTTCATTATTTTGTGTTTTTTTTTTTAACTACTCCACAATAGCTGCAAAGATCCTGTTCATTGTTTCTTACGCAAGTCATCTATTCTGATGAAAAAAAAAAAAGTTTCCCATGACTACTTCTTTATCCAAACAGTAGTTGCCATATTGTCTATTTCTTGAGTTAACAGTGTAAGAACCAGTATTTAGTTTTAATTAAATCATTTATATGGAAAAAAAGATAGTTATGCAACTAATGGTTGTTTTAAGATAATATACTCTAGTTTTGACTATTCCTTTTGCTTTGGGAAGTTGTTCTATGATTGTGTTGTATTCTAACCTGGTGCCTGTATGCAGCATCTACCTTAATTGAGCACCTGACAGTAATGAAAGCTTATGAAATGTAGCTGTTCTGCTTTTTATAATTATAAAAGTGGTGGCTTCAACTTGTATGGAATCTAGCAATTGTATGCTACATGATTACAAGTTATAGCTGCTTTATAATTATGGTATAATCAGTGGCGGACTGGGCCCCCCCAAAGTTTTTTGAAAATTCAAAATAGGCTCAGATTTCAAGATTTTATTCAATATAATTCTACAAATATAGAAAATGGCCCACCCAAAAAATTTACAATCCCCATATTCTTTATAAAAATTTCTAGAATTTCAATATACCTAGAAATATTTCTCTCCATTTTTTTCCTATAGTCCTAAAATTTTGTATAATTTCTATGTATTGTGTATTTTCAAGGCTCACCAAATTAAATAAAAATTAAGTTTAGGAGAAATAATAAACTTATTAACAAGGATCTCAAAGTCTTTTCTTATACAATAATATATAGGTTTCCTAAATATATTGCCTGGGTTTGTGGAAGTTTATAAAAGGAGGCATTGGGAGACATTTAGAGGTCATGAAAATCTTGTGGTAGGGGATGGTTCGCAAGTCAGATTCTAGTATGATAATTGGTGTGGTGGCCACAATAGCCTCAAAGACACTTTCCCCTCTATTTTTGATCTCGCAAGAGAAAAAGATGTAGTGATTGTAGATCTTGTGGTCCTTTCAAATGGTACCCCTTAATGGAATATTGATTTTGTGAGGAATGCCCAAGACTGGAAGATGAAGATTATTCTAGAATTTTTTGCGACACTGTATTCGTTAAATATCCTGGGAGGCACAGGGGACAAGTTGCAATAGAGTCACTCTAAGAAGGGTATTCTTCTTAGATTACCCATGTTAGCTCTTTTTATCAAACCTATCCAGTCCTGGATTACCCATGTTTTCATGGAAGAGTATCTGACAGACGAAAGCTTCTTCAAGAGCGATTTTTTTTGTGTGGACAGTAGTATTGGACAAGATCCTTACTACAGATAATATGAGGAAACGCCGAATAATTATGATATATTGGTGCTGTATGTGCAAAAAGCACGAGGAATCAGTAGATTATTTACTCCTCCACTGCGAGGTGGCTAGGAACATGTGGGATGATTTTTTCATGAGGCTTGACTTATCATGGGTCATGCCTCTTCGTTTGGTGGATTTTCTAGCAAGTTGGAGAGGCCTTCGGGGTATCTCACAAGTGGCGACTATTTGGCGTATGGTTCCTGTTTTTATGTGTTGGCGCATCTGGAGAGAGAGAAATGCAAGGAACTTCGAAGATTGTGAGAGAACAATGGAGGAACTAAAAATCTTCTTCTCTAGGACTTTGCTTTCATGGGTTGGGACTATATCTTGTAACAAACTTAATCTCCATGATCTTATTCTTTCTATTTTCACTACGAGCTAAGTATTCTCATATATGCCACCAGTGTACCTGGGTTTAGCCTATTTCTATTAATGAAATTCCTATGATTACCTATTAAAAAAAAATATGGCATCCAACTTGACATTAATACAGGAAAAACTATTTAAGGTTGATAATCTATATGAAAAATAGTTGAGAAGTTTTATCCTTTAAACTTCATTAAGCAAGACAAAATTTATTTGAGGTCTCAATTATAACATTATATGTTTAATGTGATACGGAAAGATCTAGCTTTTATATAAAACTTAATAAACTAGCTTACGTGTTAGAATAAAAGAGATGACTTTCTAAAAGATCACTTATTAGCTTTTATGAAGAAATTAAATTCTAAATATTTCATTATACAAATAATAATAGATTAATATTATTCTATGAAACATTATTGTCAGAAATCTGAAACATATATTAAGTTGTATTTTTACAATCTTATTTCTATGTGTATGTAGCAAATTATTGAGATCTAATTTTATATATAGTAATGTCTTTAGATTTTTTAATCACTTTTTTTTTTTTACATAAATGTGTCACACGGCAGAAAAATCAACCCCTCCAACCCCCCCACCAAAAAAAAAAAAAAAAGAATTGCTGGTTCTGCCACTAGGTATAATGGTCCTTTTTACTTATAACTGCAGGGCCCAATATTTACTTCCTATTTTTATGGCAGGTTACTTTTCCTAAAGTTAAAGCAAAGTTGAAATTGGAAAATGTCCGAAGGAACATACCGCAGCTCACACAGGCATGCTTCTCTCATTGCAACCACCTAAACACTCTAATGTGAATGACATAACCAAAAATTTGGGATTTTAGGTTGGGCCCATGTTAGTCACACATTGGGGACTCAGTGGGCCTGTAGTTCTTCGGCTATCTGCTTGGGGGGCCCGTGATCTTTTCAGCTTAGGTTATGAAGGTGATGGAAGTTACTTCTTCTTTTAGTTTTTATTTTTCCTACAGCAACTCATAAATTTTAAGCAGGGGTTCTTGTTGTGGATTTTACTCCTGATTTGAACATGGAAGATGTGAAGTCTATACTTCGTCAGCACAAGCTTCAGTTTGTGGTAATCTTCTGTGTTAAATTTCCATTCTATGCATACCTGGATGTGGGAATGTTTTTCTAATACAGGCAATAGTTGTTGCATGATGGATTTGTGATAATTTGTGGGAAACCTGACTTTCTATTTGGGTTCTCATGCATAGAGGCAGATCAGTAATTTAAGTTGGTTTACGTGTTTAATTGTGGAATTACCAATCAAAAAATGTTTAAATGTGGATTATGGTATGTATACATATAACTCAACGTAGCAGCAACTCATCCCAAATAAGAGGTTGGCTAAGACTTTGGAGGTATAAAGAGCAATTGCCTTGTGTTGACATACTTTTTTTAACTGGCATTGGGTTTTTTAGGCCAGTAACCTTGTTTCCAATATGAAATTCCAAGGTACTGGTGCAAGCTTTCTTTCTGACTACTGTCTTCTGACATTTCCTTTTGCTTAAAAGTTAGGACTGTAACTCTGTTAAAATATTTTGCTCTTTCCCATACTTGAATTGATGATTACATTTTTGCTTGGCCACATTTCTGCAGAAGCAAAAGGTGCTCAATTCATGTCCTTCAGAATTTGGTCTTGTAAAGAGATTTTGGAAGTATATATTGGATCGTGAGGTTTGGTTGCTATTTCAGGTTGAAAGATCATATGTTGTCTTGCATTAAGATTTTCCCCAAGGATGATAGAATTTATTGTTTATGCAGAGCTTAGTTGAGGATATGTTGTGGGCTTCCATTTCAAATAACTCATTAAATTCTGTTGCTTCTCTATTAAAGCATTGTAGTTTCAGAGTGACAGGGAAGGTAGGATTAACTCTGGAGCTTTTCTAGTTCTTATATTTTTCCTGGTTGCGGTAGATGATATGCATACTATCATGGTGAAGGGTCAATTTAAGGATGAATTTGTTACTGCTGGAGGCGTCCCGCTGTCTGAGGTTCTCTCTCTCTCTCTCTCTCTCTCTCTCTCTCTCTCTCTATATATATATATATATATCAATTATCTATCTATCTATCTCTTTCCCATAATATGACTCTGGTTTTCTTGCCTTTGGAAGATCTCATTGAATACAATGGAAAGCAAAATACATTCACATCTATACTTTGCAGGAGAGGTACTGTTCCTTTGTATTTATTTGCTTTACATTTTCACGTAGGACTGCAAATGAACAGAGCAGCTCGTGAATAGTTTGAGATGAGCTCGTGTATACTCATTTTTAACTTGGTTCATTTAATAAATGAGATGTTGTAAACACTAATATATGTTAGTAAAACTCGTATAGACTCAACTCGACTCAATTAGGCTTGTGAACAAAGCTCGACCAGACTCGTTTGAGCTCGTAATATATTTTATATATGTATATGTTATGTTGATTACATGTTAGTTATATTTTATATACTTAATTATATATTATTAATTTATTTGTAGTTTAACTTATTTAATGTATATATATTGTTCCCAAAGTGTGTATTAGATAATTTGGATAGTAATATATCATACAACTAGAACTTTTGATATACTATATTATCTATATGTATTAAATTGTTTTATTTATTAAATTTATCTTTTGTATTTTTTTTTTAATTTATAACTATAAGTTATAACTTTTTTGGATAATAATATATCATACAACTAGAACTTTTGATTTATTATATAATCTATATGTATTAAATGGTTTGGTTTATTAGATTTATCTTATGTATTATTTTTTTTAATTTATAACTATAATTTATAAAATTTTGTAAAAAGTTATATTATAAGAATTTTGTAATGATAACTATTTGGTTGAATGGTTAAGTGTTAGTTTTTTTGTAATTTTTGAAATTATTAATCAAAAGATAAGATTCAGAATTTAAACCAAAAAAAAAAAAAAAAAAGTTCGAACTTGAGTTGTTGGTTTATTTTTTGTCAAGCTCAAGCTGAGTTTGAATGAGGATATTCACATTTTATTCGAGTTCAAGTCGAGTTCCAACAAGTAAACATGTTAATCGAGTTCGAGGATTCTTGTTTGAATTCAACTCAACTAGATTCGGTTGTAGCCTTATGAATCCCACACAAGCACACTGTGGAGTCAGTAAAGGCACATTTAATCATTTATGGAACTCAAAATATTGAATTATCTGCAGGTACTGAATGTTGATGGGATAACTGGTGGTTATAATTTCCAGGTAAAGCAATATATCTGTTTACAAAATTTTGCTGGTGTACCGGGTCCCTTTCCATAATTTCCATAATTAATAAACTTGATCTTACTTATAAAAAGTACTACTTATAAAAAAAGTATTAATAATGTCTCCTTATCACAGTTATTGTTATGGAACCATTTCCAAAATCAATAGTAATATCCCAATTTGTTACTAGAGAAAGCTTCCCGGTTTCTTGCTCTTATAGGTTCACCTTTGAATTCTAACCACATATAGAGTTTTTAAAGATAAAGTCTAATTGCATATTGTCAAAGCGTTTCTTTGGTATTTTTTTTCCCTTCCATGAACTCATACATAAGATGCTGCATGCATGTTAACTTTGCAAGGAGGATGACTCTGTTTCTTCCTTCCTCTTCCTTTTGTTTGGGCGAAATGGTAGGATTTGAACTTCTTTTTGGCTGGAAAATTAAGACCAATTTTCTGAATAAAGACATTCGGTACATTTTTGCTTCACATGAAAGACATCATCGACCCTTTCTTAGTGGTGCAACAGGAAGGATAGTGCCAATGTCACCCAAAATACTACTCATAACCGCTAAATTAACTTCAAGTTTAATTTTACAACTTATCTGTTTGGTTATTACCCAGCTCTCGAGTCTTTCCCTCCTGTAAGAGAGATATGAATGTCATTGCATCATAAATTTTCCCACTTTCAGAATGCTTGGTCGGGCGGATACATTGCAGGAACAAGTATTGGTGAATTAGCTAGGGGTACTGATCTTGAGGAGAGGGTTCTATGACATATATTTGGACATAACTGAGGATGTATTCATTGGTAAGCTTCCTGCCGTCCACATAAAGCATGATTTCTTAAAAAGTTCAATGATTCAGTGTGTGCGAAGGTTATGATCAAATTGTAAACGGATAGAGTTCTATTTGATTTGGAGTTTCATTATCAACACCCTTATTTCTCCTTCCTTAGGGCAGCCTCCCCTGCTTCTCTCAGCAACCTAGTCTGTCATCCGCTAGTACGAATTGATGCATAGAGAATTAGTTTTTTATATTTAGACACATAATTTCTGAAACTAGCATTGCATAAGCAAGATTTCTAAGACTTGTCTGCTACATTTATGTGGTCGTAAATTTTACTTATCTGGCACTTCCCTTAGCAGCAATGCGTGTCGTACGATCTATCTCTTACAATTTAGAGTCTAGACCTTACAATTTGGACAGATATTATAGCGATCTCAGTCTCCATGAGATGGTAGATGTGACAATGAGATTGATGGTTAGACTTTTTTAATGAAAGAAAATAATAGCTTAGCGTCTTAAATTGCGGATGGCATATTCCGGACTCTCAAGGATTGGTGGGGTATTTGAGAATTATCCAACCTGAGTTGTGAGGATGAAGTATGAATTATTCTTTTTCCTTTTTAGAGCAAAGAATAAGCTCGGGAGAAGTTATATCGTCTAGTCTAATTGTTAGAAAGTTTTTATTATCAAGTCGGTGTGGGAAACACAATCAAAGTAATATATATATATATATGATATAATTTTATTTAAAAGATAAATTTTATAATTTGAATTTTTACAAATCAAATCTTATTATTTAAGTAACACGGAGAGAATGTTCTACGAATATGTTCAAGGTCATGTACTCTTAGCATTACTCTATCAATATTGACTAACCCTTGCCACGAGAGCGAAAGAAAACCAGTCGCTATCAAGACTGACCAATGCGAAGGGAAATCGGATTTAGAATATACAATGACAAGCCGAGCAGGCAACCGGAAGTTACAAAGAAAGCACCGTGAAAATAGACATTTATGATTTTTTTTTCTTTGTAATTAACTTGCTAACTTCCTATTGAATTAACATCTTTTTCGTTTGGAATCTTGGATGGTGAGATCAAGGTATCGTTAAGAAAGTGAGGCTAGATAAGATTTTGAGATGAGATAAGATGTTTTTTGAATAATAGTAAAATGATATATAAATATTAGTGAAATAATTTGAGTTAATATATTTTATGGAGTTTTGAAAAATGAGAAATAAAAAGTTGATTAAAAATATTATTATAATATAATTTGTTACTGTTATTTTTAATTGATATTTGGAAAAGTTAAATATTTTTTGATATTTGTTCATTGATTTCGCAAGTGTACGAATCGTTATAGATAATAAAGTGAATGAGTAAGATTATTGTCTCATGAGAATAGAAAAATTACTAATAAGTAATAAGTATCGAACTGTATTCAATTAAGATTTATTTGATAACTTGAATGAAATGAATTAATTACTAAACTAGAATGGTAAACCAACAAAATTAAAAAAAAAAAAAGTTTTCATCAAGAAAGCAAGAATTTAGGATTTTAGATTCACCATAATTAATCTTATACAATTTTTCTCATTGAGTTATAAATATTTGTTTTTTATTGTTGATAATCCAGTTTCTCTAATTTATACATTGATCTTTATCAAATATTAATGAAATATCTTAACAAGCAAATTTTTTACATCTTTGTGAAAATTTTGAACCTATCAAAATTTATTAAGATCAAAGAAATTATATAAAAATAATACAGGTTCATAGATATCTCTATCTTATGGCATCTTATGGTATCTCAAATATAGGCTGAAACAATTATCACTTCTTAGTCTCAAATTGAATTCTAAATCATGTAAATGGTGATCAAGCATTAACTCTAGAATGAAATACTAAACAAATATTAAATTAATTCTACTATGAAAAATTTATATAAATAAAGTTAGGTTATATTATAACCTTAAAAAAATAAATTAATTTATGAGGAAACTAAATAAAAATATAATAGAAAACATCAAAACACTTACAAAAACTAATTAGAAGAACCAAAAAAAACTTTAAAAATCACCCACGTCGTTGTGCTGCAGCTCTTATTTTTCTAAGCACTGTTGGGCTACAGTCTCTTTGCGCTGCAGCCTAATGGCACAAACACACAAACAAAAATATTGTTAATGTGTATGTGCTACTGGGTTGCAGCCCAAATTTTTTGTATTTTTCTTCTCCCTCTCATAGTGCGCTTCATAAAATCATATATATAAATATATATATATATATATACATACAGAGAGAGAGAGAGCGTATTGTTAGGGAGTATCTACACTCATTAATCTTATTTTTACATAAATAATAATATATTACTATTTATATGAGGATGAATATAATAAATGTGGATACTTTCAATCATTTTATATATATATATATATATATATATATATCGAATCAGCCATGCCCTTGTTATCTTCAATTCCCATTAAATTGTCGTGGGCCCATGTGTTGCTCCCATGAAGTGCCATGCCCTATTGAGACAAAGTGGGGCCGTGCAAATCAATTGCTTGTGGAGTGCAATTGAGAAATGTAGCCCGTGTCTTTCCGAGTGAAAACATGAAGTCGTGGTGGGCTAATGCCCATGTAAAGTCAGCAACCAAATGAAGTCGGTCTAGGTGAATTCAAGGCGCGGCTGTTCTGTATATTGAAGTGCAATCCTTTCCCCATTTTTTTTTTCTAAAGTGAAATCCACAAGCAACCTGGTAAAATAAATAATTAAAATAAAACACTCCTCAAAAAAATAAACTTGCACCAATTCTTTTAATTTGAAAGTTTAGGATGTAGATTAATATCAAACCCTCTCATTCCTTCAAAACACAAATAAATAGAGTAAAAATAAAAAAAAACAAAAATAAAGAAAAATAAAGGAAATTGAAGTGTGCTTGAAATATTGAGATTGAAAGTGTGTAGATTAATATCAAAGTGTGCTTGAAATTGAAAGTATTTGTGTTTATAGTATTTAAATATTGAGATGAGCTGAGTCTAAAAGAATTTACTATTCAAATCAGGTCTAAATGTAATGTTGGGCCGTAAATATAATGTGAAATGTCGTTAACTTTAATATGATATTCTAACGTGTTTAGATCCTTAGGATATTCTTAAAACTCTTATAATTTTATCAAACGTTGCGTGTGAGTTAGCTTTAACTCTTTAATTTAGTTATCTCAGTGTGGGAAATTTACAAGAGGAAAACGAATGATGCCTTGGTGAGACCAACATGTGAACTGCCCTCATCGTAAACAAGCCTACAAGCAGAAGAATCAAATAGAAAAACCATAATTAAATTGTGAAGGAAAGAGCCATGAAAGCGACCGAAATGTAATCTCTCGAGAGAATATAGGATATTATACCATGTCTAATCCATCTACAAAGGATAAAAAATTGCATATTCCAATCCCAAAATTCATTTGATTATTTGTTTAATTGTTTTTAGGTTGACCCAAACTCATTGAAAATTCAGATGTTTTGTCCATTAAGGTTACAACTTATTGGCAATTTTTAAAAATTTGTTTAGAAAATTAATAAGAATTTTGTGTGGGTTTGGTAAGAGGCAAGATGACGTTTTATCTAAATTAAAAAAAAATAATAATAATAATAATAATAAAGGGTGAAAATGATCGATATCTCACCGTCTTCCCTTGAACATGTCCAACCGACAAAAGGACTGACCAAGGAATCAAAGGGGTCAGAAATGGAGGTAGCAATAAAACCGGCTTAAATAGAGGTGGTCAACCGCATTGGGCCCGATTCCCAAAATCCAAGGCTTTCATGATTGATTTCATCCACTAATCAAATAATCAGTCTTTTGACCCCGCTTTGCTTCGGCTTTGAATCTGCTTAATTATAAGACGTGGTCCCAAACCCCGGGAATAAAAGACCATCGGATGCGTATTTTATATACTGAAAACTATTCATGGATACTCCACTTAAGCATATTCTTAGGTTTTTGCAAGCGTTAATTAAAAACAGTGGAAACTGATAGGCAAATGTTATCAGAATATAAAGCAAATATACTCTTTATCTTTTGTCATTTGCGAAAGAGGAATAATTAGACTCAGCAAATCCCCCCAAGCAATCAAGGACAACATCCTTCATAGAACTTCACAAACGGAATATATGCCAAGTCAAGTCAGTGGTTTTTGTGAGTATTATGCGACAAATTTCAGTATCAAAAAAGCCATGGCACTTTTTGTTTTTGGTTGAAGAAAACAAAAAATGTTTAGAATCTCACTAATCAAAACTAGGGATTGGTAAGAAGATCTCAAGCTGTGGGACCTCCTCGCCCTCTAATGAATTCACATATTTGTTTCCTAACATGAGACACTTCCCACTTAATAAGAACCGTATCCTAATGTCAAATATTTAAAATTAACAATTAATCCGAGTTGAGATTTGATTATTAATTAGGATTCTTATAAATATAAATGTGAGATAAAACTACTTCATCTTATCTCAATTAACAATTTTATTTTTATTTATAAGTTATATTATTTTATCTCATTATCAATATTAATTTTTAATAAACCGTCGGTGTCCAAAATACAGCAAGTAAATCATTTCAGATATGTATTTTTATTAAAAAATAATAATATATATTTTTATATCCAAAACCCGATCAAGATGAAAGAACTACAAAAGCTCTTTTACCGTACTGCCACTATGGACGTAGGTAAATAATTTAGATACGCTGATACGCTTTTCTTTTAAAAATATATATAAAAATCTATAATCCGCATCACGCCCGTTTAAAGTTAACAACTCTTGTTATCGTCCAAGAAAACTAGACAAGCATTGTAGTTTGTATATTGTAGATATACCGTGCCGCACCCACGCGGCGACTCCCATAGCTTTTTCGTTGCATATTCAGAATCTAAAAGACGTTAAAATCCAAACACTCCCGCTTTATGCCTATATATATATATATGTATATACTATCTTTTCCGTTTTAACCTTCTCATCTTCCAGTTTCCGCTGCTCCTCGAGTTTTCCCTCTCAGTCTCTCTTCCCCCGCTCTCGTCGCTTCCATTTTTTAAGTCAGCGCTTCTCTGGTATTGTTCCTCGCTGTTCTTTTCCTATTTCTGGATCCCTCGCATATGTATGTGTGCGGGGGTGTACGACGTATGTATGTGTGTTTCAGATAGCTTTGTGTCACTGTGTGTATTTTTGAATGGCGGTGAGTCGCTCATAGTTTGTATTTATGTACTTTATCTCGCGCAGTTAAGCTGGAATTGATAAGTTACAAGTGGATTTGGATTCTGATTCTGCGTTTCTGGAGGGAAAGATAGAGAGAGATAGAGACATGAAGGTGGAAAGAAGTGATGTCGTAAAAAAGATAAGGATTGGAGTCTGCGTGATGGAAAAGAAGGTGAAATGCGGAGTTGAGGTTCTTTCTTTTCAGCTCAATTTACTTGTCGACAATACTAAACAGAGCGTGTAATGAATCGCTAAATGTAGGTTCTACTGCGTTGTTTCATTCCCGAAGGATTAACCTGTTTTATCCTATAGGTATTTTCGGCACCGATGGAACAGATACTAGAGAGGTTACAGGCATTCGGTGAATTTGAGGTATATGAATTTTTAATATCGATCGAGTTTCGTGTGCTCATTGGGCTAATTTCTTGTTTCTGTGGAATTGGCTAATGATACTGTTTGCTACCGGAAATGAATGAGGATCGAAACGTTCTAGGAATGTGATAGTTTTACCTGCAAAGCAGTACTGTGTTCGGAGTGTTTTTCTTTTCTGTTCTTTTTGGTTCGAACCTTTAAAATTTGCAGTTTCCCCAAATTCTGTTGTTACGACCTGATAGGATACAAATTTTTTTGGTTTTGGTGTTGATGTTCTCTTCTTTCTTCATCAATGTGTTCTCGCGTTTTTGCTAATATTGTAGATCGTATACTTTGGGGACAAGGTCATTCTTCAAGAACCAATTGAGAGGTATGTTTTTAGGTAATTACCTGGAATATACTGTTTTACTGCATTGCATCAAGGCTGTAAATGAACAGGACTTATTGTTTTGCCTTGGAATCAGCTCGATCAAACTCGAGGTTGACTCGGTTTGTTTATTTAATGAATCATTTGTGAACACAAAAGAAAACACGATTACTAAACGATGCAACTCGTATAAACTATAATTACTTAATATTTATTATCTTTTATAGTATCATCTTATCTTTATGATGAGAATATTTAAGTACTTAAAAATATAACAGAAAATCATGTTCCTAATACTACTTAGGTTGCTTGAATCTTTATGAATATAGTTTATTCATATATGCATGTATAAGTTTTATAAGGATATTCCCAAAAAATAAAATTTTATTTGTTACAGTTGTAATAAAGTTAAAATATATAATATAAAGAATCTATTTTTTCAAAATTAAATAGCTCATGAACAAGCTCAAGCTCAAGCTCACTCAAATAATAAATGAGCTATTAGTGAACATAATATGCAACTTGATGATAAATATGTGAGCTCAACTCATGCTTGAATAAAAGTTAATGAATAAGTTTTGACCACACACCACTCTCTCTTACTCAACTTGTTTACACACATTAATTTGCATCTTATTGTGTATGATTCTATACATAACTTTAGCTGTCGTGTGTTAGTTGATTCTTTTGTTGAGCCAAAGCTTCAAAGTTGAGTACACATGCTTTGAAAAACATATGCATATCATATTAGTCCTAGAAAAAGAATACCATCTTTAAAAATTAACTTCTTCCTAAGGTTCAACTACTTTAGGTGACTTGGGAGCAGGGGTGGAACTTGAGTTCTATGAGTTTTTGGGGGGAGGGAAGGGAGAAAAGGGGGGGGGGGGTTGTGGGAGAACCAAAGAGTCACAAGAAATATTGGCAGGATATCTGTTGATAACACCGGGTTTCACAGGTATACTTTCTACAAAATGGGGCTAAAATTTAAGTGTAGAATCATCACTCTTAGAAAGTTTTTGGGGGGAGGAGGGAACCTTGTAAGTTCCTCTGCGGCTAGGTGGCGTCTTCTAAATCAATGAAGATGAAAAATTAGGGTTTCTTAAATATGGAGATTCACTTTTTGGGATTTCATTTCCATATCATCTGGATGTAGAGTCAATAATGGCATTATAAGGAAATAAGCCTCAACGAGAATCAGGTTCTGAGCAAGGATGAAGCCTACTTTCCTTTTGAAGTAATTATAAGAGACTTGTTATAAGATTTCTTTTACCACATTTTATATTTGGTCCTAAATTGGAATTTGTTTCCATTCCAAAATGGTTTGAATAAAACAAATCATTTGACTTAATAACCAGTCTTTTCTGTATAATCATGTTGCCATACGATTCTGATTCCACACATCCATTCCAAAATTAATCACCATAGAGGGGCAAATTTACTACTTTGAAGATTCCATAATAGGTGAAGCTGACAGGTTGAGAGGTGGTAATAAAAGGGTGCAAATGTTCAGTGTGCATGTCACATTGGAGAATTATTGCTGAAAAATTCTGGTACATCAACTTGGTGACAGTTTTAGGTTCTGTTAGTTGAGAAATCTGTTGACTACTCCACTGTTTTTTTTTTCCCTTTTGTTTACTGTTTCTCTCTCTTTTTCCTTCCTTTGAGGGCAGGGGCATATTTGACTATTTTTTCGTGCTATGCTTGTTTTCAGATGGCCAGTATGCGATTGTTTGATTTCCTTCTATTCCACTGGCTTTCCACTTGAAAAGGCGGAGTCATATGCTGCTCTAAGGAAGTAAGCTTTACATCTTCTTTTGCACCAATGTTATTTCATTCCTCAATAACCATAGTTTCTGTTTTATTTATTTTTTAATACACTTTTAGGAGTAAGTTAGTGTCTCCCTCTATCACACTATGGATGAAAGTTAACAAATAGCAAATATTTCAATGAAATTACTACTCTTCCTAAAACTTCTTTGATGGGCCAAGAAATGTGGGTTTCAAATTTGAGAAAAGGACTTTCATTCTTAGAATATTTCATCTATTTGGAGATAACCCAAAAGGGAAAGCTTGTCATCTAAATTGGGATGGGGGGAAGTACTACAGTTACAATTTTCTTATATGCTCTGTGACTCAGGCCTTTTCTGATAAATAAATTGGAGCTGCAATACCTTCTTCATGACCGAAGGAAGGTATATGAGGTATGCTTAATAACCTCTGATCTTTTTGTGGGGGTTTAATTCCATTATTGGTGGTTAGCATTTTGTGGTAGGTTCTTGCTTGTGGTAATCTGATTAAGCTTTATGTTTTTTTAACACTTTGGTTCTTGATTTCTATTCTTTAGCTACAATAATTTTGTAAGGTAAAATTCATGGAGGTCCTAGAGTTACTTGATACGGACTTGTTTGAGTTCTTCTGGTAATGTCCAGATCGTGTGGCTTTCATGCCATTCTGATGGTTTTTGCTAGAGTTCTAAGATGGGCTAGTTTACAATGTTGACTGGAAAGTGTGGTGGGGTTTGTTTCTTAATGGTCAGTAAATGCTGTGCTACCTTTTTTTTTAACATGTTGATAGTGAATCTGAACTCCTCTCCTGTTAAAAATCTGTCAATATATGCAAATTGACAGACCTGGTTATTCTGAATTGAGTCACAATTGAATCATGAGCAACTGCTTCGCCGTGGTTTCATCACTCCTTAACGTGTGGAAGCATTACTCATAAAAACTCATGGAGTATATGCTTTAAGTACTTCATGCATTAGTTGTAATGAAATGAATTGCATTATTTCAACCATCCATTTTAAGTGTTTTGATTACTACCAAAACTGCACACTAACTAGTAATTTATCATTTTTCTGGATCTAAGTGTCTTGAAATGCATGGAATCCCTGTTCCAAGATATGCGTTCATAAATAGAGAAGTACCGTATCAAGAGCTGGATTATTTTGTTGAGGAAGATGATTTTGTTGAGGTTCGCGGAAATCGTTTTTGGAAGCCATTTGTGGAAAAGCCTATTGATGGTGAGTTGGATTTTTATATTGATAAATAAATTGTTTCTTCTACTAATGATTGGGCCAGCAAATTTTATATGAGTTGTTTGCTGGCTAAAAAAAATTACTGGGTACCATCTTCTTTGTAATTAAAGAAAACAAAACAAAAAAATTTTTTGTTGGCTATTTCTTATTTCTTGATGCTTGAACCAAGTAAATTAATAGCTACATATAATATCTTTTATCTCTTCTCATTATTCCTTGCTGAATGATAGGAAGAAAACTTGTTATAAGCTTGTTATGATTAATCTTTTTGCCATGTTTTCTTAACAAAAAGGTGATTTGTTATGATTGGTCTCTAACATAAGATGTTAAATCCAGACTTTCATGGCTTGTAAAAGATTTTTTTCTTCAGGCTTCATGTCTTCCAAAAGCATATGGTTGAAAGTTGAAACAACAGATATTGAAGTAAAAATCCCGAATTAAAGGATGAAATTTCCTTCTATAATGGGTTCTAGAAAAAAAGGTTGACTATGATCACTGAAACACATGGAGAGTCTCATATAAATGTATGCACAAAATCAATTTGCCTGCCTAACAATATAAAAATCCAACTCATGGAGAGTCTCATATATGGTAATGACTGATGTTATATTTTTGTGAAGGGGATGATCATAGTATTATGATATATTACCCAAGCTCAGCAGGTGGAGGTATGAAGGAATTATTTAGGAAGGTGAGAATTTTATCAACAGCTCTTTGTCCACTTTCTGTGGCTCAAAACATTTTTTAACTCCACTTTTCTTTCATGCTGTATATATATTGGGATATGGGTGTTTCATGAAGTCTAAATGATACTTAAACCAAAAGTGGTGGTGGATTATTGAAAAATAAAAAGCAAGAAATAAAAGGAAAAAATATAGATCGAGCTGATTGGCTCTTGCTGCCTAAGCAGAAACTAAAAAGTTTATATCAGTCTTAGTTGGGTTTATTCAAGTTCTATTAGCTCATGGTTAGTTTGGCAGGTCAAGTTCAAATTCCCAGACATCATTTAAGACACATCTGTAAAATAAATCTTATCAAATGTATTCCCATGCTTAGTGAAATTTATTGTAGTTATCAACGTTTCTAGCAGCTCATCCATCAGTTTTTTTTTAAAAAAAAAAAATTGTGTGCAATAGTTCCTGATTTTTTTATGGCTTCTATGACTTAATTATTCCCATGTTATTAATATGATCGTTATCTTTTAGGTTGGTAATCGTTCCAGTGAGTTTCATCCAGAGGTCAGAAAAGTGAGGCGTGAAGGCTCCTATATATATGAGGAATTTAAGCCCACAGGAGGAACAGACGTCAAGGTTGGGAGTTTTGATGTTTATTTGGCTTGTGTCATTACCTTATACACATCTACTTTCATAAGTAGATGGAAGCAATGCTTTCCTTGGTGATTGACCTTTTGAAAGCATGAATATTATTTTTATGTCTGTTTGGTGGATTCTTTTTTTTTTTTTCCCTGAACAGCGGTGGCTTCCTCAAAAAAATAAAAAAATATATCTGGATTTTTATTTCATCTTCAAGTGTTGGTAGGAAATAAAGAGATTGAATGGCTAGCCTTTGGTCATATCTGAAATTGACATATATCAATAGAAGTCTGAACTTCAGTTCTGTCTCTAGTAATTTATATGCTTTTTGTTTCTAGAAATGGTTGCTTGAGTTTATTTTGCAATGATTGTAGGTGTATACCGTTGGCCCTGAATATGCACATGCTGAGGCAAGGAAGTCTCCTGTTGTTGACGGTGTTGTTATGAGAAATCCAGATGGCAAGGAAGTAAGTTGTACTTGTAGCATATTTAGATTACCTCCACATTTTATCCTTCTTCCTTTTCCGTTACAATTACCACTCTCTCTGACAAGTCTCTGGTATTTATTTTCAGTTCTTGTCATTTTTTTCTTAGTTTTCTACCTGACTGGTAAATTGTCTTGCCTCTAGGAGGATATTGTCTGGTGGACACTACATAATTTTCAGTCAAACCTATAAGATCCTAAATACTGGCATATTTTTTAGCTTAAAACAGGACTAGCAAGATAGAATCTTTGCAGGCAGCCCCACCTTGATGGAAGAATGTTAAGAGTTTATCTGCTTCATATTAGAGGAGTCATGTTTAGGTGAACAATATGAATGGAACTATAATTAAGTACAAGAAGCCTATCCAGAGGGCACAACTAGATGTTGAAGACTCCATAGTTAATTAGAGGTTAAAATATGTTAACGATGATGTCAATTTCTTGTCATCCTGTGATGAGTTAAATTCTTTTTTTGTCCTTTGTCTAATTCACTTCCCTTACTGATTTTTATAGCCTTTTAGAAGCTTGATTTTATTCATAAAATGCCAATAGAATGTGCATGTATGTATCCTATCTAGCAACTCTTCTTCATCTGCAATTAATCTGTTGGATTGTGAAAACTTGTCAAAACATTTGTGATGTGGATGCTTGAACTTTCATCTGCAATATATGAATGCATCTCCATATGGTGAAATTAGCTACTAGGAACCCACTGGGTAAATTTTGAGACACTAGTATATGGCATGCAGCAAGCAGTAGATGATGTGAGTAACCTAATTCATTGCGATAAAAAAGTTATGTTTGAAGCATATAAATGGTTACTTTGTTTGACAGGTGAGGTATCCTGTGTTACTGACACCAGCTGAGAAGCAAATCGCAAGAGGTGTTTTCAATGCATTTAGGCAAGCGGTATGTTGTTGAACACTGTAACAAGTATTCAGTATGTTCTGCAAAGGCGTTATTGTTATTTCTTGTCTCTGATTATTTCTATAGTGCAAAATTACTGAATGCTGGTTAGTGGTTTCTATTTGTTTCAATTGTTCTTGCTTGTCAGAAAATTTATCTATCTACTTGGGCCATGATGGTAAAAAAGCTTGTCATTCCACTTGAAAAAAATTGTTTTATTAGTCACGTCAATTATTGTCCATTTTTCTTAAAATTTTCAACCTTTACCCAACTATGTGTTATTTCTAGATTTTGGAATCTAAAATTGATAATCTGCTCTAAATCAGCCCCTTTTTCTGCGGAACATGTTGTATCAGATATTTTCCATCCTATTTCGGAGTCTAATAATTTGAACTCTCTCAAAAAGACTTACTCTTCATAGATTTGTTGAGCTCGTTGGAGTTCTAGAAATTGGAATGAAAACTTACAAAATTCTGTTTCTATAGTCATATATGAGTGGGTTCTACAAATCCCACAGAACTCTTGCAAATGTTTTTTCTGTTATACAGGGGTAATATGTAAATATTACAGAAACCAATCTACTCTGGCTCTTAATCATGTTGACATACTGCTATTATATATGGCTGCTGGTTCTTACTCATGTCGAGAGATAAGTACTGCTATGAATTATATGGCATGTTAGAATGCACTCGAATGTCTAGATGATGTTCTTCTTGCATCAAGAAATTCCTTCTGGTTAAATTATTTTTACTTTTACGTCAATTTGTTAGTCAATTTCATTACTTGCAGGTTTGCGGGTTTGATCTCTTGCGTTCTGATGGGCATTCATATGTTTGTGATGTGAATGGGTGGAGCTTTGTGAAAAACTCTCACAAGTAATCCTGCTTTTTCCTAAATTTCGTACATTAGGTTATTCAATGGGGATACTTGCTTTGATATGCCGGCATGATCCCAACATGAATTAAAATCATTTATTATCTTTTTTGCATTTCCGTTATATACTTGTAGTGAGATTTTCTACATCACAGGCCAAAAGGTCGACCGGGCAGATTTTTTTTTTTACTGCCTTATCTTCTTAGCTGCAGAAATTTCTTATGTTACTTTGTTGCAAAAGGTATAAATGGTTTTCCTGTCCAAATGCAGGTATTATGATGATGCTGCTTGTGTGTTAAGAAAGATGTTTTTAGATGCAAAAGCTCCTCATCTTTCTTCAGTGATTCCACCAACTTTACCTTGGAAACTCAATGAATCAGTCCAGCCTTCTGAGGGATTAACTCGTCAGGGAAGCGGGATTATTGGCACATTCGAGCAGTCTGAGGAACTACGTTGTGTAATCGCCGTTATTCGTCAGTATGTGTTGCCCGCCACCACACCCCCCCGGCGCGCGCGCGCGTCTATTCCTTACATTAGTTGCTTCCCTTTTCTTTTTCATTCTTATCCATCTTTTGATTTTGTAGTGGTGATAGGACTCCTAAACAGAAGGTGAAGTTGAAGGTTACTGAGGAAAAGCTATTAAGCTTGATGTTAAAATACAATGGGGGACGACCAAGATCTGAGGTCATTATTCTTACCTTGACATATTTAAATACTAGTTTCTGTATTGAGTTATTTAGCCACTTATGGGATAATTTTTCTGTTGGTTGTCATTCTACAGACAAAACTTAAAAGTGCCATTCAGCTGCAAGATTTGTTGGATGCTACACGAATGCTTGTACCTCGTACTAGGTATCACTTTACATTTAAAAGTTGATGGACATATTCACCCTTATCACCCTACCCCAGAAGAAATCATCACATATACGAGTTTTTAAAATGCATGGTGGTTGCTGTCTAAAATGAAAGCTTTCAGTGCTTTTAGAATAATTGGTTTTCCTTGAGAAAAGATATTTTTAAACAACTGTATATATTCAATAATTTCTTTTTTGTGAGCTTAGAGTGATTATTATCATAGAAATCTCAATTCACTGGACAGTCAATGGTACTGCTTGTACATGCATAACATTTTTTAGTTCACCATTAGAAGCCAGATACTATATTTATGCCACATATATGGATGAATCCGTGGTCAAACCCAAGACAAGTAGATGTGTTCTTTTTTTAACTCATAATGAATTTTGTGTGTATTTTTCCCTTTCAGGATTTAACACCCCACTCCCAATAAAGTCATATTTAGAATTTTCGGGAAACTGTTGTGCTACTGAACTTGAACTTAAAATTTTTTCTTCTAACGAAGCGCTAGACACGAAAGATTCCATGCATAGTCACTCTTTATTAAATGCTTAAAAGTCAAAAGTGAGTATGCGAAGCACTTATTCAAAATCAATAAAGTCTTATGTGCTTATCAAAATAATTCACTAAACTAGAAATGGTAAAACTGAGCATGACATAAACAGTTTAGACCTCTGCCTCGCCTCCTTGGGCAAAGTCCTCTCTTGCAATCCCATCTACATAAGGATCATCACCTAGGGTGATTATCATAAACATAAAAACATACAAAAATTAGTTGAAACTCTATAAGTAACACATCATACAATAAACATAATAAATATAAGGTTTCTTGAAAAATATGCATACTCATAAATTACATACGTAAATAACATAAACATGAACTTATATTTCACTTGTCATAAGTTGATATTTATTGTTGACCCCTGTGAGTTAGGGTTAACAAATCTAAGTAGATTCCGATTTTACCTGTGGCCGCGGATTGTGGAATCCATACATAAGGAAGACATACTAGGTCCACTACCAGCATGTACAACCTGACTACAATATGCCCATAACATATGGTACCGTCTTCATATCATAACATAGGCCATTACATATCTTATTATTTGTACTTTATCATAAGCATACTTACATACTTGTCATATCATAGATTTCAAATGAAATCGCATTCTTTCATAAAATATCATGCTACATATTTTCTCACATAAAATAATGATTTGTCATAAATATTTCAATGCATAACTCCTTTCATAAAATCATAAATTTTCATTAATATTTTAATGCATAATCTTCACATAAATCATGGCTTTTCACAAAATATTTTAATACATTACTCTCACATAAAATTATGACTTTTCATAAATATTTTGATACATAATTCTTTACGTATAATTATGAATTTTCATAATATTATCATAACTTGGGTACATAAAAAGGACTTCCAATGGAGGGCGTACATGCATAATACTTTTATAAAAGACATGTCTTTAATCGCCTCACATCATTAATCCAATATTTCTGACATGAAATCGATCATGTGAGCTAGAAGGAGTGAGAAAATGTGAAGGATGTTGGTGGACTAGAGGTGCTCCGCGTGATTTTAGGTAAGCAGAAATTACACTGGGGCTTGAAGAGGAATGAGATACAGGTAAAGTACATGGGGCTGAGCATATATATAAGGAGTCGGTTTAAGAGTCTTAATATGAAGATGATTCATAGACTTGTAAGAGAGTTCTATTGGAGCATGAATCCTAGTGTAAGGTGAAGATGTACATGGCTTAGAGTTTGAGAAGGCAGACAGTTAAAGAGTTTTAACGTGAAGATGACTTGTAGAGTTGTATCCCTATTAGAATAGGACGCTGGCGAGTTCGAGTTGAACACGATCATTCAAGAAGAGAGTTTGAGTTTAAAAACATGATCTAATAGTTTATTCAATGTTGGATTAGCAGTCACTGAAATTGCGTAGGGGATTTCGATCAGTGATAATTTTCAATTGAAATAAATTTCTAATGGCCGAGTTTTAAATTCTAAAAGGAATCTAACTCTTTCGATAAATAATAAATGAGATTTAACCTAGTTATTGAGCCTACTTAAAACTCCTAATCAATTTCAATAATTTATCGCTCGTGGGCTTATCCAACGTGGCCCATTAAATATAATTTAGGTCCAATAAAAACTATCAATATTCCGATTTTAGAGTTCTTAGGCAGGCTCATTGCACAAGAGTTACTAAGATGGGTAGCTTTGATGATATTGAATCTTAGGCCCTGTTTGGATTGCAAGATACTCTCATCATCTCATGTCAACATCCAGATACCACAAACACAAACACTTTTCTATTTCAAATCTTCAACATTTTCAGCTTATCATTACCTAATCATTACATAATTTTCAAATTTCAAACAAAACACAAAAAATAACTCAACTTTTTAAACTCCAAAACAAAACAATATTAGAAAATTATGTTTTAAAAATATTTTAACTTTATAATATTATTAAGCTTTTTCTCTCTTCTTTTCCAAAACCCCTTAAAACATTTTAATTCAAACCGTTTCAATACCATTCACTGATTATCTCATCTCACTATCAAAACATAGTGAAACTGTGTTTTTATCATAAGCACAACATACACTACACCAGTGACAGAAGAGCGTTAATGCGGTGTCAGAAAATTGAGACAGCGATGAGAAGATGATCCAACTATTGATAGAATAGCTTGCTGTTCGAATAGACAGCCAATCATCTACCAAATGGACACTTGATAAGGAACTAAGGCCTCATCTTTATACAAGGAAAACCCAAAAACACACTTAATACTGTAGGAACAGGTTCTTCAGACCCTTAATTAGGCTTACGAAGAACTCTGGAAATTCAATTCCTATTCCTAGGCACCCAGAAAATATCACGCATTAAGAAAACAAAAATTATTTCCTAGGGTGTTTACTCTTTGATGCAGTCATTACTTAGACGGCAATCATTACTTTATTTAATTCCTTTTTGATTGACTCTTGATTTTCCATGGAGTGGTTTCTTAGTTCCAGAGATACATCTTGTTCTTTCCATGTCAGGGGTCAAGGCGTATGAGCTGCCAATTCCCTGTTCAAACTTAATTTGCTTTTCTTGAGGGAAGCTGCTTTCTAGAACTAGGATACCAGAGTATGGTGTGAGATCAAGAATAGGAGCAAGAGTGGAAGTGGGATAGTGTCTACTTTCAGGAAAAGATATTCAGGCCCAGAGTGTGTGAGAATCCTTAAATGACTTTATCAATAAAAACAGAAAAGCTTACACTAATACCTTTGTTAAATCACCAATTATCCCAAAAACTGAAACTGGCTGGAAGATGTAAATTTAATTATTTAATTTGTAGTCTAAAGAATTTCATATGGCTAACCAAGGATGTAGCTTGGATTGAGATCCTCTATTTCCTTTGGTAATCTACTGGGTGAATTTCTCTAAATTTCCTCCGTTGAATTCAAAATCAATTGTAGGAATTTTGTCATAGAAGCATTTACCACTTTGAGGTGCAAGTATTTGTCATCTTAGCATTTACCAAATTTAGCACATTGAATTTGAATTTGGAGTGATAAATGCCAATGTGGCAAAAGCACTCCTGTTGGTTTTGGAGTCAATGACTGAGATTTAAACAAGACCATGTGGTAAATTATCCTAGAACATCTCAGAGATCATGATTCATGTAGCTTAGTGGTCATACCCGGCACCAATATGTTCAGTCCAAGCACTCCTGCAGCATTTTTTCATCATTTTATGCAGGATAATTGTCTCATTAATCAAAATGTCATCAACAACAATCTCAATGCTTGGTTGGATCTTACACCAGCTGTCAATTATCCAATATTTTAGAGTTTGGGGAATTTTGCTCTTTTTTTTGTAGCTAAATGGACATATCCTTTTGTATACTTCATGTGTACTTGGATTGCGTTTCTTTGCGGTTTATTATATTTTCTGCATCATTTATAAATAAACAGAATGTCGTCAAGTTCTTGCTCGGTGAAGTAAAACTTATGTGAATCCCCCAAGTTCCAGTCCCCACCACCAAATTTGAAAATTTTACACCAATTCAATCCTCCACCACCAACTTTGAAAGTTTCGGACTAATTCAACCCTCCTAGAAGGAATTGTGGATTTTACTTCTGGGATTGAATTTAGAAAACCATTCTATTCCCAGGCCATACTTCCCTAGAAGAACCAAAACAGCCTTATGACTTTTTTGTTTTTGTGCTAATAGGGCTTATATATAAAACAAAAATGAAAATTGATGATTATTATTGAGGATTATTTACATCTAGTTGTATCTTAGAAAACCTATTATTGATGATTATTTATATTATCTAGACCAGGTCGAGAGAGTGACAGTGAAACAGAAGACTTCGAGCATGCAGAAAAGCTTCGCCAAGTCAAAGCAGTGCTTGAGGAGGTTATTTAGTTTTACCTTTTTTCATGCATTTCACATTAGATACCATTTTCTTTTTATTGGCACTGGGTATCCTGGACAAAGTTCTTGAATTCTATTTTAGATATCCAGCTCTAGTATAGTCATCTTCATATGTTTTCTCATTTTCATCAGTGAATTTATTTCTCACAAACGGAACTGTGCGATGCAATTGTTTTTATTCATTTCACCAACAATAACAAGACATTGACCTTTATGTTAACTTTTGATTTTTTTTCCCAACGGAAAACAATTAGTTATATGATTAAAGTTGGATTGTTATTCCTCAACTTGAGGCAATGTGTGTAAAATGTAGCCTGCTGCATGTGATACAAAGATGGGTTGCCATTACATGCGTAAATATATTAATTAAATTTTATATGAGATTCAGATGATCATCATATTCTGTTTTCAGTTGTGTAATTTTTGCTTTGGTTCTTTTTTCTCGTGTATCCAGGGTGGACATTTTTCTGGTATTTATAGGAAGGTTCAATTAAAGCCATTGAAGTGGGTTAAAGTTGCAAGAAGCAATGGTGAAGGGGAAGAAGAACGACCCGTGGAAGCTCTCATGGTTCTTAAATATGGGGGTGTTCTTACACATGCTGGCAGAAAGCAGGTGATGATAATCAATGCATCCTGCACTTTTTTTTTTGTCCTAGCATATATGAGAACTAATGCAAAATTGTTGTTTGTAACAAATTTTAAAACCTTTTTGTTTAGTCTCTTAGATTTATTTGGTTCTTTCATTTCTTTTCAGGCTGAAGAATTGGGAAGATATTTCCGATATAACATGTATCCAGGTTATGTTCATGGATCTTTTTCATTTTATAAGATGATTAAAAATAAAACTTGCTATCTTACCTTTTCAACTTTGGGTAGTTTGCTCAAACTATGTTGACATATGAAGAAGCATTTGAGTCATTCAACAGTTTTCTCTATTATTTTCACATAGTTGTTCGTTTTCTTCAATGGCAGTTCTGTAGTCCTTATCTTCTAAGTCAAAACTAGACTATGGATTATGGAGGATTTGTACATGATTGGATCCATGAAATATCCAACTGTTTGACTTAGCTTTCTTCCCTGCAGCCAGCCATCTTCTAAATAGTCACTGATGAATATGATTTCATAACAATGAGCACAATGTTACATCACCTTTGGTTGGTGAACATGACATTAGTCCACTTCGCTATGGCCAATATATCCAGTGGCCGCTTATTATCTAGTGCCAATTCACTAAATAAATGTTTTTTTAGTCACAATGAATCCATAACCTAGTTTTGATGGAGGCTTTATACTTTCAACACAAAATTGGAGTTTATGGACAGATCATTGGTATCTCTCATGACTTTTCTACACTAGTAGTCCTGACTGGCTCGATTTATTTATTGTTTTATTTTATAACATTGAAGGACTTACCGACTTTACATCTGCAAGGCCAATTTTATGCAGTTATCCCTCTTGTTTGTGTATCTTGTTGAATTTGTATTCAATTACAGGTGAAGGCACTGGCCTACTTCGCCTCCATAGTACATTTCGTCATGATCTTAAAATTTACAGTTCTGATGAAGGTCGTGTGCAGGTATGGCCATAGTATTTTTTGTACTGGTCTTTTAATGCTTGCCTTTCCTTGAAGGTTCTCAGACTGTACTCCCAGCATTTACGATCATGAACATTTCACTTTGGTATCATCTACAATTTACATTAATGTATTCATTGGCAGATGTCTGCAGCTGCATTTGCCAAAGGCCTTCTTGACTTAGAAGGGGAGCTAACCCCAATCCTGGTCTGTGGCTTTTAAGGTTTTTGAGTGCTTTTTGAAGTTTAGGTTTCATGACTGACTTTGTCACCTCTTTCAAGGTTTCACTTGTTAGCAAGGACTCCTCTATGCTGGATGGACTTGAAAATGCCAGCATTGAGATGGAAGAGGCCAAGGTTTGTTTCACTCTTACATATGAGTTATGCAAAAGGTTTTAGCATATCATATATGGTTATCGTTGTAATTTCTGTGAAAATGATGGTTTCTGGCTTCTGCTGCATAATTGTGCTTAATTTAGCATTTAAAGATTGTTAGACTAATAGGAGAGCTTTTAAATGGGCATTTCTTTTCTTTGTTACCTGCATAGGTGTTATCAGCGACACCAATAGGTACCACATGGTGCTTCACATCTTTCACTATCATTTACCAAGTTATCTAGTTACCTATAACATTATGTAGCGTGCAATGGACTTGAGAAGTGGCACTGGATCAGTGACTGCAATGTGTCACAACTTATTTTATTTGATTTTGAAGGGTTGGAGAATTCCATTAGTGACATAAGGGTACCTTCTTCGGCTCACTAATGGAAGAAGGTAGCCTTAAGTTCATTGTTTCATGTCACTGATCTTAAAAACAATTATTTTGATTACTGCTGGGATGAGGCCCATCAGGGTAAACAAACTTGTTTTTGCTTCAAGATTTTGGCATTTTCAAAGATTCTGAACGTTGTTGTGCTATGCTCTGATCCTGCAATTATTCTTTTCCATTTCTCCCCCTTCTATTCTTTGCAGGCTAGGTTGAACAAGATAATAACTTCTTGTGAAAAGACAGTCCAAAATGATGAGTCATCTGAATGCCCTTGGATGGTGGATGGTGCTGGACTTCCTTCTAATGCATCTGAACTTCTTCCCAAATTGGTAATTTCATTGTCTCGGTGAAACTATACCCAGATATCTACATTTCTTTCTTGTTGCCGTATCTTCTGGAAAATATGTATGCTCAAAAGTTAAATTAATAAATACATTTCATTTTAAGCACGTCTACATTATCATCATGAAATTATCCAGTGCTCCAGGAGCAACAGTTCACCTTTAACGTGATCAACAAATTTTGCCATGTACAGAATACCCTACTGTCCTTGACTCCTTTTTTTTATGCATCAGTAAAGAAAACCTTGTTAGTCAATAGGCCTTGGCCAGTATGCATACACGAAAATAAAACTACATGCCCTAGCTAAGAGGGCCCCATAGAGACAAGAAAACACTGCCCTTGACTCTTTAGTAGCATAAGTTTTATTATTATTATTATTATTATTCTTATTATTATTATTTATGCTTTAACTTTCTTTCTTTCATTTTTTAGTTTTATCTAGTTTTGTGTTTAAGTTTGTTTTTCCATTTCTGCATTGTTTTGATTTGGCCCCAGCAGTTTGCTTTTTATATATATTATTTGATATCAGGTTTGCAAATGTATTGATGGTGCATCTTAAATTCTACTTTGATTTGGCATTGCTACAGATTATAAGTACTAATAAATAAAGCAAATCTGCTCCTCTGTTACTTCTCTTTTGTTCCATATTTCATTTGATATTGTATTAAACAAGTGACTTGGGCTCCAATTGGGTAGTTCAGAACAGTCCACTAATGTTTATTATTTTATCATTACTTTTCATCTACTTTTCACTACTTTCTATTACTATTCACTATTATTTTAATATTTTATTATTACTTTTTCATTACTATTCACAATATCTGAGATCACCTCACTGTCCAAACACAACCTTAATTATCTGTATTTCAAGATGAAATACCTTTTCCAGGAAGCTGGAAGGTGTAATGGTGGATTCTTGTTTGAGCAACGTTCTTTATCTTTCATGTGCATTTAAGTTGAGTCATGGATTGACGTCATGTAATGTGTTAATCTAATCTATTTCCTCATGCTTATGGTGTAATTTACTCACTCTGTTTTCAAATTGCAACAAGTTGTATTTGTGCATGTGCATAAAAAATTATTACTTCATTTATTGATTTAAGTTTTTTCGGTTTATTTATTTCATGAATAGGTGCAATTGACTAAGAAGGTCACCGAACAAGTAAGGCTACTTGCCAAGGATGAAGACAAGGAACTTACTGATGCAATCCCACCATATGACCAAGCAAAGGCACTTGGTAAAACAAACATTGATGTTGATCGCATTGCTGCTGGGTTACCCTGTGGTAGTGAGGGGTTTCTTTTGATGTATGCTCGCTGGAAAAAGCTTGAAAGAGACTTGTATAACGAACGGAGATCGTAAGTGTTTTGACATTACTAACTTTGCGGTTACATTTGGGGTGTAGATCCACAACGTATTTTTATACATCACATTCTCTCTGCCGATGGTGGTATGAAAAATGCCTTGAATATTTCACTACTTAAAAAAAAATATTAGAATTTCTTTTAGAACTTAAGCTGCTTAAAATTTCTCTCAAGTCAGTATCTAGACAATCCAGCCAAATCTTTGATGAAAAATTTAAACCAGTGTTCTATTTTGTCACTATGATAGAATTGCAATTCACTAACATTGTGGACTACCTTGCAGGCGGTTTGATATAAAACAAATTCCTGATGTTTATGACTCTTGCAAGTAAGTCATCTGTTTAAGATCCATATTGGGTTCGAGCTGTAAGAAGTTCAACATTAATATATTGCTTATTGGTTACCATATTAAATTTGTTTACTCTCTCTGTTGTTAATGGGTATCAATCCTTTTGTCCTACATTGGAAGGCAGTAGTTTAATATACACCCTTGTTATTCCTCTCTTAGATTTTTCTCACTTGCATGTTTGTTTTCCTAAGAAGACATTCATTACAGATGGTGGAAGACTTCTAAGATTTGAATTGGAACCATATTTTTGCTTTGCTTATCAAATTCAGTAGGCTTTTTCATTAATGCCATAGTATCTTGCTAATTCTGTCTTAAATTTTTGGGGTTAGTTCTATTCCCCCAGAACCTCTCATTCTCATTTACATCCATAATTGTTGAGTCAGTGCAACTCAAACTCCAATATTAATTTTTTTGAATCAGTTCACCCCGCCAAAAAAAGGGCATCCACTCAAATGGGATGAGAATAAAGAACTAACATTCACTAACTCTTTAAGTGCATTAAGGGTATTTCTGTCGTATATATTTGTCCAAATTAACGTTTATTTTTTTCTGAATGGATTAAACTGATACTAAAACTTCAAAATTGGATTTGCATTGCAATTAGTTAAAGTTTATGGGTATAAGTGGAATGAGGTGGCATATCAATTCTTTATATTGTTAACAGAGAAGCTTATGTTGTTATATCAATGGCCTAGCTTAATTTGAGTATGTGTTATTGTGTTATTGACTTATTGCTTGACAGATATGATCTCTTGCACAATGCACATCTTAAGCTAGAAGGATTGGATGAACTCTTCAAAGTTGCTCAGGTAGCGGGACAAGTTTGTTGAACATTCATACATCTTAAAAAAATGATTTTCATTTTGTTGATATAAATTATAATAGCAAATGTCCATTACTTTACTGCTGTGGAAATAGTGATACTGCTTTACCTATAATATAGCAAGAAATCAATGTTTGCAAGACTTGTTAGTCTGCTAAAAAAAAAAAATCTATTTACCATCAATCCTAGAATTTTTGCTCCCAAGGGCTGTGCATTACCGCTATCAAGAGGAAAGGATCCCCTGTTTCAAACAAAATTCCAGCAATCCTAAAGTACAAATTTTGAGTATCCGAGTTGTGGGAAATAGGTTGCAGAGGAAGTTAACCTCTTGTATCTATCCACTTTCCCTGGTATGCATATTGAATATTGGGTGAGATCCATTCATTATCAATTAGGGTAAAAATTGTCTGTAAATTATATTTGCAGATACTTGCAGATGGTGTCATCCCAAATGAGTACGGAATTAATCCAAATCAGAAGCTGAAGATTGGCTCAAAGGTAAACTCCGCGCTGTGGTTCCCCAAAAATTTGAACTTAGAACTATGAATTCTTGGTCAGCTATATTTTTTTCGGTGACCAACAGAATGTCACGTTCAACTCAAAAAAGAAAAGGAGCTAGAAGGGCTATTTTTCTTGTAAACTCATGCTCTAGTGATGGAAGCATTTGCTGCGACATGGAGTCCCATGCTTTCTTCCACCACTTTGTAACAAAAATAACTTTCACACCACATTGTTAATATATTGGCAAAAACCACTAATTCATACAATTTGGTTGATACTTAGATGTTGGTTAAAGTTGATAGCTTATCAAAAAGTTCAAATACAGTATTTCTGTTGAATCATGTATCTGTCACCTAAATAGTCACTCCATAAAAAATATTCTGAATTCCTAGCATTCAATATGAGATTTTTTGGACAATTTGGGAGCATTAGGTAAAAGTTAAGTGCATAGAAGGCAAGGTTAGTAATTAACATTTATAGAATCGACTGGACATGCTTAGCAGTGTGTGGTATACCACCCTGGTATCTAGGATGCTTTATCCATCAGTGGTCTGTTGTATTAACTAGTATGGTCATGCTGTAATGCCCCATTGTATATTCTTGAGAATCTGGAGTGCTTTTTCAGTTCGTTTTCAATGCGCAGCCAACATGTCCGACTCGGATATATGCTTTGTCTTGGGTACCTGCTTTCAATGTAGCAAAAAGGCTTTAGCTGTTTCTCTGTGTATGCTTGGTTTGACTTTAGATGGATTTTAAAGGAATGAAAAATAGAAAGTGAATTAGGTAAAGTTAACATCTAACATACTAGGAATTAATGAAAAGAAAGCTCTAAACTCCTCCAGCCTTTTTCTAATTGTGGTCTTTTAATATTCTTAAATGTCATATGATGGTCACATTACTGCTTCAATTGACCCACATATTAAAAGAACCCAAAATTGAAGAGTATAGGCACTCATATAAATGAAATCTGGAAATCCAAGTTGACTTGTGGACCTTCTGCCTTTGAATGCATATTGCGTTCTCCTTGGTCAATATCATTTGTTGTACGGTTACATCTTTATCCCATACATTTCATTTTCTGTGGCCTAAATGGTTACTGCTTAATATTATATTTCGAAATCCAGATTGCTCGCCGTTTGTTGGGTAAGATTTTGATTGATTTGAGGAATACTCGTGAAGAAGCCATCAGTGTTACTGACTTAAAGAGTAATCAAGACCGACTTTCTTCATCCAAGAAAGCTGATAAGGAAGACACAGAATATAAGTCAAAGCTTTATATTGAGACTGATGACAGCACCGCAAGTGATATATCAATGGATCAGGATGATGATGATGATAAAGAGACCCAATATCGTTTGGATGCACAGTAAATTCATGAATCTTGTGTTTGTAACATTATTCTCTTATATATGTAACTGAATATAAAAACTTTTCAACCTTATTTTCTGCAAGGTATGCAGCAAATGTCAATTCACCTGAACGCCATGTGCGGACGCGCCTTTACTTCACATCAGTGAGTTTAACACCTTCCACTATAGAAGCTCTCTCTCTCACTCTCTCTCTCTCTCCATCCTATAAATAACAATCCAAGCAAGAGTAGTAGTTCCTTATATCTGTACAGGGGTAGGGTAGGACTGAAGAGAAATTGAGTAAGACTTTGTTAGTTGAGAAGCAGCTGCTAGATCTGAATAACAGAGCTTTGAGTTTTTTTAACTTTAGTTATTTTTTCACTTTATCTATCTATGGTATTTGTCCTTCATCCAGATTTACTTGTAATTAAGAGATTGATGCAATTATTTGAGTTAATAATTCGTCTTGAAGGATTTCCCCGTATCTTCATTATCCAATACCCTCTCTATTATCAGTACTGACATGGACCTTCAAGTTTGTGGATTAGAATGACATGCCTTTAATCAAATTTTCTTCCAGTTGTTTCCTTTTTACATATTTTCTTGTAACTTAAATGATTCCATTCATGTGGAGTGAGCAGAAAAATAATCAATAATTAGCTCGAGGAATTTTCATTCAAGTTACATATTTTCTCGACATTTATGTATGTACAGGATAGCTTGCTCATCAGCTGGTATTCACAATTTGTCATTTGTTCTTTTCAACTACAGGAATCTCATATCCACTCCCTCGTGAATGTTCTCCGTTACTGTAACGTGGATGAATCTTTGCAAGGAGAGGATAGCCTTCTTTGCCATAATACTTTGGAGCGCTTATATAAAACCAAGGAGCTTGACTATATGAGCTACATTGTGCTGAGGATGTTTGAGAACACAGAGGTAGGTAATTTAGTATGTTCCCAGCGATAGGCATTTTCTATTTGTTAAAATAAGTCCCTTCTTTTGATAAGTAGTCAATACCTTTTTTTGTCTGAAACAAGTAGTCAATACTTGAGCCTATATTAATAGACCCTGCATGTATTAAACCTATTTGACCTTTAAATTGGTCTTCTGCTCCACTTTCATCTGGATTGATCAGGTAATCCTAACAGTTAATGACAGCAGAACCTGCCAGAATTTGGCGCCTTTTCTTTGTCATGAATTCTTAAATGTTTACTTAGGTTGTCAATAATGAAAGATTTAAGGTGCCATTATGCTGAGCACAATGGTTGTTGAAATGAAATTACAGGTTGCTTTAGAAGACCCTAAAAGATTCCGCATAGAGATGACATTCAGCCGTGGAGCGGATCTATCCCCCTTGGAGGTAATGCACTTTGAACTATGGTAAAGTGATCATCATAATTCATAGGACTATCTTAAAAGAAGTTAGTTGACATGTTCACCCCGAGGAGGAAACTTAAGTTTTTAAGTCGAGGAGAGTTCTCTAGTAGATGGTGTGTCTTGAAGCTTTTCAGTTGAACTTGAAGAATATTTTCCTGTAGGGACTTAGTAGGGATAGGACTAAAAGTGCATTTCCTCTGTGATGATGACATTCCTACACTCTTAGTACTGTTTATCTGCAAGAAACCCGGCTAGTTTGGATTGATTACCAATTGCCTGGGCAGATCTGCCCAATTGGTGGTTGAATGTCTTCTTCCTGTGTTGTTGGCATTTATTTATACCTGATTGGAGTCATTTTGAAAAATGTCTTGATACAAGGGTTGTCAGAAACAGGAGGTTATCTTTGCATGTTCAACAAGCTAAGCAATGGTTTCTCTTTTGCTTGGCAGAATAATGACAGTGAGGATGCTTCGCTGCACCAGGAGCACACACTGCCGATAATGCGTCCAGAAAGGCTGCAAGAAGCGGGATCATATCTCACACTAGAGAAAACGGAAAAGATGATTCGCCCCTTTGCCATGCCTGCAGAAGATTTCCCTCCACCATCATTCCCTGTAGGATTCTCTGGCTATTTTGCAAAAAATGCATTGCTTGAGCGTCTGGTAAATCTTTGGCCTTTCCATAAGTATTCAAATTCTAATGGAAAGTAACGAGCACTCTCTCTTATATTTTTGCATTCCCCGCCCTCTTCCCATTCATTCATTGTTTCATATGATGCATCCCTGATATTTGAAGAACTTTGGTTGGCTGATTGGGTAGAGTAACCATCATAGCTGAAACTGGCAGACTTTGCTTACATTTTTTTTTCTTTTTTGTATTTTTCCCTCTTCCATTGATGTGAATGACGGTAGTATCAGAGAGTGCTTGGCCAAGGGCCAAGTCTAGATTGTTAGTGTTAGCTCGATAGTGAAATGTGTTGTATGTTTGGATCCTACACCTAGGGAGAAATTTCTCCAATATTCATGTGGTTGAATAATCGCATTCTTTTCTCTTTTTTTAGCTGGCTAACAAGAATCCAGGGCTCTTCGCAGTTGAAGGATCAAATTAACGCAATGTTAATAACTAAAAGAGCAAACTGGCCTATCGAATATGATGATTCAGTACGATTCAGTCATTTCTGAGCTTTTTTTATTTTTTTTTTATTTTAAATTTTTTGGGAGTGTTTAAATACCTCTTTCTTTACTTGCGTAATGATGTCTGTAGCGTCCGTTATTTACGCTGTGGGCTGCCGTACTGATGCCTCAGGCTCAGGGACTCTTCTAAATATGGTTTGAAAAGAACGACGAAATCGTTGCCAAGAAGGTAAACTGCGAAATGGAGAGTGATTCCCAAAAATGAAACTAGAGTGGATAATGACAGTTGCCTTCTGAAGTGCTTCCTTGCATATGCATCACCCTCGGTAAATGACATGTTATTTCGACAGCGAGACTTTAGAAGGTGCCGTATGAATATTTCCAAGGTTCTGATTTGGGTTATATGCTGCTGTATTGCCTGTCGGCTGTCTATGATTTTGGGGAAAAGAAATTACTCCTTAATAAAAGAATACTTGATTTCCCTCAACCTCTCCCTCGAATTATTATGGCGTGAATGTGAATTTTGTGTTCCACCATACGGTTCCCATTGGGTGATCCGCAAACTCAACCTCGCTTCTGGAAACGAAGTCCAATACGCCCATAGACCAGTTGCGATTACAAATTCACTATTTACATTGAAGAGCAGAATCATTCTCTCTGTCTTTTTCTTTCAGTGAAATATTCTCTTATTTAATGCAGAGGTCGGGATAAAAAACAAAAAAACAAAAAAACAAAAAACTCGTGAGTTAAAGGAAAATGATTAAAAAAAAAAAACTGAGCTCCGCATGTCGTGTATCGAAGACTGTACGATGGCTAAACAACTTCAACCAAGCAATCAACCACATTTTTTATTTTGATTTTTCTCTCATTAAACGTTTTTTGGGACATAAAAATGTCCACAACATATTTTTTCTTTATTGCATCTTCAACTGCATAAAAGGGTCTACTCTTTATAAGTTTCAATTCAAAATACTTCTTTATCTTTAGTCAGCCGCCGAAATATTTCTCTAATCTCACAAATACGTCTCTGGAGTCTGCAGTCTGCACTCCAGCTCCTTTTTCCGGTGTTTTTTTTATTTTTTTAGTATTTTTTATTTCCTCTAGGATAGAAAATCAGATTTATTGTGATTTTTTCATGATGTTTGGTTGTATGTGTATTTTAGTTTTAAAAAAAAAAAAGTCTCTAAGACCTGTGGGGAGGTCCATAGAGTAAAAATCTCCAGGCCGTTGTTGAACATAAGGGAGTTCTAGCTTATTTGAGATTAAGTTGGTAATCACTTTTTAGGATGCTATAATCACATGTATGGTGTTGAAAGTTTCTCAAATGGCATTCTGGAAATATTTAGAATTAGACCATATCAGTCTTCTCTAGAGTGCTTTAATCACATTAAATTATCTGATAATTGACTTGTTTTTAAGTCCAATTATAATACTCTTTATGAATGCAAACAATTTGCTATTATAAAAAAAAAAAAAATGGAGCTAGTGAAACGGAGAATTTAAATCCCTTATTGCTGTGTCAAAGTATGCACACTACAAATTAATCCCATCACCGTAATTTATCATCAAATTAATCCCAGTTATCAAATCCATCATCATAATGAGAATTATGAAAACGAGGGATACAAATCGAAAGAGAGAATCATAGACGATCAGGCAGAGGGTAGGAGGGCCCTGTGCTTCTCGATCTTCTTCTGGAGCTCATCCTTCTTAGCACCAACCAGCCTGTCCACTTCCTTCCCTCCCTTCACCAACACGAAAGTCGGCATCGCCTCCACCTTAAACTCCTGCGCCACATCCTATATATCCCCCAAATAACCACAAAGAACGTGAATAATGTCGGATATAGTATCAACTTTAATTTAATTTTTATTAATTTATCTAATATTATTTTTATATAATTTTTTTTAACAAGTAAGAATCTGCATTCCATAACAATTAAGAAAGAAAGATATTGCCCCAAAAGCTTTCTCCCTCCTTATCTCTTTTCCATTTTCAAATCTATTATATTTAATTTTCTATCGTGTTATCAAAGTCCTTGACTAACGCAGTTCAGCAGGTTTTTTTTAAGTTCTTCCGTCTACTTTATCTCTCATAAAATATTTATCATTGTTCAACCATGTTTCACCTCAACTTTATGCATTAGAGGTATCTTCATAAGTGGTGATCATTTTTTATTGAACTTTGGTACTTTGTTAGGAGTGTAAATTGGTTCGGTCCAGTTAAGTTCATAAAGGTGATGGATCAAAATTTTCGGGTCATCATTTTTTCAAATCAAATCGAACATCTAAAGGAATTGAACCGAACTGATAGTTACTAGTTTGGTCCGGTCTGGCTCAATTAGTTTTTTTTCTTTTTTCTATTTTTCAAATAAATTAATTAAAAAATTATTTAGATTAGTACATTAAGGTGAAGTAAATTATTAATGTAGATTATATAACTATAAAAAACATTTTAAAATATATATTGAAGTTCGGTCCAATCCAAGCTTTATAAACACTGAACTAGATCGAATTTTCTTGATTCACAATTTATAGGATTGAGACCGACCAATCTAAAGTTTGGTCCAATCCAATCTAGTTTGAATAATTCAATCCAGTCGATTTTTCCCAATTCGAACCAAACTCTTTACATCCCTATCTATTGAGCATTGTTGGAAGTCTCAGGCTCATTTTAGCCTTTTGATTTTGGTCCTATAATTGATCAAGACCATATATCACTCTTTGTTGGCTCAATCTTTCGGGAGTATCAGTGATATGAAGGCTTAGTTTTTAATTAAAGATTTCGAAGTTTTTCATCTTAAGTTTGAGGAAATATTAATGGAGATGATTTTATTTTTCTAATTATTATATCACTTTGGTTTAATATTATTTTGATTTGATTTTTATAATACTAAAATATTTATCTTATCTTATCTTAATATAATTTTTTTATCAATAGAAATTATGATTTGTATTTAACAATAATTTATAATAGAAAAGATATAGCCTCAAATTTTCTCTCTCTTGTTCTCTCTCCTCCAAATTTTTTATACTTTATATTTTAGATTTTCTATCCATCAATAAAAATAAAAATTCTATTAGCAGCCTTGACAAAAAGTTAAGCAGAAGAGTTTTTTATTTATTTAAGTTTACGGTGTAGAATTGCTAATCAGAATAATTCAAAAGGGTGATGATATATCTTATCATTTTTCTATCTCTTGTTTAGCATTATTTAAGTTGTTTTTTTTTTTAAATATTTTTAATTATTAAGAAAAAAAAAATTAAAAATATATAATCTTACTTATAATTACATTCTTAATCATTAAATTAAAACAATTTAAAAAAAAAAATTGATAAAAGGGTGGTAGATGATCAATAGAAAAGCTATCATTGTTCGTTCAAAAATAGAAATAGGAAAAACGTGGATAAGAAGAATAATAACGAATTAAGAATACGCACAGGTACTTCATCGACGTCGATCCTAACAAAGTCAACGTCGGTGAACTTGGAGGCCATTTCGCGGACGACTGGCTCCATGAACTTGCACGGCCCACACCAAGACGCAGCGAAATCTATCACCATCTTTGATGCACCATATTCCAACAAAGAAAATAAAAATGAAAGAAAGAATCACTGAATCAGTTGCATCTAATACCAATGCCTTAAAGATCAAAAATGAATAGTACGAAAAGAAAAGGAAATACGAGCTGGGATGAAGCTTCGGAGTTCTTGAAATGCAGCTGCCAACTGTCGGAGGAGTGAAAAGACAAGACCCGAGATGGCTCCGCTGAAGACACCCGAGATGGCTCCGGTGAAGACGGACCGGCCTCTCCAGTTTTGCCGCCTCTCAGTATGCGTGACATATAAGATCCCATTGATCTGTCCGTCTGCTGTCTGTATGCCTGCCTAGCTAGGTCTGGCTTTCTTCGGTTTTATAGATGTCCTGGCTCCTGTCCAAGAGGAGAGCGCTGCTACAGACAGTCAAGTTCGTGCATCCCCTGTGCACTCCTGCTGACATGGAGGGTATTTGTGTAAAATCGACAAAAAAAACAAATCGACATAAATCCGTGTTCGCGTACCTCGGATAAAAGCATCCGTGCGTGTGCGCACTAGAATTTGTTCGTTTCTCTTTTACTGCAGTCTGCTTTTGTAGTTTGTTCGCATGAATAGAATATTTTGTAGGATTTATTGACATAATTATAATATTTTTGAGTTATGCTAAATAGAAGTTTGTACATATTGTATATTAAATATTTTTAAGTATAAAATTAAAAATTAAAAAAAAAATTAGATGTATAGGATGTGCATGTTTCTCTTTAAAAAATTTAAATTTCTTTAGGTTTAGATATGTTTATAACGTTTGGGCGGTATTATAGTTACTGCTGGTGTGCAACATTGGTGTGTACAGTTAATGCATGTTTTTTGTTTTTTTTTTTTACATTAATTTCTTAACACTCTTAAATATTTTTAAAAAAAGAAAAGAAAAAAAACTGCAATATTATTAAACAGTATTTTTTTAATCATTAAGTTAAAAAAAAAAAAAAAACCAATGCACAAAAATTAGAGACCCAAACGGTATTCCTATATTTATCTTTAATGTTTTAGATAAGATATGAAGTGAGTTAAGATGAGTTTAAATCTTTTAAATGTTATTAGTGTTATTAATAATTGATTTAAGATGAATTTAGATAAATTGAGTTTGGTTTAACGATAAATTTTAACATGATAACTCTTTTTAGCCAATTGGCAGAAACCGGATTAACATCATTTAACTTTCTTATACCAAATTTTGGGGGACGTCTAAATTAAAAAAGTGGGTCAAAAAATATTTATTATTTTTTAACACAATTATGTAGACGGTATTAAATACTATAAAACTCAGCTCAAGTATTAATGTTTACTTTACTTTAAATTCTAAAATTGGATTACAAAGTATTTGAACTTGCAAAAATTTATGATTGATACGGTCTCCCTATTTCTGAAAAGTGCGAAGTATTATACATTATTTTTTTATTATTGTTTGATGAGGCATTAATTTTCTTGAATAAATGTTTAAAATGATACAAATAATAGTTAAAAGAAAAATAAATAATATTTAGAAAATTTAACTCCTAATAAAACCTTGATTGATCTTTTAAACCTAGCCCCATAGAACTTATTCCATTTGTGCACATTGACGCTATCACAAGATCAGTGCAAGTCCATTCCAACTAAAGTATATATGCACCTCTCAAATCAAAAGGTATCGATCTTGGTCGAGGGAGGCATATATGCAAAGCTTTCGCGTGGGTTTTAAGACGAATGAATGCAAAGCTATAATGTGCGTCGTATAATCGCATTCTTTGATCATTGATATACAAAACACAAGAAGCGGCGTTGCAAAATAGTGGATTTCTAAGAGTATTGGTATTGAATTTATCAAAAATTTTTAAAAAGTTTGATGAAAGTATAAATTTGATAGAAAATTAACACTTTTATATCTATAACTCTACATTGGATACATTATTTAATTCATAAAAAAATAAGATAATAATATTTTTTAATTAAATGGAGAGAGAAAATAGAGGGAAAGAAAGTGGATAGAATAAAACACATTAAATAATTAATTTGGAATATGAATAGTAATCCTTTAAAGATAAACAATGAACCTAAATTACTGTAACTGAAAGTTCGGGATGATGGAGTTTGATGGGTCCAATGTAAGATTATTTTAGATAAACCATCAAATTTGTATTTAATGAGTCATTTGATGAATCCAATGCCAATACTCTTAACACTCTAGTCAAAGGGGCATGTGGGCCCTATGCATAACATTATAGTCTTGATCAATAAACATCTGCCTTTGAGTTTATTGTCTTATTTATTTCTTATAACATTATAATTGAATACCTTAAGGTTCTCCTATACATCGTTGGCTCTCCAGTAGTTATCGCATCATCCAATGGCCCACTTGACCGTGGTGACTATGTCATAATTTTTAACTTATGCAACAGGTCAAATATTTTGCCTTCACTGCATATACAATACAGTACAATAGTTCCTATTTTGCCTTTATTGTATTTTCAATTTGTTAGTATACAACTAATTTTAGGTGTTCTACTGCTCTAGTATCCTTTTTACAAGAATCCATTCAAAGTTCACTAACAGTTTTTTTTTTCAATCTAGAGACTATCATTTTATTTTAAACACTCTAGAGTAGACAAATGAGTTCCACCAGGACATTTCCTCTTCTAACATTTGAGATTGTGATAAAATATGTATACTCTTCTCTTAAAAAACGATTTACAATTCAAATGCATGTGATATAAGACTTGTAACACTCTTCTGTTCGTGGATCATATGAACACATGAATGCTGCGAATCATGTAATCAAACATTGAACCTCTCAAGTTATGACTTGAAAATATTATAAAATTCAAATACTCAGCTTACGACATAGGCAAGGCACTCAACACAACCAAAATAGAAGAACAAATATTCATAGCTGAAGCATTGAGACTTACTAAAAACATGTTATAAACAACAACTTAAACCAAAAGAATCCGAAAACATCATAAACAATTAAGCTTGGTAAGATGATAGATCATTATGTGAATTCGATTATAATCAAGAGATCATCATCAAATGGCGAGCATATATGATAGCAACAAGAAATAAAACGTTCGTACAACTTATACAAATATTATCTAAATGAGGTTGAAAGTCTACTTACAAAAAAAAACTTGATGAATTAGCAAATAGCAAGCTAAAAAATAAACAACATCAGATGAGTACACAAAAAATCCTAATTCAAGTGGATGCATGAGTGAGTTTGTCGTGTTTAGGGGTTTACTCTCTCATGGTTCATGAACTCCTTTTCACGACTAGATAGGCTCCTCATGCTATCAAACCTCACTCATATGGCCGAACTCTATAGGGAAAAAGTAATCCTAGTTCAAACTCAAGAGAATGGTCCTATCCTTCTAAAAACTTATGCTCATGTGTATAGTGTTAAGGGTGGATTGGTTTTTTTCCTTAAAAGAAATCCTAACACTATCCTGAATATCCATGTGCAAAAGAAGGCGTGGATCGCTTTCTTCACTTAAGATAGTCGTATGCGTGTGTGGATGAGGATGGGTGTGTAACCCTACCGTGCACGCTCCCTTTGGCATCCCCCATACCCACTTCCCCGTTCCATCCTTTTGAAATCCTCTTATCCATCTACAAATGTGACAAATGTCAAATAGTGGGTGAGCTTGTCATAGATGGCGTGTAACCCTCATGGTTGAAACCCTAAGGGCCTTCTTGGAATTCCATGCCTCTGTTTGGTAGTAGTGTTTAAGTGTCTCCTCCCATTCCAAATCATTTCTTAAAACTTTGAGAATTACCAAAATATCATGGGAGGAGTGTTGGGCTTTTGGATTACCAAAATCCTAAAGTCTCTCACCCATTTCTCCAAATTACATCTAGGTTCATGGTGTATATTGGGTGGAATGTGCATGGATGTCAAATGGCTAGAGGTTGGTGAATTGGGTGTGCGTCCCAAGTTCCACTAAGGTTCCAAACCCTAATTCAAAGTGATGGTCGAGTTCTAAAGGCCTTGTTGGGGCTCTTTTATGGGTTTAGATGCCAAATACACCAAGGTTATTTAGGGACTCTAAACCTTATGCACGGCCCAACGTAGTGACATAAGACATGCGAAAACTTGGTTAATTCCGAATTATCACATAACACTAGCTATTGTCCATCTTTCTAAACAATAAAACAGTGGAGGAAAAAGGGGCTTGAGCTGGGTCTAATCACTCTGACTAGTGACTATAACAACTTAGATGCTCTTTTCTCAGTCTCCATTTTTTGATAATAAGGGTAATGATAGGGCCTAGTGGAGATGGTTGTGTCCTTTCCTTGAGCACAATTTTATGATCATAGTGGCATGGGGATGTTAGCCCCTGGAGTTGTTCAAATATCTCCTTAAACTCACTTAGCACTTTGCTGATTTTCTCATTAATAGGCACATTCTTTTCACTTTCCTCCTTTTAAGACAATTGCAATAACAAATCCTCTCATTGGCATAATGATGTCAAATTAAATTTGCTCTCACCCTCAAATAAGGGTTGTTGTAATCTCAGTTTTTGTAACTAGACTTGTCTCTAGTGATATAAAAATTTCATGGATATAGAAAAATTTCAAATAATAAGACCTAAAGTTTCTAACTATTTCACACCCAACACAACATCACAACATCAAGAGATAACACATAAAAAGAGGCCAGAAACTAATACCCATGTAGCTCAATATTCACCTAATCACAAAATCTATCACTATTAATAACTTCTCCATTTGCAATCTTGACAAAGAGATTCATGTTATTATCAACGTGTAATATGGTTTTGTGAGCAATGAAATGGTCTAAAAAATTATGTGTGCTACAAGCTAATCAATATGACTAGGTTTTTATTCCCAATTCTCCCTACAAGTCTCATAGCATTAGAGTTAGGAATACCTAAAAGTATATTTAACAAAACCTTAGGTTCCCCCACCACTAGTGTAGTGACCATGACCTTCTCCACTTTAATAGCCTCAAGATCTTCCACTACCTTTGCATCTCCTGAATCCTTATTCCCTTACAGTAGGTAAATTTTAAGGCTTTTACAATTGTGCTAGGGATTCCATTTCTCATCGTAGTGATAGCATAACCACCAATGTAACTAGAAGAAATTCTCCTTACAAATTGGTAACTTTCTTGACTTCTATTGTTGTTTTTTTCAGGGTACCCATTATGGAGGGCTGATTGATGGAGCTAAAGATGGCTTGTCTAAGTTTTGCTTAAGCCTATGCCTAGTACTAAATAAGCACTCTTCCTAGATTTTTGCAAGTTTAAAAGTAGCACTCAAGCTGATCGGGTTAAACATGTAGAGGGGCAACTAGATATCATCCTTCAAGCCATTTAAGAAGCAACTTATCTCTATGATGGTTGGACAGTCCCCTTAATTGGTTGGATAAGCTCACAAATTGAGCTTTGTAAGTCGAGACAGTGGATGTTTGCTTGAGTCGAATGAGGGCTTCCATCAGATTGCCGTACGTAGTGGGACCAAATCGCACAAGCAAGGCTCAAATGAAGGTATCCCGTGATGAAAACTATTATGTATCAAAGGCATCTTGATACCAAAATAACGTCTCACCCTCTCTTTAGTAGGAGGCCATCAAGAGACCATGAGTTGAATGTGCTTGATGGAACTCAAAATATTAAGTTACCTTGAACACCTAACTTGCTGGGTCATCACCCTCAAAAGGAGGAAACTCCAACTTCACACAACTATTTAGATTTCTCATATTATCTTGACGTTCTCCACATGGGCCATCAGAATCTCTCTATTGGGAGAAGAATTATGATTAACTACCAAAGTTTTGACCATACTAGTGGGTTGATTTAGACGTTCTCTCATTTTTTGAATACCATTCATATGTGCATCAACTTCCCTTTGCAATGACTCCTACTACTGCTGTTTCGAATGAGTGCTATCAGTCATGATATTGTCAGCTTTAGGATACCAATTGTTATCTACCTACTTCTTCTTAAATGGATTGTGATAGATCAATGTAAGCTTAAGAGAAAAATGGACGGAAATGAAATATGATTTTATAAATTCATCAAAATGTTGTAATTACAGTGGGTATTCAAGGTACCCCGCCTCTAGATAGAGTTTTCAAGAAAATGATAAGATTCCAGATCATTATCCATTTCTCTCACCTTCTTCCTTAGAGTATTGGTAATGACCTAATCAAAGTTTGGTCAAAATTTAACTAGGAAATTCACTTTTATAAATGTAGGTAACCACTTTTCAACAATACCAAATAACAAACTTTCCACGTATATTCATATTCTATTATAACTAGTCTATTTTCACTATAGATGACTCTCTTCTAAAATCTCAACGACAAGAATCTTAATGTTGGGCCAACTTGAAAAGTGGAAGACAGTAAAGAAAAAGAAAAATTACAAGACCTGGTTGATCTAATTTCACGATTTAGAAAATTTAGAAAATGTTGATTAATTTATTAAATTGTTAAAAAGAACTCATACAATCGGAAGAATTTAATGTGACAATAAACATCAAATAACATAAGTGATGACCATGTGTCAACAATTTGTGTTTAGGAGGTCAATTTTGTAATTACACTTATTGTAATGGCTTGTATCTAATGGTCAGAGAAGTGACCACGTGTCTTTTTTTTTAGTTTACAGATCTTATTTGTATCCCACGGCTACTATGAAGGCCACGTGCTCCCATCTGTTTTCATTAGAGTTTGTAAGCCAGAAGTATAAAAGCCATGCGATGGCTACTATATCACTTAATCTGATCTAAGACACTGATAGAGAATTCGAAAGGCAATTTAGAATTACAGAGAGAAATTCGAGACCTGTGAGATTGAGAGAGATTAAGGCTGTTCAAAAGCCTGAATCTTGTAACCTGTAAACGAAGATAAGTTTTCTGTTGATGAATAAAGTAATTTCTGGCTAGTTTCTCTTGTGAATGTAGATTCAAAATGATTGAATCACGTTAAATTTTGCATATTTTGATAATTTAGTTTTAGTTTAGTTTCTTGCTTCTTTTATTATTTTGTGTATGGTTTTTTGAATCATTCTTGATATTGTTGTTGTTGTAACTTGAGTTTAAAACAAAATGCTAGTTTACAACAATAAGCTTACTGAAGAAATAATATGGGTTTTTGAAAAATGAACCGAAAAAGTTTTGGGAGGCCAACAGGCAACAATGATCAACGTTATGTTTTTCAGAGTGTAGCGCACGATGAAAATAAAAGGGGAAGATTATTTTGTTGTCAAAATATTATTTGGCCAGTAGTTTTGATTAACTATATTTGACCGGTGAAAAGGAGATCGTTAAAATTAAAATAGAATTGTTGACTTTGGAGGAGAGTTTTTGGTAGGGGTGGGCAAAATTTCCGAATTCCGAATTCCGTCCGAACTCCGCTCCGATTCCGACTCCGATCGGTGTCGGAATTCGGAGTTCGGAATTCGGAGTCGGAAATTTCCGACTCCTAATTCGGAGTCGGATTTCGGAGTCGGAGTCAGGTTTTATACCGAACTCCGACTCCGAAACTCCGAAGTTTAAAAAAAAAATGTAAAGATGCAAAACGACGTCGTTTTGCATCTTTATTATTATTTTTTAATTTAGCTAAACGACGCCGTTCCATTTAAATAGAAACGGCGTCGTTTAGGCTAGGGCCAGCTATTTCTTCTTCCTTCTTCTTCTTCTTTCTTCTTCAGGTCTTCTTCCTTCTTCTTCCGCCGCTGATACTCCGAACGCGAAGTCATCTCCTTCGGGGCCAAGTGCTGCGCTGCCGCTGCTAGTCTTCGACGGCGATTCTCTCACACCGCCGGTGCTCCAAGGCGTCACCCGACGGTCGCTGTCACACTGAGTCAGCCATCCGAGATTCCAAATCGGCCATTTCGGAATATTCTCGGTAATGACTAATTAAATCTAATTAAAACTAATTAAATGTATTATTTTAATGTGATTATTTGAGTTGGTTGGCTTGTGAGTTGTCTATGTTATTATATTGTGAAAAATTTGATTTTATATTGTGTATTTTGACAGTGTGTATAAACTGTTTGATGAAATGTCACTGAGAAAAAAAATTTGAAATTGGCCTAATTAAATGTCATTGTGTATTCTATTTAAATATACAACTTAGCAAGAAGACTTACTTAAACTTGGACCATTTTTATTAAAAAAAATATATATATATTATAGGTAAATACTAATGTTTGTACTTTGTAGGTTATATTTATTATTGAGATCATTTGTTTGAATATAAATATATTGAAATATTTGTTGGAATGTATGTAATAGATTGAGATGAATTTAATTTTTTTATTAAATATTTATTATATAAAATGAAATAAAATAATTTTGAGTTTATATTGTATGTTTTGACAGTGTGTGTAAAGTTGTAAACTGTTCGATGAAATGCCATTGAGAAAAAAAAAAACTAATTTGGCCTAATTAAATGTCGTTGTGTTACTGTGTATTCTATTTAAATATACAACTTAGCAAGAAGACTTACTTAAACTTGGACCATTTTTATTAAAAAAAATAATATATATATTGTAGGTAAATACTAATGTTTGTACTTTGTAGGTTATATTTATTATTGAGATCATTTGTTTGAATATAAATATATTGAAATATTTGTTGGAATGTATGTAATAGATTGAGATGAATTTAATTTTTTTATTAAATATTTATTATATAAATAATAAAATGAAATAAAATAATTTCGAGTTTATATTGTATGTTTTGACAATGTGTGTAAACTGTTCGATGAAATGCCATTGAGAAAAAAAAAAACTAATTTGGCCTAATTAAATGTCGTTGTGTTATTGTGTATTTTATTTAAATGTAAAACTTAGCAAGAACGCTTACTCAAACTTGGACTATTTTTATTAAAAAAAATAATATATATATTGTAGGTAAATACTAATGTTTGTACTTTGTAGGTTATATTTATTATTGAGATCATTTGTTTGAATATAAATATATTGAAATATTTGTTGGAATGTATGTAATAGATTGAGATGAATTTAATTTTTTTAAATAGAATTTTTTTTATATTAAAAAATTAAATATTTATTCAGTACAAGTCATGAACTTTCACCTAATAACAGTTTCCTAATATTGTATTTTGCTACACTAATAACATTATAAATTTATAATTTTTAGGAATTTACTAATATTTTTTATATTATTATACTTGAATTCTAGGTCTACAATTACAAACAGATGGATCCCTCACGTAGTGCTAGTGGGACTCCGACTCCACATGAGGCTCCGAATCCGGATGGTGGGACTCCTTCGGCGCTCCACGCTGCAGCTTCGAGCCGTAGTCGGCTACCCTCCACTCGAGCACAAACCTCGTGTGCTAGCAGTGGATTTCCACTTCCAATCGACATAGAATTGGAAGTGGAAGATCCCGACCAGTTTATGGAGGAGGAGGAGATGGGCCTTGGAGACGATCCGATTCAGGATCCGGATGTACCAGTACACCCTACAGCTGCGAGGCCACCCCGTCCACGGTCAAATAAAAAAAGATCGTGGACATGGGAACATTTTGAGAAGGTTGAGGGTGGGGATCCCCAGAACCCACGGGCTGAGTGCAATCATTGTGGCGCTCGAGTTGGGTCTCATTCAAAAAGGCAAGGCACTTCTTGCCTTTCAGCACATCTGAACGGTTGCAAGCGCTACCAAATAGCGAAGGGAATGGCATCAAGAGGTTAGTGTCTTGCTAGTTGCTTTATATGCTAATTAGTTTTGTGATTATAATCCCAGTTAATTTTCATTTAAGACTAATATTGGTAATAAATTATCAAATACAGACGCAGGTGGGTCTCAGACTAATCTTAGCTACGAGACTTCTACAGCCACTGATGGGACAGGGACACAGACAAGGAATCTAGTTGTATACAGTGAGAAGATGTTTCGTGAGGCGCTTGCGATGATGATTATAAAAGATGAGATGCCCTTTACCACGGTTGATAAGGATGGGTTCCGGTATTTTGTGAAGCTTCTTGAACCAAGATTTCCAATCCCATCCCGTTATACAGTGATGCGAGATTGTATGAAGAATGCCTGAGGGACAAGGCAGAAATGAAGAAGATGTTCTCCACCACTGGCCAGAGAGTGTCATTTACGACCGACACATGGACGTCGGTACAGAATACCTCGTACATGTGTATCACAGCACATTACATTGATAGTGAGTGGAATCTTAAAAAAAGGATTATTGGATTTAAAGAAATAGTTGACCATAAGGGTGCATCGATAGGAGCGGAGATGGATGATTGTTTGGTTGATTGGGGCATCCAAAAAATATTGTGCATTACAGTTGACAATGCCGGTGCAAATGAGACCGCAATCGAATGGTTTATCCGAAATACGAGGGCGAGAGAAGATGTGATTAAAAATCACTAGTATATCCACATTCGATGCACTGCTCATATAATCAACCTTATTGTTGGTGAGTCTTTCTGGTTTTAATTTTGTATTTTGTATTTTAGTATTTTTATGATTAAAGTCTTTGAAAATAGTACCATTTTTTTAATTATTATGATAATTAGATATTTTTCAATGATGAAACAGTTAAGGGGTTGGAAAATATAGACGACTCTATCAAGAGAGTCCGCAACATTGTGCGGTACGCGAGGGCTTCTCCCCAAAGGCTACAAAAGTTCAAGGCTATAGCAGAACAGGTTGGGATTGAGTCTTCAAAGATGTTGTGCCTGGATGTTCCCACTCGATGGAACTCCACATATCTGATGTTGGATGTGGCACTAAAGTACCAGAAGGCATTTGAGCGGCTAGAGATTGAGGATGGAGGTTTGAGGTATGCCTTACTGGAGCCTGATGGAAGGGGGCTCGGTCCGCCAGACAACATTGATTGGCAACATGTATCCGAGTTTGTCACATTTTTACAAATCTTTTATGACATCACGATGCGGGTTTCTGGATCTGCATATGCGACGGCAAACATGTGGTTTAGCGAGATCTCCATGCTACACCACCACTTGAAAGAAGGTTGTGCTGACCCGAGTGGATTGTTATCTGGTATGGCATCACAGATGCAGTCCAAATATGATAAATATTGGGGGCAAGTTGAGAAGATAAATAGATTATTGTTCATAGCGTCGATCCTCGACCCTCGATTGAAGTTGGCAGTGGTAGAATGGTGGGCAACAGAGGTTCTCGGGGCAGTGAAGGCTAAGTCGTTTATCACAGCACTCAAGGCAGATTTGAACGAGTTGTACACCCATTACAGTGCCAGTAGTCCTGCTTCATCCTCACGAGCCATGGGTACCTCACGTTCGAGTTCGAGCTCAGGACCAGCCACAGATGCTCGTTCGAGTCAGGCCAGTGTAGCCAGTCGATCCCGAGGCTTCAACGTCATGACGTCGTTTCATGCACGGTCATCGAGAAATCCATTGCAGTGTACAAATGAGGTTGAACGATATTTACTGGCAGAGGTTGAGGAGCCTAGTGAGGAGTTTCAGATCTTGATTTGGTGGAGAGCTAATTCACCCAAGTACCCGATTCTCTCTCGCATTGCTCGAGATGTACTAGCCGTTCCTATCACTACGGTTGCATCTGAATCGGCATTTAGCACTGGAGGTCGGGTGTTGGATGCCTACCGGAGTTCATTGTCACCGTCAACCGTGGAGGCCCTCGTTTGCACACAAAACTGGCTCAGAGATGTACCTACTGGACTAGAGAGTATTGGCATCGATGCCGTGAGCTACAGACTTGAGTCAGGTAAACTTAAATTAATTTATATAATTCTTTTTAAATGATTAAAGTAAAAATTTTATATAATTATTAATTCTTTTTTATAATTTCATTTTAATAAATCTATTTAAATTTAAATTTATACTGTTTATGATTTTACAGATTTAGTTATCAACCCTACCATACTTGCCGATGACTGATGGAGCAACTATCGATTACGTATATTTTTTCTCTAATTTTCCATCACACTTGTTTCATGTTTGGTTAATTTTAATTTTTTTCATATATAATAATACATTTTATTTTTATCTTAATCTCAGGTACGATTCTGTATAAGTTCCATTGTTCCAACAACAAAGTTCAAGGCTGCAGCAATTATTATTATTATTATTTTGTAACATCGATACGGGTCTCAACCGTCCCATTGAACCAGAGTCATCAGACTATCACTGAAAATTTAATTTATATTTTGTATTATTTTTTGTATTAATAGTGACATAGTCTAGAGTCCTGGACTTTTTTTTTGTATTACTATTTTTTGTATTATGCTATAACGCTATTGGCTGGCATTAGCATTGTAATTACTACTTAGTATTTTGTATTTTTTGTTTAATTGTTTAAGACTAATTAGTACTTAGTAGTGAAAACTGAAACTTGAATAGATCAATAGTTGTGGGCTTTGTGGCAACTCAATTGAATCTAGTATCTAAATAGTAAATACTCAATTCGCATATCAGTAAATTTATATGACTATGAGATTTTAATTAAATATTTCTTTATATACGAAATTCATAAATTTTTAAAATTTTATAACTATATCTAAATTTATTATAATATTAAAATATATTAAAATTCATTTGTGATTTGAGATAAATCTCATAAAACTTATTTTATTATCTTAATTTATTTTTTCATCATTAAAAAAAATTTATTCTATCTCAAATCAGCTTCAACCATTAAATGCAGTTACGTAAGTTAAAATAAAAAAAGTTACTTCCTAATATCCTATCCAGTATTCATGCGCGCCGCGCCGTAAACCCAAAGAGATTATGCGGGAAACTGAAATATTTGGCTCCATTATCAAAGATCGTGCACGTCAGAAGCTGTATGACTGATGGATTAATTACTTGCCAGTTGCCAAGTGACAAGTCTAAGTGGTTAAGAATCAAAATAGAGGTGAGGAAAGTATATTATTTTAACAAATAATAAGACATAAAATAAAAAATAAAAAATAAAATAATATTATTTTAATAGATGTGAAAAAGTACAGCTGTATAGGCATTAGCAATAGCATACATGTTAATTGTTAAGTAAGCTACTAAGCACGGTTAACTTATTTCTTCACAAACTTTACATCTCAATTGAACAATTGAGTTCATATGGAATATGTATGGCCCAATTGGAAGAATTTAGTTTCGGAATGAGTGTAATTTGGCCCATATCGAACTCGCCGAAGGAAACTAAATTCGGAGTTCCGATCGGAACTCCGATCGGGGTTCGGAGTTCCGAACTTCCGATCGGAACTCCGATCGGAGTTCGGAGTTCCGAACTCCGATCGGTGTCGGCCTCCGAGAGTGTCTCGGAGTCGGAGTCGGAGTACGTTTTTGACTCCGATGATTGTCGGAGTCGGAGTCGGAAACTTCGAACTCCGACAAGTTCGGAGTCGGAGCACAGCCCTAGTTTTTGGTTTGGATGAGAAGATGTTTAGAATGAGTTTAATTTAGTTTTTAATATTATTATTATTTTAAAAATTAAAAAAATTATATTAAAATTTAAAAAAAATATATTAAAATTTAAAAAATTATATTAAAATTTATGTTTTGTATAAAATTTTTAAAAAATATAATAATAAATTTAAGATGAATTAAAATAAACTCGATTAATCTACAAATCTAAATTTGTTTTAAGATTTGTTTGAATTTAGAGATGAGATAAGTTGAAATGAATTTAGTTATTTTTTAATATTATTATTATTTTAGGATTTGAAAAATATATATTAAAATTTAAAAATAGTGTATTAAGATTTAAAAAAAATATATAAAAATTTATATTTTATATAAAAAATTATAAAAATATAATAATAAAATAAAAATAAGTTTAGGCGAGTTTCGAACGTTAAGTCTTCCTTTTCCTGACGGGCTTTGTTTCTCTTCAACACTGCAACATTCTGCCCGTACGTCGAACTCAACCCAGTTAGGGTTCTTAAGACGGGAGTAGAATAGGAGTTATGGCTTACAGTGGCGCATCCATGGGTGCGCCAGGAACGGCCGGTTCGGCATCGGCGTCAACTGTCAGGCAGGTGAAATTGGAGAGAGAGAGGGAGCTGAGGGTTGAGGTCGCTAACGACACGCCTCTCAGGCTTCGACTGCTCACTGGCACGGCTGAGATCTTCGGCACCGAGCTACCACCGGAAATCTGGCTCAGTTTCCCTCCCAGGCTAAAATTTGCCGTAAGCTTCAAATCAAAAGTTTCCGCCTATAGCTGATAGTTAGGGTATTGTTACGAATACTAGTACGAGAAGAATGCTTCAAACTTGAAAATCAGTATTCCTAAATTGTCTAGTAAGGTCTATGTTAGTTGTCAGCCTCATTTTTAGTGTTGAGGCACTCTGTGATACGTGTTGTTCCATTTTTTTCAGTATTGACTGTGTCTTTGGGAATGCTTCAAAGCTACATCATAATTGGCGCTGATTTTTGTTGCTAAATTGATGACCATAATGCTGACGAGTTGTATATTACGCTATTTCTTGGCTTTTAGAAACGTTTATGACAGTGTATTTGAACTTAGTTACATAGTATTGTCCACGGTTGGAAAGGTATCCGATGGCTACGGCCATCATATCAGATGTAGTGGAGATGGTCCACTTGAACGTAATGGAGTGCTCGGTTGAGCTGGGTTAGAGGTTTTGTTGGTTCCCACGGAATGACATTAATAAAGTGAACGGATCCTTTATACGTGTTTATTGCTTTCATGCAATTTGTTGCGGGAAACTCAAGTTTTATGTATCAGGTTTTTACTTGGTATGGAGCGACAATTGAAATGGATGGTGCTACTGAACTTGATTATACTGCAGACGAGGTGCTTCCTTCTGCTCTGCTATAAGTATCTTTTCCCGGTTTGTTAACATGGCTTGTGCTATTGCTTTGTCAAATAAATTAGAAATTATTTAACTTATCAGAAAAAAAAAAAATAGAAATTCTTTTAACTGACTGATGATAGTGTTGTTATCCTTATTTTTAGACACCCATGGTTAGTTATGTAAACGTCCATGCTATATTGGAAGGACGGAGAAGCCGTGCAAAAGCGTCATCATCTAGTGACTATGATTCTTCTCAGGTATTTTTTCCATTTTCAAATTTCATCACAAATATACCGAAAATTATCTATGAATATTGCGTGCATACTCCTTTTTTTATCGGTATCGTGTGCATAATCCTTTGTTTCTTGGCATGCTTGATATGTGGAACTTCCTGAATATTCTTCTCTCATCCTCCCATGAAACTCAAGGGGGAGAATAATCAGCAAAACGAGACAGAGAACAAGTTATCATTAAAGAAAGAATATCATGGGAGGGTTCTTTACCCTCATCAACACTAACCTTCCTAAATTTCTGACCTGGCATGTATTGGTATATTGGTATAATTCTTAAGTGGTCCAGGGACCCAGGGTGATTGTTGTGGGACCCACAGACTCTGGCAAAAGTACCTTATCAAGGATGCTTCTTAGTTGGGCAACTAAGCAGGGCTGGAAACCTACTTTTGTGGATTTGGATATTGGCCAGGGATCTATAACGACTCCTGGATGCATTGCAGCCACCCCAATCGAACTGCCTATTGATCCAGTGGAAGGAATTCCTCTTGATATGCCCCTTGTATACTTCTATGGGCACACAACTCCTAGGTAATTGGTTCTTTTTTTTCCTGTCTATTTCCTGTTTATGTACCTTTTGATTCATTCGTTGATTGGTCTCCACATAATTGCATGGCGAGTTACATCTGGTACTAGCTACATCTACTTATAAAAAATAGTACTTGATAACTTTGATAATATCCATATCTATAAAAATTTGTTTCTTTGCAGTAACAATGTAGATTTGTACAAAGTACTTGTGAAGGAGCTTTCTAGAATGCTGGAGAGACAGTTTACTGGTAATGCAGAATCTCGAGCTGCAGGCATGGTGATCAATACAATGGGATGGATAGAAGGAGTAGGTTATGAGGTACCAGATTCTTAAACCTTCTATAGTAATGTGTAGACGGATTTTATTTGGAATGCTTGTGTCAATATCAAATATTTGGAGCTATTCTTTAAATATCTCGTGTTTTGTTGCAGTTGCTTCTACATGCTATTGATATATTCAATGCCAATGTCATCTTGGTCTTGGGTCAGGTAAATGCCTATTTTTGGAGGGTTTGTTTGAATCAACATTCCAAGTGTCATCTTGCAAGCATCTTCCTTGAAGCTAGAGGATACACACAGGCTCTTTGCTTTGAGAGTATAATTTATGATCGAGTGTGATAGCTTGTGACTCACTGTCTCACATATTGGCACACGATATATATGTCCTTCATTCCACAAGTTCGAGAAAGATACCCTACAAGAAAATTAAGCCATAAACCTTAATTTTTTTTTTTAATCTTTTTTCTTTTCATTTTGGTCGAATGTGTATTGCCAAGTTTTCTTCCTAGTGTTGGGTGTGATAGACTAGATAGGCACTCCACTTTTTGGTGAATCTTCAGGATCTCTGGTCTTACCGTCTTTGTGCGGAATTACGAATATTTCCAGGATATGGACAGATCCTGTTGTACGTTCACATTCACTAATACACAACAATGCTCATTTTTGGAGTTTGTGTCAATTTTTTTTTTTTTTTTTACTTTTTCTCTCACCAAACTCATATTTTTGTAAGTTTAGACCCCGAATTATTTTTCCTCTTAAAATCATTTCTTGGGATAAGTAAATGGAGCTTCTTGTTTATAGTGCACCTCAGAGTTTCCTTTCGAGCTCAATGCAGGAAAAGCTTTGGAGCATGCTCAAAGATGTCCTAAAGAACAAGCCTAATGTAGATGTTGTGAAACTTCAAAAGTCTGGTGGGGTTGTATCTAGGAATGCAAAAGTTCGTCAGAAGACCAGGACTTATAGGATAAAGGTAAGCAGGGATCTCTATGGTTACTTAGTAGTAAACTTTCTTTCCCTTGTTTCTTTGACTCAAGGAGGTCTGTGAGTACACCTGGAAGACTGGAACTACGTTTATCAGTTTATGTATATCATTTATTTTGAGCCATAATGATTCGCTAAGGTAGATAAAATGATGGTTTGATTATAAGAAGCATGGTGTTGATGATTGTTTGCTAAGGAATGGTAAATTTGGGGTAAGGACCCGTATATAGTATTTCATCAATAAAATCCTTCATTACTTGTAAAAAAACAGGTTGAGGAAAGGAGATTGTTTTTAGTTACTCAGAAACCTTAATAGAGTACAGTGATATATATATATATATGCAAGTTTGTTTCGTAATGAAAAAGTCGGGGGAGGGGGGTGGGGCGTTTTTGAAAAGATGTTGATTCATGAACTTATGCTGATGGAGTATGTTGCCCATGTCATATCCCAAAATATGTTGAAGATAATGGGGGACTTATTCATTTCCTTATCATGCTCAGTTAGGATTCCCATCACCCCACTCAACCCCCCCCAAGACCTTCTCTACTTGGGTTGGGACATCCCTACAATCGAACTCTAGTAGGCTATTGCTATTCCCATAGACTTGGCTAAATACTTTTAGTCAAAATTATGAAAAGTTAATCTGTCACCTATGGCCTTCTATTTGTTGCTTAATTTGTTGCACTGTGATTTTAATATAAATCCAATCCAGAAAATACATCTTGTCATTTAAGATATGTGATCGACATAGTTACAACTTACAGTTATATATAAACCCTATCAACCTTTGTGTCAATATTTCCTCCTAATCACAAGGCTAGTCTGTTTTTCTACCAGGAATACTTTTATGGTCTAGTGAATGATCTCTCCCCTCATTCTAATATGGCAAATTTTAGTGATTTTGCTGTATATCGAATTGGGGGTGGACCACAGGCCCCACGTTCAGCACTGCCAATTGGAGCAGAGCCTGCTGCAGACCCGACCAGATTAGTTCCTGTTAGCGTCAACCGGGACTTGCTCCATGTAATACTTGCTGTATCGTTTGCCAAAGAACCTGATGAAATAATTTCAAGGTAACTTTATCACAAACTTAAACCCTGAGGAACCCACTTAGTTAGGAAACTATAGATAGATTTAATCAGACGGACCTGTCATTTCAACATGCCTCGTATGAATCTCCTGTCTAGGATGAATTTAGTTGTATAGACCTTGCTTTCCGCTTGAGTCAGTGTTTCATACTTGAAATCCCATAAAAAAGGACCTGCCTTGATGTGCCATATATGATTCATTTCATGTTTCAAATATGAGGAATAATTAGCTTGATAACTCGGAGGTAATTCTCTCTCTCTCTCTCTCTCTCTCTCTCACACACACACACACACACACAAAAGCATGCACAAACTGCTGAACTACAGTTTTTTTCCCTTTTATGAAGCAATGTTGCTGGCTTTATCTATATAACGGATGTCGACATTCAAAGGTTTGAGTTCTGTGCTTTCAAAACCGACTTAGAAGCATCTTTGTGAATTATGATTTTATATGGGGTTAACTCTCTCTCTCTCTCTCTCTACATATATATATATATGTATATATCACAGGAAGAAAGTTACATACCTTGGACCGGCTGCTGGAGATCTCCCAGGCAAATATTTGATAGTCGGAACCTTGACATGGCTGGAAACTTGACGCAAAACCTGACTAACTTGTAAATATGGTTTTTTATTTTGGCTGAAAAGGCCGCATAAATAGGCTGAAGTTATAGACATGATTGTATGTTAGTCTTGGGTGCATCTCGAATTCAGGTCTTTAAACTACGAAGTTCCAACTCTTCATTCATGCTGGGTGAACGGTAAAAATATGGTTAACGTGAGTGGACTTGTACAACCACGTTTGCACCTATATATATATATATATATTTTTAAATTAAACCAATACTCTTGATTCTAGAAATGTACAACAATAATGACGAAAAGGCCTTCAGGATTCTAGAAAAGGCCGTTAGTATACTTTTATTTTTTATTTATTTTTGGTTTTTTTATAATATGTTTATAATATTTTTTAAAAAAGAATAAAATTTATAATAATATTAAATAATATTTTTTAATCATTAAATTTAAAAAAAAAAAATTTTAAAAATAAACGGTGTTCCAAAACAGAACGCCAAAACGGTATTCCTATCTTTATTCTTAATTAATGACAGTTATTGACTGACAAGAAATGCTGACTATTGACAAGTAATTCTGCCTGCAGTCGTTTTTTAAAACCTTAATTTAAAACATAAGTTTTACCTCATAAGGAAATGTCAATGAAGCATCGAGTCAGTTTTTCCGTCGCTGAAAGATAAATATGGTTTAGTGTATAATAAAAAGAAATGGGGGATACGTTACTAGATCAAGATGATTCCAAAGGATGGTATCAATTAAAAATTATAATAGCTTAAGATAAACTTATGCAAAGAAGACCGAAATGTTAAAAAAATAGAGACGAATACGTGCCTCCAAAACAAAATCAAGCAGTATCTCAGTTATTCAGGTTATTAGTTTATTTATACTATCTATTTAATTTTCTCCCTTAAAGCATTGTCATTGGTCTATGCATATGCATATACAAACCCATATTTGCATAATATAAACTTAAAATCCTTTATATTAGGATATGCATATGCATATGCAAATATTTGCATAGCTACAAATAGTAATCATAAATATTTGGAGAGTCATTATTTATTTATAAAAATATATTTTATTATTTTTTCTCTCTCTTTCTACTGTTCACCTATGAAAATATGTATTCCAATTTTATATATATATTCCAGTTTTATATATGTTCCAGTTATATATATATATATAAGTTATATATATTTTATATAAGTTATATATATATACATATTTTATATATATGTTAACATTTCAGTTATACATATATATATATATATGTATGTATGTATATATTAATGAAATGCATCCGATATATGATTTGAAAAATTAAGAAATTGGAATAAAAGAATATTTTATTATTATTTTATCTCAAATTTGCATAAGTCAATATAAGAGTTTTGCATATGCATATGTATATGATAAAATAAATCTCTAAAAGAAATGATTTTATCTATACATATGCATAAACCAATACTAATACTCGATAGTATTTATTTAATTTTCTGAGCGTTACCCATCAGGTCAAGCATGTATGGTTCATGCAACAAAACTGGTTTGAATGGCCTTCTCTGCTTATTATTGGAGCTCCTAAAAGTGGATAATGATATATTTACTATCTTATTATTATTATTTTATTATTATGTATTTATTTTTTGTCATTTTTTAAAAATATTTTTTTAACATATTTAATTATTAAAAAAAGTAAAAAATATAAAATTTTACTAATATCATTTTTTAAATCATTAAATATATATTTTTTTAATTAAAAAAAAAAGTAAAAGAATAATAATAAAATGACTATCATTATTCTCCAAAAATTACTCTTACTAACTTGAGTGCCGACGTGGGATTACGTGAGTGCTGGTGTAGGAACCTAAATCTGGGCAATGTGTAGAATATGGCAGCCCATGTGAAGAAAACAATTTATTGAAGTAGTACTTATGATTTGATAACTTGGAGAATATGCCAAAGGTTGCTGCTGTCAAAGAAAGGGACACTTCTATGGTCTATCACTCCGTCTCTCTCTTGCCCGTCCTGCCCATTTCCGTATTTCAAACTGCCCTAACTGCCCGTTGTTGGAACTCTTCCCTTCCTATCTCAGCTCCCTAGCCCCCTTTCAAGTTGCAAGCTTGGAATGCCTCTTCCCCTCTCGGAGGCTCTTTTGACCAAATTCTACGACTGGGTCTGAGGGAGTTTTCTGTTATTCCTGCTCTTTGTCACATTGCTTTGTGGGTGTTCATTATTTTACGAGGCATTTGATGGGTTCGAATGATTTAAAGTGAGGTGGCTTGAAAAGGATTCTGCTTGTGGTAAGTGAATCTTCTCGGTTTTTGGGGTATGATAATTTGATCGCAAGGGTTTTTGGAAGATGGCTGTACAGGCTAATGAAATTAAGGAGGAGATGGCTTTGGATGTGGGCAAGTCAAAGAGAAGGAATAAGAAAGATGGGGGAGAGGTAGAGACTGGGTGTTGGGGTAGTACGGTCAAGTTCTTTGGGAGCTTCATATCTTCAAGATCAAAAGTGGATAGTTCCATTAGTGGACCTACTCCCCCTTATGGTAATTCCTTTCTTGCTTGTCTTGGCTTGTATATGCACAAAACATGATTTCTGAGGGAGTTCTGATTTTAGGTTCGAAGGGATTTTTTTTTTTTTTTTTTCCTTTTGTTTGATTTTTCTTTTCTTAGTTCGCTTGATAAAGTGAAGATACATGCAACTTCTTTTTGATGTGGGGATATTGGTTTTTTAATCAAAAAAATTTTTGGATCTGAAGAATAATTAAGCAAACAACTAAGGGTCTTAAAGACTAGTATTTTTCAACCTGTTCTGCACAATATTTCATTTTTGTAAGTGATGCGAATTGTGCATATTCTATCAAATGTGTTGTTCAATCAGCAATAGTATTTGAAGCAATTATGCCCCCGTCATGAGAATTTCTTGTTTGTATTTTTCTTCGTATTCACCCCTTTGACGGGTATTTGATTGGTCAGGCCACCACATTATGTTATGACCATCAACTCTGTAGGTGCATGTTAACATTTCTTTCATTTGGTTGCTTGATTACAATTAGTTAAATCTATTGGGAACTATCTCGCATAAATTCAGTCCTCTGCTGGCATTTATACCATCTAGCACACTCTTAAGTTTCCTTAAGATATGAACAAAAAAAATCGAATACCAATAATTCATTTAAGTGCATCTGTCTTTGTCCAAATCAGCAGAGAATAATTCTATGAATGAAAAAAGCAGAGACCAGCCAGTTGCTTCAGTAGAGTCCTCTACCATCACTAGTAATACCGGAAGTACTTCATCCACGTCAAAATTCAGTTCTGCATCAACGTCAAAATTGAGTAGTTCTTCCACTTTAAAATTCAGTGAGGAGCTGAAGGTTGCTTCTCAACTTCGGAAGTTTACATTTAATGAGCTAAAGTCGGCGACGAGGAACTTCAGACCTGATAGTATCCTTGGTGAAGGTGGTTTTGGTTGTGTCTTCAAAGGTTGGGTGGAAGAGAATGGCACTGCACCTGCAAAGCCTGGTACTGGACTTACAGTTGCTGTCAAGATTCTCAACCATGATGGGCATCAGGGTCATAAAGAGTGGCTTGTATAGTCTCTCTTATATAATCTCTCTCTCTCTCTCTCTCTGTCTCACACACACACACACACACACACAATTTTGCTTATTTTTTGGAGTCTTAGACACTAGACCACATAATAGTTCCGTTTCTTTCATTTCCATTAATGTTCATGTTTGTTTGCATCACAGGCTGAAATTGATTTGCTTGGTGACCTCAGCCATCCTAATTTGGTTAAATTAGTTGGATTCTGCATTGAAGATGATCAACGGTTATTAGTTTACGAGTTTATGCCTCGGGGAAGTTTGGAGAACCACCTTTTCAGAAGTATGCAACAAATACTTTATTCTAATAACCAAGCTTCTTTCATCTTAGATATTTTTTTAGTTGATCTAATTGTAATGCATTGTAGTTGATGTCTAGAATTAGTTTACATGAACATCAGATCAGACATGAATTCAAATGGAAGTTTATGGAGAAGTACGCTCATAATGCAGTTGCATTCAGTTGTCAGTGGTGACTCTTATCATTTCTCTATCAACACTATCTATGAGCAATTATTGACCGATGATGCATTAAAATATAAATTTTGTTTGGGAAAGATCAAGTTAAGACCTTCCAATTGCAAAAATTAAATGGCATGGTGATTTAATGAATGAAAATGCTGAGGTTAAAGGTTGTTGTGACCAACCAAGTCAAAGACGTATATATATTGGCTGAAGAAATGAGGACCACTAGATATCTGTAGGGTTGTCATCAAGTTTGTCATCCTGAGATTAAGAGGGTTTGATTTGTCCACTCATAGCTATGGCCCAATTGAAGAGCCTGCCGATATCCTTATTTGGACTTGTAGTTTTCCTTTTGATCTTTTATTGTACAAACAACTGCTGAAGGAGCACATGGCTTTTTAGCATTTACCGTTCTATGTCAATATGTACATATATGGTTGTTGCAAGAGTGATATGGTGGTATTCCAAGTCTTATTTGGATTTGTTGTAGTTTTCCTTTTGATCTTTTTTTGTGCTAACAAATGCTGAAGGAGCACATGGCTATTTAGCATTTACCGTCTATGTCAATATGTACACGTATGGTTGTTGCTAGAATGAGATGGTGGTATTCCAAGTCTTATTGGCTGCTCTTGGCGCTTATTCTGTTCAGAAGCCAAGCCACCCTTGTTATGTCGTTAATTTGTTTGTCCTGCCATTTGGACTTGTACAGTGTGACACATCGCACTAAAGGGGAACACTGCATATTATCCCCCTACAGTTTGCATGTTCTACTTCTGATTTTAATGTCTGACAGCAACCATGCTAAATGCCTCAGGGTCGCTTCCCCTTCCTTGGTCTATCCGGATGAAAATTGCACTTGGTGCTGCAAAGGGCCTTGCCTTTCTTCATGAAGAAGCTCAAAGGCCAATCATATACCGCGATTTCAAAACATCTAACATTTTGTTAGATACGGTATGTGACTAAAACTAAGCATTAGCATTATACTTGCTATTCCATTCTGAAAGAACATATCATTTTAGGATTATAATTCCAAGCTTGCGGATTTTGGACTCGCCAAGGATGGTCCCGAGGGAGACAGAACTCATGTATCGACACGTGTTATGGGAACGTATGGCTATGCAGCTCCAGAGTATGTCTTGACCGGTGAGTGTGATTACAGTTAGCAGCTTGACAAGAGTTGGCACTAGTGATATTTTTATTATGGGTTGTTAATGAGGATAAGGGAGAGGTTGGGAATTTCCTTATTCCTTGAACTTTAGTTTTTTCCAACAAAAAGCCGAGCAGTTTCTGGTGGAAGAGATGGCATAATCGGCAGGATGGCATATTCATTAAACCTAACACATGATCAATTTATCTTTTGGTTTGTGCTGCTGTGTTCCTAGAAGATGAGATTTACTTTTTTAACAGTGCAAGTGATGAAAAATACCTTTAGAAGTACTTCCAACATTTCGGCCGATTTCCCTTTTTTTGTTTGTTTTTTTGTTTTTTGGGGGGGGGGGAGGTTAATATAAATCTGACAGTTATTGCATTTCTACATTCAGACCTGGCCATGTACTTTGAGGTATTATCCCTTGTGTAGGAGTCATAGATTCTCCCTAGATGCTTTAATCTTGCACGGTTCTTGCTTCAGGACATCTGTCATCAAAAAGTGATGTGTACAGTTTTGGAGTTGTCCTACTTGAATTGCTGAGTGGCAGAAGATCCATGGATAAAAAAAGACCAAACGGAGAACAAAGCCTTGTTGGATGGGCACGACCATTTCTTGGAGACAAGAAGAAGTTGTATCAGCTAATAGATCCTCGCCTCGAAGGTCACTTCTCGATTAAAGCAGCCGAGAAAGCTGCTCAGCTAGCTGTCCGCTGCCTCGGCCGGGACCCAAAAGCCAGACCTATGATGAGCGATGTTGTTGAAGCCCTAAAGCCTCTGCCAAACCTCAAGGACATGGCCAGCTCTTCCTCTTTCTTCCGGACCATGCAAGCTGATCGTGCCAGGCCCTACCCAAATGCTCCAAATGGAATTGGAAGGCAGGCAGCATCCATGCGAAGGAATGGACAACCGACGAGGAACTTAGTATCTCTAAATGGCCCTCATGCTTCTCCACACCCTCATCCTCTCCATTCACCAAAACCAAATGCTATTGAATCCTAGAATTGGTTTTTTTGTTCTATACATCTTGGATTTGTAAGTTTTACGAACCTCCTTAGGGGAAATCTTTGCTTTGATTCTATGTGGTGTAGGGTTATTGTGACGCCTCTTGAACCATGAACCAGAAAGGTTCGGCATTAGGTCTACCAATGACAAGTTATGTCACAGCAAATCAATGTGCTTAATGATATATTAGGTGCCAAGAAATATGTCGATGATCTCCCAGGGGTCCGATTGAAACAGGCTGTCTCCGGTGGAAGGTTGAAACTAGGATCATCCAGGTCATAAATTCAAGCATCAATCTTTTCAGGATAGTGGCTGAATCAGCAGGTTTCTGGTTCAAGACGTGTTACCCCGGCACAATTATCCTGGAAAGAGGATGACTCAGTGTAAGATATAATTCTTCAACTTCTGTTATTTGAGACAAAAAACAAAAGTTTTTGTTCTTTTGGTTTGTACATCATCAACAGAAACCCAGCCAAATTTCGTTTCATGATAAGAAAACCTGCTTAACTTTATGCTACTTCATTTGTAAAAGAGCATGGAGAACAACATTTGGCTGAATCTCGTCATGGCTGAGTGCTGATTCTTGTTGAAGTCTTTTAGCATTGTGGCATTGTATGATCCCTACTTAAAAGTTAAACCCAACATCGCAATAGGACTTATGTAACTAACTAGTTACACAGCAACTATTCATTTTCCATATTTCTCAAAAATTCTGGCTGCTACCAACTCCAATATGATCTTACTTGCTTTCCCTATATGAGATGCAGTAGGCGTTGAGCATTTGCAATCGCAAAATCCGGTCTAATCTTGAGTTTAATTTAAAAATAACGATTTTTTTTTCTTTTTTTTTTTCCATTGAACATGCAGTCAGGATTGAAAATGAAATTTCTCTTTAACATGCCATTAAAATATTTTGCTTAATGGGATCCGTGGCAACTGCAAGAATAAGATTGTCAGTTTCATTAAATGACATGTACACCTTTACTCGAAGGCTAATTTTGCGTATTAGTATGTGCACCATTATATTTGTATTGGCTGATCATATATTTTACTTTAAAATATGAATTTATGATCAATCACATTGAATGTGTGCACATATAAGTGTACAAAATTGATTAGAATAAGATTTTTTCATTCAACATATAGAAAAATTCTAGTGGAAAGCCTTATATCCTGTACACTTCTTATAAAATGTGATTTTACTATTTTACCCTCTTTTATTTTATACTTAAAAATATTTTATATGCATGATGTGTAGACTTCTATGTAACATAACTCTTAACATATATATCTGTATATACATATAATAGTGCAATTCAAGTATTTAAATTATATATGAAAGGATTTAAAATACTAATTCTTTGACTACCTTCATTAAGAGTATGATATGAAACTAACGAATTTAAATAAAGGTTTAAATTATATATTTGACCTCAATTGTCTAACTTTATATGGACAAGGAGAATAAAATATAAACTCTCGTAATAATTAAGGGGGGAAATTTGTAAAAATTGCATGCTCAAAATGTTTATAAAGTGAATATTTACGTAAGATTGTAATTTCCTCATTTCATTTGCATTTGTATATACGTATATCGCCAGCCTTAATAGTGTGACAACTTTGAACAGTTATTCTTTCTCATAAACTTGATTTTAATATTTTTTAGAAACACTTGTTTTAAGTAGATTTACTTGACTTGACCTACTTATTCTGAACCGAAAAAAAAAAAAAAATTTATATACAACACTCTCATCTTATTTTGATCATACTAAGTAAAACGTGTCATATTTATCATTATTAAATAATTATTTATTATAATTTATTATCTAATGATGATGAATGTGCCACGTCATAATTAATAAGATTCAAAATAAGATTTGAATAACATTACTCAAAAAATAAATTAATTTTAACTTTTTTTATTTTCATATATTTAGAAAAGGAGGATTGTAAACTCTGGACCTCTAATTTAAAAGTCGAGATTTATATCAATTAGATCACGTATCTTTGATAACCCCTACTTGAACCGGTCGCGGGAGGGATGCATCATGCAACATGACTTCAACGGCACACGAATGAGACGGAAATAAGAAGCCGAGGTATTATGAATCAGAGAAGATTTTTCTTTTTTAATTTTTATAAATTTTTTCCCCTGCAAAGTCACTTTTCTTTTTTAATAAAAAAAGTAAAAAGTAAAGACTGATTTTGCAAAGAAAAATGATAATTTGTCGCCTGAGTTTGACGTCTGAATTTAACAGTTGTGTAATTTAATTTTTAATTTTTTTTATTTAAAAGATTAGGAAATAATTTTTAGGTTTCATTTATTTTTAAAAATGAGATAAGATGAAATGAGATAAGATGAGATAAAAGTTAAAAAATAATAAAATATTATTGTAATATATATTTTTAATATTAGTTTTATTTTAAAATTTGAAAAAAATATTTTAGAATTTGATAAAGTTAAATTTTTTATTATATTTTATATGAGAATTTGAAAAAATATAATAATGAGTTTGAGATGTATTTTAAATTTTTAGTTTCATTCTCATAAATAAATCGGGCCTTAATGTATAAATATATATATATATTTTATTTTAAAAAAATTTTTAAATATATTAAAAAATATAAAAGAAAAAGATAAAAAAAATAAAAAAATAATTTTGTACTCGGCGGCATGCCCAGCCCTTTTGCAAAAGAAATGCTACTTACCCCCTGCATTGGGACCCCTACTGGGTATCCATTTTTTTTTTAAAGTTTTTCTTTATGTAAATTTTGTTTAAGTATTTTTAAATAATATTGTGATTTTTTATATTTTTAAAAAATAAATATATTTTTGTACATAATTTTTTTAATATCTTAAAATACTTTTTAAAAATATAAAAATATCATAATATTATTTAAAAACACTTAAATAAAAATTATGTAAAAAAAAAAACTAAAAAAATAATATTATAATAGGGACCATTTGTCGGGGTCGCTTTTGCAAAAGGATAAAGACTTCAATTGTACCCCGAGGCCCAAGACAGAAGATTACACGCACTAAACTATAATCCAAACATCTGGAGTAACAAGCGAAAGGGAGAGAAACTGAGAAAGTTGAGAAACTACTCTCTCTCTCTCTCTCTCTCTCTCTCTCTCTCGGCCATACGAACCAGATCGAAAACCAAAGCTCTTTTTCCCCCTCCCGGTGATCTTCAAGGTATAGCCGTAAGTCTCTCAATTTTCATTTTGTTGCTGGAAAATTATACGAATGATGGGGGTGAACATGTTGTCACTTTTTATTTTTGCATGTTGTTTTAGCTATCTCAGCAACCAAATAGCGAGTTTAATTTGTGTCAAGACTCTTATATTTATGCACTTTCTGTTTTATGTTGTGGTTTTGATTGTACACTTGGATGTTGTCTCCTGTGTGATCGGTGAGAAACAAGAGGAAGAGGAAGAGAAAGCAAAAAGATCAGGAGTCTTCTGAGTTTCTCTTCTTTTGGGATCACAAGTTATTATTCTATATATACTCGTGCTTATGATTGGCTTTGGAGGGTTTAGTTTATTGTTTTCTTAGAATTTCTGTTTCCTTTTCTCTTTTACAACTTTCCTATGCTTTCTCGTGCCCAAGACTTCGGGCTTGAATAAATGGTTTTTGTTTTTATCTGCGGAAATAGGTCTGTAAAGAAAGTTCATTTTCGTGAGCATAAATGCTACCTTCTGTTCGATTGCTGAAAAAAACGGAGGAAGAGTCCGTAGAGCCTCTTATATTAACTGCTACTGTTTATCGGAAGTTTCATAACATCAATTGAGTGTTATTTATTTTTTATTTCTTTGCAAACGAATTTTTGAACTCGTCTTATCTATGCTACACTCTTTTGGTTGCTGCGAAAATTCTGTCAAATAAGGGAAAAGAAAATTTTTGATTTAACGACTTGTCTTGTTTTTGTTTCCAGGGAATGAAAATAATCAGACTTTGTAAAGTGAAAAGACATCTGAATTAGGTTACTGGTTTCCTACGTTTCAAGTGCTGGTTGCTTGATTTTCTTTTTCCCTATAATCAATTCAGGCTTAACTAAGGCTCAAAGATGAGATAGGGGATAAAATACTGAGAGAGTAGCTAAAGACAGTAAAGAGTATCAAATTTAAACTGTAGCATTATTAGATCAAGACACCATAGAAATTTACGAAATTTTTCTTAATTTTGGTTTCAAGAATGTGATATTGCATCAGCGCTCTTTAGGTGTATGAATTGTAACTCCTTTTCTAGGCCAAATTTGCAGATCGAAGTATGGGTCAAGTACTCGGTTGCATTCAAGTGGACCAGTCAAACGTAGTTGTCAGGGAACATTTTGGAAAGTTTGATGATGTGCTTGAGCCAGGGTGTCACTGCTTGCCTTGGTGCCTTGGATACCAGGTTGCTGGTAGCCTCACACTGCGTGTTCAACAACTTGACGTGCGATGCGAGACAAAAACTAAGGTTTCATGAAGCTTTCTTTACTTTTCACTTTCCCGAAATGATGTGTTTTGAATCTCATGCTTATCATCTTCAGATTTTTTTATTTTTATTTTTTTGTTATAATCTTTGATTAATTTTGAATTTATCTTCCGTTTGAGAGCATGATATCTTAACATATGGAAGTAGTACTTGTGGTTCAAACTTGGAACTGAAGTCAAAATCTCTTTATGATTTGCATTTTGTATTCAGTTTACATTTCTCTCTCTCATCTTTAATCACACTTAATTATTTCTCGTAAAGAGGAGATATATTATTTAAATTCTTCTACCTCCTAAATTTAAAATGCCTAGTCTGTTTATTGCCAGCGGTTGACCAAGGTAGTATAAAATTGTCTTTTCAGGATAATGTCTTTGTCAATGTTGTGGCATCTGTTCAATACCGTGCCATTGCTGAAAAAGCATCTGATGCTTTCTATAGACTCACCAATACCAGGGAACAGATCCAATCCTATGTTTTTGATGGTATGTAAAGCATTGTTTGGTGCTTCAGTCCTTCCAGTTATCGAGTTAAAAAAAATCTGCGATCATGCATAGTTTGTGCTATCAAATTTTTAAGCAATTTGAAGAGATTATTGTTAACATACATGGTTTGAAGAGATTATTCTTGCAGCTAATGTACTTCATTTCTTCAGTTATAAGGGCAAGTGTCCCGAAGTTGAACTTGGATGCTGTCTTTGAGCAGAAGAACGACATAGCGAAAGCTGTGGAAGGGGAGCTGGAAAAGGTAACATAATCTTTTACTCTTAAGAAAAGAAGGCGTGAATTGTCGTAGACAAGGTATATCCAAAACTCACAATTCGGAAACTCTCCTTTTTACTGTACAGGCTATGTCTACTTATGGGTTTGAAATAGTCCAGACCCTTATTGTGGATATAGAGCCAGATGTTCAAGTGAAGAGAGCAATGAACGAGATAAATGCAGGTATTGTTTGTAAATTTTTTATGGGAAGTAGATGGCAGCATAATTATGCTCTTTTTGAAAACTTGTAATTTCTTAATGTGGAGTACGATTTTGCTCATTATGAAAACTTGTACTTTGCTTCTTAATGATAAGATGCTTATGGATTGCATACAAGTTGCAACTCTTTCTTATGCATTTAACTTTTGTTATGCAGCTGCTAGATTGAGGTTGGCAGCAAATGAGAAGGCGGAAGCCGAGAAAATATTGCAGATCAAGAAAGCCGAAGGAGAAGCAGAGTCAAAGTACTTGTCGGGGCTTGGCATAGCTCGCCAGCGCCAGGCAATTGTTGATGGCCTGAGGGACAGCGTACTTGCCTTCTCTGACAATGTGCCTGGAACAACTCCTAAAGATGTCATGGACATGGTTTTAGTGACTCAATACTTTGACACGATGAAGGAGATCGGGGCGTCCTCAAAGTCGTCGTCCGTATTCATCCCACATGGACCTGGTGCAGTGAGAGATGTTGCTACACAAATTCGAGAGGGTCTCCTTCAGGCCAGTTCTGTGGAAAAACCAATATAAGCTCTCTGATGGAGTAGGTGATGCGTGTTTGGTATGTAGGTTTTATGTTAAACTGCTACTCATGAGCAGATCTTTATTTTCCTTTGTTTGTTTTGGGATCTCTCTTCTTTGATCACATATCAGAGGAAGTGATGGTCTCTAAGTAACTTGATGGCCGAAGGATAATATAGTTCCCAATGGGAAATAGGAACTCTCTGTAATTATTCAAATGCGAAGTGATTAGCGTGTGTAATTTTCACCCCGAATGTCTCTCTTGTTATGCTTGAACCAGGGAATATAAATTATAAAGTGAATATTTATGTAAGATTGTATGTAATTTTCTCATGTCATTTGCATTCGTATATTCGTCTATATATCGTCAGCCTTAATAGTGCGGGAACTTTGAACAGTTATTCTGTCTCGTAAACTTGCTTTTAACTTTTCTTACAGAAACGACTGTTTGAGCTAAATAAAAATTTGATTGGGGGCCATGAAATTAATTTTCAAGGGACCACTTCGTACAAAATATTTAACATGTAGAAATCTTAGAACCTTTTTTCTTTGAAAAATGATGTGTTTGTGGTGTGCGGTATGCTGGCTGATGTTAAGCACGCCCTTTTTCTTTTGGGGGGAGGGGGGGATAATTATGCCATTTGTTTTAAATAGATAGGCATCATTTGAATGATGAAGTGAGATAAAATAATTTTTGATAAAAATTTAAAATTTAAATAAAATATTATTTATAATATAATTATTATTTTGATATTTAAAAAATTTTAATTAAATTTTGAAAAAATTATAATAAAATAATAAATTGAGTTGAGTCAAATTGTTTCTCAATCCAAACATGCCTTACTGGCTTGACCTACTCATTCTGAAAAAAAAAAAAAAAAAAAAAAAAAAAACCTAAATCCTGCTTGAACCGAGATTGAAATTTTCCAAACATTAACAAAATTAGTACATCGCAAAAGTGATGCAACATGACTTCAACGACACGCGAATGAGACGGTAAATTAAGGCAAGACGGGTTTTCTTATAATTTTATCAAGTATCTATCGCCAAGTAATTACGTTAGTTGCATTTTATATTATTTTTTCAGATTATTTTTTATTATTATTAATAATTATAGGAGGGTTATCTATTGAAGCTTGGTATAATTTTAACAAACCTGTTTGGATTTAGAGATGAGATGAGTTATGAATAGTAATAAAATGAGTGGTTAAGATGAATTAAAATTTAAAATAAGTGGTTGAAATTAGTTAAAAGTATAAAATAATATAAGATGAATTGAACCCACTTTATAAAATAAACTGGGCTGCCACGCTATCTTTTTCGTCAAAGGGCCCCAAACATACTCGACTCCAGCTATGCTTGAAAGACCAGAAATAATATAATAACATATTAAATAAGATAAAATAAAAAGTCAGAAGGATCGAAATTTGTTGTGCAATTCATTGGAAAAACCTCCCGAAAAACAAAGGACTTGATTGATCTTATCTAGCTGTACAAAAAATAAATAAATAAAGTACTCGCTAGACCGTTCATTGCTGACTATTTCTCATTGGCCAGTTATATTTGATTTACGCCGAATATAATTTGGATATATTCGATACCTGTTTTAGAATGAACAAGGGAACAAAATTAAAAAGAAAAGTGAAGATATTTATGTAATTATTAATTGTCACATAATTATTTTAAAAAATAAGTGAAATATGAGACATGTATGAAAAATTAATTTTTTAATAGTAAAATTTACTCTTTTTTAAAATAATTATATAATATTTATATACTTAATAATTTTACGTAAAATTATTTTTTTTTCTAATTTCTTTTTCACAGGACAATATACCAACAGAACTTGCACTGTCTTTATTTTGTTATTGACAATATTTTTTTATTATTTTATTAAAGTATTTTTATTGAATTGTCTAAAATTATTTTTTTTAAAAGTATTTATTATATATTTATTGAAATTTGGCTTTTGTTAAAAAGAATTTTAATTTTATTATTTATAAAAATTATTTTTATTTATTTTTTTCATTTTTATCTCTTTATTTTTAATCAAAATATTTTAATAAATATATAAATTTATATTTTTTTAAAAATAATTTTAAATAATCTAAAAAGAATGCTATTATCTTATCTTTTGGGTCGCTTTTTTTCTCACGGGACCATTGAAATGCCCTTTATCTTATCCAATTGCGCGGCACCTTCAAAAAGTCCGTCCGATATTTTGCTGTATTGGTGGGGCATTAACGTAATCTTGATTCGTGGGACTCATGCCTGAGGGCCCTCAAGACTGAAGAAGTTTCCTAGCAAGAGCCTTCAACCTTGTTAGGTCTTCTTTCTTTATTTCTTTATTGTATTTTATGTTTTCCAAGTTGGGTAGATTGAAAAGGACCGAAAATACAACAAATTCTTGGTTATAATTATGTGAGGGTGACAGTTTTTCCATAAGTTATCCGCAATTCTGCAGAGGACTCAAAAAGGTTTTTTCCCATCCATACATTTCATTTTTCAATACACCATCTCGGTGCCCATCTTGCAGCTTTTTGGTATGTTTTTCCATTAATCGAATTCTGCCTATTCAGACACTGATCTTAGTTTCTCTGGTTATCCTGAGTTTTCCATCTTGTTTCTTTACTATTCTTCCATTTCTAACCTCTAACCTGATGATTTTTACAAAATCCTGCCTCAGATTTAGAAATATTACTTCAATTGATGACATTCCAGCTTTATAAGTATCTACCAGGATTAATACAGATTTCATTGCAGCTTTTCCCCGTCCGATCACTGTTTTTTACATAACTATCTATATATGTTCTTAGAATATTGTGCATCAATGCCGAATATGAATGGAAAACACAATAAACTCAATCGGAATTCGAAAAGGTCAAATCTTTAGTGATTTCATCATCAAAGATTCGAGTTGCGACAACTTCTGCATAATATCCTATATTTGAACTGAATTTTTTATTATTAAAGAATTTCATTCTAGTTGTTCTGAAATAATTTGGTGATTCTACAGAAGAAATGCGGGGTTATGCTTCTGGTGACAACATGCTATATTGGGTGATAGTCCCACTTATGACATCAAATCAATACATTCTAAAAAGAAATATATGAATATTAATCTCATCGATCTCATTAAGTATCATACCAAATTTCATCAATTGATTTGTTTTTTTTTTTGAGAAATACAAGACATTTAAGTTCACATAATTTCCCTGTAAATTGGACTTTTCATATACAATTTTCACATAAAGATTGCCCTCCTCTTTTTATGATTTGCATCCAATTGTTGGAAAATTTAGGAGATGCTTAAGCTTAATTCCACAAAAACTCAAGGGTTGACTCTGCTGAGCTTTAATGACCATTTTAGATGGCAGAAACGGCAAAGGTCATAACTGGCTCTAAATTTCAGTCGAAGGATGAGTGCAGGAACATGAATTCCTTTCAATTTCCTCTAACTGTCAGTCATGGGGAATTCTTTCACCATTTTCTTGGATTCTTTTCAGCAAGGAACATATATAAGCTTAAACAATCATGGGGGGCCTATTATGCTGTGTACAAGTCAACCAATCCACAGTTGCCGTAAAGGAAAGCTTTGGAAAGTATAATGATGTACTCCAACCAGGATGCCATTGTGTCCCTTGGATTTTAGGTAGTCGCCTAGCTGGCCACGTCACACTTCGGTTGCAGCAGTTGGATGTACGATGTGAGACAAAGACAAAGGTTTGCTTCATTCAGAGCAATTCTTTCTTCTCACCCTAAAATACATACATAACGCTTATGTCCTGTTTTACCGGTATGTGACAAATGGGAAAGCCCCATACCATTATGGGGGGAAAAAAGAAAAAGAAAAAGAAAAAGAAAAATGAGGAACAAGCTTAAAAGACCAGTTATCATCTAAATTTATGCTCATTGGATAACAGACATTCGATATCAGAAATTCTTGTTAAAGCAAAAAGGGAAAAAGAGAGAAAAAAAACATCTGCACTAAAGTATAAGAATGAATGAGCATGAGTACCCATTGCTTCACACGATAAGCTTCTTATGAAGAATATCTTATTAAATTTAAGGATCATATTTAAAGTTTTCTTTTAATGTTTGTCATTCAGGACAATGTATTCGTTACTGTCGTTGCATCCATTCAATACCGTGTTATGGCTGATAAGGCGGGTGATGCTTTCTACAAACTCAGCAATCCAAAAATGCAACTCCAAGCTTATGTATTTGATGGTATGATCCAAAACTCTCCTAAAAAAAAAAAAAATCTGATAAATACTCATGATGCTAACGTATTTTGATGTCAATTATTGTATTCGATTGTTTAGTAATCAGAGCAAGCGTTCCAAAGCTAAACTTAGATGATGTCTTTGAGCAGAAAAATGATATTGCAAAAGCAGTTGAAGAAGAGCTTGAAAAGGTCAGAATTCAGTCGGAGTGATATTATTATTATTTGAGATTCATTTATCAACTTAATTAACAAATATTTGGTTTAAAATGATTCACAGGCTATGTCTGGGTATGGATATCAGATTGTCCAGACACTCATTGTAGACATAGAACCAGATGAGCGCGTGAAGCGATCCATGAATGAAATTAATGCCGGTATATCTCTATTAACTTTGCTTTTCTCTCTTTCTTTTTCTTCCTTTTTTTATGAGAGTAAAGCTTCATTGAAAGAAAGAACAAAATAGAATCCCCCGGTAACTCGCTTAAAATGAAAGGAGATGCTGTCTTATTTACCATTTTGAATCATATAGAAATGCAGTCTTATTTGCCATTTTGAAGCATATAGGAAAACAGTTGGCCTCTTAACCAAAACCCAAAAAACCAAAGAGAAGTCCTTTATGATGGTCCTTTTGGTGTTTGTTTGAATGTTTACAGCTGCAAGATTGAGGGTAGCAACTAGCGAGAAAGGAGAAGCCGAGAAAATCGTGCAGATCAAGCGAGCAGAGGGCGAGGCAGAAGCCAAATATCTCTCGGGAGTGGGAATCGCCCGGCAGCGCCAGGCAATTGTGGATGGTCTGAGAGACAGCGTGCTCGGGTTTTCGGTCAATGTGCCTGGGACGACAGCTAAGGATGTGCTGGACATGGTGCTTATCACGCAGTACTTTGATACCATGAAGGAAATTGGAGCTAACTCTAAATCCTCAGCAGTGTTCATTCCACATGGACCAGGTGTGGTGAATGATGTGGCCACGCAGATTCGAAATGGGCTGCTTCAGGCATCCTCTCACCACGGACAATTAAGTCTCAATTGAATGATGCGCCGAGGGTTATGATGAAGGTGATGTGGTGTAAATTATGTTTGAGTGTGCTCTGCCCAGGACTGCTCACCCGTAGTTGGTTTTGAGCATTTTTCTTATTTGTGCTTAATGAACATCAAAAAAGTTAAAAGTTGTAAACTTGTAATTTAAAGTTCTGCCATGTCAGAACTGCTATGTGGATGTATATTAGAAAATTATGTTCCGCTACAGCCAAGAAATTTACATGATGAGCGACCTTAAAAGTAGACAGGAAACGGAACACCAATCTCCCTAAGAACAGAAAAGACAACGGCTGTAAATAAAAATCCCACCTAGAAGTGGTCTTCACCTATCTATATCTGGGGGACCATATAAAGAAACATAGAAAGACACCCTGCCTCTTAACAACAAAAACTAGTTGAGTTACTGGCTAGGAAAAAATTCTGGTCCCAGACGAATTTGCATAAAATAAGGATCCAATTCCTAACTCCTAAGGTGTTGGGAGCTTTACTCACTACGTGAGAACACAGAAAAATGACAGAATCGACCTATTCCCCCCTCTAGGACTTCATTAAGGATTTTAGAACGGTAATTACACTTGACTCTGCAGTACCAAGCCTAATATCCACCCCCAAGGTAACTTGTCCATTACACACTCAAGTCTTGGCATAAATCCCACAACTTGATGGATCCAACCGCAGTTTCGAAAGCAGAGAAACATCTGCACAAGATTGTTGAGTATTAACCCATAATGGGTCAATCAAAACACAAAATCATGCCAAATCTTTGAATCGAATAACTCATCTCTCGCCACCTTCTTACCAGAAGATTTTCCACTGGAAACCAAAACAACCATTACAAAGAGCCAGGCCTTACCTATGCGTACCTTATAATGCAAGGAAAAGAAAGATTGAGATCTCAATAGTAACTCTGGATGGCCCATTGCCTTATTCCATTAAACGACTACTAATTTGGGCTCAAGACACAGCTCACTTAGGAGTCAGAATTCAACTCTTGCAAGGTACCCAGGTAACACCATAGTGTTATTTTCAGAATCACAGCAGGTAAGTTGGTAACGGATAACTTGGCATCTCCTCTAAAAACAGCCTCAGACCACCTCTCTCCCAGAGATAAATTGATTAAGAAAAAAAAAAGGGAAACAAGAAAGATACTGAATGCAAGAAGGGCCTTGTCCTTGAATATATATATATATATATATATATATGTATATACACCACCAAGATATGAAAAAACAGCCAGAAATACCATTAAGGAAAAAGAAAATTGCTGAAAATCACCATGAAAAGGATGGAACAAAATCTCAGAAGTCAAAACCTCTTTGATGACAACTATTCATCCCCATTTGGATGAGGAGGCCATGAAATTGTAAAAACTCAAGGAAATTGTAACACATTGGTTTGTGACACCATCTAATAATTATTTTACAAATCAAAGCCACGGAAAGAGAAATTAGAAGTCATAACCATAAACACTCTGTGTCCAAAAAGAGAACTAAACTAAGTTCCTCAAACCTACCTGAAAGCTCCACACCATGTAAGAGCAGAGTACAATCATGGCTTAAGAGCCAAAGCTAGTCCAACCTTGGCACTCTTCTCAATGGCCCTGGTGTCTACCTCTCCAGAAATGGTGAAAAGTGACTTAGGACGCCACTCGTGCTGAATAAGAGCACTGGCCTTGCCAACATTGTTCACCCGAGCCTTCACTGTGGTCAATGGGTCTAATGCATGCTGGGTACCAACAGTGATGGTATTCTCATTGGTTGAGAAGTTATGGGTAACCTCACCACCAACAGCTGTGTTGGTTAGGAGGTTCACTGAATGATAATAGGAGGCACTCAGGGAATCACCTTTGTCATTCCTGTATAATCAATATATGCTCATCATATAATGCAACCACAAACCATCCTCTCCCAATGCCCACAAAAAAATACATGATAACAAAAACAAAAATTTATAAACATGTCAGATCTACCCTGAAAAAGAGTTTCATTCATGCTGATATAATGATAGTGCCAATTATGTTGAGCACAAGAAGTATATGCACAAGAAGTATATAATGATAGTGCCAATTATGTTGAGCACAAGTTAAAAAGGGGGGAAAGTTCAAATGCTTCTTTTTTCACACTAAAAGAATTACTGCTGATAATAATGTCTTTTTCATAAGTAAAGGTGCTAATAATAATGAAGATGAACATGATAGTGATGATGAAAATGTTGGGCACAAGATGCATGTAAACGTCTATAACACAAGTTAAATCAGGAAAAAAGCCGTACGTTTTTTTTTTTCACACACCATTCAAAGAATTACTCACAGGGTCAACGAAGCAATTAAGTCCGCATTGGAGAAGCTCAATCCAGCATTGCATTTTGTGAAATTCCCAGTCTTGCTGTCAAATGATAGATCTGTGCCCAGTGCAACAAGATTAGTTCCTATAACACCGGAGAAGTTAACAATAGGATTTGCAGTCAACCCAACACTGGTGCTTATCCCTGCATAGTCATGCAAATACTGGAGTTCCACCTGTTCCGAAATAAAAAATTATTCAAACAACAATTTAATGCCTGTTTCCATGATGATAAAGTATCTCAGACGAAAAATTAACATTTGAGAAGTCAGCAGCAATTAAATACAAATTCCTTTTTTGGTTGGTAGATACTAGATATGATCTTGTCATGCAAAAGCTGGATATTACATTGCTCACCTTGCCAGACCTTTGATCAGGAACTCTGAAGCTAACGATTGTCTTGAGACCAGGAGCGGGCTCATCGATTGTTATGGTTGTAAGAAGCTGATCATAATATAAGCTTTTAGTGACAAACTAAACACATTGAAGAAGGGTAAATAAATTTCTTTTGAACATGGGGTTTTTAATTCAATCATTAAAAACCTTGCAATCATATAGGTTATTCGCGTAGGTAAAACAAGATACTTTGGTTATTAAACTGATCAATTGCAATGAGGATTTCAACCACAATAACTGCAAACTTTACAGCATGCTAAGAGCAAGTGTAGGGGAGGATTGCTTGGCCATTTCATTTCTCCAAAGTCATAGATGGAAGTTAGACTTTACCTTCCTATGCAGGGCAAAGTCAACATAAAAACCAGTTGGTAAACTACATGTCTTTTGAATAAGCTATCAAATAGCTCTATATACTACAGATACATGGGGAGGACTAACATGTGACTTTCAAAAACTAAAGTCAAATGGTACAATTCAGCATTAGGTTTCTGATGTCAATACGAGTCCAACCACAAGGCAGGGGAAATCCCAACATGAATATAACAAAGAAAATACCATCAAATAAGAAGCTTGAGCTTACATTGGAGTTTGTATCCACTTTGATGTCAGTTGTGATGTTTTTGTTCTTCAATTGAGTGTTGACATCAGCCAAAAATAGATCTCCTTTCTTTGTTCCTGATGAAGTGATAGCCTGAAGTAGAAAATACAGGTCAGCATCAACACATCATAAGGTATTATTATTTTTATTATTCAGACAAATAGCTTAAAAATAGATGACAAATTATCATCATTCACCAGGTTGAGAGGATCAAGCTCATATGACCGAGCTTCGTACCTATTAATGTGGGAATAAGAAACATCTCTGAATCTCTTTCTCTTTTGATAAGCAAGAATTCCTCATTTGTTTTCACAACTCCTCTCAATTCATCTCTTCTAATCTAATCATTATAACTTTTCCAAATTCTCACACAACATAAAATAAACAATTCAACCTTTTTAAATCTCAAAACAAAATTAATATTAAAAAAATATATTCTAACAACATTTTATTCAACTTTTAACTTTAATCTCAACTCAACTCATATCATCTCATCTGGGAAAACAAACAAGGCACTAGAAAATGATACAAGCTGTTTGCTCAGAATCTCGAATTAACCATATGCATATCTCTGTTCCCGTGATTGAAATAAACAAACATAGAGAGAACAATTTGTTAAAGAGAAAAAAATACAAATGTTGATCATAGCTCAGGAGCATGCAAAAAGGTAATGCAAGTTTATATAAATTTCTCCTAAAAACCCACTTTAGAAAAACATCTGTTAAGAAAATCTCAATATGCCGCTATAAATTCAACACCAGCACAATATAAAGCGTACATCTTCGTCCCGAGCTTTCTAGTAAACGTAGTAAGTATATAATCACATGCCAAATCGTACATTCAATAATATGAAGTTGTATAACCCAACTTCTTAATTACAGATCTTCTGAAAGCAAATAACGACTTACAACTCCGGTGGGCGAATAGGTAGTGATGGTGAATTTGTGGTCGCTCTGGTAATCCTTGTAGAGAAGATCTGAAGCCCCCCCAAAAAAAAAAAAAGCAAAATTAAACACCAAAATAAACAACAAAGTCTCAACAAAAATCTTAATATATGCAGAGAAATAACCTCGAGCCCTCTTGCCGATATCAGAGTAGAGACCAGGACCCTTGCCCATGGTTGAGCGAAAATGGAGATCCGAAACTCGACAAAGGGTAAGGAGGATATAGGAGGGATAGCTCTCGCACTCTGAACGGTGGTAGTTTGGGGACTGATATATACAGAGTGAGAAACCCTATTTTCAGCTTAGATTTCATTTTCAGGAGAGACTTAACAGGGGCCGTTGGATCTGTGTAAAATGCTCATTCGGGGATGTCTTAACCACCGATTTTTACGAATTTTTTCTGACTCGAGGCTTCACTGAGGCAATGACCTAAGTGTCAAGGGGGAAATTGTTTAAAGACAATTAAAACATAATTTAAAGATTTTCTTTTTTTAATTTATTTTGTTTTTTACAAAAAAAAATAGGAAATTCAGAAAAATTCGTGAATTTTATAAAATTTATGTGAAACCTTACAAAATTTTTTTCAATGTAATAAGGAGCTAGACAGCTTCAAAGCGAGATATCAGCCGAAGGAAGCGAGAATGCAAGAAATTTGTTGACACTTGGCATTCAGTAAGCTGAACGTGACATAACAAGTGTCGAACCCATAGATGTTTGGACAGCATTGATGACCTGTGTTACCGACCAGGGCCTTATCAAATAACGATTTCTTTCTTTTTGGTCGTGTGGGCATTTGTCTTTGGCATTGTTTTTAAAGAATTCCAGGTCGGTGTATATGCTGCAGCTGAATCTGGAAGTAATTCATGTGAAGGTGCATTTTTGAGGTAACAAAATATATATATTTCCAGATGAGATAATTCTTTCTTCATAAAATTTATAATCGCATCACGTCATAAGAAACGTGAGAAAATTAAACATTTTGTACTCTAGAGTAAACAAATATATTGTGGATTATAGGGGCTTGATACCGTACAGATCAAAATTTTAAATATCGTATCAATCAAGATATTGTAATAAAATATTTCGATACTAATACTATTTCGTATATCATTTTGAAATAATCTATATATAAAAAAATTATATATATAAATATATATATAAATTATATTTCAAAATAATAGTCAATATATGAATAATTATATATATAAATATATATATAATTAATCTAGTATAAATTGATGTAAAAAAATAGCAAAAATTGAAAAGAAAAAAAAAATGAATGACCGAAATCCAATACGACTAGTACGAGGCTGGTACCGGTTGAAATATTGACCGATACAACCGGTATCGCCGATATTTTTGCCAAAACGATACATCCCTATAATCTGTACCAGAAAATCGGCTGGTACGATATATTTCGGCCATACAGGCTGGTACAGTACGCAATTAACAACAATGGTACAGACTAGAGCCATGGTGTCCCACAAAAGGTTGTCTATAGAAAAAAAATTATAGCCATAAAGAGTCACAAAGTAAATTTATAAACTAATGTGACTTTATAAAATTCATTAGATCTACTTTATAATAAAAGTAATTTTATAATCTGACGAATTATATCAAATCACATTAATTTATAAATTTATTTTTATGTAATCTATTTGTGACTAGACTATTTTCCAAAAAGAGAAACCAAGTTAAGCACCTGCACAATAGCCTCTCTAAATACTTTGCCCCTTACTCCAAGGGCAGTTGAAGACATGGCAATTCAAGGCAGGCCCCATTAAGAATTTCACTCCCGTGGCTACCACTGCCATTCGTGTTCCACATGCTATTATGCTAACGCGTGATGCCATGAAAAGACCTGTGAAGTGATCCATTTGAAGAAGTTAAACGATTCTTTCAAGGGTACTCGATCTTATCAAAATTTCTATGGTACATAATTCGTACATGTTTACTCATACCTAAGCTGAACATTGCCATTCCAAGTCCTCCATTTGAAATTATGATTATTGATTGTTTGAGAATTTCTGGCATTGTGATTCCCCGCCTGCAAAATTCTCAACCAAATTGCTCTTCCTGAGATCAATGATATTGTCAACAATCTGTTTCGAGTGGAATCTACGGTGTGAATCATGTTTTTTTTTTAAAGGTCCTGTAGGCTTACTTGTAATGTATGCTTGCCCAAATTAGACCAATTGAAGTTGCATGTGTATTGGGGTTTCTTATGAAGTTCTTCCCCACTGTCAACAGAATGAGCATGGTTTTGGTTTTTCTTGCAGTCCTGAATCCTGATTCTCACTTCCTCTTCTTCTTCTTTTGTTTGTGCTTGCTGTGGAATATCTGTCTCTACTTCAATCGCAGCAACCCACTTTTTACTAATGTGAATATATATCAGCAAAAGTGAAAACCAAGATGTATAGCATATGCATCATTTTGTTATCTATTATATTTCATTTGTATTCTGCACAAGATAAACCTGAGACATGGACAATATCATGACAATGACTAATTTATAGGCTACTTCATTGTAATAACATTACATAAATTTTTTGATGTTATAAGAGTACTTAACATAAAACCCTTCTTGAAGATTTAACTGCTCACATGCAATTGAAGTGGAGAGTTATACTGGAGAGAGGAACTAGAAAAACCTTGAGTTCAAAGCGGGCGAATTTAACTAGCTAGCTAGCTAGCTAGTTGAATTCATCCCCATAATGGCTGTCAACAGAGGAAGTCCTAGGATCGAAGTGTTGGGAAGTGTTGACAAAGAGATATCAGTTATGATCCAATTCAAGTCTCCTCGGGATCTGACTTTAGTAACTGCTGTCAATAACAGAGAGGCAAGTAGATTCTGCAGTAAGTCTGCGAGTATGAGTTTGAGGTTCATTTTGTAGGGGTTGTTGGTAGAGATCACTTGGAATGATAATAGTGGAATCGAGTATTTTGCCACAAACTTGTTTATGCCTGCACATTGATCTGGTGTGAAAAGCTTCCACCATTTCACTGAGATGCAGGCTATTATCATTAAAATATATAATGGGACTGTGGCTTCCACAACATGATAAACATCGGCTAGAGAAATCATGATACTTAGTGATTGTAGGATTGAAAAATAAAACAAAAGAACTCTGTTGGAAATGGTTTCTGGGTGATATAGGAAGTTTTATGTGCTCTTGGATGCTTTGCTAAACCATGAAAAGTTAAGGTGAGAATTCCTGTTTTTGCAGAAGCTTCCTCAAATGTTCATTTATTTGCCAGAAACCCCATAAGTTGTCAATATTTGTGCTAGGAACCCCATAGTTATTGCCTTTTTATATAGCTTACTTTAAATTGCTGTGTTTGCCTTGAGAAGTATTCTTTAAAGTACTTTTGGCATATATTTCTTTACTGTTTCTGATTGTTAAGTGTCAGCGATGGACACAACTACGAATATAAATGTCAGGGCATATTTGTAATTATGAATTAAAAGGTTGATTCCATATTCATATGCTCTTGTTCTTTAGGTTCAGTGGTGTGGTTCTTTAGGCACAAGAGAAATCTATAGGCTGAGAAGGAGCTGAGATCTTGCCCGTTAGTCTTTAGATTTTTCCATACATGCATTTAGCATTTCTTGTTTAAGCTTCCCTTGTTCTGAACAGGCATGGTGCATACCTCTGTCCTTTCACTAATATTCTTTTAGGATAATATAGCAAAATTCTAATAATCTATGTCTTTCAGTCTGCGTACATGTTGCATATATGTTTGCTAAAAGATCTATACTAAATATTTTCTTGGACCATGTTGTCTGACAACAGTTCCTTGTTATGAATAATAGAAGTGCCAATGACCTACACCCTTCCTTGATTATATTGGAAAGTTTATACTGGCATACGTATTTGAACTTGAGATTTCGATGTGTTTCTTTTTCTTTTTTCTTTTCTTTTTTATTTTTTCTTTTTTTCCCCCTTTTTTGAGGTCTGAAATAACAGGAAGGAATAAAGAGTGAATTGCAAGAGAAGTAATCAAAGACCTGATTTATAACTGGGGTAAGGAAGAGTTTTTGCAGAATTTGGTCAAAAGTGTGAATTGCAAGGGAATTTGCTTTTGGAATGTGAAAGTCTACCCAAGAAGAAATCTCGTGCATTATTTTCTTCAAGCCATCTTCTTTGAGACCAGAAATCCAATCTAATTGATATATTCAATAATGTCAATCATCGGAAAATAAAACATAATGTTTGTAACTGTTACCAACGAGGACAATTCCTCTTAAAAACTGTAGTGCTTTCCTTTCTTACAGCCGACTTCCGACTTCTATGAAGCCGCAGAAGCAACTTGTACAATTATGGGCAAGCGGGAGGCTGGAGCCAGAGGGGAGGTGAAACCACTATGGGTGACAAAGCTACTACAGTTGCTTTAACGGGAGCTGCTGTCGCTATTAGAAATGTCTTCAGTACTTTGATCCATTCCGTGGCGCAAAATTCATCATTGACTAACCAATCATTTGGTTATCTGCCATTTTGAGCTTTGCTCGAAGCTTATTGCATTGTTTGTTTTAACAATGGCCTTCCTTTATTATCTCATTCGTGTTCGGATCTCTTGAACAGTGGTGAGATGTGGCCTGGAATAATATGGTAGGATGTTGGTAATTTATAGCACTAATCCTTGAAACATGGGTAAATACATTCAGCAATCTGAGCCACCAGAATCACTATAAGATTGTGGATCCCAAAACTTTGAAGCATGTTCATCTCCAGATTTGACAACAGGACAAGCAGCATTGGCAAAGTCCCTGAATCGGAGAAGTCCATGTTCTTCACCATAGCTAGCAGTAACAATTTGATACCCTTTTACAGCCAGGCCGGCACAACCAGAGCTTGTACTTGCTTCCTTGGTAGAACAGCAAATCAATGAGTTTGTTTGCGTAAAAGTATTGGTCTCAAAAGCATTAACGTAAGAATCCTCTGGTCCTCCTGTAACTATTTTGTACTGATCCATGTGCAAGAATGTTACTGGTCCTGTGTGGCTCTCCAACTCCGCTATTGGTTCTGGGGTTCGTGTCTCCTGGTTTCTCCTAATATCCCAAAGCATTACGCTGCAGAAATAAGCACCGATTTGAGTAAGTGATGAGGGCAAAACAATTCACAAGAATGAAGAAATATACTTCTATCTTACCTGCCATTACCACCTGTGCAGATTAATGATTTTGAAGGCATTATGTCGAATGAGTACAAATTCGGCTGATAAACAGCCGCAGTCAAAACCTTCTGCATTGTCCTCAAATCAATTGCAATGACAGAGGAACCAGCAGCAACATAGACCATGGATTCATGGCACTTCATCTTTACAGGAGCGCCAGCAACAGATGTCATGCCCACGCAGCATGATGAACGAACAGAAGATGATGTTGCTGTATCCCAAACCCTCACCTATAAGAATTTCTACTACTTTTAGATGAAAAATACCAACCATTAAATGATTATCGTGAAATCGCTATCAGTTTTGCATTACACAATTTCTGAAATAACCTTGAAAAATGTGGCAAAATTCTTGGTTTTTTTTTTTTTTTGTCTTCTTTCAAAAAAGATCAACATTTTTTGGTCTCTCCCACTTTTTCCATCACTTAATTGCAAAACTGAAGATGAAGCTTATTCATCTTCTTCCCCTAAGTTGAGGGTGAGATACCCCCATGTTCCCTGGGGATCAGTCGACCATCTTATTCAAGTAAACAAAGAGTTCACGCAAATCAAGAAAGAGAAAATGACTCTTCTTTCAGAACAGCCAACATTGAGCCTGAAATTATGATCTCTTTTTTTCTTACCGAGCACGAAATTATGATCACAGGTCCATAAAATTATACAAAGATGGTACATGAGCAAGAAATATATATTTCAATGACTATAGTTTTAAATGGCACCTGCTTCCCTATGATAAGGACAGAGAATGACTTGGTGTTGACATGGTGATCAAGAAGGGTTAACTGTCATGTATGTCAGAAGCTAGGACATAAATAAGTACTGATTCCATATCTTATCATGCATAATAAAGTAGCTGACCAAATAACACGTCCAATGGCTTTTTGTTACAAGTATTAATGATAACAGTAATAATATGAACTGGAGGTACCTTGGAACTTTTTGAAATGGTCACCAAAAGAGAAGTTTTATGCCTGGAAAAATGATGAAAGCAAGAACAGATCAATTTAATAACAAGAAATGGTCACCCACAGCATAAAGATTCCATTTACTTGGTCACCACGTGAAGTATCCAAACATTATCAGAAATAAAATATTAAATACAACTGAGATCTACAAGTTTCTAAAAATTGTAAAAAGCAAAACCCAAGCCAATGAACTATAGCTCAAATGGCATCTTCTACCTTAACGTGTGTCATTGTGAAATCAAAACCCATTGGTTAAATTATTACATCCCAAGCGTCAGTTCCAAAAAGTGGCAGCCAAAAGTATGTTAAGCCAAAGCAAATTGTTTCTTCATAATCACGTGAAAATGCTCATTTTGACAATTCTTCTATCTATAACTATAATTGCCAATTCTTTTAAATATACAATGAGCAAGTCGCATAATATTGGTGCACAATATTAAAACCTAAAAGATAATTAGCATCAAATAATAAGTCACATTTATTAAGTTTGAATCATTGAAAACCATACCCAGCAACTGACATTAGCTTTACAGGTTTTTCATGCCCATACAGAGTAGCCTTTAGCGCCTGCTGGCCACGCTTGCCACTAGAGTTAAGGGACCAAAGGCGAACGGTAGCATCTTCACCTCCACTTGCCAATACTTTTCCACCAACCTCACCTAACAATTTATCGGACAAGATAGAGACTGGGCCATTGTGACCTCTAAAACAACGTTGGCAAGAACCCTATAATGAAAGCATGAGATGGATAGATATTGAGGCTCTACAAAAGTAGTCAATAACTAAAAAAGTTGACAACATTCTCCTCGTACTGCCACTAGAGCTATAATGGCAACAGAAATTACCAATAATATTTGTTTATCCAATTGGTTCATAGCAGTTTATGCAAGATGGAAGATCAAGACTAGAGATTGCAAATATCTATAAATTTGCAAGAGGGGTTTCAAAACATTATGAATTTATGAAGTACCTTCCACCATAGACGAATGGTGTGGTCGCAGCTTGAGGTCACCAAAATATTTTCATTACCCGGTGCATCACTTTTAAATAAAGAAGTTCCATCAAGGGAAAACAATCTGCATATCATATGATATAATCATAAACTAAAGGTCAAGAAGCAAGCAATCTATTTTTTTTTTATGGACAACATTTTACGTACAAGGACTGAAAAAATCTAATGAGCTTCATAAGATGCATAACATAGATTTAGGCTCCTGTTTTCATCTATGATTTAGCAGAAAACAAAGACAGACACATTATTTGAGACCACATCTATCTTTTATAAGAACTGCTATGAATTAAACTCGTATCAAATTCATAATTCAAGATAAAATTCCTAATTAGAGTTTTGCTTAAAAAACTATAGACATGGAAGCTCCAAGGATGCAATTGCAGCCTGTTATTTCTAAAAGATATGCAGAGCCAAAAGCATAGTCTTATGAGCCTCCCTTATATGCTCTAAAAGCTTGCCATGGAAAAAAAATACTCCCAAGAAAGGAAGCCACAACTAAATAATAAATTGCTAACAACACAACTTGGTTATTTGTCTTACAAGGAAATGTAAATGGCTTTGTATCTAATAATGGCAGTGATCAATATCTGCAACTGACTCTCGATAAAGCTATGGAAATTTTATTTTATTTTACAAGTAATAAAGCTATAGAGTTTAATCTATCGTTGGATAAAATATTAATTCTTTAAAACAAGAAAAACCATGTAAAATCGCACCTCACACAAGTAATTCTTGCATTATGATCACTTCGCATGATGAAAGATTGCTTTCCGCTTAAACAGCTATCGATTTTCATCATTCCTATCATTGAACCCTATTTAGTGGTATCCAAAGCCAATGTCAGCATGGATGTCAGATAATTTGATAAAACTCATTTTGCCACCCGGCCCACCCCCTCCCTGTCCCTTTTCCTAGTAATAGTCATAAAAAAGAGTAAAATTGGAACAAAGGCAATATTCAATACCTTTTCTTAACAGCAAATAAGAATTTTATTAAAATAAGCGAAGCCAAAGTACACTGAAATACTCAATACCTGTGAGAAGACAACATCATTTTTGTCCATTACCATATGGCTGTAAGGTTGCGGGATTGTAATGAAGTCGGCAACAAAGGGATCAACAAACTTGAACTGCTGCAATGCTGTGCGCCTCGCCATGTATGCTTCCCTCACTTCCAATGTTTGTGAGGAGCTGGAAAGTATCTGTTCAGGCCAAGTGTCCCTAGTGTGACATTAGACATATACAAGAATACGAGATACCCATGAGTTAAATGGAACGAGGGAGGAGAATGGAAAAATAAAAAATAAAAAGTTATACACACAGCTGATACACACGATTGATTTATTCCTCTATTTCCATTCCATAAGCCTCTACCAAAATACTTGGTTGCAGGAGACTGTCTAGCATTCCGAAGTTCAATATGGTCACTTCATTTCCCTCTCATAATGCGATTCGTAAAGGACACTCATCATTATTGTCTAGCTTGAAGGTGTTGAGCTTTTTATAGTATGTCCGACAAGTTTATATGAATTTATTGCAGAAAGCATACAGAGGAATTGGGCGAAAAAAAAAGGCGTAGCATATATATATATATGTGTGTGTGTGTGTGTGTGTTGTAAAGAGAAGAAGGACCTGAACCAGCGGAGCCAGATGGAGTCAGAAGAGGCGACGCGTTTGAAGTATTTGCAGGACATGGCCAAGTTGGAGAGGTCCTGTAGGTTGAGGTAGCCAGCACAGTGAGCCAGCGAGTCTACGTCCACATCCGTTATCTTTGTCGTCGATTGTGGTCGTGATGGATCTGCCTCCGCCATGTTCTAACGCTCGTTATTCGAAACTGTCCCGAAACCCTAGAAATCGTTACGATTAACTTGGAGGTGGAGGTTTTTGCGGAAAAGTTTTGAAGCCAATTAGGTATTTCTGTTAACTCCTTAAAGATGCTGCGATGCTTCTCACAATAACGAGAAGGATCAACGAGAACCGTGGAAATGGTGGAATCTTGAGTAACATGCACAGATTGTAAACGACAACATGCACAAAGTCGTTTCGTTGACCATAAGATATTTTCACCGTTAAATAACTTGAGAGGAATGCTATACTTCATCCTCTCATTCTAATTTTATTTCATCATATAAAAATGTATCATTATTAAATAATAAAAAAATCTAATAAAAAATAATCTTATGGTGTATATATATATTTTAAATGTTAGCCTACAGATTACTCCAACTTGGTCTAAAGCCACGTTTAAATATAAGAAATATTTCATCTTATCTCGTCATTACAATTTTTATAATTTTTCACAAAATATAATAACCAATTCAAAATTTTCAAATCTCAAAACCATAATAATATTATAAAATAATATTCTATCAATATGTTATTGATCTTTCAATTTTCATCTCAAAACCACATTGGTCGAAAATATATTCCAATTTCCACCAATCTGATACAAAAGTTCCCCTCTTGATACCCAAAAAAAAAAAAAAACCATAATCTCACAACTGGTAGAGGCAGGCACGTCTTCGTCAAGCCCATATATGAAAAAGAACAAATTATTATCACTATTATTACCAACGATGAATTTTTGGCTAAAATATGAAGACAACACTGTCATGAACTCTGGACTTCTGGTTCTGAGCCACACATTCAGAAATCCACATCAGGTTCCTTATCTCCTGCTCCCTCAACCTCATGTAGGCGAAGAAAACACCATAATGGAACTGCAGATCCAGGGTATTACATAATGTGAGTAAAGAAGAGCCTATAATGAGAACAAATAATGGGAATACGGCTGCTCAATTGCCAAAATATAAACCTGCTGCTCGAAAGCTAAGCAAAGCCTTTTCACCTCCTCTTCGTAGAATGCCTTGTCTAGCATCTGACTCTCTCCATAAGATAATTTTGAGAAAATGGACTGATAAGGAGGATATTTTTCCAAAACACCACGGACCTAAAATGGTAACCAAAATGAGAACTATGGTCACAAATAGTTACATTAAAAGCCTGTACAAGCCCCACAACAAATGCTTTGAAACTGCCAAAGCTCAAAAAACTGGAAGAACAGAAATAAGCAGCTTTTTTTTCATATATAATTAAAGACCAGGAACAAGCATATATGTGGGCAGGGATTGACATAATCACTTTAGATACAAACTGGCCAAATTTTCATTGTGATTAATTTTTTTTATTAGTACGGCCCTGATTAACTTATAATTATTTTGCTACTTCTTACTACAAATTTGCTCAGTCGCCAAGAGAAAAGAAATCAGTAAGCCAGTAACAAATCATTCGATTATACATATGGCAGACAAATGTTTACTGCATTAAAGGGAAGAAGGTCCTTTTGAGAACCACAGACTGAAATAGCAGAAGCACCATTAATGCCAAATAAAACCTTTCGACATCTCATGATGTAAAGTCATAGCACATCTAAACTGAGGAATAAGGAAATAAATACCTGGTCAATATCCTCACAGACAGCAAGTTCCTCGTGGCCATAGGGATAACTGCTCATAGTAAGCAAACAGTGTCAGAGCAAGCCAGAGAAAAAAAAATAGTCAAAGATAACATGGACAATTACATATTAAACATTAAAATCGCAAGAAACTCAAGTAAAAAGCTTACAGTAAACCAAAGTTAGAGTACAATTTTTTGCGATCATCGCGGGTAAGCTCGGTCCCAATGCTGCAGAAAAATAAAAATTAGAGACAATAGAAGTCTGCATGTAGTTGTAAGATTGGAATGATCAACCATGCGAAAACTCGAAAGTAAAAAATTCTTTGAAACAAGTTTGTCAACGCCAAAAGCTTCACCATAAGGGTCCATAAAAAGAAAAAAAAAATTGTGAAACAAGTTTGTTGATAGAGGATTTACCTGTTTATGGTAATATTGACAGCCCTTCTGTCAGCCTCAAAGGAGAGCAGGTCAGACATGATCTCTGCTGTGGCACCACCAAGTTTCTATACCAGAATGTCACATAGAATTAAAGAGACATAGGACATGCAAAAGACCTTTATAAAATGCCTATGAAAAAGAGAAGAAAAAGAAAAATATTAATTTAGCAATATCAATGTTCACCTGGCAAAATCTGTAAAAATCCTCTAGATATGCCTTGTAAAGGGTGTTCCTCATTATTTCAATGTTCATGTCATCCAAGTCCTACACAAAGAGGGAGCCAAAAGGAATAAAAACAAAGTTCTCCTACAAGCATCAAGCACATCGTTGTCAAACAAAATGATCATTCTACAATACTGATGCTACTGCTACCATCAAGGAGAACTTTTTTTTTTATTGGTACCGGTGTCCAGGAAAAGCGTCCCGACTAATCCCGATGGTGCACAGGCTTTCAATAAGGACTTTTTTGCAAGTGCACCTCGGGTAATTCGAGGGGAAAATCCCCCGGTCCATTCGGCCTTTTAGATATTGTTTGCACTCAAAGAGGTTTGAACCTTAGATCTAGGGAGAGCATACCCCCAAAAATCAAGGGCACTCTAGCTTAAAGAGGGGGATAAGTGCACAAAATTTTTCCATAAGGTAGCTAATTCTCATAAGAAGAATAATACCTTAGACACTCTAATGGTAGATGGGGTAGCTTCAACAGATCAGACAGCTATCAAGAATCAGTTGGAACAATATTATCAACAACTCTTTTCTGAAGAGCACAGTTGAAGACCGAAGGTGGATGGCTTATCTTTCTCAGTATTAGATCCTCAAACTGAATGCTGGTTAGAAAGGCCGTTCATGGAATAGGAGGTATGCAAAGTAATCAGAAGAATGACTAGTGACAAGGCTCCGGGGCCAGACGGTTTTACTATGGGCTTCTTTCAAACCTGTTGGGAGGTGATCAAGGAGGATCTCATGCAAGTCTTTCATGACTTTCATGCCAATTCTAGGTTTGAAAAGAGTATTAACTCTACCTTTGTAGCTCTTATCCCTAATAATATCGGGGCGTTAGATGCTAGTGACTATCGCCCCATTAGCCTTGTGAATGGGGTGTACAAGATCCTGTCCAAAGTGTGCAAACAGATTGAGTGTGGTGGTGGAAAGCTTGTCTCGAAACCCTAGAATACCTTTGTTAAAGGTAGACAAATCCTAGATTCGATCCTTATTGCCAATAAAATTGTGGACAGTCGCCTCAAATCTCGTGAACCCGGTTTGATTTGCAAATTGGACATGGAAAAAGCCTATGACCATGTCAATTGGCGATTCTTGCTAGATCTTCTTTCAAGATGCGGTTTTGGGGACAAATGGCAGAAATGGGTAGAATTTTGTATCTCGTCAGTTCGATTCTCTATCTTGGTAAATGGCTCGCCAGTGGGTTTCTTCAATTCCTCTCGTGGTTTGAGACAGGGAGACCCGCTATCTCCGCTTATCTTCTTAACTATTATAAAAGTCCTAAGTAAGATGATCGAGAGATTGGTGGATGCGGGATTACTTCATGGATTTTCGGTTGGGAATGAAGTTCTATCCATCTCCCATCTTTTATTTGCAGATGATCCGCTTGTCTTTTGTGGTGCACACTGCGGACACCTTCAAGCCTTGAGGGGGCTTCTACTTAGCTTCGAAACTGTATCAGGTCTGAAAGTCAATCTTTCAAAGTCTACATTAGTGCCAGTGGGGTCGTTCGGGATGCAGAATTTTTCGCTACTCTCTTAAGTTGTCAGGTATCCTCTTTACCTCTCACCTACCTTGGTCTACCATTGGGAGCCTCCTTTAAAACCGAAACGATTTGGAATGGGGTGATTGAGAAGGTAGAACGTAGACTGGCCACTTGGAAGAGGTTATATTTATCTAAAGGGGGAAAGCTGGCGTTGATTAAAAGCACCCTCTCAAACCTCCCCGCCTACTTTTTGTCTCTATTCCCACTTCCCACAAAGGTAGCCAATCGCATTGAGAAACTACAAAGAGACTTTTCGTGGCGTGGAATGGGGAAGGAGTTCAAATTTCATTTGGTTAAGTAGCCAACAGTGTGCACTCCTATATCTGGGGGAGGCTTGGGGATTCGCAATTTGGTGAATTTTAATCAAGCTCTCTTGGATAAATGGTTGTGGAGGTACCAAAATGAAGAAGATGCGCTTTGGAAGTTGGTAATAGATTCTAAATATGGTATGTCCTAGGGTGGTTGGTGTTCGAATGAGGTCCAAGGCATACATGGGGTGGGTTTGTGGAAGTTCATAAGGAAACAATGAGAGTCTTTCAGGGACCAAGAATAATTGCTAGTAGGGGATGGTTCACAGGTCAAATTTTGGCATGACATTTGGTGTGGAGGCACAACCCTCAAAGCCTCATTCCCTATTATCTTTGATCTTACTAGAGAAACTGATGCATCGATTGCATATCTTGTGGTTCTTTCAACTGGTACACCTCAATGGAATATTGAGTTCGTGATGGATGTCCAAGATTGGGAGATGGGAGATTTTTTTGGTGTTTTTTGCGGCATTATACTCATTCAACATCCCAGGAGGCACGGGGGATAAGTTAAAATGGAGACATTCTAAGAAATATATCTTCTCAGTTAGTTCTTACTATCATGTCATTTCTACTCCTGGTTTATCCAGTTTCCCTTGGAGGAGCATTTGGCAGACGAAAGCGCCATCGAGAGCCATTTTTTTTGTGTGGACAGCAACCTTGGACAAGATCCTTACCATGGACAACATGAGGAAACGCCGTATAATTGTGATAGATTGGTGTTGTACGTGCAAAATACATGGGGAATCAGTAGATCATTTACTCCTCCACTGCGAGGTGGCCAAGAAATTTTGGGATGAGTTTTTCACAAGATTTGGCTTATCATGGGTCATGCATTTTTGCTTGGTGGATTTTTAGCCAGTTGGAGAGGTCTTCGAGGTAACCCACAGGTGGCGGCTATATAGCATATGGTTCCTATTTGTATGTGTTGGTACTTATGGAGAGAGAGAAATGCTAGGAACTTCGAAGATTGTGAGAGAACTATGGAGGAACTCATAATTTTCTTTTATAAGACTTTGCTTTCTTGGGCGGGATCCATTGATTGTAACGGACTTAGTATCCATGATATTCTTTCTTCTTTGTAACACTTGCTAAGTTTTCTCAAGTATACCTCCAGTATACCTAGGCTTAGCCTTTTTATTAATGAATTCTTTTTGATTACCTATAAAAAAAAAATCTGTAAAAATCCTCTAGATATGCCTTGTAAAGGGTGTTCCTCATTATTTCAATGTTCATGTCATCCAAGTCCTACACAAAGAGGGAGCCAAAAGGAATAAAAACAATGTTCTCCTACAAGCATCAAGCACATCGTTGTCAAACAAAATGATCATTCTACAATACTGATGCTACTGCTACCATCAAGGAGAACTTTTTTTTTATTGGTACCAGCGCCCAGGAAAAGCTTCCCGACTAATCCCGAGGGTGCACAGGCTCTCAGTAAGGAGTTTTCTGCAACTGCACCTCGGGTAATTCGAGGGAAAAATCCCCCAGTCTGATTGGCCTTAGGGATTATTTGCACCCAAGGAGGTTTGAACCTTAGATCTAGGGAGAGCATACCCCCAAGCCCAAGGCCTTTACCACTTGAGCCAACCCCTAAGAGTTAGAACTAACTCACTAATATAAAAATAAACAAGACGGTGCTAGAAAGACAAATGCATGTTTTTTTTCTGATAATTAGAAAGACAATACATGGTTTTCTACAATTACTCTGAGGACTTAATACAATGTGACCTTCCTGTCCACATTACTGTGACTGACTGTAGATAATGTCCGCCAGCTCAATTCCCTAGCAGTACACCCTTCTTTAACAACCAGAAGATCAACATTATCTGGTTGAAGAAAATAAAAATACTTGAATAAAAGAGGAACTATTAGTTGATCATTTGGAGCACTAGTGAAGCAGCGCAATAATGTAGAACCTCAATAAAGAAGAAAGGCCATAAGATGCTTATGAAAGAAGACAGAATGTAAGAGGTGAGTTAAGTAAGGGTTACTAGACTGCACCTCTGATGTGATACACTCAGAGAAGTATGGAGCCAATGGTGTGTCAACAAGAACCAGCCTATAAAGTTCTCGCATATTCTGCGCCACTGCCAGGGTAGCAATGCTGATGACAACAGAGGCGATTAACAATATATTTCATAAACCATCAATAAGACACTAGAAAAACAGTATTTGCAGGTGAAATCACCTGTCAAACATGCCCAACGGATGGCACTTTTCCAAGAGCTCCTGGACATCTCTCTCATGCAAGGTTCCAGTGACAATCAGGACAACATTGTCTATCATGTGACCGTATCTGGATGAGGCAGCAGAAATGTATTGGTTTCATAAGTTCACGGCTTCAAGCTATATTTTCCAGTTGTAATCATACCATGTTCGATTAATCTTTTCTTTTGAGTGCTTCAAATAAACATAAGCTGGTAATTCAAACAGAATACCCAAAACAGATATTTTGGTAGTATTTATTCTTCTAAATTAATCCACGACTGGTAGTCGGTTTGTCAACAATGTTTAATCAAATGAACATGAAATTAACGTTAACAAAAAGACGAAGTCCACATACGTTATATACTCTAAGAAGGTTGACAAGGGCTCTGTCGCTTGGCATAACATGTGCTTATAATCATCAACCAGTTTAAGAGTGCATTTCTCTACAATGGTTGTTGTATGCAACGGGGAAGGTTCTGCAAGAAAAAATGTTCAAATTAGCAACCAGCGACTTCACCCAAGTTAAAAAGAAAAGGCACAATTTAATTATGTGCTTCAAAATAGGGAATTCGAAGTCATCCATATTCCATTCAAATTGAAAGCAGATTGATCTGGCATACCTATTAAAGCTATTATATTCATTATGTTAGGTATAACCATGAAAACAAGAAGAAGAAGACGAGCTATAAAAAAATTCCTGAAGCTTTTCTGACGATATGCCTCTAGGTATTTCAGGTACTTATCAGGTTTAAGGGTTACAAATTGAATGGGACAACGAAACAGAGGTTAGGATCCCACAAGATTGGGGAGAGTTTTGGAGGGACAGGACGAAACGCACCGTTCTGGAGATAAGGCCCGTACTCCGTTGCGGAAAGGTGCATCTTGATGTCGTCGAGGGTTTCGCACTGGCAGAGATTGTTGTAATCAGCGGCTGTAAGCAGGCCAGCCCGGTGACCCCTGACGATCGCCTCCAAGTATCCAGCATGAATGTTGAAGGTGAGCGCTTCGAATCCGTACATTTTCCTCCAGAAATTTGCAATGAGAAAACTACAGCGATCTGCAACAAAAGGGTATCTGGGGGAATTTCGACGAAAGAGCCAGAGGCCTGCTGCTGTACTGCCTCGGACCCACGGTACAATTCAGATCGATCGAAGCCAAGTTCTCCGGTTTATGATTAGACCAATAAAATATCGAAGATGGCTCGGATCTTACGGGGCTGTGTAGATGGGATGGACGTGGACCTTTGGGTTTTAACTCAAACCCGGGCAAGCTTAACGAATCAGAGTCCGAGATTGGCTGGATCTTGGGCTATAGATGTTAAATTTAGGCCTTTTCGGCTTCAACTAGTGGAAGTTGGAACGTATATCAAGCTTCACGCTAATGAGAAAATAATGTTTTATAAAAAAAGTATATTTTATTATATAAAAATGTGAAAAAATTCATTTTTTATGGATTTTACATTTTTACAAAAGACTTATATATTTTTATCCCTGTGATATTATTTATTATTTTCGAATCATCCTTTATATATTTTTAAAAAAAAATGAAAGATTTTTTTTTTGAGAAATTGTTTACTTTCATTTCAACCAAAGACTGAAGTTTACAATGTGACCTATAAAATTGAGAAGATTCAATTTCCAAGTCAACTAGATACATTTGAACACACTAAACTTTTAAAACTCTCAATTACGACTGAGAGATCAATCATTGCATTCGAATGAGGTCTTCACTAAAATTTCTCCTCTAAAAAAGCAAAAAACTATAACTTCTCGACTATTTTTCAAATTTTAAATTTTTTTTCTATATAAACAAATATTTCCAACACCAACAAACAACTACACAAATACAAAGCATATACAAAACACAAAAATCACTCAAAAACATTCGGACGTGGTGGCATGTGGCTCACACGCGTCATTCTAAAAGTGAAAGTCCACAGGTCTCAAAAATTCGGAGGTGTTGAATCCACCTACAACCGCTCACGACAGACGAGAAAATGGCAGGTGCTGCTCCATTATCCAAAATCTCCGATCGACTACGAGATTGGCGGCCTGGAAGAATGAAGACGAAGATGAAGCGCATTGTGACCTACGACTGTTGAAGCTACCTTCACCTGCAACACCCTTTTCAAAAAACCAACATCCGAATATGACCTTCAAAAGACAACAACAATGACCAGAGAAAAGAAAAAAAAAATAGGGGATGGAGTCGCGGCTCCGCCCTCCCCCAACGCAGCACATGATATATTTTTGAATTCCTTTTTTTACGAGAGCTTCTCTCTCTAAATCTAAATGCAGCTGTTTGATGCCAAAGATTGATTAGCTATACTACCTCATCTATTACTATATATAAAAATCAAATTTTAAATCCTCTTGATACCCAACCCGTAAAATATGATAACTCGACCAAATAGACGTTAACATGTAACGAGTGTGACTGTGTAGTGGCCCGTCTACAAATAGACGTACACAACTAACGGACATTAATGTTTTAAAACTTAATAGATGTATATTAATGTTACAGTTATGGCATATTAAATTTTTTCTATTATGTAAAATAGATGTAAATTAATTTGAACATTAATGTTGCAGTTACGCCATATTAACTTTATTCTATTATGTAAAATAGACATACACTAATTTTGAATATAATTTTATAAGGACAAGAATATTTTTTATAAATTAAGTTAAAAGAACTAAATATAATTTTTATAAATATAAAATATGAATATATAATCGTATCGCATGCTAATTATATCTATTTTACATTGTTTTAAATTGAACAATTATTTATATATATGAATTACATTTTTAATAGTTTAAATTGACAACAAAATATTTATTAATAAAGTGAACACTTTTATATATACATAGTTAATTTTATATATATAAAAAATATATTTTTCAATAATTGTGGTAATCATCATTATATAAAATGAATTATTTAAATTTATAAAATTTAATATAAATAACAGTCTGTACATTATGTAAATTATAAACTCGTATATTAATTATAGTAAAATACGAATAAGATGTAAACAACATATATGAATTTAAAGTCAATTCTCTCTTTAAATGCTAAAGTACAACAGTAATAATCACGTTATGATGCTTTAATTACACGCCATATATGAATTATACCACGCGTGTACTACATCATATAAAGTGCGAAGAATTCAAAAGGGTCTAGTGCTTTGTTATTCGTTATAAGAAAAATATGTTTTTATTATTTTATAATTATAATTAAAAATTATTAAAAATTAATTTTAATTATAAATAATTATTTAATTAAAATTAATTAATTATAAATAAAAAATTTCCTAATAGTGTCTCCACAATGCTATTTGAGCTAATTAATATATTGTCCCTATTGAAGACATATTTCGATGGTATTTTATTTTGGGAAAAAGTCTGAAGATCTATTGAATAGAAATACATCGACAGAAACATGCCACCCTTCACAATCTTTACACAGAAAACAATCACGTCTAATTGCATCAACTGGTCTCTATTATAACTATTCACTTTTGTCTCCAAATTTATATCGATCAAGAGAAGATAAACTATTCAGCATTCAACAATGGCGACTTAGCCCCGCTTGGATTCGGAAATGAGATGAGTTGAGATGAGTTTGGTTTATTTTTTAATATTATTATTATTTTGAAATTTGAAAAAGGTGTGTTGGAATTTGAAAAATGTGTATTGAAATTTGAAAAAGGTGTATATGAATTTGTGTTTTGTATAAAAAATTATAAAAATATAATGATAAAATAAAAGTGAGTTGAGATGAGCTCTACCCACTTCTGAATCCAAGAAGGGCCTTATGTGCGCGATGATGTCAGGCGCAGAAAGAAGTTTTAGCAGAAGCCGTAGGATGACGCACAGAAACCCCAAAAGAAGTGCTCGCCAGCGCCACGGGGATGACATACGCAACCGCACTAACGTGGATACAAGACACACGAATGAGCGAGCCCAGACTCAGTCCAGATTGATCGATCATTCATGAACGTAATTATCGGAAGCACTCGGATAGAATTCAAACACGAGCGCACAACGTGGATAATGTATATCGACCGTTCCACATTTTTCCAAGAATTTCTACTTTCTTACCAGTAAAGAACAATTAAAGCGCGGACATTCGAGGCTTCTGGAAAGAGTTGGGCCGGGCCGGCACGCAAGGAAGGCGGCTGGTAGCAGCTTTCTACTTCTGGCAATATTTTCTTCGATCTTTGCTTTCTTCAAATCAAGTAGACGTGCGTACGTAGCTAGCTTTACACAATCACACAATGTTTCCAAGTCCAACGGCCAACCATTGATCAGGTGCTACGCTAGGCTGCATGATGCAAAATTAAAGACCCAAAGCAAAAGAAAATGCACGGCGATGATGATGAACAACGCACTCGCGGATCAACCATTTGGTGCCCCACACGTGTTTGAGGCGGATAATTAATTTTTTTGTTCACTTGGATACGTACTCATAATCTCCTGATCTGATGTAACAGTGAATGGTCATGATGATGATGATGATCACGTTTTCATCAAATATTTTTTCATTTTTCAATATTTAAAAAATATATATTTAAAGTATTATTAAAAAAAAAAAATCTTTATCACTGAATAAAAAAAAAATTAAAAAAAAAGTTATATCGAGATACATCTTCGGGTGATTTTCTTGGATGATTTAGCATTTTAGACGATGTTTTTCATTTTCATTCTTAATTAATATCATTAATTTTCACTTTATTTTGTTTTTTCACTAAAACTATGCGATGAAGTTTTAGACAACTCACTAAAACAGTACTAATTTCATGTGAAAACCATGCCAACAAATTTCATGTGAAATTAAGCAGTACTAATTAATTTAAAGATCTAGTCTTAATTAAGGACAATGTCCTTCTTTATAATCTTTATATATAGCTTAATTTCTCAAAAACAAATTTTATTCATCATTTTCCACACTACATATCACATTTTTGTTTTTTATCAAATATTTAATATGAATAATGAATAAAAGAATTTAATTATTTAAAAAATAAAAATAAACTTAAAAAAAAAGAAAGTAAAATCATGTGTAATATAGAGGATGATGAATAACAAAGCTCCGTCGGTGGAATTAATTGGAATCAAATTAAACAGTTAACTTGCTAGCTGGCTAGCGTCGTGTTTAATTAATTAATTACTTTAACGCATGATAAGTTTTTCACAGTATTTAAATTGTCCTATGGGCTATGATCCCTTATCTTTCTCATGTTTTATGGCTTTTCTATCTTTTACGATAAAAACAATTCAATCTAACAAAAGTCGTAGCCTTTTTACATTGCAAAGTTGCAGGGCTAAAGATTCTTATCACGATGATCTCCTTAAGTGCAAGCGTTCTACATCAACAGAGAAAAATTACTCTTAATGAACGCTTGGGAATTATTCTCATACATTTTGTGACACCCACCCTAGCTAGCTGCTTCTATGTATCATACGTCTGCGCGCGCATGCATGTGAATATCATCCCGAAAATGAAAAAAAAAAAAAAAAACATTGATCTTACTGTTTTGTCCCTGGAATTTAACCTAGTTTCTGATTATGTATATAAACACATATATATAATTAGAATAATCAGAAATTCATGCATGCCCATTTTTATATTTAAATGAACTCAGTTTATCTATAAAAAGAAAAAGAAATTCATGCCCATTTATTATTTGTTAATCTCTAGGTGTTTTTCTCATAATTAATTAGCTAGCTGGGAAAATGTTAATATTTGCAAATGCATGCATGCTACTATTGTCTGGCCTATATATATATATATATATATATATTTGTATTCATATTGACCAATCATGGAGTTGCAATATTTATTTAATTTGTATCAGCACCCTTGATCTCTACTTATATATATATATATATATATTTGCCTAGAGGCAACATTACATATAGAATAATGCTCCTCTTAATATGAAGTGAAAATATGTATGTTGCCTAGAGGAAACATTACATATAGAATAAGCTTGATATTACAAATAAACATGGTGGGTCTTTTTCACTGTAAAAATTCAGCAATGGAGGTAGTTTTCTGTCTAATTCATGAGAGTCCTAGAGATGGGTTTGATGATTGGGTTGTTTTCTTCCTTGATGAATTCCTGTAATTGTTCACATTTGTAGTATTTTCTTTTTCTTTTTCTTTTTCTTTTTCATATATATAGGAATCTTAATTCAAACTTCTTGTTGAGTATTAAAATTCTATTCCAGTATCTTGATGAAAAATATTGTGTATAGGTGCATTTATATAAATGATCAGTTATAGTGTGTTCCACAATTTTGATTAGAAGTAAGAAATGATGAGTAGAGGAATGATGTGAACTGAATTTTGTGGGACATTATTTAGATTCTATGTTCATTTGCTGTCAAATTGATGGTATTTTTTTCTTTAAGAAAAAGAGGAAAAAATAAAATGGGTAGTTTTATATTAGAAAATTTTCCACTGTCTATGTATGCTACAAAAGCAGCATACATTTGGAAGGAAATACTAGCCATTGTTGTTGTTGATTATATACTTTGCTTAGTTGGATCGAGTCTTGGATGGCTGGTATTTCGTGGTATTGCTTGGTATGTATGTAATTACCAGGATTTGTTTGCTGTAAGTTTTCTTGGAATTTTTGAAGTATTAATTACATCTGCTACATCTGCCTCAATTACATTTGTATTTGTTTTCGTCAATTTTATGATCTATACACATGAGACATGTTGTGACACATATTAGGTGATAAAGGGGTATGACACATGCATGCTTGGTGGATTGTATATGTATGACTTGGGATGGATTGTGTAATATGTTTGAAGGTGAGGAAATAGATGAGGACTTGAGTGATGTTGGATTGTTGTGTGCATGAGGAGAATTGGTAATGTATCTTAGTAGTGATCTAATAGTGCGGAGGGATTAAATTATAAGGGTTATGGAGATTGAATGCGTAGATTACTATTCCCTATTCCCTTTATCTTTCCTAGGTTATTATGTTTGTGTGATTGGATGTGTAGCATGTGTGTGGAAGCTTACAAAGTTAATGATTGTGTTTGATATATATGATAATTGATATGGATAGAATTATATGCCTTGATTATTTGTTGCTTATGATGAACTAAGAAGAAGTTATGTGTTGGGTGGATATTGAATGGGAGTTGTAGGTGCTTTCAACATATTTTAGTTTTGTAGTTAGAGTTTGTTTCTTAATAAGGTGGTATACTTTTTTATATTTGCCCCTTTATTACGTTTACTTGGTTACATGTTTATGCTTGTTAGAAACTTATGGCTCAATATGTGGACTATATTGTTGTTAGAAATATTAATTTTTTGCACACTTATGTAATTTAACGTGATAAATGTTAACTCTTCTTATTATAATATTATGTGTCTTTTATATATATATTTTTTATATTTCTTTCTCTCTTTCTCTTTTTGTAAACTGCATACATGTTTATTTGTGTTAATAAGTAATTCATTTGAATATTGACTAGGGTCAGAAACAATATCATTTTTTTTGGATTTTACATTTTTTTTTTGTATTCTTTTACCATTTGCTGCGAATATATCTTGTGGAAAATACTTTTTTTTTTTTTTGCCTTAAGAAGGTTTTTCCACCAAATGTTCTCATGGGAAATAGTACTAAATTCCACGAGATCCATACGCATGGTGGGATTATTTGCCACGGGTATTTTTACTTTGCTCGTGAATGGTTTCATGGAAAATACTTATTTTTTCCCACAAGTTTAAATCATTGTGAGAAAAAATATTTTTTCTTATCAATTTTATGTTACGAATATTCCACGATACGAATTTATAGATAAAAAATATTTGCCACGAAAATTATACACTTACCCATCAAATATCTTCCTGGGAAAAACCCCACATTTCTTGTAGTATGAAATTGATATGAGGGGTTGTATGCTTCTGAAGAGATTTTTGGTCGCTGCTCATCGATTGAGATCTAGGTGCATGTACTTTCCTAATTTTTCAACTTTGACATGATAGAACAAATTTAAATGTCTTGAATGAGGGGTTGGATAGTCCAATCCGGAATGGTGCTGTGGGTTCTTTTACTGCTTGAATATTTGTGTTTAAAGAGTCTCCCCCTATCACTAGCTAGCTTTCCAATACCCTTCAGTTTGGCCTCCTTTAGTCCTATTAACAGTGTTGTAGTTTTCTCCATTGTTGGAATTCCTTCGATCGGTAGGAGATCAGTCAAACAATTAGGACGTGTTTGAGACTGAAGATGAAACACACAATATTTATTTTATCTAGTTTTATTTTATCTTATCTTATTTTTAAACATAATTTAAACGTAAAATTTTCAAATTTATCAGTATAATTTTTTCAAACTTTTAAATAAAAAATAAAAAAAATATTTCGATCTTTTTAAATCTCTAAACAATAATAATATTATAAAATTATATTTTTACAATATTTTAATTTTATAATATTTTTTATTAATTTGTTTTCTTTTCTTTCACAAAATTCAAAAAATACTCAATTCAAATTATTTTATTATTAATTATAAATTATCTTATTATTATACATAAATTTTTGTCTAATCTCACTCTCCCTACCTATCAGAAAAGCATGCATATATAACAGCTAGCTCTCAAGTGGCGATTAATTAATAGTTTCTCTGCAAGGGTAAAAATTGTGACATGATGATGATGAGATAAAAGAAACAATATTTAAGAGATTTGAGGTTTTAATTTAGGTCTCTGGATAAGATGAGATAAGTTGGGATGATAATTTTTTTTTTTTTTTTTTTATAGTTAAGATGATAGTTGAATAAAATATTATTATAATATTATTAATTATTATTATTATTATTTTATAATTTAAAAAATTTAAATATTATTTATTATATTTTATATAGAAATGTAAAAAATTAAAAAAATTTAAAAAAATCAGATTAAGGCTTCATTTGTATTCGCAATTCAGCTCAACTCATATTTATTTTATTATTATATTTTTATAATTTTTTATAAAAAACATAAATTCTTATACATTTTTTTCAAATCTTAATATATATTTTTTTAAAATTTTAAAATAATAATAATATTAAAAAATAAATTAAACTCATCTTAATTTATCATATCTCCAAATTCAAACGGACCTAAATGAGCGTTGAAATTACTTCTCAATTCAAACTTTGCATGACCCAATCAAAAATTAAAGAAGGCTCACATAACCAAAAAGAAATGAAGGCGATCGGGGAGAGAGAGATCACACGAGAGATCGGAAATAATACCAAGTCAACAACATGGAACAAAATTAGTCCTGGCTCGATGTCGATTTCCAAAAACTATATATATCTTAAGTCAAACGTATAAACGACCTACGTCAAAATTAATGCTTCTTTTATTTTTACAATTATTTTTATTTAATTTAATTTTATCTAATTATTATAATTATTTTAAATTCTTATGTAAAATAAAATAAAAATTTTAAAATAAAAATAATATTTCATTAAAATTTTATCTCAATTAATCTCAAATCATCTCATCTAAAAAAATAAACGAAACTTAATATTTTATACGATAAAGTAATCACCATATGAAATATTAATATATATGCATATTAATTTGATGAAGCTAGCAAACAAAGCGTTCGAGCATGCACACGTAGTACGGTACTTTCCAGCCGCCTAAATATATGCTTCATACATTAGTCTTCAATTCTAATTCATGAAGTCTTGAAACTTGAAATTATGCAAGATTTTATGTACTAGGCAAAACAGGACCTACCATGCCAATAGGAAAGAAAAATGAAATAAAGCACGCATAGATGTGTTGGATATTAGGTTAATTATTTGTTCTTTTGTTTCATATATTAAATCTACAAATGCCTTTCAAATAAAAAAAAAAAAAATCTTCAAATTATGTATGTAAATTAATAAATTACTTCATATATATTTAACGAGAGTATCGCCAATATGCATGAGAATATGTGAAATACATTGAACTTGTTGAGATATAGAAATAATCCCTACAAGAAAAATAATTATTTGTGACATTTTAATTGCAGCCAAAATGACTATTTTTGCAAATACTTTTTTGCAACATTCTTTCTACTTTTTTAATGTCGCAAAAAGTTAATTTTTTTGTAGTGAATTTTGTCTTATTATTACAATTTTTTTAAATTTTTATATAAAATATAATAAATAATCTAATTTTTTTAAAATTTTAAAATGATAATAATAATATTAAAAAAATATTAAAAAATATTAAAAAAATATTTTTTTTTAACTTGTAACTTTTATCTAAAATAATTCCTTTATTATCAATAAACTATGTTTCGTGTCACGATCTTTGTTCCACTAGAAGCTGCATGATTGCCACATGTATATAATTATACATTGTCTGTCTAAAACTTTTATAAATAACAATGTTACATATATATTATATATATATATATATTTGTTAAAATATTTAAAAAATGAGAAATTTCCAACTCCAAATCTCCATTTAAGAGGTTGGAAGAATAGTACTACATATTCTTATAGTAGTTTTACATGTAAGATCTATTTTATTAAATTTTTAATTAAAATTTGATTCTCAAACTTTGTAATTTCAGCATATTAATAGTTGACACGTTAGTATATATTATTATATAGGTAAAAATTACAAGTATAAATAATTTTTTTTTTTTTTTAATTTCACTCAATCAATTTGAATTTAAAGTCGAATCCATTGCATTGATTGGTAATTTAAAGCTAAAGATAGGTAATTAAAGCAGAAGTATTCTAACGACTAATTATGGGATTTTCAAGGAATATCATAATCCGTGAGGTGATCAGGATCATATCCATGCACGCGGCTTTTGATCCATCAACTGCATGCGTTCATAAATCCTTTATATATGCCATGTAAGCGTGTCTTCAATATTACTCAAGGGATTAAAGTTAATTAATTTTGTTAATTTATGTTACAATGGTTATTATATCGAATTACTAGGATTAATATTTTTAGTTCTAAATTTCAAAAGAGAATGCAAGTTTGGAAATCAATCTCGATCGTCAATTATTTTTATTAATAATCCTCACTAAGGCAAATTAAGAAAAAAGATTGATGCCTTTACATTTTTGGAGAAGCATATATGTTATAGTTATGGAAGGAATGAAAATGTACAAATTTTCCAGCAGGCCAGCACTTTATCCTTTCAGGCCAGACTCAGTCATGGGTCAAGTCCGGTGGTTGGTGAGTCTCCTAAATTACTTCATTTCAATTGTTACGATATTTGAACAAATTGGCCTGTCTTATCGAATTAGAATATTTCCTTTTTCCTTCATAATCATTTAAGCTTAGTTATTTAGATTTATTCGGATAATTAATTGACAAGTCTTTAATTTGGATCAATTATTTATTTAATTTTCTTTGGGTTTTTCAAGCATCCGATATTAATCTTTTGATCAGTTTAACCATAAAATCATACTTTTAACTGCTTAAAAGTATTTTTAAAATTTCAAAATACAATTTCAAACATGCTCTTAGTCAATTAAGCATATTGTTTTGTTAGATACGAAAAGATTATGGAATATTATCATCTTTTAGCCCTTTGTCAAGGCTACTGATCATATACCTAGTCAATTTTTGGATATTATATCTGTTTATACTTCACAGGATGGATGAGAATTTATTCCAATAAATTCAGTTACGTCTTAAAAATAATAACTTATCAGTAAAATAATCTAGCTATATGGCTAAGGTGTTTAATTCGGAACGGTGTACTGACTTGATTAATACTAATTAAGATGGAGATTAATGGTTAATGCTCCAATTATACTGCTCATTTTGTCTCATTGACACCACCATATATATGATGCCAGGAAGTTATTAAAAATTAAAAATAAAACACAAACATAAAAAAAGAAAAAAAAAATGGAAACAGAATCTAGAGTTTCAATTTTCATCTTTTTATATTTTTGAACATTATTATTATTTTGAATATATTTTTATATTTTTCAATAAATTATGCGGTGATGAAATTGAGCAGTATAAATGAGACGGTATAATAGCAATACTTTTTTGAAAAAATTTAACTAGTAAATTATAACTAGCTACTAAATGGACCAAATAGAAATTGCTCAAATCAAATTACTTTACTATTAATCTCATATTCTTTCCTTCAAGATACATATACTTATATATATATATGTATGAGCAAATTATAGAGAAACATAGGCCCCATTTAGATTCAGAAGCGTAGGCATATTGCATAATTGCAAATTTGTCATTTCTAATTAGATAAATACTTTGATTACAAAAATATAATATAAAATAAATTTATAATTTGATTAATTTTTAATTAATTATTTATAGTTAAAACATGTTACATCAATTAGTGTAATTGAAGATACCAATATTTAAAATGAAAAATAACATTTAATTTCTTAGTTATAAATGGTGAAAAATAATTATGTTAAGAAATAGAATTACAAAAATATTATAATTGAATGACGAGGCAGATTTGGATAATGTAATGCCGATTAATAGAAAAGAACGATGTGACAAAAATAATACGTGCTCAAAAGTTTTCCAACTAAAAGTGAGAACAGTAGTAAAGGGTGTGAAAAATGCATAAAAAAAAATCAAGGGCAATAAATAGAGAAGACCAAAGGAGCGGGTGTGACTGGATAACAATCCGCTGTTGGAACAGCCCACTGGAAATCCAGGCATGGCCCCTGGTTTTTTCACTCTCTCCCAAAACAACTGTTTTCTCTCCCTTTCAGCTACTCTTCGCTCATGTCCCCTCCCTTTATATTCCGTCCTCAATCCGCACCCACCATCTCCTTCACCTACAGAGATGCCATTTCTCTCATCTTTTTCCTCTTTTGACCTCTCACCTCCCTGTAGTAGTGGACTGTCCGGCTAGTACCATACGGTGTATAATTTATCAATCTGAACCTATCTTTCTCTTTCTTCCCCTGTTTTCTCTGTTTCTGGTTCATTTCTTGATATTTGCTTCTTGGGTCAATACCCAGATACAAACTCGGCGTCTGTAGCAATACCCCGTCTCCTTTGTTTTTGTTTGGCTCAACAGCCGGATCCCAATTTTGCATTTTCTGGACGGTTTGGAGGTGCCCATATTGAGTTCCTTGTGGGAATTCGAGGTTGAATGGGGATTGAGACGACTCGAACTGATCGAAAGGGAAATAAGGAGTTTCGTGAATTACCCAAGGCCACAGACACGACTTCGAAAAGCAAGCCGAGGAAGAGCCGGCGACGTTCGAAGAAGATGTCGCCGGTTCAGAAGCTATTCGAGACTTGCAAGGAAGTGTTTGCCAATAGCGGGACCGGGATTGTGCCATCCACTGAAGATATTGAACGGCTACGAGAGGTTTTGGGTATGTTTTGCTTCTTTATGCACGAAGTTCGTATTGAATTTTGTGTTAAAATATGATCTATTCATCTGGGAGTGCCTGAGGATATTGAAATTTGATTGAAGAGAAACTCTCCGCTGGCTTTTTGATTGGTGTCTAGGTGCAGTTTTGATATAGAAACGAGTTGAGTTGATTATTGTGCGTTTTTCTTCTCATAAACTTAGATGTTTTGGGGTTTTGAAGCGGTTAAGGTTTATGATTTTGACGATCAACTCATGAATATGGGAATGTTCTAGTGGTATTTGCTTTATCTAGAGATGTTAGTTCAATAACTCGTGACAAACAATGTAATATCATCCAAGTAGGACATTGATCAATACCTTTTAGGATGTCGGAGATGATGTTTTCCCCCCTTTTGTTTTCGATCGAAACAGCAACAGTAGCTTGTTCAACGGGTCGGCCTTACATGCCCTCCCCAATTAAGGCAGGATTCGATTATTGGAATACTAACGCGAGTTCTAATTGTGCATTACTGACATGAACTCTCTACAAAAGCTGTGCTTTTGCCATTCATATACTTGTTCTTTATTCTTATTGGTGTGACTTTCAATTTTGCAGATATAATGAAACCGGAGGATGTTGGCCTCAGTCCCGAGATGCCGTATTTCCGGACTCAGGTGGCTCGTAGAACCCCGACAATAACATACTTGCACCTCTATATGAGTGACAAATTCTCGGTATGTAAGCTTCTCCGATCCTCTGTGGAGCTTTTGGATCAAAATCAGTTTACCCAGTGAACTTTATTGTAGCCGTGGTTTTCAAATCTTTTTCAATTATTTCAGATGGGGATCTTTTGCTTGCCACCAAATGGTGTTCTTCCTCTTCATAATCATCCCGGCATGACGGTTTTCAGTAAGCTTCTCTTTGGGACAATGCACATCAAATCATATGACTGGGTGGTTGATGCACCTAGTGACACATCCGCCAATGATAATCCTATAGAAAGTAAGTCTTCCCTTCCACATTATCACCAAACTTTTTTCCCAAGATGCTGTATGGTTTCATGTTTCCGTAGACAGTGTATAATGTATGATGCAATAATTAGCCTCCTTTAAAAGTGAATTGGAAAATTAGTAATATTAGAATGGAATTTACAAAAGAATGACACATAAGAAAGGTAGTATCAAACATCTTGATGCCTCGGCTATACTCTAAGCCCTTATTTTCATGATCAAGATAAGATAAGTTTCTTACCAAAAAATGAGAAATACGTGATGAGAGGGTGGGGGAGTTTTAACATAACTGTAAAAAATAGTGGATGAGCATAGAAACTAAAACGTAGTTGAGAAATGGTGCTAGCAAATTGGCCAGTCCCCCAGTTAGCTGTCATAGAGGCTATTGTTGGAACTTCCTCATATTTTCCCATACATCTGTTGCAAAAAGATCCCATAGCAGGAATGTGTGCGCAATGAATATGATTGGCAAGGTTTCAATTGAATGGTCTCCAAACTCCAATACTGCACCTTGTGGCCGCACATGCTGGCCATGCACGTCGGTGCTGGTGAAGAGAGAAAAAAAAAAGGGGGGGGGGTGTAAGGGGTGTTTGGGAAAGAGTGTTAGGATTTGGGGTTGGTATGGGAGAGATCATTAGGCAGCACCTGGCCATGTACGATGGTGAGGGTGGGATAGGATGATTGGGGAAGTGACATGGAGGGGAGCAAGGCCCAACGAGAGAGGGTTGGAAGGCTGGGATTTTGGTGTTTTATTTTTTGGGAGAGTGAAGTGAGCGCCCCCATCGGATGATTAAGGGGTGGGGTTCATGGAAGAAGGATGGAATGGTGAGACAGTGCGGGTGCTGTGATGGTGTCTAGGGAGGTGTAGATCTAAAACAATAAAGTTATAAGGAACTAATAAAACATTTTAAATGATAGAAGAAAACTGAAAAGGAACTGTGGAGGGGCAGTAGAGAGTAGAGACACTGTGAACAGGCAAATAGACTTATCTGAAACGATTTGACTTTTGTTGTTGTGTTTTTATGACTTGTTTAGAAAGAAGTGAATGGGTACTATAAGCCCTTAATTTACTAATGTTAAAACCCGGCTGTTAATTTGTTACCGGAATCTCATTTGGAGAGGTTTAATGGATCTGACAATGACTACGGTTATCTAGTTGGATCGGATAATTTCTTACCTTCCAACTAGAACATTGATTTTCAACACTTTCCTTTCTTCCATCCAGAAAGAAATCACAAATTTGACATGATTTTATTAATGCAGTCACATCTCCTGCTGGTCGTTTGGCTAAGGTTAAGGTTGACTACAACTTTACCGCACCATGCAACGCCTCTATCCTTTACCCAGCTGATGGAGGCAACATGCATTGCTTCACAGCAGTGACAGCATGTGCGGTGCTAGATGTGCTTGGCCCTCCATATTCTAATGAATCTGATCCTGATGGCCGGCATTGCACATACTACCTTGAGTTTCCTTTCACCAGTCTATCAGGTACCAGTCTCGAATTGCTTCTCCAAGCCAAAGTTTGGGTACAATTTTCTTTACCACGCCAATGAGGCAATACCGCCTTCTGGAAATGCTGACCTTAATTATGTCTCTTTGGCAATTTCAGTTGATGGGGTATCAGTGCCTGAAGAGGAGAGGGAAGGTCATGCATGGCTTCAAGAACTGGCCGATAAACCTGAGAACTTAGAGGTGGTCGGGGCAGACTACAGCGGCCCAAAGATTATGGATAAATGATCCTGCGAAATTGCAAATCTGCATCTCCTTCCACCCATGTTGGCAATTGGCCGAGTTCCAGTCCGTGCGCGCGGCAACACAACCTTTTGTTTCGTTTGTATCTTTTTCTTCTCCTTCAGTTCTTTCTTCCCCCTTTATTTTTTTCTCCTTTCAAATAGGTTTTGTACATACTCAGGACAAAAAAACTACAAAGCGAAGTTAAACGGATATGAGTAGGAAGTCATTGAGTTAATCGTTAGCATCATCTTGATTCTGGGGTCCATTTCCTTGTCTCTGATAAGCAACGGCCAGCATCTACCTTCCGCTTTTAGCGGCGCAAAGAGGTTGCGTGCAAGTAAAGCTGCGTCCGATGTTGTTTTTTATGACCTCAGTTCGATCAGATATAGGACTTTCCCATAAGGTTTTAGTGGGAAAGTTGTTCAGAAAAGTTGAAATGCCCTGTGGGAATTAATAAGGTCAATTATCTGAGCATACATATATATATATATATATATATATATATATTGAGACTGAAATATGCATTAATTTATGTTAAAGTATATATTCTATGAATTAAAATATATTATCGCTACATCGCCAGATTATCTTTGAGCCTAAACCTTCTCCACAATTCTTGCCATAAAACTCGATAAGAAAATCAAGAACAACAGCAGTAAGGGTTTAGAAAGTCTGGGTTGTTTTTATAATGTTGGCCAGACACCCGTTCACCCGACATTCGAATCGATGGTAACGTTCTTATATTTTTGAAAAAATGATGGTCAGACCAGAGTCGAAAGCCCTTTCAATGCTCTCATGATTTCCATCGGTTTTCAATCTCGGTGCTTGGAAAGTTGGTCCTCTATGTCTGTATTTGGGCTGAACCTGTATTATTATCATTACTATTACTATTATTATTATTATTATTATTATTATTATTATTATTATTATTATTAACAAAATAATTTAAGATGAAAGTTAAAAATTGAATAAAATATTATTTTTTATAGTATTATTATTTTAGGATTAAAAAAATTGAATTATTTATAATATTATATGTAAAAATTTTAAAAAATTATAATGATTAGAGTAGTTGAAATGATCTTTTGAGATCAACTCTTTATTGCCAAATGGGGCAAATGAAGAGAGGTTTGAATAGTGAGTTGAGATAAAATAAAAGTTGAAAATTTAATAAAATATTATTTTGAGATTTGAAAATATTGAATTGTTTATTATATTTTGTATGAAAATTTAATAAAGACATTTTATTTGCATCCCTATTTGGATGGAGATTGGATGTGTAAACCTTTATTAAATGAGAAAAAACATCATTTTAGAAGGGATGTATTTGTAATTTTAAACAAATTTAAAGAGAATTGTGAGTCTCTAAAATGGGGATGGTACAAAATATTATTTAAAAAAAAAATTATAATGATTAGATGAGATAGAATTAAAGGGCTTTTATTTCACAATAGGCCAAATATATATATCTTGAGATGAGTTGGGGGATCACTTAATTCTTGTATACTAAATTTTGTTTGATCCCAGTACGTTGCACATGATATATTTGGACACCATGTCAAAGACTTCAATTGACGATAAGAAATAATTGGTCTATACAAAGATTTTATGAGAGCAAATTTATAAATTGATATGATGATTTCATGATGTGGTATATCATATGGTAAAATACTTTTTATTATAAAATATACTTATTAAATGATATAATTGGACGATATATATTAAGCATTTCGTTTTATGTTTGGTAATCATGAATCTGAGATTCTAAAGACATCATCAAACATGAATCATAAATCAGACAAAATATGGAATTCCGGTAACTACTAGGTTTGCCGGTGAACAAATACAAGAATCTGCAGAAAACATTTATTTTAACAAAAAATGGAATAAAAACCCGTTGATATCGATCACGTCATCCCAAACTAAATGCAATATATATTGGAAATGCTAGCTAGCTACTTGCACCATGGATGCATAGCACCAATCTCTTCCCTTCGTTTGGACCCATCCCTCTCATGGCTTTGATATGGCTCTTCGTGTTGATCTTTTCGTTCTGTAATAGGCCGTCCTCTGCGGAGGTGGTAACGGACCTGCCGGGACAGCCCGAAAATGTTTCTTTTAAGCAGTATTCTGGTTATATTACCGTAGATGCTCAGCATGGCCGAGCTCTATTCTATTACTTTGTCGAGGCTGAATCAGCTAACTCATCTTCACTTCCCTTGACCTTGTGGCTCAATGGAGGTTGATATCAAATCGTTATTATATATATATATATATGTATGTATGTATGCATGACACTTCATGACATTCCTAGCTAGCTACTTGATTTGGTTTTTGTCTGCAATTTATGATGCTAGGTCCCGGTTGTTCTTCGCTTGGTTTTGGCGCGTTTATATAAAACGGTCCCTTCCAACCAGGGGACAATGGACTTCTTGTTAAGAATGAATATTCATGGAACTTGGGTAAATAAATTTTAATGCTTATAAACTGTACAGATAGCTAGTCTTTTTTATTTTTTCTTTTTTTAAGGAAAAATGTTTGCTAAACAGACTGATCCAACAACAAAATACTTGACAGAGTCGAACATGTTGTATGTTGAGTCACCAATTGGGGTTGGATTTTCCTACTCTAATACCAGCTCCGATTACGTGATCTGGAACGATACTCAGACCGGTATGGATTCTATTACCAGCATACAGTATAATGTTGTTCTGCAATTTTTGATGTTTTTCAACTTTTCAATCCATAATCACTTCTATTGTTTTGAGTGGCAGCCGAAGATAATTTGAGGTTTATAATAAACTGGCTGGAAGAATTCCCAAACTACAAAGACTCTGAGTTCTTCTTAACCGGTGAAAGCTATGCAGGTAATTAAAATAAGAGAGAAGATATTTGTAATGATAAATAGTGCAACTGTTGTATAATTATTTTAAAAAAAGTGAATAAAATATGGAACATATAAAAAAAATTAATTTTTTAATAATATATTTTACTTTTTTTTAAAAAATAATTATACGACGCACACTCACAATTGTTCGTAAAATTACTTTGCGGATGATGAACAAATTCAGTTTTGTCAATGTCACTGACATCCTTTTTGCAGGGCACTACATCCCCCAGCTGGTAGCTTTGTTGATGGAGTACAACAGGAATCCCAATATCAAACCCATCAAGCTAAAATCCATTGCTGTAATGAGCAATCACTGGTGACTATCAAGCTAAATGATCACCATTTCAGTTAATAGAAACAATAAGGTTTAATTACTTCTTATAATTTGTTTGTAGCTTGGAAATCCACTCTTGGACATAGACATCAGCGTGCAGGCTGGAGAGTACTTGTGGGCACATGGAGCAATATCTGATGAAACACTGATGCTGGAGAAGACAGTCTGCAATAACTCAAAGTTTCTTCGGGAATACGTCCACGATCAATGGTCTCAAGGATGCAACGATGTGTTTTATATTAGAGTTCCAGACGAAATCGGCAAGGACGTTCCTCTTAATGACCTACTCTCGCCTAAATGTTTGTCATCAACCTCGTTCGACCAATTTAGGATCGCGGGGGAGCATGCAGGGAAAACTCATGCAGCGGTATGCACGGGGGTTTATGATTTTTACTAGAGTAATTCTTTTTTTTTTTTTGGATACATTTAGAGAGGGGGTTTTCAAATTCTAGATCATCTCTATTTTAGAGGCTTGGGTTATGCTAATCAGACCACGTGCCTTCTGTTTTATTAGAGTAATTCTACATATAATCGTTAGATATATAAACATCATTGTGTAATCATTTTGAAAAAGAGTGACATCCATTATTAAAAACTTAATTTTTCTTATATGGGTCTCATATATGTTTTATTTACTTTTTTTCAAAGCGATTATGTAATAATTGTATAATTCACAATTACAAATATCTTTTCTATTTTTACTAATACAAAAATTCTTTTTGTAGTTTCCATTAAGGGACTGCATGTATAGACCTTTCATTAAAAAGGAAAAAATACTATTATAAAAGAAATATTATTATAACTTTCAAAAGTTTTAAAGATAAAATTGTCTAAACTTAAGTGAACAATTCTCAAAATATAGATGGTATCTAGCATTACTTTTTTGACTAATACACAAATTCTATGCAGTTATTTTGTGTACTTTTTGCGTATTTATTAATGTGATTGGTTGCATCATTTTTTTTAAAATAATTATTTTAACCAATCACATCAATAAAATGTATAAAAAATATGCAACAGTATCGACTTTTATGTAACAGAACTCGTACTAATATAATGATATTGTTAATATGAATCGTGCATGATGACTCTACGTTTTGAGTTGTTTATGACGGGAAGATTGATCAATTTGGCTCCTGGAGTACTTCAGTTTGCTAGGAGGATGGGAACTCAAGGTGATCCATGCCTTCAAGGAAGAATATTTAGCTATCTCAACAAGCCTGATGTTCAGAAAGCACTTCACACCAACACAACTCATCTGCCCTTCCATTGGGACTTCTGTTTAGGGTCTTTCTCTCTCTCTCTCTCTCTCTCTATGATTATTCATAGATTAGTTAATTAATTACGGGATGTATAATTAATCAATTAATTTGCAGGCCTCTTATATATCAAGAAAATAACACGGACATGAACCTCATACCCCTCGTCTTAGACATTCTAAAGGCGGGCATTCCCATCATGCTTTACAGGTTCAATAACAAAAGTCACTTTCTTTTCCTTCGAATTTCTGTTGACATCCATATTAATTTGGAAGTCGAATGGTGACAAAGTATAATTGACACCCAAAAAACTTCTAACATTTTCATCAAACAGTGGTGACCAAGATTCGAAAATCCCTCTCACTCAAACAAGAATAATTGCCAACAATCTGGCCAAGGATTTGAATCTAGTCTCTTTCACAAAGTACGGTCCTTGGTATGACAATAAGCAGGTACCTACACAAGCATAGGATTCTCTCAAACTTTTTCAATCCTTCTTGGGGCCTATGGGCCTATTTATTTGGGCGCTGTTGAGCCAGATTGCAGGAGGCTTGGTTAAGTTTATGGGCCATGGCTGTGGTAACAGATCATTGTGGAAATTGAATGGGTAAAATGGGCATTGCAGGTGGGAGGATGGTCGTAATCATTTTGTGGATTAAAGGATGGGAAGAACGTGACGTATCTCACATATACAACGGTCAGGGGTGCAGCCCATGAGGTCCCCTTCACATCTCCTTCACAGGCCCTCACTCTCTTTCGTTCTTTTCTAAATGGAGTCCATCTTCCCAGGCCCAGGGAATGATCTTTGGGCTAAAGTACTGCTGAAACCCACTCTCAAATGGTCTTGTACTGTTCTAATGGCAATCTAATCTCCATTTAACATATTGTATCGTTTGTTTTTTCTTTCCCCATTTTATCATTCATGTGTTATTGATTCTGGTTATGCTTGAAGCTTCTAAAACTTGCAATAAAGTTTGGAGCAAATTGTTGGCGAAAAGCTTGGTATCTTTTTCATATATTATATGATTGTGATTTGTAAAAATTCAAACTAACAAGACTTATTGAATGCTTGATACATAGCCTTCTAGGATTGGTTATGGTTAAAGGAAAAGGGTAAGCTCAGGTTTCCTTCAAATCATGATCAAAGCTCAAGCAAAAAAAGAAGAGCATGTGTGGCTTAAAGCTTAGACTTTGACCCTTACATATTTATTTACTTATTTATTAATTTATTTATTTTGTGGCAACTTAATTGGATTGGATAAAGAGATTCATTTAACCTCATCTCAATATCCAAACACCATAAATACAAACGTTTTTTAATTTCAAGTCTTCAATATTTTTGTCTAACCATTATCTAATTATTACAAAATCTTCAAACTTATAAACTGTTAAAGAAAGAAACCCAAGTTATAGGTCGTTCAAGCCTAAATTGCAAGTAGTTCTCCAATGTACATATAGCATAGGCATTTCATTATTTGTTTCATTTTTTGTAGTCTTTTTACCCTTTTTGTAATTATTTGCAGATGGCATAGCTTCATTGTAATGGTACGGTTAGGTTTGTTATTCTGCTTTTCATATATATCTCTTAGGGTTTTCATTTGAGTTTGCGATGTATCAAACCAAAGGAATATACAAATGTTTTTCGTCTCCATTGAAACAACTATGTTCTTCCTCCCATTTTATCTTAACTCTATTACATTGTATCTAGAGCCTTCGAGAGCTAACGTCAATGGAAAATTTAGAACCACCCCCTTTCACCTCACCCCATTCTCTTTTTTCTCATCCCGAACCCAATATTCTGTCTCGATACCTCAACCTCTCCGACCCAACCAACCCCTTTTGTCTAGATATGGCAATAGCCATGCACCGTGCACTTCGAGTAAAGAACAAGCTCGGTTTCATTAACGACACCCTCCTTTCACCCAAAGATCCCGATGACACTCTGATGGAACTTTGGGAGCGATGCAATGATATGGTTGTCTCTTGGATTCAAAACTCCATTAGCTTTTCCCTCCAATCCAGCGTTTTTTTTGTAGATGATGCTTGGGACATTTGAGTTGACCTCTAAGAGCAATTTTCTTAACAAAGTGGCCCAAGGATTTTTCAGGTCAAGAAATCTTTGGCTTTGCTTTTCCAAGACTCTGATTTGGTGAGTATCTACTATGGTGAGTTGAAAAGTTTATGGGATGAACTTTCAATACATGACCCCTTACCTATTTGTACATGTGGCTCAATGAAAGATATGTTGGATCAATACCAGAGTGATTGTGTTCTTTAGTTCCTAATGGGTCTGAATGAATCATACACTCCTATCCATGATCAAATAATGCTTATGGACCCTTTATCCCCAATTTCCAAAGTGTTTTCTCTCATCCAACAACAAGAGAAACATCACCAACTTCTTTCACCCTAACCTACCTCTGAGTCCATGGCTTTAGCTGTGAAGAAAACCTACCATCATTCCAAACCATATCTCAAAATTCCATCATCTTCCAAGAGAGATAGACCCTATTGCACTCATTGCAAAATTGTGGGTCATTCTCTTGAAAACTCCTTTAAACGAGGCAATGTCGAGCCTCCTTTTTGCTCTCATTACAACCTCACTGGCCACACTATAGAAATATGTTATAAGCTGAATGGATACTCCCAGGCCATAAGTTTCACAACAAGTCGCTACAATCCCCTGGTTCTTTTGCTAACCAAACTACTTTTTCCCTTGCCTCTGACCTTGAAGAAGTCAATGATGACAAAGTTGGCTTGACTAAGCTTCAGTATCAGCATCTAATAGCATTGCTTCAACCCAAGGATCAAGCTCTTGCCGCCACTGCCTTGCACTCCACATCCTCATTCAATCCCTCCATCCATTCAGCTCACTCTCACAAGATGCCTGGTATAATTTCTTGTTTCTGCACACATACACATATATCACCTAATTCTTCGAATTCCACTTGGATACTGGATACTAGATACTGGATACTGGATACTGGTGCTATAGACCCCATGGTCTACAACATCTCCTTTTTTACCACCATCACTGCAACAGTTAACTACTCAGTTAACCTCCCAAATGATACCTTTGCATTAGTTACTCATATTGGTAACATTCAACTTACAAACACCCTTATTTTGAGGGATGTTTTATGCGTCACTTCTTTCAAATTTAATTTAATTTCAACAGATAAATTAACATTTTCCCTATATTGTTGCTTACTTTCTTTTTTTTTTTTCTCAACTTGCCTTTTCATTTAAGACTTACACTCTTGGACAACAATTGAGAAGGGTGATCTTAAGCATGACCTCTACCACCTACACTACACAAAAGTTTCACCTTTAAATTTAGTTAATTCCATTTCAGCACACTAACACAAACACGCACAACACACCTTTACCTTTACCTTTACATTTTTTTGCTTCAGTTACAAATAGGACAGACAATTTGGACCCATGATGTTGTCGCCTAGATCATTTATCTCTTTTTAGACTTAGGTTGGTCTCTGACCCTCTTGTAAGGAATCAAATTTTTTCTATTAATGAAAAGCCTTGCAACATTTGCCCTTTAGCAAAGTTCCATCGATTATCTTTTTTTTTGAAAGTTCTCATTTATCTTCTCAAATATTTGAATTAATTCATTGTGACTTATGGGGTCCATGTTCAATTGTGGCTCATGATGGTTCTACATATTTTTTGACCATTGTAGATGATTTCTCAAGAACTACGTGGCTTTACCTCCTTGCAAATAAATCCGAGCCCAGAACATGCATTGAAATTTTTGACAATATTGTTGAAACTCAGTTCAAGTAAAATAAAAAATTTTAAGAAGTGACAATGGCCTTGAGTTCAATATGGAAAGTTTTTTCATCAAAAAGGCATTTTCCATCATAAAAGTTGTATTGAAACCCTTCAACAAAATAGAATTGTTGGAAGAAAATACTAATACTTAATGTGTCTCAGGCCATTCTTTTTCAAGTTGGTATGCCTCTAAAATTCTAGAATGAATTAGTTTTGATTGGCACATATATCATTAACAGAACCCTCACACCTCTCTTGAATAATTTAACCCTTTATGAGCTATTTTTTAAACAAAAACCTCTTTATGCTCATATGAAAATCTTCGTTTCTTTATGCTATGTTGCAACTCTTTCCAATAACAGGAAAAAAATTTGATCCTAAGTCTTGTAGATGTGTTTTCCTTCGTTATTCTTTTAGAACAAAAATATATAAACTTTTAGACCTAGACAACAACAATATTTTCATTTCCAAGGATGTTATTTTTCATGAATTAATATTCCCATTCCACACAAACAACCCCCTTCCCCACAAGCTTTCCAACATTTCACCCTTACCTATTTTTTCATCTCCCTTACTTCCGCCATCCCTTAACTTACCTAACCAACCATCCCTAAATTCAGACACCACTAGATATCCTCCATCCCGACACAACTAGCAGCATAACATCCCCTGTCACTTTAGTCTCAAATACAGCCAGCCCTAATACACCCATTTCCACTTTCATTTCTCTTCAAACCGAATCAAGCTCCTATGGACAAGCTACCAAAGATTTGGGTTGGTGCAAAGCTATGAATGATGAACTTGAAGCATTGGAAAACAACTAAACTTACACTGATTTACCAAAAGAATTATATGTAAGTATGTCTATAAAATTAAATTCAAGTTTGATGGTTCACTAGAAAGACTTAAAACTCGTTTGGTAGCTAAAGGCTACACACAATAGGAGGGAATAGATTACATTGACATATTTTTTCCTGTTGCCAAAATTGTTACTGTAAGATGTTTATTTAGCATTGCTGCCATTAATGGTTGGCTCTTAAATCACTTTGATGTAGATAATGGTTTCCTACATAGTGATTTACATGATGAGATTTATGTGAAGAAACCCCCCGAGTATACAAAAGATACCCCCACTCAAGTTTGTTGGTTGCTTAAGAGTTTTTATGGCCTTGAATAAGCCTCTAGGCAATGAAACTTCAAATTGTAATCTTCTCTTCAAGAGTTTGGTTTTACTCAATCCAAATCTGATTATAGCTTATTTACCATGCAAGTTGGGGTCTCTTTCACTACCATCTTAGTTTATGTGGATGATATAATGCAATTCTATTGATTCTTTAAAAACTTTTCTCATTAACAAGTTTAAGATCAAAGACCTTGGCTGCCTTCGTTATTTTTTAGGTTTAGAAATTGCTAAGTCTACTAAAGGTCTCCACATATGCCAAAGAAAATATGCATTTAGACATTCTGGCTAAGAGCATTAGCATTGGATACACTAAATGATTCTTCAAAATTTGAAGGAAAGTACAACTTTGATGGATCCATCAAACTTCTAAGTCTATAACTCCACATTGGATTTATTATTAGATCCATCAAAATAATAATATAACAATATTTTTTTAATAAATATATTTAAATATATTTTTATATTTTGTAATTACACTAACCATATATATATTAATAATATAATTTGATACTTAAATAATTATTTTTCAACCAAATAAGAAAATAAGAAAAAAAATAAGGAAAATAAAGTAGGAGAATAAAATATATTAAAATGTGTGTTTAGAGTGTGAATAGTAGTCCCTCAAATAAAAAATTTACTATAACTCAAAATTACACATTAAGAAGTTTGATGGATTCAATGTGGAGATTTTTTAGCAAAAATAATCAAATTTATGTTTAATGGATCATTTGATGGATCTAATGCTAATACTCTAACTCTACTCTGGCATGCTTGGAAGCAAGCTACTTAAACTTCCAATGTATCAAAATTTCAAAATCAACAAGATTGAAGGCATAATCCTCTCGGATCCCATTATATTTAGGAGACTTATTGGAAGGTTGTTATATCTCACAATTATAAGGCCCGATATCTGTTTTGCTGTCCAGTTATTAAGTTAGTTCATGGATAAACTCATTTCCACTCATTTGGTAGCTGCTTATAAGATATTGAGATATGTTAAGTTAGCCCCTGGTCAAGGCATTTTACTATTTTCTTCTTCTCAACTTCAGCTTATAGTTTTTTGTGACTCAGATTGGACTTCTTGTCCAAATTCACGTTAATCCATCATAGGTTACTGTGTCTTGCTAAGTGATTCTTTGAAATAGAAGAAACAAAATGTTGTATCACGTTCCTCAATTGAAGCCGAATACAAGTCCATGGCTGCCACTTAACATGGCTTTGATATGTCCTCAAAGATCTTAATATTTCTCATCCTCAAGCTATTTTCCTCTTTTGTGACAATTAAGTCACCCTTCATATTGCAGTTAATCCGATTTTTCATGAAAGAATTAAGCACATTGAACTTGATTGTCACTTGATCAGAGATAAAATACAAGAAAACAGCATTACTACAACTCACATCTCATCTCAAACACAATTAGCTGATATCTTCACTAAGTCTCTTTCTTCTTACCTCTTTTGCTCACATTTATCTAAGATAGGAATAGTTAACCTTTATTCTCCATCTTAAGAGGGGATGTTAAAAGAAGAAACTCGAGCTACAGGTTGTTCAAGCCAAAACTACAAGTAGTTCTCCAATGTAATTATTTGTTTCATTCTTTATAGTTTTTTTACCATTTTGTAATTATTTACAAATAGCATAGCTTCATTGTAATGGTACGGTTAGGTTTGTTATTCCGGTTTTCATATATATATATATATATATATATATATATATATCTCAGGGTTTTCATTTGGGTTTGCGATTTATTAAACAAAGGAATATACAAAGGTTTTTCGCCTCTATTGAAACAACTTTGTTCACTACAAGAAAAATAGATATTTGTGACATTTTAATTGTAATCAGAAAGATTATTTGCGATTAAAACAGACTGTTTTGATCTTGATCATAAATAGTCTTTCTGATTACAATTAAAATATCATAAATATCTATTTTTCTTATAATGATTATTCTTCCCATTTCATTTTCACTTTGTTACACAAAAAAAATGCAAAAAATAATATTTTAACCGTATAATATTTTTATTCAACCTTTCTCTTTCATTTTTCAAAACCTTATAAAATATTTAAGCCCAAATTATTTGACTACTTTTCACAAACTATCATAATTATTCCACCAAGCCAATCCATATTTCTGATTTTCTCACCCATGTGTTACTTATAATATACATTATATATAACCCGTCCACACTTCATTAATCAACATGGAATTGATTATCAAGAAATTGTCTTTGTGGATTTTATTTGATCAGTTAGTTTTCTCTCCTTAATAATTTTTCGAATCATTATTGATCATTGACATGATCAAGGGAAAAGTACTGCTTGATCTTTTTAATTTGAAGTACTTCGATGAATTGATCGGTAGTTGGTTGGACTTCTAAAATTTGATTAGATCAAAAGTTCCAGAAATCGGGCTGATTTGATATAACGTGGAGGCTAAGACATTTAATTTTCATCCAAGTAGATCAGCAAGAACCATTGGAAAATGAAATATTGTTGTTGTCACTGACGTCATGCCCTGTCAAAAACCAAAAGTATTGATCTATTTCTATTTGCAAGTTCTCTTATTTTCCATGATCATTAATCCATATTAATTCTGGTTTAATTTACACAATTGTCTCGTTTGGATTTAAAAGTAAGTTGAGCTCATCTCAACTCATTTTTATTTTATCATTATATTTTTATAATTTTTTCATACAAAATACAAATTTCTATACACATTTTTCAAATCTCAATACATATTTTTTAAATTCTAATACACATTTTTCAAATCAAATAATAATAATATTAAAAAATAAACTAAATTCATCTCAACTCTATCTCATTTTCAAATTCAAATGAGGCCAATGTCGTGTTTCAAATTTTAGGCAGAGACTAGGATTTGAGGTAAAACTAATTGAGTCCCTAATTAATATTAACAGCCAAGAAATTACATTTGTTAACATTAGTCTCCGAATTAGACCAAAAAACAATTACATAGTCAATGCATGCGCAGTTGGGTCATTTCTCATGTGTTTGATTTGAAAAATATGTTACCCCTATTGGCTAATAGCTAGCTAGTTTCTCACTTTAATTTTAGTCGACAACAGAAAACTGGAATTCAAACGCCACGAGCTGATGACAATCATGCAGTACGGACCTACGGTCGATGTCCAAAGCTAAGTATCCATCAAGCTTTACATGTTTATGATGGTTGGTAGCCTGTTCACCCAGATCAGATTATATTTAATTCAATTTTAAAAAATTTTTTTTTTAATATTTTTGAATTTAAAAAAAAAAATTAAAAAAATTTTAAATTCGGATTCTAAATTTTCAAATCTAAAACTCGGATAAACACTCCTAATGGTTGAAGTTTGAAATATGAACTTAATAATTACATGAAGATGCATGAACCAAAAAGAACTCTTGTTTATTTCCATATATATATATATATATATATATATATATTGTATGTGGCCGCTGCTATCAATATTCCATCAACTTCTTAATTCAGGACTTGGGTCTATTTCTTGCCAGCTTGATCTCTGGCCTAGCTAGCTCTTTCCCTTTTTTCATTAATCCTAATTTAATAAGAAAACAAAGGGCAAGTTCTAATCTACGTCCAAATTATGCCCATATGAAACCCAAATCTCATTCAAATTATATTATAAAAAATTTCAATGATCTCATTCAGTATGAAAACAATCATGACTTTCATATATACTCTGACGCAATCGTACGTGGACCATCAAATATATATATATATATATATAGATATATATATATATATATATGCATGCGCATGCCCTGAACCCGATCTTAGATCTCCTCATATCTCTCTGCCCACATTTTATAATAATAATACTACAATTATAATTTAATTAGGAGTAGTACAGCTTAATGATGCAAGTGTTGGCCGATAAAGTTTTTTCTTTTTTTAGAAACCTAGTGTTGGATAAAGTTGAAACTTGCAATTGTGGGAATCTTGGAAACAATGAGTCATAAAAGATTAAACTTTAGGCCGTCAATAACCTTAAATTTTTTCGATGAAAAGTAGTGCAACCTCGACATGCATGTTGACCACTTCATGATGAGTATCGGCCTGGCCTGATCTTCTGGTCTTCTCTCAAAGGTGAGGGCTCATGTGCTCTGTATATTTACCAAGTTGATCCATATTTCACCTTATATATATATATATATTTAGGTCAAGTCAATATATGCCATATTAATTTAAGGGATTAAATATATTTTCTAGAGAAATATATTTTTTGATCATATGAAAAACTTTTATTATAAAAAAATTATTTATTTGTGACCAATTATTTCTAACGAAATCATTATTTTCAACTAAAATGAGTTGTAAATAATTAATCACAAATGCTCAATTTTCTTATAGTATTTTTAGGATAAGAACTTTAGGTTTGATAAGAAAACCATATTATTTTATAATATTTGGGGCTAAACTTCAAGTTTTATAAGCTTAATTAATCTAAATATCAGAAGATCAAAAACTTTGGTGGTTAACGGCTCCTCACCATGCATCAAAGTTCATGACATTATCAGAAATTCGTCTCCTTACATGAATACCAAAGGCCGCTGACACCATGCATGCATGTTGATCAAATTTTAATGTCCAACCAGTAGGAAGTAATTAGTACTAATTTATTACCACGCATGAAATAATAGCAGTACTTAAATAATTAAGATAGTCGTAATATAAAATGCAAACACTTTTACCAATAATTATTTCTATAAGTATAATTAATTTGTATATTTTGATCTTATAGATTAAACATATATATCTATAATTGACGTTAAACATGATAGGATTAGAGCATTGATATTGGATTGATTAATTTTTTTTTAAAAAAAGTATAAATTTACACACATATTAATAAATTTTGGTCATATTTAATTAATAATGGAGAGAAAAAAAAAATAGAAAAAGAGAATAAAAATATTCTTATTTTTCAAAAATAAATAATAATTTTTTTTTTCTTTCAAATTTTATATATTTTTTTAGCTAATTCAATACGAATGCTCTTACGCCATTGATAATGACACCGCGTACAAGGTCAGGCTTTGACTCTAGTTAGCCCCTATGCACAAGCATATAATTAATTCAAGGATAATGCTACATATAGTTATAGAGTTGCAAACGACATGCAGTCGCTTTAGAAAAAAGTTAACGTGGGTCTCATATATATTAACTTTTTTTCAAAACGACTGCACGCAGGGGCAGAACCAAGATTTTGTGTTTGGGGGGGGCAATCGATAAAATGTGTGTTATATATAAATTTTAAAAGGATATGATAGAAGTATCACATTTTTTCGTAGTCAAACTCTCTAAATGTATTACTCTTCGAATTATCTACGTCCTTTTAAAAAAAAATCAATTTTTTTACTTGCTCATATTATTTTTTTATTTAAAAAGAATTATGGATCAAGAATAAATATAAAAAATTTCTAATAACTACTGATATACCGATGTTAGATTTTTAACGAAGTATATCTCATAATTATACAATTAAGTTAGAGTGAAACTATATAAGTAAGTATAATTAATTAATTTTGATAATCATATAAATTTATAACCATATTTTTTTTAGAATTAGACTGTTAAAGTAATTCTGAAACTAGGTGAGTTGAAATTTGAATTTCAATAAAGTTAAAAGTTATAATAAAAATATATATGTATTGACATTTAAAAAAATAATTTTAATGAAAATTTGGAGGGGCAATTTTTAATTTTTTTATAATTTAAGGGATAATTTAATATTATATATATGTAAATATATATATTTATATATTATATATCAATTTTTGGAAGAATTTTGGGGGGGCTGTAGCCCCCCAACGTTACAAGTGGGTCCGCCCCCTGACTGCACGCCGCTTGCAACTCCATAACTGCATCTATCATTTCTCTTAATTCAATCATACCACATACTGCATGATATCATGACTACCAGCTTAATTAATTTTTACAAAAATGTCACAACTATATATATTTATTTAATTTAATCCTATAATATTATATTAACAAACGAATCTCCTTAGGAAAAAGCCCATTGCAGCTGGTATTTTAACTGGCCGGAATTAACGTTGAAACTTATCATTAATCGTTCTAATTTCATAGTTTGATCTTTCGATAATAATAAATTAATAAAAGCAGTAGCTGCGTGGTTGGGGTACTGTTGACATTTTAGTCATGACTGCGTATTGGAGGGATCGATAGATACACAGATAGATATATAATTAATTAAGCAGCATGCACTGGGATTTGAATATAATTAATTTTATATCAAGTTTGAAAATAAGCACAATATTTTTGTCGTTTAATATTTGTGTATAAGAAGGGAGGCCGTGCGGTAAAGAGTTAATCATCAGGACCAGGAGTTATATATGTTTCTCAAGCATTAAAGCAAGCTGGGATCGATCGAATTAAGGCGCAGGCCGCATGTTGAAAATGCCTACCCCTTCATCATGTGTTGTAGGTCTAGAAGAGAAGAGTTTTGAATCTGTTGTTGCCCATCAGATTAGCCAAGATCATGCTGGGGCTAGACATGAGGTACGTTATACGTATAAGCAAGCTTAATTTATCATGATCCCTAGCTAGCATCTTGTGAATGAATGAATCCCAGGTTTCTGGGTTGATTTCTTCTACTTATTATTCATATATCGAATATTTAATAAAAAAAATATAAAATTTTAAAAAGAAGTGTGGTGTGTCTTCAGGACGATAAATAGACTTTTTCTTATTGCAAATATGAGAAATAAATGAAAAATTTATGTAAAAAAATATATAGTACTTAAAAATCACGATATTTTCTGCTGTTTTATAATTTTCCGAAATTAGATTTGCAAGATCTTCGAAGCCATCATCACATGATAACCTAATTATTGTCTGGTTTTGATGGCCGTAAGAGTACAGAATTCGAGACTAGATATATATCCTCGAATTCTATTTTAGGTTCAAAGCAGAAGAGATCAATTGCATGAGGTCATGAGTAGCTTGAACCAATCTAATTCACCCGGCTGTTTAGAAATTTTCTTTTTCCATATTAACAAAATCAAAGAACCACTCACATGATTATTGTTTTTTCTAGGATATTGAACTTGAATCTGCCAAAGCTGAAATGGGAGAGGTCAAAGAAGAAAATGAAAGATTAAAAATTATGTTAGAGAAAATTGAGAAGGATTATCAATCTCTACAATCGAGTTTCTTGGACATCATTAAACAAGATGCTTTGAAGAGATCATGTACAGAGTCAGCTCCCTCACATGGACAAATTGATCAAGAATCTGAATTAGTGTCTCTTTGTCTCGGAAGAAGTCCAAGTCTTGATCTGAAAAGAGACGATAAAGGTTGTAACAATCCTTGTAATAGCAAGACTATTAAAGATTTAGAATGGAAGGACAACCTTAATCTTGGATGGGAGTCTACGAAACAGCTTGCTTCTAATAAACAAATTGTGGAAGCTGGAGAAACATGGCCGCCAAGTAAAACTCCAAAAACAATGAGAAATGGAGGCGACAAAATTTCACAGCAAACCCATGTGAAGAGAGCTAGGGTTTCTGTGAGAGCTAGATGTGACACTCCAACGGTTAGTATACTAATCCATGCCTTTTTTTTTCCTTTTCACTTATAAATTATCTGATAAATATTTTATGGAAGCTTTATTATAAGAAGAACAAGTATATATAATTAATTAACTACAATTAAAAGGACTGTTTTCATTGCAAATAATATGTTTTCATTGCAATTAGTTCTTTTAGTTGTAGTTAATTGATTATATATACATGTTTTTCTTGTAGTACTTGTAAAATTTGTTTATAGATAAACTAATTTGGATAAACTTCATATAGTGTGATAAATATGTCATTCCTACAGATGAATGATGGATGCCAATGGAGGAAATATGGGCAGAAAATATCAAAAGTAAATCCATACCCTCGAGCATACTATCGTTGCACAGTTGTACCTGAATGCCCAGTAAGAAAACAGGTATTATCTGTCACAAAAAATTGAGTTTTGTTTAAGGACTAGAGATTTATTTTATGGGCTTACATATGTTTGCAAAACAAATGGTATTCCAAAATGTTTCATATAATGCTTGATATTAAAGACTTAATACTTCTTTACATGATTGTAGGTGCAAAGATGTGCTGAGGATATGTCTATCTTGATCACCACCTATGAAGGAACCCACAACCACCCCCTTCCAACATCGGCCACAGCTATGGCTTCCACCACTTCGGCTGCTGCTTCTATGCTATTATCTGGCTCATCTATGTCTGAATCTGGCCTCAGTTCAACAACCACTATGATGGCTGCTCCTACACTCAATGAATTTAATCTAAATCTATTGGATAACTCGAGAGCAAAACGATTTTACTTACCCAACTCTTCTTCAACCTCCCTTTGCCCAACCGTCACTCTGGACCTTAGTGCCTCTCCATCCCTTCCACATACTCTTTTTAATAGATCACCTTCAAGCTTTGTTTCAAACCCAAGATTTCCTTCAAGAAGTCTTAGCTTCTCCTCCTTAGAACCCGTTATATCAACTGGTTGGGGCAGTGGATACCATGGTTATACTGCAGTACCTTACAACAAAACCCACACTGGATTCCTAAATCTAGGAAAACAATCCCAAGAACATTTCTACCAATCTTATTTGGAAAAGAACCACCAAGCTTCCTCTCAAGAGTCCTTAACCGAAACCTTAACCAAAGCAATTGCATCAGACCCAACTTTCAGGTCTGCAATTGCATCTACAATTTCATCAATGGTAGGAGGTGGTGCAACCCATGATAACCTGCAAGGTGGAGTAGAGAGATTATGCCAAAAGTTGAAGTGGGGTGAGCCAGTTCAGGCCGTTTATCCTGATCCATCAGCTTAAAATGGGAAAGCATGCACAACAAGCTACTTCAACAGATTTTCATCGCCAAATCCCAAGACAGAAAGCTAGATCTTTACAATCTCCCATGCCATTATCCATCTCCAAGAGTACTTTTATATCTTCTCTCACTATCGAGGATCAAATGAACTAACAAGTCTAATATTGCCTCGGATGAGACAATGACAAAAGCTTCATTCCTTTCACAAATACCTCCCATACAGGCTCCCTTTCTCCTTAGTAGTCCCTATACATGAAATATTGGCTGGACCAACATTGCCTTGAAACCATGATTGTAAAAGTCAACCTCTGAACATATGTTGTGTTGTTCTTACCTTTGTTAATATTAAGAAAATGTAAATCTATATTAGGCTTGTTCATTCAGATTCCGGATCCATACTTCAATGTAGAGAAAGAATCCAACAGCTTATGCCTACACAAAGTCATATAAAATGGGAACCAACTACTGCTTGAATGGTGAGACCAAAAGAAGAATGTATTTTAACTGTGGACTAAACTAAGTACCATGACAAATCAACCCAACAAAATCTCTTGGATCAATTATTAATATCAGTAACTTTTTTTTTATAAGTAATAACTTTTATTGATTGAATGCAACTAGACAAAGTCCAAGTACACAGGGAATATACAAAAGATAGACCTAGTTACATTCTATTGAACTGAAAAGAAGTAAAAAACTCCTGAACATCCCCTCCATTTAGTACAATTGCAGAAAGCCATTGTATCAAAGAAGATACAAAAAGTCCCAAATTTCCCCCATGGTATTTTCTTTGTTATTGAAGCATCTCTCATTTCTTTCCTTCCAAAGATAACACAGGCGACATAAATAAATCATCCTCCACGTCGCAGCCAAATGCTTGCATTGATGATATCTTTTCCAGCTAGCTAGGAGATTCGCCACACCTTTAGGCATTACCCATTGCAACTCTACTCTTCCTATGATATCATCCCATAATTCTCTTGCCACATCGCAATGCAAAAAAATATGGTCGATGGTCTCCCCATTTCTCTTACACAAATAGCACCATTCGACAACTATCATTCCTCGTATTTTTAAGTTGTCGACCGTCAAAATCTTTCATAATGTCGCTGTTGATACAAAGAAAGTGACCTTAGGTAGCGCTTGAGCTTTTCATATACCTTTCCATGGGAATCCAACCGGTTGGTATGTTTGCATTGCCTTGTAGAACGACTTGACGGCAAACTTTTTGTGTCTGGGGCGATTCCATAACATTCTATCTCTCCCACCTCCTCTTATTTGCCTGGAGTAAAGGAAGTTGTAAAAATCAATAATCTCCTCAACTTCCCAATCCTAAATATTTTGGGAAAAATTCAAATTCCAATACACTGTGCCATTAACTATCAGAGATTGTAGCTTGTTGATTTTCTGCTAAACTGAAAACTTTGGAGAATGCTGAGAAAAGTGCTCTCTCACCGCACAATTTGTCAAGCCAAAAGTTAATTCTTGTGCCGTCACCAACCTCATAAATAGTATGTGTTGAAAACACATTCCACCAATTTCTAATAAACTTACAAAGGCTCACTCCATAAGTCCCACTAATCTTCTTTGTGCACCTACCCCCTGGTTCACACCCATATTTCTCCTCCACAACCATTCTCCACAACGACGACTCTTCCAATGAAAATCTCCACAACCACTTTCCTCGTAAGACTGTATTGAATGTAGTAAAATTGTGCACTCCCAACCCACCCATCTCCTTTGAAGTACACACTTTAAGCCAATCCACTAAATAAAATTTGTGTTCCTTCCTCATACCACCCCATAAGAACTCTCTAAAGATTTTTTCAATCCGATTAATAACCCCCGTCGGTATGGGGAAAATGGATAAATAGTAACTAGATAAATTGGATAGAGTGCTTTTGATGAGTGTTAACCTCTCTCCCTTTAAAAGATAGAGACACTTTCACCCAGACAATCGTTTTTCCACCTTCTCTACCACCACATCCAAAATAGATTTTTCTTTAAAAGAAGCTCCCAAAAGAAGTTCAAGATATCTCATAGGAAGGGTAGCCACTTTACACCTTAACAAGTCGACTAGATAGTTGATATTTTTCACATTTCCAACAGGAATAAATTCTGACTTTTCCAAATTGACATTGAGGCTCGAAATACCCTCAAAACATAAAAGTATAGTCCTCAAAACTTTGATTTGCTCGATGTCTGCATCACAAAAAATTAGCATATCATCTCCGTACAATAAATGAGTGATAGATAATCCATTGCTACGATTTCCCACTGCAAAACCTGCAACAAAACCACTCTAGACGGCGGCATCCATCATGCGACTCAAAGCCTCCATTACTAGAACAAATAGGAAAGGAGAAAGCGAGTCTCTTTGTCTCAACCCCCTCGTACTCAGAAAGAAACCACATGATTTTCCATTGATTAACACGGATAAGCGGGCCGTCAAAATACAATGTTTAACCCAATGTACCACTTTCTTCTGAATCCACATCTCTTTAGCATATAAAGTAAAAAATCCCAGCTCACGTGGTCGTAAGCCTTCTCCATATCTAACTTGCAAAGTACTCTAGGGCTTTCGTGTCTCAACCAGCTATCCAATCACTCTTTTGCTATCAAAACTGAGTCCAAAATTTGTTTATCCCGCACAAAGGCATTTTGAGGTTTGGAGATTATCTTGTCCATTACCATACTCATGCGGCTTGCCAGCACCTTCGATATGATTTTATAGATCCCTCCTACCAAACTTATGGGGTGAAAATCCTTTAACTCTGTAGCTCCACAATCTTCAGAATTAAAGCTGTGGATGTTGCATTAACAGAGCTCTCAAACTTATGACGAATGTGGAACTCATGAAAAACCCGCATTACCTTATCCTTCACCACATCCCAACACTCTTGAAAGAAGGCCAAGGAAAAGCCATTAGGACCCGGAGTTTTATCTTTTCCCATGCTACGTACCACCTGATACACTTCGGTTTCCTCAAATGGTCTCTCCAACCAGTCTGCTACACTATCCTCCAGCCGATAAAAAATTAATCCATCTAATTTAGGCAGCCATCCTACTATTTCTTTGAGAAGCTCTTCATAATAGCTCACTACATGTTCTTGGATCTCGTCTTGGACTTGGTATATGTTGAATCCAAGGTTTTAAATTTCATATCTACGTGTAGATTTTGGTGATAACAAATAAATTCAAGTCTCAAGCTCAAATTATCTACGCAATGGAGCGAAGCGTACATCAAGTATAAAAGAACAAGTCTACAAAAAGCTCATAAATTATTTTTGTACATCTCTTGATAAAATTCAAAATTAGATTAAGACTCAAAAATTAATCTTTTCTCATAAAGCATTAAATTGCATTTTTTTTGTACATGACATAAGCATGATATATGCATGACATAAAAAATACTTTAATTTGAAAAATTATATTTTACATGTGCATGACATATGCAATGATCTCATTAAAAACTTTATTTTCAAAAATTATATTTTATATGTGCATGACATATGCAATTACTTTATTCAAAAATTTGAATTTTGAAAATTGAATGACATATGTAATGATTTCATCAAAATTTGAATTTTGAATTTGAAAGATGATTGTGTGGGACTCATTTGCCTATAAATAGCTCACTTGTGTTTTGTAAAAATCACAACAACAAGAGCTTACACATCTATTGCTAAGTTTTGCATCATTCTTTCAAAACTCTCATTCTCTCTTTTATAAAGTTTTGAGCCTTAATTCTTGTTCTTTTTTAGAGAGATATAGGTTGCGCTGTATTGTTTCTATCTCACTCATTGAGGAGTATACTTTGATAGTCTACCCACTATCAACTCTTGTATTTGTAAGAGGGTGCGTATAACCCTTGTGTGTGTAGAAGGTGTTTTACACGGGGAATAGTTAAATCACCAAGTGTGAGGTGATTGGAAGTGTAGAGGGTGTTTTACACAGATTCTTTGGAGCGGTGCTGCTCAAAGGTGTAATAGGTTTCTATTTCCACCTAAAGGAGATTGAATAGTGGATTTGGGATCCTCAAAGGGTAGCTTGAGGCGAGGACGTAGACAGTAGGGCTAAACCTCGTAAAAATACTGAGTTTGCTTCTCCTTACTCTACTATTTACATTTCTTGCTGTTTTATATTCTGTTTATATTTTATATTGTGTATTTGATTTATAAGTGTTAATTTTTATAATATAATCCGATTCATTCCCCTTTTGTGTTAGTCATCTGGACAACAATTAGTATCAGAGCAAGGACTCTGTTATAAGATTAACTATCTGTTGAGTTAAGATCATATGACTAACATTGCAGCTACTTTCACTGAAGGTCAATCCAGTAGTCCACATCCGCTATTTTGTAGAGATAATTATATTTTCTGGAAAGCTAAAATGAGAATATTTCTTCAGTCTCAAGGTCGAGAAATCTGGAAATGTATTGTAAATGAGCATTATATTCAAACAAAAACTGTTGATGGAGTAAAGGTCAAAAAGGAAGAGGAAGAGTTTGATTGTGAAGACGATAGACTTTATACTGTGAATATAATGGCTATGAATTTTTTATATAACGCTCTCAATGGTAATGAATTTAACAGAATAATGATTTGCAGGACAGTAAAGGAAATTTGGGACAACTTGGAAGTAACCTATGAAAGAACTTCGTAAGTCAAAGAATCAAAAATTTATATTCATACGCATGAATATGAATTGTTTAAAATGAATGATGATGAATCTATTTCTTCTATGTATACTCGTTTTACTAATATTATAAATAGTTTGACATCTCTTAGTAAAGTTTATTCCAGCTTGGAGATAGTAAGGAAAATTCTCAACTCCTTACCAAAACGTTGGGAATCAAAAGTAACGGAATCTAGAGATCTTAAAAAACTAAAAGTAAATGAACTCATCGGGTCATTTATTACCCATGAGTACACATTGAAAAGAGGAGAAGAAGAAGGAAAGCAAAAGAAGAGCTAGGTACTCAAAGTCGTTCCTCATGAAAGTGAAAGCGATGAAGATGAAGAAAGCGATGACGAAGAGATTGCAATGATCACAAGAAGATTTAAGAGATTCTTTAAAAATAAAACTTCTCCAAGAAAACCCTTCAAAAAGTATTCCAACAAAAATATAGGTAAAAATGATTCATTAATTTGTTATAAATATAAAAAGTCAGGATATATCAAGGTCGATTGTCCCCTGCTAAAGAAAGATCGATACAAAGGCAAGAAAGCAATGAAAACTACATAGGACGATGATTCAAGTAGTTCAGACAGCGACGCAAGTAATGAAGAATCCGTAAATCTTTGTTTTATGGCTAAAGATAATCTTAAGGTAACAAACCTTGAAATCCCTCTTATGAAGAATTGCAAAATGCTTTGGAAGAGGTATATGAGGAATTTGAAAAATTGGGTATTAAGTATACCGCTTTGAAAAAGAAAAATTCTTCTTTAATAAATGAAATTGATGTTTTAAGAAAAAAAAAATATAGTTTCAAAAGATGAAAATGATGAACTGAAAAATAAAGTAGCTAATTTAGAAAAGATTGTTGAAAATTTCACAAATGGAAAAAGAAATTTCGAAAAACTTCTTGGTAATCAAAGATGTGTTTTGATAAGGTAGGCTTGGGATACATACCAAAAGAAAAACTCAAATCCTATAAAAATTTCTTTGATAAATCCATTAAATCAAAATCAGATTTTCAAAATTTTTTTTCTAAAAATAGATTTGTCAAAGAAAGACATTATTACAATCACTCAAGTTCTTCAAATATGTTACATGTTATTTGTAATTTTTGCAATAGAAATGGTTATAACTATCATGCTTATCCTATTAGAAGAAAACATACAATGACTATTAGGACTATATGGGTACCAAAGAATCTTATTTCTTCTAATACTAATAAATAAAGGACCCAAAGAACATGGGTACTAAGAAAAATTATTTTAATTGTTTTTGTAGGTATGCATGAAGTCTTCCGTAAGTAAAACAAGATGGTTTTTAGATAGCGGATGCTCAAAACACATGAAAGGAGATAAAACTAAGTTCATTGATCTCACTCCTAAAGAAGAAGGACACGTGATATTTGGAGACAATTCAAAAGAGAAGATCGTGGGAATAGGTAAAGTTGGTAATAAGTCTTCTCTCATAATTGAAAATGTTCTACTTGTCGAAAGTTTAAAATATAATCTTTTAAGTATAAGTCAATTATGTGATAAAAGATTTACAGTTACCTTAAAAAAGGATAAATGCATTATTTTGAATAATCATGATTGCAATATTTGTTTTATTGCTCTTAGAAACAATAATGTTTATACAATTGAATTTGAAGAAATTGCCTCACAAGATACTATTTGTTTATCAGCTCAACATGAAAATAGTTGGTTATGGCATAGAAGGTTAGGTCATGCAAACATGGAACTTATTTCCAAACTTTCAAAAAATGATCTTGTGAGAGGTTTGCCAAAAGCAAACTTTTTTAAAGACAAAATCTGTGATGCATGCTAGTTTGGTAAACAAACAAAAATTTCTTTCAAAATCAAGAAACATATTTCCACTACTAGACCTTTACAATTAATACACATGGACCTTTTTGGACCAAATAGAGTTGCGAGTATGGGAGAGAAATGTTATACATTTGTTATTGTTGATGATTTCTCTAGATATACTTGGGTCATTTTTCTCGCTCATAAAGATGAGGTACATAATGCCTTTACGAAGCTATGCAAGAGAATTCAAAATGAAAAGGACTATACTATTTCAAACATTCGAAGTGACAGGGGGAAAGAGTTTGTCAATAAAGATATTGAGTCTTTTTGTGATGAAAATGGTTTTCTGCATAATTTCTCTGCTTCTCGAACTCCTCAACAAAATGTGGTAGTAGAGAGGAAGAATAGATCTCTTCAAGAAATGGCAAGAATAATGCTTAATGAAAATAGTTTACCTAGTTATTTTTGGGCCGAAACGGTAAGTACTGCATGTTATGTTATAAATAGAATTATGTTAAGGTCTAAATTAGATAAAATCCCTTATGAGCTTTGGAATGAGAGAAAGCTCAACATTGGTTACTTTCATGTATTTGGATGTAAATGTTTTATACTCAATGACAGAAATAATTTAGGAAAATTTGATGCAAAATCTGATAAATGTATCTTTCTTAGGTATTCAACAAATAGTAAAGCTTATAGAGTATTCAATAAAAAGACTTTGACTGTACACAAATCTAGCATGTAGTATTTGATGAATCTAACCCTCTATTCTCCAAGAAATCTATTGATGAAGAATCAGAAGGTACAAATAATACAAATAGTCTCAATATCAACAAAGAGAATACAATGGAAGAAGTCCAACATGGAGACATCAGGAAAGATCATCAAGATTTAGTACAAGATGCAACCAAACAGTAGAAACATATGAAAGATCATCCAGTGAAACAAATTCTAGGAGAACCTTCACGAGGTATAAGTACTCGATTATCTCTTAGAAATATTTGTAATCACATTGTTTTTTTATCTCAAATTGAACCCAAAAATATTGATGAAGCACTTATTGATGAATCATGGATTTTAACTATGCAAGAAGAGCTAAATCAATTTGAAAGAAATAATGTATGGACACTTGTTCCTAGACCCAAAAATCATGCTGTTATTGGAACAAAATGGATTTTTAGAAATAAGAAAGACGAGTCTGGAATCATCACTAGAAACAAGACTCGGCTTGTAGCTTAAGGTTTTAATCAAGAGGAAGGAATCGATTATGATGAAACGTATGCACATGTCGCAAGATTAGAAACTATTCGAATGTTACTTGCATATGCATGTTATAAAAATTTCAAACTTTTTCAAATGGATGTTAAAAGTGCTTTCTTAAATGGTTTTATAAATGAAGAGGTATATGTTGAACAACCTCCAGATTTTGAAAATCATATTTCTCCTAATCATATTTTTAAGCTTGCAAAAGTATTATATAGACTCAAACAAGCTCCTAGAGCTTGGTATGAGAGACTTAGTGGTTTCTTAATTGAAAAAGGTTTTTCAAGAGGAAAGATCGATACAACTCTTTTCATCAAATATGAACAGGATGATATTCTTCTAGTTCAAATTTATGTTGATGATATAATATTTGGTGCTACTAATGAAAATATGTGCCAAGATTTTGCTAAGAGTATGCAGGAAGAATTTGAAATGAGCATGATGGGAGAACTTAATTTCTTTCTTGGATTGCAAATCAAGCAAGCAAAAAGTGGAACATTCATTAATCAGTCAAAATATATCAAAGAGTTACTCAAAAAGTTTGAGATGGAAGGTGCGAAGGTAATTGGAATACCAATGAGTCCAACTACTAAGCTTGATAAAGATGACAGCGGTAAACTAGTTGACTCAAAAGTATATTGAGGTATGATTAGTAATTTATAATATTTGACAGCTAGTAGACCTGATATTATGTTCAGTGTATGTTTATGTGCACGTTTTCAATCATCTCTAAAGCAATCTCATTTGATTGAGTCAAGCGTATTTTTAGATATCTTGCCGGTACCATTGACCTAGGGTTATGATATCCTAAACAAACTTCTTTCGATCTTATTAGTTATTCAGATGCGGATTATACTGGTTGCAAAGTTGATCGAAAAAATACTAGTGGAACATGTCATTTTTTAGGTCATGCACTTGTTTCGTAGTTTAGTAAAAAGTAAAATTCTATTGCATTATCTACTACTGAGGCAGAATATGTTGCTGTAGGCAGTTGTTGTGCTCAAGTTCTTTATATGAAGCAACAACTTGAGGATTTTAAACTTATGTACAATCATATTCCTATTAAATGTGATAATACTAGTATTATAAATCTTTCAAAGAATCCAATACAACATTCTAGGACCAAGCATATTGAAATTAGATATCATTTTCTTAGAGATCATGTGCAGAAGAACGATATTGTATTAGAATTCACTAGCACACATGATCAATTGGCAGACATTTTCACAAAACCCTTACCAGAAGATAGACTATGCATGATTATAAAAGAAATAGGAATGATGCATGCCATGAATATCTGTTAGATACTTTTATTCCATTATCTCAAATGACCTACAGAAACTTGAGACGTTTAGCCTCATCATTCAAATGTATTTGCTCCTTATAAATCTTCATGCCATACTTGTCTAAAGGATTAGGCAATCGAAATGCAGAGACAAGTAAGGATTTTAAATCCTTATTATGTTGTTTTAAGTCTACTATTTTTTTGTTAGATTCTTGAACAAGTCGTTGAAGAACATCGATCTTCTCATTAAACTTCTCAATTTCGCGAGTTTTGGACTGCAACCGAGCGGAAAAAGCAACAATGGAAGATGAGTATCGAGTTCCGAGACCCACAACCTCGTAAATGGCATCATGATCTAATTTATTAGCCAAATCAATCTCTTGTTGCTTCATGACACCCACGACAGATGCAGAAATAAATTGAGACTGAGGTGAAAAATACCTCAAATCTTGATCAAGAGAAGTACTGAAGGGAAATCGATGAGCCATTAAAAATTTGTACAATGAGAATGCAAGCAAATTGCAAAGATGAAAAGATTTGATGCGAAATAGATAAAGTTAAGGATTGCTCTTATAGAAACGGAAATAAGAACAAGACAAGCTTACAAATCCTGATAATATCTCATTTGTCAACAACATCAAGCGGATTTCAAATCTCTGCACCGAATTGCCAGAGCTAGACCTCCAACCTTTGTAGGTTTTGTCGGACACGTATGGCTCCGCACCGAATTGCCAGAGCTAGACTTCCAACATTTGCAGGTTTTGTCGGACACGCGTGGCTCCGCACCGAATTCTCTACAGTCTCTACTAACGCACCGTTTTATTTATCTATTGGTTATCATAGGAAGATGTCTTATTGAGTTAATTATGATTCATTTTTAATGATGCTAAGAGGGGAAGAAGTTTTAGACATAAATATTTAGATTTTTAACTCTGTTATATATGCTGAAATTATGTTTATCTATTACTTGAAAAACTAACGCATATTCTCAGGGGAGCTTAAGCATTACTGCAAGTCTCAAAATTCTACTAAGTATTTGTCATCATAAAAAAGGGAGAGATTGTTGAATCTAAAGTTTCAAGTTTTATATCTACGTGTAGATTTTGATGATAACAAATAAATTCAAGTTTCTAGCTCAAATTATCTACGCAATGGAGCGAAACGCACATCAAGCATAAAAGAACAAGTCTACAAATGAAGCTCATAGATTATTTTTGTACATCTCTTGATAAAATTCGAAATTAGATTAAGGCTAAAAAATTAATCTTTTCTCATAAGTCATTAAATTACATTTTTTTTATACATGACATAAGCATGATATATGCATGACATAAAAAAATGCTTTAATTTGAAAAATTATATTTTACATGTACATGACATATGCAATGATCTCATTAAAAGCTTTATTTTCAAAAATTATATTTTACATGTGCATGACATATGCAATGATTTCATTCAAAAATTTAAATTTTGAAAATTGAATGACATATGTAATGACTTCATCAAAATTTGAATTTTGAATTTGAAAGATGATTGAGTGGGACTCATTTGTCTATAAATAGCTCACTTGTGTTTTATAAAAATCACAACAACAAGAGCTTACACATATATTGCTAAATTTTACATCATTCTTTCAAAACTCTCACTCTCTTTTCTAAAATTTTGAGCCTTAATTCTTGTTCTTTTTTAGAGAGATATATGTTACGCTGTGTTGAATCCAATGTTTCAAGTTTCGTATCTACGTGCAGATTTTAATGATAACAAATGAATTCAATTTTCAATTTAAAATGTTTTCTACGCAATGAAGCGAAGCGCACATCCAGTATAAAAGAACAAGTCTACAAATGAAACTCATAGATTATTTTTGTACATCTCTTGATAAAATTGGATTAAGACTCAAAAATTAATCTTTTCTCATAAAACATTAAATTGTATTTTTTTATACATGATATAAGCATGATATATGCATGACATAAAAAATGCTTTAATTTGAAAAATTATATTTTGCATGTGCATGACATATGCAATGATCTCATTAAAAACTTTATTTTCTAAAAATTATATTTTACATGTGCATGACATATGCAATGACTTCATTCAAAAATTTGAATTTTGAAAATTGAATAACATATGCAATGATTTCATCAAAATTTGAATTTTGAATTTGAAAGATGATTGGGTGAGACTCATTTGCTTATAAATAGCTCACTTGTGTTAAGTTTTGCATCATTCTTTCAAAACTCTCATTCTCTCTTTTCTAAAGTTTTGAGCCTTAATTATTGTTTTTTTTTTTGGGAGATATAGGTTGAGCTGTATTGTTTCTATCTCACTCATTGAGGAGTGTACTTTGATAGTCTACCCACTATCAACTCTTGTATTTGTAAGAGGGTGTGTATAACCCTTGTGTGTGTAGAAGGTGTTCTACACGGGGAATAGTTAAATCACCAAGTGTGAGGTGATTGAAAGTGTAGAGGGTGTTCTACACGGATTCTTTGGAGCGGTGCTGCTTAAAAGTGTAATAGGTTTCTATCTCCACCTAAAGGAGATTGATTAGTGAATTCGGGATCCTCAAGGGGTAGCTTGAGGCGAGGACGTAGGTAGTGGGGCTGAAACTCGTAAAAATACTGAGTTTACTTTTCTTACCCTACTCTTTACATTTCTTACTGCTTTATATTCTGTTTATATTTTATATTGTGTATTTGATTGATAAGTGTTTATTTTTATAATATAACCCAATTCACCCCCCTCTTGTGTTAGTCATCTGGGCAACACGCTGTATTGTTTCTATCTTACTCATTGAGGAGTGTACTTTGATAGTCTACCCACTATCAACTCTTGTATTTGTAAGAGGGTGCGTATAACCCTTGTGTGTGTAGAAGGTGTTGTACAGGAAAAATAGTTAAATCATCAAGTGTGAGGTGATTGGAAGTGTAGAGGGTGTTCTACACAGATTCTTTGGAGCGGTGCTGCTCAAAGGTGTAATAGGTTTCTATCTCCACTTAAAGGAGATTGAATAGTGGATTTGGGATCCTAAATGGGTAGTTTGAGTCGAGGATGTAGGCAGTGGGGCTGAACCTCGTAAAAATACTGAGTTTGCTTCTTCTTACCCCACTCTTTATATTTCTTACTGCTTTATATTCTGTTTATATTTTATATTGTGTATTTGATTTATAAGTGTTAATTTTTATAATATAACCCAATTCACACCTCTCTTGTACTAGTCATCTAGACAACAGTATACCATGTCACCTGAATGGATCTCTTGAATAGCATTAGTCCTCCTATGGGAGAGTGCCATTTTGTGAAAGAAGTTGGTGCATTTGTCTTCCTTCTTCAACCACCTCGTTCTAGACTTTTGCCTCCAAGAGATTTCTTCCTTAAACAAAACTCGTTCTAATTCTGCCACCATCTCAACCTTTCTCTTCTCATTACCCACCCGCTTAAAGAGAATTCAACTCCTCCTAAAGAAGGCTTTTTTGCTTATCTATATTTCTAAACACCTCACTGTTCCACTTTTTTAGATCTAGCTTGAGAGCTTTGAACTTATTGGCCACAATGAAATTGGGAGTGTCATAAACCAAGTAGGAAGCCCACCAATTCTTCACCCTTTCCTCAAAATCAGCCACTTGTAGCCACATGTTTTCAAATTTAAAATAACGTTTTCCTCCATGTGCGCCCCCGCAATCTAACAATAAGGGAAAATGATCTGACCAAACTCGAGATAATCTCCTTTGACATAGATTTGGAAACTGCAACTCCCATAATGTAGATATTAAGAATCTATCCAACGTGAGCCTCTTCTGCTATTTGACCACGTAAAAGCCCCATACCAAGGATAGATCAATCAAATTTAAATAAAAAATAAATTCCGAGAAGTCCTCCATCGCCCTTGTCAGAGACGATGCTCCCTACATTTCACTAGCAAAGCGTACCACATTAAAGGCTCCACACACGACCTACGAAAGTTCCCACAAAGAATACAAATCCGCCAATTCCTCCTACAAGTAGCTTCTCTCACTGTCAACATTAGGCCCATAGACTCCCGTAAAAGCTCATTCCCAATCATCCTCAATGTTCTTGAAGGACCCAGCTATGAAGAAATTTCCAATACATACCTCAACTACATCAACCATCCTCCTATCCCACATCAATACCACCTCGCTTGAAGCCCTTGATGAAGCTTAATAACTCCACCCAACAAATGCGTTGCCCCATAAGCTACGGATGATACTTCTATCAACAAACTGTAATTTAGACTCTTGTAGACACACAATATCCACATTATAACTACGTAACAGGGATCAAATTCTAAGCCGCTTATTAACATTATTGATCCCCTCACATTCTATGATAAAATTCTAGGCTTAGTAGGAAACACTACTCCCCCAAGCTTTCACTTTATCCCGTCCAACACTACCTTCCTTGTGATCATAGTTGATGGATCACGTCAATCTTTTTAATTCTTTGACTTTTTTGAAAGCTAACTTCATAGTCTTTAGTCTACTTGCTTCGAGAGCCACTAATAAAGCCGTAAATTGTTCCTCATACCCTACAACAAATAGTCCTAAGAAATGGTGTATATTCGCCGCTTTGTCTAGCACCCAGTTCGAGGAGTCAGGTTCTGGGCCTAGAAGGATGGCGCATATAGGGGTGAGATTGCCCACCTCATCAATCTCGACATGACATTTCTTTGGGTTTTCAGTTGGCACCACCTCTCCCGTAAATCCACCTCCCGACACATATTGCTACTCCACCCTTCCTCCCTCCCATGGAACTATCTCTCGCGAAGGTGACACCTCTCTTGAAAAGTATATCGACACTTGAGGCAACTCACCATTTAAGTCCGATGCTTCATCCACATCGCAAACCTCTACCATCTCGCCATCCTCGAGTTTCGACCTTCCAATTTGGTCAATAACTGCTAGTGATCGTTTCTGTATCGAAGGAGAGACTATCAGAGCCTTTCTTGACATCGCAGAGTTGCTCAAGACCTAAGACGGCTTGTATTTTCCTTCCCGACTTGAGTTGGGCCTGAGTGGCCCAGCCTAGAGCCCATCACGGACTCTTAATATCAATAACTTAGTTTAGAGAACAACTAGTGAATGCAAGCTTATTAGATAATCTAATTATTCCCCATTTAACTTCAATCACAATTAATGAGAGAGAGGAGGTAATGCCTCACTACAGGACAGAAAGTCCTTCATGTGCAGAAATCAACAGATGAATGCTGAAACATGAAACTCAAAAAACTCCCCAACCCAACAAAAGGGAAATTTTATAGTAACTTATGATACACAATCCCAAAAAAAAAAAAAGTACTTTTTTCCAAGCCTCTCTAACTTTTTTTTTTTTTTTTATAAGTTATTAGCATCTCTAACTTTAGATGCTACAAAGACATTGTGCAATCGGAAAAATCACTGATGATTATACATGTTTCTTTATTCATGAAATCTTGGCAGCTCTTCAGAAGGTCACCCACAGAGCTTGTGCGCTTCATATGCCTCTTCCCTCACTTTGCCTTATCCAACAGCCTCCCCAGTCCCCACCATAAAGTTTGAAAGAACGCTCCTCACATGCAAGACCTAATCACACGCACATAGGGGCTCACTGAAAACTAGGTGCAGTTGATTATTATCAACCATAAATACAATATTGTGGGTCCTGCATTCTATTAGCCTTTTTTAGTCAACAATCTCGAGAAAATTTGAATGATTGACATTACCAATCCTGAATATGGCCAATTCTTCAGAACAAGTTCTTCACGAAACCTTCAGTAGTTCATGAAATGCCTCTTGAGGTATATCAACAGAACCAATGCGCTTCATTCGCTTCTTTCCTTCCTTTTGCTTTTCCAACAACTTTCTCTTCCGAGTTACGTCCCCACCATAACACTTCGCGAGAACATTCTTTCTCAAAGCCGTAATCCTAAAACCAAAGTAGACAGACTCAAGTGAAAGCTCAAATGTACAAAATTTGTTATCCCGGTGACAACTGAAATCCAATATACAACTTTGGAATGAACTCATTTAAAAGATTTTCCACAAATGAAACCCATAAAAACTTACTAAGGAATTAGAATATAACAGCATCAATAACTGAGTAAAACTGCAAAAAATTTATCCCTTTTTACCATGAAGAATCACCAAAAATTGACATGATAACCTTTGAAAAATTAACAGAACTTACGTCTCCCTTGCAATGATCTTCGATCCAATTGCAGCTTGTATTGTTATCTCAAACATTTGCCTGCTCAAAAGTTAGAACATATTTGGCTACTGCAGAAGAAACCAACAGGGAACAAAAATAAAAAATTACAAAATTAATGATTAACAAAAAATAGACTGACCTGTCTATGAATTTTTTCAGTTTGTCAACCAGTTCACGACCAACACGTTGTGCCTTCAAGGTGTGAACAATGGTTGCCATTGCATCAACTGGTTGTCCATTCAAGAGGATATCGAGTTTTACCAGATCAGATTGTTGATAGCTGTTGATTACACACATAAAAACTCATCAAACGAGGGGAAATTAAATTTAAACCTAAATTACTGAATAGCTCAGAGATATGGTTGTTTCTGTCTGCAAGACCTACCTGCTTGTGACATCGACACTCTAACCAAAGAAGTACAGCCCTTACTAGTTAATTTAATCCTGTTTGCTACTAAAAAATTGGAAAATCACTGCATAGAACTTTCCTTGACACCAATTAGTATATCTCACCCTTTTTACCCTTTGGAGTACTTAGAGGGAAGAACGAATATTGGGGGGGGGGGGGGGGGGGAGATCTATGCATGCATGCAGGAGCTATGAGAGAGGATCAAAACTTACTCAGCGTCCTCATAATCAAACGATGCATATCCTGATGTTATACTTTTCAGTTCATTGTAAAAGTCAACAACAATTTCCCTCAAAGGCAAGCGATACTTCATAAATGCCCGCTGACTGCATGAATTAAACTCATATCAATATTCCAACTATGAATGATTTTTCCTATAATTAGTTGGACAATCTAAAAAAGACAAAATTGATTAACAACAGCATCATGGCCTAATAACAACAATTATGAGAAACAGCATACAGTGGCTTGTCTTTTGATAAAACCAATTCAAAAGACGAGCCACTGTATGCAAAAAATATTTAAGAGGCAACCCTTGAATATGACAAAAAAAAAATCATTTTTTATTGCACATTCCCAAACCATACAAACACTTAGCCACAGAGGATAACTAGCGCATGATTTAAGACCAGTTTTGGCACAAAAGTTACCTATCGATGAATGTGTATTCCAACTGCTGCCCTCTCCTCTCAGAACATAGGGTAATAACAGCCCCCACATACCTTCAATGGACAACGGATGAAGACAGGATGATATACACTTTGCATGCAGCCAAAAATTAACCATGTCAAGGGAATATGAGAGCTTACTCACTAGGAATGATAATTGTAGCTAGTACAGTAGGTTCCCAACAAGCTATAACACGTAGCTTGGCATTCGAGGGCAATGCAGCAGGATTCTGTACTTCAATCTTGCTAGATCAGGGACAAGATAAATTTTTTAATAATGTGTATGGTACCGCTATCTCACAAACACAAGATCACAATACGTACCTTTCATCAGAAAACTCAAAAATATAAGGAACAGTTGGAACAGTAGAAATAACATGAGCTCCGTACTCCTGTTATTGCATAAAAGAACATGTGTTCTCAATAGCTATAGCAGAGAAAAAAGAGTGAAGAAGAAAAGGTTGGATAACACTAAGCAGGGAACAACTAAAAATTATGAAAATAAACAAATATCATGTTAAATAACCAGAACTAACACTCAACCATGTTGAGCAGACGAATGACACAGATTGGTCAATTAAAAAATTCAATCTGGACATTCTAGAACTTCAATAAAGTATCACTTAGAAACTCTTAATGCCATTTTCTATATATTATATTCTTCCATAGTAGTCATTATCTCTCACAAGAATAACTCCTATGAATAACGCAACACCTTTTTTTGGTTTTTTATTATAAAAAACACGGGAAAAAATCACCTGTTCAAGCCGCTGATGGAAAACATCCATATGAAGTAAGCCTAAGAAACCACACCTGCAGACAGTACACAGCATGCACACAAGAAACTTATTCCTTATAAAGAGTTCAAACTTCAAATGGTATGAGCATAATTCTTCAATTAAAAAATAAAATAAACAAGTCATTCAATAGTGGATGCCACACCTAAAACCCAGACCTAGTGCAGTGCTACTCTCTTTGGTAATGGAGACACTAGCGTCATTGCATGTCAGTCTGTCTATTGCATGATTGAGTGCTTCAAAATCAGATCCATCAGCTGGATAAAGACCAGAGAAGACCATATGTTTTGCAGGCTTGAATCCTGCATTTTGGAAGCATAAAAAAGCACAAATCCATAAGGAAGGTGGAAAGACCCGGAAAACAAGACCACCAAAGGGTAAAACTGACACAGCCACTAAGGGTTGTGTTCATGTTTTCTCAGCATGCGCTGATAGCTTCAAAATGTGAGCCTTATGTGAAGGTTTCAGTTTAGACTCCTGTGGTGGACCTGTGGATCTGTAAGTTCAATTCTTCTCAAAATGTGCAGCCTAGCTGCAAATAGCAGCCTAGTTGCAAATAGCAACAATAAGTACATGAAAAAAGGAAAAGACACCCTCAACACATACACAGAAAAAGAGTGAATAAAATACAGCTATATATATAACTTTACTTATCAAAAGAGTCAATGGCATGGTTTTTCATGATTTTCTTGTTTCTGGCTTGCCTAGTTGAGAGGCCTTGTAACTGGACCATTGTCATGTAATTGGTGTTTTGCCCATTCTTTTTAATAAAACTTTACTTATAAAAAATATATATATATATATATATCTATATATACCTGCAAGTGGCTCTACAATGCTTCGACTATAATGAAGAGTGTCTCCAACACGAGCCTCTTTGGTTGAACGCATTCCACTCACAACATATCCCACTTGCCCAGTATGAAGGACTCCCGTGGGGGTGAGTTCAGGATGCATGATCCCAACATCCAAAACGTCATAAGCTTGGCCAGTCGCTACAGATGAAATCTTATCCCCCTTATGCAGCATACCATCAACAACTGCAACATGGCATATTACTCCTTTGTATTCATCATAATATGAATCCAATAAAAGCATACGCAAAGGTGAAGTACTCTTCCCAGGAGGAGGAGGAATGCGCTCTATAACTGCAGGAAGGACTTGCTCCAGACCCTGCCCCGTTTTGGCAGATGTTAAAAGAGCATCTGTAGGGTCAAGATCAAACATTGATTTCAGCTGAACTTTAACCCGTTCAGGATCGGCAGTTGGCTGGTCAATCTTATTTATGACAGGTATTATTGTCAGGTTGGATTCAAAAGCAAGATAAAAGTTAGCAACAGTTTGCGCTTGAACACCTTGCGCAGCATCAACAACCAAAAGAACACCCTGGCAAGCTGCTAGGGATCTTGATACTTCATAGCTGAAATCCACATGACCTGGTGTGTCTATCAGATTTAGTAGAAAACTTGTTTGGTCTCGCATATCACTTACGTTGGTACCATGAAAATTGTGATTGTAAAACATGGTTGCTGTCTGAGCTTTTACCGTAATTCCCCGTTCTCTTTCTACCTATTACAATCCAGATTTCCTAAATAATTAGCAAATAGAATACAGATCAAGCAATACATTATTGCCTGTATTGCAATTACTTAATACAAACCGACAAGTCTTTTGCCAACATTACGTCGAGCTTACATAACTACTCGAGACAGAAAACCGAGATTTCCCCGTATTTCTTAATAATGGGTTGTCTTATTGCTCTATGGAAGCAATATATCTTTTGGCTGCGTAAGACAGATTCATCATCCTTACAACCTAAAGAATAATTATGAGCTTCGAAACACCCCCACTATGCCAAGAAAAAACAAATCATAAACCTCTTTGATTTTATAAGCAGGCAAAACATAAACTTCACCCATCAAAAGTAAGTACCATATACTGTTTTTTTTCTTCTTTTTATTTTTCAATGATAGATAAAGTACGATATATTCAGAGCAATAAACATTCCATCGAAAACCCAATTCATGTTTCTTCGCACATAATTCTTAAAAGCTTCATATACCTGCAACTTGTCGAGGTACTGAGGCTGACCATGTCCCCTCTTAATGGTCCCAGTGAGCTCCAAAAGCCGGTCAGCGAGCGTAGACTTGCCGTGGTCAACGTGCGCGATAATGGAAAAGTTTCTGATCCTCTCGGAAGGGTACTGGCTCAAATCTATGGCATTATCTTCGCTATTTTGGCGAGATTGAGAGGCGAATCCATGGCTAAAACCAAAATGCATATTATTTAGTCTGGTGCATAACAGGTTGTCTTTGAATATCGATGAAAATGGGCCATATTTAGAGGGAGTGCGTGCCAGAGATAGGTATTTGAGTGGCGTTAGGGTCTTTGAAGCTCTGCTCAGAGAACCCATCTTTAGGGGGTTTAGGAGGTCTGGAAGAGAAACAGCGCTCTCTCCTCTCGACAAAGCTAAACTCAGATGCTGCTGAGATTGAACGGCAACGTTTTGTTTTGGGCATGCTAGTAATATGGGCCAGTCTCTCTGGGCTTGACCCAAATATAACTTCTGAGTCTTGAAGGCTTCGGTGCCTGGATTTCAAAGGAAGATTTCTACGAATGAGAGAGAAAGAGAGGTGAACCCAACGGTGGACTTACGTTGGGGCCATCCCCCAAAAAGTTTTTTAAAATTAAAATTAGCCCTCCCAATTTTTTTTTTTTAAAATTCCACATAACTCCTGAATTTTATTCATAATTTCATAGATATTCCCCCCCCTTCCCCCCCCCCAAAAAAAAAAAAAAAAAATTTAATTTCCTTAGTTATACCCATATGATTTCTAAAATTTTATAAAATCTTAACATACATAAAAATGTCTCTCTAATTTTTTTTCCTATAACCTTAGATTTTGCATAATTTCCATATATTATCTATTTTCTAGAATGTGGCCACACTAAAATTAAATTAAGAAATAACCTATTAACATTTATCTCAATTTTATATTATACATCATTGAGTTTCTTAATATAAAATCCAAAGTAAAAATATCATATCAAAATAATCATTTAAAATTGATCATAATTTATATGAAAAATAGTAGAAATGATTTATCCTTTAAACTTCGTTAAGTAAGAAAAAGTTTAATTAAAGTCCCATTTGTTGTATCTATGCTTAATGTGACACTAAAATAAATAGATTTTACATTAAATTTGATCAATTAATTTAGATAATAGAATGAAAAATAACATTTTAAAAGATCATTTGATATTTATATATATAATATATAATTTGATAATTTTTAAGAATAAAACAATTTCTAAATATTTCAGTTTTACAAAAATAATAATAGATGAATAATACCTTCTAAAACATCCATTAAGTTGTATTTTTACGTTATTTAACATATTATCAAAATTTTGATATATGCTTTATAATCTTATAATATATTTTATATTTTACATAAACATCGTGCGATGAAAAATTTGGCCCCTCGGGCCATCATTTAAAATGCAGTGCATGAAAGTCAACATGTGTTCTTTGGGTAACTTTCACTTATTGGTGTCTGTTGTTTAAAGATAAATGGATAGTTTGGTTAGAATATATTCTCAATGTGGAATCTACATGAAAAAAAACTATACTATTATTAAAAATGAATGCGTGACGACTTCACACTTTGTGTGTATGTAATATTATTCATTAAAATATAAATATTATTGAAGTCATAGTTATTGATATGTCATGCTTATACATCAATACTAGGTTTAATATGACGAAAATAACAAATATATTTTCTCGACCAATATACTTGGATTACGTATGTCCCTTGTTTTGTTTAGCCTGTATAAATATCTCAATTGCGTTGGTCAATCGACTTCATGACCGACAGAATTTTTTTATTTTTTGGGAGCAAAGACTCAGGTAGATTCTTGGTAGCTTGGCCATGAGTTTTATTTTTATTTTTATTTTTTTATTTATTTTTATTATTTTTATTTTTTAAAAGAGCTTGGCCATGAGTTAAGACAAGGAAATAAAAGAATTATGTTATTCCACACTCTACTTTACTCCCCTACATATAAAAAACTAAAAAGGCGAGTTTTGGTGCTGCAATTGATGCTATACATTGGCCAAATTAACATTATCTTAATCCACTTTTAAAACGCTACCGACTCTAGAGTGGGTGCCTAATTAAAGCAGACATCATGGTGCACACTTGGTAGATGGTCACAATCAGGTTGTCCCCCCCCCATTTGCCACCTAGCTATTTTGTTTGCTTCAGTGTTTAATTCTTTGGCCATCTTTGTCCTTAAAGATTGTCATATTACCTACCTCTATTAACTTTGAGGGTAAAAATTTCTGTCGGTGGCTACTTCTGGTAGAGATGCCAACTTTTCCAAGAAAAACATAATCTTAATGTGTTAATGCTTTGTCTTCTTCCAGTTTGCTTGTTAGATTAAATTAAAATCAACTTAATTTATTCTAATTTTAAATTATTTTTTAAATATCTAATTTTTAAATTATTAAACTCATCTTAACTCAAAATATTTTTACACATAAAATTCATATTTTTTTTTAATTAACATTTCTTTACATGCAGGAGGATTTACAATCTTTTTTCACCATCGATAAATATATCTAAATTTATCTTAAATAGATTCTATAAAATTCATTTCAACTCATTATTATTTATAAATAAGTCGACTCATTATCCAAATGTAACATTAATGATTTGTCCCAACAACCCATCTCGGATACATGGTTACTAGTTAGCATAGATGTCTATTTTTTCTTGCATCACTTATTTGTAATTAATAATATGACAAATGGGCTGTTTCAACAATTGTCTTCTCGAGAATTAATTATGATCACGCCATTCAATTTATATTATTTAAATTTTTTTTTTCTTTTAAGTAATGTTTTTGTTATTTTGTATTATTGTTGGAGAATGGAGAGATCTTTTACCTCTTTTGTGCATTTTCCTTAGCATGAAGCAATCTAATTATCTAGAATAAAAAAATAATAAATCAAACTTTTCCATGTAGTCCGGTCTGTCCGGAAAGCATAATTTATAAGGTTGTCTCATATCTCTTTTTGGCAATTAACCATCTTAGCCATTGGACTAGTGAAATGGCTTGAAGATAAACCGTCTACTTCCTTTAAGAATTTCATTTATAACTATAAACTAAGCAACTATTAACAATGGTTGGATTCGCTACCAATTAATTAACTTGGAACCGGTTTGGGTTGTTGTTGGTTAATTATTGTACACGAGTTTCATGATTTAGGATATAGAGTAAAGTGATGCATGCGGATTCATCGGATTATGTTGCCGTTGGAACTTAATCCAAGTTGATCCCATTAAAAATCCCAACATTACCTTGTCATTATGTCAATTACAATAAGTTTCATAATTTAATGCCACTTGAATTTTTATCTTTTTAATCGAGAATGAGGTAATGATGGAAGAATATTATTATAGGTTTAATATATGAGTTATTCTATACATAGTTTTTTAATTAGAGACTGTTTATGCGTTTAATTTTTTTTTTTTTTAAATAATAGACTTTCTTTTAATATATTTTTACTGCAAAAAAAGCTACACAACTTTTCAAACTCTATTTATCATATTTTTATTATTTTTATTATTTTTTTTATAAAATATTTGATACATGAATAATAAATAAAAAAATTCAATTAATTTAAGAAAAATAAACTCAATTTAAAAAAAAAATTAAAAAAAAAATATAATTACAGCTTTATTTATTTATTTATTTACCAAAAGAAAGGAGAAAATTGTCAATTTCACTAAAGGAAGTTGAAACACAGAGAGAGAAAGATTCTCTTTCTACATATACTCTCCATTTTTTCTACAAACATTTCCTGAGCCCTTCCATTTCTCTAACCGCATTCCATTTCTCTAACCGTTACCATTCTCTGTTTCTCAGGTTTGTCTCGGATACGAGCCTCATTTATCGTAATCACTTTGATTTTGCTTTCCATACATCTGTCGATAAACTCTATGTAGTAACATGACTGCATATGCATTTATGTGAGAACTCGGAGAAAGGAAGTATACATGTACGTGTCAAAGTTTTGGTTTGTGCTGATGTTATTTTGTTTCAGAGTTTGGTGGGCTCAAATCTCAATCCATACACATTTGTTTGATATGAGAGTTTAGTCTCTGCGTTATATGCTGATTGTCATATTGTTTTCTTTGTTGGTGAGCGCTGTTCTTCCCAGACTAATTCTAGCGCTTGTATGGTATTCAAGTGGCGGAGTCTGGGTCGGTGAGTTGTTTTTTTTTCCCTTTAATTTTGTGTGGGGGGAGGGTGAATTAGACTGCGAAAGAAACTTGATTTTGCATTTATGTTCGTATTAATTTGTTTTTAAAGGTATAATTTATTCGAATGTTACTTTTTGAATGCGAATATAAGTGAATTGGAGTTACAGCTTTGTTTTGAAAGTTTTCATTTTCAAGATGGGCTCTTTATAGTGTGAAGTAAGGAATTTGTGTGTTTTCGTCTTCTGGTGAGGTCATGTGGGGGCTCGTACTGACCACTTGGATTAGATTGGGAGGCATGACATAATTTCCGATTTTTTTTTTTTAATTTTTTGGTTCAGCGTAAAACTTGTATCTTGTAATTTTTTTCCCTCGTGGACATGTATTTTGAGCTTTAACTTGTGCAAACCATGCAGGACTAGAAATAGAGGTTCGGTTTATTTGATACAGGCCTTGCTGCAATGGGAAGATCTCCAGGAAAGTGGATCAAAACCATACTTTTTGGGAAGAAACCATCGAAATCTAGCTTTCTGAAGGTGTTTGATTATTGCCTTGTAGTATTCCATTGCTATCCATGGTTGTGATCTGACTCTTTCTCTCTCTCTATCTCTCTCTCTGCATCCATGCTTGTGTGCATGCTTGTGTGAAGCATCATTATATGTTATTTGTTCTTGGACCATGAACTTCGTGATTTTGAGACATCATCCTTGTGATGTCACAACACCATACAGTTTAAGATCTCATGCCTTGGGACGATTTGAGATCTCTTACATTATCTAAAAGGCATAGTTATGGAATGCGGATTTTAGCCCAACTGGAGTTTCAATTAGCTAAGTATCAATGTCTCGCAACTATATCCTATTTCAGATTGTTGGTTCAAAGTTTTGAAGTTTATATGAGGTTTGCATGATGTATTGATGTTATCTTTCATCCTATTTCTGTTTCTTTCATACTTGAAGTTTGATGCTACATCAATCCTTTTACAGTGAGATTCACACCCCTTTCTCAATTAGTGGATAAAACATATAGTCTACATTTTGTCTGCTACATGTCACTGTCGCTGCTTATACATTTTCAAAATTTTGCTAATAATGTTAATTTGGTCTTTGATGTACTCTAAGCTATATCTACTTTGGAACACTCTTAACTTGTAAACCTCATCGCATGTGAAGAAATCTGCAACAGATAAAGAGACCTCTGTAACCTCAGATGTGGTACTTCATACCACTAACAGAATTGAAGAAAAATCAGAAAAGGATGTAGGTGCCCACTTTCCTCATGGTGCACTTGTGTCATTGCCTGGAAAGCAAGGTGCACCTACAGAAGGAACCTTTGGGTTGGATCCACTTGACTCTGCTGAGGTTACCAGGCTTGAGCAAGCTGCTATGAAGGCACAGGCAGCTTTTAGAGGATATTTGGTAATGGTTTCTTGCATGAAATATAAATGAGTATCACCATTGTTTGTTACATGAACAGGAGTTTGAAGCTAATCTGCAGTTCTTCCTGGGACTTGTCTCTGTGGCTCTTTGATGCATTATATGCCTCATCTTTTGAATGCATGCACATTCTTTTAATAATATATTGGGGTGTTTAAGCTACTTTCTTTTGATCCTTCAGGTCACTTCTGTTACTTTTAATCAAATTTTATAGTTCGAATAGACGGCGTTCAATATTTGTTTGCTATTGGTTATAATTGTAATGTGTAATGATCAAAATCACGGTTTCAAAGAACTTCAAAAACCATCTCCAGAATCATATCTTGGTGAAAACCAAGTAAAAAAATAATGATGCAATGTGGTATCATTACTACCGAGGTATATTAAGAACGATCATGATTTGAAAATTGAGGTATGAATGCCAAATGCATCAACTTTGGAAGTGTTCCTAGGTGTGAGAAACAGAAAAAAAAAAATTGTTAGTCTGTGTGTGTGACCGCATTAATTTTTGTTTCTCTAGTTAGTGTTTTAGGGGTTTGGACAGAAGGGAGGCAGGGGTGGGGGAAGATTATCATTGCAGATTTTTCTGGGATTTTTGTTGCATTACGTTTTAATATCAGTTCGTGACATGTATGTGTGTGTGTGTGTTCTTGAAGCATGTTTTCAGTGTGCGCCTGTGTGCACTTAGTTTTCTAAGTAGAGGCATGATTTGTTGTGGGATAATTTTTTTGGTCATATAATTGTTCAAGAAAAATTGAGTTCTCATTATCTCTCTCTCTAACACATTCATAGATTATCTCTTGCAATCTTTTTTTATCCCTCCTATGAAGTTAGATTTATGCTGTTAGCTTTAACTGATCTAATTTTAGCATAATTGTCCCTGAAGGCTCGCCGGGCATTTCGTGCTCTCAAGGGCATCATAAAGCTGCAAGCACTCATTCGTGGGCACTTGGTTAGGAGAGGCTGTCACAACTTTACGCTGCCTGCAGGGAATTGTAAAATTGCAGGCACTTGTTCGTGGTCGAAGAGTCAGACTTTCTGTTTGTGGGCTTGAAGTGCAGAAAAAGTGCAGTCTGGTAAGTTTTCAAATGACACCTAAATGGGTTCCATTTTACCTGCCACTGGTTTTTTTTGATTCCCATATGATCTTGAAGAGTTTCATGGTTTTCAATTGCACATGTTTTTGATTTTTTTTTACCAGCATATTCATACTACTCAGCTTAAACTCAATGAAGCTTTAATTCCATTTAGTTGGGGTAGGCTGTATGGATACCTTGGTATTGTGCCCATCATAGAAGAATTCTGAAATTACACTTATTGATGTGTATGGTAAATTTATGGAGTATTCTTTTCTTATAACTAGCTATATCTTTTCCCTGTCTGTTTGTGATCCTATTCAGTAACTTCAGGAAGATAAACAAATTCAACTCAACTCAACTCAACTCAAAGAAGTCCATCTAATATCCCACTTTAAATGCTTACCTTCTGGCATTTTAATCTCAAGATCATAATGTAAAACATGCTTTCAGTTTCTTATGTGTTTTTTTAAGTTTACATGGATAAGCTCATTTGTTGCTGAGTTTGTATGCAGTCTACGACCTGATAATTCTCTTTGCCAGGATGTTTTGCAGCGTGAGCTTTTTGGATCACACACAACTGCTAGGCCAGATAAGCTGTTAGCATATGCTTTTATTTGTAAGGTCTGCATCAATTATTGTTTAGATGCTTTATAATCTTCATATTTTTGTATGATCAGTACATCTTTTACAAATGCAAAATAATAATCTTTCGAGATTCACTTGTTTATAAGAAAAGGTTTTTGAGAATCATAATCATCTCCTGTGTACTATTTAATCCACTGTCTTCTCAGTCTTTTCATAACAATGATATGGAAAGCTAACATAAGCTACCGTAACTGTGCTGGTGAGGAAATAAAGAAGCCCTCACCCTATTATCATTGCTTTACCCTTCCAAATTGATAGGGACCTATTATTGCTGTGGGTTGCTTACCAGATATAGCTCAAGCTGCAGAGTTTAAGTGAGATTTTTTATTCTTAATTTTTAAATATTCATGTAAAAAGTAACAATAAGAAATTAAAACAAACAGGTAAAGCAATAAAATATTCAGCTATTATTTATGTTCTTTGAGTTTCATTACAGCTTGTGATGTAGGAGTTGATGGTGTTCAGTGTTTCTTATTGTAGCTTCTTGCTTCATCACCAACTGTTAAGCCCTTGAACCTCTGCTATAATCCACATGAATCAAATTCTGCTTGGAACTGGCTAGAACGCTGGTCGTTGTTTCAATTTTGGGGACCACTTCCACAACCAAAGGGCATTCCCAACTCCAAGTTTCATGGACATCAGGACAACATTCAGATTGGAGAAATTGAACCAATCAGGGTAAAACGAGGTGTGCGCAAGTTCCCAACCGAAAAAGCTTACAATTCACCCCATCCAACTTTGGAGAGTGAGAAATCCAGACGTAGGAAAGCTAGGGTCCATCAAGCTGAATCATTGCAGGAACACCCTCAAAGTGAGCTACAGCGGGTAAAAACAAGTTTGAGAAAAGTTTCACTTGCTCCTGATCGGTCAGAAGCTGTGACTGAGAGGCCAAAGTTAAATATGAGAAAGTTGTCAAGCTCCGAGGCATCTGATGTTCCTCTGAAGAGTGTCGATAACTTCTCTGAGAAAGTAAATGACCCAATAGTTGTAGTTTCCAAAGACCCTGAATTTCATGAGGTAGAAATACTTCCAAAACCATTGCCAGTGGATGAGATAGTTAATAGGCTGCATCATGATGACCCTACTGGTGAGCGACTTCCTCTGGAAACTATTGAAAAGATTGATAACATCCTAATGGTGAATGAGGAGCGAATTGTAATGGAAGATCAAACTAGCAAGGAGAACCAAAGCAGAAGAAAGTCTTCCCCAGCAAAACAGCAAAACTCAGAGAATGTTTCACAAAATACTGTGTCTTTGCCAAGCTATATGGCGGCAACTGAGTCTGCCAAGGCAAAACTTAAAGCACAAGGATCCCCGAAGTTCGAAGAAGATGGGATTGAAAATGGTTTCACCAGGAGACATTCTTTGCCAACTTCAAACACCAGTAAATTGATAATGGCGCCCCAGGTGCAGGGGCTAATTCAAGCAAATGGCAAAGGAGGAAGAAAAATTAACAGACCACCATTATCCTCTAAAGATGGTCGAGGTAAGAACATGGAGAAGAAATTCAGTTTTTTCATATTACTTACAAAAAAAAAAGGGCGCTTATTTTGTCTTGTATTAATTATAGTGGGTTTTTTTTTTCTCTAAAAATAAAAAATCGAAATATGTTTTCCTCTGTTGTATCATTTTTTATCACTTATATCTTGTTTGGGCATTGTGTAAGGCTGAACAATATTTGGAAGTTTATTGTCTTGAATTTAAATGTCTCTTAACTTTGTAGTGGAAGTTTTAAGCCAACAGATCAGTAGCTTCTATCAAATTCGAAGGAAAAAATTATGTCCTCTCTTTTTTTGCTTTTTGCATTTCTCTCATAAAAGCCACTGAGCTCTTTCTATTTCTGGGGTTGCTGATATTTATTTGAAAAATTTTCATTAGCATACTGGTTTTCTGTTTCTGAAAGTATTAGTGGATATCTGAATGATGTTAACTATGTTGTGGATTTAAATTTCAGATAAGATGGCAAGGGCAGGGTGGAAAAGGTGAGTTTGCTGTATTTGAGATATCAGAAAACTATGTGAAAACCAGCGCGTGATGGTCCTAGAGCCTTTCTAGTGTTCCTTCTTGTTTTGTGTGTTTAATTGAATGTAAAGTCATAGACATGCACTTTAGCATGTGTGTTGGCTTAAATTAGTTTCACAGTACGCTCTGCTCTTAATTTTCTGTTCCACCATAGATTCTATTATGTAAGCAAATTATGCTTTAACCAAGTATCTCTATGAAAGTTGGAGTGTTTAGCTTGTTAGATTTATCATTTGTTGGTTATTCTTAGATTGACAAAGTGTGATAACACAGTATGCACTGCATGAATATCTTGGAATGGATTTCTTGAAATATTCCTTGTATAAATTTTCTTATCCCCAATCCAATTCTACAGTGTAAAATTTCTGCGTTCTTTTATTTGCTCTAGAATTTTTCCCAGTTTCTTTTCAGCATATTCATCTTCCTTTTAGAAATTTTGGCTCCTCAATTTAGTAAAATTTGTTGGCCTGGAGCAAAATGGGCTGAGTTAATCTGATGCTCAAGGTTTGGTGATTTTCTCTTTCTGAGTTTTGCACAATTTAGCTGTGACAGTCTAGGAAAGCTTCAGTTTCTCTGAAATGCTGAGGGAGGGAGAAGATATAGGAAACATCTAGGATTGTATACTTGCTGTCCAAAAGATCAGTACTGTTCTTCATATCCCTTCACAATAAATTTGAAATCCTAAGCAGCAAGATTACCATTGTAAGGTTAATAATTTCAAACAGCAAGATTACCATTGTAAAGTGAATTATTTAATTTCAATGGACCTCTTGGAAAAAAAGGTTCAAGCCAACATAGAAAATTGGCCTAACATGAAAATTTCAAACTCATTGGTCTCTTTTATTTTCAATAGAAATCATGCATCATATAAGTAAAGCAATTTTATTAAAGTGATGGGTGCGAGGGGTGCGAGGGGTGCAAGGGCAACCAAATACACTTATATCCAAATTACAAGAAGAAGAAAGAGAACTAGTCTTTGAAATCTAGAAAGCTAAGAGAGTTGGGAGTTGGCGTGAGACATGCATCAGATATTAACTGATAAATGACATTCTCTCCCCAGATTGTGGGGCAGAAAGCAAAAATTATTATACACAGTAGGAATAGAGTGAGGTTCCAGCCGTATAATTCTTGTTAACATATCCCAGAGTTACCTTGTAACCATTGCCAAGGTAAATGCATCCATTGCTCACCGATATGCCACCATAAACAGTGGCTCCAGTGTCATTTGACCAAAGAATCTTCCCTGTCTTTGCGTCTATTGCATATATGGGTCCTTGTCGATATGTGGATCCGGCAAAAAGTACACCGTTAGCCACCGTAACAGGACCAGGGGCTGTAGCATTATTTGGAGTGGCTGTCGACCACAGGATATTGCCATTGCGAGGTTCCATTGCTACCCATCCGCCAGAAATTGTGGTGTTCTCGGATGGTTTAAGAGTGAAGTTTTTGTGCTGACTGTTGGCAATGTTAGTGTAGATCCTCCTTTCATCAGTTGCTGCACCCCACATTCCTCCTCCTCCCAGGCCTCCTGGTCCAGCTTCCTATATCGGAGAGGTCAGCCAATTAATTATACGATCACATGTCATCATATGTAATATAATTATACAAAAGTAATCATACAAACTGATGTGATTTAATGTGAGTTTGTTAAGTTACTTTTATTGTAAAATGGATCTGACATATCATATGAAGACACGTCAGTTTGTGAAATTATTTTTGTACAATCTCTTTATGGTTGTAGAAGCACTCATGTAACATAAGAGAAGCTAGAAAACCTACCCTAGACCAAACTAGGCTTCCATTATCACGGTCTAAAGCCCATGCAAACCCACTTTTTTGGACAGCCACAACAACATCATGCTTAGTTCTATTGGCATACATACTTAACATCATTGGTGCTTCACCGAAATCAGCATCTGGACTTGGACCAGGTGGGCATCGAGGATCTAAATGCCAGTTGCACGCACCAAACCATACATCATAACCTCATAGTTGCTTATACCATTTGATCTTTCCGGAGTCCAAATCAAGGGCTAGTATTGAATTTGAATGATTATCAGGCTCAATACACTTGTCCGGAGATGTAGGTACTGTCTGGTTATTCTCCCTTTCCTGGCACTCAAGTACATTAGCCGGAGCAGAGTATAGGTTTCCGGTGGCAATAAAGACCAGGTTTCTGAGAATGTCGATCGAAGGGCTGCTTCCCCAAATAGCTGCTCCGGCATACTCCCCGGTTTTACCGGAGTTGTTGGGCAGCATGAAGGTTTGCCACAAGATTGCACCAGTTTGGGCATCTAGTTTGGAGAGGCTGCCACGAAATGTGCAGCATAGGTCCACGCTGACACCTTCTTCTAGTGAGGATGTCCCAACATAGAAACTCCTATGAAAATCAACGAAAACAGAACATAATAGCTACCTCAACAAAGAACTCATGATCCACAGAAAATATAACTATAAATATTTATATTCATGTTAGTTTGATACATCAATCCTGAAAATTTCTTTCCTGCATGCTATAGAGGGAGGGGTCGATGTATGAAAATGCATGTATGTACTTAGATAATATAAGGACTTCCTCTTCAAAAATTACTTGGGAATCAATTTATTGCAGGGCTAGCTTGAATCTGTTGAAATTTAAAACGCAATATAATGTAAATGAATTAAAGGATGGGATGCCTTACTTCAGGGCAAAAACAATCATCTCTTCGAAATTGTAGTTTTCATGTATATATGCGATAGTGGATTTCAATTTTCCAATTAAAACTATTAGCTAAATAATTAGTAAGCACCCCTTAAAAATAAGTTTAATTAAATGAGAAGTGAAGTTTAGAGTTTGGATAGATCTCAGGATCTCTGTACCAGGAAGCTACAGGGGTGGTTTGGTTTCCAAAGTAAGTTTCACTATTCACAATTCATTTCAACAATCCATATAATTTGATTAACTCAGAAAAGTATTTCCCTTGATACGAATAATTGTAACTAAAACCAACATGACTGAGTTGAGCATTTAAATTTTACGAATATCCAACTGCATATATGATCTACTTTATGTATGATCTTATCCAAACAGATATTTTTGGTGACAGTATTCTTGTGGCCAGTCAGACCTGCAGGCTTCGTGTCCCGAAAGGAAAAGAATATTTTAGCATGGATTTCTTTTGCAAGTTAGTTCAGTGTTTACAAGTAGCCTCCCAGTACTTCTGCATACTATATATAATAGAATAATCTTGTGACCAAGTGGAGATCACAGTCATGTGCGCCTTGACATTTTAAAAATCAACTAGGCGTTAAGATGATCAAAATGTATTTTTTTTCTCTTTCTGCTACTGCAATCGTGGGCAACCATGGACGGCCAATGGATTAGTTATTATTTAAATTGTTTCCTAATTCACGTAGTTTTCAAGTAACACCATTGACCAACTTAGGGATTTAGATTTCATTACTCGCTATTAAAAATGGCAATGAGTTTTTCTTTTTCCCGAGAAAATGATGGGACAAAAAAAAAAAAAACTCCATTAATGGCATTCTTAGTTTTAAGAAAATAGTGAAATCTAAATTATCTTCATCCAAATTAATGGCAGTGCACTAAGACTCATCATGTTATGGTGGGAAGTGAGAAAATTAGCGTAAGTTATTTCACTATATATAATTAATATTTAGGCACTAATCTTAACAATTACTAACCCCTTGTAGTAGGTTCCAGACATGGTAATCAAACTTCTGTTGTGATTATCTAACCGGGTTGACCACACAAGCTTCCCCGTTGCCCGCTTGACAGCAATGACAACAGAAGGGCCATAGATCCCGAAAATGATGAGGTTACCGGCAACAGTCGGTGCTGATCTGGAAACAGTTGAGTTGACATTGAGAAGGAAACCAGTGTTGTTAAAAGCCAGTTAATTTCCGCAAGTTTTTCTTCCAAACAAGGGAACCATCTGATGCTTTAACTGCATATATATATCCATTCCAGCTTGGGAAGTAAAGGGTGCCATTAAAAACAGCAGGTGTTGCAGTTATATCACCTCCAGCATAAAATTCCCACTTCAAACGTAGATTGGAGACAGTTGAAGGGCTGATCTTGGTCTCCTTGTTGGCATATCTTCTATTGTACAAATCTCCACCATGGTTTGTCCAGTCTAGTGAAACCTTGTGTTTCTTACCATGCCCGGCCTGAAACCAGTAGCCATTTATAAAACCTTATATATTATTTTCTTTTAGAACAAGAATGTTTATGCGTGTGTGCGTGCCTTTGAGAGAGAGAGAGAGAGAGAGAGAGAGAGAGAGAGAGAGGCTTACATCTGAAGCCGCTGCATTCACGGCACTGGAGGTGAGTGGACTGAATATGCAGAGGAGGAGGAAAAGCTTGCTGTAGAATCTAGGAGGTGCCATGAAATTGCTTCTACAAAATATCGCCAGGATACTACCCGGCCTTCTGCAATGATAGTGGCTTATATATATATATGTAATATATACTAGTAGTAGAGCAAACGCCCAAGGTACGTTTGCCTTGTTGGTGAAAAAGATTTTTTTTATAAAATTATATAATTTTTTTTAAATGATTAGTAAAATATGTAATGTATAGAAGAAACAAAAAATAAATTTTAGCAAATATGCAGAAAAAGCAAACCACAATTCAAATTCCTTACAAAAAAAAAAAAAAACAAACCACCAAATCAGATCAATTAATAAGTTTTAAAAACATGCACAAAAAAAAAAAACCAAAATCCAAAGTCGGTAAAAAAAAAAAACCCCACCAAATCAGAGATCAATTAAATCAAAAAATATAAAAGAGAATAAAACAATGACATAAAACTAAAAATATGCACACAAATTAAGCCATAATCCAAAGTCCTTAAAACAAAAACCACGAAATCAAATCTATTCAACTGTAAAAACATGCATAAATATAAACCATATTCCAAAATCCCTACAAAAAACAACCATCAATCAGATCAATTAAATTGTAAAAACGTGCAAAAAAAAAAAACCTCAGTCCAAAGTCCCTGCAAAGAAAAAAAAAACCAAATCAAATCCATTAAATAAATAAAAAAAGAATAAAATAATGACATGCAAACGAAAAATATGCACAAAAACCAAACCACAATCCTAAGTCCTTAAAAAACCATTAATTAAACTGTAAAAACATGGACAAAAAACAAACCACAATCCAAAGTCCTTATAAAAAATAAATCACCAAATCAGATCAATTAAATAAAAAAATAAGAAGGAGAATAAAACGACGACATACAAACCAAAAATATGCCCAAAAATGAAACCACAATCCAAAGTCCTTACAGAAAAATTATCACTTAAACTATAAAAACATGCATAAAAAAAAAAACCACAATCCAAAGTCCTTGTAAAAAACAAACCACCAAATTAGATCAATTAAATCAAAAAATTAAAAAGAGAACAACACAATGACATACAAACCAAAAAATTAAAACCCATAAATAAAACTATAACCAAAATAATGTTGTTATAAAGTATATTTATTTTATTATCATGAGCGGTAAGTAAAATGAGAAAAATAAAAAAGAAATATTGTTATGAATGCGAAAAATAAAAAACATACTAATTACATCCCAAAATATATAATATTGATCAATACAACACATAAACATACTAATTACATCCCAAAAACATACTAATTACATCCCAAAATATATCCCAAAATATAAATTAAAATACTAAATAAAAATACTCATACTACTTCAATATCAAATCTATGTCCTCTTGCATATATTTGATACGTGTTTCTATATCATATATCCTCCTCATGATGCAGTGCTTAACCTCTACTATCACGCGGATCGCCACTCTTTCCACCACACGCTCCACCACTGCATCCAATTTCTCCAATGTAAATTTTGCAGGCTGGTTCTGAGCAGACTGAGTAGCAATATTAGTAGTAGTAATATCAGTCGACCTTGGAGTCCTCGCATAGAAGTGCTCCTTACTCTTGCTAATAAATATCTTGTTGAGAGCCCCCATCTGAAGTTCTTTTTTCTCACCCACACACTCTATAACTCCAGCTCAGAGTAGGAGGTCAGATATCATCAATCCAAATGGTAGACTGCCTCCACTCCCATATCGTGACTCATGTCTAATGCATAAAAAATATATAGCGCTAGATCAATCGGGTCCCCTTTCACTACCCACATCAGAAGTCGTGCCTGGTCCATCCCAAAATCATTCTTGTGCTTCTTCAGGTCCACGTTGTACCCGATTATCAAATTCAGCATTCTGAAGAATGGAGTGCATTCGACTTGTTTGATGACCTTTCCACCATTATATGTAAGAGTCTCGGGATATCGCAATAGCTCATGTACCTAATTATCTGTGAGACCATCATCAGGTACGTACTCCTCAAACCCTATCAGTGTCTAAGCCAGCAGCTAGCTCATCGACAATCTATGATGCCAAGGGTGATGAGGATTTGGCCTCCGTGTCCGTCCTAATAGATCTAGATACTACTACTGTGGACGAATGAGGATATGCGTCCACCACGTGCGGGATATCCAAACACTCTACAATTATTCGAGGAAAGAAGGTGATGCTAACTCCCCGTACCATCAGCACGTAGTGGTGGATATCTCCACTTTACTCTCCCAATGCACGATAGAATTCGCATACCATATCAGGATATGGATCATTCTGCGTGCAGATCAGAGCTTATTCTCGCTCTGTGAAGATCTGGTGGATGGTGTGTCCCTCCCACTCCAGCTTCCTGAAGTCATCTAAGGTGATAGGCCACTCTACTAAAACAAACCTGTGGACAGGAGCAGTGAGAGAGACGAGAGCGGAGGCAAGTGAAGTAGCGGCTACTGGCATAGTAGCACTGAAGCCAATGGGTGGAGGTGTGTTGCTACTCCCACTCATCTAATCTCTTCCATGCTTTCTACCTTGTCTGCCATTTGTATACTATTCAACAAACAAGTAATGAAATAAGTTAGACAGGTTTGATCAAACCAAAAATACATAAATGAAATTAAAATGTATATCAAACTGTTTTGTTTAGCACTTACTGGTTCGGATGGAAAATAACTCGTTCGAACGAGTAAGATTTTTTGTCAGAACAAGTAAGATGCCCGTTAGAACGTAAAAGGATTATCTCCTACCTCTCGTTCGGATAGGGGTTATTCCCATCCGAACGGAAACCCTTACGAAGAGAAATGATCAAGTTGACTCGGCCATTACTTTTTTTTTAAAAAAAAATCAAATCCATTCAAACCAAATCAACCCTAGTATCACTCCTAAATGTCCGAAACAATGAATATTAGGGGAAAAAAATACAAAAATTATGAAAAATGGGTCGCATTTGATTTAAAATTTGACCCCTACAAAAATGGGTGTTCATAACCCATTTTCAACTAATAGAAGGGGTTAGAGGGACCATACCTTATATATTTCACTGTAGATGATGATTTCGACAAGTTCTAAGACAATTTTCGTTCGAATAGGAGTGCCTTTTGGAATCTCTCGTTTGTTGCAAAAATGAGATGTTCGACAAGGGTTGGGTATTATATACCCGGACACTCGTTTGGACGATCAAGTGTCTGTTCGAGTTGTTTATAAGAGTTAGAACTGTGTTTATAAGAGTTCGAACTGAGTTCGAACAGAAAAAAATATCGTTTGAATGGTAAATTACGATTTAAAAATTTATCCGAATGAAAAAGAGTCCGTTTGAACGAGATTAATTATAATAAATTTATTCGTTCGAATAGATAATATTTATTCGGATGCTTACCTCGTTCGGACATTATAATTTGTTCGAATCAAATATTTATCCATTTGAACCGTTAGTGTTTGTTCGGACGACTGAAATTTGAGTTGAAACGGGTTTCTGAGACGAAATTATTTTGTCTCAAATAAAAAAACTCGTCCGAATGGATCGAGATGGGCAAGTGAGATTTTATCTCTAAAAATCATTTTTAGGGATGAAATTTAATTTTTGTTTCTAAAAATTTTTTGGGACAAGCTTTTTGAGACGATTTTTTTTTTTTTTTTTTTAATCTCTAAAGATATTTTGTGACAAAAAATAGACCTTTTGAGATAAAATGATTTGTCTCAAAAAACTTATTCTCTTATAGTGAAAATATTAGTGAATAGTTTGTGAATAACAAAAAATTATTTATGAATTGTAATGAAATAATCTGAGAATATCTGAAGACGATTGTATTCAATGAATAGGCCGAAAAGTGTATGCAGTCATTTTAAAAAAAAGTTAACACTTATAGTTGTAAAATTAAAGAAAAGTAGTAAAAGAATTAGAAGATCACAATATCTAAAATTAGTTTTTTAGGAACTTAATATTATGTCTCTCAACTTTCTTATTATGTGTATACTAAATAAGTACATGAACTTAAGAGATGACAATACATGAACTAAAGGGATACATGAACATGGAAAATATGAATACATGAATATAAGAGAATTCTAATGGTTATTGACCAAATATATTTCATATATTTACAACACTTCCCTTGGATGACTATACATAAAAAATATCCCTCGTTAAAATCTTGCCAAAGAAAATTCAATGGAAAAAAAATTTGTGGTGAAGGAAAAACGGTACAACATTCTAATGTGTTTTTTAATGCTTTAGGATTGTCTTATTAAAACCTTATAAAGGAAAACCTTATGGAAAAAATCTTAACGAAGAAAAAAGAGTACAATCTAAATGATAATTGACTTCCCCTCGGAAGAATGCAAATCTTCAATTGTTTATGTTGAAAGATCTTTAAGTCGTCGCGTTCTAATATTGTGTATCAACTTTTTGAATGTTGCGGTTGATAAAGTTTTAGTGAATACGTTTGCCAAATTATCACTTGGCTGTATCTCCTTGACATCAAAGTCATCGCCATTTTAAAACTCGTGTGTATAAAAGAATTTTTGTGAAATATGTTTAGTTTTATCACCTTTAATGTAGCTGCTTCTTATTTGCATAATACATATTGTATTAGCTTCATATAATATAGTTGGGCTGCCTTTAGTTGTGGGTAAACCACACTTTTTTTTGAATACGCTTGATCACTAATCTTAACAAAATGTATTCATAGCTTGCTTCATGTATTGCAGTAATTGTGTTGTATCCGTTTCTGATCTTTCACGAACCCTCTTTGTGCAAGTTCTTTGTGGAGATCAATGATTGACATAGTTAGGTGAAATATATGCTCTAATGTTGCATTAAGATTTTGACATAAAATGAGGAAAATAAAAATAAAAATATTAGCATATGAAAGCAATATAAGGCAAGCCAGATGATATTAAGCTGGTGAGTTGCACCAATCCAATATTCAACTCGAAAAAAAAAATGCCCAAATCGGCTAGAGAGAGAAGCTCTCAACCCTCTCTAAAAACCCTCATACTAAAAATCACTTCATACACCTCCTTCCTCCCCCTCTGCGATCTATGCATAGTGGGTTTTCTTTATTTTTTTCGTTCATTTTTCCGTTCTAGTATAGATAGTAGTTTCGTGATTTTTCGGTAGTCTGAAGGAGAATCCTCAACTGTTGATCTTCCAACCTGTCGAAGGGTTTGCCAGGAGCAGAGTGTGCTCAATACGCGCAGGTCGGTTTGTTCAGGTGGCTTTCATGCACCTCCATCCAGAGGGCTTCTCGACCACAACGCAAGGCACTTCTGAGCACAGAAATGACAGAGACTAAATAATCGATTGTCTAGTCGAGTGGTGCATGTACTACACGCGCCACTACAACCATATTTGTTTATGGTTGTTTATGTTGGTGTTTGTATTTTGTTGGTGTTACTATTTGTTTTGTGTTAGTGTGTTTGTATTCTGTTGGTGGTGTTGTTTGTTTTTTCAGTTTGGTGTTAGCATGTTTGTTTATATGTGTTGGTTTGTATTTTGTTAATGTTGCTATTTGTTAGGTAATAATAAAAAAGAAAGTGAATAATTCCTTTAGTTGTCTCACTCCTCTTTGGAAGCAGAGGGTTTTAGTCCCTCTCTTCCTTTGGAAGAAGAGGGTTTAATCCTATCTCTATTTACAGAGTACCTTACTTTATATTCATGTCAAGATCGAAATTTTTAAATGGTTTTGTCACTTGAGAGTTTATAGAAGTGAAGACAATGTGTCACAAAGAAATTTATATACATGAGTGCTCCAAACAGTTAGGTAAATTGGCTTATAAGTTCGATTTTTCTCTATATTTCAGTCACAGCTATAACTCAGATTTACAAAATGGAACGAAATCTTTCCCATAAATAAATAAAAAAAAATCCAGCTCACTAGTCAATAATTCTGAATGAAAAATATAAAAGATTTTATAAAAATAATTTTACAAATCCATATCGAGAAGAATATATACAAAGGGCACAAAATTAAAGGTTGAATGATGACGTACATGGACTAAGTCTGGTTCATGATTACACATAGTTGACCTTTTTATTTTTGGCCTGGACAGGAATGAAAAATTAAAAGGTTTTAATTTCTTGTCTTTAATTGCTTATTAATTTCACCATGTCGCCGACATTCATGATCGGAGGCAAAACGCGAAGAGTGAGGTTCCGGCGGTGAAGGATGGAGTATAAAGACCAAAGCCAACCTTGTATCCGTTGCCAACATACACACATCCATCACTCACCGAGAAGCCACCGTACACTGTTGCTCCCGTTTCATAAGACCACAAAACTTCTCCAGTTTTAGCATTCAGGGCATATATAAGTCCTTTTGGAGCTGTGGATCCGGCAAAGAGCACATCATTGACTACGGTAACAGGCAGGGGCGGAACCAGAATTTTGTGTTTGGGGGGGCGATCGATAAAATGTGTGATAAATATAAATTTTATAAGGATGATTATCAGTGATAAAAATAACATGTTTTGTTATTACCGAACTCTCTACATGTATATTAATCTTCGAATTATTCACGTCTTTTTAAAAAAAAAATCAATTATTTTTAAATACTTGCTCATATTTTTCTATGATTTAAGAAAATTTTATAGATTAAAAATAAATTTGAGAATTTTCTAATAAGTAATGATGTAACGCTATTAAATTTTTAACAAACTATATCTAATAATTATACAAGTTAGACTGAAAATAAATAAGTGAGTATAATCAATTAATTTTACAATCATATAAATTTATAATCAATTTTTTTTATTAGAATTAGACTATTAGTTGAGTAATTGTGAGATTATGTGAGTTGAAATTTGAGTTTAAGTGAAATTAAAAGTTAGAATATAAATAGGTATATATTAAGATTTAGATGAATAATTTTAGTAAAAAAAATTTGGGGGGGCAATTTTTATTTATTTTTAATTTGAGAGAGAATTTTAATTATATATATATAATTATATATATTTATATTATAAATTCAATTTTAAAAAACTTTGGGGGGGGCGGTAGCCCCCCCAACCCTTAAGCTAGGTCCGCCCCTGGTAACAGGACCGCTGGAGGAGGCATTACTAGGGTTGGCTATGGACCATATGATTTGTCCAGTGTGAGCATCGAGTCCCACCCATCCACCAGTGGTTGTGTTTTTCCCGGATGGTTTGAGAGTGAAGTTCTTGTTGTCTGAGTTAGCAATGTTGGTGTAGACCCTTTCAGTATCAGTGGCTGCTCCCCATGTACCCCCTCCTGTAGTGCCACCGGGTCCAGCTTCCTACATATATATACTTATAACTTTACGACTTATAAGTTTATAAATTAAATAATAAATTTTACTATTAAAAAATTATTTACTATTTGATAACCATATGCATATATTTAAAACACTTCCAATCATGTTATATTTGTAATACTGCTAGCCATAATCGTTATAATCCTACTGTATACCACAGCTTTCTGCAACCAACAAAAAATACAATTTCACCTACGTACCAAGCATTTCTTTCTTATCCGGGAATTAAGATCAAGCAAACTTACTGTTGACCATATGAGGTTGCCATTATTGCGATCCAAAGCCCATGCAAATCCACTTTTCTGAACAGCTGCGACAATATCTACTTTGGTTTTATTTCTATATATGCTCAGCATCATTGGAGCCTCCCCAAAATCGGCATCTGGGTTTGGACCAGGTGGACAATTAGGAGTTGAAAGATTGTTACATGCAAAGAACCATGCATCATAGCCTCCTAGTTGGTGAAACCATTTTATCTTGCCAGAGTCTAGATCAAGTGCTAGGATTGAGTCTGAGTGATTTTCGGGCTCGACACACTCATCTTGGTGAGTTGGTGTTGTTTGATTGTTCTCTCTTTCCTGACATTGGGTCACATTCAAGGGAGTTGAATATAAGTTCCCAGTGGCAATATAGACGTGGTTTCTTAGAACATCAATGGATGGGCTGCTTCCCCAAATAGCAGCCCCAGCATACTCTCCGGTCTTGCCGTTGTTATCAGGCAACATAAATGTCTGCCACAAGATTTTGCCTGAATTGATGTCTAATTTGGTAAAGCTGCCACGGAAACTGCAGCACTGTTCGATGCTGAGAACTTCTTCAAGCGAGGATGTACCAACATAGAAACCCCTGAAAAGTTAGATACATGAGATACAATATCACATATCAAATGATTTTTTCTTAGTATATATGTGAATATATAATTACCAACAACAAGCAGCATCGAGAGCCGCAGTACAATCGTTCTTACATATCTCGATCTTACAAAATCAAATATATATATATATATATATATGTATATGTAATATATCTAAGATCATCGCTAATTCTAGAGTAATAACCTGTTGTAAAACTGCATGCAACTTTAGAGAGGAAATAATTAAGTCATCCGTAAATATTGAAATTATTTTAGTCACAAATAGATTATATAAAAATAATCTTATAAATTAATATAATTTGATATAGTTCATCAAATTATAAAATTATTTTTATTATAAAATAAAATTAATATTAACTAAAATCATATCACTTTTGAAATTATTTCGTATAATTCTTTTATAGATCTAGCTAGCGCCGGTACCGATAGGTAAATATTTAAGTACGGGTTGTGATTGGCTAACCCTTTGTAGTAAGTTCCGGACATGGTGATAACTCCTGCAGCATGGTTGTCAAGCTGGGTTGACCAAAGAAGCTCCCCAGTTGACCTTTTAACGGCGATAACAACTGCAGGACCATAGATTCCAATGACGAGAAGATCACGATCAAAGGCTACCGTTGGTGTTGCTCTTGATACCGTCCAGTTGACATTAGGTACAAACCCCGTTGCCTTAAGGCCTGTTAACTTTTGCAAGTTCTGCTTCCATATTAGAGATCCATCAGACGATTTGATGGCATAGATAAATCCGTTCCAGCTTGGAAAATAAAGGGTACCATTGAAAATTGCTGGTGTTGCAGTAATATCTGTGCCGGCAGAGAATTCCCACTTTAATCGTAGTTTGGAAGCAGTTTCAGGACCGATCTTGGTCTCCATGCTGGCGTATCTTCTGTTATACAAATCCCCACCATGATTCAACCAGTTTTGTGTCACCTTTCCCAGGCCTTGCCACTAAAACCAGGCCACAAAATTAAACTTACGAAATAAATTAGTACTGCATGCATGTGCCATCAAAACATGAGCTTGTATATATCAACTATGCGTGGACGTGTGTTTGTATTTGAGAGAGAGATCAGAGAGAGAGAGAGAGAGAAAGAGAGAGAGATTTACGTACGTTGGAACCTGCACTGGCATTGAAGATCAGAAGACACAACATGCAAAGGAGAAAGACAAAACGACTGCAGCCTGCATATAGTCTGTGAGACGCCATTGATCAATTTGAGTCGCAACTCGTTCTAACTTATAAGTATTAATATACCCATTCGGGGAGTATAAGTAAGGGTTCATTAATAAATTTGGACGGCACTGCTATGAGAGTGGCTACCAACCTTGATTTTCCCTGAATATTGCGCCCATAAATTAAAAAAGAAGAAGATCTTGCCTGAATGCGAAATGATTATATTCCACATTCCTGCATGCAATTAGTAAATTACACATCGTAATGAATATGATCTCTCCCAGTACCCCAAATTCATGTCTGGCTATGAGGGCTGTACAATTGGGAAAAGAGTCACTGTCATTTGAAATTAAACTATGTTTGTATTCTTATCATTAGATTTAGAATGTGATCCGATTGGCAAAAGTCAACAATTACTTTCGTTTAAGAGAATCGGCAAGATTTGTCAATGAATATTAATGACGTTTACAACTCGATCCTCTGACCGGAATACTTGTGATCAGGTGATAACTATGAAGAATCAGAAATGTTATTGTGAATTTTTTTAGAAAAAATATTTAAGAGTTATGTAAAACATGAATGGAAAAAAATAACAAAAAAAAAATAAGAAGACTTTTTGTTTTTTGTTGCGGGACATACTCGTGCTACATCCTCAGAGCACTACTCTTGAAGAATTGGCCTGTTTATATATTATTAATTAATATTATTCCATATGGAAATTTTATTTATTATTATTTTTAACATCATATTTTCAAATTATCATTTAAAGAGATTATGAGTATCATTACTTCATAGGGCTGGCTTAATATATATTGAGGCTTAAGGTAAAATTTAAGTAAATTATTCATAATTATATATAATATAATAAAATATAAAATATATATTATATGAAAATAAACGAGATTTTTTTAAAATTTATAATTAATTTTTTTTTGAATTTATATTTAATACATCAATTTGTATAAAATGAGGCTTTAACGTAAATTTTGTGCCTCAATTTAGCATAATTTTTTTTAAAATATATTTAAAAATATAAATAATTCATTATATTAAATATTAAAATTATTGAAAAATATAAATGATTCATTGTATTAAGTATTAAATTTAGTATTATGGAGCCTTGCATATATTGGAAAGTATATTTAATTAAATTTTATTTAATAAGATTTTTTTATTTAAAAAATAAATAAATATTTGATCACTTTTATTTTTAAAGACCTTATACAGACTGGGGCCTTAGACAATGGCCTAAATGGCCTAAGCATTGAGCCAGCCCTAACTTCATGACACGGTTAATGATAAGGCCATTTAAGTTATTGTCTAAGACTCCCTACTATGCATGCAAGACTCTCAAAAATAAAAGTGAGGTAACCTTTTAAAGAAAAACAAAAATCATTTCATTAAATAAAATTTCAAATAATTTTTATATTTTTAAGGTGTCTAAGGTCCCATATAATAACTTAATATTTAATATAATGAATTATTTATATTTTTAAATAATGTTTTAAAAATCTTGTTAAATTGAAGCACAAAATGTGATTAAGACCTTATTTTAAGTTGTATTAAATATAAACTCAAAAAAAATTATTTAATTTTTTTTAATAAAATATCATTTTAAAATATTTTATATAGTGATTTTTATCTCATTATATCATAATTATAAATAACTCATTTAAAATTTGTCTTATATTTCAATCTGTATTGAGCCGTCCTTGCATTACTTATATAGACAAAATTGCCTTACACGTAACTCGTAAGTTTCGTGTGCACGTGTCTGAGAGATATTGGATAATTGACTTTCTGTATATATGTGACGCCCACACAACATTCTTAGATATATTGTTTGTGCTAAGGGTCAACTCTTGTTGGCGGAGAAACTGTCAAATGAAGCATCTTCAACTTCCTAAAGTCATAACATACCAATCTCCTGCTCCACAAGCTGCTTGTAACTTCCTGGTTTAACCACCTTCGTATTATGAATTCTTCTATTCAGCTTCTTTACACCACACTTATTAAGAAAAAAAAATTAAATAAAAACAAATATGTGGTTCATCATCCTTATACCACACTTATTAAGGAAAAAAATTAAATTAAATAAAAATAAATATGTGGTGTATGGATAATGAGTAGAATTTTTCAAGTTTTGTACTGCCTGAATTGTCCAAAAGTGACGTGTCCTCCCACAGAAAGTTAACGATAAGTTGTTCATTCTGCAGTCTGTATCCGCAAAGTATGTACATGATGATTAAAACAGTGTCTTCACTAAATACAGAAAACTGGTGCTTTAGGAATAAGAGAATTATCCACCACCAATCTCGATGGAATTAAGATGCAACAAACTCACATTCGGAAATGAATTGGAAACCCACTCCAGGATTAGTTTCTTCTGTTTAGCAAGACTCTTACATCCCTCAAAAGCTGACACTAAGGGTAAAGGCATTATATGGTAATCAAATGTTATGACTTTCAAACACTAGGTTTGGGTGATGGGTGAAGATGGTTATGGTGATAGGGAGAAGCATGCGAACCATTTGGTATGGAGAGGCTCCTGGTTGGTTGTCCATTCCTGGATAATGATAATCCTGTCTGCATTCTAATGCCATTTCTTGCATTTGGATAAGAACCCGTTCGCTCTGCTTGCATGGCCTGAAAGTATGATGAAGAACTTGCCATGTCCTTGAGGTTGGGCAGAGGCTTTAGGGCTTCAACAACTTCACTCATCAGAGGTCTGGCTTTAGGGTCACGGCTAATGCAATGGGCAGCTAACTGAAGTGCTTTTTGAGCGCCTTTAATTGAGAAGCGACCTTCAAGCCGAGGGTCTAGAAGTCGATAGAATCTCCGCCTCTCTGAAAGGTGTGGTCGTGCCCATTCCACCAAGTTATGTTCTGCATTTGGTCGGCTTTTGTCCATGGATCTACGGCCAGTCAACATTTCAAGCAAAACCACCCCAAAGCTATAGACGTCACTCTTCGATGTAAGATGTCCTGATACAAAATAGATAGGTATTAGGCATTGACGACTCGGGCAAATCCCTTAAAACCATTAGTTAGATCAAATTAAAGACTTCAATTGCTTGATTTACTTTCGGCCAAAGACATTTTTATGTTTCCATACCTGTATCTTTTTCATCATCATACTTCCCTTTGCCCCAAGTGTCTTCAAGCTTTGAACTCTTTCTCTAGATTGTTATATGTTTTAGCTTTTCCTCAACTTTACCATACTTTACATAAGTGACTTCAACTTGAACCCTATTTATTTCACAGCCTCCACTGACAAAAAACCTCATTTTTCTTCTATTATCATCTTTTTCCAGGTTCATTTATTTTGTTTGGATAGTGAATATCAATATCCAAAATGTGTTTGAAGGTACAGTAGAAACTAGAAACACTAGCGAGAACTAGCAGAAGAGGCAGTCATGTGGAATAAGTGTCAAGATCTTTTTTTACGAGTAATAATAGATTAATATGAATTTTTAAACCAATTAAGCTCTAAGTAAATCCACAAAAGAAATATAATAACCATCTTTAGCATGAAGAACAATATTTGCAAAACTTCATTTGAATATTTTCTGAAATTGTTGAATTGAATTTTAAAACTTTACCATATTCCAGATGTATTAGTTTTTTTCATTTAGAGTTTGTGCGGATGGGTATACACATATCGCATATGTTACTATATGTAAAGAAAATTTCTATATAATTTATAAACAATTATGTTAATATAATTCCACAAGTAGCGACATACAGGCATACAAAAGGCATATATCTGATTCTGTCAGTGAGTGTGCAGAGATAACATACCAGTATTATCAAGTACCAGATGCCATTAACTAAAAAGGTTACAAGGAGATCTTTCTATAAATATCCACCAAAAAAATCTTTGGCAATTTCCTGGATCACCCAGAACTATTTGAACTAAGACCATGAATGCCAACTCAGTAGCAGCACTAAATCAAATAAAAACAATACACAGGAAAAGGAGCATAAAACATAGCGCAGAAAAAGATGGAAAACAGTTTATAACCATACTAACCCGTCATCACATACTCTGGGGCAGCATAACCATAAGTTCCCATCACTCGGGTAGATACATGAGTTTTATCACCCTCTGGACCATCCTTGGCAAGCCCAAAATCAGAAAGCTTTGCATTGTAGTCCTGGAACAAGTTCCAGTTAATGAGCATGGACAAACTTAGCTATCGTCTGCATAATTTGAATTGTAAATTGCACCTTTAAAAAGAAAAAAAAAAAAAGAGAAATAGTTACAAACCGCATCTAACAGGATATTAGATGTTTTAAAATCTCGATATATAACTGGCTTTTCGGCTTCCTCATGAAGAAAAGCAAGACCATTTGCAGCACCGAGTGCAATTTTCATCCTGGTAGACCAAGGAAGAGGCAGAGGCCCTGCAGCGTATGACATAATTATAATCAGAGCAAAGAATGAACTTGCCAACTAGAACATCCTTAGTAAAACTAAAATTATGACTTAAAATTGTATAAATTCATTGCTTTTCCATACACAGTTATATCAAACAATATTGCTAAAGAAAGGCAGTAAAACCTAAAGGTTCAACTAACATTTTCATTGCTTCACCTAATAATATTGGTAAATAGAATGGTGGACTCATAAGATAATCTAAGTAATGAAAATTAATACAAAAAAAATAGGGGTATTTTTTTTTTTTTTTTTGATAAGTAAGAGATAAATTCCATTAATGAGAGTAAAAAAGGCCAAGACCAAGTAAAAAGTAAATAGGGGTATTAACAGGATAATGATTAGAAAGCACATGAATTAAGTAACTATTGTCCTTTAAGGAAAAAACATAATAAATAATTAAACAATAAAATATATGGAATTAGAAAATCAATACATAAAAATCCATATATCTGAATAACTACATCCTAAAAATAATACTTCAGCATAAATAAACCACAAAAAAAATATATACAAGAAGGATGGGCAATCCCAGAACGTTAATTGAAATTCATACTTCTAAAGAGGTGATTCTCCAAGCTTCCCCGAGGCATGAACTCATAGACAAGTAACCTCTGATCATCCTCAATGCAATAACCAATTAATTTAACCAAATTAGGATGAAGAAGGTCACCAAGATAATTAACTTCAGCCTGCCATGTCGAAAAGAAACAAAAGCATCTTTGAGTCATAGAAGTGAAGGTAATAAGCAGCTCAAATAATTAACTTAATAATTACAGCAAACATAGGAAGTAATTAAATTTGATAATGAATTTACTTACCAGCCATTCTTTATGACCTTGAAGTCCATCATGGTTGAGGGTCTTTACCGCGACTGTGAGCCCTGCTCCAGGTCTCACTGGAGCAGTTCCATTTTCATTGATCCAACCCTTGAATACACAACCAAATCCACCCTCTCCAAGAAGACTCTCAGGTCTAAAGCTCCTTGTCGCTGACTTGAGTTCATTATAAGCAAACTTTCGAAGTTGAGAAGCAACTTTCAATTCCTCACCTATGATTGGATTGGATGGAATACTTTCCTCATTGCTAGTTGTTGAAGATGACACAGCAGGAGCAACTGGTTGGTCTCGGCTGGAATCATTTGTAGATTTACTTTCAGCTGATTCACCAACAGAAATTACACAATCATTGATCTAATTTAACAAGATCCAGCTAAGCTACTTAAAAGCATATGCAGCTCCTGAGGTCATATAGGCTCGAAAATGTACAATATCCACAAGGATAAATGCCTCTCAATGCCCGTGCCCCTGCACATGCACGCATATGCATAGGTAGTTTTGTACAACAAAAACTGATCACACTTCAAGACAAGCTGGTAGCCAAAACACATATTTTGAAACAAGCATGTTACAACTATATATGTCGCATTTCTAGGAGTAGCCACCAAACCAGTGTGGTAGTTGAAGGTAAAACAGAGAAAGTTTGGAATTGTGGTCAAAGTTCAAACATGCTTGCATACTTTTGCATGTTTGGTAACCTATCAATATGTTCAATGGCATTTTCCACCAATGACCTAAGACAACATATACTTTTTGTAAATTAATTAGAAAATAAATTTTTCTGCACCGATTTTTAAGACAGCATAATAGGCTAGAAATGCAAGTCAGTTCTATCAAATTAAATGCCATAAGAGATAATAAACAAGAATAACTCCATGTGGTGGGGTACTTGTAAGTTTCTACACCTTGTTGATCAATTAAGCAACAAAAACAAGCAACCATCTCAGTAATTATTTTCAGAGGCAACAAAAAAAATAATTTAAAAGAAAGTGAGATGAAGACCACATGGTCATATTTTTGTAAGTTCCTAACCATTCTTATTAACAGTTTATCAACTGTGTTCATGTCAATCAGTTAACAGTATTAATGCACGCTAAAGTCAGTATCCATCAACCATTGCAACTGCATAATGACCCCAATGTGACAGGTTCATGCAGCCAACAAATAAATACTTACGACTGGAGAGTTATCTAATCACTAGACGAGAGTAACATGATATACACATCCAAGGTCATGAAAAGGATTGGATGCTAATACAAAATATGCACTCAAAGCAAAGGACAGTATGAAATATCTAATATGAACTTCAACATTCAGGGTCAACCAAAGGGCTCAAATGTAATGTGATCCTAGCAAACTTATTCAAACAATAAACTAATTTCTCCAACTTCAAAAAACCGGATGGCAAGATTAATCATTTCAGTACAAAGTAGAGACAAAACAATTGTTTGAAAGCAAATAAAATTATACCATATTGCGTGCCAGAACCACTTAGAGAATTATCCACGTTGGAACTTGAAGAGATGCAGCTCCCAATGAACCTAAATTTAATCCAACATCCTGTCCCCTCAGCTTCCCCTTCTTTCTTCTTCCTTCCCTTCGATTTTTCCACATCCCAAGCCCCAACCTTAATCGCTTCAGGACCTACTCCCATCACTCAAATCCCTAAACTAACTCCTATATTTCATGGGTATCCCATTACACCAATCACCACCACTCCAAGCTTGTTTAGCACAATCCCCCAGCACAATAACATCAAAGTTAACCAAAAAAATACTAGCAATCAAAACCCACCATACATAAAAACCCCCGGAAGGAACAACCAATCAAATAATCAAATTTAATCAAATTCAAGAACACGCATTTGAGAAGACCCAACTTTTAATAAAAAGAACCCAAAAGGGTTTAGAATGTTTCAATAGTCCAAATGCGAGACCCAGATAAGAAATGTACATGCAAGACCAAATAAAAACACCATTTACAAAAATCAGTATCTGTAAAGAAAGAAATATCTCAATTTGAGCTATGAAAACAAGGAAATGGAACGTTTGAACAGCTTAGACCGAAAAATGTAGTAAGCAGTACGATATTCTGGGTCCACTTTTAGCTCGCCAAAGAGACACAGGGTCATCCAATGCCATGTATACGTACTACAACAGCATCGAGGCTAAGCTAAAAGAACTGAAACAAGCATTGTGAATGTAGTTTAGAGAGAGAGAGAGAGAGAGAGAGAGAGAGGGCTTCACTTAGAAGTGATGGAAGAACGGAGAAAGAGAAATGTGCATTTTGCGAGAAAAGAAGCGGGGGAAGAGAATGTGGCGTGTGGTATCAATGTCTGGACTGAAAGCGTGTAACAGAAGGGAAAGTGCAATTTGTAAAGGGAACAGCCGAACAGTCAGTGAGGTTGTGACTCTGAGAGAGAGATAATGAGAGATGGATGCATTTGGAATTTGATGTTCGGTCGGCAGCTCAAAACAGGCCCAACACCCAAGAGATAAACCCATGGCTCAATACCCAAATCACATGAACCCAAAACTTTCGCAATTAAAAAATAATTTTTTTTTTAGGTTTTCAATATGTGTTTTGTATTGAATTTTGTGAAAGTGGATACATAAGTAGAATGAAAATATTTGTTAATTGAAATATTTTGGGATTTATTTATATGAGAGTTTGTTAAAGTAGCCTGTAGAATTGAAAATTCGTTTAAATAATTTTTTTTTTTTTTTGTAGATGTGCTTATTATTTTTTTATTTGAAAGATGTTAAAGAGTTTAATGAAGGTTCTACTTTTTGTGTCTATTTAATATTTTTTTTCTTTTGTTTTATTTATTTTGACATCATTTTTCAAAGTCTTGAATATTTAAAAAAAAATTATAATATTATTAAACAATATGTTTTAATCATTAAGTAAAAAAAAAAAAAAAATTGAAAACGGGGCAAAAATGGAACCTCCATCGGCTCATTATCATTTTCCTTTTATATTTGTGAAATTTGTTTCGATTGTTGTATTTACAAAAATTATAAAAATTCATTTACATCAAGTTTTCTGGTTTAAAAAAGTATAATAACTGAAACAGTTTTAACAATAAAACTAAAAATCTCAAAAAAACTAATGTATCCAAACATAGTTTCATTAAACTAAGGGGAATGTTACATATTCTGTTGGGGAATATCTCGATGGCCACCCCATTTTTATTTTTTTATTAAGTTTTTTAATATAATTTTTAAATAAGTATTTTTAAATAATATTATGATTTTTTTATATTTTTAAAAAATATTTTAAAATATTAAAAAAATCATATAAAATAAATGTTTATTTAAAAATCATATAAAAAAACTAAAAAAAACAAAGAAAGCGGGATGGGATCGGAACCGTTTGGGACAAGATAAATAGCATTTCTCTTAAACTAATAAATCTCACTACTTTTTAAACCTCAATAAAAACTTGATCAAATAAAATAATTTTTTTTTTTCAGCTTCCGTCACCTTTATAAAATTACATTTTAAAATCCCTCTATAAAACCTCCATCTTAATTATTATTATTATTATTATTATTATTTTTAAGATCTTCCATCTAAATTCTAAACAAGTATATTCTCAATTTTAGCAAAAAAGAGACCCATGGGGTATGAATCTGACCCACGGTCTCTATTTTCTACGCATGGTGGGTAAGGCAGTACTAGCCGAAGAAAAAGACACGAGCTTTCCTACAAAAAGGCTTTGGATTTACCTCTCGTCTTCCTCTCCTCTATTCTCACTGTTCCCAAAGGCTTTGGATTTACTTCAAGTATGGGCGCAAATTCACCACCCAACTGCTCAGTTTCAATTCCGGTACACGTACATCATATTCTCATTCTTTAGTTGCAGAAGAATGAGAACGAGATAGCTTATTGTTTGTTGAATACGTTTTACTTTTCAGGATCGGAGCACGTTCTTTAATGGTGTGCTGTTAATGAAAACATGCTTTAGGGAGCTAGCTGTGAATATTCTTCGTTCTTGAGTGTGGAAACAAGAGAATCCCGGCCCCCTCCCAAAAAAATAAAAAATAAAACTGCCAATTAATTAATGAAGATTCTTTTTCACAATTTTAGCAGTTGACCAATTTCTTAAGCATGTGCTCTGCCTGATAATGATCTTCCCATTTAAAAATAAAGAAATAAATAAACAAAAGAGGGAGAGAAATCTCAAACATTGTATTCATGATACCCCCAGCATATCTGCCTCTGATGACTGATATTATATCAGATAACTACACTAAAAAAAGAAAGGTTGCTGTTGGTTTACTTCTGTTTATTGGAATTTTTAATAGCACCATACATTAACCTATTTATGTTCATCTTATCCACAGTGTTGATTCAGCATCAAATGAGTTTATATTTGGAGAAGAAAAGCAAAGAGTATCATCTGCCTTCCCCTGGCCCTTTTCATTACAATTATTGAGGAGTAGCGTGCTTGGCTTCTGGTGTGAAATCTGATTAATCCTTTATCTTGCTTGTCATGTGGAAGTATGTGCCACTTCCGTCAAGTACAAACTGAGATGTCTTCTCAAACAAAATTTAAACTCATTTTATATTATTTTATTATTATAATGTTTTAAAATTTTTAAATAAAATATAATAAAAAAATATTAAAAATATATTATTTTAAAAATATATTATTCAACTTTTAAATTTCATTTCAATTCACTATTTAAATTATATCAAAACTTTTTTTTTCTTTTTTTCTCTTCTTTTATTTATTTATTTATTTATTTATTTTCCATCTGACTGTGACACAAGAACAAAATTTCCCGCCTAGCAATGCCGTTTGTGTAAAAACGTTTGTAGAGCGCTAACTTCCGTAACAGCGCCCATTGTTGCAAGTATGCTGTCGATGTTGAGCTTGTCTCAAATTGGTTGTCTCAGTTTATAAGGGTAAGAAAAAATCTCATTTGTTGAGTTAGTCCCGCTTGGATTCGGAGATGAGATGAGTTGAGATGAGTTTGGTTTATTTTTTAATATTATTATTATTTTGGGATTTAAAAAAGGTGTGTTGGAATTTGAAAAAGGTGTATTGGGATTTGAAAAAGGTGTATTGGGATTTGAAAAATGTGTATAGGAATTTGTGTTTTGTATCAAAAATTATAAAAATATAATGATTAAATAGAAGTGAGTTGAGATGAGCTCAACTCACTTCCCAATCCAAGCAACCCTTTTGAAATTGAGAGAAATTCAATATTACCCAACATGGATATTAGAGTTAGGAGCAAAAATATGTTACATGATCTATTAACTCAACACGACCACAACACGATAAGAGCAGGTTAGGGTTTAGTCTTAATAGATTTCGGGTCAAAATAGTTTAAAGAGTTACGATACAATTTTTTAATGGATTGATAATGGGTCAACTTGTTTTGACCCGCTATGACACGTTAAGAAAGTTAAAATCTACAAATATATTCTTATATTTAAAAATAAAATTGTTAGAATCTTAATTTCAATTATTTTATTGTTTAGATTATAATTCATACTTGTAACTAGTATTATAATTTTTATAGATATTATGATTTTAACATTTGTATAAATTATGCTAAGTTTAAATATTAAGTCAAACGGGTTAATTTCAGGCATGTTCAACACATTTACATAAACAGGTTAAAATGTATCATATTTTATCGTATAAATATTCACTATTGAGTCCTAACGGGTTGATACAACACGACACGTTATGTTAACGGGTCATGTGAGAGTTTGAGATTTTGACACGATAAGTTTAACAGATCGGATTAGGATTAACTTATATAGCATAATATACATATCTAGACACTCCTAATCAGAGTCTAGATCTACTAATAGTCTTAGGTCTAATAATTTATAAGAGAAACGAGTTGTTGTTGCTCCAACCTAAAGCTTGATATGTGTGGAAGAGATTGTTAAGATTATCCCACATTAATTATGAAAGAGACTTATGATCAATTTTTAAATATACAGAAAAACCTCACATGTTAAGCTAACTTTTAAGGTGGACGAGGGGCCAAGATCAGCCAACAGCCCACTCATCACTTTTTATTCAAATACTCCAAACTGCTTTCGTAATTTTCCAAGGTCTTTAAATTAAACCTCCTCCCTATGCATTGGGATCAGATCATCCGACCCTCGTTGCTGCAATTGATGAAGCAAAGCTTACATATCCCAATTGGAAATGCAGTAAATACTATTATTTCTGTACTTTTTTTAATTAAAGAAATAGCATATACTCCAATGCTTTGTTTAGTTTAATGAAACTCCACTATGTTCCTGCAAATAATAACCCATTTTTTTTCTATAGTAAGGAACAAATAACAATGTGTGTGTCTGACTGTCTGTTTCAGTGTCTTTTTTTTTTTTTTTTTTGAAAGGGCTGTTTCAGTGTCTGTTGCCTTGTCGAATGATAGAAAATGTGCCAATAACTCACATTGGATCCTCCACAGAAGGAGAACACAGTTGGATACTTTTCCTTGTCAGATGAAAATTACAAACGTCCCCTTCAAAAGCTAATCAAACCAAGGAGAGACCATTTCCCTGCCCTCCATCTGCAGTATTGTTCTTCTCCAAATCTCACTGGCTTCTTTCTTTTCTCTTGGATTGCGTGCTCAGAATCCCAACTCCATTTTCCTAACTTCAGCCATTAACTCCCACCTAGATTTTGCTCTCACCTTTAATCCTAAGTCACTGATGCAGGAAACCAGCCCCCAATCTTCCTAACCTTTGGAACTTTCTCTAAAGCATTTCTATGCAATTGTTTATTAATAATGTCGTGCACTCTGCAAACTCATGATTCCAAATCACCAAACGATTAAATAAAGTTCATAAATTACAAGGAGAGAATCCATCTTTATTATTACGTGGCCCATGCTACATGCCTGAGCTGGAAACCCACTCAGTAGCACATGTACCTTAACTAGTGATTAATAATTTTGAGAGAAAAAAGAACAAAAAGTGTATGAGTCAACCTAACATATATATCACAATCCACAAAATGAAAAGAAAGAAAGGTTTTTCATAGTTTAATGAGTACTATTACATTCACAAAAAGGTTATATAAAAATAATTTCATAAATTGACATGACTTTATCTGATTTATTAGATCTGTTTATAATGAAGTAATTTTATAATCCGACGAATCACGTTAAATCACATCAATTTATTAGATTATTTTTGTATGATCTTTTTGTGAATAAGGTATTTCCTGAGTTCAATTGCTTTCCCGAACTGACTTCCAGGCCACTTAAAATTGGAGCAGCTAGATATATTCGAATCTATACATCATTCTACTTCCAAAACATGGATTCAAACAACCAACTTTTAGACGAACAGTGTTTGTTGTTTGAGACGTGATGAAGTATTCTTCAATGGAAGTGCTGCTGATGCTGCTCGGGCCACGGCCAAAAATTATGTTGGTCTTCAATATTGCCATTGAACATGTTACTGAAGCCTGCATCTTGAGTCATTTGATCCGTTTTCAGGCATTGGAGGTCCGATGATCTGGATGAGCCTTGGAGGAGTTGGGACATGCTTGTAGGCTTGATGCATGAGGGGAACATGTGCTTACTGCTTAATCTCGAAGATGCTGGCCCGTTCATTACGGGTGTTCTTGAAATATCCAAGTTAATGTCACAACTGTTCTCACTTCCATTGCTCCAAGAACATTCAGTTTCCTTCTTCATGTTTGTAAGCCCCACTTCATTTGTGTCACTACTTTTGAGAGCCGATAACTGCATCGTTACAAGTACGAGCAATCAAAATGAAAATGAATTATTGCAGAAGATAGTATCTAAATCAAATTTATAAGATACTGTATATAGTTGCTTTAGTATAATATATATTCTTGTGTTGCACTTCTGACACTGACACTTCAGATCAGGATTAACTAATTAAGCAAAAAGTTAATGAGGGACTCCATCGTGATTTGTAGAACCCAGCTAAAATTAAGGCAGCTGGCGCTCCTGTAGACATGTGGTTGACCAAAATTCTTGCCAGCAAAATGTAACAGAAGCTATCTACACAGATTTCGATCTAGAAATATTCACTACAAAGATTGGTTTTGTCGCAAATAATCTTTTTAGTTGTAATTAAAATAACTTAAATACCTGTGTTTTTCTTGTATTAATTATAGCCCCATTTTGTTTGAAAGAATTTTATTACTGATGTTTAAGAAGTATACTTGAAGGGAGAAAAAGTTTCATTTTCTTTCACTACACTCTCACGCTGATCTAGAATGCTTGATTAGCTAGTGAAGATCGAGAGGAATAAAACCCAAGAAACTATATAGAATAAAACCCAAGAAACTATATATAAGCAAGAACTAAACCCAGATCAGGAAACTTCAAGTTTCTCTTTCCTATCTAAAACTATACTTCAATCTAAACCCACATCCATTGATGCAGCAGAAATGAGGAGACTATGTATATATACCTCTGCATTAAGTTTCTTGTTCTGGGTCTGAAGAGCATCATTATCAGCCTTGAGTGCTTCAAACTGTTTCTTCAGGACCTCATAGTCTTTCTCCAATTGCTTGGTCTTCCACCTAGCCCTCCTGTTTTGGAACCATATTGCTATCTGTCTTGGTTGCAGACCCAAAGCCTTAGCCAGCTGCGTTTTTCTCTCTGGCTCCAGCTTGTTTCCCAACTCGAAGCTCTTTTCAAGTGCCTTTACCTGTTGTAAATTCAGCCTCTTCTTCTTTTCCCCAATCTGCGTTCCATCATCAGACAACTCATCATCTCCATGCACTTCTCCGCACTTGTTTTCAATACCCGAAAACGACATCGATCTGTTCATCAAGAAAGGCACACCACCTGCAACAGTATCAGACCCATAAATGAAACCCATCAACCTATTTAGCATATGAGAGAGAGAGAGAGAAGAGAGAGAGAGAGACCATGATAGAACTGTTGAGGAGGGCATGAAGGGAGAGTGTTGGAGGAAGGGAGGTGGTCTTGATCTTCGTGAGTTTGGAACATGAAACCATGATGAGATGATGGGAAAGCCATGTCATTAGACAATAACATGCATGCTGATCTTTGCTCTATGGATCTTTCCGCACCAATTTATGGTGCTGTGAGTTATGGTCCGGCTCTCACTCTCATGGTGATGACAGGTCTTTCTGAAAGAGGAGGTGAGGGCTGCACAGACTGATCATAGACAGCGATTTTTAGGTTGAGAGAGAGAGGCCAACGAGAGGTGCATATTGTGTAATATATCGCAGAAGTGAGCTTTCGTGGGCCACCCTCTGTTCTCTCTCCCTGTCTCTCTCTCTCTCTTATATGAAAAGCATATGAATTAATTAATGCGTGGAGGAAGGATAAGCTCAACTCAAGATAACGAGTTAAAGAAGAAAAAAAGGACACAGATTTACTTCCAACAGAGAGAAAACCATCGTTATTCGTTTACTTATAACCTGCATTAATAAGTTTGGAAATCGAGCTATAAGAGGTGAAATGATGAATCTATCTATTCCCTCTTTCCCTTTTGTTGCTCAACAAAATACCTCCATTCATGCTGATATGGTGTGGCTTTCACTTTCAAATGCAAGTAAAAAATAACATTAATTGCCTGATAATTTCTGAATTAATAATAAATCAGCAAGCATCCCAACAAAAACTGTGAAATCTAGTACGGAAATATTCTGTTCATGTAATTGGTTGTCTCGCAAGTATACTTCCATATAAGACATGATTCACATCATCAATGAGCCTGCGGCCGAAAATTAAGTGTTTGCTGACCACCAGCAGCATAAATGAATGCCACTAGCTAGCTGGCCATAGAAAACTGGAGCAAGATGTTCCAAATTCCAGTTTGAAACCCTCTATGGTAAAACTGTTAATTAGTGTTGTGATGGTACAACAATTACAATGAATAATACAAAATAATCGAAAAGAAAGTAAAAAATAAATAACATAGAGATTTACGTGATTCGATGATGTGCCTATATCTATAAGAGCGAGTGGTTAAATTTTATTATCTAAATTAGGGTTACAACATATGTATTTATACTAATCCTAAGTGTACGGGCATATTTAAGAAAAATTACAAAAATAATCTCGTACCGTACCGCAGGAGCGTTGCCCCCGCACCCTCAACTAATCAGCATCCCCACTAAAGTAAAACACGTAAGGCAAATGTCGTCGCTCGCTTGCTCGTTCTACCTTTCGTCATTTGTCACTTGTCACTATATCCTCATCAAATATAAGCCCCATATTCTAACCATTGAAAAAAGAAACTGATCAAAAACACGAGAATAAGGACAATAATAACGTATGTATTGTTAAGTCCATCAACGAAGGTAAATTTGGCATCATGAGATGTTTCCAGAGCCCACAGGCCATGCAGGTGTGACGAGGAAACTTGGGAACATGGATACCCAGAATCCAAGGAAAAGAAATTGATATTCAACTCTGGAGATTTCTCATACCCATACTAGAAAAATATATCCCAAGTAGACCTTGCATTATCAATTATTAGATATGCTAGCTAGTCTGGCACTAGCTCGAGAATTTTGGGTATTTTCTATTCGAAGTATCCATATTCGATCTGTGTTTCCTCTTAAGTACTACTAGAAAATGAGTAATTATTAAGTAATTTATATACATGAACACGACTCGTGGTACTATTATCATCCTAATATTGCAGCATTAGCATGTCATTAAAAGTTGGTAATCCAGTAATTAATTTTAAATTTTAATGCATGCAATATTTATTATGACCATAGGGCCGAAGTACGACATCATGTTTACTCTTGAACTGTCCCTCACGTGTACTCACCCTCATTTTCTTGAAAGTTTTTACACAACATGATGTCATCATATTTGCTATGGTAAATTCCTTACCTCCATGTTAATAATATATAGTAAATTACAAAAAAAATGTGGAAGAATAAACGAGTGGTGAATTGGGAAACTAGACTATTCCATCAAAATAGGGACATATATATATATATTTATATATATATATATATATATATCATTTCTAATAGAGTGATGTTAGGGTGCCACCCAATAGTGATCAGAATTAGGCGTGCTCTCTTGCCAAATTCACTTTCTCAAATTTTTAAATTTTTTTTATTCATATTTCTTTAGCATTTTTAAATATATAAAATAATATCAATACACTAATAAATACTTTCTTAATTAAAAAAAAAAAAAAATTAATACTGCATGAACAATCAAAATAAAAAAGTAAAATAAAGGAACATAATAGCATTATTCGTCTTTATATATGAGAATGATCAGATGGGACGTGTCATTTTTATATCCATTGAAGGAGAAATCATTTGTTGCTTTTTCACATCGATCTCGAATGTGTTAAGAGATTAGGGGAAGTAAGAGACCCACCATCCCCAGCCAATTCATAAATTTGTGGTGAGGAGGAAGTGGAGGACGGGATGTTTTGAAGGTGTGGGGTCCTACAATGCACAGCCTTTAGCCTGGCCTGCGACAAAGCTTTCCCACATGCCTTTATTGGAAGTTTAGAAGGGAGGGGTACCCCTTCGGAATAGGGGTGGATCCATGTTAATATTCCTTGTTGCCGATCACCTCAAAAAACAATTAATTAAAGAAAGTGCTCTGAATCTTCTCTCCACATGCCCTCCTGTTCCCATGTGCCTCCTGCGCGCGCGCGCTCTCTCTCTCTCTCTCTTGAGGATTCTTCAACCACATACACAGCTGGACTTCTTTGTTCTTATGTTTTTCGTAGGGGTTCTTTGATATATATCAAGTGGTTATTCTGTTCCTCTCTTTTCTTCTTTTCCTTTTATTATTATTTTTTTTTATCTTTTTAAGCTATAGGGCGTAAATTATTCAGCTCCTAGCTAACACAACTGAAAAAGGTTTTCGTGGTTAATTCACCTTAAAGATAACATAAATTGAATAAAGTTAAGAGTCATGACTTTTAAAGTCGTTAAAAGCACTCCTAATAGAGTAACTAAACAACATCTTTTTGTAAAATATCGCTCAAAATGTCAAAAATCTCACTCCATTACATTCTTTATAATAAAAAAAATTATAAAAATATGAAAAGTGTTTACGCTACATGTAACGCAACATTATTCATATTTCAAATCATATTTTATTATTTAAGGCGTCTCTACTACAATGGCGTCTCTAACGATTGTCTCCATCGTTTATGTGGTTCGACCCACCGCCAGCCACCACTAGCTACACCATCGGTATCACTGACATCAGACAACGCTGGCGACCAACCCCCGGAGATTCTAGCTCCAGCAACTGACCAGTTGTCCCCCACGTGCAGATCGAAAAGTGAACATGAGTTTTTGGCATCACCGGGTTTGTTCGATCCACTGCCAGCCACCATTAGCTACATCGCCGACATCACCGGCATCGCCTCACGCCAGCGATCAACCCCTGACGATCCCATCTCAAGCCATTGGTCCGTCGAATCTCCCGCGCAATCACCATTTTCGACATGAACAGTTCCGTCTCTCCCGTTGCAGAATTTTTTTTTTAATTTATAAAATAAATATAATTAAAATAAAATATGAGTATTTTAAAAGATACAGGAAAAAAATATAGATGCTAATGGATGGTAAAATGTAAAAGTGAATAGGTAAAATGAAAAAAGTGGGTTTTTGACTATCTATTTTAAAGAAAAATTAGCTACTCCATTGAAAGTGCTCTAATGTGTTAATTTTTCCAATGTCCTTAAACTTTGGCTTTGAAATAAATTTAATGCTAGCTAGAAATGTATTTTTCCCTTTAAAGTTTTAAACTATCACAAAAAAAAAAAGGTCATATGGGATTACAAAGGACAACAGTGGCAAAGCATATGCAAGTGGGACACCAAATATCTTGTATTGTACCTAAATCTCCTAACCTTTCCCTTATCGCAGCTGTAACATAATACATCTGTTTAAGCACTCTACAAGAGGGAGGAAAAGAAATCACAAAAAGAAAAAACCAAAAATCACATTTTGATATGTGCGACTTAAGATGATAAATATTTGGATTCCAATGTACTAAATATCACAAAATCTCTGCCATTAAATCTAAAACCAAAGCTTTCATTGAGATATACATATACTACCAACCGTAATTCATCATCCAAATCTTTGTAAATTTAAAAAATGATTTACAAGTGATAGAAACATATGAGTTGAAACAGACAAATGTTTATATCTTACTACTTTTATAAAGTGATAGTATCATAGTAGTAAGAATATATCACTATCTACTTCCTTTATTAATCATATCAACTAGTTTAAAAAAGCACGTCAAATCGCTGAAAGACTTTGGTGATTTTCCAATCTGGTAATCTGTAGATAGAAAATCAAAATGATTTCAAACTTCACTTCAATAGTCTTGTTTATCCATGTTGTCCCGACTCCGAACTCGATGTTTGTTAACTAAGCAAGACATTGCCAAACTCTTTTTCGTCAAATTATTTTCTTATTCCCTTGTACAACCCTAGCTGGCAGTTTTCATTACATGTTCTAAAGGGAGGTTAGGATTGAGTTAAGTCACTGCTTACAGATAGACAAACCAGATTCATCCTTTTATGTCGAGATCAGTTGTGTTTGAGTAATGTTTGGAAAATATATATTTTAAAATATATGAAAATACCTGAGATATGTCGTGTTCGGCTGAGGAAATTAAACGGCTAAAGAGTAACACAGGTATTTTGAGATTGCATTCTTCTTCTATTATCTTCGGTTTTACAAATTTCTTGGATGGGGGCACTAATGTATTTGTCGAACTCTCTACTTTAAGAATTTAAAACAATGATCCTCTTACATTTATTTCTGATATTGAGGTCACAGTTCAGGCCTCCAGTGATCTAGTCTCTTTCCGAGCTCACACCACAATTTAGACTTGGGCTACTAGTTTTGACCCGAGTCTAAAGCCCAGATCAGGCCCATACAAACTCTTCGTAGTAGGATTCGTAGAAATGGTGGCATGGAGGTTTTCCAAAGAACAATTCTATTACATACGGTCACTTTTGAAAACATTTTGTGAGCTCCATTGATATGATTAGCCAAAACAATTATTTTATATTAAATATATTAAAAAATAACGCAGCCAATCACATTAATAGAGTACAAAAAAGAATACGTAAAAATGACTCCACATAAAAAACTGTCCAAAGAAATGAGTCTCGAGTCACTCCATTGTTTTACTATCATGGCTACCAAAATCAGCAGCGATTTTGGCTGCACGAGTCAAAACGTCTGAAACCCAAAGCGCTCCTTTGGCAAAGTAACTGCTGTTGACTACAGCATTACTAGCTGCAACAGCTGCACTCCCCGTAACTCTAGCTGCGACTACTGCTGCTGTCCCTGTGGCTATTGCAGCTGACTTTGAGATTTCTGAAACATGGTATTTCTCATCCACAGATTTGAAGGTTTCCATGCCGGCATAGATCTGATCAGTGAGACCAATTCTATTGCTAAGCTCCGCAACCTTGGCTGCAGCGCTAGCTGAGACATTATGGGATTCGTCAAAAGCTTTGGCCTTGATTATTGCGTCTTTCCCCAGAACATATCCCTTTGCAAGCATTGTCTTCACGACATCCTGCGCCACTGTTACAGCTTCTACTGGGGTAGACACGAATTGTCCCATATGTGTATCCTGCTAAAACCATACATGTTCAGCATAACAGAAATGTAAATTAAATTTCAAGTGTCCAATTGGTAATTCCCAAGTTAACATTGAAACTCGAAAAAAATTGTCAGACTGTCCAAAATATGAAGTTTCTATCCTATATGTCATGAGAGACTGGATCAGAATTCCTGTATCTCTTATTGATTCCTTAGAGCAACAATTGAAATTGCCATCTTATAATTTTCCATGATGAGTTTTTTCTAGTTGTCATGTCCTATGGCATAAAGCTTATCATGTAAACTTATAAATTGCATATTGCGTTCGTACCCGGGCTCAGACATCTTGATTTACTTATCAAAATAAATAAATTGCATATTGCATACTCTTGAGCTAGAATCATCTTCCGGCTTCCACGAGTGACTGCTCCAAGGATCATATTCCTCAATATATGATCCCCAAGGTTGAATGTATACACATTGATCTAAAATGGTAGCCCCCTGAAACAGATAAAAAAAAACAAAAAAAACAATGAGCAAATAAACTTTGGTGCAAAAGATCAGATAGTTAATGAAATGTGAATTCACCGTAACTACTATTCATGCATTACAAGTGGAACTTTCGTTTCAGCAATATGCAACACCCCATGAAAATAAATTTTTATGTAAAGATAAAGGCGGCATACAACTTATTATTAAGGGAAACTTGGACTGATGGGCCGTTAGTTTCTTTCCTATAACAGTATTAAGTGCTCATCTAGTCTAATCTGCAAAGCAACTTACACTGAGCAACACAGCAGTTCCCAGGGCATAAGCATCTTTAAATGTCACATATGCAGCACAAGAAAATTCACCAGATCTGTTTTTCAACAATCACCAAAAAAACAAATGTCCAAGTCAGACACAAATAATGATAACTATTTAGCTTACAAACATCCATCCGAAAAGCACTACAGAATTTTATGACTTGTAGATATGACGGCGCCTTCAAAATCAACCCTGTTTGGAGCACTAGAATAATAACTTATGAGGACGCCAATTTTGATTCTGTTTGGAGCTTTTTTGTTAATTCTGACGGGAGGTTCTTGGCTGCTTTTTCATCTCACTTTGGCCGTGGCACTCATAATACGGCTAAAAGCTATTCTAGATGGGTTAAGGTTTATGCATCAAGCTTCATTTCCAGGAGGTAAAAATCAAATCCGACTCCTTAGGGGTGGTTAACGGGTTGTTGAGGAAAGGATGCATACACTGCCTTTGATTGATATGGTGGAGTAGAATTTCTCTTGTTCTCAAGCATTACAGTTGAGATTAAAAAAAAAAATCTATAGAGAAACTAACCAAATTGCTGATATCTTAGCTAAACTGGGTGCTAGGGTACCTCCCAAAACTTCTTACTGTTTCATGACATCCCAAGAGAGGTCAGAGGCTGCCTAGTGGTTGATCCATCAGACATGCCATACTTGACATGTAAATGGCTGGGTTCTTTGCTGTATAGGTTTGATTTCTAAAGCTGTTTCTCCTTTGTAGCTTTTGGTGTTATGTCGTAATGGGGTGATTCCTCCCACCATAACGTGAGTGGCTAAATGGAAGTATAGACATTCTCCCAAAAATAAAAAAAAAACAACAAACAAACAGTAAAGACACAGACCAATGCTTGCACAAAAGCACATAGGAGGAGAACGTAGAAAAAGAAGAAATATGAAAAACTTAATAAGAAAATTAAGAAGTGACTATTTAAACACCACAATCAAATGGGGAAGTAGTTGCTAGGAATTGAAGGAACTTGTAATCATGGTTGCCATATAGATCTCTAACAAATTTTTCTAAGAGCTGCAAGAAACTGGGTATGTTGAACATAACCACTTTTTTTTGTTGAAATGGGCCTTTTAAGGAAGATATTATATATTTAGGGCATATTTTTTCACCAACCAGAGAATTTATCATCATCATGGTTACAAGTCTATCAATGTGAATGATGGGGTAATCAAGAAAAATGGTATAGAAAAAGAAAACCGGAAGCCATAGATAGAATTGATTTAATTCCTAAAATCTTAAAATTCATAGTAGTCCATAAACTAAGGTGATAACTTTGATGTCTTTAATGATTCCCCTCTAGATTATGAAAATGTAAAGGCTAAGTGAAGTTTTTTATCATATATAGAAAGTCAAATCATAATTTTGAATTAATTTAAAGTCACATAATAGCAATGCTGCTTTTGACCATTTCCACACAGCTTGGACAAAAGTTCAAGATATACTCATGACCAAACTACCATAACAATGGAGATAAAGATTGAATTAATAAATGGGCTTATTTTCAGCTACTAGAAGCAGAGGAGATGAATTGTACCTGACGATTTCAACATGCTCAATTGCACCACAGTTCGCAAAAAAATTGTATACGTCCTCCTCTGTAGCTTTAGGAGATAAGCTTGTAACCTCAGCCGTATAACCCCCAGGGTACATTCTCTAAAAATTTCAAAAGGAAAAAAATCGGATCAGAATGAAACTGGAAAAATCTGTAAAATAAAATGTCAGCACCTCAGTTCAAGAAAAGGTAAATGAGCACAGAAGAATCATTTTGTTCACTTCAACACTTAACAATGATGAAGGCACTGCATACCAGTACTTTTTTAATTTTGCATTATAAGGTCTGTATTTTAGACTAATAAACATTAAAGATGAGAAAAATGTCAGAAAGAGATAGAAGGCATTATCATCTTGGGCAGGCTTCCTTTATGTGGTGATCCTGAGGTCCCTAACTTAGTGGTCCCCAACTCTCATCAATCCCTTGCATAAGTGCAATCTAGGATGACCAATATAACCAGATGCTTCCAACATCTAGTGCGTATAATATGTGGCTTCCACTAAAAAGTAACCAACTCCTAGGTGATCCAGTTTATTAGAAGACTCTATGTAGCACAGCATTGGTGATAATTGTACCGATAATGTACTTATGTGCGTGATAGTGCATCTGCAATCAACATGATCCAAAATAAAGGGGAAAAAGAAAGCTTTGGGGCAATCATAAAAAATGCGGTAGCATGCTAATTCTGAAAGCAAAAGTTTGACTGGTATTGCAAGCATCGAAGCAAATCAAACAATGCAAGCGGTAGAAATACTGAAACTTTGGCTAAAGTCGAACTGCAGGCGTGGTGAACATGAGAAATTCAACTTCTATAAAAAAAAAAAAAAAAAAAACCCATAGTGCCGCTTAAACAGAGACAAAAGGGGGGGCCGTTTATCCAAGGAATCTTTCCGCTATGGAAATTAGGAACAACCTGATTATTTGCATAATGATTTGAAAGCAAAGAGGTTCCCAAAAGCGCAGGGGATAATAAACAAATGACAAATAAATAAATAAATAAACCAGAAATCTCACTTTTCACATCGAAATTATCACACGTGACTCAAATTGGTCTGGAAAAAACTCAGTTCTACTACAAACTTAATACCATCGTAGACCGAGTAAATTGTAAGAACAGTGCGTGTATAAGTTCTACCAAGAATTAACGTCCAGGAAGAAACCCAAAGGAGAACAGAAAATACGACAAAAAAGAAGAAGAAAACAAACAGTTTCTGATGATGGATACAGAAACTGCCAAAAAAGAGTCGTGTGTATTCTGAACATCCTCAAAGGTATCATGAATTAGGTATAGCACGATTTGATTGAGCCTATGCAATACATGCGCTGTTGAAAGATGGGTAATCGGATTTACAAGAAAGATCGGAAACCCAATAATATAACAGTGTAAATTGTAGGAAATGATTCTATGCACATACCTGTTCTTGATCAGTGGTAAAGCAACCGTAAGAGAGATCATACAAAGAAGAAGGAGAAGAGGAATCAAGCGACCAAGCCACCTGATATGTTTACAGTTGCTTGAGGAGACAAAATCTAAATTTTGTAAACTACCATATCCTGGAAAGAAGATTCATATTCATAAATTTTGTCAAGTGACAATATAATTTTAGGAACAGAATCTGATGTAGAAATTACTTGCAGAGACCTAACCTGCGTTTCAGAGTGGAAAAAAAAAACAAAGAAACAAAAACTGTTGATCGAAAAAGAAAAAGAAAAAAAAAAAAAAATCGGTTGTAAAGCCGAATCTCCAAATTAGATTCTCCACCAATAGGTTACAACAACGTGGCCGAAAGACAACATGAAGGAAAAGGCCTTTATCTCCCCACGGTCCAATCCAACTTCCATGGGTTAAAGACAGCCGAAGGGGAACCATTACCAAGATCAACGAAAATGAGAGAAATTTCTTTTACAACATTTTTATAGCTTTGCTTTATAAAATATAATTGCAAGAGAATCATTATTTTACAAATAGATCCCACATTTTAAATATGAAAGAAAGTTATAAAAAAGGGTTTTTTCATGATTTTTTTTTTTAAGCAAGCTCGATGTATTATAATTAAGGGATACAAAAATACATTAATAAGGGAATAGGAAGATCCTGACAAACACTCTTTCTTAACTAATATAACATTATATAAAAGAAAATTTAAATAGATCCTAGCCGCACGAAGTGGTAGTTTTTATACAATTTGAGAGTAGGATTGTAGTTTTAGGACTGTACGTCATGGATTGTAGTGACTTCATTTTTGTCTTGAATTGGAGGTTGGAAAAGTCCACTGGTTCATCTCCATGATCCTGTGGCTAAATAAAACAAATCTTATAATCAAAAGAAAGTAAAAGAAATTGAACTCCATCACATTATACGTCTTCACAAAACTCCACACTCTCTCGAAGAAGTATATGTGATTCTCACGTCGGAAGCAAAAAAAAACGAGTGGAGTTTGTGGATTGGGGCAAATAGAGACCACCAAAGGACCAAAGAAGTGGTGGTGATTGTCGGGCATAACGTCAACGATTCAAATATTTTACTAAACTCCTTATATATAAAAGTATTCTAGCAAAATTCAAAAAAAACACTAAGGAAGGTAGTGAGATAAAGACGAAAATTGATGAATTATAGTTTTGACCAATTTTGATAAACTTCAAAATCTTTAATGGTACATGAGACCTATGTGATTGTCTCTTTATAACCATAACAATCAGATTCGAAGGATCTGATGGTGGAGAGTTCATTGATCCAAAGCCTATGGCTTACGCGCAATGAGTCCATAGGTCCCTGAGAGATGGTGCATGAGTCCCACAAGTAATTGTTGGGGGCGCATGAGGGTTGATCATGCTCGGTGATTTTTGTAAAACTATCACTTCTCTTCAAATGATTTGTGCCTTGGGACTTTCTCTTGCCATGCAAGTCTTTCAGATGTTGTCGCAAAATTACAAGTTTGTCTTTTTCGACCTTGGAGGAAATAAAACAATTACGAAATGAGAACTAACTTTTTAAACAAAATGTGTAGGTGGAGAAAGAAGAGAAGGAGAGGGAGAATGAGGAGGAAACTGAGGCCTCCCCTTCCACTTCGACGAAAAAAGCAAATATGAATTTCAGAAGATTTTTTAAGAGAGAGGAAAAGTTTTTGTCAACTAGTTCTGTCTTGGTTATTAGTCTAAAAAATAAAAACATTAATAAGGCATTGTTTGGATTGAGAGAGCCTCTTAACTCATATAATCTTATCTTATTTAATCATTACAATTTTTTTAAACTCACACATAAAATACAATAAAGTATAAACAATCTAATTTTTAAACTTTAAAACAAAAATAATATTATAAAATAATATTTTAAAATTTTTTATTAAACTTTCATCTTATATCAACTCACAAAAATAATATTGAAAACTAAAATCGCGCATTTGGTTTGAATGCTCCATCAGCAAGCTCATTGCCTTGACAAAGACCTAATCTCTCATGTGTTAGTCGGAAGCTCATTATCCTTTTAGCTGCATGCATTCATCGCCTCACTTACAAACTAACAACACTGGAATGTAGAATTCCCTTTAATATAACTTTCCTTTTGTATTTGCATGGATCCTACTCCTTGTTCGGGGGTTGCCGGTATTATTGATTGTTGGTAATTCTTCTCACACCAATCTCACTAACATTTCTAGCTTGTATAGTAGAAATTAATTATCAATAATTCCATACTCTTACAAGTACTACAAGAACTACAAGTACCATGACGTTCGAATTAAATGGAGTAATATGATACCCCATATGATAAGACTAAAAGTAAGTGGTGTATAAGATTCAACATTATTTAGGAAGATTTTTCTTTTTTTTTTTAGCTTTTTATAAAGTTCTAATATGACTCTAATTATATCATTAAATAATCATTTTAGAATCAAGGTCATGTGATTTGGATATTTCATTAGAACATTATAACAACATGATCTATAGCGTAGATAAACGTATAGTTCTACACATGATTTTAATCAATATCTCAACCTACATATATGTAGATATATCAATCTTGCATATCTATCTTAGATAATATTGCTTTGTACATGACTTCTTCTCCATATGATCTCTTATATGCACACAATATTTTTCCTCTTTCACTTGTTCAATATTTCTAGCCTCTTCAAAGAAAAAGAGATAGAGGAGAGAGGGGGTGGTAATTGGTACAACAAGTCATGAAAAACTGTATATGATCTATGGAAATCAAGCACTAAAGGTTAACATTGATCTCTCATCATGCATAACCCTTTAATTGGATGATTATCAAACCCCATTGTCGATGACCAATCTCAATCATTTTCACCTTTCAAGGAGCAGACCCCTTCGGAATGATCAATCTATTCTAGGGGTTTTAACAGCTACTTATAAAATCACACAATGTCAACAAATTCTACAAAAATATAGTGAAACGCTACACATTTTATAAAATCATGACTTCTGAAATAAAATCAAGATCTCTCAAGCCGAAAAGTGTAAATAATATTATTACCACGCAAAATGAATTTTTAGATGCTAAGAAACTCTAGCTATAATACTTGGGCAGAACTTGCGATTTCAAAGTAGTTCTTCTGTTTTTAAAAATTAATCACAGAATAGAAAGTCTCTTGGAGCTTGCTATCATTTCGAAAATGTTATCCAGAGTTCAAAATAAATCAAAACCATTTGGCTTATTAAGAGAGCTAAGGTAAAGAAAAGCATATCTTGGGCCAAATGTACAAGAAGAATCACAAACCCCTTCTAGCACTGTTGCACAACATTGTCGAAAGTTCACCAAGGGAGAAACTTGAAAATAATTTTTGGGGAAGAAATTGATTATTGTTCTCATTGGGGTGGGCATTTGATTATTCACAAACTTGAAAATAATTTGTGGAAAAAAATGATTAATTATAATTGTTCACATGGTGGCACAAACACTAATGCTAATCATAAGCTTAATAATTTGTGAAGAAGAAACCGATTCATGTTGAAGAATCTTGAAACACTGGAAACTAGCTAGGTTTGGTGGTAAAATGTAACAAGCCAGTTAACTTGGGCCCAATCCAAACCAGATCCAACATGTATCCTTTTATCATTTACTTTTAGTTATTGTGTTAGGCCTTGGACTATTTTGTTGGTCCTTTGGATTGCAATTGGTGGTGGGCTTAGGCACGTAATATCAATTAGTGGAAACTCTAGTCTTATTACCTTGTTGTTAATACTTTTAGCCCAAGCCTAATACGTGGGTTATATGTATTGAGCAACTTAGCTCTCAAGGATTATCCAGAATCTCACTACAAGAAAATTGAGTATCTGTGGCTAACTATTCTCTGCCAAAATGGCTATTCCCTACCAATTTTTGCAACAAATAGTCATGTTGGCAGAGAATAGTTGGCCACAAATACCCAGTTTTCTTGTATTGGGTCTTATGAATGAAATTGATATATTTTCTTTTTATCTTTCTTCTGTGAAGGCTAGGTCTACCTCGAATTGACCATTTTACTTACACTTTCTTGCTTATTTTTTAGTTAATCAAACACCCATCCATCAGGCATGTTACAAGTGGTATCGAGAGTTATCCTTCCTTAGAATTAAATTGTCAATTTTGGAAGAAATTTGTGTATTCTTCAACAAAATAAACTAGTTAATGGGACAAATTGAGGAAAATCTTGAAATTCTTCATTAACATTTTATTGATTGGAGGAAGGAATTTGAAGAATAATTTAATCATCTTGAACAACTACTGCGGGAGTTGCAGGAAGAAGAAAGAGACGCATCAAAGAGTAAAGAAAAAGAGGTCGACTTTGATGTCGATCTCGATCTTCCTGTCTAGGCCAGAAATCACTCTATCGATAACCTGATTGCTCGTCCATCAACTCATTTCTTCACTCTCAAAATTTGATTTTTCAGTTTCAGATCTCCGTATCAAAATATCGTGTTCTTCTGATACTCTCAAAAATCATTTTCCCTTCTATTCTTTTCTTTCGATCATACCTAGTGTCAACTCACAAATCGTCCGATGGGAGTTTGATCCTGGTGGTGTCGACGAAGATCTGATTTATTTCTTTTCCTCTATTTTCTTAAGAAACAAACATGTATTTTTTCCTCTTGTCTTCACTTTCTATAGCATTGACAAGACCAACAAGATTTGGGAGTAACCCTCTCCATCTGTTACTTGGACTTGCAAGGTAGTTCTTAAAGACACAGAGAACCGCTTGAAAGAGCTGGAGCATGAATTGAATGTGAAGAAGAAGATGCAGACTAAGGTCAAGCCATAGATGCTTCCACACAAGTTTTGGGTAGTGTAGCTCACAAGGTGTTTGAGGAAAGGCATCACGAGGTCGTCATTGATATGAACCTAGGTAAAATCACTTGGATATATTGCTGCATCATGAGATTTGTTATCCCCAAAGGATTTCTGGAAGAGATGGCTCGAGTTTCAGCAAAACCCAAATTAGTTATCTCAAAAACCTCTATGATTTTTCTACTCTCATATTGCAATTTCTCGTTGTTTTCGTTTAGCTTTCTACGAGTGTTTTTTGGTGATCATTTATGGGTTGCTCGATGCATTCTTGAGAGGGTCCTAGAAGTTGCAGGACACCATGAGACTTCTGACATCAACATTTTCTCTAAGGATGTTCCAAACAGGGGTATTGTAAGCAATGGTGTAGGGAAAATACCCCTTTGTTGGCAAGTTTTCGAAGTTAAGAAATTTGCCCCTCATCTATTTGATGTGCTGCTCACTAAAGGGGTTTTTGATCCCTTTGATAGAGGAAACAGAACAGAGATGGTGGGGAATGAAGTTGAAGTTCATGAAATTCTTTCTATTTTGCTGGTAATCTATGGTGGAGGAAAATATTTATCGGTTTGCAAGTTTTTGGATATAAGAAATTTGCCCTTCAATTGCTTTATTTTTTGCTACTTAATGTGGTTTTTAAGTCGTTTGATAGGGGAAGGGAGGATACCGATGTTTACACATTAGAACTGGTTATGAAGGATGTAAATATACCAGATATAGGGGATTGTAATATCTTGAAACATGTATGGTATAAAACAAACCTCCCAATTCCTAGGTTGTCTGGCAATGCTGCTCATATCTTCATCAATGGTAAATATTCAAGAACAACCTTTAGGACCAAGGAACAGGAGCCGTTCACATTTACGAGACTAGTCAACCTGCATGCAAGAAGAAATAGAATTGCACTACTTAGTATAGTTGTGGGATTATCAAATATTGGGTTGCACTATTAGGTTGGCTTGAAAGGAGAGTCAAGGAATTTGGTCTCTCTTAATAGACTTTCATCCGTTGATTGGTTCCATGGATCAATAGCTCTCCAAATGCTAATTACACAGGAACTGTCAAGGACTAAAGAAGCAAAGTGTGACCACATTAGGAAAAGTAGCATTCTCATTTTTAACCCAGGTGGTGGTCACATATATCTTACAATGGCTTGTTATGGAGTTGTTTACTGGTAGCGATTTGTAGAGATAAACTAGAGCCTATTGGTGATATTGATGCCACCCTTGTGCCTTCCAAGGTTGTTGATAAGATGGTCCAACCGATTCTTGATCTAATAGAGCAATGAAGATTTCATTTATGGGGAAGTCTGTTACAAGGATCGTGTGGTAGAGTGGCAATGGAGCTTCCAACCTTGAGGACAAGGTTTTTTAAAGGGGACAGGAATGTAACAAGCTAGTTAACTTAGGCCCAATTCAAACCAGATCCAACATTTATCCTTTTATCATTTACTTCTAGTTACTATGTTAGGTCTTGGACTATTTTGCTGGTCCTTTGGATTGTAATTGGTAATTGGTAATTGGCTTAGGCTCGTAGCATCAATTAGTGGAAATTTTAGTCTTATTACCTTGTTGTTACTTTTAGTCGAAGCCCAATAGGCGGGTTATAATATGTACTGAGCAACTTAGCTCTCAAGGATTATCCAGAACCTTATGAATGAAATTGATATATTTTCACTTTATCTTTCTTCTTTGGAGGCTAGGTCAACCTTGAATTGACCATATTTCTTACACTTTCTTGCTTATTTTCTAGTTACCAAACACCCATCTACTAGGTGTGTTACATAAAAACCCATTGTTGAAGAAGCTTGAAACATGAAAAGTGTATGTTTTGGTTATGCATTGGAAGAAGAATGAAAACCTCATGATAGCTTTGCTCGCTGCAAATAACTTGTATTCTTCCACCGCATTCTCTTTCTTATTTGAAAGATGATCACTCGTAAAATGGTCTATTGGACATTCTTGATAAAAATGTCCTGTAATTCCTTAGTTTTCGAAGGTATGAGATGAGATTTACCTACAGTCGCAAATATGGAAGGCTATGGGACTAAGGGCTTGCAAATGGGAGCTCACCGCGGGTTTTATACCAATGTCCTCATGATTTATGTCCATCACAATCCTATTATTAACTTAATGGAATGCATGCTTATATGGCATCCGAATGTGTTTGTGGATGATATCCAGGCGATGCTTAATATAAAGGAAGAAATAGTTATGCGGGTAACCCAATTAGATCCACATCCATTCTGGACGGAGCACAAAGCCCGCATCATTTCTGACTATATAATTACTTTCAAGGGGGAAAAATACTCCCTTGTCACCATGAAAAAAATTTGGCAAGGATTAGAGGCCGAAAATCCCCCAAAATCATGTTTTTTTAAAATGAATGATAAATGTGAGGCAAGACTTTCTATTGACAGGTCGCTTTTAGTGAGATATTCTAGTTTTTATAAAAAAAAAAAAAAAAACTTTATTTTTGATGTCTTTGATAGTTATAGCCCAATTAGTCTTTTCTTACATTTGGAAATAACATTCACTTATTTTTATCCTTCTATTCTAAAGAAATTGAACTAAGAGATAAAGAGTGGAACCGTGCCGGATAGATGACATTGGTCGAGTTGTCTTAGTTGGAGATGTGAGATTGCACGTGTTTATGGATTGAACAAGACAAGGTGCACAGATGCATTTGGATTGGAATGAGTAAGTGGAAATGTGCTCCCATTTTTCTCTTTGTTGAGTAAAGGCCCCTACATCTACCATCCATTGGTGAGCTGTTTTTGGAGAAAACCAGCACGACTAGATAGAAGTTCTCTTCAAGAAGTAGTAATAGTGTAGTACTACATGCTACTATAAGAAAAAAAAAATGGTAGAAATAACTAATCTATTGCATCTAAAATGAGCAAAAATAATCAAAATAATTTATTTTGGTTATTTTCTGCCCCTTTTAAATGCAACAGATTAATTATTTCTGTCCATTTTTTTTAGTGCTCACGTGCAAATCAATATTAATGCACGAAAGTTGAGGAGTGGTCTAGTCATAAATAGATTATAATTAAGTAATTTTGTAAATTAATGTTATTTTAATATAAAGTATATTAAAAATAATTTTATAATCTAATGAGTCGTATTAAATTACATCAATTTATAAGATTATATTATATACACATATATATATATATATATAATTTCTTAATTTGTGATTAGAGTCTCTTTTCCATACTGTTTATTTAATTAACTCTAAAACGCTTATCGGTCGCTATTGTCTTACACCCCGCCCAATGAAACCCAAACATATGATCATAAAGTGAGTCCTCCATGGATCGAGCTGACTGTTTTCCAAATTTCTTTGACCGTCATACGTATATATATACGTCTAGAGATCATGGCGTACGTGTTTGTTGATGGATGTTGTGTTTTAATTTGTTTTTCCATGCAGGGAGTTCAGGCCCTCTCATGTGAAGTACTCTGACCTTAATTATAATACCAGTTCAGCAATTACCTTGAATGCAAAGTTAATGAACAATACCAGTTCAGCAAAAAGTAAAGATTACTATAAACTTATACGTATTTTGATGCAATTGAAGCGAAATTAACATTATAAAAAAAATAAATAATTGTAATATTTTAATTATAATTAGAATAATTATTTATGATTAAAAGAGACTATATACCATCAATATATATAATGTATACTATATACAGAGCCGGTGTTTGATAATGTAATGATCTATTAATTTAAGTATGCATGCATGCATGCATATATAGCATAGCAATCTGTATTTTTTATATATCTACAAGATTTCTTAGAGCATATCATTTTTTTTTTTATCAAGTTCCATGATAAAATCTGAAAAACTAAGCCATTATTTTCACGTAAACAATGAAAGCAAGTTTGTAAAGGAAATGGGATTTGTTGTACTGTCATTAATTGCTGGACGTACGTACGTACCTCTTTAAATGTACATACAAAAATATAGAAAAAAAGTAAATACGTACACACCTAATTTGTGTCACCATATATATATATATATAGCAAGGCCTTTTTTTGTCGTTATTTCTGGTGATGTTACCTGTATGTCGAATGATAATAATATCGCTAGCTAGCTGCTCATAAGAAATCAAATCGATCAAACATTAATTAAGATAATATTGCATATTGATTGATTTGGGGTTCTTATGATGACGTAGAGCCACCTCATCCAGATGTTACCAACAAAAGCTAATTAAAGTAGATTAATTTGTATTTGCCATAATTAATGATCACGACCAGTACATGAGTTTAAGCAATCAACCTCATTTTGCATGCAACTAAAGAGACCTTGCTATAAGTGCAAGTCCTCTTATTACACACCAGTACTTAATTACAGCAGCTATATCCACGTCGGAAATCTAAAATACCCTAATCCTTGCTTCATGATCTAGTGACCAAAACCTAGATATATATATATATATATAAAAACCACAACTATATATATATATATATATATATGTAGATCGCAGGATATTATATAAGAGAGTTAATTTATTGCGTAATCAAGCTCCGAATAATGGAGGCCTCGGCGCTCTCAGCATCAATAGTAGCCAAAAGCTGGGAGAGTCGCTCGCTCAGGTCATCCACCTCTCTGTGCAAGTTTCTGATGTAATTGCAGGTCTCTTGTAGGACCTTAGAAGCAGGTACCTGCAATAAACAAAGTCAAATCCAACTCAGCAATTACTTCGTAATTCCATATATATCATGTACGAACATATATATAGCATTTTCTCTGAACCATATCTACCATATATAGCTCAGGCCATATGGGCCAACCAAATTATAAACAGTACTGAAGTTAGTATATATATATATATTGTAAAAAAAACTAAACTTTGTAGCAACATGGTCCAACCAAAAGAGTGTTAAGTAAAGGTCAATGCGAACCTTAACAACCATGAAAATTAATATATATGTTGTTTAGAAGTAATTAGTTCCTCAATATCCGGGTCAAATTTTGAAACTACCCACGAGAGTGCATATAGTGCATGCTATTATATATATTATGGTGGCAGGGTTTACACGTGAGGCATGTTTGCACAATGCCTTCCTGGAGTTGGGTCTACCGTATTATAACCTGACTGTGAACAGAGACAGAGAAACAGGAGAGAAGGATAGAGGGTTAATTAAAGTACCTTGTCAGAACGCCTATTGCGAATCTCAGGAACAAGTTGGCGTAACTTGGAAACGAGATCGATGATTTGATCATCTGTGATCCTCGAAGTCCCCGACTGCCTCGACCTCCTGCTAGACATCTTTAGATCAATTTCTTCTAATTTGTTTGTCTCAAATTAGTCTGAGCCTTTCTTTCAGGATCTATATATAATATAGATGAGAAGCGATATTATGACCGAAAAGAGCCAATAGGAATAAGTTTTTTCCTCTAATGAAGAAAGACAGGCTTGAAGAAGAAGACTAGAAGAAGAAGAAGAAGAGGAAGAAACGGAGGAGGGGGAGGAAGAAGAAAGAGAAGAATGACTAGTGTGTGATATAAGATGTGAAGAAATGAAAGAAAGCGATAAGAGAGATATAAAGAGGAAGGACCACAGAGAAAAGGAGCCGTGAAAGAGAGAGGGAGAGAGAACAATAGCGTAGACAGTGATGCTGTATGTGAAGAAGACAAGTGCATTGGAGAAAGCAGTGGAGTAGGCTTATGGTGTTTTGGAGAGAGAGAGGAGAGAGAGTGGACGTGTTATGTGTATGTTCCCAAGTTGGGGTATGATCTCAAGTGGGCTTTAAGAAATATGTTTGTTTTTGAGCTAACAAAGTGGGCCTTCATGTAGATGTCTCAATGTGCAAGAGCATGTGATCATAGGACAGGGATCCTCTCTAACAAGGCATAATTCCCCCAATTTGCATCAACAAATCAAAGGCTGCCAAAAATATCCCATATTTCGAGTACTATAAGCCATTTGAATTCCCGCTCCTTTGTTTCAGGGCACTTGAGTCTAATTACTCTTTAGACTAGGCCCAGTCCTGACATGGCATGTTGTAACTGGTCTATACCCAAGTTGGAGGAAAGATTGTAGCTAGTCAAGAAGGATCTCAACAGAGACATTATTATTATGTTTATACATTACATAATGAGGTTTGCTTCACCACGTACAACTAGTCAATATATGAGTACTTATCTTTGCACATGCAAACTTTGTTTATTATGACACTAATATGTCTTTTTTTTTTTCAATCTTCTGGGTTATATAATATATATAATATATATATATATATATATATATATATATATGGATCCTTCTACGTCCACCACCGCTCCTAGCTCTCGTTAGTTATAATTAATATCTTTTTAATACTTTTTTTATATGTATTTTTTAACACAATTAAAATATTTAAAAAAAATCATAATATTATTAAAAAAAGACTTCTTAAACACTAAATAAAAAGAAAAAGTACAAAATAAAATTTAAAAAAATTAGCATTAACATCAAGAGGTAAGAACTGATGGTAAGACTAGTATCATTTTCCTATATATATATATATATATATATCCATAATTCAATTAAATGTCCACCAAGCAAAATCCCCGGCCAGTCTATATATCTACCTCTTAATGTACTATATATAATATTGTTTTTCTTCCTTGTTTGGGACACAACTACGTGAGTGTAGGTACCATCCCCTTGATCGTCAAAGGCTCGGGTCACATGCCATTTCCCTACAGACACGACATGACACGTGGCTAGTCTTAATTAGTACTCGTGGTACACATCTTATGGGGACGAAGAGGTTCCTAAGACGAGCATAGTCGTGAAGTTTCCATGCTTTCGTACGTCGAGGCACTGTCACGTGTATCTATAAAATTAGAAGACCCCCCTCCATTAGGGCCCCACTAGTCCATTTTCCTCTTTGTTATGTAACTTCAAAACCATATTCCATTTTTTCCAACAACCATTGAAGTTGTTAAAAAGAAGGGAAAATGTGACATATTTTCGGCAATCCCCGGCCCAATTGTTTTAATTGGGGCAAAAGAAAGATCATGGGCAGGGTTAGATGAATTAAAAAACAGTTTGGAAACAAGCATGGAGGAAATTTCGAATCTCCGCGCAATTGAATAGCCATTATTAGAAGCTTGTGAAGACGCGCAATTCCATTCTTAGGGTGTCATTCTGTAAGGGGAGTCCAATATTTAGATTGAGACGGTTCGTTGCTGAGCTCCTTGGGGAAAGAAAATTGACCACAGAATCCCTAAGGCAAAAGAAAATCCACATCATACAATCTCATTGATAGCAGTAGTACTGTCCTAATACATGATCATCATGTGCAATATTTCTTTACATGTATGACCTTGAATGTGACAATATATATATATATATATATATAATATGGGGTAATTACTTGGGTTTATAATAATTTATAGGAGGCCGGATTAATATCAATCTTTTGATATAAACATCATCATTATTATGATCAGTAAATTTATCTTTTAAGTTATCAGATGTTGAAGATTGTTATAATCACAGAGAGAATAAATTTTATAAATTGACAAAATTTCATGTGATCTGTTAAATCTATTTTACAATAAAAATAACTTTAAAATCTAACAAACTACATGAAACTATATCAATTTGTAAGATTATTTTTGTGTAATTTATTTTTGACAAAAATATTTCTCTAAGATCCTAAGGCCGGGTAGTAAATAGCCAGAAAGCTGGTTGATCACTACATCGATACTGACCTACGAATAATTCTTAATTAATTTCTATTTGGTAGCTCCACTCACCTTGATGTCTTAGTAACTTAACATGAAGTACTTGTGAGAATTATTATTATTTTTTTAAAATAAACATTTTTTTTCTTATTTTTCGTAATTAATGGTATACACGCGTGCATGTACGCGCGATCATAACACCCATTCATGTTTTATTTTGTATGGAGGAGACTAGAAGAGAGGTGTTGGCTGGTTGGGTGATTCTTAAGTCTTGATTTAAAAATAATTGCAATTATTTTGGGGTCCGCATGCAGGGAATGGTATTCTCCTCTATACTTCAATATTCCAAGTAGGCATGCTGCAATATTTTCCATCCATTTTTTCTCTTTTTTTTTTTTTTTTTTTGACATTCTTTTCTTTAATATAATGAGTTGCATGCAGAGAGATTTCGGTACGGATCGACTGAAGCAGCGGACTTGTGTGAATCTTGAAGGAACATGGATCAGTTGGAAGTTGGTAGTTGGAGGTCATTCATCAGTTGGAACCCAATGATGAAAAAGGATCGAAATTATGAGTTTCATATATTGCGTGTTTAATATTGACTCCCCCCATGCACTAGTAGTGCTGCCACTGCATGCGCGCGGAGTTCCCTCCCTATCATCTTCATGAACTTCCAATCACTTTCCTGCTTCTACTACTCATGTTTCAAGTAGGTCTGTTTAGACACTTTCACTTAAAAAATTTAAGAAAATTATTTATTTCTTAAATTTGAATTGTCGGATCTAGAACCTGAATGAACAAGTCTAACTCAAAAGAGAAATACTATATACAAATTTCAAAATACAATTTTCGTGCAAATTTTAATTTTTATAAAAAACTAAACCCCATTATGAAAAAGTGTAAAATTTTTACCTTTTTCTTGATGAAACTCATGTTAATTATTACAAAAAATTTGTATAATATTTATATATTTATAACTTGTACCTAATATTACTCTTTTTGAAAATACATTGTTAGAAAGTGATCATGATCAAGTCTCCGACAATCCGTGTATCCCTCACTTTGATTCGCTAGATTTATGCTAAAAGAAACAATGCTTTTGCGTGCTTTTGATTTTTCACCATCATCCGTTTACTTGATTTGCTGACTTACTTTCTTTGCTTTCCTTTTCCTTTTAAAGTTTGAAAAAAAAAATCATAATATTATAAAAAGTTAAAATATTATAAAAATCGAAAATTTAAATATTTAATACACGAAATATTGAACTTTCATAAAGATTCATACTGTCTAAAAATTCTTACATTAAATATTATAGAATGAATAATTCTTTTTACAATTCATATTTGATGGACTATATTACCGTCCACATAAAAATGCTGCCATTTTATAACTAAATGAAATAAATTTTTTAGATTTTTAAAATTTTTTATTTGTAAATAAGGGTGTTTTAATCAATTTTATTTTAAAATGGAGAGTTTTTTATTTATTTATTGTTTGGACTACAAAGGAGTCCAACTTTTTGGACTGTATGTAGCATTGCCCTTATAGAATTCATAATCTTTTTCTTTTTAAAATTAGACCATCAAATTTAATCAGATAATTGAATATGGTAATATGATCTGATCTACTAATATTAATTATAAAAGTGTTGCATATATTGGTTATTGATCCAGTTTAAAATACGGGATTTGCTATGTACAAACGAATTTATAAACGGATCTGCATACTAATGCTACTTTTTTCATATCCAAAATTTAATTTGTGCTATTTTTATTAAAGTTCGACTTTCTGATCAATTGCATGAGATGAATATTTCCTATAAGTAATAAGCAAAATTGCTTACAACTAAATTTTTTCTAGAATACCTACCTGCGAGCAGAATGGCTTTTGATTCTTGAATCTCCGACATTCAATCAACGATGTCGTCGCATATGCAGCTGCATGCCTTCTTCATCGCACGTTAATATATCTTTAATATTACAACTATCTAATTGCTTAACGGCCTAATGCGTAACTAAAGTAATTAATTATCTTTTTAAATTTGTTTTTTGGCTTCACCGACCTTGTCTGGTACTCAATACTTGTGTACAACACGTTCTATGCTATTTGTTTATTACCACTAATTGCTTAACCTAATGCGTACAATTTAATTAATCTTTTCAATTAATCTTTGCTTCACCGACCTTCTCTGTTTTCCAACGTTAATTCTGTACTATAATTAGATATTATTGGATTGTTCAATCATAGGCTTCGTTGACTTCAGATGTTTGAAAAGAAAACCAACCCCAATCGCCCACCCCCCCCGCGGCCGCGCCCCGCCGCTAAAGAAAATAGGTTTTTTGCGATACCAAATTTCAGTACAAAAAATAAAAAAGACTGTCGTAAAATGTTATTTTCAGTAAAAAACAGTCATTTTAAATACAACAAATTAATTATTTCTGTCTCATTTTCTTATAATCCTCCCGCCCAAAAAAAAAAAGGGGACGCTTTAATGATAGTTTTGCATATTTTATAAAGTTAATTAAATAAAAAGAATCTCCAATATGTAGTCATGTATCTATAAAGAAAATGAAAAAAATTATTTACTAGTTTATATTTTTTGACAAACTTAAACACAACTGAATGTGCCCCACAATAATAAAAATTATTGGTGTTTTATTTATTTATTTATATTTGGAAATTATAAAGATGTCTTATAATAAATAATGAGGGTATAAATGGGCTAAAATAAATAATGAGGGTATAAGTTGACACCCCAAATTTTATTTTGTTGGGAGCCTGTCTAAAAAAAAATTCTCACTACCGTCTTTATCCCGAAGATATAGATCGATCGCCTGGCCCAAATGTAAGTAGAACCAAGACCGAAGCAAAGGTCATTGGGGTAATAAATGGGCTGAAATGGGCTGCGTCACTTACCCGACAAGAAAATGGGCCGCTTGCTCTGTCCATAAAGACTATCCTCATTCTGTATTTGAATTCCTGCATGCATCGCCTGAATTGGTTGAGATACATGAGTTTGCATGTAGTGTTTATCTCTATGGGCAACTTTCCTCATAATTAGAAAGAGAGCAGAGTATATCCTCTTTCTATCTAGTAGATTGCCCGTTTCGTTCTCCTCGTGTTCTACAGATTCTCTCTTAAGAAATTATTTCTTTATCAAAAGAATAGTGTAAATAATCAAGAGGCAAAAGTTTCTCACAACTCACGAGGGCCGAAGTCTCCACGGTCTGCGTTTTAGGTTGCGTTTAGGTATGAAATTATTTCAGTAAAAAATTAAAAAATTAAAAAGAATGATAGAATATTAAATAACAGTAAGTAATAATAAACAATTGATGAAAAATAATAATAAAATGATAAATAATTTTAACTCTTAAGCAATCATAAAACGTACAAAAAGGATAAGAAAACATCATGTTTTGGATTCAAAATTCATTTTAATTCATTTCATCTCATTTTCATCGTTACAATTTTTTTAAATTTTTTATACTTAATATAATAAACAATTCAACATTTTCAAATCTCAAAACAATAATAATATTAAACAGTATAATCTTAATATTATTTTATTTAATTTTTCAAATTTATTTCATCTTAATTCACTAATATTCAAACTATTACATGAATTAATAACATGCTTCTGCAACTACTCCATTGGAAATACAGTAGAGTCCTCAAAGACCCAATTCCCTATTTACAACTAAAATCAATGAAAAAACAAAGGCATGGGGACCCAGACATCGCTTAAACAATGCCTGCCCATGCCGGATGAATCCATAGCCATTGGATTGCCACCAGCAGCTTATCAAACAATCCAAAGTAATAATCAATAAATAATTAAACAAGATCCTTAAAGAACTTGACTAGGCTATCCATGAGACTATGACTCTTAAGGAAAATTCTATATACAATATTATTATCTCATTTTTATTTTACTAATTAAAATGTAACATATTTATTATTATTAAATAATCATTTATTCCATATTTTTTTATTATCTAATAGTTATGAATGGGCTATATTCTACTTAATAAAATAAAAAAAAATAGTGAGAGTGAGGTGTATAATATTATTTTACTCTAAATATGTAAACAATTTAGTGGGCGGCAGGGGTGGACTACAGTACACGGGTGTCCTCATTTGCTCACTCAATGATTGCTTTAAGGCCCATTAGATTTCAAAAGAGGTCCGGATCTGGGTCAACCAGCTCTGCTCTGGTTCAGGCAGTAAAAGCTGAAACTTCTGGGCTCCAACATACTTAATGGGCCTGTCTTATATCTATCCAAAACTGGTGTATGTTCATTTGTTTGCAATTGATTGGCCGAGCAGCATTAGGCATTAGCATTCCATTGGGAATAAACTTTTTAGCATTCCATCGATTTTAACTAACTCTAAAATTATTTTAGACATAATTCCAAACAGTAAATAATTTTTTAATAGTAAAATTTATTACATTAAATTTTAAATTATAAACTTTAAATTAAAAATAATATTTCCTACCGTAATTTCAAATATGCATTTAATTAATTTGTGTTTCTTAACTTTGTCATCATTGTAGCCTGTAGGGACATAATTATCCCAATTCTATCGAGATAGTGTATGTATATAGTATTTTTCTTTTAAGAGTGCTGCAATATGATAAGATTTAATATAATTTTATACTATAATATATCATATTAAGTCACATTAGTTTAAATTTATTTTTATAAAATCTCTTTATAATTAAAGTAATTATCTTCTTTAAGATTGTGATCCAATGAAAGTGTACCAAATTACCATTTTGCTATACCATGTCGATGCCACGACGGAAAGTTTCAATGATCTACGAGCACCATTTATAGAATGTAACTTAAATTTGTGTTGTTTGAATTAGAATCTGGGATTCGTGTTGGATCAGACTTTGTTTTATCATTCTTTAATAGATTTACTTTAATCATATCATTATCATCTGATTGGTTTAAAAAAGATGATTTTCTTTATTTTGTGACACAAGTTTCACAAACCAATACATGACTACATTAATATTCTTCAAAGTCCTAGAATTTCAATATTTCTTCAAAGTCCTAGAATTTCAATATAGAGAGTTCCAATTTCAGTTATTTGAACTGCAAAATGATCTATTTTGATGGTTTACATAAATTGTATTCACCATTCTAAATGATTTTCTCCATTTTCTTTAGGAAAATGATTTATGTACATGCCTTTAAGCACACGTAGGGTACACGCCACTAAATAAAACGGGGCGTTTTGACTTCACCCCTCCATTTTGCGTTCCTCATTTTGCGCACCCCAAAATTTTCATTTCGTGCTTTGCATCCTTTGGTTTCTCTGGTCGTTGGTGTACCAAACCCTAGAACAAACAGGTAACCAATCTTCTTCTCTTTATTTTTTTCGTCGCATCCCCTGCTCATCTTCTTCCTAGGTCCTTTTCTTCTCTCGCATATTTAAATAATCTGGTTTTCCGAATTGAGGCATTTCGCAACTCTGGCACGAAAACGAAACTCCGGTGAGTGCTTTGGTGTTTTGGGTACACAAACTCTAGCAAGTTCATTTCATCTCCTCGCTCGGTTTTAATATGCCTTTTTGCAAGTTTTGTTGGGAATTTGGTGAATTTGGTGCCTTGGTGTTTGAAGAATATCGAGACTAATTAGGAATTTGAAGAAAAAATATGCCTTGATTTCGTTTGTGTTAAATATGCATTGATTTCGCAACTTTTGTTGGGAATTTGGTGCTTTGGTCTTTAAAGAAGATGGGGACTAATTAGGGATTCGAAGAACAAATATGCCTTGATTTGGTTTCTGTTAGATTTTCTGAGCGCAAAGCTCACATTTCGTTTGTGTTAAATGTGCTTTTGTTGGTCAAGATGGGCTGGTTCACTTGGTGTCTTTTTTGTTTTTAGCTTAGATGCATGCTTTGTAGATAAATATTAATTTCTTCTCTTCCCAAAACTCGTAAGGCTGGTTTTGTATATCTATTTCATTACTGTTTTATGATTGTTCTCCATTCTCTTCTCTTCTTCCCACTTTTTGTCTAGCTAGAGAAGATAGATAGTGTATGATTAACGTGTATTTTCTTTTGATGTCCTTCATCCATCGATCTAAAATGTACCTCTCTGGCAAATGTTTAATCTCGTTACATTTGAATACAGCCAGAATGTGCTTACCCAATATTCCCTTCATTTGGAATAACCCACATGAACACCGTGCAACTATATCTTTCACACAAAAGTCTACATAATATGTAACCATCTTAGTGGACTCCTCCAGACAAACTTCATCCTCTACCCGATATGTCTTTACATCACCATTACTCTTGAGTAACTTTGGATCCATATCAATTATGCTGACAACTTGCGTCTGAACTTCCCTGAATTTAGTGTTTGTGTACAAAGCTTGGAATCTTTTTTTAATTGGGTTTCTAGATATCATGGGAATGGTAGCACTAAATGAGTGAAAATCCAATGCAATTTCATTCTCAATTTTTTTCTTCAACGTATTGTCAAACTGATCAACAAATTCTTTCAAGTTGGTTTTAGAATGAACATACCCGTCAAAGAAGGCATTCATGCTCTCGTTCCGCTGGGTTGTACTCATTCCGACCCAAAAAAACTATTTCTAAAATGCCAGTACCCAATGCTGACGATCAGTGTATAGACTTTGCAGCCATGTGTTCTCATGCAAGTGATACATGGTGAGTAATTTTTCCCAGCATTTCTCAAACTCCTCAACAGTTGGAGTGTCATACACACACTTCATCAGGTCATTCTTCATGCCATTTTTGTAGGAGCCATAAAAGGAAAACTTTTCGGGGACTTTCTTAAGTATATGCCACAAACAAAATCGATGTCTGGTAAGTGGGAAGACTTCAGCAATTACATTTTTTATTGCTCTATCTTAATCTGTGATAATAGTTTTCGAAGCGATGCCATCCATGCAATGTAACCAGATCTGGAATAGCCACACAAATGTCTCCGTATCTTCATTGGAAATCGATCCTGCTCCCAACAGAATTGATTGTCTGTGGTGATTTACACCAATAAATAGTGCAAAGGGCATGTTATACCGATTTGTTAGATATGTGGTGTCAAATGTGACCACATCGCCAAAATATTAGTATGTTGCCCTACTACGGGGGTCTGCCCAGAAGACATTTTTTAACCTGCCATCATCATCCATATCCATCAAAGTAAAGAACCCAGGATTCTTGTACTGCATCCGTAAAAAATAATCTTTAAGCGCTCGAGCACCACCTGCGCCAGGTCAGAGATGTCTTGTCTTGTCGATATAATTACGATAATCCTTCTCTGTAAATGGGAATTTCTCATAACCGCCAGCACCGACGGCAAGGGATCTATAACTCTTATTCTGATTTATGCCAGCTAAATCATTTGTATGTAGGATTCTTTTTACGGACTCATTTACATATCTATTACATCAGAAGAAGTGGGATTTGGTTGGACTAAGGTCATGATTATGTATATTGTGGACTGTTGTCAGCTCAAACTTTCCATCCATTTTTAAGACATTAACTCTTGCCTTACATTCGGTCATTCCTGTCGGACGTGGTCTAACAATATTTGAAGTCCTATTACGGCCTTTCCCACCACGTGAACAGCCAATGGTGGCATATCTAACCAACCCATCATCTCCCTTGTCAGTCCCTCTTATCATCACCCCAAATCCACATCCCTTTGCATACTGCTTATAATAAGTGATTACTTCTTCAAACGTATTAAACTTCATACCAAATGATGGCTCCTCAATCGTAATTAAATTATCAAATTCATCATCCTCTAGCTGAGGTGTCTCGACAGCTATATCATTGGTTCCCACTTCACCCTATATATCTTCATTGCTTTCCTCATATCTGGCGGAGGTAGATGGAATATCTGGTACCCTACAATCGGGTGATACTGCAGAAAGTTCTCCAAAATAACCATCCGAGTGCACGCAATTTCTAAAGTTTGGAGAAGTTAGTGGTATGTCCTATTAAGATTAATGCACAAGTTATTCATGTACAACTCTTTCAAAAATATAAGCTCAACAGTTATGTAATATTTTTTAAAAATAACATACCGTCATTTCAATATTTGAGGTAGATGGTGTCAACGGAGATGTGTGTTCTTCCTCTTTTTCCATATTTCAAGTGCTTCTGACATAATGTTAAAAAAAAAACATATTAAGCTTCCCAATATCATGACCAGTTGAGTTTTTACTCTTTAACATACGAGGTCAAGGGGCTATTTTTGGAAATATGAAAGCCAAACTAACTTTTCGACAAGATGAAAAGTTCCAAAAATCTTGTTTTTCACAGCATAAAACAGGATAAAACTTACTTTAAAAAATAAAAAATAGAATTTATTTGATCTTAACAGTGACTCACAACCATGAAATAAAATCCATCAAAATGTAAAGCTAAGCATAAGCACAAACACTTCACAATCCAGAAGCATTGAGCTCAAACTCATTAATCCCTTCTTTTACAATAATAATAATCATACTATAAAAAACAAATAGACAGATACAAAACAACTTTTCCATCAGAGGAGAAAATAAACAGCAAGTTATTATCCCTTTCAAAATCTGTCAACAATATATCAACAAAAATGGGTATAAATAAAGTTATGTTTTTTGAAACATCAATAAAGATTTTGTTATAACAATAGGGAAACAACTTTATATATCTATTATGAATAAAGTTATGCTTTCTATCTATACAACAAGTCTTTTATAAAGGCTATGAATAAAGGGATATACTATACATCCATACAGATACATGGGGTCCTTTATCCTTTTGCAATTTCAACATTGTAACAAAAGTGTCCACAAAGAACAACACACATAACCGACCAAATAACAACACGAATGATTACCCATCTACTGCTGAAATTTTCAAAAAGGGGTGAGTGTACCTTATAGTTGAAACGTGGTCACTTGTACTCCTTGTGGCCTAGAGTATTTTCTCTGCACATATTCAAGACAATGTTAGTATTTATAGTGTCTTGAATATGGTTCGGCTAAAACCCCTACGTTCCACTTTCAGGAAATACCTAAACGTCGACAAAAAACCCCAGAATGCCACCTGCGAACGGCAACAGTAGGAAACTCCGAAGCACCGATGGCAAATAAGCAAACATCGACGACGGCAGGAAATTCCAAAGCAGAAAATGCCGAAGCAGGGTCTCTCTCACTGGTTTCAACTTTCGAAGCAGAAACTTCGACGACAGCAAGGCCCCAAACGCCGACAGTAGAACCTCGAACGACGACAATAGGATTTTTGCCCGTTTCTTGCTCTGGTTTTTGCTTCACACTTCAGACCTCAGTTTTCCTCCCTCCCTACAAGTTTAGTTTAGGTGTTTTTTTTTAATACGGGCTGACGTGGCATCGTGTGTACCTAGAACTACTCTTTTATTTAAGGGTGACGCTAGAGCCGATCCGGCTGCCCCCAACGTCAAAAACAGCGCACACAATAAACATAATATAAAAAAATTTAAAAATATAATAAAATGAAAAAAAAACACAATAAAAAATATAATGAAGAAAACACAATAAAAAATAAAAATATAATAAAAAACACAATAAAAAAATAAAATGAAGATGATTTTAAGGGAGAATTCGATCTTCAACTGAACAAAGTCGCCGTCGGTGGCGATAGGCGACGGACCCATTTCGGGTTTAAGGCTGCCAGGGAAAGATGGGAGGTCGCCGAAAATCGCCATCGTAGAGGTGAGGTCGCCGGAGGAAGCCGGTCCCGATGACATGGGCGGTGTCAACCACCGCCACCGGAGGCGCAGATTTAAGGCGCCCCCAGAAAAACTCTTTCTTTAATTATTATTTCTCTTTTTGGTCTTATTAAATGCATAATAAAAAATATATATATTTCTTAATATGCAGTATGGGATGTAATGAGAGTCTGCCAATTTATTGGTATCATGTCGTTTTTGCAGGATTTTCGTCGATTGGTCTAAACACAGTTAAGCTATCTATATATTCATTCATACACCCCTTCTCTGCCAACCATTATGTATGCTTTTTGCACATGGGGCTCTAGTTAGTGAAAAAAACAATTTGTTTGAAAAGAGCAAACAAAATACAAGCTAACAGATCTAGGGCATAAACATCATAACATAAAAGACTTGGTAAATAAGGAGAGTCTGTTACGAGGTTCGACTACCATGATGTGACCAAAAAGGTGGTTCTAACTGGAGCTTGTTCTTCTCATTGCCAAGAACCATAGGAGAAAATGAAAAGCAAGCCAGGAAGATCTCAACTGTCTTCCTCATTAATGTCTTCACCATCATCATCGTTTTCCTGTGCAGGAATTGTTCAAGGGTGAGGATATGTGATTGATAATAGTTGCATCTAGGGGATTAAAGAACTTGACTGGTATAATCTAAAATGGTTCTTATAGTTGGCAGCATTCAACAAACAGTGCACAAAGCACAATTGGAAATGATAACGGCTCTTTACATCATATTGCGTCAAACTCTAAGGAGCATATAATGCCGTTGCTTAAACAAAAATCATGCTTGTTAGTGGGTACATGAGATCTAGGAGTTAAAGTTGCAAGTAGGAGCCCAAAGTGGCCCAAACGAGTTCTGCTGTCTCACAATACCATTTGTGTGAAAGAAAAAGTTGCATCTTTTTTTTTTTTTTGATAAGTAAGAAACATCTTTATTAATGAGAATATAAATAGACATAACCCTAGTACACGTGGGGTCACAAGCTAATAGAAATCCTAAGTATTTCATAAGCAAAAAAGATGAGACCTGCAAGACTATTGACACTAGGCACTTTACCCACCGCCACCATTCAGATTTATCAAGATTTATTTTGAGCCATGAAACAGCTCCAAAACATAACAAAAGTGCTCGGATAGCTTGGATTTGGTCCTGATCCGCTTCACAGAAAATAAAAGTATCATCTGCAAATAAAATATGTGAAATCATAACTGAACCATTAGTACCATTGCCCATGGAGAATCCAAATAAATAACCTCCATCAACAATTGCTTTCACCATCCGGCTAAAAGCTTCCATAACAATGACAAAAAGAAAAAAGGAGACAAAGGGTCCCCTTGACGCAATCCTCGAGAGCTATTAAAGAAATCCGCAAGGGTACCATTAACTAATACTAAGAAACGGACCATAATAACACAATGTCAAATCCAAGCATGTAAAAAAGAAAATCACAACTTACATAATCATAAGCCTTCTCCATGTCAAGTTTATAAAGAATACCCGGTCTTCCCTCCTTTAGCCTATGATCCAGACATTCATTCACAATGAGCACTGAGCCAAGTGTCTGTTTCCCCTGAACAAAGGCATTCTGAGGTTTTGAGATGATTTTCCCCATTACCATGCTTAGCCAATTAGTGAGTACCTTAGAGCACTCTCATTGGATTGGCTAAAAGCTAGGGGTGGCAATATGTCACACGACTCGTTAACCCAACACGAACATGACACGACAATAGCGGGTTAGGATTTAATCTTAAAGGTTTCGGGTCAAAACGGGTTGACCCGTTATGACACGATTGCTTAACGGGTTGATAGCGGGTCAACCTGTTTTGACCTGTTATGACACGTTAAGAAAGTTAAAATTACAAATATACCCTTACATTTAATGGTAAAATTGTTAAAATCTTAATTTCAGTATTTTTATTGTTTATATTATAATTCATATTTATAGTTTGTATTATAATTTTTATAAATATTGTGATTTTAATATTTGTATAAACTTATGTTAAGTTTAATTAAGTCAAACGGATTAATTTTGGACATATTTAATACATTTACATAAACAAGTTGAAACGTATCATATTTTATCGTATTAATTTATTTCGTAATATTCACTAATGGGTCATAACGGGTTGACACGACACGATACGTTATGTTAACGGGTCGTGTTAAGATTTAAGATTTTGACACGATAAGCTTAACGGGTCGGATTAGAGTTGACCTATATAATATAATATACATGTATTGACACGACAAGAACACGACCCGTTAACACGATTTGACACCCCTACTAAAAGCTATCCTTAAAAAAAAGTACTTTTTTCCACACACTTCAATGCCACAATTGATCAAATATGACATTTTTTGGTATTTGTGCAAAAATGTACTTTTTGAAGGATGGCTTTTAGCCAATCCAATGAGAGTGCTCTTAGAAATGATCTTGTAAACCCCGCTTACCAAGCTTATAGGACGGAAGTCCTCAATTTCTGACGCCCCTAGTTTCTTAGGTATGAGGATCATAAACATTGCATTGAGACATTTTTTAAACTTCCTAAAGGTGTAAAACTCCATGAACACCTCATAACATCACTTTTTACAATTTTCCAACAATGCTGAAAGAAACCCATCGAGAAATCATCCGGCTTGGGTGCTTTATCTTTCGCCATACTGCAAACAACCTCATGAATCTACTCTTCTTCATAAGGTCTTTCAAACCAACTGGCACTCTGCATATCTACAGACTCAAAAGACAAAGCATCAAGTTTCGGTCTCTAAGAGGTCGGCTTCGTGAACATGTTCTCATAAACATTCACAATATGATTTTCTATGTCACCAGGAGAAGAAAGGACAAGGTTACCTGAGTAAGAGCACTAGTAATGGATTTGTTATAATTTTCTTTCAAATTGTACACTTTTTGCACACTTTCCAAAAAAAATTCCTCAAATTTGATGAATTGAGGGAGAAAAAGGTGGAGAAAGGGAAATATTTTTCTACTTGTGAATAGTAATCTTTCAAAACTCTCCAAATGAAGGAAAATTATAGCAAGTCCATTGCTAGTACTCTAAGTGTCTCAATAGTATTGTTTCGCCTATGTGAGTTAGTCACTTTATGAAAGAACTTAGTGCATTTATCTCCTTTTAGCCACAAGACCCTGGATTTTTGTCGTCACGAGATTTCCTCCATCAACAAAACCCTCTCCAATTTAGTGACCGCGACACCCTTCCTCTCCAATGTCTCTTCTGATGAGTCCCCCATCAAAATTTGTCCCTCCAACTCTCATATTTCCCCATTAATGTTGACCTATAATTATCAATGCAACCAAAGACTTCCATGTTCCATTTCTTGAGGTCGTGCTTCAAAACCCTCAGCTTACTTGCAAGTATGAAACTTAGGGTACCTGTGAGTTGGTAAGAAGACCACCAAGCATGTACCTTCTCAACAAAACCATATGTCGCTAGCCACATATTCTCAAACTTGAAATACCAGCGTCCCCTATGAATAACTCCGCAATCTAGCAAAATGGGAAAGTGGTCCGAGCATACCCGATCTAAACGTTTTTTACACAAATTTGGATAATGTACTTTTCATCAAGAAGAGACAAGGAATCTATCCAATCTCGACCACCCCCTATTATTGGATCATGTGAACTCACCACCAACAAGAGGGAGATCCATAAGATCCCTATCAAATAAGAACTCCGCGAACTCTTCCATAGCCAAAGAGATACGATGGTTCTCCGATCACTCACTAGGGAAGCAACTAATGTTGAAATCATCATCCAAACACCAAGGCACCTCCCATAAGCAATAAACAATCTTCAGTTCCTCCTATAGCCTCCTCTCGCTATCTGAATTGGGCCCAAATATGCCTACGAAAGCCCACTCCCACCCATCTATTACATTTTTTAAACAAGAAGCCATCAAGAAATTCCCAACTCCTTCCTCTATCACCTCCACTATTCTCTTATCCCACATCAAGAGAACACCGTCAGACGCTCCAGCAGATGTCAAATAAGACCAACCAACATACGGACACCCCCATAGACTACAAATAACTCTTCTATCAACCACCCGCAATTTTGTCTCTTGGAAACAAACTATATCGACCTTCCATGTTCGCAATAAAGATTTGATTTGTAGGCGCTTATTGCAGTCATTAAGCCCCCACACGTTCTAGGAAAGAATCTTAGGTTTCATGAACAATGGTGAGAGCCATTCCCTTCGATCTATCCCTTACAACACTCCATTCCTTAACATCGTAATTTATAAAATAATGAAGCCGTTTAAGCTCCCTATCTCTCTTAGTGGCTGATTTGGTTATGTTATCTTCCATCGCCACAATGAGTGCCTTGAATTGTTCTTCAAAAACTATGCTAGACATCCCAAAAAGTGCTTAAAGCTCCTCCACTTTCTTAAGCAACCAGTCTGGGGGATTAAGTGTATGTGGGAGCATGCATATTGGATCCACTTCTCCCCCATCAGTGCACTCTCCTTCAGAAATGACCATCTATAAGTCCATTCCTTCCACTTGAAGCTCCCCCTCTTCAGCTTCTTCATCAAGTGCCCCCAGAGCTGCAAATTTGTTCTCAATCCAAGAAAGGAGCAAAACAAAGTCCTCTGCTACTTCCTTAGCTACACCAACACTCCCTGCGGTACTTGGCACCAAACTTGATGCCGGAGGTGTGTCGCCGGCCTCCAACAACTCTTTCTATGCAGGAACTGAAGGGCTAACTTCAACTTTGGCTTCGGCGCCAGTGGCACACGCGAGATTAGAGACTCTCGCATCTGTGGATCCAAGATTCGTCGATCCTTCTAACTTCGGCAAGAATGCTGACAAAACTGCTACGACCTTCAACAAGGCCTAGATCATCGCCGGTGAAGACGCCGTGAGCCCACTTGCTGATGGGCTTCCATCACGACCTAACCTCTTTATTTTCTAGGCCATATTTCCCTCTGCAGGCCTTCCCTTGGGCTAAAAGCCCATCGGTTCCATCCATTTTTTCTTTACCTTTGGACTTATCATGAGGCTAGGCCATGCCAAGCCCATCTCCCTTCATGCTATTCGGTACTAAGATAAGTTCAAGCTGTGGGCCAGAGCCCAAGCCCAACCCACGTCTCCTTCCTCAAATCCCTCAACGCACCGTATCATTCTGTTAACATTAAAAGTTAACTCCTCTATCTTTCGTTTCATTTCAACCAATTCCTTCAAGAAGATTTTCTTTTTTAGCCCAATACAAACTCTACCATTTTCACCATCTTTCTTCTCACCAACTGAAAATATGTCTGTCTTCGTAGCTTTGTGTCTGTCTCGAGGAAACTCTAGAGCTTCCTTGTAGATCTTGGACCCTGTAGCTAACCCTGTTCTCGGCACCGTAGCCCTCAAAGCCTCCCTTAACACTGCCGTGAGCCTCGACCAACCCGTCCCATTCCTGTCACCTGGTATTAGAATGGAGTTCCAACGACCTTTCTCGCTATACTCTACCAGTGACATGAATGGACCACGAAGATTGAAACAACGTTGAAACGTGTACCCCCTGTTTCCATCCCGATAAGCAAAGTAATAACCCTTTTCCCCCAACCTTATTTCCCTCATCCAAGGATCTTGACAACCACCTTGTGGTTTCTAAACTCAACCACAAACTTTGAACCACTTTCCTGCCTTTCTCTATGATGACCACTGCATGCCCATCCTTGCTCACCTCAAAGACCTTCAACTCTGAGACGACACGCCTCATTGAAATAAACTTCTCCAAATAACTTAAAAAACTGATACCGTCGTTACATGCTCCCAGCCATTGTCGGAAAGCGGGTGTGTGAGGGTGGTGTAACGAAGACGCAAACAAAAAGAAGTTGCATGTTCTCAATGTGGCTAAGCTCCTACTGCATCAACTCAGATTTTTTCTTTTTGTTGTAAGGCTATAGGGTATTGTCTGGAATAGAAATTACTTGCTAGTGACAATAGCAAATTTAAGAATTAAAAGTTACTAGTAGGAGCCCAAACAAGTCAGCCCTCCTCTGTCTCACAATGCTATTTGTGTGAAAGGAAAAGATTAACCTCCTCAGTGTGGCTAAAGCCCCTATTGCATCAACTCAAATTTTTTCTTTTGAGTTTGATCGTCTAATCTTTTGAGTTAGATGTCTTGGGTAGGTTATACTTTGGAAGCGGATTTCTTTTTTGGGAAGTTATTTACTTGTAATGGGTTTCCCCCATATCTTTCCAAAGAAGATTCGTTACTTACTGAAAGAAAATTCTGGATGAAGTTCATCACTTATGGAAAGAAAATTATCTACAAAGAATTCTAATAATGATTATCCTTTTTTTTTTTTGGATGGGTGTTGAGGAGCTAAAAGATTACTCACCTCTGCCCCATTATTGAAGTTTACAATTGACAATTGATGCACACTTTGGGGAACACCTACCCTTCCTTAAATACTCTAGATGACCCAAGAAAGGTCTCAAACCTTACAAAAGGTGGGGTCAAAGTTGAAGGTAATATGTAAAGTTAAATGAATAACTACTTTTATTTCTGAAAAAACTTTCATTGAGTTTAACCAAAAAAGAAAAAAAAGGAAAGAAGGGGGGAGGGGGGAATGTAGTACCTCTTCATCATCAGTGTCCTCTACATCAGTCTCCTGAAACAATGAAATTAAAAATTCTCAACGTAAACAAACTCAATAGTAAACAGAAAACAATAATCCCAGATTTCTTGTTGACTAACTACTCAGATAACAAGGAAAATACTACAGAAAAATGAAAAGGAACATGTATGAAGAAACCATCTTAAGACACTTCAGTGGGTTGGGCCACAAATCTTCCTTTATTATCTCTGCAATCTGTTAATTCATGGGGAAAACCAAGTAATTTAGTGAGAGAGAGAGAGAGAGAGAGAAAAGAAACTGAAGCAGTTTCTGATGATTTCAGTGGGATGATAAGTGCACATTTAAATGACAACATAATTAAGAAAAGGCAGAAACACATCATAGCTCAAAAGATAGAAACACGAAAAAAAACCAAATGTGACAATAATTAAAAGAACGGAACACAATTTACCTCCTCATGAAGCTCTGCAATATCTTGCTGTTGAGTCTCACTAAACCAACTAAAGAAGCTGCATGCATAAAATCAATTTATTCTTCATATTTAACATGGAATAAAAACACCCTAAAGGTAAGATTGCAGAAAAGAAACAACGTAGGAGGTTATTAGAGGAAGAATTCCAGCAGCTTTCTCCACCCAGCAGAATAGCTTATATGTCTATATCCAGCATCAAGTACTTCTTTCCAGCAGGAAGGGGACCATCAATATCAGGTAGTGAAATATATCTATTCACCAGCCAAAAGTATTATCAATCTTCGGCATGCAAGGACTGATTTTAATTAGAAAGTTATCACATTGGCCCAATAATACATGACTACTGAGATTTCAACTTTCAACATGGTGAATCCTTCTGACAGGGTGGTTCTTTATATAGCCGTTGACTTATTTTGTTTGTCACAAAAGAAATTTCTAGCTTGTATAGGGCTTTTATGCATGACAGTATTTCATTTTAGTTCACAGTAAACAAATTACCCAACAAAGAGAAAGGCACAATAATCCCCTATCCACGGGCAGGCATGACAGCCTTTACTAAAATGAAAGCATTGATCATTTGAGATTACTTGGGAACAAAGTTAATATATCAGTTTAAGATAAATAATCATATTACAAGTATTTGAATATAAAAGATCAGTAAAAATTTTCCAATGGGTATTAGCACAAAGATACAATCACATCAAGTTCATACTGTATACGTGCAACATTATCAATATTACATAAACCATTCCATGACTTAAATTTGCTACATTTAAGAAAGCAAGGAGTATGCAGAAGAAAAGGAAAGAAAGAAAGTAAAGAATAGCTAGATAAGTTACCTCTCCTCAGCAAGTCGTCTTTTGTTCCCTTTTTTCCCATGATCAACTCCATTAGAAGCAGCCTTCACAAATTATACTTCATTATTGAGTCTCAAGGGGGACGGGGGCAGTGGGGTATAAGTAAAAAGTATAATAATGTTTCCAAAGTTATGAAGGGTGCAACCATCACCTTGCCCTCCTTCCACTTGATTTCCGTACCAGTTATCTTAGTTGCTCCCTCATCATAGAATGTTAATGTCTTTTTCAGCTTTGCATCCTCAAAGTAAGGATTTTCATTCAAATTCTGAATAGTAGGAGTTCAAAATTCAACATTCATGCATTATAATTTCTCATCAAGAAACTATTAGACTGCAGAAGCCATTTAAATGATAAACAGAATCGGCACGAAATAAATAATAGATATGCAATATACCAGCACCTCAAAAGAACAGGAAAAATGACAAGGTCAGCTAAGCAATAATGGTTGAAGAAGCTTACAAATGTGATGGAGTACCCTGACTTCACATCTTTGAAATCCTCCACATCAATAGAGTCTATGCACTTGAACATCTGTATCAAGTATTAAATGATAGTAATTCATTAAATTGTAAGAGAATTTATTCCAAGGGTGCTGCTTCACAATTAGTATCCAACATTGTTCTTCAGTTAAAAGAAAAAAAAAAAGAAAAAGCTGAATCTTTTAGTTTGAAAAAATTTAATATATATATATATATATAGAGGACCAAATAACTAGTCGAGGTAGAATGATCATTCCAATTAACAAAATTTCAAATCATGCACCAAACCGGCTTGTCTTCCTCACTCAAGTGATCACAAAGTGCAGGGTGGCATCAGAACTGCGTAGAGCAATAATGCACAAGTCATGCAGTAGTAAATGCAGTTAGCATTGAAGTGCATTGATACGCATATTTTTTTGAATGAGTTTTTACACATACTGGGAATGTAACTGTACGCAAAGAGCTGCAACTTCATTAATTAAGTGGTAATAAAATGTTTTGAGGACGGATATATCACTAACAGCAATTAACCAGAAATCAGGAATAGTTTTGATCATCTCATTCCGTTTGACATATACAAGTCTGCGTATCTCATTATATTTCAGCTCAACTTCCAGCACCTTGTCAGCGGCCTCTTCATTGATCTGCTGGTTACCAATAAAATTACTGAACTTCATCAAAACTATAAACCATTGAGAATAAACAGCATTGGATATGATATTATCTAATTTGATAAAGAGAATTTTAGAAGGAACATAAAACCAATGTATAAGACAACAATTGCAAATACATATCCAAGATAACTGTATCGTCTCATTAGTGATTCACATATACCTGAATTCTTTTTGTTATACGGAGGAGCATTACATGATAATCAGTCGATAGCACAAATGAAGTACAAATTTAAAGAGAGAATCAAAATAAGAGTTCACATTAACAACCACGGAATCGGCTGACACTTTTCCTCCATATATGAATATGGCTTTAATGCTCCAGTACCAGCACACATCAAAAGGGTTCCTCTCGCTTCCAAATAATGAACAGTCAAATTTCCACACATTTTAGTTTTTTAAGCTGCATTCTCTGTTCTCTTTCTCTGGGAAAAATCAAAAAAGTGTTAACGAATCCCCACTTAAATCACCGAGACAACTTGAACAAGCAAACAGCCATATTAAACCATCAAAATCCACGATAATGGTCATACACATATTTAGATGCAGATATTACATACAATGTTATATATGCAGACACACGCTAATGCAAAAGAAGAAGAAGAAGAAGAAGAAGTTGAAAATAGAACCTTCTCAAGCTCTTCTTGAACCTCCTGCAACTTCTCGACGGAGAGAAAGCGATTATATCGTCAATGTCATCGGAACCCGCCACCTCAGCCATCTCCGGGACATTGGGCTTCTTTCTCTTGTCCGCAAACATTTTTCCTAAAACCTGTCCCTAAATTATTAATGGCAAAGAGAGGGAGAAGGAAGTTGAACAAAAATGCCTTGAAGTTGGCCAGAGGGTTTTCAACTCTCAAAATAACTCTTTTCTAAAGTTTCTCTACATTCTCTGCGTGGAACTGGTCCACTGGAATCCTCACTCATTTTTATATTTATAGTGGTAGATTGTGTAAATATTATATAATTATTTTTAAAAAGTAATAAATAAAAAAGTTTTAATAATAAATTTTATTCTTTTTTAAAATAATTATATAATATATATTTCATAATTATATATAATATTATTTTTTTATAATATTAGAATTCACATTAAAAATTTTAATTTTTTAATAATAAATCTTACTTTTTTTTAAATAGATATATAATATTTACAGATTTCATAATTATATGTACTATTATTTTTGTTCTACGAGACCAACACCAACTAAGACCTTATTTATTTTTTAAAACATCTCATCTCATTTTATTTTATCTCAAATTATAATTATATTTTTTTAAATTTTTATATAAAATAAAATAAACAATTCAATCTTTTCAAATTTTAAAATAACTTTTTTAAATTTTAAAATAAAATTTATATTAAAAAAATATTTTATAATAATATTTTATTTTATTTTTAATTCTTAACTCATTTCACATCTGAAAATTAAATCAAGCCTAAGTTCCATAGGGTTTAGGAAAAAAGAGATTTTGGGACAGAGAGAAATGTTACAACATTTGATCGAGAAAATATAGTGTACATAAGAGCATGTTTGGAATTATATTTTGAGGTTTAAAAATACTTTTAAGTAATTAAAAATACTTTTAAAAAAATGACATGTTTGGTAATTTTATTAAAAGTACTTTAGTCGATTAAAAAAACTAAAAATCAGATTTTTCAAAAAGTACCAAATTAAAATTTTTTTCAAAAAACTTCTGTAAATAACTATATATTTTTAAAAAATTATCGTAATTAACTTTAAAAATGCTTTAGACATATAGATCTCAAACAACAAATGACTTTTTAGTAGTAAAACTTATTACATTAAACTTTAAAATATAAACTTTACGCTAAAAATAATATTTTTCACCCTAATCCCAAACATTCACCAAGTCTTATTTATATTTCTAATTTTTTATCCTCATTTAACACCTTCTAATATTTCAAGTATAGAATACATAGTTATGAAATATATTTCTAATTTTTTATCCTCACTATACATCTTCTAATTTTTTTTATCCTCGTTTTGGGACGGAGAGTTCGCCTTTTTGGTCGGTCTTTATTAAATCTTTTACTTGGCTTTAGAAATTAGAACACAACATATTGTTAGCTTTGAGACCACTGGTGCATACATATAACTCTAAAGAATTTCAATGTCATGTGATACATGGGCAACGGACCTGACTGTTTTGGCGAAGCAGATGAACCATTGGGTACTTTTGTGCCAATTTTGGCTTACTGGATCTACTCTGCAGTTTACTTTTGTGCGGATCCTCAGACGCTTATAGGCTGCATTCGAGAAAAGATAAAAGAACCTGGTTTCCAAACAACCACACATTCCCCAGAACGAACATTTTAAGGATCTGAGTTGTATAAATTCCACTCCTATCATAAACTGTGCCTTACCAAATGAGTCTTACAACATGATATCTTTGTTAGATTAGAAACTGGAAAAAAGGGTAAAAAGGGAGGGGAAGGACTTTGTAGGTGGCAAAAGAGACACACATCATTACTCCAAAGAGACAAAAGAGCAAAGGGTGAAGATACATTCCTCCAGGCCCATCATATTCAATTTGACCTCACAATTAAACCAACCAACCAGACTACAATGGTTTTTAAAAAAAATTGCCTTTCACGTGTGCGCTTCCTTTATTTGTTTCCGCCTTTTCCCCTTGCAACTTCTCATCCTACCAAACCTAGTGTAAATAAATAAAACCTCTCTGCAGTTGTTCGTTTGTACATTCCCTGATTTTATTCATGTGGAAGGAGGTAACATCGAAGCATCAATACCTGCAATTTCATTATGCAGCAACCTTCTCTGCATTCTTACTTGGTAAAGACTTTTCAAGCTTTTTCCTGCACGGTAGAAACAGTGATTGGTACTTGAAATATAGATAAGGGAAATACATACAATCTTTCTATTAAAAAACAACCAAAAAACACATCATATCTAATGTCATGGATCAGTTCACGATAAGCTTTTCATCGGCATACAAATCAACACATACATACATACATACATACATAAATACATACATATTATAGATATGAGGAATTCCAGGCTGTAATCTTTTTCTTTAAAAGGGCCCCCATTGTTTGTAATGGACTAAGTAACCAGGACTTTTTACTATCAATTGAAAACTCTAGTTAGGTATTTCTCATGTATACTCCTTGTGTACTTGAGCTTTGCATACTTTTATGAATAAAATACTTTGATTCGCAATAAATAAATAAAAAGTCGTATCCAACAGTCCGAGAACTTTTGGATCAATGGATGGACCTTTAACAATTGGTATCATAGTAGGCACCACGTCACGAGTTCAAGTCACGGAGGGGGCAACCTATAGGCTAGATTAAAATGCCTTGGTACTACGTTTGGGCACAATGTTAAATCACTGAATACTGATAGATGAGTAAAGCTACCAAAAGGGAAAGAGATACCATCAAATCATTGTTGATAGAGTGGGTTGTCGCAAACGTTAGGTTTGGAAGCGTGGTGGAATGTTATGATCTTGAAGGTTATTAATTTAGCCAAATTCGTATCCAACAATCTTTTTTTTTTTTTTGATAAGTAAATTCGTATCCAACAATCCTAGGGCTTTTGGATCAAAGGTTGGGTCTTTAACACTTTACGACCGTTTTGTATGCATCTTGTGTACTTAAGGTTTTCCCTCTTGTAAACCAAACCCTAATTAGTAATCAGATATAAATATCTAGAAAACATTTATTCATAATGTCTTTTTTTTCGCTCCCAAAGCACAATATGTCAATAAGTATGTACTTCAAATATTCCATTCAATGTCATTACCACCATCATCACTTGAACAACCATGACAACTGCACCACATTCTTAAACATGCCAATCACCCCTCCAGGGGAACTAATTGCAATTGAAAAAAAAAAAAAACCGTTCTCAAAATCTACAGCCCAAGAAAATACCCATCTATAACCATCTACACAGAACTTAACATTAAATCTTTCATTGAATTATCCAAGCAAAAGATAATCAAGACAACCACCACCATCCAGGCACAACCAAGACTATCATATACAAGCAAACAACGCCACAACCAGACTACCCTTACCCCTGCCCCACCAAAACCACCACTGGCACAACAATTGGCCCCCTGCATACACAAGAAATGCTAAAAGCATTCCATAAACAAGACGAATGCATGTGTGCCAACCACTAGTTGGTAAGGTTCTTGCCAAAGTTTAATAATGCATGGCCATATGAGGCAAGCACCAGAGTTATGCAGACACAGAACGACAAGCTATATCAAAAATGAAAACTGTCTCTTGCATTAAAAAACCTATAGTTCAAGATGAGTGAAAAATAAAAAATCATAATCAAGAGGTACGTACTTCTCATATAATTTGATAAGTGACCTTGGCCTCTCATAGCCTGGTTGTGAGGCATCCCTTTGTTGAGGCTTTGGTTTCCCTGCCTGTCTTGATTCCGGTTTCCAGTTGGCTTTGATTAGAGACTGACCCAACAAGTCAGCAATGTCCGTCGCCATTGTCTCAGCCTTCTTCACATATGGAAAAGTTTCCTTCTTAAAGTGGTTCGACAACCACAAATACATAGACAACACTTGATGCTTAGTCTCGAGATCCAATAGCTCTGCATCATTTCGAGCAGAACCCTTTGGCATGCCCATTGCAATATTGACAGGAACATTCTGACTGTATGCTGAAGCAAACCTCAGGAGATGATACATTGCTTTTGGATCCCTAATGTTAACTGGGGCGAAAGAGAAATTAAAACGATCTTCCAGAGATAATCCCTGCACCTTCTTCTCCAGCATATTTGCAACCTTCTTTATATGATCATGTCGACACAAAAAGTACGATCCATCCAAACGGCAATTTTCACCAAATTTTTCTAGTAGCTTACAGAATGTAACATTGGGGAGTTGGCCAGCAAATAGCTCAACCTGCTCAAAGAAAGGAAAGAGACCAACTTTCTTTACTTCTTCAAAAGGCTGCTTCAAGCATTCAATCAAGTAATCTAAATCTTCTAACTGCAAGGTTGTTGTGAGTCCGTCCGGATAGCGACTTCCTCTACGACCAGCTCTTCCTGCAATTTGTTTCACCTGTGATGCTGGAACAGGAACAATCTTGTCTCCATTGTATTTTGAGAGGCTATAAAAGACAACTCTTCTAATATTAAGGTTCAGACCCATTCCCACAGCATCGCTAGCAACAAGCACATCAAATTCGTTATCTTGATCATTGAATAGATTAGCTTGATGTCTACGAGTTTCTGGTGGCAAGGCCCCATAAATCACACAGCAACGGTGATTGGTGTGTTTCTCAATTGCCATTTTGACCTCGAATATCTCTCTCCTTGAAAAAGCAACCACACAGTCCCCAGAACGAACATTTTTAAGATCTCCCAACAGGGTCTTGGCTTCAACCACCAATGGCTTAAACCTCTCATAATGATGTTCGTGCAACTCATCCCCAGTATCTGCACAAATCTTTCGAACAATACTCAAAACACTCGGATCCCCACATAAATGTATCTCATCGGCCTTCAATCCAAGTAGTGCCCGTGTCCATGCATAACCTCGACATCGATCTGACATCATCTGAATTTCATCAATAACAGCTACATCATACAAGTCATCTGTAGATACCATTTCCACGGTACAAGCAGTATGGTTTGAAAAGGGGACATATTTCTTTTCTTGCCCTGTCTGTAGACTACAGTAAATCCCAAGTGCATTAACCTTGTCAAAGACTTCCATAGCCAATAACCTGAGAGGACTACAATAGATACCCTTCTTCGCTTCCATAAACCGTTGAAGAGCATTGTAAGTTTTACCACTGTTGGTCGGCCCACAGTGATATATTATCTTCCGTTTCATGGCCCGTGCAAATGGGAACCAAGTGTGGGGCTTTGTGAGGTCAGCTGACTCAACCATACCCCGGAACCGCTTAATCTCATCAGGAAACTCCTCCAAACAATACTCCACAAAGATAGGAAATAGGAACTTGACAGCAGCATCCGATGGACCAAGCGACACCACGTACTGAAAAATTACCGGCAGAAGATTTCTCAAAGAAAAACTTCCGAAACTTCTGCACAGCAGTAGGAAAGAACGACAAACCAATGTAAATTGCGAGAGCCTGATTGGAAGCCCAACCAGATTTTCCAAAGTAACTGAATACTTCCTGCATCGTCTCCCAATCAGGCCGGGTCTGCTTTGCACGCTTCTCAGCATTTCTCAGCTCATGATATAATTCAACAGGATCACGCGATGCACCATGCACATAACCACCGCTTGTATCCAAACCAACATCATTACTTCCATTTCCCAATTCAACCCCCAAAGAATAACCAACAACATCCTCATTTACAGCGTCTCCATCATCAGCCAATTCAACACTTTTCCCAACATCCGCGTCAAAATCACATTCTAACTCCACCATCGTAGTATCACATACACCATTATCATCCTTCTCATCGTCGTTGTGTACGGAAGAGAATGGTTTCACAGAAAGGGCTTTACCGCAGGTAAATTTTGCGCTTTGTGAAAATAATTTACAACGAACTAGGTTAATCAAACCAGTCGAAAATTGACGGTTTGGGACATCAGAAGCAAAACTAAACTGGTAACTCCGGGAAACCAAAGGGTCACATTGTCCAAAAGAAGTTAAATATCGGTTCGATGACAAAATACTAACCCTAGAAGCATCTTTCATAGGTTTACAAATCCGAAACAGTGACATTGTTTAACGATCACATACAGAACTAATCGGAAAATCCAACTATATCTACAATATCTTAAACCATATAATAAGCGTACCTGAAGGGGGGAAAGAGGCGCAAAGAAGCCAGCCCTAAAGGGCTTGAGTTTGGAAGCTGAATTTTTTTCTTTTCCGTTTAGGTCGGTGGATTTCACAGGGTTTCCGTATCACGATAGAAATTGAGACTCGGGCTCGAGTAGCTGGGTTCGATAATTGGGCTTCAGAATCTGGCCTTAGTCATTAGGCTTGCATTGAATAATAATTGGCTGTATTGGGCTATTTATTATATTATTATAATTAAAATATTATTTATATATAGTTTATTTTTTTTTTTTACGTATACCTCATATAAAAATAATATTTTTATGCATCTTTTAATTTAATTATTTAATTATTTATTTTTATTTTTATTTCTATTCCATCGTATTTTTATTTTTTTAATATATATTTTTTAAATTTCAATTAATGTGACATAATTACCATCTCATTGATTTTGCAAAAGGGTAAAATACCCAGATCCCGTATAACTGTAACATTATTATTCCTGTAATACTTAATCGGGTCTGACTAAGGATTTTTTTGACAAAATGTACGCCCATATAAAATTGATTTTTTGCGATATTAATTTTGTCGCAAAAAAATATATATATATAATGTAAAAAAAATATTTTTAATAAAAATAATTATTTTGATTGCATTAAATAGATTATTATTATTATTATTATTTTTTGGTAGTGTATATCGCTTCTGACAAAAAGTCTAAAAGTAATTAATAAATTCATGGACGGCCAAAGCATTATTTTTCCAAGCTCGCCAAAGGAAACAGAGTCAAAAATGACAAAAATTTTCAAAGACCAAAGCATGATTAATTTGCCAAATTCTTCAAAGAAAACTCAGTCAAAGAAAGTACATTTTAATATATGTAACCATATATATAACTTGATATAAATGTAGCACAATTGCATGGGAGATTCATCACGAATTAGATCTGAAATGGAAATGGAAATGGAAATGTCCAATATTCATATTCCCGAGTATCTGGTGGAGGACATTCTCTCCAGGCTTCCAGTCAAATCTCTGAAACGATTCATGTGCGTGAGCAAATCTTGGTGCGCTCTCATCCAGAGCCCTACATTCGTTGCTCATCACCTCCATCGTTCACGTCAAACCGGTACGAATGCATATCTCCTAGTCAAACGCCTGCAGAACGATCACCAAATCACCAGAAAGAATGTGGTGTTTTCCTTGTTCCCAGATCACAGTAGTCATGATCATGAAGTGCTTGATCAATTGTCTCTCAATTATATGGATTATCTGCCGTTTTCCAAGCACGAGAACTTAGAAAAATTGCACATTTTGAGTGCATGCATCAATGGCATAGTCTGTCTCTACCATGACCGCCGCATTGATGGAGAAATGATCATCTTCTGGAACCCAGCCATGAGAGAGTTTAAGGTCCTTCCCGCACGTTCTATATCTTGTCCACCAGAGGCGGACTATAGTGTCGAGGGTCTTGGGTTTGGTTATGATCCCAAAGCTGATGACTACAAGCTGGTAAGGATGGTGTACATCTGGGAGGTTCACGGGCCACTCTACCCTCTCCTGATCGAGATATACAGCCTAAGGACTAATTCATGGAGAACAATCGACTGGGTTTTGAAAGCTGCTCCGAGTCCGTGGTTCAGGCCCGGCAGTCGCTGTTCGGAGCTGTACCTGAAAGGAGCTTATCATTGGCTGTTGTGTAAATCCATCCTAGCCTTCGACATGAGCGAGGAGGTGTTTCGATTGATGCCGTTGCCTGATCTGGGCGACAGTCTTTGGGATGTGAAGGTTGAGAAGAGTATTGCTGTATTGAACGATTCCATCGCTTTAATCGTTCGTCTGGTGGAAGGAATGGAGAAAAGCTTTGATATATGGGTGATGTGCGAGTATGGCGACCAGGAGTCATATTGGACTAAAAGGTTTAAGATTGGACCCGTTTTAGGAGTCAACAGGCCATTGGGATTTGGGAAGAATGGTCAGCTTCTTCTGGTTGATGACAATGGAGAATTAGTCTCTTGTAACCTCGATTGCAAACAGATTAAGAATCTTCACGTTAAAGGGGACATTCCACATTCTTTACAAGTTATAAATTATGTGGAGTCTTTAGTTTCAGTCCAGGGAGATCAGAATTTAGCATGAGAATTAAGCCTAGGTTTATACATGATCATGTATATATGCATATCCAGCTAGCTAAAGATCATGCGATATTTATCGATTCTGGTGTTGGAAAACGATGTATGATTGATAATTAATTAGTACTCTATAATTCGTTTTTTGTTGGGTTAAGATGGAATTTGAGAACCGATCATAATGATCAATTCTAGTTTCAAATCAAATGATCAGAGCTGTACAAAGTGTGGGATAACGAATTAACTATGATCATGTTGGGGATCATATATAAAGTAGTCGATCTTGATGATTTTGACTAGAGCAGCTGGCTAGGCGGCCTTGAAATTAAATCATGTTGAACTGCCAGAAGTAATTAATATATTAGGAAATTAAGGAGTTCGTGGCAATATGGCAGAGTATATATCTATGTAAGCCATCAAAACCTCAGAAAAAAAAAAAACATATAATAACCATATATTAATTGTCACATTCAGAAACAAGATTTTACATGCGTTTTGGACCAATAAGAATCATATTAATTCATATCATGTTCGCATGAATAGGTCAGGTTTTCAAGTAATTACACTAGTGATCCACCAAACCAATGTTTCTTTTTAAATTATTCTGGGATAAATTGAAGTAAAAGAAATGTGCTTTGGTTTTCATAATTAATAATTAATGTGTTATTGTGGATTCCAATTTTGTTTCCTTGTTATCTTTTTTCCTTCAATTTGCTTTCAATTCACGATCAACACCACATTAATTTATCTATATAGAACGTTAAGCTCACAAGCAATCTGATATATTTAATATACTTTAGTCTTTCTCAATAATCTAGCCGAAGTGCAGTAGAATACAAATTCCCAATCCTTTTCTGTTCATATGGATTGGATTATTTGGACCCCCTTTTATCATATATATCTCAACTAAAAGAGAACAAAAAAGAAGATTGCTTAATTTCTAAGAGATCGCGCCTCAACCTTTTTTCCATGATCATGAGATATATGGGGGTTCAGATCATATATATGACTAAAGTCTGGTTTGAATTTAAAACTATTATCTATTATCTTAATTTATTTTTATTTTATTATTAAATTTTTTTAATTTTTTATACAAAATACAAATTTCTGTACACACATTTTTCAAATCTTAATATACATTTTTTAAATTTTAATTCAATTTTTTTAAATTTTAAAATAATAATAATATTAAAAAAAAATTAAATTCATCTCATTTTCAAATCTAAATGAGGCCTAAATGCTACAGTACTAAAAGCACGAGGCCACGAGCAGTCCAAAGAGTACTGCATTCTAATTAATCAAGACGTCGGAATATTGTTCTCTTCAATTATATATATAGCAGTTTCAAATTTCAATTTTCAGTAAATTAATAGGCCGGCTACTTTATTACCATAGTTGTTAATGGTTGACCAATTTTAATCTATAAATTTTAAACGACTGTGATAATCTAAATATAAGGACCTACCTCTATATATATATAATATAGTGTCCAAATTCGTACCGAGATTAATAACTAAAATATTCATTTAGACAGGTTGGTCATGAGATGACAGCATCATGTACACGTGGCATTACCTCTCTCTCTTTTCTCTTTCTTTCCCGTATAATTCTCAATCGATAATCTGTTGAATCTTTATCTATGTATTAAGTGATGAGCTGCTCTCGCCCTTTTTTTTTTTTTTTTTCTTTTTGCCTTTTTCCGACCATCATTTTCTGTTTTGTTTGGAGATGGTTTTCGAAATTTTGGATGTTTTTAATTTGTAACAGGTTGATGGAGTTCCACACACCCCACCATAGTGCTCATCGTCCACCGATCTTAAAATTGACTGGAGTTTTTGTCGTTTGGGAAGGCGCGTGCTTATAACGCTCGAGATCCTCAGTCTGACGCGCCACTCATTTTAGAGGATATCTTCGCGAGAAACGACTCCTCGTGGGTCTAAGTCCACCGTTCTCCTCAGCCATGCGATTGATCAGGCATGGTGTGGCGCGTATTGCTTACGCGCCACCACAACCAAACTTTTGGAATGTTTTTGTGTCTGTGTTTGTTCTTGTGTTTTCTTGTTTAGTTGTTTTCTTGATTCTAGTTTATAATGTTTGTATAGAAAAAATTATATTTGAGAAATAGTCTCTTGGACATTATGTCTGTTAGGAGTTGTAGTTTTCTCCTCTTTTAAAAGAGAAATTTAGTAAATGTTTCCTATGGAGGCAGTGTTAGTTATCTCAGATTTTGTCTGAGAGACTTAGAAGCTGAGCGTCAATAAGCATTTAGTTGACTGTTTGGTCACATTGTAGGCTTCTTACTTTCTGAATATCAATGATATGAAACTATTTCTCAAAAAAAAAAAGAATCTCAATCGCTAATTAAAGTACTAATTTGTATTTAGGCTCGATTTGGATTGAGGAAATGAGATGAGTTGAGATGAATTTAAATGAGTTTAGTTAATTTTTTTAATATTATTATTATTTTAGGATTTGAAAATGTTTAATTGAAATTTGAAAAATGTCTATTGGAATTTGAAAAAGTTGTATTGAAATTTGTATTTTATAAAAAAATTTAAAAAAATGTAATAATGAGTTTGAGATAAGTTGAGATAAGCTAATCTCTTCTACGAATCCAAACCAATCCTTAATATTGCATGAAAATTGTTATATAAATTATGTAAGCACAAAAGTGGTGGTATATTTGGAGTATTTAATAAAGTATAGTAGTAAATATTATATGATCCATTTCATGTAAATATCCTATATTATTATAACTCATTCACACCCATCACCAATTGCTATATTCACACATTTTCAACTATGTATCCCTCACAATCCAAAACCACACAAACTAGCCAATCATTACATCCACCATCAAGCATCGATTGTTGATTAGGGCTTGTTTAGATACAAAAGTTTTTATCATTTTAACTCAACAATCTCACTATTATTCATAAACTATCTTAATTCATTTTATCTTATTATTCAAAAGGACTCTAAACTTCCTAAAGTCGCCAAGTACCACCACTCCAATTACTTGCTCACAAATTCTTGATTTAAACATCTCAAGAATACATGCAAACGATGACAATTTTAGATGATTAGCATAAAATAACTGCTATATATGTAAAAGAATTACAACCAATCCTACAAGCTGATTTTATTTTATTTGATATGTTGAATCTACTTTATAATAAAAGTAACTTTACTAATTTTATAATTGACAAATCACATCAAACTACGTCAAATTATAGAATTATTTTTATACAATTATTTTGTGGCTAGAATATTTATCTTAGTATAATGTTAGTCTATGAAAATATTTAAAATGTACTGGCTTTGCCCCCCATGGGAACATGGTCATTGTAATTAGGTGTGAATGTTTCACGAAGAAAGAGGTTACAATGCTTTTATTTTGGCTAGAAGAGTTTGACCCATTTTTCGACTTGAGTTGCATGCTTGGGGTTCCAAGTCCTAGTTTTAAGGAACAGACAAGAAAGCCTTCACACGAGGGCTGTATTTTGGGAGTGGAGTAATGGATTTATGGATTGGGAGTTCCCAATTAGCCATTTGAGTCGAAGATGATCTTCACCAATTTCTTTAGGACTTTTGAGCTCGAATCGATAATCAATCCTAATTGTGCTTAATTTGCTTTTGTTTATAATAATTTATTTATCTATTTTTATGTTTCACCATTTTTACTTTAACCATTTAAGCATTTACTCAATTATAATTTATGACAATATTCTCATATCTCCTTTAATTTTGAAAAAAAAAAATTGGAATTTTCATATTTTATAGTATTTTATAATTTAAGCTTAAAACTAAGACCTTATTTATTTTCATAAATGAGATGAGATAATATAAGATAAAAATTAAAAAAGAATAAAATATTATTATAAAATATTTTTTAATATTAATTTTATTTTGAAAATTGAATAAGTTATTTAAGGATTTGAAAAAATTAAATTGTTTATTTATTTTGTATATGAATTTAAAAAAATATATAATAATGAGTTTGAAATAAAATGATTTAGGATGAAATAGTTTGAGAAAACAAACTAGACATAAAATTCAAGTTCATTCTCTTCGATTAATTTTATCCAATTGAATACGAATTATTATCTTTAGATCCAAAGCGTGTCAAAAGAAGGAAAAAAATTATGAATTTCATCAGATGTCATGATCCTTAGTCAAACGACTCAAACCTAACACATGATGATGAGTAGCTAATCTGCAGTACTTTTCTTACTATTGTTATAAATACAGGAATATTGTTTGCCTAATTTCAGCCTTGAGTAGTAGTGTCTGCCTACCCTTACTATTACATCCACTATACCTCGGAATATTCTAGATGCATTTTCAGAAGAATACCTTTTACATTTTTTAGTTTTTGTAAATAATTCTAAAAGAACACTAACCCTAAGGAAAAAAGTCCGATGGATGCCCTTTCAAAGAGACAAAATCAAATAGTTATTATTGTTAATATTTACTCTTTCAAATTGATAACATGCAAGCCGTGACAGATCATATGCCAAAAATGGAAGGCATGGCTCTACGCACAAGCAAGTCAAAAATGGCAATCGAGAACTCTGCAGGAATGGTGCAGACTGATTTTCTTCAATCATATTAAAGACTCAACAGCTCATACATAGCTGACTTTTCTCCTTATAAATTGATTCATTTCCTTTTACAAAATATTTGTAATTGATTATAGAATATATTGTATTGATTCAATTCCTTGTAACGACTCCATACAGTCAATATAAATACTATACATGCTCCCACCATTGAAGGTGTGGTGAGACTTCTCAACATCGTGTATCTCTTATTTTTTCTTGGTATCAGAAAATCCTAAATACTAAAAGGAGGGCCTTTGTTTTTCCTTCTTCCGCAACCATGTCTTCAATACCCTTGGATGTTGGCAATTTTGTCACACTTTAACTTAAGACATAAAATTATTCTCTTTGGCGTAAGCAAGTACTTGCTCTAGCTGAGAGTCAAGAGCTTGTGACCTTTCTCACTGGTGAAGCCATACCTCCTGAAGCTGTACTTCCACTTCAAGAGGGTAAGACTCATCCAACTACAAATCTAAAATTTATTATATGGGGGACTGCTAATTGTCTATTGAGGGGCTGGATAATTGGAATCTTATCAAATGAGGCACTTGGCATTGTAATCGGCCTCGACGCATCGGCACAAGTATGGAAGGCACTCAAAGAAGCTTACGCTCAATAATCTCAAGAGCGTCAGTTCCAACTTACTCAGCAACTTAACCATATGAAAAAAGATCCTGAGATGAATCTCAATGAATATCTCCGTAAGTTCAAAGGAATATGCGATAGTCTCTCAGCTATTGGCTGTCATGTTGATGACAAAACTAAGATTTCTCCTTACTAAATGGCTTGGGGGCAAGGTATGAGCCCTTTACCACATCCATGCTTAAACCATCTATGCCAAGCTATGCTGAAGTAGTCCCACTTCTACAAAGCTATGAAACTCGCATCAACCTCCATTCCTCTGATTTTGGACCATACACCGCCTTCTATGGTCAGAAAAATAACCACAAATTCAACAACGAAGAACCTCGTTAGTCAAGTAATTTATCTTCCAAGGGTAAAGGTTTTTCTCTATCTAATCATGCTACTATCAAATAGCAAACTCAAGAGCCTTCATCTGGTTCCACCAATCGTGAGCATAAAAATGATCTTCACTGTCAAATATGTGACAAAAGAGGTCATACTGCATCACGGTGTTGGTATAGATTCGACCATTCTATCCAACCTAACAATGTTCCTAAGGCATTTGCTGCTCTTAATGTCAACTTAGACAATAATGAAGAATGGGTCTCGAACACTGGTGCCTCAGCTCACATGACTTCTAATGAAGGTATCTTACATAACTTAAAATCTTATGATGGTTTAGATCATATTTTGATTGGAAATGGAGAGTTTTTACAAATTACTCATATTGGAGAAACTACTATTGGATCAGGATCTTCCAATATTAAACTTAAGAATGTTCTTTTAGTACCTGAATTAGAAAAAACTTTTTATCTATCGAACAATTAACAACAGATTATCCTGTTAATTGTGAATTTTCTAATGACCACTTTGTGATCAGGGATCGAGTGACCCAACGGGTACTAAAGAAGGGTCTCAAGCAGGATAATCTCTACACTTTTCGGGCATCACCAGTTGCTTTATTTTCTTCAAGATTTAGAACAGTTTATAAGAACTTATGGCATCAAAGGCTCGGATACCCTCAAGCTACTGTGGCTACCCAACTTCAAAGAAGTGGTCTTATTCAAGTAATTTCCAATAAGAGTAAGAATAAATTATGTGAGAGTTTTCAATTGGGAAAAATTTCAAAATTCCCTTTTTCAGTTTCTGTTTCCACTACATCTATTCTGTTTGAGAAAATTCATGTAAACTTGTGGGGGCCTGCTCCTATTGCTTCAGATAATAAATTTCTCTATTATGTTGCTATTGTGGATGAATTTACAAAATTTATCTGGCTTATCCCTTTAAAATAGAAATCTGACTTCTACAATCATTTCATCTTATTTGAGAAATATGTCTTAAGACAATTTGAGAAATATATTAAAGTGGTGCAAACAGATGGAGGGGGTGAGTTTATGAGCAATCTATTTATCTCTCACTTAAACAAATTCGAAATTGTGCACCAAGTATCGTGCCCCTACATACTTGAGCAGAATAGTTATGTTGAAAGGAGGCATCGAAATATTAGAGAATTGGGTCTAACAATGATGATGCATGCAAACGTGCCTAAATATTTTTGGGTGGAAGCTTTTACAATTGTTGTGTTCCTAATAAATAGACTCCCTATGGCTACATTAAATTGGGAATCACCATTCTATAGGCTGTACAATAGAAAAGTAGATTATGGTTCTATTCGAATATTTGGCTCAAGGTGTTATCCATATATTTGGGGTCACAAAACCAGTAAATTCGATCCTAAGTCACTTCCTTGTGTGTTCTTGGGATATAGTGTTCGACACAAAGGTTATAGGTGTTACTATCCACCTACTCGAAAAACCTTTATTTCAAGGCATGTTGCATTTGATAAAGAATATCTGCACTATAAACCTCAGGTCAGTAACAAGTCCACCTCGGATTGTGTGGTCACTACATTTGCATAATGGGACCTGTTAACACCTTCCATACAAGCATATTCAACTTCATCTCAAGAGGATTCTACTCATAATGCACCTTTAAGTAAACAGCTAACTCTTTCTGATTTAGTGTGTGGTGTAGAAATTTCATCCTTAGCTGCAATTCATGATGTTGTCTATCCTCTGTCCTCACTAGAAGCTCATGCAGCTAATGAAGACACCAATCAGTACATAGCTAAACCAACTTCGACTTCTATGATCCTTGCATCATCTCATTCAACGCAGACAAGATCAAAATAAGGCATCCATAAGCCTAATCCCAAATATGCATTGATACATCAATATGATGCTATACCAAAACCACTGAGAACTATTAAGACTGTTGTTCAACATCCAGGGTGGAAGCAAGCTATGGTAGAAGAATTAACAGCTCTGTAACAAAACAAAACGTAGTCTTTGGTCCCCAGACAACATCACATGAATGTAGTTGGTTCAAGATGGGTTCTAACACCTAAAATAAATCCAGATGGCTCTCTCCAATGCTTAAAAGCGAGGTTGGTAGCAAAAGGCTATCACCAAGTGGATGGCATTGACTTCACAAAAACATACTCTCCAGTAGTTAAACCAACCACTATTCACCTCATTTTATCCATAGCTGTGGTTCGAAAATGGAGCATTTGTCAACTTGATGTGAAGAATGCATTTCTTCATGGTGTTTTATCAGAAAATTTTTTTATGGAGCAGCTACCAAGATTTGAAAGCACTGACAAACCTGATCATGTGTGTCTTCTTCATCAGGCAATCTATGGATTTAAACAAACTCCAAGGGCTTGGTTTGACAAGTTCAGTTCGTTCCTTTTGGAAGCAGGATTTTTTTTGTAGCACAGCTGATCCTAGCCTCTTCATCAATCACTCGCCTCATGGAACTTTGGTCTTGCTATTATATGTGGACGATATTATTCTCACGGGCTCATTAGATAAATTAATTAATCATTTTGTGTCTCAATTACTTGCATAATTTGCCATGAAAGACCTCGACAAGCTTCACTATTTTTTGGGGGTAAAAGTCAGTCATGTTAAAGATGGATTTGTGCTACATCAATCAAAATGTGCCATTGATCTTCTTGATTGTGCACTAATGAAAGATTGCAAACCTATTCACACTCCAATGACAGAAAAGTTTAAGACAACATTGACATCTACAGCCCTATGTGATCCTTGTATGTACAAATCTTTGGTTAGAGCTTTGTAATACTTAACTTTAACAAGATCTGATATTTCGTTTAATGTCAATTATGCTTTTCAATTTATGCATGCTCCAACACAAGATCACCTCACAATGGTAAGGAGAATTATGTGCTATGTTAAAGGCACAGTTCATCAAGGATGACACATTCAACATTTAAGCTCGCTGGAACTATATGCATTCTCGAATGCAGATTGAGCTGGATGTCCACACACTAGGTTATCTACAACGGGTTATTGTACATATTTTGGAAGCAATATCGTCTCATGGAGTGCAAAAAACCAGCTAATAGTTTCTCATTCAAGTTCAGAAGCAAAGTACAGGGCCATGGCACAAACAGTTGCTGAGATCACTTGGATCACATTTCTTCTTCGTGATCTTAAAATTCCTTTGAAAGCTCCACCAGTTTTATTTTGTGACAATATGAGTTCGTTGTTTATGACTATCAATCTCGTGTTTCACTCAAGGAGCAAACACATTGAGTTGAACTATCATTATATCCGAGAAAGGGTATCCCTTGGTCTGTTACAAACTTGACAGATATCAACCTCATCACAAATTGCAGACATATTTACAAAGCCACAAATACGACATACCTTAGAGCAACTCAAGCACAAACTATGCCTTGTTACCATGCATAGTTTGTAAGGGGATGATAACATGCAAGTCTTGACAGATCATATGCCAAATATGGAAGGCACAACTGTAAGCACAAGCAAGCCAAAGATGGCAATCGAGAACTCTATAGGAATTGTGCAGACTGATTTTCTTCAATCACATTAAAAACTCAACAGCTCATACATAGTTGACTTTTCTCTTTATAAATTGATTTATTTTCTTTTATAAAATATTTGTAATTGATTATAGAATATATTGTATTGATTCAATTCTTTGTAACGACTACATACAGTCAATATAAATAATATACATACTTCCACCATTAAAAATGTGACAAGACTTCTCTACATCATGTATCAGCAAACTCTTCTTTCTTCTCAAATGTCTTAAGAGTTAAGAGACCCCACTAATTTCCCCACTCATTCTAGGAATCTTCAATGGTCCAAAACATCCAATCTGACATGTCATGTGTTCATACTGTGGCATAGAAAATGAATGGGAACAAAAGCTTAGAGGAGAGAATATTGGAATTAGAAAATTGAAAATGGTAATTTTTTTTTTTATCCATGATAAGGTTCTCGTCTGTCTGTATTTAAAATTTATTTTATTTTATTTTATTTCATTTTAAATTTATTATTATATTTTTTAAATATTTTATATAAAATATAATAAATAATTCAAGCTTTTTAAATCTTTATTCAAAATTTTTAATTTTTAAAATAATAATAATATTAAAATATAATATTTATTCAATTTTCAAAATTTATTTTAACTAATCTTATCTCACCTCTAAATTTAAACGTTACCAATGAATTTGGCTAGGATGAATCAACTTCCAATATAAAAAAACTAAAAGGTATACTCATTGGTAACGTTTAAAAAGGAAAAAAAAAAATATTAGTATGTCATAGGAAATCTGCCTTGTCGTCTTCGATTTTCCAGAAGATTAAATGGAGACGTTTCCGTGATAATTCAAGTGAGGAAGGAAGTCTGAAAACAATTTTGGTTTTTAATATTCATGAAAGCTGCTGATTTAATAGTCCTCGAGATCCTTAATTTGGAATGAAAACTACACCCTAATTTCCCAGTCCCCCCCATATATGGGGTTCAAGTGAGAACTCCGAGTAATAAGTCCATTTGCTGAATTTAGGTTCTTTTCTCGGAAACTCATTGAGATTTTTTTTGTGGAAAAATACACTTTGCAATTTGCATTAGTCACCCTGAAAGGGAGGCCAAAACTTCGGAAGCAGACCCCTTTTCAGGAAACAAAAATGGCTTTGAACTAAGCGAACTTTAGTTCTCCTTCGTGCTTTTATAATTTAGAAGTGCCTCAAAGCTTGAGCTGTTACACTGTGTGCATTAATAGTACAAAGCCTGCTTTTGGTTTGCATTTGAGCAGAAGAGATAAAGACCAATTTCAATGTTTGGTTCAATCAGAATCTAGTACTGCATATTTCGCGGTTGTATACTTTATTAAAGAAGAGGAAATGGATGAGACGAACGATATTGTCGATAAGGTGGATGATGTAATGTTGCCGGGTTTTCGTTTTCATCCCACGGACGAGGAACTTGTTGGGTTCTATCTCATGACAAAGATTCAGCGCCGACCTCTTCCAATTGAGCTAATTAAGCAAGTAGATATCTACAAATACGATCCGTGGGATCTACCAAGTAAGAGATATAGTTCATCCCCTCTTCATGATATCTTTGTCTGACTTGTTTATGTTGGTTGGGTTTTAGGTAACTTAGGTTGCAAGCATGGAGGATGTTTTTCCTCTGTTCATTGGTTTCTTCTCTTGTTTTTTTTTTTTTTGGGGCACATTTCCATCATTTTCTTTTTCTATAATACTATATTAGTAACTCATCATGTCTAGTTTTATGTTTGGTTCAAAAGAGCTGGCGGCTAATGGGGACAAAGAGTGGTATTTCTACTGCCCAAGGGACCGTAAATACAGGAACAGTGCACGGCCAAATCGAGTAACCGGAGCAGGGTTCTGGAAGGCCACCGGGACTGACCGGCCGATTTACTCGTCCGAGGGCACCAAATGCATCGGTTTAAAGAAGTCACTCGTGTTCTACAGGGGCAGAGCAGCAAAGGGGATCAAAACCGATTGGATGATGCATGAGTTTCGGCTACCTACTCTCTCAGAATCAGCACCACCCAAGCTTTTAGACAAAAGCATAACTGCAAATGTAAATGCCATATACATAATTCTCCATTTCCAACTATTTCTTCAATGAGTTCTACATCTTAAACTTGTCCTTGTTTTCTCAATGGAGAACAGGATTCATGGGCAATCTGCAGGATATTTAAGAAAACGAACTCCATGGCTCAAAGGGCTCTTTCTCAATCTTGGGCATCTTCACTGCCAGAAACTTTGGCAACTGATATGCTCACTCAGGGTACACACTACAGTCAGTTCAGATCAGAGAACATCTCTAATTCCATGCAATTTTGCAGTAACAATGACTTGCAGCAAGCCTCTGCCGCCTGTTTCTCTACTTTTGACATTCTTTCTTATAAGCCCATTAATCATACAGTCGACTCAACTTCCATGCTTTTCAACTCTCCCTTAGACTTTGAAGGGCAACAACAGCAGTTCATGAGTGGCTTCTCACTCGGTTTGCATCAGGAGATGCAAGGCAACATGGCCGCAGGAGAAGATCAAAAGGCAGACCTCAGAAAGAATTCAGATGCAGTATCCCTCAATAACCAGTGGGGAACGGTCCAATCAATGGGATTTCCCTTCAGTTTGCCTTCAAATGATGATGATTGGAAGCCTAATCTGCCATGGAATTTGCCACCTTGTCCTAGTCTTGAGATGTCCACTAACAATTCCACAAATGAATGATACAATTGAAATAATAAAAATAAAAATAAAACTTCGGAGACCATATTATAGCTAGTGAGAATTATGTTGCCATTAAAGAATGTCACTATGTTTACCATGTGATTATACAGTTCAGTATATTTCATTTGTACATTTTAAGTTGTGTTGTTTCTTTTGATCATTTTATTTCATTTTCTACTTTTCCATTAGTCATACGCAGAGTTTGAAGTATGAATGATACAGAATGGCATATAGCATGTAAAATCAGCAAGACATGTACAATAATCATAAGGAATGATCACAGCATGTAAAAGTATTGCAGAAACATGGGTACAAAGCGAAATTAATAAATTTAAAAACGGCCAAGGAAAATGTGCCGTTCGAGAATCTGGGTTAAGGGGTGTATAAAGGTTGAATAGCTTGACGGGGCATTCTAGATCATAGAAGTGCATAATTCTATACACCTTGTAGTCATCAGTCTAAAAATTAGTATCTAAGCCAAAATCGTAAGATCTCCTCGTTCTCTGGTCCTCGGGTTCTATGACCCCCTTTTAAGTTTGTTTGAATTTCAAGACCTACAATTGAGCATTCCTCCTTTGGATTAGAAAAAACTCTCAATTCATCTAATCTAATAATCATTATTGTTTTTTTAAACTTTTAAACAAAATATAATAAACAAATTCATCTCTTTCAAATTCTAAAATAAAAATAATATTTAAAAATTATTTACTAATAATATTTTATTTAACTTTTATTTCATCTTATCTTATTTTATATTAACTCATTATCCAAACTTTACTATTATTTGGAAGGCTTATAGTTGTAATAGATTTTGTAGGATTTAGTTAATGTTTTTCTATCGATAGCCCTTTTACTCATTATTTGTACACCACACACCAAATTTTTATTTATATTCTTGCTAAATTAAAGTAGTTCTTCTATTCAACATCATCCATGCACCACACATTTAATAAGAGAAAAAATTAAAAAAAAAAAAAAGATGTCCGATATAAGGATGTAAGAATGATAAAATAAAATTTTTTTCTGTATAAACCTTTGATTTTGAATAGGTTGTACTTCTCCCCAAAAACATAACAACTCTATTGATCATCCAATAAAATTGCTTTCCTCTACATCGAAGTCAAGATGGCCGAGTTGGTCTAAGGCGCCAGTTTCAGGTACTGGTCCGAAAGGGCATGGGTTCGAATCCCATTCTTGACACAAAATTTTATTTAGGTTACTCAACTCTTTCTTTAGAATCTAAGGCCCAGTTTGTTTAAAAAAATTATCTCATTTTATTTTATTTAATTATTACACTTTTTTCAAATTTCAATATAAACAATTTAACTCTATATTTAGTCACAAATCATTTCTTCACATTAATCTCCCTACAAGTACAGTCCTCTTTCTCTGTTTGGTAAAAGTTACTAGAGGTAAATCTAACACAAATTGGCAATGAAGAGCTCCCATTACAGTTGGTAATAATTAAAATCAATCCAGAAACGGTGCTATGGAATTTACATTTTTAGTCAATTTACATTAACGTACAAACACATCGAGAGATCTCAAATCCAATGTTTCTTCAAAATTGACTACAAAAATGGTGCAGACAACGGCTCATTTCTCTCCTTTTTTTGGGCAAAGGATTACTCGTTACATTTTCATTGTGCCTTTTTGTTTTATTTTATTGAACCCCCTCTGCAGCACAACTTCAACTTACATGTTAGCATGGCAATATTTGATCGACACCATCAATCAGGAGCAACAAGTTCATAAATTCCAACGCAGTGCAACAGTGAGGCGCAACATATAGAAAAACATCTCAAACTCAGAAATTGGAGTAGACAATTAAAACCAAACGGGGCATGGCATTAAGGGCAAGTTCTCATAAAACAGTACCACATAAATGATTTGTCATCAGATTGAAGAAAGAAGTAACAACAAAGTCAAATATCAAACAAAGACTAAAAACCATTCAACACTTCATCAACACCAACCTAATTCAAAATTTATCTCAACTCTAATGCATATTTCATTAACTCAAATTTCTTTTCGATTTATTTCCCACTTGTTTCAGCTCTTAGATGCATGTTTTTCCTTAGTCTTCTGGATTTTCAACACCTTTTTCACAATCTTCTGCTCTTCCACCAAAAATGCTCGAATTATCCTACAAAAGCAAATAAGGTCTCTTGGAACATGCTCTAATCACTTTCAAGAAGAAAAAGAACCTTTTAAGTACCAGTTCAACGTATTTTTACCTCTCCCTAACAGCACCTCCAGAAAGTACACCACCATAGGCCCGATTCACAGTCCTTCGGTTCCTTGACAATCGAGACCTCTTGTACTCAGCAGGTCTCAGGTGAGGAATCTGAAAAGAGAGAATAATTGTAAAAGATTTAATTTAGTCATAGATATAATCAACGTAACTTTTACCAAGCATATGAAGATTATAAAATTCAGAAGGTGCAGAGAGAAATGTGACATAGAAAGAGTTATCTGAAGATTGATGATGTAAGGAGAGAGAGAGAGAGAGAAGGGGGGGCACGATTAAGTAAAGCTCTAAGAAGAAAGTATCTGGCTTTTTCATTAATCACATATAAACTTGTATATTATATCATAGTTTATGATGTTTGCATACTACTATAACAATCCAGATCCCCACAATAACTAATAAATGCGTATCTTTCAGTCTCACTGACATAGACAAACATTTCGAACACATAGTGTAGGAGATTAGTTTAAAAAAATTAGACACAAGAAAAAAGAGGAACAATGAGCATGTTCACAATAATGCATTCACGGATTATCACATCCGTCAGAGAATTGTAAATATATCCAGGCCAACCCCATTTTTAACGAAGAAGTAGTTACAACTAATACCAGAACACCCAGCCGCGTATCTAACCCTCTACCAGTAATCAAAACTCCCCTCCCCTCATCACAAACAGCAAGATGTACATATTTACGACATCGAAAAGACATTCGCCGACTGTGCTTTCACAAATTGCCACATTAGGTATAGATTCGAGACTCCAAGATAAGTTCTGCAAGCTCAATTAAACAAATAGAAGAGCTATATCAACTGCAAACGTTACATACCCCTTGGATTCTCTTTCCAGTGACAGGGCACTTGGGTCCACTTGCCCTCTTCTTGGTGCTCTGATACACCAACTTCCCACCTTAAATCGACGAAAAACCGCAAACCCATATTAAAAGATTAAAAATTTCAATTCTAAAAGAAAAAATAAAACGAAGGTAGATCTTAAGATAAACAATTTGGGGCAGAGTGAAATGGTTTTACCGGGGGTCTTGACGACCCGGTGCTGGTTGGACTTAGTCGCGTAGCTGTGGCGCTTGCGATACGTGAGCCGCTGCACCATTTTCAAGCACTGTCCGTGCGAGACGATGCGGCTTTGTGTTCCTGGTCTGTGCAACGAAAGGCCAAAAGGACTCAATAAAATGAAGGAAGCGTATAAATAGGGTTTGGGAACTACGAAGCCCTAGATCTGACGGTTCTGTTGAGTTTGGGCTATTGACGGCTAGGATTAATATATTATGTGAAATGTTAGAACATCCATAGATTGATTAGCCTTGTTTGTATTCGAATGTGAGCTTAACTCATCTCAACTAATCTTCATTTCATCATTATAAACTCATCTCAACTCATTTAAAATTTAGTTAATATGACATTTTTTGTATTTGCCTCTTTTATTTAAATTTAATCTTCATATTGGATTAGCTATTCACAATCTATATAATAATAAAATATTATTAAATTAATAGATTTAATATTTAGTTAGAGTGAAAAATTAATCTTTTCATATTTGATTGAAATGTGAAATTAATATTTTAATGTTCAAAGAACTAATTCTAGTTTTTTATATTTAGCTAAACATTTTAGATGATATCTAAATATTTTAAATATAATCAATCTAATATGGAATATTTTTAACATAAATTACCCAAATTTTAGATATAATCAGGCCTATGAGAATGCTTCTAAGGGAAGCGGCAAAAGTTTTTAATTTTGGTTTTTTTTATAAAAGCTACAAAATTTGTAAAATGGACCGTACACGGCCTTATTTTCAGATTTTTATAGTTTTTCGTCCACCAAACATTTTTCAGGTAATGGAAAATTTAATGTTTTCACTTTTACACAGCTTCAAAGGACAATCTATATTGGGAAATTGGGAATGAAGTTCAGAAATACTTAAACTGAAAACCAGAAGCAAAGTTCTTAATGTCCGAGCTTAAGTTATTATAATAATTAGATAATATAATATGAATTGAGTTGAAATAAAATGAAATAGAGTAATTATTCATCATCATTATTAATGGTGTGGTTAAACTTTTTGAGTAATGACGGACAAAAGAGGCGAAATTGATAGGTCATAGTGGGAGCCTCAGCTTGTTTTACTCAGCAGGGCTGGACTTTTTCCCCAACCCACATCTTTGTTCAACCATGGATTGCTCTTTTTGCATAATTTATAACGGAAGCAATAGCGATTAGATAAATAAATCAGAGCTCCTGATCTTAAAAGATGGCAAGAACTTTGCCAAAATTGTTATTGGAGATGATCTCTATTTATGTACATTTAACTGCCCGACAAAGCTAATACTTTCAACATGGAAAAAGCAAAAAGGTTGGTTCCATCCTCATCTTTCGGTTCACAAAACTAATCTGACTTAATTTACAGCGACACCAACCTAGTTGGTCTGTTGTTATCCTAGACATGTTCAAGACCCTCGACACAAGTTTCATGTCAACCTGAGAGAAGAAGAAATGGTGATCTATGCCATCTTCTTCATGCTTTTGGAACTTCTTTAATATGCAGCTTCCACTCTTCAACATATTCCTGAGCTTCTTCTCTTTCTGGATTCCCAATTTATAAAAAATTAAAAAAAAGAATTTAGTATTTGCGGTTCAGCAAAATAAACAAGTAGAAGATGGCTAAGAGCATAATGGTCCGATGGCATACGGTCTGGTTTTCCAAATGAAAAACCTAGTTCGAAACCCCCACCCCCAATGTATCAAAAAACAAAAAAAAAGACAAGTAGACAAAGGGTGAATAAGCTAAACCTTTTGAAGATCTGTTCGAGCTTCCTTCAAAAGCACTGAATCTGCAGGGTCTTGGAGCTCAACCTGAGTGTCCCTTTGACTGCTAGCATCTTTCTCGGCTCGGATGAATTTCCAAATGATTCTCATCGATTCTTCCAAAATCTCTATAACAATGTCGATTGTTATTGCACCATCATCTCTCCCCCTAATTTCTTTTTTTCTGTCTCCTGTAAGTCAAGATATAAGCAGTTAAGAGAAATTATATTTACAATCGTGGAATACTTAAACGCCGTACAATTACTTTAAAAAAAATAAGTAAATATAGAGCCTATTATGAAAAAAACTAAATTTTTAATATTAGACTTCACTTTTTTTATTTAAAAAAAAAGATTGTGCAAGCCTTTATACATTTTGCGATTGTATGTAACATTGTTAAAGTAGTTAAGAGAGTCCTATACAAATGGGACCAACCACCAAAGATGGGACAACCAACTACCAATTTTTACTTCAATATCTCACAATAAACAAAACTTGTAAAAAAAATCTCATTGTTTCAAGCGTTCTCACCTCTTATCACTGGAACTTGAAGAAGATTACGCATAAGACATCGGTTCTTGACATAATTCTCAACCCTTGGCCCTTGAAACTGTTCATTTTCTATATATCTTTGCAAAAGCACTTGAAACTGTTGAAATTCACCTGCAACTTCGTTGTACGAATGTAGTCCATACGGGTCAGACTCCCATAATTCTAAGGCTTTCTCATATTGCCAGTGAAGAATTTCCCAAGAAAGGCACATCTGCCCAACATAAACAACTTCCAAATCACCATGCAAGTCTCTAATGAACTTCATCATTGGATCAGATTCGGACTTTTTGTGTTTGCGAAGCCAAAGGTTTTGTGAAAGGATGGATGTGATTGCTGGAGCTGAGGAATTGTGGCTTGGAAACGATTGAAGTGGGTCCTTTGACCCCATAAAACCTACAAAAACATCATGAGTGATGAGACACATGATGTGTGGATCCTTGATAAAATATTCTGATAATAGGAAAACAATGCATTGAGCATGACCCAAAAGTACTCACTTTGATCAAGTGGTTCTAATATAAACATTTCATGCACTTAGCTTTACCCAACTTCTCCGGCATTTTAAGACTTGTTTATTCACAAAAGAAAGCCACTCAGAAGAAGGGTTGGTAGAGCATTACAGTCAGTGTTAGATGTATTATATATGGGGCAAGGGAAAAACGAAAAAATATTTATGCAATTATAAATTGGATAACCGACGCATAACTATTTTAAAAAAAGTGAAAAAAATGTCACATTAAAAAAAAAAAAAATTAATCTTTAAATAATAGACCTCACTCATTTTTCAAATTGGTTATGCTATTTACATATCTCATGGTTGTAGGTAGCATTAATAGACTTAGGTAGTTTCATTCATTCCAAAATAAGATTGTCCATTAAATGAAATGTTGGTGCTAAGGCCGAAAGTTGAAAGTTCAGCTGGCTGGATTATTCTATATGCATACACGTTTAGAAAGATTTCAAATAGAATATACAAACAGCTTAAAGACGAAGGGGCTGGCTCCTTGTATGGCACTAATTTCAGAAGTACAAAGAATTTAACTGCCGGGAGGAATGCCTTGAATTATTCATATACACGCTTCTGCATCTGCACGCCATTTCTTTCAATTTCAAGGAAAAGGATAGAGATTAAAAAAAAAAAAACAGAAAATTCCCCAGAAAAGAATATTGATGTAGTAGGTGACATAAATCTCTCTATAACTTGGTTGGGATCTGAGAAAATTCATCATTCCCCCATGCCCATCTAACCAGATTTAGTGGGTCCTTGTCGACAACTTTATAACTTGACAGAGATGGGTTTTGTGAATCATGTGAATTAATTACTCGAATGTTTTACTTTATTATGGATAGGCTTTACCAACAAATCTCTTAATGAAAAGTTTCTGTTCAAGATTAACAAAAAGATTGTGGAAGTTCATCAAAAGTTAAAAATGATAAGAAATGCTAAAATGGGAAAAGGTGACTGACCTATCGCATACATCTTCTGGTAATTCAAGATATCGAATTTCCGCATTCGTTCTCTGTAACTTTTGTAGAACTTGTAAAGCTCACCCATTCGATCTCCATGCTGGAACTTCTCGTCAATCTTCCATGGCCTTAAATCCTCGATTATCTTTGGACACTCGGAATCCTCGAGAATGGTGGGCAGCCCTGTTGCTCTGACTTTTTTCAGCTCCATCCTCAGCTGCTCTATCAAATCTTGATGTTCCCACAAAGTTTCCAATCCGTTTGGGTCCTCAGAATCCCACTCCGATGAACTGTTCAAATTGGGTTTTTCTCCCATTTGTTTTCCTTCTTTGCCACCAAAATCTTCATCATTGGAACCACTTTCGCTATTAACTGAATTCTGCATATCAGTTAAACCTTCATCCCCTCCTTCGTGCGTATCCTCGAAATCTTTCTCCGACAAAAATAAATCGCTGGTCAAAGCAACTAATTGACTCATAGCTAAACTTGAATCAACAGAATCCAAGTCAGAATCTGAAGCAATGTCTTCCTTTTCTGAAACAAACTTATCTTCGACCAAAAACTCATTCCTCGACTCCTCCAATTGTTCTACCCTAGAATGAGAATTCTCAGTAACCACGGGGGTCTCAGAAACTTTTTCACGAACAGTTTCTTCTAATGAATTTTGCTGCATAGAGTCGTTTTTAGGACTCGCGCTACTTTCAATCGAATGATTAGTGGAAACGGCATAGAACTCTTTCACTGTAAAGCTTACATCTTTGGGTTCCTCCAAAAAGTGGCTAAAACAGTTCCTGGACAAGAACTCATATTTATTGGTGTTTGTCGGAGGAACGGTACTATCCAAACCAAGGGACTCACTATTCCCTTTGTCCAATCTACTGATTTCTTCATAAGTCGGAAACCGGAATATGAACGCACCCTTTGGGGATTCAGAATACGCTGGTTTGGCCTCCTGTTCTTGTTCCGTATGATTGGAATAAATTCGGTTGCTTTCCTGGAAATCAATGCTTGAGTAATCCGGATATTCCGATGCAAAAGTTTCATACCCAGACTCCGCTTTTGGCTCATTACATTTGGAAGTAGATTGATTGCTTTTTTGCGAACATATTCCTTCGGTTTTTTTGTCTCTGGAAAATAAGAAAAAAACAGAATCATTCGTTGAATATTAAGAATTATAAGCATATGTTGGAAGTCAGAAAGGAAGTTTTTGAAATACCTGTGGAAGACTCTGTTCAGGAAAGCGAACAGAGTAAGGCAAAGGCTAGAAACAGAGGCCAAGAGAAAGCCAGCAAAGAGAACTATCTTTGGATAGAAAACCCATTTTACAGAATCCATTTTGTATAAATAAAAGTGGGTTTTGGGTACAGACTCCATAAAGCTCCCCATGAAATAAAACCATCAATCTCTGTTTTCATTTTAAAGCAAAACGCAGCAGAAAACAGAGCAAGTCATGGTAACTCTAATTCCTGCTTTGAAATTTTCACTCCCAAAAAGGACCCGTTACCCATAAAATAGCACTAATTCAACCTGAGATTTCAGTTTTGCATGGATATCCGACTCGAAAGGAAGTTGAGGTTTGACCTAATTACAGAGAACCGGACGGAATCGACAGCGAAATCAGGGGGAGAAAATTACATGTCAGCTACTGAGATTGAACAAATCTTTTGGTTGCTTAGAGCCCTTGCATTTCTGGGGACCGTTATATGTGATATCATACAGAAGATTGAAGAATCATCCGTTGGAGAGAGAGAGAGAACTGGGTTTAACTGAAAGTTTACGTCTTTAACGTACATATTCCTTTCTAGTGTTAAGGAGGTTGAAAATTCAGGTCGGTGTGAATTTATTGGTTGTGGGAAATTTCAGCTAGGACTGTTTGGAGGATGGAGGGAGTGAAAAAGGGACCAACCTATACAATAGCTGCGGTGGGTGGTGGGAAAGTATCCATGCCCATTAATCTTGCGACGTAAATAATAAATATTGCTAAAAGTATAGAATAATTATTTCGAAGTTTTATTTTTATTTTTATTTATTTTTTATAACAGGCGTTCCATTAGAAATAGTTAAGTGTTTACATCAAACGACATAACATGATCAATTAAAGTAGGAACATGTTCCCACCAGATATTAATCCGATGTACAAATTGAGTATGTTTAGCCAAGGAAAATCTCGCTTATGGTCATCAAGCCACACTCTCCTATCATCTTTCGGCGGCCAATCATGTTATCTTTTTGTTGTTGATTGGCTTAGGTGTGAAAGAAATGTGTGTTTTGATCTCCCTCCCTTAACTATTGCACCTGATATTGTTGTTGCCACATCACTTCCTCATGTTCCAGACAAAGATGCACATCTTTTCTAGCATTATTGATCTACCCAGGATCTGAAAACAGGGGTTCCATCAGTTGAACATCCTCCAATTTCCTTTTAGCATCTCTAAGCTTCTTTCCAACATGGCCAAAAGTGTTTTTATTCCAAATTGAAAGTCTCTCTCCATAGGTTTGAACTATTTGCAAAACAACTTCCATTTTACTCCCATCCCTTCCCCATGTCCACTCCCTATCAATAATTTTCTCACATTTGTCCTCCCCAATCCACATGGCTTCAAACCGGAATGTAAGTCTCTTGGCCCTTGGTAATGTAAGTCTCTCAAATAACAATCCTCAACCACGCTTCTGAAGCTGTTGAGTTGAGCAAGAGGTCTCGGATGACCCCCCACTTCTCATGCAGATACAATAGCTCATTGAAATCACTCTCAACAACCAAGGACCCATAAAAAGAAGCATAAAGGGAGCGTATCAAACTCCAGGTTTTATGCCGAAGATGAGTTTCAAGATGGCCATAAATCCCCGAGAAAAACCAGTCACCAACATCAGAGTCTTCAATTTTAACATAAATGTGATATTTAGAAAAGTTGATAATTCTAGCACAACAATTTTATTTTCATAGAAGAGAAAGTCCATCAATACGCCCAACACAATCAATAGAAAAACAATTAGGATAACCAAATTTAAACTTACAAGTGTCTATAGCTTGTGTTCGCAACTTTGTCTCTTGCAGAAACACCTATCGGGATCTTCATGCACCAGAAGTTCACAAAGAGCCCGAATTCTCCGTGGGTTTCCAAGCCCACAGGAATTCCAACATAGGGTCCTCATGGCTATCAGCAGGGCTGGGAACCAGCCTCTGCGGATATTTAAATAGGAACTTCATGCAAACCTGATGGGGACCTCAATCAAGTCACCTATACACCTAAAGTATCATCTTCACCTTATTGCTTCCTCCTGTAACCGAGTAGGCTCTGTTGCTTGGTGTGGGTTACAAGTGACACGATAGTGGTTAGGGTAAGATGAGGCTAGTGGTTTAGTGGTAATTGGGTTAATGCAATACCACTAGGGAAAGAATGTTGAGTTCGGCTATGTGGGTTGGTAAAGGTAGGCGCCACTTGTGTTTAGGTCTAAGGTTTGGAAGACTTTGGTTTGGCTAGGGTATGAAGTGTGCGGCAATGGGGCTATGACTAGGTTATAGTGCATGACACATTAGGGTTTTGGTAGAGGGAAATTTTGGTTAAGGCTCTTTGCAAGACAAATTCCTAGATTTTAGGAATTTGAATTTCAAATTTGAATGGATGATGGCCGGCAATGGTTGTTGGAGATAAGATTTGATTTTGAATGGAATTTTGTTTGATTTGGATAAGATTTAATTAAATCACTTAAAAGATAAATAATCAATCAAATCAATTGGGATAAGATAAGATAGATGAAGTGGCTAATGAGGTGTTCGGCTATCACAAGGGATGTGTTGTCCAAATAGGTGGTTTGGTGAGATGAGGTTTGGTTTGAATTTTGAATTTGAATTGATTTGAATTTTGAATTGATTTGAATGGTAGAATGATAAGGATAAGGTGATGTGTCAATTAGGATTTTATGACTTATGAAAATTAGGATTTTATGGCTTATGGACTGGGTGTGGCTGAATATGGTTTGAAGGGATAAGATTGTAGGGTTTTGGCGTGATGATGGGCGGCTAGGGTTTCATGCACTATGGTGGGCGAAATTTGGTGAGCTAGGACTTTAGTGATTTGGCCAAAACCTTGAATTGACTATTGAGGGCTCAAGCCAATCTTAAGAACTCCAAGGGATTGGATGATCAAAAGATGAACTTGAAGGAACAATGCACAAACCCGAGAATCACCAATGGTGGTTTTGGCGTGCACAATTCCAAGCACAACTTCTTCACATACAATTACTCACTCACTCACTCAATTCTCAAATTCACCAGTAGGGTGAATTCGACACTCTCACTCAATAATGACAATCACCCAATCTTAACAAATGAATCAAAGAATACAAGAACACCAAAAGTAAAAAATACCTCAAAATATGATAAATAAAATGATAGATGTAAAATAACATCAATTCATGAATTATACGGTATGTTCCTCTTCAAAAGAATTCATGAATTGCACCCCTTGAAGTCTAAGTGTATAAACACCAAAATGATAAATCCAAACTCTCCTAGGGTAGTTGGCCTAAGCTCTCTCTCAAGAGTTCTCTAAAATTCTCAAATGTCTAAAAGATGTCAAAATAAAGCCTAAGGGTCCTATTAATAGAGTTTACAACTTAAAAACCCCTAATAGATCTTTGATAAAGATAACTACTTAAAACATTACCCAAATAAACAAATTAATAAAATAACATAAAAAAATAAATGGTGGTGGCGCCCATGTGGTGTGTGGTCGTGGCCTTCATGGCTCATGGTGGGCTTATGGCATGTTGTGGTCTACAGCTGGGTTAGCCTGCATGGCGCCTGGCTGCGTGTGCGGGTCTGGTGATGTGTTGGGCATGGCGATATGCGGAGCCAACTAATGGTGGGCATGGCAGGGTGCCATGTATAGGCCTGATGGTAGGCACAAGGCGATGTCATGCTGTTGTGGTGTGGCCCAGTCAAGAGGCTTGGGCGGTGATCCTGCATGGCCAAGGCTGGTGGCCAGGGCGATAGGCATGCATGGCCCAAACTGGCGGTTTAGGCGCTGCGTGCTACAAGGCGCGGGCTGGAGCCGCACGCCCATGCATGTCACTAACCTCGCCTACAAGGCGCAGGCTGGTGCCGTACGATAGATGACATGTCTGTGAGGGCATGCTACTAACCTCGCTAAGGTCCACTTGCGCGTCAAGGATGGGGCCAAGGCACGTAAGCAGGTCCACTAGTGCAGTGTCATGGGCGGTCATGAGGGCGGTTTGCCTAGGGGTTCTAACAAAACCACCGTCAACGACCTCCAAAGCCTGAATTCAAATCTTCTTTGTCGTGCGCTTAGACACACCAACAACACCCTTGCGTTTCACTTGATGAAGCAGTGAGGAAGATGAGGCTTTGGTGATAGCAAATTGCCCATTTTATAATCTACCTGTGCTCTTAGAAGCTTCGAATGGCCTAACTGGAATTGGGCTCAAAGACAGACCCCCAGTAGCAACACAGGTAGATTATAAAATGTCTTTTGGACGGGCTCTAGTATTCTGGCCCATTAAAACATCAAGAAACAATGTCTTCCTTACAGACCCAATTTCTTTGTTAGGATTTGAGTTCTCATCTTCCACCCTTGTATCACACGCAGAGAGATCCATCGAATCCACGGTAGACACAAGCCCCTTCCCCTTCAAATTCCCTGGTGGCAGAACATTAGTGGCGACAATTGGTGATTATGGCATGACTTCAATCAGAACATTAGCCTTCCCCAAGCATAACGAATTCGATCCAGGATTAAGAACCTCCTCTATTTTGCCTTCATTGGTACCCCCTACTAGTTGATCAGCACGACGCCTTGAAGCGCCTCCTGCATCCTCCATTAGCAATTGGGATCGGCTTTCCTGTTGCGAGACCTTACTTCCACGCCTAATGTTGCGTAAAAATGATCCATATGGGAGAGAGTCCTCACCATTCGATGATGCACTTCGCAGATCACAGTCATGAAACACATGGCCAAGCTTAATCTTCTTACCGCGCATAAGAGGCCTTGTAACATCTAAGTAGACATGAACACGCATATATTCACCCCATTCAACACCCCCATTTGAGGTATCAACTTCTATGACCGTACCCAATGAAGCAGCAATTTTACCACCAACTTTCTCATTCCGACCCATTAATGGCAGATCATGTAGGCGAACCTAGAACATGGCCTCCTTAATAACTAAGTTATGCGTTTGAACAACGCCATCAAAATCCTTCACCAAAATCAAGTGCTTGTCAAAAGATCAGGGTCCATCCCTTATAACACGAGACTTGTCCCTCGGATTAGAGAACTTTGCAAGAATGAACTTGGCACTGAGATCCTGGAGCGTCATAGTCTTCCGTGGTTGCCAAACTCATCGTAACATCTGCTTAAACGCATCCTTATTATAGTATTTGGGGGTAAATAGTTGAACAATCAAGTAGCATTCACCTCGCACTATAGTAGGATGCATTTCAGTTTAATCAACACTAACCACTTCATCCTCAATTTCAGTGAGAGAGAATTTACTACACAAATCTTCCAAATCATTAGCCATATTGCATGAGAGGAAGAAAACAATTCAATTTGCACAAAAACAATAGTGAAAAACTCTACCTGATGAACGGGAGAGGAGAAAATTGTACAACAAATAACAGTTGAGAACGGATACATAAATAAAGAGATTACATAAAAATAAATTTATAAATTAATATAGTTTTATAAAATTTGTTAGATCTATTTTAAAATAAAATTAATTTTATAATATAACGTATTACATTAAATCACATCAATATATAAATTTATTTTTATAATTTATTTGTATTTAAAATATTTTTCTTTATAGTTGGAGAGCACTCCGGAAAGGAGGTGAAATTTGAAAACTGCCCTATGGACTTAAAAGTTTAGGGTCAGTTTGGATATTAGGATATTTTTATTATTTTTATTTTATTATTTATTTACTTTTTATTATTTTTAATTATTATTTATTATTAGTTAATATTTTATTATTACTTTTTTTTTTTTTTAAATACTATTTTCAGAATATCTAAAGTCGCCTCAGCCTTACTTTCTTAACGTTGAGAATAGAGATCCCAGTGAATTATGGACCATAACTTTTAAGGGACCAAGCCTTAGAACAATCAAGAAATGGGAATCACAAACCTGAAATTCATACACTTTGTACGAGATTAAGGAACAGAGTATTTGGCAATCAACTTTGTGGTTTAGAGCCACGCCACCTAATTCTCAACTTTTTCACCTTCAAGAAACAAATCGAAAATTTCTTTTTTTCTTTTTTTCACGAGAAAGAAAAGAGCTTATTATGATATATTCGTCCTTTTTTCCAATTCTAATTGGTTAAGACGGTGGGGGATGATGAGGTGTAATTATAAGATAACATCCGGAAAAAGAGGTACACAACTACCGTATTGCAAATGCAGACAGTATTATGTACGTATATGCCAATACAAACTATTTCTCTCTACAACCGCGTGGAAGAGAATTATGGTACCATTTACATAGTTAGTTAAGATAAAATAAATTAAAATAAAATGAGATGTGTTGAGAACGTTTTTTAATTTAAATAAAATAATGTCATATTTTTAAATATTTTTAAAATATTTTATTATTTTATTATTATTTTTTATCTTCTTTTTATTATTATTCATAAAATACATTAAATTATCTCACTATCCATACACAATCTTAATCAGTTATCAAGCCCCTGAGAAGTATTATCTAGAGAAAGAGACAGTAATAATAATATAAGTTTCAAAGGAAGACATCGAAATTGAAGATTTGTTAGAGAATTATTTAAGGAGTTTCATGGTCTTACTTAATTTCCGACCTCAAATATATCATATGATCAGATGGAGACAAACGACGCTGCCCCATGCCTATCTGTGTCAACCTTTTCATGCACGATGAAGACAAGACCTGACCCAACAATTGCTGACCTTTCCGGATAAAAATAAAAAATAAAAACAAAGACAGCCCTTTTCAAAAATCAAAACCTTATTCCCTTCTAGATGTCGTTGCAAAGGTTTTCCATCTCAGCAAATTGCCAAGGAATAGTTTCAACTTTCATGGCCTTGTCCTTGTTCCAAGCTTCCACTTGCTTATATATTGGGAGAAAACAGATACAAGCGGTCCACGTGTATTAGCACGAATGAAAGGTAAGATTTTAAACTAATATATAGTAGATGTTACTCATTGTACTGGCTTGTTACTCGTTGGAGAAGTCTTATAATCACAAAAAGATTTTATAAAAATAAATTTATTTATTGACGCAATTTCATATGATACGTTAAATTTGTATTATAATAAAATTAATTTTACAATTTAATATATCACACTAAATCACGTGAGATTATAAATTTATTTTTATAGCTACAAATTCTTTCATTCATTTAGAATCATATCAAATTCAATTGGTTTCTTCTATATCTACTGTTCCAAGCTTCCATGGTGAGCTACAATTAGTTGTAATTGTAGTTTTTATATGTATTTTTTAATATTTTTTAAAAATAAAAAAGTCACTATATTATTAAAAACTACTCACTAAATAAAATCTAAAATCTAAAAAAAAAAAAAAAGAGAAATCCAGTAATAATGCCAAGCGGTAAGAATAAGTAGTAAAATTCAATACTATGCTTGACAAAGTCACCCCCAAAAAAAGTACAATGTTTTTGTGTGTAATGGGCCGAACCTTGCAATCACAACAAAAGTGCAGCTTCTCTATTTGGATGGGTTAGAGAATTGTGACCAACTGCGGCCCAATATGGTTGGTGACAAATCATCGCTTACCCAATTGAGAAGGGAGAAACTAAAGCCCATTTAAGTGAGCTTTATCTGGGCTCTAATGTTTCACCACATAGTTATCTTTTGTTTTTTCTTTTTTCCGATAGGAAATTTAATCATCTAGTTAGCATGGGACATATCATACAAATTAGGGATCCTATGTTTTTTTCTTTCCTTCCAAATGTTCTGTCATAAATCATGATTTTTTTATTCCTCATCTTAATTTCAAACCTGTGTTCTGATTTTTTTCTTCTAAATTATTATAAAGCATGATCAAATCAGATCGTGCAAGATTGTATACGGATAATCTCTATTTTCTAATATTAATGATGTTTTATTCGACTTTTTCATAAAAGATACATTTATATTTAAAAAAATGCTATTTATTTACTGCTTGTGTATCTTTTGCTTACAAACCTATAAAAATATTATTTTTGCATATATTTTAATTTAGCTATTCATATTTTTTTCCCTCTCATCATATTTTTATCTTTTTTGTTGTTGTATTTTTTTTATAATATTTCAACTAACGTGACATTATTACTATGTTATCAATTTAACAATAAGTACGCAGGACCGTATATTTATAGCATTACTCTTATACTTATCAAAGAAAACAAATGTAAGTTTATTTTTGTAAGATTTTGTTTATACAAAACAATTCTGTATCTAAAATTTGGCTATGCTTCTAGAAATTTTATGATTGAAAGCAAAGACCGCCTTTTGTTCCTCTCATCTTTTTCTTTCAACCAATACTATGAAAGCCGACAACTATTTTGTCACCATTTAAACTTTTCCACCCCCTCATCAAATGCCCATGATAGGAAATCAACATCTAATATAAATATATAAATAAATATTATATATTTATTTCTCCTTTAAATATATAATATATGCCTACGCAATAACTACTTGCGAACTCAATGGTTGGAATCTAATCATTCGAGACTTTAGAACTTTGAGATTCAAATATTTATCACTTTCTTGCTTATGATCATAACTAACCTATTCAGTTTGAAAAGTGATCTGCGCTAATTTGCTTTAATGATCTGTTCTTGCCGCCTGCACGTTGCCATGATTGTTATTTGTTTGTACATTTTCATGACTGTTTGATATATTTTTTAATGAACATTTCTATTTATCATATTTATATCACGCACACACACGCTAGATTTTTTTTATTATTATTAAAAATTTAAATATGTGATGTATGTATGAAGAGTAGATTTTTTTTTTTTTTGTACTTTAGAAATAATAAAACAAAAATGTAAAATAAATAAAATATCAAGTGTGATGTGTAGTATAAAAATGATGAGACAAATTGTCATTTTCAATAGAAAGACATAAATAAATTAAGAGATCAGTAGTGAATTACAAAACATATAATGCTTGATTGCAATTTAATCAATTAAAACTGGGGTTGGCAATTCATAAATAGTATTTCGTTTGTATCGTATCAAGTCATAAACATTTGACTATACGTGAAATCGAACACGATTTGTTAAGCTAAATGAATCAGACATTCAAACTCTAAAACATCCCAACTCGTTTATACTCATTTAGTTTTTATTATAAATGAGTCAATACAATATAACCTATTTTAACCCGTTTTATGGAAAAGGTTGAACTAACTCACATAACCCATTTAAACCTAATTAACAAAATTTAATGTAAAATATATAATATCTAATTATTGATAGTCACAATATTTAAAAAATAACAATATTTTAGATTTTACTCTATAATAAAACTAAGAGAAAATCTTCTCACATGTGACACCAGTAAGAGGCGAAAATCTGAAGCTAATCTTTATTTGCCACGTAGGAACGTATATTAGATTGATTGAGGCGCGTCGCATGAGATTGAAGTCTGAATCGACCCCACCCTTCCCCCCATCCATCTCTCTCTCTCTCTCTCTCTCTCCAGATTGAAGGCCAATCTTCGAGAAGATGATCCTGATGCCTGAGATCCCAACCAAGGGTCCATAGACCCTTCCGGAGCTCCAGCTCCATCATCAGGTCCTATGGTTGACAATAATATCAATCATGACCATGCATGCCTGTTTGACCAACTTTTCACCGGAAGCCAATACAGACAGAGATGGAGAAGAGCGAGCGGTTGAGAAGATTAGGGATACGATTAGGTACTTTTGATTATGAGAGCGACCCATTATTCTTAAGATGGGAAAAATTAGTGGGGTAGTCTTAGCCTGGGACTTGGTTTGGAGATTTTGTTGACTTGGAATGGTATGTTAGTTTTGTTTGTAGATGATGGTTAGTGATTTTTGAGTGTGATTAAGCGGGTTTAGTTGTTGTTGGATTTGATTTTATCTATATTACTTTTGCATCAGAGAAAAATCAACGTCTCAGTGATTGAAGTTGCAGGTCTTCAATTCGAAACTTGTGGTGGTGATAATGGGAGAGAGAGAGAGAGGAGTGATTTCCGACAAGCAGACAGTTTCAAATGTTGAGTTCTCAACAAGAGAGAAAGAGAGAGAGAGAGAGAGAGAGATGCCCAAAATCCAGAAAATATGCTTCAATTCCTTGCTATGCGATATAGATCAGTACTTGAGAATTTGAGTAAATGTCATCATCTGATTAGTCTCTAAAAATCACTTCTTATAGATGACACCAGCCTAAAGATGCTTTGTAAAATTAATATTACAAATTTAACAATAACAATTATAAACATAATTGAGAAATAGTAATATTACAAATAAATAATCGTAAAATTATAATTTTAAAATAAAATAAAATAAATTATTTTGAGTTGATTTAAGTTAAACAAATCAAACTATTTTAATTCAAACTGAATTATAAAAAATAAAAATTATCAATTTTGTATCCTATTCGTATTCAATACACGAGTAAATCTTTCGAAATGATAGAAATTAGAGAGGACAAAAAGAAGGCAAAACATAGCATACGGTTCAATGATAAGATCGCGAATCTTTATCGGCTAATTTCATTAAAAGCCATGAAAGAAATCGAAAGTCAAAGACGTAAGACAATTTCTGACCATGCCTTTTGTCATAAATACTATCAAAAGTCTACTGAAAAATTGAAGGGAGGGAAGAAGATGAGGGGGCTATTAATTAGGCGGTTCCATTAAAATATTAATAGTGGCAAAGAGTCTGGCTTTGCCATTTTAACCACCTATATATCATTTTCATAATTAATGAAAATAATTGATGTATCAAAGCCCAATGCAGGCCAGTACTCCAACCCGACCACCTCTACATCCGCCTCCTCCATCCTTGCGAGCTGCCATCCATGTCTACAGACTACACTCCTGCAATCGGGATATTTTTTTTGAAATTTTTAGAAGTAGTAGTGTTTGTGTGATACAATGATAAAGATAAAAGTGGGGTATGAAATAATATTTGAGAATGGAAACTAGATATTGTTTTTTATAATAATTTAAATCGGACTCCAATTAAATCATTCAGATATAATATTAATGTGGGCTTGCCATAAAGTGTTACAGATTGGAATAGAAAATCGCAAAAATGCTGTTCATTGTAAAAGCTCGAGGCTAGAATATACAAATTGGAGTAGCCAGCAGGCATGGCCATTTAATCGCGAGATCGATCAGTTTATAACCATGCATGTACTGCAAGCAACATATATATATATATATACATATCTTTATACTTAAAAAGTGGCTATCGGATTGTCTACAGTAATAAACAGTAAAATTAAAATTGATTTTGTTTAACTCTCATTTCCGCTTATGTCCCTCTCGATCCAGACCACAAATCTCGCATCTCTCCCTCCCGGATTCTCTCCCAATTCAAACCCATCCACATCTCCCTTCGGCTACGCACACAGCCACGCAGAGCTAGGGTTCGCCGCCTGCTATCCAGCCTCACCGCCGACTCCGGCATCAACCCCAGGCCCCGACGAACAACTCTTCATCGTCGAATGCCCTTGCTAGGGCCTCCCTCCGCCGTATGCAGGCAAACGAAACGAGAATCGAAAATGGGTTCCTCCACATCGCGCATCCATATGCCACCCTAAGCAGCCACTATAACCACCGTAGATCACCGCGACCACCCAAGACCACCCCTTCCTCCTCTCCTTCACCTGGAGCCTGCAGCTCCTCCCTAGACCCACGAAACCCACGGCTTCCAACCCTTTCCCCTTCGATTTCGAACGGTGCGTTTAGAGAAACCCTTCCATCAAATCCCACAAGAACAACAATAAATTAGAGAGGCCGAATATATTGGAGAGGCCCAAGAGACCCGATGAAGAGAAGATCAGGGTTGAGAAGAATGGAGACCCGGTGAAGACAAAGAGATGGAGAGAGGGACCGAGAAAGATCAAGGATGAGAAAATGGTTCCTGTCATCCTAAAACGGTGCGTTTTCAGACATTTAAATCATTAAATGTGTTTTTTTTTTTTTGTGGTTTTCATTCCCATCTTTAAATATCTGCTGGTATATTTTTTGTTGTTTTTATTCTGCATTTTTTATATTTATGCATTTGTTTGTGCATCTTAGTATTTATTCTACATTTAGAATTTTCAAAACATAGTGTTGGAGTTATTTTACTGGCTTACACGACAGTGTATAAGTTATTGGACAGCCCCATTCTGTTCACTAACACCACTGACTCTGTGTACTTTGAGACACAGTAGTACTGGTTGGTTGTTGGAAAATAATATGGAAGTGGGTTTTTATTTGTGAGATAAATAGTAATGATCATGGTTGGGTGCTGATTATTTTTTGGATATTTTTGTGGAATTCTAAATGGAGAAAAGTTTGATGTGTATTGATGTTTTGTTGAGTTATTAATGGTAGCTTTGAATTATGGAATGCTGTAGTAGGATTGATATACTGATTATGGCAGTTTGATGTAGGTTATGGTGGATTTATGGGTCACTATTGAAATTGAAATTAAAGTTTCTAGAGAAAAAATAAAGAGAGTGAAATATTTTATCCAAATCATGCTTCACTTTCTAAAGCTGCATAAAAACATAAACAACATGTTATGTTAAGCTAATCAATGTATATAATAACCTAAATACCATAAAGTCCAATCTTACCAAACACACCCCTCAAAGCAAATAAAATAATATTTATTATATTAACCCTTCCCACTTGCAATTCTTAACTTTTTGGATTAGAATTTCTGAATAATTCATTGTTGTTTTCGCTTTTTTTATTATTAAAATGATGCTGGAGGATATTCCTAAGACTGTCGTGCGAAATCAATTTTTTCAGTGTGGCAATCTTGAATCAAATTTGGTGTGGCAGTGCAAATTTATACTCATTTCATAACATTTTGATTTTCTTTATTGTGGTAGTGCAAACCTCCTTCATTCTGTACATGGCGTTTGATATGAGATTCCTCATCTCTGAACATTCTTTGTGTTCTCTGCATTCCAACTCTTTCTTTTTTAGATTTAGCTGAATAAGAAATAAACAAATACATAAAGAGAATTTTTTTTTTTATTAATACTGAAATGAGAAAGCATTTGAGTAATACTGAAATGTGAAAGTATAAGAACATAAATAAGAAATAAACAAATGTATAAAGAGAATATATTTTTTTTTTCTCTTTATTTATGTTTTTGTACTTTCCCATATCTTTATTTATCCATTTGTTTATTTGTTTATTTATGCTTTTATGCTTTCTCATTTTATAAAGCATTTTTATTACTCAAATGAGAAAAAACAAATGCTTTCTAAAAAAAATCAAGACTTCAGTTTTCACAAATGTTGAAACATTAAAACATATGCAACCTCTCAATTTTTGTTTGGCATGCTTAGCTATTCAGACTTCAGTTATGTGAGTGCTTCATGATGATTTATTCATTTCAAAATTTCTGATATTTTTTCATTTGGTTGCTTCATAGAAACTTGAATTGAAACCTTGTCCAACAAATGCTAATATTACCAAAGAGTGATTACAACTGATCCACTCCAAATATAATTCCATTCAAAATTCCTATTATACCAAGGATGTCGAAATCCATGAGCTTAAAAAACAAATGAAAAGTACAAAAAGTAAAGGAAATATTTTTTAGAATCCCAAGATGTATAGCTGAAACATTAAAGAAATATAGAACTTCACATAGGTTTTCTTCACCTATACTCAACGTTTTGCACCTATACTCAATTTTTTTTAATAATTTCTTTGTTTGATATTCAAGTGGTTTGGTTTTAGGCTCTTACTTATAATTCTACCATGTAATGAGGCTAAATATTAGTAATGTTCTGCTGACACTCCTAAAAAAGTTAAAAAATTAAGAAGAATGGATAGCTTTGTGCACTAATTATTTAGTATTATATATATATTCTTTAATGAAGCATAATTTCATAACATCAGATTGAAACCAATATCTAGCAAAATAGGCATGCAAAGGTACAACTTAGATTAAAACCAACTAAAATAAAAACACAATTTATTTAGTTAAAAGCAAGGTATAATTTATAAATGTATTCTATTTTAGTTTAAGCAAGATATAATGAATAAAACCTTAATTTTTTATCCAGACCTCTGATTCAATTGATATATGTTTGTCTTTTTGACTTTGTATGCCAGGAAACAAAGTTTGCCATGTGAGGCTACATGTAATTTTCTGTATAAATTTAAAAATAAAATTATGAAGTAGGTTTTTTTTCTTTGAAGAAGAATTTATGGTAAGCTGCAAGGAAGAATTTGAATGTCAAACAATCTCTCATGATTGTGATTGTGCTTACGTTACTATAAAACATAATTAAAGCACACTCACATACGAATATGAATTTTTTTTCCTTTTTTCTGTAGTAGATACCATCATGATATTATATGTAGCAAATAGTACACTTAAATGCATCAGATTTTTTTTCTTGGTTTAAAAAGCAAACGAAGAAGCAAATAAAATGGAAATTCTTCATTTCAAAAAAGCGTAACCTCAAAATGCCCTTAGTCAATAGCTTAAGAGATTAATATAAAATAAATGAAGGACCAACAAAGAAAAAATCCACTTTGAAGACACATTATTTGTTAACACAATTAATGCATTTTGCCTTCTTTTTTTCCCATTGTTTGTTTTTGCCTTTTGTGATTCTTTTCTTTTGTTAATTTTTTTTTTTTTGTCTTTGTCTCTATTTTACTTTCTATTTTAATGAAGTGTTAATAGGTGCTTTGATTTATGGGCTATTGTGATGGCGTTAATATATTGATTATTAAAGTTTGATGTTAGTTATCGTGCATTTATGAATAAGATTGAAATCTCATTCATTTTCTTAATAGAACCATATTAGTAATTCTTTCTTTTTCTTTTTTGGGTTCGATGTATTGTTTTTTTGTTTTTATTCTCTTCAACTATTTGTTATTATTGGCATATCTTGAAAATCTTGCAAATGTATTCTCTTCTTTATTTCATTTTTCTTTAAGATGTCTACTATCTCAACCCAACTATGTAGCCAAGGTTTCGCTTTTCCTTTTCTCCCAATCTTGATAAGCAATCTATGGCAAGTGGAAGTAGCAGCTTGCCACCACCACCACACTTCTTCAAAATAATAATACCTTCTACTCTAGCCAACAATAGATTAGTAAGTAATATATATATCCATTAAATATTTTTGATTAATCAGTTCTATAACTTCTATTCTGTTTAATTAATTCTATTTTGTTTAAACAAAAATAACTCTAACATGACTCCTATCTATATACGTAGAGTCAATGTTATTCCAATTACTGGCATATCTGTATACTTAAAAAGAATCTATCATATTGAACAATGTTAGAGACTAAAGGTAAAGAATGCAAACGAAGATTTTTGATGACTACACATGAAGTTTATTTTTTATTTTACCTTTTCTGCATTAGTTGTTTCCTGGGCTTAATTTACCTTTTTGTTTTTAATTAAAATTAATTTGTGAAAATGTCGGTCATAGACAATACACTTTCTTCTAGGATTTTCTAATCCCTGTCGTAGCTAAAAGTATAAAAAATGCTGTAGAAGGTGCTGCTTTGCAAGGCTCTAAGTGTGTTGTAAGTTTTCGAAAACTATTTTTTAGTTATTTCTACGTTACATTATATTCTAAATGTATCGGATGGATCTTAGAAATCAATGAACTATATAATTAATTGAATTCTGAATAGGGGCTTGCTCTGGATAAAAAAAGGAAGTGGCTCTCAGTTGAAACCACTGCAGACCAGGTATGGTCATTAGACTTTTGCTGTTTAAGTCCTTTGTTTTTTTTTTTTTTTTGGTTTTTTTTAATATGTAAATGGCTAGCATGCTGCATTCTTATTGGAGTTGCGTTCCCAAATGATTGATCATGACTCACTATGGATGACTATTTGAAAGAAAGTAGCTCTGTTATTTTACCCCCTCTCTGTCTTTTTACTTTTACTTATTTGTCTTTTTGGTTCGGTTGATGATTTAAAATTATGGTCATGTTTGTATTTGGATTACTTTTCGTCGCTTTTAATTTTTTTTTATACACTGTGATATCAAATTATACACAATGAGATAAAAAATCTGGGTGGTACTTTTTCAAAATTTTGTATACTGTATAATACACAGTAAAGTTATTGATGTTTTGCACTCTGTATATCTTCGATTAAAAAAAATTTTGCATACTGTAGGACATTGTTTTATTCCCATTGTTATTTTTTAATTTAATTGATCTGACTTGGTGGCTTTTTTTTTCAAGGACTTCGGACTGGTTTATTTTTATGCATATTTTTATAGTTTAGCTGCTCAAATTTGGTGGTTTGTTTTCTGCACCTTCCGTGGCTTCTACTTAACTTTGGTTTGAAGTTGTATGTCGCAACTAGGAGAATGTTTGGTTTCAATTAGCTTTTATTGGATAAACAAGCTACTAATTTTTTTTCTTTTATATATATATATTTGTTGCATTTGTGTATTTTGAGAGATTGCTATGTTATTTTCTACTGTTTCCATTAATATTCTTCATCCTTAATATTCATTGATGCAGTAAGTCATTTTTTTAGTCATCACCCATATATTTATTGAAACAATGGTTTTAAAATATTTGGAAGGCATGCATGCATATATAGTGCAGGTGAGGTCGCATGGGATACGCTTACGTCTAAAACCCCTTTTATAATTTTGTCGATTATCATTTCGAGTGATTGTGATATGGAAATCTTGGCTGATATTTTCTTTTGAGTTTTGTTTGAAATATGGTCTATGATCATGAGTGTAGTGGAGTTATAGGTGAAGTTATTAGCAAATAGTTATGTGGTTTCTTTATTTGGGAGTTTCTTGGATTTAGTGAGTTTGTGAGTTTTGCCCACTTTGTGTCTTGATTTCCTCATTTATTTGAGATTTTTGTTTAGCAGCGCTATTGTTGTAATGTTTTATAAATTTCATGTAGATTATTATCTTGGAAGTGGTTGTTGGAGATTGGTGTTGTTTTTAATTTAATTTTATAATTAGTGATTGATTGTGTTATCGTTGTGTTGTTTATAGTTTCTCATCTATTTTCTTTTTTTTGATAAACTTTTCTCATCTATTTTAAATAACCTGTAATATGGCACCACTTAGATTTAGAATTAGATGTTTATTTCAAATTTTCATATGACAATATGTTGTTTATTAGTTATGATTTTGCTTAAGAGAGGCAGAGACAAAAAGTTTAGTTTTATAATACACAAATTGAATTCTGTAAAGTTATTAGCAGGAAATAGGGGAATTACATGCAATGGGAATGATCTCAATTTCTACATTCATCCCTCAATGTAAGGATGTTAATATCATCTGATATAACATGCTCCTTTAATTTGATACTTCTTTTACATGTAAAGTTATGTTTCAAGCCTGCTAGAAATATTTATCAAATTTTTAGGCTTATATTTGGAAGTGTCTTAAAACCAATAGATGAATTTTGTTGTCTCCTATTTATATCAGTTTCTTAGGTGAACTTTTGCCAGTTCTATATCAGATTTTTTTTCATGTTCTCTCATGTCTATCCAATTATGACCATGCTATGCACACGTATAATTTTGGCCAGTCATTACCAACATGCTGCTTTTCTTAATTTTCACAATTCTCTAAAGCATTATCATGGTCAAGAAAGGTCAAATTATGTCCTTATTGCTAACAAATATCACCGAAAAAATCTCCAACAATCAATGATTATCTTTGTAAGTATTTGTCAACTATCAAAACTTATACATAATTTATTTGGTGTTGTTCCTGAGTAGGTGTCAAAGTGTGGAAGAATGAGCATGTGTGATGCTGAGAGGACACCCAAGGAACTTGACTTCAATTGTGAGGCTGGTATGCCCAGCTCTTGCCTGGATTGAATTGATTTTTTGGCAATTTTTTTTTGTAACTGAAATGAAAATGATTGTGCTTTCTTAATCCATTTGTGACATTTAAGGTGTGTGTGGAGAGACTTACAGATTTATTTGAGGTTATATATTGGAACAAAGGGAATGGAATTTACATCTTAGGGCTATGCAAGAACCACTTTGATAGCCTTAAAAATATTTACATCTTATATGCTGCTTTTAGGATCAAAATTGCAATTTTAATTCCTACCTGTTACTTTTTTTTTGTTAAACTTATGTCCAACTATGATATGTTTTAGCCTATTGGTCTTTTTCTTGATACTTTCCAAATAAAATGTAATTATTATTTATCTTTTCCTAATCCGTATAATCTCTTTTATGTATATAATTTTTTTTTTCAATCTATTGGTTTTCAATTCAACCAATTCTAATAGTTGCTTGTATATATCAGATTTTTATGCGTCTGTATATTAGGCTATTTCCAACCACATTTTATTTACTGCTTAGACATTATTTTCACAATCGTTTTTCAACTTGCATGTTACACTAATTCTAATTTAAATACTAATATTTTACTTATACGCAACTTATTTCTTTTGTGCAGTACATTTCAACCACATAGACATATTTGAATATTCTAATGTTAAGTGAAATATTGGAAAGCATCCATGATTGGCATACAAAATTATAAGCTTTATCGTTAAACTTTCTGAAGAATTCTAGATTTTGAGCGTTATTGTATTTCTAATTTGGTGTTCAGATTTTTTCTTCATATGAATACATTATTCAATGCTAAAAAAAGGATGAAATGCACAATCTTTTATTTTAATCTTTCTAAACTTGATGCTTCATACTCTTCAACTGATCAGAGTATCTTAAATATGAATTTTCTTATATCATTTTACATGTGATTTCCAATGGCTGATTTGCACAGGTTGCATGGCCGTTGCAGTTTATACATGAAAAGCATTCATTCTTCAAAGAATTCATAGAAACTCATTTATAATAAACAACAATCATCGTCAGCTCATGTGAGGTATTCGTTAACTTCATTTGTTATCAGTCATGTCTCTGTTTAAGTTTCCTTTTTAATTCTATTGGATGTTTTTATGGTCCAAATCTACTTATAAATCTTCTTCATTTTGAGTTGTATGTTGTGTATTAACTTTCTAAGCATGGAAACTGTTATTACTTCAACATATTTGGAAATGTTTTGCTGTGTTTTCAATGGAAAATCTATTTGGCATAAGAAAGAACTTACAGGACAGTTCAAATCTTTAGGAGGTAAGAACTTGCACGTTTATTTTGATGGTTAAGTGGTATTTATTTATTTATTTATGCGCCTGGCCTACTGTGCAACATTAATGGTATATATTAATATGGCTGTGAGAGGCTCTTCAGAAATTTGTTAATTTACACATAAAACTTTGTTATATTTGCTCTTGTATGTGTTTGGCTTCTTGAAAACTTTCACAGTTTTATCATTTTCTTGCTGTTCAGTACATAATTTATGAAGATTGAAATTATGGAATAAGATTAGAATTAGTAAGTTAAAGATTGTCAATGTACTTGTCCAGGTGGAAGCAACGTGATAAATGAAAATTGTGACAGTTTTATGCAGACTATCACAGTTTTATCATTCTCTTCATGATATTTTTTGTCCAGACAAATGCACAGTAATTGGATCTCTGGATTCCTCTGGCGAACCAAGGATTGAGACCTTGTATTGAATCAACAAAAAGCTCTTGTAAGTGATAAGAAATCAAGCTAACAATAAAGAATTCTGCTTTGTCTTAAACTACCATATACTACATTAAGTATTGATATTTATTAATCATGATCAAGCATTTACTTTTCATGGATTGACACTTTATCTTTAGCAGCATTACCTGAAAAATCTCAAGGATACATTCAAGTATTTCTTGATGGAGGATTGAACCAGCAGAGAATGTGGGTAGATACCTAACTATTCTAAATGTGAATGTCAATAGGCGATCAGAATATTTGGATGTTGAATAGTAATCACTTTCCTGATAAAAGCTTAAGCAACTTGTCTGTTTTGCATGCTTAGGTGTTACTTTTATATATGTACCATATACTTTGGCTCTTGCCTACTCTTTTGATTAGTATAAATTTGTTTACTGATTAAAAAAGTAACTTGTCTGTTTCAAGAAGTACTGTTAGTAGCTCTAGACTTTTTTTTGTTTGTTTTTTCCCCTTAAAGATATGTGATGCAGTTATTTTCCAAATTTGCTTGGATCTATAGTTTATTTAAACTTATTACAGATTGAATTAGTAGCCTGCAACTTGAATGAAATATGTTATTCTTATTTATTTTAAGTTTTTTTTATACTAGATGTTTATATATTTTTAATTTATTTTATAGTAATACAGGGCAACGTGCCTCGCACGTTGCTTTACTCCTAGTATATATATATGTATATATATGAAAATTGTTTATTTGTGATTAGATCTTATTTTTTTGTTAAAATAAATTTATTTTTATAATAAATAATTATTTTTATTATAAGTCATCTATTACAAATACTAGTTTTTGTTATATTGATATAGGATACTCATAATAATCCGGCCGAAAAATTTAGGCTGGCTTTGCATCTTGATCACGATGTCTTGTCTGTGTGAACGTCCTGTGATACAGTGACAGAATCAGAAATTTATGTTAGGGACTCAGATAAAATTAAAATAAAATATATAAAATATTTTTTTATTTTATTTATATATAATTTTTTATTCAGTATAAAATAATTTGATAATAAGATTTACAATAAAAATAAAAAATATTTAATAAAACTTATGTATTAAAAAAATATATAATATGATAAAAACATGTCATCATAATAAAAATATGTTAAAAATACATTAGAAATCATCAAACTTTTTTTTTAATATCTATAATAAAAATATGTCCATGTTATTATATCATTTTATTTTATATGAGATGTATTTCATTTTTAAATTAAATTAATTTTGTAGAAAAAGATCAAAATAATTTTCAGAAAAGAGATCAATACAAAATAAAATTAATATTATCTTAAAAATTATAAAAAAATCAACATATTTTTTAATTTTTTAATTTTTTTTAAAAAAATACACATTATTATTTATTATTATTATTTTTTTAAATTAAGAGTGAAGCTCGTGGGAAGGGGGACCATGCCCCAACGTGGCTCCACCATTGCTTTGATAATTAATGAAAATGAATTAAATTAAGAGCAATGTTAAAAAGAATCCAATACTCATTACACATTTTCACATAAATAATATACATAAACAATATATATATATTATTCATATAAATATATAAAATAAATATTGAATACCCTTAATATTTTCTCTTAAATTAATAGTCTCAGAAAAGTTTTTGTCCTCAGAGTCAGTGAGCAAATTTCAAATTCAGCTGGCAGAAAAAATGGGGCTGGACGTACAGACCATATTGTAATTATGCTCTTGCGTGCATGCATGTCCTTGCACGCCCTTAATTGCAATTCAAATAGTCAACCTACCTTCTAGAATAATGAGACGATAAGTGGTTTTTTTTTTTGAAAGGAATGAGAAGATAAGTCTTGACTCTTCACTAGTACTTCCTTCTGCTTTTTGATTATGCATTAATAAATTAATTGCAAACTTTCCATTTCCAATAAAATTAATATCTGAGATCTATAAATCATCATCGACCTTTTGCTCTTACTTGAGAAACAAAATGCCTTATATATATATATATATATATATATATTTATATATCTAAGTTACAAAATGCCATGCAAAATGCCATATATACACATACATATATAATATATCTAAGATAAATAATTCTTCTTTTCAAAAAATAAAAATAAAGAATTCGTTTGACTATTTTCGCATGCATGCATTTTGTTTATTGCATGCATGCACTTCCAACAATTTCTGACTGCTAGAAATGTTCGTGAACTTTCAAATTTAGATGGGTTGGTTCAAGCAGTGATTAATTAGTTGAAAAATGAGGAATTATGCAAAATTCTCACCTCTCAAGAAATTTTTGATGCTCTGATAACTAATCCTATAGATAGTAGTCCTGGTTTGGATAGTTTTAGATCTGGTTTCTCCCAATCATGTTGGCATATTGTTGGTCCAGATGTGGTTGATGCTGTGGTGGAATTCTTTAGAGATATGTCTTTTCCTTGTTTTCACACTGTATCTTTCCTGGTTCTGGTTCTGAAAGTGCCAAATCTTGTTAGTTTTGACAAGTTTTGACCTATTAGTTTGTGCTCAGTTTTCTATAAAGTGTATTCCAAAATTTTAGTTAAACGACTTGCTCTGTTGTTAACTACGATTATTGATCCTGATCAAGGTGCCTTCATTCTGGAAAAGCATATTTGAAAACATTAGTCTAACTCAAGAGATGATTTACTTTATTACTAAGCTAACTCATGGGGGTAATGTTGTGTTGAAGATTGATATGGACAAGGATTATGATAGCGTCGACTGGAAGTTTATTTTATATGTTTTGAAGTTGTTTGGGTTCTCTGGCTTTTTCTATAGGCTTATTCAACAATGCATTTCGACTCTAGTTGTTGTGATTGGAATTCCAAAGGATTTCTTCAAATGGGAGATAGGTTTACGGCAGGGGGACCCATTGTCACCCTACTTGTTCATTTTAGTGGAAGAAATCTCCATTAGAATGATTAAGAAACAATTAAAGTTGGGGAAATCTTGCCCCTTCTACCATTCGAAAGGTACGCCTATTATATCACATTTGCTTTATGCTAATGATATTATCTTGTTTTCTAATGGTGAAAAAGCGTCTTTAAGAGCTATTATGAGTGTGTTGAAATCATATGAGTATTATTCTGGTCAGGTGGTTAATAAGAGGAAATCTTTTATTTTTTTATGAAGTATATCACCCATGTTCGTAAGCGCATGCTTCTGCAGTTGTCTGGTTTCTCTGAAGGAAAATTTCCTTTTTAGTACCTAGGAGTTCCTACTGTATCTGGAAGATTGTTCATTGCTCATTTTGAGGATTTGATTGACAAGGTTCGTGGTAAGTTGTAAGGATGGCAATCTAGGCTTCTGTCACGTGGGGCTCAGCTTCTCCTTATTAAGCATGTTTTACAAAGTGTTCTTGTGCATTGCCTTTCTATAATGCCTACTCCTGTCTCAGTTATTCAGAAAATTCAAAGAATCATGTGTAATTTCTTTTGGGGTTCTATTGATGGGAGACCAAAGAGAAAATTATGCTCTTGGGAAACTATTTCTAAGCCAGTTTTAGAAGGGGGATTGGGACTTCGAAGCCTTATTGAGGTTCATAATTCAATATAGATGAAATTAGCATGAAATTTATTGCAAGGATCCTCTCAATGGTCAACCTTCTTCCTAAGCAAATATGTTGGCAATACGCATATCCCTCTGCTAGATTCTTCTAAAAGATTTGATCTAAGTTTTGGAAATTGATGTTGAAGCATGTCTCATTTATCCAGTCAAATTCAAAATGTAGAGTGAAGGATGGTAATTTATGCTTCTGGCATGATAGATGGTCAAATTCGGATCCTCTTTGTTGCCAGCAACTAATTACTTATTTGCCAACTTTGAAGTTAGAAGATTGTAAGGTTGGTATGATGTGGAATGTAGATCTCTTTACTCAACTTGTGGGGCATGAAAGGTAGAGGAGTTAATTGAACAATTGGGGCAAGTAAAGTTTGGTGAGGATTCCCTTCTTTGGCTACCAAACTCGGATGGTCGCTTTTCTATCAAAAGTGCTTGGAATTGTATTAGAATCAAGGGCCCTAAGTCTACATGGCCAAAGAAGATTTTAGTGATTATGTGAAAAATAATGAATGAATGTCTTCCTATTGATGATAGAATTAGAAGAATTGGTATTCCATTAGGTATCGAGTTGTGATCATTGCATGCAGAGGGCCTATGAAGACATGGATCACATTTTTACCAAAGGAGAATTTACGGAAGCTATTTGGCGCCTGTGCTCTATTAGTATTGAAGTGCCTCACTTGGAAGGAAGGTCGTGGAAGGAACATAGAGTGGCTTGTTGGCATCGGCGAGCAAGAAATAGTTCAAGCACTAGACAATTGATTGGTTTGTTGCCTTCAATTCTAATTTGGCAGTTTTGGGTCTGGCGATGTAAGGCAAGAATGGAGAGTAAATATGATCCTGTCCTTTTAGTTTGGTATTCTATTTGGTTTTGGCTTTCTTGGGCTACTTTGAAACTTAAATCTGTAAAGAATCTCAGTAGTAGAAATGAAGCCATTTTAAAAGGTATGAATCTACCTTCCCCTCCTAAAAAAAACTCTGGTTGTTATTTAATTAAATGGATGCCTCATTTAATGGATTTGGTTAAAATGAATGTGGATGGTTACTCTTTAGGTAACCCTGGGGATGTAGGGGTTGGTGGGGTTATTAGGAACCATGGTGGTGATTTTATTTTTGGTTTTTCTGTTCACTTAGGCCACCATTCTAATAATTATACTGAATTATTGAGTCTCCTTCATAGTCTTAAACTTGTTGGTAATTTGAGTTTCTGCAACATTGAGATTGAATTGGACTCCATGATTGTGATTCATTGGTTGACGGTTAAACGATGTGGTTTATAGTATCTAGAAAATTTTTGAGATGAAATTCAACAATGCCTAGGGGGTCTTAACTTCAGAATTTCTCATTCATTTAGAGAGGCGAACTTGGTAGCAGATAGTTTAGTGAAAATTGGGGTTAGAAGATGTAGTGAAATCTGGTTTACTTCTCGAGATCTTCCATAGTATGTTAGAGGTGCTATTCGAATGGAAAAGGATGGGTTGCCCTATCTTCAGAATTCTTGATATGTGGTTTTATCCCTTATTTTTTCAGGTTGTGTGTTTCCTTTGGTGCTTGTATAAGTTTTATTTATTTGTCTGGATGTTTGTTATTGGTTTTGAATAAGTTGGTTTGATCAGTTTTTTGGATACTTGAGTTTTGATTTGTTTAATGATTTTTGTAACTCCTAAGTATCAAAGTTATAATCACGATTTTCCTCCACCATATATGAGGGTTTATCAATAAATTTGAGAGGAGATTATTATGTGTGGGGCTACCGACTCTTTGATAATATATATATATATATATATATAGATAATGCTATGTGAATCGATAGTTATACCGATAGTTGACAGATTTTGTTTTTTTTTTCAATGAAAAAATTATGAGTGATTAATTAAGTGAATATTATTAAGTTTATGTATTTTTTATAAATAAAAATAATATTTAAAGATGTTAAAAAAATGAATAAAATAAAAGATAAAAAAATAAAAAAACTTGAAATGCACTGAATCGACTTGAAATTGGTAGGGACTTTCGATCCCTATAGCAGTATTATATACATAGATATATATATACATATATATATATATATATATATATATGTAGTGATCATATTTACGCATGAGACGAAACTTGGTAGCCATGCATGATAGGCCTAGGTCATGATGCAGTACCTTAAGATTCGGAATATTTAGGAATGGATTCGGACATAACTTTTTTTTTTTTTTAGAAAAGGTCAACTTTCATTTCAACCATAGACTGAAATTTACAATGTAACATATAAAACTGAGAAACCTCAACTTTCAAGTCAAGTAGATACAAATGAATGCACTGAACTTCTACTCTTAGTTTCAACTGAGAGACCAATTACTGCCTCCAAAAGAGATAGTACTAAATTTCTCCTCCAAAGGAGGAGAGCACTACAGCTTCAAATAGACTAAACGTCCGGGAGACTACACCTCCAAACAGATTAAACGTTCAGGAGACTATTTCTCAAATAGTAAAATTATCTCTATACAAATAAAGATTTACAGCACCAACAAACAAGCACACAAAACCAAACAGAAACAAAACATAAGAACAACTCAAAAAACATTCGGGCGTGGTGGCGCGTGGCTCACACGCGCCACTCAAGAGTTGAAAGTCCACAGGTCTTAAGCATCCAGAGGCTCTGGCTCCACCTACAGCCGCTCACGGCGGACGAGAAACACCAGGAAGCAGACACATATCGTTGTAGCCCCACACGTTCGGAGTACGCGCCTCTCCATTTACCAAAAGCTCCGGTCGACAGGGAGATCGGTGGTCGGGAAGAACGAAGACGAAATGTGTGTTGGCCTTTGACCGTCGGAGATACCTCCCTCTGCAATACCCGATCTGAAAAGCAATGTCCGAAAACCACCTCAAAAAAGACAACAATCGATGGTCAGGAAACAGAAAAAAGGAAAAGGAAAAAAAAAAAAACAGAAGATGGAGGAGATGGAGGAGAGGACGGAGCCGAGGCTCCGCCCTCCCCCCAGCGCAGTGCACGATGGGTTTCGCCTCTCTTTTTTCACGAGAACTTCTCTCACCTACCAACGTGATGTTAGATGAATAATTAATTCCGGCGTACCTGTTTTTTAAACAATATGTATATTTTTATTATGTTAAATACTTTTAATAGTTTAAAGATCAGATAGACATACATACAATGTACTTTTTTATATGTACATGATGACAATATGCATGGTGAAAAATGAGGCGCAGGAGTAGCGCGCGCATATTAAATTCGATACATATTAAATACAAAACTACATATATAAAAATTTAAAAAATTATTATGATGATCCAAATTAAATTCACAAGAAATATTATGGGCATCCAAATAGTTTGACTCAATTACGGTATTTCATATATAATAAGCTAGCAGTACTAGTACTACTAGTACTTGATCCTTTTCCATTAAGCCGTATAATGCAATATACATGCGAGACCACCTGATTTTCTTTTTCTTTTTCCGACGATTAAATATTAAAGGTAGGAGATGAGGACTGATAGCTGGGGAATATGGGAATGCCGACCAACACGATGAAAGAGCATGTTCCCCCATATGCTAGTGGCCCCCAAACTTGACAAAATAATTAATTGCCGGCGCTTCTAAAGTCGCCATATTAAGTCTCATGTCCACGATTTGATTCGGGATCGAATTCTTCAAAATTATTTAATGTTTGGTTGATTAATATATATAGTCGTAATCACAATTACATTCCAGGCAGCAATAATCGGGACTATCAATCATCCACCAATATATATATAAATTACCCCTGAATTAGGCAGGCCCACCTTAGAATTATCCTGTTTGGATGTTAAGTTGAAATGAGTTGAGTTGAGTTGAGTTGAATTGAATAAAATATTATTAGAATATTATTTTTTAATATTATGAGTGTTTTGGGATTTGAAAAAATTAAATTATTTATTATATTTTGTATGAGAATTTGAAAAAGTGTATAGAAATTTAAGAAAATTATAATGATGAGATGAAATGAGTTGAGGAGGGTTAATCATCCAAATGGGGCCTAATCAATGTTTTTGATATTGTACCGACTAGTACGGCCAGTCGTTCGGGCTTGTACGGCCGATCGTATTGGCCTATACCGACCGTACCAACTTTTAATTTTTAATTTTTAATTATTTTTTTACTTCAATTTAGACTAAATTATTTACATATATGTATTTATATATATAATCTATTCATATATTGACTATTTTTTTGATTATATATATTTATATATATAATTTTTTTTATATATAGACTATTTCGAAATAATATATGAAACAGTATCAATCATATCGAAATATTTCGTTCCAGTACCTTGACCAGTACCAACACCAATATTACAGTGTTCAAAACTTTGGCCTAAATCCCAAACTACTAGTGCTGCATGCATATATATATATATATATATATGCCCTTTCTAAGTTGTTCAAATTATTTATATAAAAAAAAAGTTGCTCTAATTATGATCGATGATCAACTGCAAAAAAATAAAAAATAAAAGAAACTCGTAAGTCGGATTAAATAATATTATTACTTATGATCATGATCTCAATCTTCGTTAATTACCTAAAAATATTCGTCAGAATTAATATATGTACGTCTGATCTATGGAATCTTATTAGAAATACCAACAACAAATATCTATATAAGTCCCCGGCCTATAGCTCCTACAGTTCTAACTTTTATTTCAGCTTTATCGACGAGGAAGATATGAGCGCGCGTATCTTGACGTACGTGTCGCATTATTGACGTACGTGTCGCATTAACGTTCGATTTTTGAGCATTATTGAATTTTTGAGGCTTGAAGAGGATTTTAGGGTTTTCCACCCGCCCAGTGCAAGCCACAATGAATGCCACGCGGTTTCGCGAGGCAGAAGAGGCATTGTCACAGCTGACTTTGGCTTGCAATGGAGTTAATGCTCTTGCTGTCACCTTTTGACTCCTTCGCCTCTTCTTCTCTGTTTTTTTTTGTTTTTTTTTCATTTTTTAAAATTTCATTTAGGTCAGCTTCAACCGCACCTCTGCGGTCTCATTTTCTATTTATGCAGACCTAGTAAACCTTCTCCTTGGACACTTGTCTTAGCTTATCCGAGAAAGAAAGTTAAAGAACTCGAGAGGAAGAAGACCCATCAGTTAATCATCTGAAGAAATTAGAAGACTTTCGAAGAGAAGGAAACAATTAGGTGAAATGGGTAGGCCTCCTTGTTGCGATAAAGAGGGGGTCAAGAAAGGTCCTTGGACTCCTGAAGAAGATATCTTGTTAGTCTCTTATGTTCAAGAACACGGTCCTGCGAATTGGAGGGCTGTTCCTGCCAATACAGGTTAAATTTCAATCATTTGCGATTTTACAACATCATTTTTTACGCACACGTTGTTATATATGGTTAATTTGGTTTATCATTCGGGAAACTCCAATCGATCGAAAGATACTTTTCTTCCTCTTCTTCTTCTTCTTGATCTTCTTCTTTTCCCCCTTGTTGGCTGACTGAAGGAGTTAGGTACTTAACGTTTCGTTTTTAATGGCCGTCTGGGCATCTTGATGATCATTAATCTTGCTTGTATCTATATGGCCGGTTTTTCAGGGTTGCTTAGATGTAGTAAGAGTTGCAGACTTAGATGGACTAATTACCTTAGGCCAGGGATCAAACGTGGTAACTTTACAGACCAAGAGGAGAAGACGATAATCCACCTCCAAGCTCTTTTGGGCAATAGGTAACACACTCCCACCACTTGTCTCTCATGTTTGCTTCAATATTGGGTGCCATTTATATATTCAGAAAATTTCTAATCCCAATAGTGTGATAATTAGGGTTATTCAAGTTCTTCATTACAGGATAATTAAGAATAATTAATATGAAGTTCTTTACAGCCAAGTTATTTTGGATTTTACCTTGATTAATGGTGATCTGTTTATGGTGCAGATGGGCAGCCATAGCCTCATACCTCCCACAGAGAACAGATAACGACATTAAAAACTACTGGAACACCCACTTGAATAAGAAACTTAAAAAGCTTCAAACAGGACTAGATCATGAAGGCCATTTTTCAGGTTCACAGAAATTGCCCCGAGGTCAGTGGGAGAAAAGGCTCCAAACTGATATCCACATGGCCAAACAGGCTCTTCGTGAGGCCCTATCCCCAGAGAAGCCAAGCTACATGTCTGGATCGAAGTCATCTGATGTATTGTCTAATGCAAATCCGGCTCAATCATCAACCTATGCATCAAGCACAGAGAACATATCCCGGTTGCTCAAAGGCTGGACGAGGAATCCGTCAAAACCATCTCAAACAAACTCAGGAGTGACTCAAAATTCCTTCAACAACATGAGTGGCACAGATTCTGGATCGAGTGATCAGGGAACTCCTAGCTGGAAGTCAAATGACAAGGACCTTATTCTACCCGAGGCATTTGATTCTCTTTTTGGTTTCGAGTCTTTCGATTCTTCATATTCTGATACTTCACAGTCTATGTCACCTGAGACAACCCTTTTCCAAGCTGAAAGCAAGCCGGATTCATGTGCCCTACTGCCGTTTTCATTGCTTGAGAAGTGGTTGTTTGATGAGGGTGCTAGCCAAGGGAAAGATTTCCTAAATGATATCACCTTAGATGACGGTGCTAATCTTTTCTGAAGTGGTAATTATTTGGGGATTTGGAGCTTAGTTTTTGTTCTAGGTCTTGAACTAATGAATATCCAGTTGCATGCCTTGGCAGTCTTAGTTTGGTACTCCTAATTTAGTGCCAGACCAGAAGTGTAAATTTGACATTATCGGTAACTAAGGTCCCGTTTGTTTTCAAAGCATATCTTATCTTGTCTTGTCTCATCTAGTTATTACATATTTTTCAAATTCTAATATAAAATAATGTAAACAATTTAATTTTTTCAAATTCTAATACAAAAATCATATTAAAAAAATATATTATAGTAATATTTATTTAATTTTTCACTTTAATCTTAATTCATTTCATCTCAATCTTATCTCAAAAAACAAATCAGACTAAATGTTCTTGATTGAGAATAAACTTAAAGTCTTGTATATATCTGTTCTCAGTGAATTATGAAACAATTTATATTAGGTAATAATTTGCTTCTACAGTTTTACTACTTGTCAATGGTCCTAATTTAATCATCAGAAGTAGCTAACTTCACATGCCTCAAGCATGGAGATAATTAGGTGAGAGACAACCAAAAGCATGTTTCCTCACCCCATTTTTATTTGTATGGGCAGTCCCGGCCTAACCCCAATATTTGCTTAGAAAATATAATTATTGATCATTTATACTTCTTCAACTATTTAAATATGAGTAATACCACATACGGTTTTAGTGTGTACAAATTTCATACATTTTTTATTTATAAAAAATAGTAGAGTTCATGATTAAAAAATTATTTTTTCATGTGATCACCAGTATCATATTTGGGAAGTGCTACTCATCCCCTTTTTTTCCTTCCCGATGGCTTCCCGTTGAGTTTTTTTAAAAATAATTTTTAAGTAAATATTTTTAAATAATATTGTAGTTTTTTTATATTTTTAAAAAATATTCTAAGATGTTAAAAAAAATATGTAAAAAATAGGTTTAGGTTTTTTTTACATGATTTTTTTAACATCTTAATATATTTTTAAAAATATAAAAAAATCACAATATTATTTAAAAACACTTACTTAAAAATCATGTGAAAAAAAAAACTATAAAAAAAAAAATTGAAACAGGAAACCATCGGAATATAAATGGAGGTAAAGAATAGCATTTTCCATCATATTTATTCACATTTTTTAAAATCATGAGTATGCTGACTTTGTACTACTCCTAAATCTGCAAATATATTTTTCATTAAATATATAAATGTTTGAATGGTGTATTAAGCCATATTTTATGTGAGATTATTTGATTCGTGTTTTAACTAGTTATGCAAATAGAGAAAAGAGTATTAATTAGGGGCCGACCCCTAATTAATTTAACTTGCGTGTGAAGTTAATTAATGAGAAATAAATGTCGAGCTGCTTGGAGAGAATTTATAGCTTTCCATAAATGTTTAACAGAATTTTGGTAACCAGGAAATTACACTAGTACTGTAAGCTGCTAGCTGTTATAGGTTATGCAATCTTCGATCCCTCTATGAAAAAGTTAATGCTTTTTTTTTTTGTCTTTTTCCTTTCTATGGTTTTAGGCCAGCACATTAATTGCATAAGACATGGAACCCGTAAACAAAATTTTCAGACCAGAAATATTCATGTTTGGATGATTTTAATCGATATATTTCGAAGAAATTAAAAAAAAGGTACCCTTTCTATATAGCTAGACCTATTTGATTGAAAGGTATCAACAGGTACCTTAACTTATATCACAAGATACTCTTGGCATTCCTGATCAGACTGATCTCTTTCCTGATCTCTTTCTCGTTCTCTCTGATCTGATGATCTAGATCCCGTTCATCAATTGTTAGAAAGTGGAGATCGGAGCTGTATAGGCAGACGTTGCCTTGGATGTGTGCATATTGGCCTTAAATGCACATGTGAAAGGTTTTGAAAGTCACTTGTTTTGCAAGCTGTATAAATTTTGTTACTGGCAGGAAGAAAATCAAACTGTAAAGGCATGGAAAGAACCATAAGCTCCTCATGAAAACCATTATATATCAAATGCATGCCCTGCCATGCATTGAATTTTTAATTGGACAAAAAAATCAACTTTGGTATTGAAGATCGGCCTATATATTAATTACTTGCCCCCTCTGCTGGTGTCATAAGTTAATGGCATAAAAACCTTTGGTAAGAAAAATTGGCCACCAAAGATACTACAAAAGTCAAGACCGATATCACAATATATATGCAATTGAAACGAATCAACGATCCTTCCTCATATATATATATATATATATAGATATATAGACATCATTTATAGTACTGAACTCCAGGGTCAAGATAGAAACTAAAGTGATCATGCGTGTCAAGCTAGCTTTAATGATCCTTATTATAAGCTCATTTCCTTTGAACAAGAGAATTCTCCTTTCCCACGGTACTAGAGAAGGCCTCCAATGATCAGTATTTCCCACGGGAGACACGGATACAACTTCTATTTCCCACCACTGAAACTGGGCCTAGAAAACTACCTCATTCCCACAAGTCATGTTAGTTGTGCAAAATAATACTTTTTTCGGCGAGTTATATCCTACTACTAACCCACGGGATGAAATAAGTATTTTGATGGATGTTGAACCCAAGGTTTCAAGTCTCGTATTTACGTATAAATTTTGATGATAACAAATAATATTGAAAACTCAAGCTCAAGTTGTCTACGCATGAAGGAAGTTAAACACATCAAGAAATCAAGCATGAGCAAGAAAGAGATCAAGTCTACAAATGAAACTCATAGATTACTTTTGTACATCTCTTGATAAAATTAGAAATTGGATTAAGGCTCCAAATTACTCTTTTTTCTCATAAAACATCAAATTACTTTTTTCACATATGCAAGACATTTTTAAATGTTTTAGTTTTGAAAATTATATTTTTCACATGAGCATAACATCATCAAATAAAATAATTTCGAAAATTATATATATATATATTTATAAAAACTTGAATTTATAAGATGATTGATTATCATATTTGACATGTGCATATTTTGTTTGAAAGTCTTGAAGGGAGGTGGTGTGTTTTTTTGACAAATGCAAAAGGTAGATGATTTTGTTTGAGAATCTTAAAGGGTGGTTGTGTGTTTTTTTGACATATGTAAAAAGAAGATGTTTTTGTTTGAAAAATAAATCATGCTCATTTTGTCATATATGAAAAGTAAAAGATTAGATTTGAATTTTTTGAAAAATGAATGAAGTTGTTTTTGACAAATGCAAAAAAGAGATGCTTTTATTTGAATTTTTTGAAAAGTGAATAGTGTTCTTTTTTGACATGTGAATCTTTTCAAATTTGAAATTGAAGACTCATTTGCCTATAAATAACTCACTTGAGTTTTGCAAAAATTACAACAAGAGCTTACACATCTATTGCTAAATTTTGCATCATTCCTTCAAAACTCTCAGTCTCTCTTTTCTAAAGTTTTGAGCCTTAATTCTTGTTCTTGTTGAGAGAGATATAGGTTGCGCTGTATTGTTTCTATCTCACTCATTGAGGAGTGTACTTTGATAGTCTACCCACTATCAACTTTTGTATTTGTAAGATGATGCGTATAACCCTTGTGTGTGTAGAAGGTGTTCTACACGGGGAATAGTTAAATCACCAAGTGTGAGGTGATTGGAAGTGTAGAGGGTGTTCTACACGGATTCTTTGGAGTGGTGCTGCTCAAAAGTGTAATAAGTTTCTATCTCCACCTAAAAGAGATTGACTAGTAAATTCGGAATCCTTAAGGGGTAGCTTGAGGCGAGGACGTAGGCAGTTGGGCTGAACCTCGTAAAAATACTGAGTTTGCTTTCTCTTACCCTACTCTTTACATTTCTTACTGCTTTACATTCTGTTTATATTTTATATTGTGTATTTGATTAATAAGTGTTAATTTTTATAATATAACCTAATTCACCCCCCTCTTATGTTAGTCATTTGGACAACAATTGGTATCAGAGCTAGAGCTCTGTTATAAGATTAACTATCTTTTAAGTTAAGATCTTATGGCTAACATTGTAGCTTCATTTGGTGAAGGTCAATCTAGCAGTCGGCCTCCACTCTTTTGTGGAGACAATTACTCATTCTGGAAAGTTAGAATGAGAATATTCCTTCAGGCTCAAGGTCGAGAAATTTGGAAATGCATTGTAAATGGACCTTATATTCCAACAAAAGTGGTTGATGGAGTAAAGGTCAAAAAGGAAGAAGAAGAGTTTGATCGTGAAGACGATAGACTTTATACTTTGAATTTAACTGCTATGAATTTATTATATAATGCTCTCAATAGTAATGAGTTTAATAGAGTAATGACTTGCACTACAGCAAAGGAAATTTGGGATAACTTGGAAGTTACTTATGAAGGAACTTCTCAAGTCAATGAATCAAAAATTTAATTTCTTACTCATGAATATGAAATGTTTAAGATGAATGATGATGAATCTATTTCTAGTATGCACACTCGTTTTACTAACATCATAAACAGCTTGACAGCTCTTGGCAAAGTTTATTCTAAAGTGGAGATAATAAGAAAAATTCTCAACTCTCTACCAAAACGTTGGGAATCAAAAGTGACAGCGATTCTTGAAGCTAGAGACTTTAAGAAGCTCGAAGTGAATGAACTCATCGGGTCACTTATCACCCATGAGTACACATTGAAAAGAGGAGAAGAAGAAGGAAAGCCAAATAAGAGCTTGGCACTTAAAGCTGTTCCATATGAAAGTGAAAGTGATGAAGATGAGGAAAATGACGACAAAGATAAAGAAGTTGCGATGATAACAAGAAGAATTTAGAGGTTCTTAAAGAAAAATAAAACTCCTCCAAGGAAATCCTTCAAAAAATTTTCCAAGAAAGATTCAGGTAAAAATGACATTTTAATTTGTTATAAATGCAATAAGCTTGGTCATATCAAGTCAGATTGTCCTCTGCTAAAAAAAGATCGAAACAAAGGCAAAAAAGCAATGAAAACTACATGGGATGATGATTCAAGTAGCTCAGATAGTGAAACGAGCAATAGAGAATCAGCAAATCTTTGTCTTATGGCTAAAGATGACATTGAGGTAACAAATCTTGATAATATTGAAGATCTTTCATATGAAGAATTGTAAAATATTTTAGAAGAGGTATATGAGGAATTTGAAAAATTGGGTATCAAGTATACTGCTTTGAAAAAGAAAAATTTTTCTTTAACAAACGAAATTGATATTTTAAGAAAAGAAAATATTGTTTTGAAAGATGAAAATCTTGAGTTGAAGAAAAAGAAAACTGATTTAGAAAATATTATTGAAAACTTTACGAATGGAAAAAGAAATTTTGAAAAACTTTTTGGTAGTCAAAGATGTGTTTTTGACAAGGCAGGCTTGGGATATATGCCAAAACAAAAATACAAACCTTATAAAAACTTTTTTGATAATCCTTCTACATCAAAGTCCAATATTCAAAATTCTTTTCATAAAAATAATTTTGTTAAAAAAGGATACTATTATAATCACTAAAGTTCTTCATATATGTCACATGCTATTTGTAATTTTTGTAATAGAAATGGTCATAATTATCTTGCTTGTCCTATTAGAAGAAAACATACAATGACTATTAGGGCCATATAGGTACCTAAAAATATTGTTTCTTCTAATACTAATAAATAAAGGACCCAAAGAACTTGGGTACCAAGAATTTTTTTTAATTGCTTTTGTAGGTATGCATAAAGTATTCTACAGGTAAAAATAAATGGTTTTTAGATAGTAGATGTTCAAGACACATGACGGGAGACAAGACTAAGTTCTTTGATCTTAAATCTAAATAAGAAGGACACGTGACATTTGGAGACAACTCGAAAGGGAAGATTGTGGGAATATGTAAAATATGTTGAGCAACCTCCAGGTTTTGAAAATCATATTTCTCCAAATCATGTTTTCAAACTCACAAAAGTACTATATGGACTCAAACAAGCTCCTAGAGCGTGGTACGAGAGATTCAGTGGTTTCTTGATTGAAAAAGGCTTTTGAAGAGGAAAAATTGATACAACTCTTTTCATTAAATACGAAAATGATGATATTCTTTTGATTCAGATTTATGTTGATGATATAATATTCGGTGCTACTAATGAAAATATGTGCCAAGTTTTTGCTAAGACTATGCAGGAAGATTTTAAAATGAGCATGATGGGAGAGCTTACATTCTTTCTCGGATTGCAAATTAAGCAAGCAAAAAGTGGAATATTTATCAATCAATCAAAATATATAAAGGAATTGCTGAAAAAAGTTTGGGATGGAAGGTGCTAAGGAAACTGGAACACTAATGAGCCCATCCACTAAACTTGATAAAGATGAATCTGGTAAACCAGTTGACTCAAAGGTATATCGAGGTATGATTGGTAGTTTATTATATTTTATAACTAGTAGACCTGATATTATGTTCAGTGTATGTTTATGTGTACGTTTTCAATCATTTCCAAAATAATCTCATTTGATTGCAGTCAAGCGAATTTTTAGATATTTTGCCAATACCATTGACTTAGAGTTATGGTATCCTAAACACACTTTTTTCGATCTTATTAGTAATTCAGGTACCGATTATACTGGTTGCAAAGATGATCGAAAAAGTTTTAGTAGAACATGTCATTTCTTAGGTCATGCACTTGTTTCCTGATTTAGTAAAAAGAAAATTCTATTGCATTATATATTACTGATGCAGAGTATGTTGCTGTAGGCAATTGTTGTGCTCAAGTTCTTTACATAAAGCAACAACTTGAGGTTTTTAAACTTATGTACAATCACATTCTAATCAAATGTGATAATACAAGTGCTATAAATCTTTCAAAGAATCCAATACAACATTCTCGGACCAAACATATTGAAATTAGATATCATTTTCTTAGAGATCATGTGCAAAAGGGCGATATTGTATTAGAATTCACTAGTACACATGATCAATTGGCAGACTTTTTCACAAAACCCTTACCAGAAGATAAACTATGCATGATTAGAAGAGAAATAGGAATTATGCATGCCATGAATATCTGCTAGATACTTTTATTCCATTATCTCAAATGACTTACAGAAACTTGAGACGTTTAACCTCATCATTCAAATGCATTTGCTCCTCATAAATCATCATGCCATCCTTATCTAAAGGATTAGGCAATCGAAATGCAGAGGCAAGTAAGGATTTTAAATCTTTATTCTGTTGTTTTAAGTCTACTATTTTTTTGTTAGACTCTTGAATAAGTCGTTGAATAATATCGATCTTCTCATTAAGCTTCTCTATCTCGCAGGTTTTGGACTGCAACCGAGCGGAAAAAGCAACAATAGAAGATGAGTATCGAGTCCCGAGACCCACAAGCTCGTAAATGACATCATGATCTGATTTATTAGCTAAATCAGTGTTTTGTTACTTCATGGCACCTACGACAGATGCAGAAATAGATTGATCACGAGAAGCACTGGAGGAGAATTGATGAGCCATTAAGATTTTGTAAAGTTAGAATGAAGATGAACTACAACAATGAGAAGAAGATTTGATGCGGATTAGATAAAGCTAAGGATTACTTTTATAAAGATGTAAATAAGTAGAAGACAAACTGTCATCTCTTCAAATCTTACTTAGTCAAGTTTACAAGATATGCCAGATGCATATTGTCAAAAGTTACCGAACTAAGCTAGCGAGATTAATTATAATTGTCATTGTTTCTCTCGTGAAACGCTGCCATTATCTACTGATATTGACTCTGTGCTTGAACTCTTACTCATTCCGATTCCTCTATTTGAAGTTTCAGAACATGAGCTAATTCCGTCAAATCTTTATTTTCTTGCTTTAACCTCTTATTCTTTCTGCCTTTATTTGCAAGCTTTTGATGCAGAACATATATTTGATTGTTAAGTCGATCAACCTCATTTGCCCTCGCTAGTAATCTCCGAGACATGGTTGTAACAGAGGCAGCATATTGAGCACTGAGAGTTCTTGATGCTGCAACAACCTCAGAATCAGTTCTATTTGAAAAATGCATCTCTGCTTCTATCATGGTGTTGACAACCTCATAAGATAAAATGACTGGTTGAGACGGTTCCTGATTCAAATCCGGAAGATTATTAGACGAAATTTTCTCCGCCATTCTATCGTTTTGAATAAATAGAAACTGGATCAATGAGTAGTGAAAATTTATTCGAGTATCCGACATGTGAAAACGATCTTTTAAACAACAACTTTCAAATCTCAATAATATTTAATTTTTCAACAATATCACGCGGATTTGAATCTAATTTCGCACCGACTGCTAGAGCTAAGCCTCCAACATTTGCATGTTTTGTCGGACACGCGTGGCTCCGCATCGAATTGCCAGAGTTAGACTTCCAATATTTGCAGGTTTTGTCGGACATGCATGGCTCTGCACCGCATTGCCAGAGCTAGGCCTGCAGCTTTTGCTGTCTTTGTCGGACACGGATAATTTTAATTATTCAACTTCAAATCTCTGGAACATCTAATTCGTCAATAACATCAAGCGGATTTAAATCTTTATCCGTACCGAGATGATAAAATTCGGCTTCAACCTTTGCAGGTTTTGTCGGGCACGGGTGGTTCCAACTTCTACTCTCTAACGCACTGTTTTATTTGGTTATTGCTTATTACGGGAAAAAATCTTACTGAAACCAATTACGATTCCTTTTTAATGATGCCAAAAGGGGGAGAAGTTTTATACTAGTATAATACTACCCTGTTATATATACTAGAATCATGTTTATATTTTTTTTGAAATACTAACACATATTTTTAGGGGGAGTTTAAGTATTACTGCAGGTCATAGATTTCTATTAAGTATTTGTCATTATCAAAAATGGGGAGATTGTTAAACCCAAGGTTTCAAGTCTCGTATTTACGTATAAATTTTGATGATAACAAATAATATTGAAAACTCAAGCTCAAGTTGTCTACGCATGAAGGGAGCTAAACACATCAAGAAATCAAGCATGAGCAAGAAAGAGATCAAGTCTACAAATGAAGCTCATAGATTACTTTTGTACATCTCTTGATAAAATTAGAAATTGGATTAAGGCTCCAAATTACTCTTTTTTCTCATAAAATATCAAATTACTTTTTTCACATATGCAAGACATTTTTAAATGTCTTAGTTTTGAAAATTGTGTTTTTCATATGAGCATAACATCATCAAACAAAATAATTTCGAAAATTATATATATATATATATTTATAAAAACTTGAATTTATAAGATGATTGATTATTATATTTGACATATGCATATTTTGTTTAAAAGTCTTGAAGGGAGGTTGTGTGTTTTTTTGACAAATGCAAAAGGTAGATGATTTTGTTTGAGAATCTTAAAGGGTTGTTTTTTTTTTTTTTGACATATGCAAAAAGAAGATGTTTTTGTTTGAAAAATAAATCATGCTCATTTTGTCATATATGAAAAGCAAAAGATTAGGTTTGAATTCTTTGAAAAATGAATGGAGTTGTTTTTGACAAATGCAAAAAGGAAATGCTTTTATTTGAATTTTTTGAAAAGTGAATAGTGTTCTTTTTTGACATGTGAATCTTTTCAAATTTGAAATTGAAGACTCATTTGCCTATAAATAGCTCACTTGAGTTTCGCAAAAATTACAACAGGAGCTTACACATCTATTGCTAAATTTTACATCATTCCTTCAAAACTTTCATTCTCTCTTTTCTAAATTTTTGAGCCTTAATTCTTGTTCTTGTTGAGAGAGATATAGGTTGCGCTGTATTGTTTCTATCTCATTTGTTGAGGAGTGTACTTTGATAGTCTACCCACTATCAACTCTTGTATTTGTAAGATGGTGCATATAACCCTTGTGTGTGTAGAAAGTGTTCTACATGGGGAATAGTTAAATCATCAAGTGTGATGTGATTGGAAGTGTAGTGGGTGTTCTATACGGATTCTTTGGAGCGGTGCTGCTCAAAAGTATAATAGGTTTCTATCTCCACCTAAAGGAGATTGACTAGTGAATTTGGGATTCTCAAAGGGTAGCTTGAGGCGAGGACGTAGACAGTGGGGCTGAACCTCGTAAAAATACTGAGTTTGCTTTCTCTTACCCTACTCTTTACATTTCTTACTGCTTTATATTCTGTTTATATTTTATATTGTATATTTGATTAATAAGTGTTAATTTTTATAATATAACCCAATTCACCCCCCTCTTGTGTTAGTTATCTGGACAACAATAAAAAATGTATATTTTTCCACGAAGTTCCTCTGTGAAAAGAAAAAAGGTATCCGTTGTAATACTGAAGCATCTACTAACCTGGATCTAAAAAGAGGATCATGTGGCCCAAAGGCCACAGGCATTACTAATTTGTAAGCGACGTAAGCACTTCATGCATGCGGCATGATGTGCGTATTCAAGTTATATTATGATGATCAAGTCCCAATTGGCCGATTCGGATATCTTAGCTAGCTAGCATACATATTGCATATACGATGTTTTTTTTTCAATTATTATTATTTAAACAAAGAAAAGAAATTTACATACCTTGCATGTTCATTTGGGGCCCTGCAATAAATTTTTGTACCAAATTTAGAAAAGGGTTTCGGAATTGCTTTCGATCGATCAGTCGCGTCGGTGTTTGGAAAATGCCGATTCTCTCGTTCTAATGGGGGATCAGGAGATGACCAGTTCTCAGAAGACGCAAAGTCTACCGGGAACTGAAGTCATCAACATTAATTTGTTGGTGGTTTGGCATTTAATTTGCGTCATGAACACGAGCCTTAAAACGTTTACTTCAATTTGTTTGCAGGTATCATTAAATGTACTATATCACGAACCCAATTAAATTTCTAGAATACCTACGGGGGCGTCAATGTAACATTCGTGTCCAGTCCGCTTTCTAATTTTTATTTTTATTTTTTTAGGTTTATTTGTGCAAAAAACTTATTTGAGTTTTCGAGTATTTTTAAAAAAATAGAATTCGAGTTTAAAATTTCTGTTTTGATGGACCATGATTTTTTTTTTCATTTGATTTGATAATTATGTTGAAATCTTTTTATCGGCTAAGATAATTTTTAAAAAAGTCAGATTTTTTTTTTTTTTTAAAGTTTGGATCGAGGCCGAAACTTAAAAAAAAAAACCCATTTTATTACTTTTGTTCTTTTCAAAATATGGGTCTAATATTTTTTAAATGGGCCAAAAATCCCAAGTCGATATTCCTTCACTACAATAAAAAAAAAACCAATTGGGGAGACCAAAATTTGCCACAAAATGTCTATAACTCGCCGTGGTTGCAGCAAGAAAGAACCGCCCCAATGTTGCTGTTATTTTTGAGTCAAAATAAATTATTTCCGGCGAAAAATTAGGTTAGAAAATTTTTTTTTATGGCGACCATTTTTCGCCGAAATAATGTAAAATTTCGCCACAACAAATATGCAAATTTTGTTGTTTCAACGGCGATTTTAATTCGCCGACCCTGGGCTATTTTTTTTATTTTAATCATGAAATTGGTTGGGCAGATTTTTCTAGGCTATATATATATATCTAATTATTTAATCGTATATATATAGTTAAATATAAAGATTCCCAACTCAAAGAAAATAAAAGTTTTTCATTTATCTCAAACTTTTTCGAACAAAAATCATGTACAAACAATGATCAATCGTCGTTATTTAGCATAACTCTACCGTAAAGTGCAGGGGCTAGCCACAAAGAAATAGGCTTGACTAGAGGTTGATATATAAAATTTCTCATAAAAATTAAAGGTAGCCTCATCTCAAGGATTTCCAAGCCTTGTACATTTTGTTAGAAAGATATCTAACAGCGCTAACTCTACCAACAGTTAGTAGACCAGAGACAGCCTGCCTTGCACTTGAAACCATGACGGTTCGCCTCAGAACCTTCTGCATACATTTTGCAGCCTCTTCTCTTGAGCCAATTGAAACTTCATGTATTACTCGACCTTGATCAATTGCGATTTAAAAGATATTCCACCATTTTCTGGTCTAGATCTATTTTCTGGGGAAGGCATTCCACAAGCATTTTGTTGAAAGAGAATAAAGATGGAATGGTCTTTATGATAATGGCTAATACCTAAAAATAGTTTAATATGCTTAAAAAAGATACTAAAGGGTTTAAACCGAAGCCTTCTCACATATAGCCTATACATGCAAATTTCACATTGTATACAGGTAATCTAACCTCTTAAGCAAATTAACTTGAATTCAAACCTTTGAGAAATCCTTATATTATAACATTTCTTGGTTCTATTCTTTGTATTTATTCTTATAATACTTGGTCGATTATTGGATTGGAGACATAATAGTTACCTACACATCAACACTCCAGTCTCCACCTCTGTAGATGATTCACACCTTTGACATAGTCCTAGAACTCGAAGATGTTGGCATATGAAATATAATCTGAAAAAGATATACTTATGCAATAAAATATACTATAGGGATATATATGGAGAATCTACATAAAAACATCTTTGTTTCTGGCTGCTATTTAGATGCAACTACTGACCTTTTCAAAGCTGCATCAAAGTCATGCTTTTCTTTATAATTGAAAGCCTCATCAAATCCAAGCTTGTTAAAAAACAGAGGTCCAACTTTACTAACATGTCTCAGCTTTTACATCCCCTGTTCTTTAAAACAGAGGTCCAGACTGCATGCAACAAAAAGATCGGCCAACTTACACTAGCATATAGAAAAAGTCAAACTAGAAGCTTCCAAACAGATTTATGTGAGGAAAAAATATTTGACAGCAACAAGGGAAGACTATATATTTGTATCCAGAAGATATATGTATATGTATATATATATATATATGTATGTATACCAATATCCTGTTAACAAAACTAATAATGCATCAGGAAAAATAAACCGGCTTTGCCCTCCTTTACAGACTAGATTGTCAACGTGGACAATCAAGCTCTACGGTAATTTACACCTCAAGGAAGAGAGGTAGAGGGGTGCGTAGAAAAAGATGCACAAATCAAGACAAAAAGTATATAATTGAAGAGAAATAATGGATCAAAGCACTCAAAATTAAAAAATTAAGAAAATGAATGAGTAAATAGATAGACCAGTACAACTAATTCAAAGCATGTGTGCAAGGTATAAAAGTATCACAAAAAGTAAAGAATGTCTCTGCTACCAGAAAGCAAATTTAAGTATCCAGTTTAATGTTCATTTAAGCGAAGGATGCGAGAAAATACCTCAGCAACTTTATTCAACTTCTCCCTCACATTCAACAACAGTTGAGGAAGGTCACCATTCCATTTGTAAAATTCCAGTTCATTCTTGTTCAGAATCATTTCTACTATCTAAATCTTTTTCTTAGTATTCAAAGAACATCAAGATGAGTCATATTACCATAACAAAGAAAACATAAATCGTGAGGGTGGTGTTTTACTTTGTTGAATTAGGGCTAAGGAGACATGATGGAGCCTAAAATTTCGAAAAACAAACTCTCTGGCATTGACAAGAATGCCAGAAGATGGCAGCGTTGACTAGAAGTCTGGAAGGCGGCGAGAAGACGGTGCATCGACGAGAAGACAGCATCATCGACGAGAAGATGGCAGAGAATGTAAAATCCTAAGAGATAGAGACAGAGAGGGAATGGGAAGAAAATCGCGAAAGTGGAAAAAATTAGACGCGATGTAGTGAATAATTTGGAGTAAGTTTATTTTCGGTGAACAAAAATCGTAGATAATAGTGAATAATTTCTGGCGATTTTGCTGTATTGCCATAAGATTTTATTCGAAATTAAAAATATACTATAATTTCAGCAATAATTCTGTCAACAAAAATAAAAGTAGCCCTATTTGGTACTTTTTCTTGTAGTGTTTCTAACCCCACATCATGCACATTGTTTCACTCTTCCGTCTTCATTTACGCCTCTCTTTCCCTCGCCCTAGGGTTTTTTTTTTGCAGTCTAACACTTATATATATATATATATATAAATATATATATATACATAACTATATATAGAGCCTCTAATCATGCACTTCACCGCTTCAAAAAATAGGGTTGTTGCACCACCTTAATTAGCCATCCTCGACTTTGCTCTCTTGCCGCCTCCTCACAACCTCTTTAACCACCAAAGCCATTGCATGTGAGGCACCTTAACATAACCACCATGCAGCCGATACAGTCGCCCACATGCATAGTCCTTGCATGGAATCTCAACCATCCAACTCCTTAAGAGTTCGCCACCTTTAACTGTGCAATGCCACGACCACTTCACCATAGACCCACGTCGATGGAGACCATAACTATTATGAATAATTAACAACCTGAGTTCCTCTAAACCAGAACTCAAATACCACAGTTTGATACCAGAAGCTTTAACAGATATGAAGTATTAAAGAAATAAACAATGATCGTAAAACAGAACAAGACATAGTAAGAATATAAAGCAGTAATCAAGAAAGCAAAAGAAAAATTAGAAAGAACACATAAGATCACGTGGTTCGACTCTAATGGTTTACATCTATGGTAGGAACGATTTCAGTGCTTTTATTGATGATCAATCTTCACAGAGAAGTCTCAGTACAGTATTACATAACATCTTTGAACTCAAAATCAGTAATAAAACTCACTGATTCTCTTGCATAAAGAAACACTAGGAAACCCCTCATTGGAAATCCTCTCAAAGCTCTTAGATGACAAAGTGAATGAATGAATTGATCTAGGACAACAACAACTTAAGTATATATATATATATATATATATATATATATGCAGATAAGAAGATGTTAACACGTGTCCTCAATCGAACGGCTTGTTACACAAATGGGATTCAGCTAGTAGCATCATGAACTCGGCACTTGCAACACTTCAACCAGATACATGTTGCCATCACAAGTATCACCAGGCCATTGGATTACTACACGTGTCATCAAGCTATTGGATCATAATGAACAGAAGATTAATTATAAATGTCTGACAAAAAATAATACCATTTACAATTCTTCACATTGGCAATCATTTATTACCAGGTTTCCATCAAAACTTCATCATTGTCTGTTCTTGTATTGTTCCTCTAATAGGGACAAATTCTTGACTCCATACTAACTAAGTCCAGATAGTGTTTGAACTTAGATCAAGGAAGAGATTTGGTCATTATATCTGAGGGGTTATCCTTAATTGAGACCTTCTCCACACCTACAACTTTTGACTTTATAACATCCTAACAAAATGAAGTCTTATGTCAACATGTTTGGACCTTTCATGGTAAAACTGATTTTTGGCTAAGTATAGTGTGCTTTGATTATTACAGTGTACTGTGATATTGCCATTGAAAATACTTATCTCATTTGCAATACCCTTTAACCATATGACCTCTTTTATGACTTCAGTTAATACTATATATTCAGCTTCTGTGGTGGACAAAGACACGACAGATTATAAGTGTGATTTCCAACTAATACCCTCCCCAAAAGCAATAAACACATATCTTGTTAAGGACTTAATACCTAAAAGCAATACACATATATCTACATTCCCCGCAAAGCTAGATTCTACACATCCGGTTAACTCACAACCCTTTTCAACATTTTTTGTCAAAATTGAGTCCTAAATTAGTAATGCTTGCCAGGTACCTTAATACCCAGTTAATGGTCTGCCAATGGAGTTTTCCTAGATTCCCCAATAAATATATTAACTACACTCATAGCATAGATCAGATCAGGTCTAGAACATACCATTGCATACATTATGCTTCCCACCATATTAACATAGGGTATTTGTTGCATAAAATTAATGTCTAATTTCTGTTTTAGGAGCCTGATCTACTGACCATTTAAAATGTTGACCTAAGGGTGTGCTAACAGGTTTTACATGTTCTATATTAAATCTTTTAAGAATTTTAGAAATGTAGGATTTCTGGGACAGATATAGAACTCTGTCCTTTTTGTCCCTTTCAATTCTCATTCATAATATTTTCTTAGCAGGATCCAATTCCTTCATTTCAAACTCAGATTTCAACACGCATTTAACTTGTTCAATTAAATTAGTATCTTTACAAATCATAAGCATATCATCTACATGCAGTAAAAGATAAACAAATATTCATTTTTCTTCCTTGTAATAGATATAGCTATCACTCTTAAATTTATTAATAATCATACGTGTGTCAAACCTCATATAGCACTGCTTAGGTGATTGCTTAAGGCCATATAAAGATTTTTTAAGCAACACACTTGATTACTTTTAATCTCATTAGTAAAATCCTCAGGAGGCTACATATGAATTTCTTCTTCAAGTTCTCCATGCAAGAAGACAGTTTTAATATCTAATTGTTCTAAATGCAAGTTTTCATAAGCTGTATAAGCAGTAACCTAATTGAGTTATGTTTAACCACAGGAGAGGAAATTTCATTGAAATCAATTCCCCCTCTTTATGTAAGTCTTTGACTACAAGTCTTACCTTATATTTAGCCCTTTCTACCGCTGGTATGCTTTCTTTCCTCTTATAGATTCACTTGGACCCAACTAGTTTAACTCATTTAGGTTTAGGCACTAAAACCCAGGTTTTGTTCTTATTTAGAGACTTCATCTCCTCATGCATGACAAGTATCCATTTGGAGACATTTATTTGCTACAACCTTTTTATAAGATCTAGGTTCCTTATAAACTACCTTACTAGCTACTATTAAGGCAAAAGTTGTAAGTTTAGTTTGACCATACCTTATATGTGGTTTAATAACATTCTTTTACCTATCTCTAACCACATTATAGGAGCTGACTCCATTTTGATTTATGTCCTTTGAGATTTCCTCCTCAGGGACACTGTCTTCCCTAGTTTCAGGTTCAGGTTGGGTGTTAACTTGCTCCACCTCAACTTGTGAATCCCCTAAGGACTTATCAACATTCTAGTTTACCTTTTCTCCCTGTACCCGAGCCATTTATGACTCATTAAAGGTTGCATCCCTGCTCATAATATACTTATGCCTTCCAAATTCATCTATCCAAAGTTTGTAACCCTTAACCTTTTCAAAATATCCTACAAAAATGCACTTAAGTGCTCTAGGTTCCAGTTTGCCAGTTTTTGAATATTCATAGCAACACATCCAAAAAATTTTAGGTAATCATAGCTGAGAGGTTTCCCAGACTATTATTCTTGTGGGGTTTTAAACCCAATTGCAGAGGAAGGACACTTATTTATAAGATGAACTACTGTAGCAGTAGCTGCTGCCCAAAATATTTTGGACAACCCTGAATTTGACAGCATACATCTTACCCTTTTTAAAATGGTCATGTTCATTTTTTCAGTTAAACCATTTTGTTGAGGGGTTTTTCTCACTGTTTTATGCCTAAAAATTTATTCCTTTTGACAAAAGAGGTTAAACTCATTAGACAAAAACTCTAAATCATTGTCAGTCTTTAGAGTCTTGAGTTTTCTACCTACTTGATTTTCCATTAAAGACTTCCACTCTTTAAACTTTTCAAAAGTATCACTCTTTTGTTTAAGGATATATATCCAGAACTTCCCTGAGTAATCATCAATTAAGGAGAGGAAATAACTTTCTCAACTGTGTGAATTTACTCTTACAAGTCCCTAGAGATCAGAATGGATATAGTCTAGGGTTTGCTTAGTGTTGTGAGTTACTGACCTAAAATTGACACTCTTTTCCTTTCCATAAATACAATCTTCATAGAAAGGTAGATTTTCCAAGTTCTGTTCACTTATTGACCTTTTTTTTTTTTATAATTCTAAAAGACCCATTTGACTTATATGTCCAAACCTCATATGCCATAACGCATATTTATTCTCTAAAGTGTTTTGTATAGGGAACGCTTCCCTAACTTCAATTTTTCAAAGCAGTGTATATAACCCATTTTTAATCACCCATTTCGTAATAATTAAAGAGCCTTTAGTGACCCTAAGAACTCCTGCTTCGGATTTGAAGGTGCAACCCGATTGATCAAGCATACCAAGAGAAATTAATTTCCTTTTTAACTCAGGTATAAACTTGATCTTCCTCAAAAGTCTTTCCACACCATCATGCATTTTAAGTCTAACAGACCCCATGCCCATGATTTTGCATGATTTATTTTTTTCTAGGATTACATGTCCCCCATTTAACTCAAAGACTGTCACAAACCAATTTTTTATTGGACAAATATGAAAGGAACAGTCAGAGTCCATTATCCACTCTATTTTTTAATCAACTTCACTTACAGTGAGTACCTCAACACTTTCATTGCCTTTTAGTACCACAGAGGCATCCTCTGCCTCTTTGGATTTATTCCCAAGGTTTCTTTTCCTATCAGGGCAGTTTTTCTTAAAGTGACATTCCTTGTGATAGTGAAAACATTTTAATTGTTTTTCCTTTGACTTAGACCTATGTTTCTTGGTTTCATTCTTGCTCATCTTCTCTCTCTTTTCTGTTCTACCCCTAACAGATAGACCTTCTCTATGATCTTGTTTTGGTATCCACTCTGTTCTGTAGGTCCATAGCATGAAGTATAGATTGTACTTCATCTAGTGTCAGAGAGTCCCTACCATATATGTAACGTCCCAATAGAAGACCCAAACCACATGGTCTATACTACAAAAAGACTAGTCAATGATACAATTGAAGCCCTATTGGAACCTTATAAAGAGCAAAAACTTCTCATTCTCAAGCAATGTGGAATCTTATATACTACTCACCCTTATACTTATCATATGAGATATTACAATATATCCCTCTTAAATAGCCGACGTCCTCGTCGGACCTGTTCCTCATAGGTGATATGGCTCAAGTCCCACATTTTTTGTTGGGATAGACTCTAATACCATTTATAATGCTCCAATGGAAGGCCCAAACTACATGACCTATATTCCAAAAGGGAATAGTCAATAATACAATTGGAGCCCTATTAGAATTTTATAAAGAGTAAAAACTTCTAATTCTCAAGCAATGTGAAATCTTATACACTACTCATCCTTATTCTTATCATATGAAGTATTACAATACATCATGGTTTCTTTTATATTTAGGTATGAGGAGTCCAAAGAACTCATTAGGAGGATGACTTGATCATCATTCTCCACCTTAATGTCTATATTGTCCAAGTCTAAAATGATTTATTGAACTCGTTAAGATGTTGCCTTATTGGTGTCTCAGGGGTCATCTTAAAGGTGTAAAGTTTGGTTTTCTTGTGTAGTCTGTTTGCTAGGGATTTAGTCATGTATAGATTCTCTAATTTTAACCATATACTCGTAACAGTGTCCTTACTAGCCATCTCTCTCAAAATTTTATCTCCAAAAGAGAGGATTAAGGCACTGTAGGCCTTTTTGAAGGATGTTCTTTTGGACAGCCTCCTTTCCTTCCTCTTCCAACAAAGAGCCCTTCCATTTCTCACCAAGTAGAGCATCTTGCAAATCCTATTGGACAAGCAGTGCCCTCATCTTGATCTCTTAGAGCCCGAAATCATTTTTCCCATTGAATTTCTCTATATCAAACTTCGTGCTCCCCATAGAACCTAGGCTCTATATATCATTTGTTATGAAAAATCAACAACTCGAGTCCCTCTAAACCAGAACTCAAACACCACAGTTTGATACCAGAAGCTTTAACAGATATGAAGAATTAAAGAAATAAATAATGATCATAAAACAGAACAAGAAATAGCAAGAATATAAAGCAGTAATTAAGAAAGCAAACGAAAAATTAGAAAGAACACACAACATTACGTGGTTTGATCCTAATGGTTTACATCCACGGCAAGAACAACCTCAGTACTTTTATTGATGATCAATCTTCACAGAGAAGCCTCAATACAGTATTACACAACCTCTTTAAACCCAAAACCAATAATAAAACTCACTGATTCTCTCGCACAAAGAAACCCTAGGAAACCCTAGTTTCCCCTCTCTGAAAATCCTCTCGAAAACCTTCAGATGACAAAGTGAATGAATGAATCGATTTAGGGCAACAACAGCTATATATATATATATATATATAGGTAACAAGATGTTAACACGTGTACTCAATCAAACGACTTGTTATACAAATGGGATCCAACTAGCAGCATCAGGAGCTCGGCACATGTAACATTTCAGTCGTATACATGTTGCCATCACATGTGTCACCAGGCCATTGGATCACTACATGGGTATCATCAAGCTATTGGATCACAGTAAACAGAAGATTAATCATAAATGTTTGACAGAATATAATACTATTTACAATAACTCTGGCTCACTGGAAAGGACCACCTCTGACAGCCTCCATGGACAGCCTAGCACCCTTAACATCACGGAAGTTCAATATCGCGGAGGCTCAACACCATGTTTGTCTACTGCATGTAACCACCCTCACAGCCATCGGGAAACGTCATCACCTCCATAACACTTCCCTATGCTTGCTTAGAGATGTCGGCAGCCTCCACATCGCCTCCATCTACTCAGAAGGTACCGTCGAATACCTCCATCACCCAGTAGTTTCCCCTATCGGTGAGTATCTCGCACGAACTCCCTCTCCTCCCATGGCATCTCGTTGCTTTCCCTCACTCTCTGTTTCTACATCTCTCTCTCTCTCTCTCTCTCTCTCAGTGCTCCTCTGCATCACTGCACCATGACCTGTTGATGTGACAACACCTTATCTCTGCAACATTTTTCCTTCCTTGGTAAGCTTAACACCCCTCCTTGGTTACTTTGTTTTTAAAGACAGAAAACACCCTTTCGTTGGTCTTCCATAAGCTTAGTATGGGGTGTAATATTTTTATTGGAATTACACTTTTACCCTTTTAAGTTATAAACCAAAATAGTATTATATATAGAAAACGCCATCATGCTTTCAGTCATCTGTTGATATATAAAACACTTCAAATAATTTATTTTAACGTATTAATTTTGTTGCTTTGATAAGGAAACTTTTAAAATACTATTCTTACATTTTTCCCTTGGGTTCTAAATTATTTTGGGTTGGATAAAATCTTTACTTCAGCAACATTTCATTATTTAATTGGGTTGGGTTTTGTTCTATTAAATAGATCGCTAATAATTGAGTAGAAATCTAGTTAAGTATTCTAGGTGAATATCGAGGTATTTGAGTATTTGTGATATTTTAGCATTTTGAAGAATTCTAGATTTTTAGGAAAAGAGATTATTTAATATTTCAAGTTTAGTATTTGAAGAGGTGTTTATTTTGGATATTTATGAAAAGAATGTAATTATTGTATAGGTGGCGATTGATTTTTCTTTAGTACTACTGTGGAGGAATTCTAAAAAAGTTAAAAAGTTCAAGTAAGTTAAGTTCTTATACTAAACTTTACATCAAAGATTTGCTTACCGGTGGAGGAAGGTGGCTTAGGAATAAAGAGTTTGGATGATATTCAACGTTCCTTGCATCTTAAATTTGCTCGAAAATTACTTCATGAAAAATCTCTTTGGGCGAATTTTTTTCCGAGCTAAGTACGTTAAAAATAATCATGTGTCTTTGATTGATCCTTCTAAGGGATCTCGAAGTTAGTTTATGATTGTTAGATGTCTATCGTTGGTTTTAAATTACTCTCGATGGAAAATAAGGGAGGGGAGAATTTCCTTTTTAGCATGATAAATGGTCTAATGATGGGCCTCTAATAAATTCTTTTCTGGTGTGTCCTTTCCCAAAGATCTTGATTCAAGAATGTAAACTTCAAAATGAATTTAATTTAAGACTGATTACTCAATTGGTTGGTGCTGGAAATGTTTTATCCATAATGCAACAGTTGGGTCATCACAAAGAAGGGGAGGATATTTTAGTATGGACTGATAATGTTGATGAGAATTTTACTACAAAGAGTGCTTGGTCTTGTCTAAGATTTACAGCTTCTGTGGTTGGATGGTCTAAATGGGTATGACATTCTTCTTTACCAAAAAAAAAAAAAAACTCGATTTTGGTTTGGAAAGCATTTTTAAATGCGTTGAGTGTAGATGATAATGTGCGAATGTTGGAGATTCCTATTGTGTCGAGATGTAATTGTTGTTCTTCTAGGGCATATGAAGATCTAAACCATGTATTCTCAAATGGTGAGTTTGCAAAAATGATTTGGGATAAAATATTTGATTGTGTGGGTTTGGAATCTCTGAGAGGTAGGGGTTGGCATGATAGAGTTTAACTATTGGTTTCAGAAAGCAAATAAATCGACAAACGTTACTTCTCTTTTTGGCATTATCGCATGCATTGTTCTTTAGTGCTTATGGAATAGACATTGCAAAGTTAGAATGGAAAACATTCATGATTTCGTGCAGCTGGTGTGGGCGAGACTTAAATTTTCTATTCAGTGGTCTGCTATGAAGATCAAAGATAAAGAGGTGTTGTCGAGACATGATGAAGAAATTCTGAGATTGCTTGAAGACTTGGCATTTCGAAAAATCAGTTATATTGAGGAAATTAGTTTGAATCAAAATTTCTATTTAATATTGGAAACTTGGAGTCTATAACTATATTTTTGAAATGTGATTTTAAGTGATATAAAATAACTCTTTGACCCGGCTTGCGAGATCAGGACATTACTGTCAAGTATTGAAAATGTGATTTTTTTTTCTTTTTTAAAATGAGAATAAACTTCGTATAAATATCTAATATTGTTTGACGAGATTGAGATTTTAAAGAATTCTGTTATAAATTATATAGGTCTTAAATTGAGAGAGTTGGATATAAGTAGTGGAATTCATTATTTTGATGATCAAGGAAATGCACAGAACAAATTATGATTTTAAATAAGAAAATCATGTATTTTCTTTTATCTTTTATTCGTATAATTATTATTAAAAGGCAGCCTATCAATTTAGCCTAAGCCCACATGCTGGCGACGGGCTTTAAGCTCGGAAGGAAAACTTTTATGAGAAATCTAAGCACTGTACTGCGTAAAGCAACCCACAGTACCATGCGTACATTCAGCCCGAGTCATGAGTTTAGACTTCCTAATCAGTTATTCCACGGGGTGATTTAAGATCTTCTGAAATTGCTAAATTTTAAGGTTTAGAGTGAGTAAATATTTGAATATTTGAACTCCATGACATAATTAGTAGATTTTAGAGTGAATTGTTAGAATTTTATTAAACGTGCAATAAATGTTATGAGACGGCCTACATGATTACTTGTGCCTCTCCTTCACGTGTAATTTTAGGAAAAGTCGATTTTAGGAGAGTTGAAAGGGAGTCGACTTTAGTTTAAAATTGTTTTCCTCATTTTCAACCTTGTTTTTATGGATCTAATGAATTCTATTGGTTTATTTTTAGTGTAGGAATTAAAAATAACGTTGAAAATGAGAAAAAAAAAATCATTTTCAACCTTTTTTTCAATATTTTTTACTTCATCTTTATTTTCAAATTTATTTATCTAAACTCATTTAACCATCAAAACACACTTTAAACTCATATAAGTGGGTCCTAGAAAATTTATTCAACCATTTCAACTACTTACTTTTAAAAAGAACTCAGCTTAATTCAATACATTTTGACATCCAAATACAGTCTTAAAATATGAGAAGTATAATATTCAAGCTCACGTCATGTAAAGGGCCGAGTTTAGGTTAATCTTCTATCCTTTATTTGTGCCTCGGGTATATAGTATCGGCATGCTTGAATACATGACGTAACGGAGAAAAAAAACATTTGATAAATGAAGTATAACTCCTATTTATATAATTAGATCCATTAGATTTTTTTTTTCAAATATATATATATATATATTTTTTTTCCTTTTGATGTATTTACTTTTATTATCTCTTAGTTTGACATTTGTTTTGGATGGGAGTTAGGGAGAAATTTGAACGAACATTAAATTATTATTTCATTACTCCCATAGGATATTAATAGATGTGATTTTCTCATTATCTATCAAGTGCACCGCATTTAGTTTATGTCTTTTTCAGATGTTATGACCAAATGAGTGAAAAAGTGATCAGGTTGTACACGCAACTAGATAAATATTAATAATTAGTGATCACACGCCAAGAAAATTAAACGAGTATTTATGACAGATTATTAACAATAATAATGACTATTTGTGATAAAAATACTCATTTTAATAGAAAATAATTATGTTAACAGTACATAACTAGTTATAAATAAGTAATTTTCTTGTGTGTCATATTGCTATTTTGATTCTATTCTTCGTCATATTATGAATTTATAAAATCATGCATATTGAAATCATGATCAGATCATTTATTTTTAAATACGTTTTTCATAGTTTAAGTGATTAATTATAATCTCTCTTATAAGTACTAATTAAAGCTACTTTTAAAAAGTTCATATATTCTGTCATCTGATCATTGGTGCGAAGCTACCATGGCCGTCAAGTATATACACATCAGAAATATATATATATATATATATATATAATATCTTTATATATCTCATATAGGCTTCCCCACCATGCATGCATTTTATTATATAGCAGCTGTGGTCACGCAGCCCATGTGGTATATATTATGATCTGTCTCCAATCCAAGCAAAGCAATATGAAAAAAGGCTCAATCTTTCTTGTCTTTAGCCTTATAAGCAGACACACACAGAGCATTCTTTACAAAGAAAAAGCAATGAGACATAGGGTTGTAACTTTATTGGAATAATAGAAAGAGAAAATTAATTGAAGAATGAGCTAATTCCATGAAGATTCATGACCGTAACCACCGCATAATTCTTGCTAAGTTTAAAGGGTCCCTACTAATTTGTATTATAATGACATTACAAGAAAATTAAGTATTTATAATCAATTATTTTTGTCAAAATAGTTATTCTCTATTAATTTTTACAACAAATAATCATATTGACAGAAAATAATTGATTACAGATACCTAATTTCTTGTAATGTGCATGAGTTGGAATATATATATATATAGTGAATTTGCTTGTTTATTCATGACCACAATCAATAATATCGTCCATTAATTTATACAATGAGACGGATCGGTTTAGTTTAAAAATCGATCTCTAAAAAGGTAAGTGAAAACTAGTCGGAGGTTGAGAAGTGCCAAAAATTGACGTGGGTACTGGACCATTAAAATTGAATGGAGGGGAAAAGAATCTTGCAGGTCAAGTTGCATCAATCAACAACAACTTCCCTAAAATAAGTGAACGCTCGCGATTTAGTCTTTATCATTGATGATCTCGATAAGTGACTTGTTTGGTGACTTCTAAAAATGTCAGTTGTCAACATAATTAGGAAAGGGAATTGCGTGATCCTAATATTGTCAGTTTCCATCGCAATGCGAAATATATGTCTGATTTGAAGCTTAAGATGCTTTTTTTTTATTAATCAAAGGACCCCAAAAGCCATAAACATGACTACAAGAGGCCTTTTACTGTGTGGGCATCCAAAACGGGTTGGGTTGGTGAGAAGCACAAGAACCCATCTTTCTTTATTACCATGACGGTACGCCATCATCATCATATTCATCACAAAGTCCCTCTCAAACCTCATATTTATATTATATCCTCTCCTAATCTTTATATCGGAATTATTGCACATCGGTTGTGAAAGAGACTGTTAGTCAGTTTATAAGTATGAGAAAATTTTTTACCTTTTGAACTAATTTTTGAGATTAAGAGAGGTCCAAAATCGCTCAACATTAATTGTATCAAACTCCAAATTTACCACCAGTCTCGTGCCTAATAATCTGCAGGAAAGATTTGAAGTGTGAGGAAGAGATTGTTGGAATTGTTCTACATCAATTATAAAAAGAGTTGTTGGTCAGTTTATAAGTATTAAGAAAAACTTTACCTTTTGAATTAGTTTTTGAGATTATACGTAAGAGACTCAAGACTATTTAACAATCTCGATGAATAATACGAAATTGCAAAGAGAGAGAGCAAGAGAAAAATACACAAATTTAACATAGTTGGACAATAGATCTACATCCACAGAAACAAAGCTTCTATACTTTCATTATAAATTAAAATAATAGGGTTACAATATATATATATATACTAACCCTAGCCTATATGAGATATTAGGAAAATTTTAAAAATATCCCATACAATTTATATACCTGTGTACTGCGATCCTTTCTGTTTGGTACACATCGCTTCCCTCACTAGTCACTCCTCTCTCCTTTACGATTGGCATCAACCTATTTTTCTAGGACATGTGTTTCATCCGGTATGAGCAACATACTACAACACTTTAATATTATTAATTTTCTACTAGTTTTTTTTGTGGGTAATTAACGATCATATATTCTCTCTCTCTCTCTCTCTCCCTCCATAAAACATATTCTATTAAGAGTAATAAAAAAGAAAGAGTAATCAATCCCTCCCCTCATGATTCTCAATTTTGTAAAACTTTGATCTGCCATTTTCAAGTTGCAACCTCGCACGAATGCACGTTGAAGTTATCCAGATTCCATTCTGCTTGATCTGGGGGACAGATTTAGATTCAAATGCCAGCGCCATTCGAACATATATATCATATAAGCGCGACGTCAGTACTCCATGATTCACTAGGACAATGTTAACATGTAGGTAGAAACCTAAGCATGCATTTATAGCATGCAACTACCCCAAAGTACGGAACTATATAGCTAACTGCCATGGTTAAATTTTAAATCATGACAGAGACGTGAATCTGGATTAAGTGCAAATACAAAACAAAAGTCAAGGTATAATAGTACTACTAGAACTAGCTTATCTTTTTCTAATGATCTCTAATTGAAGCGGCTACTTGATCTCCCTTTTATGGAGGACATTTTTAACTAATTGCTCTATTAAAAAGAGAACGAAAAAAAGGGAATCAGAGATAAATCAAGACAACTTTAGCCACTGCCTGCAAGGCTTTTCTAAGAACAAAAAATCTTCAAGTTGATGACCCAAAACGGCAACAAGTTGTTTTATTAATCTTCTATCAATGAAAGATGCATACTACAAGAGAAATATATATTTGTGACATTTTAATTGCAACTAAAAAGATTATCTACGACGAAAACAATATATTTTCATCGCAAATAGTCATTCCGATTATAATTAAAATATCACAAATATCTGTTTTTCTTGTAGTGGCGCTATCATTTATAGCCAGACTAGATGTTGATGACATAGCTAAATTGTTGCAGGGGAGGGGGAAATGAGGGAGATCAGGGAGCTGGGATATCTAGCTTACTGAGGATCGATCAATGCATTAAAAGAAGTGGTCTAGGCTATGGATGCAAAGCCAGTACTACTTCTACGTATTGAGCCATCTTAGCACTCTACACAACAGCATGAAAATCAGACCTCTACGCACTCACACAACCCTGCAGCTGACGACAAAATGCATATTCTGGAACTTGCACCACAACAAAATTGATTATATTCCCATGCCACCTGTCATCATATGAATGACATTCTTTGTAAAGTTTGTTATGAAGTCGTCTATAAATAGACTATTCACTGTACATGAAAGTCAATGAGAAATGATGAATTTTACAAAGAACTAATTGGTTGTGATGAGTTTGACATTTCTTCGAATGCCTTTCCTACAACCTTACCGCAACCTTTAATATGGTATCCAGAGCTTGAAGACTAGCGCCCTTTCCCATGGCTTCTTCAGAAAACATTACCCCACCATCATCCTCTTCCTTTATCCTTAACTCCACATCTCACTCTGTCAATATCAAACTTACCCGACATAATTTTACCTTGTGGAAGGCTCAAATTGTGTCTTTTCCTCAAGCTAGCTTTTCGACTATGTTGATGGCTTCATCCCGTTGTCTATTACCTTCATAAATGGCAAGACTAATCCTGAACATACTCGTTGGCAGTTGCAAGATCAACCTATCATTTCTGCACTAAACTCCTTTTTATCTTAGTCTGTCCTTGCCCAGGTATTAGATTGCTCAACCTCTCATGAGGTCTGGAATACTCTCCCAAAAAATTTTCTCGGCTCAATCCTCTGCCCATGTTATCCAAACACAATACTAACCTGCTACTGTTAAAAAGGGTGTTGAATTTCAGAATATTATAATAAAGCCAAAACACTTTGTTCCTCACTCAATGTCACAGGTCATACACTCACTAATCAAGAGTTCTCCATCTACCTCTTGGCTGGCCTTAGTTCCGAGTATGAATCCATAGTCACCTCTTTTACCAATAGGCCTGACCCCTTATCTCCTTACCAAATCTATAGCTATCTCCTCAAGCATGAGTCCCGTCTTTCTCATCAGAACCAATTTCTTCTCTCAGGTTCTCTTTTCTCGGCAAACAATACTGGCACTCGTGCACCTTCTCTATTGGGTCCTCCACCTTGGGGTCGTGCTCTTACTCGAAGTGGTCGGCGTGGTCGCGGTTGCAATGGTGGTGGGCGTAACTCTCCCGCACCCAACTACTTCAACAACAGGAATGATCAAAGCCCCATGCGCCAACTATGCAATAAACCAGGGCACGTTGTTATCAATTATTGGTATCAATTTGACCATGCCTTCCAAGCCCCACCACCCCCTTTCCTTGCTGCCAACTATACTCATCTACCATCCCAAAATACTAACCCCTCCAATTGGTTCCCAAACACAGTAGCCACAAATCACTTTACCCCTGACCTCTTGGCTCTTAACCTTGACTCTTCCTTTTACCAGGACTCGGACCAAGTAACCATTAGCAATGGTTCTTCATTGCCCATTCAAAATATAGGCTCTGCTCAATGGAATTCTCTCGATGGCAAATTTCTTCTAACTAATCTTCTTCATGTTCCTCTTTTTTCTCGCAATTTACTTTCGGTCCGCCAATTTTGTCTTAACAAAAATGTCTTTTATGAATTTCACTCTGATTTTTTTCTTGTGAAGGATTTACACTTCCAGGCGATGCTCTTTCGAGGTCCGGTTGAGAATGGTCTTTATGTTCTGCCATTCGAGTCTGCTCCATCGTCCACCTCCCCGATTCCTCAAGCAAACAGTGGCACCATAACTTTTTCTTTTCTCTAGCATCAACGCTTGGGCCACCCCTCCTCAAAGATCACCACTCTCACCATCCACAAGTTCAAGCATCTTTCCAAGTCCAGCTCTAGCCCTTTCTTTTGTTTGCATGTCCACAGGTTAAAGCCCATGTACTCCCCCACCCTCTTCCCCCTCACGAACAAATAGACCTTTTAGTTAGTCTTTTTAGATGTTTGGAGCCCGATTTCAGTTTTATCAACTATGGGTTGTAGATTTTATCTTTCTATTTTAGATGACTTTTCGAAATACATTTGGTTATTCCCAATGAATGCAAAATCTGATGTTTCCACTATTGTTATTGCCTTTCTCAAACTTGTTATAAATTCTTTGTCTCATAAAATTGTCTCGGTTCAAACCAATGGAGGTGGGGAATTTTGCCCACTTAAATCCAATTTTCAATCCTATGGAATTTCTCATTGTCCCACATGTCATCACTTTCATCCACAAAATGAAAGTATTGAGCGACACCATAGACACATTGTTGAGACCGGTCTCTCCTTATTATCCCATGCGTCCATGCCCCAACAATATTGGGCCGACTCCTTCCTTACCGCCACATACTTAATAAATAGGATGGTCACCTCCATTCTCCCCAAAATAAATCCCCATATGGAACTCTATTGGGCCACCCACCCGACTATCACTTCCTCCGTGTGTTTGGGCCTGTTTGTTGGCCTAATCTACGGCCATACAATCTCCAAGTTGGACTTCAAGTAAAAAATGTGTGTTTTCATAGGCTATAGCCCAAACCATAAGGGCTATAAGTGTCTCCACATTCAAACGGGCTGGGTCTACATCCCAAGAGATGTTATATTTAGTGAATCTCTTTTTCCTTTTGAACCTAAGCCCACGAACCCATCCCTATCTCAATCATCCACCTCATTCGTCCTTAAAATTCCTCTTCTATCGATCTCTCAACCCACAGCCCAACCCAGTGGCCCACCTTCACACAATCCACCAAATAGTCCAACGCCTCAACCCACTTCAGCTTCCCCTACAAACCCTAGTCCTCCATCTCTTATCTTTGTCGACAGTCCTTCCTCTCATTCGAATTCATCCTCCTCGACACCTAACTCAAACAGAGTATCCTCTGTCTCTATACCCATTCTACCTTGCCATTCCATGACCACCAGATCTCAAACCAACTCTCTATGTCCTCGTGTTTGAAGGAATGGTACAATTCCTTGGCCTTCGAAGTCTCAATCTGCCTCCCTCACTAGCCTACATAGCTCCTCGTCGTCTCCCGGTTCTTCCTTCATTTCTGAGGAACCCTTATCTATTACCGAAGTAAACAAATATTCTAAATGGCGTTCAGCCATGTCCGAAGAATTTCGTGCCCTTCTCCTCAATAAAATGTGGGATTTGGTTCCATCTACACCTAATCTCAACATCCTAGGGTCCAAATGGGTGTTAAAAACCAAACTAAGAGCTGATGGAACCTTTGAACACCGCAAAGCACAACTTGTGGCCAATGGATTCCATCAGCAACCTAGATCGGACTATACCAAAACATATAGTCTTCTTATTAAGCCCGTTACCATTTGCCTTATCCTCTTCATTGCCATCACCTCAAATTGGCCTCTCCATCAACTCGATGTGTAGACCATATTCTTACACAAAGATCTCGATGAAGCCGTGTTCATGCAATAGCCGTTTGGGTTCATCAATCCGGACTTCCCCTCTCACATGTAAGTTAAAGAAATCCCTCTACGGTTTAAAACAAACTCCTAGGACTTGGTTTTCAAAATTATCTGATAAATTACTTTCCATGGGCTTTGTTGCATCTCGGTCATATTCCTCTCTGTTTGTTCTCAACACTGGTTCTAATTGTCTTTACATTTTAATTTATGTTGATGATCTGATTGTTATTGGGTCAAGTCCTAAACTTATCTCTAATTTCATTACTTCTTTACGTTCACAATTTCCTGTCATAGATTTGGGCATGTTACACTACTTTCTAGGAACTTAGGTTACTAGGGAATTCCACTAGTCTATATTTATCACAAGTAAAATATATTTTAGACCTATTACAACGTACCAACATGCATATGTCCAAGCCTGTTACTACTCCCATGTCCTCCTCAACCAATGTGAATTCTCTTTATGGCTACTCCTTTGAGGACCCCCAACTCTATAAAAGCATTGTAGGGACCCTCCAATATCTGTCCTTCACTAGACCAGATTTATCCCTTACTGTAAATAGGGTGTGCCAATTTATGCACAGTCCTCGTCTACCTCACTGGCAAGCAGTGAAGAGGATACTTCGGTATCTTCATCATACTCCACATCTAGGTCTTCATTTCTCTCCACATTATCATTTAAACTTTTTGGTTTCTTTAATGCAGACTGGACAGGATGCCTAGATGACCGCAAATCCACTAGTGGATTTTGTGACTTCTTCGGCAATCACTTGGTTTTTGGGGCTCCAAGAAACAAGCCACCATTGCTCAGTCTTTTACTGAAGCTGAGTACAAATCTGTGACAAACACTGCCTGTGAAATCTTGTGATTATAATCTCTAGTCAAAGAACTTGGTATTTTTCTTCCTCATGCTCCCATTTTATGGTGTGAAAACCTAAGCGCCACCTACTTATTTGTTAATCTTGTGCTTCATTCTCGGACTAAGCATGTAGAGCTTGACTACCATTTTGTTCGAGAGAGGGTTGCAGCCAAAACGCTTCAAGTTTCATTCATTTCCAGCAAGAACCAGTTTGCAGATATTTTCATCAAACATTTATCTACAACAAGGTTTCATCTGCTACGATCTAGCCTCGCTTTAACATTAGTGCTGCTGGGCTTGTGCGGGCCCCCCCCCCAGGGGGGGGGTATTGAGCCATCTCAGCACTCTGCACAGTAGCATAAAAATCATACTCCGGCGCACTTACACAACCCTGTAGCAGACAACAAAATGCATATTCTAGAACCTGCACCACAACAGAATTGATTCGATTCTCATACGCCCACCTGTCATCATATGAATGACATTTTTTGTAAAATTTGTTATGAATTCATCTAGAAATAGACTATTCATTGTACATTAAAATCAATGAGAAATGATGAATTTTATAGGGAACTAATTGATTGATGAATTTAGCGTTTCTTCGAATACCTTTCTTGCAACCTTTAACACTACGAGATCTAGCAGGAATGAACTTTGTCGTTGGTAGTTGTAATAATATTAATGTTCACGACTTCTGGTACAAACGTACGTACCTATAATATGCATGATAGGGTACGTAGGGGTTATGATATTGTCCAATGGCCATCGGACATCTTACGTATTGGAATCTTACATGTCAATTAATAAAGAAATTACATTTGATCCCATCAAATTAAACTCCGATATCTATAGTGCTATGATCACCATTAAAGTACTATCAAATTAAGTTCCACGCCACCAATATTTTGAAAAACTAATTAATTAGTAATCTGACATGATGAGTCAGCTAGCAATATTATTGCCAAAATTTAATGAAAAATAGTGACATAAGTCAGCTAGCATTATTGCCAAGATTTAAAAGAGAGCAAAAAGTTGCAAGATGACGTGCTACGTATTATATATATATGACATGTGTTACGATCTTAAAAGAGACCAAAACTTGCAAGATGATGTGACAAATTTGCTGTAAATATAGTTTGGTGACCATATCCTCAAAGGAGTAATCTATAATTAGATCAGTTTCAGAGAGTCCAATAAAGGTCGTATCCAATACATACTAAAAAAATAATTATTTTTAACTAATTATATATAATGAAAATAATTATTTATAATAAAAACAATATCATTTTAATTAAATTGATCCAAAATAACATTACAAGAAAATAAGTTTTTTGTGACGTCAAATTTCATCTCAAAAAATAGAAAAGAACGTCGTAAAAATTATTTCCAACGAAAATAGTCATTTTGGTCGCAAATATTTTGTCACGAATACTCATATAATATTCTATATAATATTCTTTCTATATATAAAACAGTCTCTTTCTATATAATATTCTTTTTATATATAAATAATTTCTTATAGTAATAGCATTTTTCCAATAAATCTACGTACATAAAACATAAAGCTGGCATGGATGCCTTTTTAAGTATTCATTTTTTTAAAACAATAAATGTGAAAATGATTTATTATATGAACCAAAGAACTAAACTTCAATTTTTATATAGAAAGAATATTATATAGAAAGAGATATTGCTGAATGCTCAACTGTAAGGGAGGATCAGAAATTGTGGAAGGTTCTTTGAAAGATGAGACCGGTCCCTAACAAAGTTAAAGTGTTTGCTTGGAGAGCGTGCTTGTAGGGAGGGTCTACCTTCAAAAAGAAACTGTGTAAGAGGAAAGTTGTGGATGGTCATGTTGTGTATGATTTATGTAACTACTCTGTTGAAGAAGTTGCTCATGCAATTCTGCACTGTCCTGCTGTGAAAGCTACTTAATTGGTTGAGTTGTATGCCTACTTTAATGGATTTATCTGAGGTTAAGTCTTTGAAAGGTGCAATAAAACTCTTGGTACATAGGGGGAATCAGGAGTTGATAGACAATTTTTTCTTAAGGCTTGGGCTTCCTGCTGGTATATATAGCTAGGTGTAATAAGTGGTTCATTGAGCAAATCAGATTGGATCCTATGAAGGTTGTTAATAATGCTATGAACTTGCAAAGGCCTATTATTGTTGTTAAATGGAGCCAATTTTTAAAATGGAGAGAATGGGTTGCTGGTCTGCTCGTCTTTCTGGTTTTTCAAGCTGAATGTTGATGGTGCTTTGTTCTTCGACATTCATAAGGCTTGTGATGGTGCTATACTCAGAGATGAGGAGGGAAATGTGGTAATGGCAGTAAGTAAGATTGATAATGAACTGATGGAACCAGATTATGTGGAGCATTTGGCTATGTTTCGCGGTCTGCAGTTCAGTTCTCATCTGAAAATTTCAAAACTTATACTAGAGAGTGATAGTTTACTTATGGTGGAAGCCTTACAAGCGAATGATGATTCATTATCAATTTGTTGAAGGAAATGAAAAGCATGTTGAGGAATTTTGATGTCCAGCAAATTCAACATGTTGAGAAGTGGAAATTAGGTGGCTCACCATTTGGCAAAATATGCATGGAAAGTTGCGGATGTGGAAATGTGGATGCGTTCTGTCCCTTATGTGCTTCTCAGTATGTCTGGGTAGATCAGTCCCAGTTGTAATCTGGTTTATTTTTTGATTCAATGAACTATTTCCTTTTATAATTATATATTGTAATCAATTAATAGTCTAAATTATTGAAAATTGGGTGAATTTCTAAATTAATTAACCTGAAATGGAGATCAATACAAGCTTAATATAAAATATGAAGTATTTTACTTACTAATCAAATATTCATTACAAAAATATTGTTTATTTACAACTAGTTATTTCCAATAAAATGACGATTTGTAGCTAGTTAAAATGATTTATTTTTGTCATAAATAATCATTTTTATTACAAATAATTGGTCACAAATAACAATTTTTCTTGTAATGATATTGATTTTTGGATCATCTGTTTTAACTGAACCTGCTGATAAGAATTTACCATATACTGTATAATATATCAGCGTCGTAGTACTATAACTTGGATTATCATCTAAAGTAAAATTTTTTAAAGTTTTATAGAGATAAACACGTTGTCTAATTACATAAATCATCTAATTTTATCATCCGTGATGGACTCCACTTTTATTTTCTTTTTTCCCTTAGTTCATAAGATGCTTTTGCTCTCTAGTCAATGATGGGTAATTAAACGCCTAAATTCATAATTAATCCTGCACCTAACATGCGAGATGAGTTAAAAAAAAAACGAGGATCATGTGAAAGATATATATATGGCTAGAAATCATTATGTACGTACGTATTACCATCGTGCATGTGCCTGGAGCTGGCATCCTTAATTGATACACAGTGAAAGCCGACTGTGTTGAACAATAGAATTCTTTTAATTAAAATATTATAGTGTGCTTGTTACCGATCCTCAGTAATATCAGATATATAGTTCTCTTGGCCAATCTATTAGCTAGGAAAGAAAAACGATATATAAAAGCTATAAATGCCAGAATGAAAAAGTGTCAAAAATATAATTTTTCTTAGTGGGTTCACTTTTTTACAAAAGATTTATACAAAATTTTGTATATTTACACTACAAAAAAATAGATATTTGTAACACTTTAATTACAATCAAAATAATTATTTGTGACCAAATTCACTACAAAAAAAATGACTATAAATAATCAATTAACTATATCCAAAAGAGCTATTTGCAACCAAGTCAAACTATTTTAGTTGCAAATAGCCATTTTTCTTATAGTGAAAATTAAATAGTCTACTTTAATCGTAAATAATTATTCTAATTACAATTAAAGTATCATAAATATCTATTATTTTTTTGTAATGTTGAACTTATCCCCATCGTTACTCCATAACAAACTATCACCTACTTGGTTCTTCCTTGTTAAACCCCGGCCGTATATATATCGATACACTATTCATGTTCTTGCTCATGTAAACATTTATCATGCATAGGAATGAACCTGATCATGACAATTATAGGCGGATCATTCGATCCTCGGAAGTTGCGGTGATTGGAGGTAAGGTACTAAGACTGTTGTTAATTTCTTCCATGATATATTTCTCAGAACTTGTGGTGATTGATGATATAGTCTATCATGTTTTTTCTACCAAAGCAACAAAATTTCTGGAACCTAAATTTTCCAGCCAATGATGATCAGCTCAGAACTACCTCGATTGTCCACTCATGTATAAACTTCATCTGGCTAGCTAGTTGTGGATGTAGTACTAGAAATGGTGCCCGGTATTGATCATATAATTCAAACATAAATTACTTATATAGCACAGTATGCATTCCCATCAGTTTATGCATGTGCATATGCAAAATTACCTCTTTTAGAGATGCACTTTGCCATTCAAGCAAAACTCTCACATTAGCTTATGCATATTTGAAGCAAAATAATAAAAAAATATTATTAATGGAAACAAAAATCTAGAAACTATTCATCATCAACGCCATGGATATTGCTCTTCACTTGCATAGATTGCACGATTTGATGTTATATTTTGTCTGCAAGTGTTGACAGAGCTTAATATATATGCAGCTTGATTCGGGATTTGTACAGATTTTGCTCAAGGTGAGTTGAGAGCAGATATAATCCATGGCCAAGCTTGAGGTAGCCCTTCAAAATAGCCAGAGACAGTTAATCCGCATGGAATTAGTGCGGACAAGTCTAGGTACGGAATGGATTCTGAAGCTATGAACGAGGATCTTCCACTACCTTTGCTCAAGAATGCAATCATGAGGCCCAGCCTTTGATTTTTTTTTTTTTTGGCCCAGCCTTTGATTGTGAACCTTTCGGGGGATGAAAAATAATCCCGTTGGGGGCTGGAGAGAGAGAGAGAGAGAGAGAGAATTAGTAAAATATGTTTTGTGGAATGAACTCCAAATTTGTATAGACATTGTTTATAACTATTCAAATATTTTGAGATACATAATCTAATATAGAAGAATTTAAGCTCATATTATACAAAATTTGACTTTATATATATGTAGATGCATAAACCAGTATAAATGCCTTTGGTCAGAATTAAGTCAATTAGAAAAGTTATCCATCTACAGAATTCAATTGGTTTCTATTCTATCCACCAGTAGTACACATAGGAATTAGTAGCTAGCTAGGCCATAGGTTCAAAACTTAAAAGAGACCTAGTTTTCTGTCCCTATATCATGAAGAGCCAGTTCATGCGCGCATGATATCATGTCTTTGTCGTTTTACCCATGAGGTTTTTAGGTTTATCAAAACAAATTAAGAAAAAGGAAGTAGGGATGAGAAAAAAAAGGGTAATTATAGCTCAGAGTTATGCTTTTGATGAGTTCATTTGACGAAATTAAGGATCACAAGGCAAAATTCTCTCCACGACAACATTGAATTCTCTTACATGTGAACATAGATGCAAGGTAGTGGTCTTTCCGTACAGATTAGGCAAGCTTACCTTTCATACTCACAGTTTTAGGTCAAGCTAGCTAAACAAAATTTTTGTGCAACATATCTTAGCAAAGCACCCCACAAACCTGCCCTTTTTGTATCAGATAGGGCCACACCACATTTTAGGTTTATATGCTTCTTAGCTGGTCATTCTAAAATAAACCAATCACTGTTTTGGATGGGAAGCAAAGCTTTTTCTTCATTTTTAGGGTTTGGCTTATCTGTGCGGCCGGGCATTCTTGTTTTGCACAGTGTCTGTAGAGTAGTCGGGTGGTTGGACAATCAATTTATCAAGGACCATATATTTTTACTGGAAAAAAAAAAAGAAATACGAAAATGAATTATGTATTAAAACCAACTTATCTAAAACAAAACAGCAAATCATGGGTTGTGCTTATTTGCAACAAAGGTAAAGAAATTTACATATGTTCTACATATAGTGCTCATGACTTAGGCTTAGACATAACCACCAGCTCTCTCTCTCTCTCTCTCTCTCTCTCTCTGTGTTCCCATCTCCAAATTCTGACTCAGTAAATCAGTCAAAGGGTTCCATCAATTTTCAGAGAATTTGGAGAAGAATTAAGATCTTGCAAAATCATGAGGAAGCGGCAAGTCGTACTCCTGAGAAGACAAGAACCTTCCGGAAATTCTACAACTTCATCTGCCACCGCCCAGACCGTGAGATATGGGGAGTGCCAAAAGAATCATGCAGCAAGCATCGGAGGTTATGCTGTTGATGGCTGCAGGGAGTTCATGGCTAGTGGGGAGGAAGGGACGGGCGCTGCGTTTACTTGTGCTGCCTGCGGCTGCCACAGGAACTTCCACAGAAGGGAAGTGGCCGAGTCCACGTCGACTGAGGTAGGGTTCGAGCGTGCTTCACCATCTTCAAACGGGAGATAGAGGTAATATATATTTTGAATGGGTTTTCATCTTGTGAATTGAAGTGTACCTTTAATTTCTGGGTTTTAGTAGGTTGATATATATATATATATATATATATATATATATATATACGAATATTGGATTTCCATGTATTGAACTCATGAAGTGTATTTCTTTTTTGGTTTGTGATCGCTGTTGATGATGGAGCTTTTATAACTTGTGTAGAAGACTCTCATCAGCGGCCTTGTCATGTTCTATAATTCCGTATTAAGGAAAAATGAAAAAAAAAAGAGAAATTATTGTGATATATTTTTATTATTAGACCTAATTATAAGCCCTTCTACTTCCTTTTCATAATGATCAAAAGAGGCACTTTTCTATCTAATTCAAGAAATTTCAGCTTCGGAGTGTAAATAAGTACCAGCTGGATCGATCTAGTCGTAACTAGCTAGGAAGAATTGTCTATCAAAGGGGCCGGGGATGCGAATGTTAGATGAATATATACGTATAACCATAAGTGATATAATATATATTCGAATACGTATTCCTTGATGCATTACAGCATGTGATATTCCCATATTAAATCCCCAGAAAGGGGGTTTCAATTGTCATCACTTCGCTCTTTTCAAACCCTACATATCTATGGATATATACATGATGATCATGAGTACCTTACCCTACCTCCAACTTGATCGAGTACGTACGTGTAAGACTGCACCATATCATGTCGACTACCGTATATATGCAAGCAAATTTGTGGCAAACGCCTTCACAATTTTTTCCCGAGTCGATGATCTTGCAATTTCCGTGTAGTCTAGCTAGCTCACTTATAGCTGAAATGACTTCGTTTTAGTTTTTTCTTTTGTTTACCTTCCTTTGTTAAGGCCGTCAGGTAGCTAGCTAGCCTGCCTCGACGTCATGATTATAAATTACATGGGATCAGTAGAATATCGATTTAATGATCAATATTTAATTTTCACTAGCTCCATCTCACTGGTCTTAATTAGTTAGTTCTGCAATTGATGATCATGATCATCTGTAATGTTTAGACAAAGAAAATGCATGGGAATATATTCAAATCAAAATCAAAAGCAGAGGTAGTACTAGTACTAGTCTCATCTTTACGCTAATAAAGGCCCACATGATATCTTATCATGCTGGTTGTTATAATGGAGACTTTGTTTGATTAGCAATTTAAAAGGCAATTAAAGCTTAACCTAGATAGCCCACTGAGTATAACAGGGATTTGTAACAGCTCTATTTGGTAGGACAATGTAATTGATTACTCACTAACAACTTACTCGAGAAATTCGAATTTATAAGGCTTGTCAAACTAACTTGTTTCATTATCATATTTTACTTAATATAATTACTTAATTGCTTGAAACCCTAGAGTTCGAAGACAGCCTGCATGTGATCTAATACTTTGGGCATCTAGCACGTATAATAATGTAATTAATGCAGAAATAGAGATTAACATTATATATAAGCAGTACTATCGATAATGCAAAGCTAGTGCCATAATAACAACTTGCATAGAAGAAAGATATATAAAAGAAATATATATGCGACTGATCACGCGCACACACATACACACAATATATATGTATATGTTTGTTTGTATTTACTTATGGTTGGGCCGGAAAACTTGAACTTGCAATGGTTAGCCTTTATACACGATCAACACCAAAAAAACAGTCCGGAAGTGTACAATTAGGAAGATGGAAATGTTCAATTGATAAATTCTGAATCTAGACATGGAATCTTGAAGCAAAAATGAACAATGGAGAAAAAGTATAGTAGAGTCGTGAGAGAAGAGTAAAGCAGAGACATGTAATGCTTTACTACTGTTCATTGAACTGATCTGATTACAGTTATTTTACATCAACCTATTTATACACAGAAGATTAAATGTAAGTAAGTAACTAGTACATCAACCAATAATATTGAGCAACATCATTACATGAAAAATATATCATGTATTCTAAGAGTCTCCCTCAAGATGGAGAATGAATGTGTAAAATTTCCATCTTGGATAGCAAGTTATGAAACCGATTACAACCAAGAGGTTTAGTGAAAATATCACTTAGTTGATGAGCAGAAGTAACATATAGTGGTTTGATGATGTTGGCCAGCATTTTCTCCCTTACAATGTGGCAATCTATTTCGATATACTTTGTTCTTTCAAGGAATACAGGATTTGTTGCAATGTTTAGGACAGCTTTATTATCACAAAATAGCAGAGTAGGTTGAAGATGATTAACCCAAAAATCTTTCAACAAAGCAAGCAACCATGTCAATTCACATGTGGTGGATGTCATGGCTCTATATTCAACTTTAGTTGTAGATCTTTACACAGTTTGTTACTTTTTAGATTTCCAAGATATGAGTGAATTGTCAAGGAAAACACAAAAGCTTGTTACTAATTTTCTAGAGTCCATACACCCTGCCCAATTCAAGTCACAAAAAGCCTTGAATACATGATATATTTTTATTGTATATTTTTCATGTAATGTTGTGGCTCAATATTATTGGTTGATTTAATAGTTAGTTACTTACTTACATTTAACCTTCTGTGTATAAATAGGTTGATGTAAAATAATTGTAATAAAATCAGTTCAATGAACAGTAGTATAGTATTACACGTCTTTACTTTAATCTTCTCTCATGACTCTACTTTTTTCTCATTGTTCATTTTTGCTTCAAGATTCCATGTCTAGATTCAGAATTTATCATCAATTATGCTTACATTATAACTATATAAATAATGGTACGCAAGTTCAAAAAAACCAAGTCACAAGGACTATTCTATATAAAAGTATCGAAACCATGTGCATACGTGTGTGCCAGCACACTTTCCCGTACAAATTAAGTATCCATATATGTTCAGGAGCTAGCTAGTAGAAGTTCAAGCTACAGGCAGACTAGCTAGATAACGAAGATTTGAAATGAAGAGGTGAAGTTGCTGAAACTACTATAACTAATTGTGTTCTCTTTCTCGAAGAAGAAAACAGAAAAATAGAAAGAACAACAACAACATGAGGAACTAAAAACTTGAGATGTGTCAGCACCCAAAAATAGATCGCAGATCAATACGTACGTACATGATATATATATATTATATGTATACATTGCCTTGATCTGTTTTGCAGCTAGCTAGCTAGGTTTAGTTTAGTGGATAATACAGCATGAAGGCAACTGGCAAGGCTGGGATCGATGCGTGTGCACATGAGACAATTATAATGAATATTACAAAATAATCTAAAGATAAAGCGAGAGAAAATAATAAAGAAATTTAATGTAATTTGGCGACGTGCCTACGTCCACAAGAATAAGTGGCGGCAAATTTTATTATTATAAAAAGTAGGATTACATCATATATTTATATCAATTTCAGCCGTACAAAAGTATTTTAAAAAATTGCAAAAATACAAAAATACAATAATCAAATGTCACTTACTTTATTCTGACATCTGCCTATGTAATTTTTCTATATATATCTCACTTAATAGGATCCACATATTTCAATATATAGATATTGCATGGCCGGCTCTTCTATTAGGTCATTTAGACAATTATCTAAGACTTTAAATGGAAGAAGGCTTCCAAAAATAATCTAAAGTATAAATTTTTAAAAATTAAAAAAAATTAATTAAAAAATTAATTAACTCAATAAAAGAATATAAAAAATATCAAATAGATATTACATATATATGACATTATTAATTAAAAATATTGGTTAAAAAGCCAATATAAAATCCTAAGTAGTAATTTACTTGACAAATGAGAAGAATTATTTTTAAATAAAAATTTAATGTAAAAATAAAAGATTTAAAAATTAAAAAAAAAAAAAAACCTCCATCAAAATTTAGCATTAGACTCCCTAATATATTGAGCCGACCATATTGTAAATATTTCAGATTGGCAATGCTGCACTTATCGTAAACATCTCAGATTGGCAATGCTTTAAGTTACTTGGAGCATATATAAGTTACTGCCCCCAACCCGTCTACTGACCTCTTCACATATGCCAAATTGTCCTCCTCAACACCAGACCCTGCTCTTTTTACCTTTTTTCTTTCTTTTTTTCTTTCCTCTGATGGTCCGGGCCAGCCCAGATTTTTGGGATCTGATTCTCGTAGGGGTTGCCCAACCACGCATGGGTGGGTTAATGACCCATTTACACAAGTGATTCAAGAGTCCAGACCACAAGATTCTTTCTGTAAGTTAAAACTCTTAGGTCCCGTATGAATTACATGCTGGATTCTAGGCTGAAAACTGAGTGCGATTAGACCCACGAAGCTAGGCTAGCTAGCCATACTTACACAGGCCTGGCCTTGGGACGTGTTAGTTAACTGTAAAAGAATAACTCATGATCCTGATGATATTCTGTTTTCTGTTTGAAATTGATCAAGGTCGACTTTTATGGCTGTATTTTTTTCCCCCCTTCCGGGTAGCCGGCCGCAAGAAAATTTGCCCCGACTTTGGAATTCTTTGCATGGCCGTGATTATAAATGCCAACTAATTGAAGGGGACGGTCGGCAAGAAAAAGATGGGCCCGGTAAAGTGGAATTTATAAGTACGCGATCCCAAGTTGACAATTATACAAATTAAGGAATTAATTAAGAAGTTTGCTTCTTCTTTTATATGCCACGAAGGAGGGTTGTATTTTGACACTTAATAAATTATTCCTGATTACATCATAAATCAACTTATAATAATAACAACCAATAAAGATAATAAACATCCTCCAAATTATATACCAATTAATCCAGGAAAACTAGACCGTGTAAAATTTCATAACAAATATATATATATATATATATATAAAAAACAGCTATAAATTAGAAAACATCAAACTACGTACGTACTCTCAACAGAATAGTCTCATATTCTAGCAACACTTATATATGGAAGTCCCCCCTTCTCCAAACGAATTGAACCTCTAATGATCAAAGGAATTAAGGTCCCAGACCGAGTCCCAAGATTCAGAAATTAGCCTCTGATCTGAAAACCCATTATAAAAAAATGGATTTTTGTGACCTTTTAATTGAGATAAAATGATTATTTGTAATCATTTTTTACTGTAAATACTTATTTGGTTGAAATTAACTGATTACAAATAAACAGTTTTTTTTATAATAGAGAAATTAATAATTTTCAGAAGTCTTGAATTTCCTCCAAACGTTCTTGAATTTCAATTCCCAAAAGTCTTTCATATATCAAAGGCCACATCTTTTTTTCTTTTAGCCAATTAATAACCACCAATGAATCAATTTATATCTCAAGAATAGTAAAACCTAGCCCTTCAATGTGCCAAAGACCATGCAAAATGCCCATCAATTTAACGTAGTTATTCGAGTACTATTCTCCTAAAGAGACAACGAATCCACTTATGAATTTACTTTCAAAATTTTGAATAAGTACTCCACCGGCCCTAGTTGTGTCGAGATTACCAAACAAATAGCCATCAATATTTAGTTTCACTCAATCTTCCTTAGGCGAATTTCACTTGACTAATGTTGTTACTTGAGTACACACTATAGGAAAAGGCAAATTCAAGCACCGTAATACATCCTCATCTCTTTGAGTTATTCTTTGTCCCCTTCAATTTCATAGCTGCCAAAGCAACCCAATAACGAATTGAACCCCAAATAGATTGCACTGATTCAGCTATCCCTTCCATTCTGGCTTTGCACCTCCATCCCAATAATTTTCAAATTAAAATCGATGGTAGGAGGCCAATTATCTGTCCACTATAGGAAGAATGGCTTGCTCTTTTATGCCAACACTCGATCCTCTCCTTCCAAGGTCTTCCTTCCATGCTCGGCATTTTCAGAAAGGAATTATTTGGCGACCGGACAGGCTAATAAACATTAAAAAGCAGCCCTCCAATGAGGGACTAACATGTCAGCCCTTCCACAAAAGCCATAGTGCGACCTCACCTCATCTACCTATTCTTCTATTTTCTCTTTGCCTATCTTTGCCTCTTTCCCGAAGAACAAGTTATGGAAAAATCAGAGTCAAAAAGCACAAAAAGAAGTATAACTCAAAAGAATCCCGTGGATAATTTCTCAAAGTTAGAGATGGACGAGGCCCAGCAGCTAGTACAACTAAGCAAAGACTCCAGCGCCGACGACAAAATTACAACCCGATAAACTCAACAGATTTTCAAATGTGCTGAGAATTTTCATTCTAGCAAAATAAACTATCGGTGGTCGTCGTTGGGGGAAGTCTACAGATGTCATCTCGACTCCCCCTTCAAATGTGCTTGAAGAGTTATATCAGACGAAGGGTGTTTCGAATTGAGTATACCTGAAAGAGCAGTTTTATACACTGCGGATGAATGAAGGTATGACTATTTCAGATCATTTAAGTGTTCTCAATGGCATTGTCTCTGAGCTAGAATCTATTGGAGTTAAAATTGACGATGAGGATCAAGCCTTGAGGCTGATCTGGTCTCTTCCATCTTCCTATGAGCATATGAAGCCTATTTTGATACATAGGAAGGAGAAAATAATTTTTTCAGAGGTTACCAGTAAACTTTTTTCTGAAAAAAGAAGGCTAAGTGGTGGAAGTAATGGTTCACCTGAAAACTTAGTAATGGTGAAAGCTGGTGATTGGAAGAGAAAGAACTCTATGAAGAAGAAAGTAGTCTGCTGAGTGTGTGGACAACCTGGGCACGTCAAGAAAAGTTGTCAAGAAGGAGTGGAGCCGGTTCGGCAAGTGGTTCCAAGTCAGTAAATAGATATACTGGTATGAAGCTAGCATTATGTCTCTCTCCATGGAAAAAGAGACATGTATATCCTTATGGCATGCCGCTAATCCCAAAGTTGTCATGATAGAGGATGTGTTAATGTTAGTTGTTCCACAAATTTGTACACGGGCATTGGTTTGGCATTGATGCAAGATGTGTGGTGGAAATTCATGTCGATGGCTGATGAACTTTCAGGAAAGCCAAACGTAAGAGTTGCACCATAATTTTTTAGTAAGATTATTTTCAACATGAGCCGAAGTAAAATGCTTGGAATTGGTTTATTCTAAGTGAGTATGCTTTTATAGTGGAGCATGATAGCGGAAGCTATGACGATCCTCATTGCGGTGGAGCATGGCTGTAGGATCAGTCAAAATCGCAAGGTGGAGATTGTTGAATTTTTGCTCCTTGAATCCCACATGGGAAAGGAGTGGAAGATGGGCAATGCCAATGAGGTTATAAAAGGAGGCCTAACCTCCTTAGTTAATTACACCAGTCAGAAACTTATCTAGTAACTTTTGACTTTAATAAAATTCTTCTGTTGTCCTTTTTATATGTAAAAGGAAGAGAAGTGAAAGTTAGAGTTTTATTAGTGAGAAAAGTTTTTGTGGGTGTCATTGGATGAGGAGAAAAATTATGTGATTGTAACAATTTTTCACATAGTGGATTTTCTTCTCTGGGTCTGGTGGTTTTTCTCCTATTTTGGAGTTTTCCACGTAAATTTTTGTGTTGTGTTTATTTCTCTATTTTTCTTGATATTCTGTTAAAAGTAAATCCTAGTGGGGAGAACTTTAGGAGGCCCAAGATTCCCAACATTGCAATGGCATTAATTTGCTGCAAAATGTCTCGCAAAAAATAGCACCCATCATTTCAAAGCCAAATAATTTTACTCTCCCAGCTTTAGTGACAAAATTGCGGCACCAAAAATAATGCCAAAAAAAAAATAAAAAGTGGCTGTTTTTTCATGTTTTAGTCACTAAAATTGGCTTTAAAATAAGTGTTAATTTTTGAAGAAAGAATATTCTCATTTTAAGAGAAATTTCGGTGCTTTATAACTCATTTAATTATGGGTTATGATCAAAAGCTAGCAGCTAGCTACTAGACAAGTTAATTAAGGATAGAAGAATTTCAAAGCTAGACGGATGGCCGATGATGATCATCATGTACGTATAAATGAGATAATCGTTTAGGCATGTATAAATCATGTATAGGATCTGAAAATAGTTGGACCACCACATCACAAAACTTCACTTGTCTTTATTCTTCAAGTAATTGTGTGGTCCTTCATTGACTTGTACGCATTTAGCGTTCCTTTCACCATGCTTTTCCATATTGCTCCTTTTTTCTTTTCCCAATTAAGGTTATTGACTGTAACATTGTTTGATTTTTAATAAATTTGAAAGTTCGACACCCTAACAAAACCTCTTTTGATGATGAAGAAAAATGTTTTTTGCAACAAATTAATTAAAATAAAGAAAAGTGTTACGCGGCTATAAAAATATCCCACAAAAATAAATATACAAAATAACATGATTTCATATAATAGATTATATCTATTTTGTAATAAAAATGGTTTTATAATCTAACTTACTGTATGATTTTTCTGCATCAATTTATATAAAGGCCTCAAATTAAGTACATGATAATATATATGATCATGCTGTCTTTTTGTCCATCGTGTATTGCATTTTTTTTAGGGGAATCTTGGGGTTCGGTCTGACCAAAACTCCCCTCCTTTGCAGTTCCCACCATCGCCGGTGACCTCACCCCTGCGATGGCGAGTTTCGGCGACCTCCGACTTGCCCTCAGCGACTTTAAACCCGAAAATGGGTTTGGGTCACTGGCTCCCTCTGATCCCGATGGGATGAGTGGTATCGCCCACCGCCGCCGGCAAAGACGGGGGCTGGGTGAGGCCAAATTTTCCTTAAAAATTCATCTTCATTTTATTTTTTTATTGTGTTTTTTATTATGTTTTCTTCATTTTATTATTTTATTGTGTTTTTTATTGTATTTTTTATTATATTTTTATACAAATTATAAAAGATTAGAAAGTGAACTATAAAATATTGAGATGTAACTCAATTGCACCCTAACATCATCCTTTTTTTATCCAGAACACAGTGAAAATACATTATCAGACAATGGATGTTTAGATTTCAACATTGTACGTCTACCGGCCACACTCAAGAAGTACCGCACGTACGTGCGAGAAACAAGAAATGCAGCCCTGTCCGCCCTGCACAATTTAGAAATTAAACAGAAGTCCACTAATTAGCTATTACTAGTCTCAAGTGTAAAGTAGTTTCCATAATGATCATAAATTTAATGAAAAGAGGGAATGGTTAGTCCCATTTAGATTTCGAGAAGAGTTGAACTTGTCTCAATTTATTTTAAATTTATTATTATACTTTTCTTAATTTTTATACAAAATATAAATTTCAATACAATTTTTTTAAATCTCAATACAGATTTTTCAAATTTTAATTCAATTTTTTTTAATTTTATTCAATTTTTAAAATTCATCTCACCTCATCTCATCTAAACTTTAAATCCAAAGAAAACTTAATGGTCAGATATGTGGGAGTTTTGGGGTTGAAAATTAATTTGTAATCAATACGATCTGAAAGTGATTGGTAGGCCGGGCTTACCAGAGTAGTCTCATAGAATAGTCTCATATCCTAGCAACACTTATATATGGAAGTCCCCCCTTCTCCAAACGAATTGAACCTCTAATGATCAAAGGAATTAAGGTCCCAGACCGAGTCCCAAGATTCAGAAATTCCTTGCCCACCTCTCTTTGCTAATCTATCAACCAAGAATTAGCCTCTAATCTGAAAACCCATTATAAAAAAAAAAGATTTTTGTAACTTTTTAATTGAGATAAAATGATTATTTATTGTCAATTTTGAATATAAATATTCATTTGGCTGAAATTAACTGACTACAAATAAGTAGTTTTCTTATAATGGAGAAATTAATAATTTTCAAAAATCTTGAATTTCCTCCAAACGTTCTTGAATTTCAATTCCCAAAAGTCTTTCATATATCAAAGGCCACATCTTTTTTTCTTTTAGCCAATTAATAACCACCAATGAATTAATTTATATCTCAAGATTAGTAAAACCTAGCCCTTCAATGTGCCAAAGACCATGCAAAACGCCCATCAATTCAACATAGTTATTCGACTACTTTTCTCCTGAAAAGACAACGAATCCACTTATGAATGTACCTTCAAAATTTTGAATAAGTACTCCACTGGCCCTAGCTGTGTCGGGATTACCAAACAAACATCTATCAATATTTAGTTTCACTCATTCTTCCTTAGGCAAATTTCACTTGACTAATGTTGTTACTTGAGTACACACTATAGGAAAAGGCAAATTCAAGCACCGTAATACATCCTCATCTCTTTGAGTTATTCTTTGTCCCCTTCAATTTCATCGCTGTCAAAGAAACCCAATAACGAATTGAACCCCAAATAGATTGCACTGATTCAGCTATCCCTTCCATTCTGGCTTTGCACCTCCGTCCCAATAATTTCCAAATTAAAATCGATGCTAGGAGGCCAATTATCTGTCCACTATAGGAAGAATGGCTTGCTCTTTTATGCCAACACTCGATCCTCTCCTTCCAAGGTCTTCCTTTCATGCTTGGCATTTCTAGAAAGGAATTATTTGGCGACTGGACAGGCTAATAAACATTAAAAAGCAACCCTCCAATGAGGGACTAACATGTCAGCCCTTCCACAAAAGCCACAGTGCGACCTCACCTCATCTGCCTATTCTTCTATTTTCTCCTTGCCTATCTTTGCCTCTTTCTCGAAAAACAAGTTATGGAAAAAATTAGCGTCAAAAAGCACAAAAAGAAGAACAACTCAAAAGAATCCCATGGATAATTTCTGAGTCAGAGATGGATGGGGCTCAGCAGCTAATACAACTAAGCAGAGACTCCAGTGCCAACGACGAAATTACAACCCAATAAACTCAATAGATTTTCAAATGTGCTGAGAATTTTCATTCTAGCAAAATAAACTATCGGTGGTCGTCGTTGGGGGAAGTCTACAGATGTCATCTTGACTCCCCCTTCTTTCCCCAGTTTTTGACTCCACCCCATTTCCCCGAGCTTCCATGTCCCTCTTTCTACGGCCACTCCAAGCTCATTTTTTGGGAAAACCTCACTGGTCAATTCGTTCATTTTCAAGATTTCAATTACCATTTGGTTGATGGTGAAATTGAATAGGAATTTGAGACTTTTAATTAGAAGATTGAAGGAAAAGAAAAGGCCTTTTTTTAAAATTTATTTTGCTTATTCTACAACTCAAGGTGACATGTTGTTGAATTGATAGGGTCAAGATTGAATGATTAGAAGTTGGTGTTTTATTCCACTGTAATCATGTGGTTTCTCGTAAGCCAAATAGAGTTTTATTTTTTAATCTTGAGAAATTTTCTCTAACCTATCATTCTTGTACATGATGAATTTCTATATTGTATTGTGCATATCTATGCTTATGCCTTTTTCTATTTACTATGCCAGATTCATCATATTCATTATTAACCAATAATAAAGCAATGTTAAACCCTCTACTTTGATACTCAAAATATGGAAATGAAACTTTGCCCTTTGAATGAATAGTAGATTGTTTTCTTTATTTCATTGAAATTATATGATGTTGAACTACATCGAAAGATTCAAGCTAGAATGAGGGGTTGTAAGACAAAAGGGGGCTATGGAAGGGAGGCAAGAGTGCGAAGGATTGAAAGCTGTCCGGACAATGGGTTTCGATGGAAACTGGAACTCAGGTTTCGATGGAAAGAGGTTGGCGTTGTTTCTTTGTATATGTTGTAACTGCTTACATGCCAGTTTCTTATAGGATGGTTATTTTTTAATGTTTATAAGCCCATCTGGTCTCCAACATCACCCTTCCAGAAATAAAGAAAAATTGAAAGGCAATTAAGTAGTTCAATCATATATATGGACACCACAAGATTTGGAGAATTTTGTCACGATATTATCGTGGTCGAAAATATTTCATGGCCAAAGACTTTTAGCTTAATGTAACTATTTCTGCCACCAAATCCTATCATTGGATATAAAAAATGACAGAACATGGGCTTTTACTGGGAAAAAAGGTATTGTGTCGAGTTCAACAACCTTTTTCCCGTGGAATGAAGTCACCAAGAAAATTGATTAAAATACAAAGTTTCTGTAGTGGCATACTACTTTTTCCCACGACTCATTTATCAATTGCCACGAAAGGTAGTCGCTGAAAAAAGCAATCATAGTTTAAAATGAAACCCATTCTTTTTTCCCTTTAAATTTTTCGAATTTCCCCCATCCTCCCCCCCCCCTCTCTGGCATGCCTCCTCTCCCTCCCCCTCTCCCGATTTCTTTTGTTCATCCTCGTTAATGCTACGATTTCATGGTTGTCTCCACCGAGCTTGCAGGTCATACGATTGTGGTTGCCATCAAGGCTTTCTCATTGGGAGAGCTAAACCACAACATCCCTATACCACCACGTCGTGTGCATCTACCGCCAAGTGTCGTCATTAGTGGCTCTCATCGTTGCCAGAAAAATTTTCCCTTAACCCCTCTTACTCTCTGATCTGATTTCACTCTCACACACGCACATAGGCCTTCACTTCTTCTTTGTTTGCACACACTCAAATCTCTCTCTCTTTCTTTGACTAATTGGTGTGATTGGGGGTATTTTTTGATGTACGACAGCATGTGGATATTGAGTTTGTGCTCGTCATTCTTTTCATTGTAAGTGTCGGACGATGGCAAGTTTTCTCACTCACTCTCCGTCTTACTTACGCACATTGTGAGGCTCCCACATCCCCTTTGTTTTTATGCACACACACTTAGATTTATCTTCCTCATTTCTTTGTTTTCACAAGAGGAATATTTGGGTTTTAGAATACCATAGTTGGAGGCGATTTTCATCACAAGATCATGTGGCACATTCACAAAACTAACTAATTCCCACTTCATGTTTAGGTATAGAAAATCAATTTTGCCTTGCATTTTATACAAATTCTTATTTGGGATATATATATTAATTTTCTCCAAACGTTCTTGAATTTCAATTCCCAAAAGTCTTTCATATGTAAAAGGCCACATCTTTTTTCTTTTAGCCAATTAATAACCACCGAGGAATCAAGTTCTATCTTAAGATTAGTAAAACCTAGCCCTTCAATGTGCCGAAGACCATGCAAAATGCCCATCAATTCAGCGTAGTTATTTCGAGTATTGTTCTCCTAAAGAGATAGCAAATCCACTTATGAATTTACCTTCAGAATTCTGGATAAGTACTCCACTGGCCCTAGCAGAGCCAGGATCACCAAACAAATAGCCATCAATATTTAGTTTCACTCATTCTTCCTTAGGGGGATTTCATTTGACTAATGTTATTACTTGAGTACACATTGCAGGGCAAGGCAAATTCAAGCACCGAAATACATCATCATCTTTTTGAGTTATTCTCTTTGTCTCCTTCAATTTCATCGCTACCAAAGAAACCCAATAATGAATTGAACACTAAATGGATTACACCGTTATTCCCTCCATCTTGGCTTTGCACCTCTGTCCCTATAATTTCCAAATTAAAATCGATGGTAGGAGGCCAATTATCTATCCATTATAGGAAGAATGGCTTGCTCTTCTATACCAACACTTGACTCTCTCCTTTCAAGGTCTTCCCTCCATGCTCGACATTTCCATAAATAAAGAAGAAAGAAGGCAAATTAAGCAGATCAATCGTATAAATATGAAAGAAGCACTACAAGAAATAACGCCTATAGTGGTGCTTTTCTCTTTGCCGTAATTGAAAATGATGGAAAACTGCACTTAAAGCGTCACTTTTCATTTGGTTGACGAAATCCAAGCAAAAGTTGGTTGTTTGGATTTTGTGGTGAATTTTAGGGCTATTTGCAGCGCTACGAAAGCGCTGAAAATACTCTTTTAAAAGTTTAAGGCAGCACGATACCCTCATTTTTCTCAATCCCTAATATATCTCTCTCACAACGCGATAACACCCCCTTGGGCGATTTTCTCCAAACTCTCTCACTCGCTCTCTCTCTGTTACTGCCCCTTTCGTCGCTACCATACATGGGTTGTTGCCATCTCGCTTAATAGGTGAGTTTCTCTCTCGTGCTGTCCTTTTCCGTTCGTCTTTCACTCTTGTAGTACTCTCTCTCTTCATTCATTGTTAATGTTTTCTTACTCTAGTTAGTACAGTTTGTAGAACATACTTTCATAGTTTTTTACTAGTAGTATCTCTTGGCTCTGCCTTAGGTTCTAAAGGACCTAATAGATTGACTTATATGTCAAACAAAGAAAATGGAACACGTCTTTGTTGTATTGGTATTTTGTATGACGTTTTATCGATTTTACCAGATTCTTAGTTGGAGGGGATGGAAAATTGAGGCTCACATGGACTGACACAGCTTATTAACTAATAAGCTCTAAAGTGGTAGTGAGAATAATTGGTACAAGCCTTTGACTTGGTAACTAGTACATTATGGATCTTTTTTACTCAGTCAACTTACAAAGAATAGGAACTATTCTTAACATGCAGGCAAGTTTTCAAAGTAATCTATTGGTTTTTTAGTGATCATTTATAGATCTTCAGCTTGCTTATAATTGACAATCACATATATTAGTTTATGTGAATAAGTATCACCATTTATGGTTTTTGTCTTTTTTTTTTTCGTTCTTTAATAATTCTCACTTTGAATTGTTAATGTATCTATTTTGTAATAGAAATCACAAGAGAGCATACACTACAAAGGCAATCAACATTTATCAAGTTTCACGCATCAAATCCTTTGGTCAGGAATAGTTTCCTTGTTTGGGTGGTAAGTACACAACTTTCTTTAGTTTCCTGTATTGTATTGTCTGCTTAATATAATGGTGAGCCTGAAAAGGCAAAGAAAACTCTAGACTATGAACTAGTAATATGTAATTGATAAAACAGCATAAAGAAAGAAAATTAAACTCACTTATAGTGTACTTTGTTTGGGTGCTTTAGATACATAGTCTTTTTCCTTCTTTTAAATAGTCAATGCAAGAGGGATCTAATCAGAGGGTCAGTGGAAGTGAATTTAAGAAGCACTTTGAACATATCAGCGGAATTTGAAAGTATGAGACGTGTTTCGAAATGAGAAAGATTTTGAGTTGTAATTCAAGGACTAGAATGGAAAACATTGTCATGATGCAGTTGTAAGGGCAGTAATTGCTTGAGATTTATGCGTTCATTCCTCAATCCTCACTCTAAGTTTCAGCAAATGTCTTCATGTGCAAGTGAACCAACATGTGGTCATTTGCTAGGAGGATAATGTTTACTTCTCCCGTCCCCCACCTGCATGCTGTTTTCAGTTTCTTCTACTACTTTTTTTCTTGGATGTTGTTTTCGTAGTCGTTATTTTAAATCAGCTATCACATGAGAGTTTAATATAATGTATTTTAATAAAATACTAGTGAAACAAGTAAAATTGGTTCACTAGTATTTTTTTTAAATTTTTGTAAACTATTTTTGCAGCGAGTTCAAGTCACCGCAAATAGTCGTTTCAAGAACATATTTAATTAATTGTGGCAGTCATTTATGACTCTGCAATCTATTTGCGGCAAATAGACTCGTTAGAAAAGGTCTTATCCAAAACTGTAAGCAGGGTAAATCGCCTATTTGTGATGAATTTTTGACTTTTTGCAATGGCATTAATTCGCTGCAAAAAGTCTCGCAAAAAATGGCACCCATCATTTCGAAGCCAAATAATTTTACTCTCCCAGCTTTAGTGACAAAATTGCGGCGCCAAAAATAACGCCAAAAAAATAAAAAGTGGCTGTTTTTTCAAGTTTTAGCCACTAAAATTGGCGTCAAAATAAGTGTTAATTCTTGAAGAAATAATATTCTCATTTTAAGAGAAATTTAGGTGCTTTATAACTCATTTAAGTATGGGTTATGATCAAAAGCTGGCAGCTAGCTACTAGACAAGTTAATTAAGGATAGAAGAATTTCAAAGCTAGACGGATGGCCGATGATGATCATCATGTACGTATAAATGAGATAATCGTTTAGGCATGTATAAATCATGTATAGGATCTGAAAATAGTTGGACCACCACATCACAAAACTTCACTTGTCTTTATTCTTCAAGTAATTGTGTGGTCCTTCATTGACTTGTACGCATTTAGCGTTCCTTTCACCATGCTTTCCATATTGCTTCTTTTTTCTTTTTTCAATTAAAGTTATGGACTGTAACACTGTTTGATTTTTAATAAATTTGAAAGTTCGGCACCCTAACAAAACCTCTTTTGATTATGAAGAAAAACGTTTTTTTTGCAACAAATTAATTAAAATAAAGAAAACTGTTACACGGCTATAAAAATATCCCACAAAAATAAATATACAAAATAACATAATTTCATATAATATATTATATCTATTTTGTAATAAAAATAGTTTTATAATCTAACTTACTATATGATCTGTCCGCATCAATTTATATAAAGGCCTCGAATTAAGTACATGATAATATATATGATCATGCTGTCTTTTTGTCCATCGTGTATTGCATTTTTTTTAGAGGAATTTTGGGGTTCGGTCTGACCGATCGAATCCCTCTTTGCAACCCCCGCCACCACCAGTGGTGATGGGCGACACCGCTCACCCCATCAAGATCGGAGGGAGCGGCGACCCCACCCCTGTGACGGCGACCTCCGGCGTGCCCCCGACAGCCTTAAACCCGAAAATGGGTCTGGGTCGCCGGCTCCCTCTGATTTCAATGGGGTGGGTGGGGTCAGCTACCGCCGCCGGCGACGACGGGAGCTAAGTGAGGCCGAATTTTCTTTAAAAATTCATCTTCATTTTATTTTTTTATTGTGTTTTTTATTATGATTTTTATTACGTTTTCTTTATTTTATTATTTTATATTTTTTATTGTGTTTTTAATTTTTTTTTATTGTATTTTTTATTATATTTTATTTTTATATAAATTATAGGATAAACAAGAACACAGGCGAAAAAACATTATTAGACAATGCATGTTTAGATTTCAACGTTGTACGTCGACCGGCCACACTCAAGAAGTACTACCACGTACGTGCGAGAAACAAGAAATGCAGCCCTGCCCGCCCTGCACAATTTAGAAATTTAACGGAAGTCCACTAATTAGCTATAACTAATCTCAAGTGTAAAGTAATTTCCATAATGATCATAAATTTAATGAAAAGAGGGAATGGTTAGTCCCGTTTAGATCTACGAGTTGAGCTCGTCTCAATTTATTTTAAATTTATTATTTTTTTTTTAAAATTTTTATATAAAATATAAATTTAAATATAATTTTTTAAATCTCAATACGATTTTTTTTAATTTTAATTTAATTTTTAAAATAATAATAATAATAATATTTTATTTAACTTTTAAAATTTATCTCAACTCATCCAATCTAAACTTTAAATCCAAAAGAAACTTAATGGTCAGATATGTGAGGGTTTTGCGGTTGAAAATTAATTTGTAATCAATACGATCTTAAAGTGATTGGTAGGCCGGGCTTATAAATTCCTTATTTGTTGAAGCTTTTTTCTACAAAGTGGCTTTGAGCTAATTTGTCCAACTTTTTGAATTAGGTTTAGGATCGATCACACTCCCAGTATACTCCAGATCATATGGCCATGCTAAAATATATAAATAACTGATGTTTTGATTTTTCTTGTTAAGTTAGAAACATTGGGTCCCAGTACTATAAGTTCTGAGCATTAGTTTTTAACACGCCAACGCTAGTTTATGTGTAGCAAAACTCAATATAAAATATATTGGAAAACCTTCAAGCTAGATAGGTGTAAAAATCAATTCATACTGGCCAATGAAAAATTACTTACTTACGATTATTTATTTTTAATGAAATATTATTTCTAGTAAAAATGTGTCTGTTTTTCTTTTTTGTAGCAAATAATTGGCCGCCACAAATGATCGTTTTTCTTGTAGTGTATATGCTACAACCTCATTCTACTATATATGTTAAAGTGATCATATTAATCTCTATCAATCTAATTTTAATTGGATCAATTATTTTTTTATGACAAAAATAAGTCAATTAATAAATTAAAGGGTAATTCATAGAAAATATTATTGCCATGTTAACATGATCGATCGGAAAGTAATAGAATGAAGGTGTAGCATGCATATAGCTAGCGCCTTTATAAATTATAAGGAATTAGTATATGGATCATTTGATCTTGTTTTGCGTTCTACGCCCACCCACCATTTGCCACGAGGAGATAAATCTATCATGGATATAACATGAAATTAGAGATCATAAAATTCATGTTAGTTGTGATCTCTATGCAGCATCATACATCTATATATGTCCTCTGTGATGATCAGACGTCTGGTAATTATCTCTAGCTTTTGAAGTAATATAAATTATTTGTAATTAAAATAGTCTGTTTTGATTATAAATAATATTTTTAACTAATTAGTTATATATACTCATTTTTTTTGTATTGTTCGTGCAAGGCTGAATTACCAATATCTGTCGATCTACTTTTAAGAAGGGAGAGAGTGGTTGCCAGGAAAATGAAAGAAACACCCACCAAATAATTCCACAATTTCTAGCCCCATATATAATTAAATAATCTCACGCCCACAATCCACTAAATTAAATGATCAGCTCGAACAAGATCTCCTATTTGGAAAATAATAGATCATGCACATAGTTGGAGTACTGTATATATATATATATATATATATATATATATATATATAGATCAATTATGGGATTCGAACCACCAAATGAATCATAGCTTCCTAGCTAGGTAGGAATTAGCCCTCGATTAATCATATATGATATAGTAAATCTATGATCTCACCGATTGTTTAGTTTTGATTGAATCTCAATAATATATATATATATATATTTTAATTTTAATTTTAATTTTTGAAATTATTTATTTAATAATTAAAAAAATCATTTTTAATAATATTGTAAATTTTTTTTTATAATATTTAAAAACATATAAGAAAAAATTACACGGATCCATCTCGAACAAGTAGTACTGCTAATTTAGCTATGACAAATTAAAGACAATTAATAAATTAATTAATGAAATATAAGAACATATACGGGGCTGGCCGGGGAGGCCGGGAGGGATCAATTAGCATAGTAAAAATCTGGCAAGCAACAGGTAGGGTGACGTGAACCATAAATTACTAATTGGTCTAATTAAGTTCAGATATCAAATCATGATTGATGGTATATAATTTGGGTCGCAGTCATAAAATAGTGAATTTAGACGTAGCTAGGGACAAGCTGGTTACCCAAATTCAACCAAAACAGCACCAAACATATAATAACAAATTACTCCCTTCCATCATAATTTAACTCCCTTTTCAAGCAATATATATTCTTCATAATTTCAACTATGTACTAGTAGTAGTGGTGCTGCATTGAATTAATCTATTACGCAACTAATTAATTAGCATATAATATATTGTATAGAAATCAAATCAAACCAAACCAATATATAGTACTACTTCTTTAATTAAATACTGTTAAGAATTAATGATGATGCTTAATTCATGACATCTAACTATAATTAAAGAGCATTAGCAATAAATACGACTAACATGATATATATGCCGACTTTAAGTTGTTGATCATGATAATTATCTTAGAATTAGAAAAGAGAAAAGAGAAGGTTTGAATTTTTTTTTTTTTTTAAAAGAATAAATTTATCATTAACAAATTAATATCCTTTGTCGGCATTGAAAAAGTTAGAAATTTGTAAGTAACGCCAAACATGACCCGCCCATGCATGCGTGCTTTCAGCAAATTGACCCTTCAAATTTATATTAACTAATTTTCATTAATGTAAGAAAAAAATATTTGCCCACATATATGCAACGATAATTATAATTTATTGTAACAATTTAAAATAAATCGTAGTGTGTCGTTTGGTTTTCATTAATATTATTTGTGTTTTCTTTGAGAAAAATTTATAAATTATTTATGAAAATCCTTTCATATCTTCACAGCTCAGTGGTATTAACGAGGATAATTGATAAAATGAGTAAGGAAGGTCGACCCAAGTTTTGGCAGTTGGGCGTACGAACTCAAACACGAGACACGCCATTGGAATTGAAACATTCGTTCTTCAAATTGTAAATTAAGAGGAGAAGGCCTAAAAAATCAGTTTTTCATTAGATTCATTGGATTGGGTTTTTTAAAGTAAGCCTGACAATTTCAAATTTCTCAATAAAAATATTTTGAAAACAATTTTGAATATCACTAATAACAGAATCTTCTTCAGAAGAAGAATCCTCTGTACAAACAAAAAACTTATCAAAATCAACCACTTGGCCACCTTTGTCCAACACACTGGTGAAGTGTCATTCTTGCATGATCTGAGCAAGCATTTGATTAATTTTATCCAGAATATTAGCATCTTTGTTAAAATTAATTTTTTGCCTTTTCTTTGGTAAAATAATCAAAAGTTTTTCTAAAACTTTTGATGCAACAAGTTTTTCTAAAACTTTTGATGCAACAAGTTTTTCTAAGACGGATTGTTCAACTTTTTCCTCAATATGATCAAGTTGTTGATCTATTGTATAGAGGGTCTGGTTGAAAAAATTATTTTGTTCAATAATCTTTTTTGTTTCAGAAAAAACATTTGGAGTTTTGGGATCAGTTTCTGTACCCTTAAAAGGTGAAACTTTAACTTCTGCTCATTTTACCGAAATAAAGATAGTTTCAAGATGGGGATAGCTGCATTTAACAACACTCCTGCCTTCTTCCTTTGTAAAACTAGTTTTTAAGACATTTAAAGACCGTTCTTTTGAAACATAATGGTTTTCGAGGAAATCAAAGAAAAGCATATATTTGTTAGATGCATACATTATTTCTTCACATTTTCTCTTAACCATTTGCTTTTAAGCAAGTGTAAAATTCTCATGATAAGTTTTTGTCTTATCTTGATTTTTAGGAGAACTAAACTCATTAAATAAAGAAATCATATCTATCTTAAAAGCCTTGTTCATTATCATTAATTGGGGATGAAGTGGGGCTACCATATCCGAAGCCATTGGAGACATAGAAGAATCATCTTCAACCTCAACTTCTTCCTTTATGGATTTTCCCTTGGATGAAATATCATCCTTGGTAAAATAATAGGCAGAAATAACTTGTGAATCAGATGAAACACCTTTTAGTTTTAAATCAGAAACAAAGGATTTTTCCTTTTTAGGAATTTCCCTAATCAAAATTGGACGAGTAGGATTTACTGTATTAGCAGAATCCTCCAAGAACTGTTTGAAATTTGCATCTCTATTTGCATCTCTTCGTTCTGGGTTCGAAGAACAAGAAGATATGGAGCCGGCGAACGAATGTCTTCTTTCATTGGCTAGGTGAGGATGGTCAAATAAAATTTTTACAGTACCATCAAGACACTGTTGAATATAGTCAAGTCCTTTTCATCAGAAACAATCTCTACTGGTGGAAGTTCTTGCTGAAGAACCCATTCATCTGGTAAAAAAACATATTTCCAAAAAATTATCGTAGGAGTTTTGATGTTGGCACCAGAGGTAGAACTCTGCATTAGAAGGGTCTGGTTCTTAGCAGACTTAATCTTAGCCCTTGGATTAAGACTAGTCTTCAAAAGACGATAGTAAATGTGATAGACCAAAGTAAGTGGTACGCTGCCTTTTACCATATTAAAACCAGAAATTAAAATATTTAAAGTTAAAACAGATAGAAGATTTTCATTACGTAATCAACAATTAAATCAAGATAGCAATCAAAATGGACAGATCCTTCCATAAGGGAGGCCTGTACAATTCCTAACTTACTATCTTCAAAATCGTGGAATCTACCATCACGCAAATATAAAAGAATAGATGCATTAATGTCTTTCCTTACAAGAGGTTTAACTACAACTTGAACTGAAGCAATATGTAAGAAATTATAACATTTTTCAACAAAGGTTTGAGTCATTTTCTTTTGAAATAAACAAAACTTTTCTTGAGTTTTTGAAATAGTAAAATGTGTTCAATTGTTTTCACATTGAACTCATTCTTAAAAAAAAATTCTCTCTAAGAAGTATTATAAAGAGAAGCAATGTTAATCTTTGGCATGTGCCAACGTTTAAGATCAAGTGAATCATTTTTTTTTAAAATACAATCTTTTTTATTAATAATATCATACATCAAACCTTTTATATATATATATATATATATATATATATAAGAGGTGTTATTATGCCTCTTAATAGTATTGTTTCAATATATCATTAATTTAAAATTAGTTTTAATTTTAATTTTATTTTTTTTTTAAAAATATAAAAAATATTAAATACACAAATAATTATTTTTTTAATATTAAATACAAAAATTTAAATTACAAAAAATACAAAAGGGATAGCTAGATAAAATAGCATTTCTCTTCACAGTACGGAGACTTCTCAAAAACCATATTTTGATATGATTTTTATTTCATTTCAAAATAATTTCAACCTCAAAAAATAAATTTTTTTATAGCGAGTGAAATGACTGACTTCATCAATCACCCAAAGAGTACTTCTACACTTACAGGTTGGGATGCGGGCAATTCTGCTTGCGCTATTTTTTTTTTCTTTTTCTTTTTTTTTTTATTTTTCTCATCTATTTTTATCCATTTTAAATTTTTTTTTAAAAATAAAAAAATTATAACATCATTATAAACACATCATCAATCATTAAATTTATTTTAAAAAATTAAAATTTTAAAAAAAATTCTAAAATCCCAATCGAGAATCTCAGTTGTGAATTTAGTATTTCTCATCACCCAAAACAAAACAACCACCCCAGAAGAAGTGGTAGACAAGACAACAAACCCATATTTAGTACTACTTTCGACACTCGTCATCATTACTAAATTATACCAGCAATTAATCATGAACTGATCTGCTTCCCTTTAAAGGGAAGTGAACATTAAAAAAAACACATTAATACAGATACACGAGCTAGATAGCTAGCTAAATACCGGCTTACATGATTTATAATTATTTATCAGCTGATTATATAATTTGTATAGTTTGCAAGTCTAGATTATTAAGTTTGGATAATTATAGGGGTTTTCTAAGAACCCTAATACGAGTATCCAAAAGATCAGCAAAAGATAATATTGCACATGGAGGGAAGTACTGTGACAACGATATATATATGCTTTTCCAGTTTCCGCATGCACTTGCAGAATTATTATAAACGTGAAATTAAAATTAAAATATATAGTGTTGGCCTAGTTATCATAAGTAGTAGTACTAGATGAGTTCCATTCTTATCTCCTCACCATTTGACATAGAATTATTAGATTTCGCGTCCCCATTTTTATTCTCTTATCTTCATCAATCAAGCAGACGGAGAACTAGAATTATATAAAGTTAAAGGGATACTAAACGAGAATAATAATAATACAACCGCCCTAATTTATGTGGTAACACTTTCTGCTGCTTTCTCTCAGACAGAAGATAAGAAAGAACTCTCTCTCCCTCTCTCTCTCTCTCTCTCTCTCTCTGTGATGAGACAGACATACTAGGGAGATCCGAAATTATAACAATCCTCTTCTGTTGCTGTCCGGCAAAGAGAAAGCATAAACCGCGCCCTATTCCAACTTCTAAAGATAAATATTCTAGCAAAAAGAAAATTTCCAGAGAAAAATAAAGCTAAAATAAAAATTTGAAGTTAATGATCATCGATCCCCAGATTCCCCACAAACGCTACAAAACTACAGTACCAAAAGACAACCCAAAAAAAAGATATCATGCGAAATAAAAGCGCAGAAGAACTTTGAAAAAGAATTAATAAATATAACAGCTAAAGTACTTGACCAGCAAAAAGAAAACTAAAATAAACCAAACCGGATTCCCTTTTGGATCAATCTAGCTCTTCCAAGATATCCCTCAACAAGGTGATCATCATCTCATTAAGATTTAACTAAAAAAAAAAAAAAAAAACCAATAAAGCACTGAGCAAGAACAGCCTACAAGTAATTAATACTCCAGTCTTACTCTATCTAACACCTCATTATTATATCATCCAACGATCAAGAAGATGAAGAAGAGCCATTAGCAACACCATGAGGTGCTCCGCTGTCACTATGGTAATGATTTGGGTTCTCGCTGAGATTGTTGGTTTCTTTGTCGTCGTCGTCGTCATCCTTGCCGTTGTTGTGGGTTTGCTCGAGAATGTTAATGTTGCTGTTCCCACCACCTGTACCATTCACATCTCTCCTCCCGAAGGTGTTCTTATTGTTGTGCATCCACACCTTTAGCACACCCTTCTCCACCCCAACTTCGTTACAGAACTCTCGCACCAATTCCTCGTCACTCTTTTGCATCTTCCACCCGACTCTCTGGGCAAACTGAAGCATCTTTTCCTTCTGTTCGTGGCTGAACTTGGTCCTGAACCTCTTTCTCGCATTGGGGCTGGGCGTGATCATAGTGTTAGTAGTAGGCCCAGCTGCGCTCTCGGGTGGAGCCGAAAGTCCCCCAGAGAGAGCCAAAAGCATGTGCGGCGCGGAGGGGTAGTAGGAGGAGGAGATCGGCGGCGGGGAAGCCGAATTGGGGCTTCGATTTGAGGCCGCTAGTGGTAGGGGTGGTGGTGGTGGAGGATGGTGACGGTGGTGGGGCTGGTACTCAATAACATGGGTAGTGGCCGGAATAGGGTCGTCCGGCTCGCGGCGGTGGAAATTCCGGTGGCAGCCACACGCAGCGCATTTGAGAGATGTTGGGTCGACGGAGGTGGCGGAAGGGGAGGGCATGAACTCTCCACAGCCGTCTAAAGCGTGGCTACCCAAAGAGGCTGCATGGTTTTTGAGGCATTCTTTGTAGGTAACAACAAGTTGTGGAGGCGCGAGGTGGTGGCCGTGGTGGTGAGTATTGTGGCGCTTGAGTACACCGTTGGAGAAAGCTAAGGGCTTGGACTGTTGGGTCCGTGTTGGTGTCTCAGCGTCAGCTTCTGGGGATTTGATGGCACTAACTGTGGCGTTGTTGTTGGTGGTGGTGATATTAGGGGTTATATCCATCGCTCTAACATCTAGGGTCCCCAAAAAGAAATACAAAACTGCAAAAAGGAAAGAGCTTTTTTTTTTTTAACAGGTTATTAGGGTTAGGTTTTTTTGCAGATAAAACATCTGAGTCCTCGGAAGTAGAAGGATGTCGGAGAAAATGGAATAAATAGGTAGGACTATGGGATGATATAGCAGAGGGATAAAGTTTTAATATTTTTGGGTGATGAGGAGCAAAGAAAAAGGAAGGAAGGGAAGGTAGGAAGGAGAAGCATAAGATAGAAAGATAGATAGATGATGATGATGATGATCAGCAGTGATGGTGTCTGATAATAAAAATCTTTTTGAGTTATGTGGTTGTCCTTCTTAACTAACCACTTGGTTTTTCAACCCTGGTTCTAATCCATGGTTAAGTTGCTGACCCCACTTGGGGTTAGATGTTGTCTGTAACAAAATAATATAATATTCCTTAGCAATAACAACTGAGCTATTCCTTTTTCAATTTCTACATTACATTAGAGTCGCATTTTCTCATCCTCTGAGTCTGTGCTCTTGACCGCTTTGCTGCCTTGTCAATAAGGGTCCGTCCTTACTTAATTGCGACGCAGCGTGTACGTACAGAGATGCACGTCAGAGAAATGACTGACTGTAACCCTGTCTTAATTTGTCAATTTGCTGTATGTAAAGGTATCATGAACGAGTGCTTCAAACTGTAAAAACCCTTTCCCAAATTTTCTTTTTTTAAGACACGATTAATTACCTTTCCGGTGGCCGGCGTTGAGTGCTGGCCGAGGTCGCCTGGCACTGTTAAAAATTTAAGAAGTACCGTTAGGAACTGACAAAAGTTAAAACCGTCTTTTGAAATGCATGAAAAATCGAAACTTGTTAAGGCCACCTCGCCTCGTCCCCAAAGTAAAATTTAAGAGATTGTTGTCGGCATTATGAGGGAATTCCGGGACGTTAGAAGCACACTCACTTGATTCTTGTCTACAAAACGACATCGTTCCAGTACTTTGCACGGTTGTCAACCTTTCAGGCTGGACAAAAAGCACGTCCTGAAACTGTACCGCAACAACGGGAGGGTCCTACTTTCTTCTCAGACTAAACTGCCCCTCGCAAAAGAACTATTAACATCCCAATATCCAGCCCACAATTCGCCATTCGGAGTTTAGTCCATGTAACACGAAGACACTTTTGGTAACCACATCCCATAATCGGGATTAAACGTAATAAAGCACGATGCTTTCTTGACACGTGGTAATACATGCCACACGTGGCAAAATGCATTTGTTACACTTTTCATTACTTAGATGCCACGTATGTTAACGGGAACATGGCCCGCAATATTAAAGTCAAATTTTTTATTTTATACGGGCATATAGAAGTCAAATTACTAACGTCCGAGTCAGCCTTAAAGATTGGTTCTCTTTTAAAAAAAAAAAATAAAGAGAAATGATAGGCTGCGTGGAGACTACTCTGTTAAAGTGCACTGACTTTGTCGTTAGATTAATTATTTGATTAGCCAAACAAGCGGCGATTAAAATGGGGACTGTGAAACACGAGGTAATATTTGTAGGTGACGCAAGCGGACCAATCATGGAGCAGCCAAGGTTTAATCATCGAATGGCGTGCAACTGTTAGTTGCATAGAAACTCACAACCCGTGAATTTGATTATCCAGAGGTTATTGGGTTTCAGCCATACAATAGGACTATTTTTTTTTAGACCTTTCAAATTTTGCCCCTTTATTTTTTCTTCTTTCTTAAAGCACTTTTATAATTTATACACTTTAGGCATGGATTTTAGATTATTATTTTTTTCATAAAATATCAAGCAATTTAAAATTTGAAACCTAAAGGCAAACTTTGTGCAGACTTTCTCAATCGGGTTGGAGCTCATTTTTTTTTTATATATATATTGCGAAAACAAAATTCACTATAAAAAAATGACTAATATAATTAATTTGATGCATTTAAAAGAGACAGGTGTATCCGATTTAATTATTTTCTACCTCTTTTGAATACATTAGATTGATTATATTAGTTTATTTTTTTATAGTAACTTATTTACACATTCGCTTATAAACATATTAACTAGTAAAAAAATTAATATTTATCATTATAATAAAGATTTCTAAGCACATAACTCATCTTTCCAGATCTTTTAACTGAAAAGGGAAAAAAAATAAAAATTAAGGTTACATAATTATATTATCTTGCAGCATTCCTAATTTCTAATTAGCAGATTTGAATGGGTGCAAAACGATATAATTAATAATATAATATGGGTCCTCAAATGAAAGTCCGTTGCTTGAGCAGGTGGTGATCTTAAAAGGACACAGCACCTCTCACCTACAATTTCCTCATTGTTTGAGAGACAGGGTCACATTGTATTGGGTGCCATGACAGCCACATGCACCCTTTTTTGCCCCATTTTTCTAAGCCACCATTCACCATTCATTCGCAAGGGTTAAATATTTTTCTTGCAACTTCACCCCTCATCCTCTTTTGTACAGCAAGACAAGACAAAACCATTTATTATACGTACAGTACTATATCTACAGGCTAGCTCGTGCTTTTTTGTTCAGCTTACCAATCTCAGCAAGTCGTGGCTTTAAAGCTTTCTACCATGCATGGAAACAAGACACTCAAAATTCTTGGAAATTATATATATGTTTGTTGTGCCGTCTTTATATATAGAATGTATTCGATCGCCTGATGACATGAAAGAGATCGAAAAAGATATGAAGATGATTGCTAGCTAGCTGTGTTGTTTTAACATCAGCAAAACGCAACCTCAACAAATCATTTCAAGGTTGGAATTAAGGGCCTGTTTGGATGCATATAAAATAATGAGATAAAATGAAATTAATTAAAATGATTTGTAAATAATAATGAGATTGTTGAGTTGGGTTGATAAGAGATTGTTTCATTTAATCTCTGTATCTAAGCAAACCCTAAGTACAAAGTGTTGTATAGCTTAATTAGCTAGCTAGCTAAGTTCCCCGTAATCCAGTGCCAACTCTTCCATTAGATAACTTATGCAATTGCCTAAGGCTCCTTAATGAAAGAAGATCCTAAAAAAAGTCTAAAATCAAAAAAAAAAAAAATTTGAAGAAGAAAAAAAGATCCAATTAAAATTTTTAGTTAACTCAATAACATAACATCAAAAATATCAAATAGAATCATTAATATTATATATGTCATTATTAATTAAAAAATATTAATTAAAAAGATAGTATAAAATCTTAATTAGTAGTAATTTACTCGACAAATTATAGAAATTATTTTAAACAAAGATCTAATATAAAAATAAAAATAATTTAATTTACTTTTACTTAAAAAAAAAAAACCTCAATCAAAATTTTAGTCTTAAACCCCCTAACATATTGCTCCAGCCCTACCCTAATCAATGCTAGTACTCAACCCATGTTATAACGTCCCAAACAAAAATGCTGCTATGTTGAAAGCTCATCTACCAATTAAGATCGTCCTAAACTTACAATCTACCTCAATCATTTAACAAATTATATATTATTGTTGAAGAACTACTCTTAAATGATAATCCTACACCATAATTGTTACCGAAAAAAGACAAGAGCCCCCCCGGCCCGGACACTAATATTATTTCCTTCCCAACATCCCATGATGGCATTCTAGATAAAATCATTAATTCATAAGCAAATGTGATGTTGATGTTACATCGATCGGCTAGGTAGCTGATAAGGGTATTCAGTTTGTTCCCTACTTTATTTTTGGTAAATAACAATATATTAATAAAGGAAGGAAGCATTTGACACCAAAACCTCCAATATAGTTTAAAATGTGATAAGATGGATGGGTCATGCGGTTAGACTAATTGGATAGCTTGGATTATGGTTTAAGGCAGATATAATGTCCATCTATATATCTATCTTAGCTAACTAAAACTAGCTGCCTATATTTTGTAATAAACTAAAATATTAGGACTTTTTAAAAGACAGGTAGCGTTGATCTTATAGAAAATAAAGAAATAAAGAGTAGTCTACGCTACACTTAGCAATTAATTGTTCTTTTCTGTCTTTCCCCTGATTAGTCAATCTCAACCAATCGCCGATATCTCTATTAGTTTATAAGGAATGTTGTCGTGTCACTCCCTTGGAGTCATAGCTTAATAATAATATTGTCCCAGCTATAGACCCCACCTTTTGAAGTTCCCGTTTAATGTTGTTTTTTTATGATCATGAAAACCCTAACTTTCAAATCAATGTTAATTTCAAAGTCAAGGAGCCAGCTAGCTAATTTGTTTGTTTTCTTTTGGGCTAGATTAATACGCGGGATACACGATCGAATTTGTCCGTATTCATGAATTAAGCTGCTGTACTAGTACGTAGGGCTTAATTACATACGTACGACAACTCGTAAATAACTCGGAAATTCTCACGTTGTCGTGTTCAATTTTGCAGTACTTTTATTTATTAAAAAGACTTCATGTTCCGTCTAGATTAATATCGATCATGATCTAATTAATATTGTTGGCTTTTGGACATATTTCAACGTACGTATAAATACCGAGGGATCATTTCGATCTCACTAGCTAGCTGTACCAAGTACAAATTAAGAAACAGTAACCTGACCAATCGAGGAACTTCATCAAATTAAACGTTGATCACGTTAATCATAAGATTAGCGGTCTTACACTATTAATTATTAGGCACATGAGATATATATATATATATATATATATATATATATATATATATATATATTGGTAGTGAATTAATAATGTCACGCGGGAGTACAGTAAAGTTAGTAACCTGTCTCGTTCTCTCGCTCGCTCGCCTGCCTTTTTAATTTCTAGCCGTACGTACCTACTCATGAAAGATTTGTGAATCTTGATCATCATCTATTATCATTAATTCCCATTAATAAAGCGCGCAAATAAAATATTAGCTAGGGTTTCATTTTTTTTTTTCTTTTGGGGGCCGGTGGGATTTTTATAAGAAAATTACTTATTTATAATTTGTTAATTTTAATAAAATAATTATTTATAATAAAAATTAATTGTAAATAATTTTTTTATCATAATTAATTAAACACAAAAACTTATTTAATTTTGAGCTATGGTGTAAAAGATAAATTAGATGCACAGAAAATACCTAACATGCCTGCCTGCAGCTAGCCTGCTGCATCGATCGAAAGCCACAAGCTGGAAAGATATTAGGGGGTATCACCTAACATGAAACAGCTCATCATGATGCTGCTCATGTTGATCATGATGATAGCAATACCATAATACAGTGGTACTCGGCCTATTACTATTAAAAAGACTGTTACAAATACAAATTAATTAAAAGATTATATAAAATAAATTTATAAATTAATGTAATTTTATAAAATTTGTTAAATTTATTTTATAATAAAATAAATTTTATAATTTGACATATCATAATAAATCACATGATCAATTTGTGTATTTATTTTTATATAATTTTTTTTGTAACTAAAATATTTTATTGATAATTAGCAAATTAGAGAAAAAATGATACTTTTATTATTTGGGTGAAATATTTATATTTATTATATATTAGAAGATAGATGAAATTTTAGACCTATGAAATGTGACCTTACGGCATGGTATTTGGTGTCCGATCCCCATGCAGCATGAGCATATGAAATAATGGGAGTGATGGTCAAGGCAACAACCGGCACTGCTTTTGCACAATTATTGACAGTTTTTATCATCTCCAAAGATGGCTGGCCTACACATTATAACCCTAATTCATCAGGAGTACTCAGAGTCAAGACTTCTACTATTAGGACTACTTCTTCAGATCGATTAGATCCATGGACCAAATTAATTAAGGGGTCGTAATTTTAAAGGTCTGATCGATCGTTTTAAGTACTGCTGTTCAAGTACTGTAACCTAGCTAGCTAGGGATATAATTATTATTACAAGAAAAGAAAAAATAAGTATTTATGATATTTTAATTATGATTAGAATGATTATTTGTGACTAATAAAAAATTATTTACTCATGAGAAAAAAAATAGGTTTGCTAATATATAATTAAACCACTGATCATCATGATTAATTACCTGAAACACTATAAAAGCTCTTAATTAACTTGCTTTTCCTGTTTAATTTCAAGCTTAGGAGTTAGGAAGTAGTAGTTAATGCCAATAAATAAGAATTCGTTGAAAATAATTTCAAACAAAAACTAAGGTTGTAGTAGCAATCAATACATGAAGTAGTAGTACTACTACTGCCTCTACATTTCAAAGATTTAATACATAAAAATATTAATATTAATAATAATTATAATAAATATCATGGAAACAGTAGCGCGTAGTACACGTACGTACCATATTGCTTTAAAAACTGGAACATGAGATTATGTGGAGAAAAAAAGAGTCGTATTAATTGATAGTTGCATAGAATTGACACAAACATCTATAAATGGCTTTAGAATTACGTAACAAATACACATGGCCACTCAAAAGGCTCTCTGATAGGTAGTGTGAATGTCCTGAATTCTGAAGAGTAGGGCCTCCCTTGTCTCCAACCAACCCAGTCCGGGCCCATTGATTTTTCTTAATTATCTCTTTCATTTTCCATTTCGGTTTGGACCACTTTGACACTTGTTAAATTGCATATAAATTAGGAACTCTCTCGACCTGCCTGCCCAATTTTGATTTTATATTATTCGTTAAATCTATTTTATAATAAAATTAATTTTACAATCTAACAAACTATATCAGTCTATAAAATTTATTTTGTAAAATCTCTTTGTGACTAAAGTATTTTTCAATTTAATTACTATGATTTTTGTATTTACAGTTTCTCTCAAAGTCCATAGATTCTAGTTAGTTTTGTTATTTATAATTAATTTTATTATAATCAAATATTCCAAACAGAATATACATTTTAGAAAGGAAAAAAAAAATCCCAAATTATAAAATCTGGATCAATGAAGTATAAGATGGTAGTAATAGCTAGTGTTGAATGAGAGGCATGGTAGGTTTACCGAAAATACAAGATGATAAATGTTTTAGTCATAAAATTTTTTGTTATAAAAATAAATTTGTCAATTAATATAAATTTATATAGTATATTGAATTATAAAACTATTACGTAACATATCATAAGATGATTGAGACCAACGGTTTCTTCAATCTTTGGAGGAGGAGGAGGATCAGAAGCTGGCCAGCACCACTACGAACCCTAATAATGGCATCTGACAAATCTACCTAATGGTCCTTTATAACAAATGGACAGGTCCTTAAATATTTCTGAAGAAGAAGCTTTTTAGTGTGATTTGTGGCCGGGAGATCAACAGCTATTTAACAACTGGTCATGGCGGACCTACATGAATGCATGCATGCATGCATGCATTGTGGACCAATTTTTCGTGTGTAATATTCCAATCCAATTCCAAACCAAACCATACCAATTAAGCAAGTCAGTTTTTAATTTTGGTGGTAAAATTATTTTTGTTTAATAATTAAACATTATATATATATATATTATATATATATAATGTGCAGAAAGATTATGGATGGAGATGTCATTAGCAAATGAGCTGGCCTTGCCATCTCGTATGTGGCAACCTGCAGGCCGGTTTTGTTCGCAAGACAAGACCACATCACTCTTCGGATTGCTTGCTGTGCCCTAACCACCCAATTTCGTGTTCATGCCACGTCACTACTCTTATATCAATTGCGCCTTTCAATTATATATTATTATAAATGTCTAGTGATCGATATTATGAGAAATTATTAATAAACCGGACCAAAGCTGGAAAATATATAAATTAATAAGAAAATAAGAAAATTTTAATTTGTAGCATTTGATCTTTAAGTAGTACTGGTATAGATGCTAACAATTTATATTAATATGAGTAATGCTAGATATAGTCGTAGAGTACACGAGTACTGTTATGCAATCATCTTTAAAAAGAGCATTGTGATCTATTATTAAAAAATTTATTTTTTAATTAATAGACATCGTATTTACAAATTTTTTAAAAGAAATTGTATGGTATTGCATATTCTAATTTCTATCACTATAAATATTATTTCTTTTTCTTTAATGCCGAACACGTCGGGTATAAGTTGGAGATTGAGCCCATAACTGTGAGTACCAAGAACTGATGTGCAACCTTTTTGCCAAACATTTGAATAGGCCCAACTCGTTAAGAAGCCCAGCGACGATTGTTGAAATTTGAAAAGCAAGAAAAAGACCCATAAAACGCTCCAATACAATCGTACAATTACGAAACGGAACCACTTTCGAGCGTATTTTCTTTGTTATTTCCCTGTAAATTAATTAAACATCTCTCTATATATGTACTATATATAATAATATAAAAAAATTATTTATTTGTAATTAGCTATTTCTACCAAAATGATTATTTCTTATCAAAATGAGTCTCTCTTTGTTATAAATAATCATATTAATCACAAATAATTCATCACAAATACTCATTCTTTTTATAATGTATATGTATATATAGATAGAAGAAGATCGACGTAACAGTGGCCATTATGAAACCCATCATGGAGAAGGATTGATAATGCTTCCCAACTCGAGTATTGATCACACTACAAAAAAAAAAATGAGCAGTAGTGATTAAATAGTTGCGATTAAAATGATTGTTTTTGTTAGAAATAATTTTTTACGACGTTCTTTTGTACTTTTTGCAATAAAATTTAGCGTCACAAAAAGTCTATTTTCTTGTAGTAGATCATATCCATATATCGATGTTAAAGATCATGATTTCTTGTACGTACATAATTTGGTTTGATTAGTTAGTTAGGATATTGGATCATAGTTTTCAGGGAATGGGATGTGTGCAGGGTGAATGTTATCTTCCTCACAAGCAAGAAGAGATTTCTTAAAAAAGAAAAAAAGAAGAAAATATTTAATTATTAATTTGAACAAGTGAGTCGGTGTTCCTCTTTAATTTTTGCCCAGAATCATGAGCACTGGAATAGATCTGGCTCGCCATGTGGAAGGTACGTAGAACATGATGCCCACATGCAAGAACATGAGTGGCGTGCAATATTAATAATTTAATAGGGTTGTCAACTTCGGTATCCACCTTCTGCCGTGACTGTACGGTCCACTACAATGCAACCCTTTGGGGCTGCATCTCGTCCAATTTATGTAATTATTTAATTATATATAATTTATATTCAACATCATGCATAAAATAAAGCAAATGATTTTGATGCAAGTACTTGAGTTTTTTTTTCCTATTTTTTTGCTCATGGTAATTATTAACAACCATTAGAACTGTTCACGGTTCCGACCCGAAAACACCTACTTCTGACCCGACCCAAATTTGTTGCATCTAATTTATCCAATAAGCCAATTATTCGATATTTTTTTTTTTGGGTGAGATTGGAAACGATCTTTCAAAATGAAAAGGTCAATAGTTTCGTGTAAGTGTTCTTTTGGACTGCTTTTCCACTACAAATCCTAGCTCCACTGAATTTTTTTTTAGTGTCGAACATCAACAGAAAGAAGAAATATATCAAAAGTGGGAGAAGAAAAACAATGGAGTTAAGCTCTTGACTGACCCTCAAAGCATAGTTGCTAGAGAGAGAAGGCATCGGTTCAATAACCGGTTCAAGATTCTAGTGAGTTTAGTTCCAAGTGGGAGTAAGATGGACACAATTGAGCTTGGCGTCGATGAGGACGAGCTTGTCAATAAGGTCTTGGGTTATTGATAAAAATCCTTATGTGAGGCTATAAGAGTGAAATATGAGCTTGTCGACGAGGATGGAGATCTTAGTGTGGCACTTGGTCAGAGAGAGAAATGATTGAAATCCTAATTGAAATCGGGGAAAAAATAAAGTTTAAAATCGATAACAAGTAATACCCATTACCCAATTAATTGAAAAATGTTGGAATTTCGGGTCGGGTTAGTTCCGAATAAACGGATCAGGTTTCGGATTTCTAAACAACTCTAACAACCATTGTGAATGCAGTTTTATAAGAAGGTTTTTACACAAATTGTTCCCTGCCATTATTTTTTTTAAAGAACCCTAACTACCAGCAACTTTGCAGCTGATTCAATCATTCTATTCATGTGATGTCGTGAATTTATTAATTAAAAAAGAATATGAACTAGTACTGGAGTCCCCAATTACAAGTTGAGAGTAGTACTGAAAGAGTAGATCACAACATGTGGGCAAGGTGGAGCATTAAATAGGCAGCAAGTTTCAACCTTTCCCCACTGGATATATCGTCAGAAACTATTAATTCTGGTTGTTGCATGCACATGACAATGAATATTGATCATCACGACCCCTATCATGTTTTTTTTTTTTTTTTTTCAATCAAGGATCCCTATCATGTTTTGCGTGGAGGCGAAGTTGTATACTTGATCCCATATCTACACTCACCGTCCTAACTTTTAACAAAATAAAAATGGAATAATTAAAATAATTTGAGAAATACTTTAGTGATAATTAAAGAAATTCTATATAAATTAATTAAATTAATAAATTGATGTAATTTGATGCGTTATATTATATTATAATTTTTTTTATTCTAAAATATATCTGACATAATATCATATAAAATCAAAAAATTATAAAAAAAAAAAACTTCCGTTTCTTTCAAATCAAAAAAAGTTATATTGAAAAAATTATATTCTAAATAATATCTTAATTTTATAATATTTGTATTTTACTTTTTTTCTATTACATTTTTCAAAATTCAACAATATATTTTAATTTAAATTATTTTATTATTATTTTTGCATTATGTTATTATTATTTATAAATTTTTATTTTATCTCATCTTATCTAATAATTCATTTATATATCTTTTAAGTGGTATAAATGATATCTAAATATAAATTTTTAAGCAGACTGAATTTTTTTAGTTTTTATTTTTTATATTTTTTAACTTCTTTAAATATTTTTTAAAAAGAATAAAAAAATCAATATATTAATAATTACTTTCTTAATTAATAACAAATTCTAAATATCTCAACAGTAAAAATGAAGCACATGCTAATCTGGCTCTTATTTTATTTGACCCCGGACGGTGCGCTCATTCCTCAACTGGCGCAGGCTTTGGGTAACGTGCCGTGGTCAGAAGAGAGACTATGCCACATGCAAAAAGGGCAAAAATTTTCGGTCTTTCTTAAAGGAAAATAGTAAATAAAATGATGTCTATTAATTTACCACCCGCCTTCTATTGAGTAGGATTTTTCCTCTTAACATTAAACCTTGTTTTTTCTCTCACTGTGGGACCCTCTTTCACAATCAGATCAGTATTTTTACTTAAGTTTAGTTTGAATTTGAAGATAAAATAAATTTATTTCAATTCATATCAAATTTATAAATTTTTTTTTTATATTTTTATATAAAATATAATTTTTTCAATTTTTAAATTAATTTTCTTAAATTTTAAAATAATAATAATATTAAAAAATAAATTCAATTCATCTTAACTTATATCATCTCATTTTTAAATCTAAACGAGACCTATAATTTTAGAGACAAATGTTAAATAAACGTTAACTAATATGTTATGATACAAAAATACATCATTTTTATTTCTTTTGGTTTAAATTCATTTTTTTTATTCCTCAACTCACAAATATATAAAGCTCATAGCAAAACTTAAATATAGCTCTTATTTTTTACATTTATTTCTAATATTTTTATTACTTCAGTTCATGATACCTTACCATAGCAAGACAAGAACCATGAAGTACCTCCATTGTTCATGCACAAGATTCAGCCGTACCGTGAGCTTGTAATTAAACATGGCTACTAAACAACAAAAGATCAGAAAGAATGGATCGAACAATTAAAAAAACAGTTTAAAATTTTAAAGGCGCATGTCGATGCAGCTGCCTGCCTTGACATTATTGCGGCCGCAAAGGTTTCATTTACAATTATTTACTCCATACGATCGAATAATGAGCAGACCTCAGTTGCTGTACCGATTATCTATTTATATATGGTTGTACTCGAAGCCCATCACCTCAAACTCTCTCTTCTGCCTTTCCTTGTACTGTTCTTGCTCTGTTGTTTGAGGTAATTTTGTGGTAGCAATGGCCATGGCTAAGTTTGTTGCTGTGTTGCTCTTTGCCTTCATTGCCATTTCCTTTCTACAAACCATGGTGGGTCTTTCTTTCTTTCAGTACTCTACATGATTCTTAAATGAACAAAAAAAAAAAAAAAAATTTAAATGAAAGGAAAAGATCGATGTTCATTAATCCTGATTAATTCTATCGATATTTTCGTTTTCATGACCTAATTTGATCTGTTGTTTTTGGTTTTCAGGTTATGGCGTCTCATGGGCATGGAGGTCATCACTATAACAGTGTGAGCTCTCTTTCTTTCTCTCAAATTGGCGATTGCTTGCATTTTGGTCTAATTAACCTCTTTTATTTATGTAATTTCAGAACCCATATGGCCCAGGGAGTCTCAAGAGCTACCGTAAGTAGTAATTAATTATTTCGCTCTCAATTCTAATGTTTTTTTTTTTTTTTCTCACCTGAAAATCAAACGGAAAAATCAGCCCTTTCTTTCACCTGAAGAATGCAAAGTTAAAAAAGCTGTTTCTTTTATTGAAACTTAACTCAGTACTTGCCCGAATTACATTAGCAACGCCAATTTGGAAACTCAACTTTAACGTGGGAAATGTTATTAATTTATTTCTAAACCAAGAATTTTTAAATTTCGCACATAGGAATAGTTCTAGACTGAGAATGGTTGATTGGAGTCGGCTAGTGTTATCACATTGATTGGGGGAGTTCTCATCCTGTCACGTATTTAGGCCATGTTTGGTTGGGGGGAAAAGTAAGAAAAGAGAGTAAACAGAGGATGAAGGAAATCCATTTCTGGGTCAGAACGTGGAAGGGAATTTGTGGGGGTAGGAGAAAGATTCATTTTTTTGGCTTTGGATTCGGATCCTACAATTGAACAGTTTCTTTTCATTTTATAGAGAACAGTAAGAAAAGAGAGAGAGAGAGGAGAGAGAGAGAGAGAGAGAGAGAGAGTTGAGAGGACAGGAGCCACATGTATTTGTCATGGGTCAGACTAATTTGACTGCGGTCAAAACTTTGTTTTTTGAATTTGAATTATGACTTATGAGGGACCGAGAGGATGGAGAAAATGATTATGTTTTTTTTTTTTTTTTTTGTGGGTTTGGTTTGGGAATTGAAAATGAGAAGAATGCCCGTCGCAATGCACGAGGAGGTGCGGGAGAACACAATACCACAAGCCATGCATGTTCTTCTGTCAGAAGTGCTGCGCAAAGTGCCTGTGCGTGCCCCCTGGCTATTATGGCAATAAAGCTGTGTGCCCTTGCTACAACAACTGGAAGACCAAGGAAGGTGGCCCCAAGTGCCCTTAAAATTCAACCCCTCTCTTTAAGTTTGTTGATTCGGATCGGGTTGTACTCGATCTGATTTTAAAATTTTATTTATTTTTTAATAATTTTAATATTTATATTTAAAAAATTCAAAAAAATTTTGAATGCAAAATTCAAATTTCTAAATCTAAAATCCAGATCAACATCTCTCTCTCCACAACTTCTCATCTCTCGTTGATTCACTCCTTTTCACTGCAACTTTAGGACTAGCTCTATCTAATTATCTAATTATATGTCTGTATTTCTTTTGAGATGGGAAATGTAATGTTTTGTTGCGTCAAAAGACTTCAACGAGAAAATATGTTGTATCAATCAGTCACAGTTACTCCTTAGAGAATTGGTATTGACTCTAAAAGTCAATATAAATATAAATTTAATATATTTATTTAATATATTTCTGTATTAGATCTATTAAATGAAATTACGAGAAGTTTTAAATCATAATAATTTCATTTTATCATTTAAATATAAAGGTTTATTATTCACCGACAAAAATAATTTTTTATTACATTTTAATATGTATGTTGGATAAATAAATTATATTTATTTGTTAGTGTTATAAATTGTATATTATATTATTATTTTAATAAATCTAATTATGGATCCAATGTAAGATTATGAATATGGAGGTGTTGAATTTCCATCAAATTTTAAAAAAAAAATCGATAGAACTAATGCAACTACTCTTAATAGTTTTGTTGAAATGAATAATGAGTTAGCTAATCTATACAGTAAACGTGAAATCTTCTGTGTTTCTTTCACTTGTTGATCGATATATTTGCGCTATTTTTTCGGCTAAACGCGAAGGAGCATTCTTAACAACTTAATTAAACCCCACAACTGTGGAGGTATGGCATCAGATTAAGAAGCCGTTCATGATATGGGACTGTCACCATGTTCATCTTCCTGGCCGATCATACATATATAAGCACCTGTCTATCTCAAACAAATCCATCTCAACCAGCTATCTTAGATCGATTATTGATGAGACTTTGTATTTTTTTTAACTTCTCATTAAAATTAAACATATATATCTCAATTTACTCTATACATTCAAGTACATATTTCAACATATTTCATACATTTAAAATATCTCGATAAGATTTATAAAATATATTATTATTTATAAATCAATTCAAATAATCTGAAATTATCCCAATATCCAAACAGAAACTAAGAGGAATTAAGCTGCAACTCTAATTGGATCCTAACACCTCCATTCCCAAACGATTCACAAAAAGGACAAAAAATAAAAAATGAAACCCAGAAAAAGGATAAATTTTAAAAAACTTAAACTAAAAGTCTAAAACTAAAGGTTTAATAAACAACTAATACAAATGAAAATTTTAAAAGTTAATATTAGAGTTAAAAATAAAAAATAAAACTTAAGAAAGGCCTATGTCTTACTGCTAACTTTTTGGATTATACTTAACATTATTTAATTATAAAATATAAAAGCATTAACAATTGGCTGACTATAGCCCATTACAAAGCTAAAATAAAGTTAAATATATCAAATTTCTCCTACATTAGTCTGGCCATATTGTCTAAAATTATTTAGCCTTGATGAACAGTAACTTGCACATCCTCTCCAAACATAGTGGATTACTGTTCATCAATCATCCTATTATTTAATTCCATCTATTCATTTCTTATTAACATGAAATAAAGCCCGTTTTTTCTCTCAGTTTCGAGTTTTCTTCCCTCTCTCCTCCACATCCGTTCCGAGCCCTAGTTTTTTCCAAGGAATCATGTTTTTCCTTCCATCCAAACACGCAACTAGGGTTGCATTGCTCTCTCCCTCCTTCGTCTGCGTTCCTCTCTCCCTCCTTTGTCTTCCCATCCCAGTGAATAGTAGGTCGACACAGATTTTGCTACGTGTCCCATTTTCGTTTCATCAATGGAAATTCTTTCGGCCAACTAACAAATTCCTTGATTACTGTAGGAGATTATGACAAATCGCATAAAGGAAACCAAACTTGGTAGACGACTCTCTTGATTTAGGTAAATCCTTTGCTTTTAATCGATCTCGGCTCTAGTTTAGGGTTTAGCTTTTAATTGATTTTGGAGATTGTTGGGTTTTGTAACAGATGAAAGCACTTTACAGTTATTGATTTTCCTTTTGAAGGATTGATTTCGAAAAAATCCCAACACCGGGGCTGCATCAACTTGATGCTTTTCCATATTTGTTGCTAGCTCTGAAAGTTTTTGGTGTTCTAACTTTTAGTGAAATTAGAGAAGAACTTATTATAGCGTTTGGTGTTAGATTTATATTACTAAGAACTCTAATAGACAAAGATTTTGTTTTATATTACTTAACACTTTTCAAGAACTCAGAAGTTACTAATGCTTTGCTTGGTAGAAGAAAGATAGATATCGTGTAATTGTTGGCTTCAACAAATTTTAATTAGATCATTTAACTATTAGCTACAACTAGAAAAGTTAGTAAAAGAAGAATGGTTGTTTAAAATAAGAAACGTTAGTATAATGTGGTTGTTGATTGATGCATTGTAGATGGTTCTTGGTTGGTACAATAAGTTGTGCTAGTATTTGAGAGAAGATATAATTATAAAAAAATTATTTCTTATGCCTAATTAATATTTAATATATTACGTGCATTTGCAAAATTAAAAAAATAATTATTGTTTACTGAAATTAATATTTAATATATTAAGTGTATTTGAAAATTTTGAAAAAAAGATATTTTTTTATATTAAAATATAATATAATATTATTATTTGGACTTCGATTTAGCTAGACTAATGTGGACTCATTGGCTAAATCATATGGACTATAGCCAAAAGAGTGAATTTGGCCTTAGCAATGACTAGACGCTCTAAGGAAGTTCAATTAAGCTATTTTTCTAATCAATAGTCACGTGAGCTAATTAAAAAATATTTGTGCATATAACTTTTATAAAGTAAAAAAATTAAGGTCCGGTTTGTTTACAAAACATATCTCATTTTATCTCGTTTTATCTCATTTAATCATTACACATTTTTCAAATTATAATGCAAAATAATATAAATAATTTAGCTTTTTTAAATCCCAATACAAAATCATATTAAAAAAGTTATAACAATATTTTACTTAATTTTTCACTTTAATCTTAATTTTTTTCTTCTCAGTCTCATCTTTAAAAACAAATCAAGAATTAATTGCCATGTGTGCCTTTTTTCAGATTTTGAAAAATCAACATACTTTTTTTTAAAATTTCTAAAAAATGTAATAAATCAATATATCTAAAACTTACAACAATCCGTTCCTCTTCCTAATTTCGAAATCGAACTCAATTAGTAACAAACCGATCAAGAGTTTCAGTGGTTGGGTTTTTTAAAAGAAGCAATGCGGTGAAATAACTACCAAGTCGAAAGCAATTAGTGGGCTTCCGCTTATCAGACAGCATCCAAACCGGCCCTGAGTTGAATTGATTTGATGACTGAGACTTGGCCCACCATTTCCTTGAAATTTCCACAACAATTTAAAATTTTCCCTCCACCCACACACCCGTTCCCACCATTCCTACTGCCCCGTTTGTTTTTTAATTGTTTAATTAATCTTAGAGATGATCTAGATATAAATATATTTTTTTATTAAGAGGGAAGATATTCTAATTTTATATATATATATATATATATATATATATAGTTATGCATAGAAGGGTTATAATAAATTTTGCAGGCCATCTCATATGTTGATATAACATATTTTAAGAGTTTTGGCAATGGCTTAACCATTGTCAAGTTCAAAGTTTAGCTAAAATCTCACATTTTGAACATAATATCAAGTTTTAGCTAGATAAATTTATATTGGACTAGCCATCGCAAAGGCAAATATATATGATATTATATATTTTAATAATATTTGATAAAAAAAAATAATTATATTTTACAAATACACTTTATATATTAATTAATAGTTAAATAAAATATTTAATTTACTTATAAAAAAAATTAATTAATTATTTGTAGTACTTTTATTATTATTTAAAAAAATTCATTTCATGAAATTAATTAACTAAAACATGAACAAAAAAATAAAAAAACATGATCATGCTTGTCATGATCAGGTGGATGCATAAAACAAATATATTGTATAAGAGCAGTTAGGTGCACACGCCATTGTTTACACGCTACGAACACGCTAATAGATATATTATTAAAAAATTTCCTGCTTATCAAAACGAAATGAAACCACAAAAACAAAAATGAAATAGATTAAGTTCCGTCATTTTCCCAAGAAAATAACATATACAGTGTTTCCAAGAAGAAGAGGAGGAAAGAAAAATAAAACGAAATGGATTAAGTTCATGTGTTTCCATCTCCTTTCTTGTTCCTTTTTTGCATTCCAAAACCCACAATTATTTTTCCATCACTTTCCCAAGAAAATGTCAATGAGATTCAAAAAATGCAGCAAATTGCCAAGGATCTAAAACCCACAATTATTTTTTCGACACTTTCCCAAGAAAAATGTCAGTCGGATTCAATCAGCCGATCGCGATACGTCATTGCACTTTTGAGTTTCTCAGCACCCAAACAGAATAACGAGAGGAAGAAGAAGACTCCAAAGCAAATTTACAAGAAGAGGAGGAGGAAGAAAAATGTGCTACCAAACGAAAAATCTCATTTTCTCGCATTTTCCTAGCGACCAAACAGAATAAAAAAAACTCAATTTCTTGCCTTTTTCCAGCGGCCAAACATAACGAAATAAACTCCATTTTCTTACATTTTCTTACAATTTCTCTCTCCCCTAAATGAAATAGAAACAGCAAACGGAAATCGCAAAAATGAAAAATGAAAATTGAAATCATGGAAACAAAATCACGAATCGCAAAAATGGAAGCATTTTCGAAAATAAAAACGAAATGGATTTGAAGATGAAAATCGAGATGGAAATCGATATACGATTTTCTTACATCTGCTGGAGAAGGTTGAGAGAGTCAAATACAATGTGAATTAATAGACTAGCCAAGTAATGAAAGTTGAAAATGTACTATTTTATTAGCCGTGTCTGCAAGTGTACACAACGGCGTGTACAGAAATCATTTCTCATTATATAAATGATAAAATTTAATGGATGGAAGCAATTAATTAAAAAATAGTACAAAGTATAAATTCATAAAATAATCTTTTGACATGTGAATAATAACTCTCCAAGTTTGAAGAGCACTCAAAAATTACTATAACTTGAGTGTTGAGCCTTGGACCGTTGATTAGTCTAATGTAAAAGTTTTCTTTCATATTTATCTAAAGTTTAGACTTATATTGACATTTGGCTAAGCCATTGTTGCTATGTAGTTAGAATAAGAAATCATCATTAAAATACACACATCAGAATACATATGATGGCAGATACAAAATCTAGAATAAATAGTAGCATTACTCGAAAGCTTCAATTATATTTTGCAAGGCCAATGAGAGTTTTTTCCTCATAAATTATAATCAATATGAAACATTCATGTATTTTCGAATTGTTCTTATATATAGAATATCCCAATGAACTTTAAAACATGACTACGTACTTAGATATACCGCCAATATAATTATGTACATAAACCAACATTCTTGACTAAAATAGAGTGTAAACTATAACATTGGCTAGCAGCTAGGAAATCAATGAGTCATCAATATAATGGTAAATTAGTTTTTTTTTATATTTTTCTTCTTTTCTTAACATACACGAGAAAATTAAATAAATGGAGTGGAGATAGATTATTATAAGCAACTTTATTAATTTGTAGCGCCCCGTCCACACCCACCACCCCCCCCCCCCGGCGGGCCCCCTCCAAAACAATTGGGGGAAGAGTCAGAAAAAGCAAAAAAACAAAAACATCAAAAGAAGAAAAAGAAAAAAAGTGGCATGTGCATGCATGTTATATCAATGGAGTCAGCCCAATATTTTTGACTTTTCCTTCTTCCCAGGGCGAGTAATTTACTAGAAATTTTTTTTAAAAAACAACAGTAAAGATATGTTTATATAATTTACGGGCAGGCATGCATGCATGATGCAAGACTGCAAATCCGTATTATATTACTAAACTAAACGCACGGCGCCTCCTTTGAATTTAGTAATTACCACGTGATAAAAATTAAAAATACTGCATAAAAAGAATACATCACTTACTTAAGTATCATCCCTGATCCCTCCTAGCTCGGAGGCCGCCACCCTAGCGCTATCAATTTGAATCTCTGATCTCTTGCTGTCTGAAATGGAGGCTGATCAACACCATGATGGACTTTCCGTCAACATACCTCTCATATTGCATGATAAGGATGTAGAGGTATTACATGATAATGGTGGTCAAAACATCATCAGCACTGCCTCCTTTTCCATGACATGTTTCAATGGACTCAATGCGTTGTCAGGTTCTTCTCTTTTCCTTGTTTCTTACTCTGCAGTACATATTTTAAGTCCTAAGCTAATACAAGCATATACCAGTAATAAAACTGAACTTAGTAAGCTGAGTGATACGAATAAAACCGGATGGACTACTATCTCTAATAGATTTTGTGTTATTTTGTTCTTAAAGTGCTAATTCAAGCAACCAATTAGGTTTCATTTCTATAATTATCTCAAATACAGAGGAGTTTTATGCTTATAAACCTCTCTGAGAATATGATTTTCAGGAGTTGGAATATTGTCAGTCCCATATGCATTATCATCAGGAGGATGGTTAAGCTTGGTACTTCTCTTTATTCTGGCGGCTGCTGCTTTTTATTCGGGCTTGTTGATACAAAAATGTATGGACATGGATCCTGATATCAGAACTTATCCTGATATTGGTAACCGCGCATTTGGAAACAAGGGAAGAATACTTGTATCAGTTGTCATGTACATAGAACTGTATTTGGTTGCGACAGGATTCCTTATTCTTGAAGGGGATAACTTACATAATTTGTTCCCAAACACTGGATTTGAAATGGCAGGGATAGGAATTGGAGGAAAACAAATGTTTGTAATCATTGTCGCCATAATAATATTGCCTTCGGTTTGGTTGGATAACCTGAGCCTTCTATCGTATATCTCTGCCAGTGGGGTTTTGGCTTCTGTTATCATTCTCTGCTCAATCTTGTGGACTGGTGTATTTGATGGGATTGGGTTTCATGAAATGGGGACACCTCTAAATTGGAATGGGATACCAACATCTGTTAGCTTATATGCCTTCTGTTATTGTGCGCATCCTGTCTTCCCTACACTCTACACTTCCATGAGAAACAGACGTCAATTTACCAATGTAAGTAAAAACAAATGTTTTTAATGTGAACCATACCATGTTGTTTAGACAACATCACGTTTTAGGGTGTGTTTTAGCTTCCATTTAAAGTAACTTTTCAATCAGACTACTGCAACAAGTGATGTCAGTTTGGAGATTTATTTTTATGTAATCCCTTTGTGGTTAAAGTTCCTCTTTAGAAAGAGCTAGCCAAAATTGCCAGCAATGTGTTTAGGCTGTCAACTGTTTAGATTACTCACTTCAGCTTTGCTTTTTTTTATCCCATTTTTAAAAAATAAAATAAAATAAATTGTTTGTTTCTTGTGTAGGTCCTGCTCCTTTGCTTCACCTTATGCACTGTCAGTTATGCATCAATGGCCATATTCGGTTACTTAATGTTTGGATCAAAAGTTGAATCACAGATAACTTTAAACCTTCCAACTGACAAACTTAGCTCAAGAGTGGCAATATACACGACATTGGTCAATCCCGTATCCAAATATGCATTGATGGTCACACCAATTGTGAATGTTACAAAAAGTTGGTTTCCATGTCAATATAAGAAGAGAAACCAGCTTAGGCTCTTAGTTAGTACCTCCCTTGTAATCAGCACTCTCATTGTAGCCTTGCTTGTGCCCTTTTTCGCGAATCTCATGTCTCTTGTTGGAGCATTTTTAAGCGTCACAGGTTCGATTATACTGCCATGCTTATGTCACATGAAGATCTCAGGAACTTGTTGGAGATTAGGATGTGGAACCATAGTTTCATGGGGTATAATATTAATGGGTAGTGCAGTTGCAATAGTTGGTACTTATACATCTTTCCTACAAATAATAGGGCATCTGCAAGCAGATGATCATTCCTCTTTGTTGATGGGAAGCAGGGCATGATTGCCTTATTAGAAGCTGCAGATGTATTTCATTTATTTGCCTCTTAGAAAGGATTTGATCTCATGTACAACTTATGCTAAGCAGAAATTAGTTTATTGTAATATTTTGAATTAATGGATCTGTAAAACGAAAGCCATGTTGTTTCTGAGTTTATAGGGGATGAAAATGGACACGTTTTTATAAGGTTTTTAAGTATAAACTATCCTTTCTAGCTCAAAAATGGCGTACAGTATTATATATACAAGCTAGGTCGTTTTTTGTTCAGCCTACCAATCTCAACAATTGCTTTAAAGCTTTCGACCATGCTTGGAAACAAGACACTCAAAATTCTTGTACAATATATATATATATATATATATATGTTTGTTCTACAGTCTTTATATTTACAATGTACTCGATCGCCTGATGACATGAAAGAGATCTGAAAAGATATGAAGAATGCTAGCTGTGTGGTTTTAACATCAGCAAAACGCAACCTCAATAAATCATCTATTCCAAGGTTGAAATTAAGGACCTGTTTGGATAGCTAATAAGATAAAATGAGATTAAATAAATTGAAATGGTTTGTTAATAGTAATAAAATTGTTGAATTGAAATAAGAAGACGAGATGAATTGGTTTTATCTTACTTTTGCATCGAAACGGGCGCAAAATACAAAGTGCTATATAACTTAGCTAGCTAGCTAAGTTCCCTAATCAATGCTAGTACTCGATCCGATCCATGTTATAACGTCCCTAACAAAAATGCTTCTTTGTTGAGAGCTCATCTACCAATTAAGAACGCTCTAAACTTACAATCTACCTCAATCATTTAACAAATTATATTTTATTGTTGAAGTACTACAAATTATAATCCTACACCACGATTCTTGCCAAAAAAAAAAAAAAGACAAAACACCCTGACCCGACACTAATATTATAATTCTTAGGGGTGCTACCCGTCCATGAGGGGGCGGGGCCACCCCTATCCCGCCCCCCACCTTCGCATGGGCGGGAGGTTGTTTTTCGCTCCCGTGCTCCGCCCCCTTCCCTGCGGGGACGGAGTACCCCGTCCTTTGACGGGGGTGCGGGGGTGGACCTTCCACCGTCCGCTTCCTACCCCCTACAATGTCCATTTCAAAATTTCACAACCACATTCTCATCCTCATTTAATCTCATTCTCTAATCTCAATCCATATTCAATAAATAATTAAAAAATTAAGGACTTACATTTGGCGGGTGCGACGGTTCTAGACCACTATCAGTGAAGCCACTATCCCGACATCGCCACCAATAGTGGACCATCGTCACCCATCATGCTCTCAACCACCCACGTGAGCCACCATTTGTCGACTTGATTATTGTCACCCATTGAAATGTTGTGCGGCTAGCCATATGAGAGAGAAGCAAGTTGCATGAGAGACAAAAGGAGTAAAGAAAAGAAAGAGAATGAGAGAAGAAAAGAGAGAAGAAGGGGACTTGAAGGCTGAAAGCCTTGTGCGGCACAAGGACTAGGTCCTAGGAGAGAAGGGAGGTAAGGGAATAAAAGAGAGAAAAAAGAATTTAGGTTTCCTGAATTTTGCATATTATCCCACTGGCCCGCATCTTTTTTAATTTAGCCTCTAGTTTAATATAGATAAATATAATTAATGAAATACATTTAATTGCAAAAAAAAAAAAAGAGAAGAAAATAAATGTAATTTTTTTTTGCTTTTTTTAAAGTCTCAATTGACTTCTGGTGAAGGAAAAAAAGTGATAGGACACATTAATATAAAACTATAAAAAAAAAGTAACACAAATCATATTTTAGAACTATAAATAAATCCTACAAATTTAATAATATTATTTCCAATATTAACATTTATTAAATAATCTACACACGTACAATTTAACAAAAAAATTATTTTAAATGGATCCAAATCTTCTTTTTCTTTTTTTAAATCTAATCACTGTTATATCTAAAATTTGTACATATAAACAAACAAAATTTTATCTATATTTTTAACTTCTTCTTGTTTACAATACATATTATACAGATTATTTATAGAATGTTTATAATTGTAATACAAAAATTCACACGAACCAAGTCACAACTATGTATAGACATTTTTAAAGTATCTATTAAAAGAGCGATACATTTTAAAATTGGAGTGACATGTTTTATAAAATATTTTTTAAAACATTGCCAAGGTGCACACTGAGTATAAAACATCTAATAGCATACAAACCATAAGACATTAACAAATTGTAAAATTTTATAAACATTATTATAAATTTGGAATAATTATTAGAGTATAAATTAAAACAAATCAAATTTTACAACAAGGTAATTTTTTTTAATATTTAAATTTTTAATACAATTTTATTTACAATTCATTTATTAAATGAAAAAAAAATTAAATAACTATATGATAATATGTTTTTTTTTTTTCTCATTTGGATCCCCAAAAATAGAAAATTTTGGCCTAATTTATGTGTGTTCAAAGTTCATTACCAAGCCCAGCCCGTGCCCCTATCTTAAATAAAAATAGAAACGGTATCGTTTTAATCCCAATAAATCCTAAGCGTTGCGTGACTTGCGTCCATTCCCTATAAATACATCTTTACGCAGTCAACAGTACGATAGCCTCCTCTTTTCTAAAGTCAAGACCTCTTTAGCATGAAATCAAACCGTGAAAACAATTCATTGGGAAAGCATGCAATCATGAATCATCCATGGTTGAGTGGGGCCATAAACTATAGTTGGCCTGTTGGAGTATGGACAAAGTCTTCCTTCTTCATTTATCATGGTGATTTGGTGAGCATGGTTGTTTGAAGATCGAACTCATACGCCTGTTTTTTTTTTATTACCTTTGTATTAATATATATATGTTATATACATATAAAAATATATATTATTATATTAATAAAATGCGGGGGTGGGGCGGGATATTTGTAGAACGGGAGTTCACCCCATTTCGCCCTTGCCCTCACCTTTCACCCACAAAGCGGGTTGGGTATCCCCGCCTCAGTCAAAACTGTCAGGTTAATCCGCTCCACTACAGCGGGGCAAAATGAAAAGCGGGCAGAGCAGCGAGGCCAGGTACCCGCTGCCCACCCCTAATAATTCAATTCCCTCCTCACCATCCCGGCCATGATGGCATTCTAGATAAAATCATTCATATGCAAATGTTGATATTATTGATGTTACATCGATCGACTAGGTAACTGATAAGAGTATTCAGTTTGTTCCCTATTTTGTTTTTGGTAAATAACAATATAATAAAGGAAGCATTTGACACCAAAACCTCCAATATAGTTTTGAAGGTGATAAGACGGATGGGTGCGTTTGGCTAGCTTGGATTATGGTTTAAGGGAGATATCCATCTATTTATCTAAAACTAGCTGCCTATATTTTGTGATAAACTAAAGGAGTTTTTAAAAGATAGCTAGCGTTGATCTTATAGAAAAGAAAGAGTATAGTCTACGCTACACTTAGCAATTGTTCTTTAATTTCTTTCTTTCCCTGATTAGTCATCTCAACCAATCGTCTCTACTAGTTTAAAAGGAATGTACTTATGTCATGCACTTCCTTGGAGTCATTTCTAATTTCTAAGTAAGGGCAGTGCTAGATATCCCTTTAAAATTCATTTCGTTTTCATCTTGTCATGGGTTTTTTTTTTTACATGATTTTTTAATAATATTTATAACATTATTTAAAAATATTTATTCAAAAATTATGTAAAAAAAAAAACTAAAAATAAAATATAAAAAACCCAAAACGGGATAGGAAGGGGATGAAATTGAAAGGGACAAATTGCATTTTCCTTCTAATTAATAATATTATTGTCCCAACAAGACCCCACCTTTTGAAGTTCCCGTTGTATTTTTATCATGAAAACCCCAACTTTCAAATTTGGGATCGATGTTAATTTCAAAGTCAATGAGCTAGTTAATTTGTTTGTTTTCTTTTGGACTAGATTAAGGCCAGATTTGGAAACGGAAATTTCTCAAATATTTTTTGATATTATTTACTATTTTATTATTACTTTTCACCTATTTTTATTAGTATTAATTATTTTTTTATTGCTATTTAATATTATATTATTATTTTTTACTACTATTCACAAACATTTTCAAACATTCTCAACATCCAAATACAACCTAATATTTCCATGCTTATGTCACATGAAGATCTTAGGAACTTGTTGGAGATTAGGATGTGGAACGCTAGTTTCATGGGGTGTAATATTAATGGCTAGTGCCGTTGCAATAGTTGGTACTTATACATCTCTCCTACAAATTATAGGGCATCAGTAAGTAGATGATTCCTCTTTGTTGATAGGAAGCAAGGCATGATAGTCATATTAGAAGTTGGAACTGTGTTTCATGTATTTGCCTTTTAGAAAAGATTTGATCTCTACAACTTATGCAATGCAGAAATTAGTTTATCATAATATTTTGAATTAATGGATCTGTAAAACGAAAGCCATGTTGTTTATGTGTTTATAGGATGAAAATGGACAAGTATTTATAAGATTATAAACTATCCTTTCCAAAGAAACTTTGGGTCCGGATGGATTTAAAACTCACTTTTACATCCATCTAATAGAAATAGGCCACATAAGTGTCCCATGACAAGTTCGGATGCACATGCCTCCAACGAATGAGTCACATGTTCTTTTTTGAGAAGATACCCCCTCAGAATTTCCCCCTCCCTTGCTCTCAAATCTCATCTCAAAATCATCTATGTGACGACAAGCCACCACTCAGTCCCGAACAGCAAACGACTAACGAAGAACACTCGATATTTGACGAACACCCGACGTGCAATGACCTCTAAAGCCAGAAAAAACCCTTGTTGAAAAACCTTCGTGTCTAGATGAAAATGGATGGACAATTGTTTAGACAATTTTAAAACAAACATTTTATGAAGCAAGAGAAGTAATGCCAGAATCAATGTTAAAATCAAAATCAAAAATCAAAACCAAATAGTGCCTTCGTCTTTCTAAAACACGAACAGAGTTCTATAGAAAGATGAAACACTCTAACGAAACTAGTGGGTTCTTGAGGGACTCATTCCCCGACTCCAAATTCTCCTCCTTTAACTCCTCTTCAGCACCAGTGCTCTGCTTACTCTGCACCTTTGATTCTAGTGACTAGCCATAGGTTCTTCTCGTCCCCATCCTCTTCCCCAGGGTAAAGCAATCTTGCACCTATACAGATTTTGGGGACAGATGGAGGCTAATCACTTGCACCTGTCCAAGAACGCTTTTACAATAGACAATTTATCATATGTATCATTAGAAAAATTCAAGTTGCACGAACTAATGGAAAGAACAGTTGTAGCCTATGTTAGTAGCGCTTTGACAGAGATTAAACATCTATAGATATGCTACGTATCCAAGCAACAGGCATTAGTCAAACTCCTCCATCCGCTTGCAGAAGCCAGAGTTGCCGAGCATCGATGCTCATTCATTACATCATAAAATGTTGAGAACTTCAATTTTTCTCTGCTTTTTCTTTGTTTTTTTTATGAGTATTCTATTATCACTCTTGAGGTTCCTACTTGAACTTACCTCGGGGCAGCCTAGTGGGTTAGAGGCCAATGCTGTATTTCTGCAATCTGAAAGGTAAAAACAAGTTCGAAATAACTTTCTAAACAGCACAATGGTTATTGCCCAGATGACTAACAACAAAGGAAAGTGAATTGAATTATATTATAAAATTAACGCTTATAAACCAAATACACAATATAAAATATAAACAGAATATAAAACAACAAGAAAGATAAAGAGTAAGGGTAAGAAAAATCAAACCAGCATTTTAATGAGATTCAACTCCACTGCCTATGTCCTCGCCTCAAGCTACCCCTTGAGAATTCTCAAATTCACTATTTAATCTCTTTCAGGAAATAGAAACCTATTACACATTTGAGTAACACCATTACAAAGAATCTATATAGAACACCATCTACACTTGCAATCACCTCATACTTGATGATTCAACTATTCTCTGTGTAGAATACATTATACATATACAAGGGTTATACGCACCCTCTTACTGATACAATAGCTGATAGTGGGTAGATTATCAGAGTATACTTCTCAATGAGTGAAATGAGAACAATATAGTGTAACATATATCTCTCTCAAAATGAATAAGGATTAAGGTTCAAAATTTAGAGAAGAGAGAATGAGAGTTTTGAGTGAATGATGTAAAACTTAGCAAATTGATGTGTACGCTCTTATTGTGATTTTGCAAAACTTAAGTGAGTTATTTATAGGTAAAAAAGTTTTCATTTTTAAATTTGAAAATATTCACATGTCAAATAAGAGCAATATTCACTTTTTAAAAAATTCAAATAAAAACATCTCATTTTTGCAGTTGTCCAGAACAACCTCATTCATTTTTGAAAATATTCAAACCCAATCTTTTACTTTTTACATATGACAAAATGAGCATTATTTATTTTTCAAACTAAATTATCTTCTTTTTGTATTTGTCAAAAAAAGCATAACCACCTTTCAAGATTTTCAAACAAAATCATTTATCTTTTGCATTTGTCAGAAGTGCATCAACCAAAATATGCATATGTCAAAGATGACAATCAATCATTTTACAAATTTTTAAAATTCAAAAATTTAATAATGTCATGCAGATGTGAAAAATGTAATTTTCAAAATTACAACTTTTAATGATGACTTGCACATGTGAAAAATGTAATTTTTGAAATTAAAGTTTTTAATAATGTTATGCACATGTGAAAGAAAATATCAATTTTAAATGTTGTTTTGTGGAGACAATTATACATTCTAGATTTTACATGCATAGATTTTACATGTCTTGAGATTTTACATGTATAGAAATTATCCACCTGTCGCAAGATTTTTACATGCATAGATTTTTGTACAGTCAAAATCTTTTTTTGAATACTTTATAAACTTTACTATTTATTGAATATCCAAAAAAGATACATTCATCAGATTTTGCATCAAACTTTTCTAAATTATCCATGTCGTTGAGAATAAAACATTTGCATTCAAATACATGAAAGTATATAATGTTGAATTTTTTCTCATTCCAAAGCTCATAAGGGTTTTATCTAATTTAGACGTTAACATAACTTTATTTATAACATAACATGCAATACTTACCGCTTTAGCCAAAAATAACTAGGTAAATTATTCTCATTAAGTATTGTTCTTATCATTTCTTAAAAAGATCTATTCTTTCTCTCTACTACATCATTTTATTGAGGAGTTTGAAGAGTAGAGAAATTATGCACAAAACCATTTTCATTATAAAAAGTTTCAATATCTTTATGGATAAATTATTTCCCCCTGTCACTTTGTATGTTTGAAATAGTATAACTCTTTTCATTTTGAATTCTCTTGCAGAACTTGGTAAAGGATTTATGTACTTTATATTTATGAGCGATAAAGATAACCCAAGTATATCTAGAGAAATCATCAACAATAACAAATGCATAATATTTTTCTTCCAGACTCGTAACTCTGTTTGGTCCAAAAATGTTCATTTATATTAGTTGCAATGGTCTAATAGTGAAAATATGTTTATTAATTTTGAAAAAATTTTTTGTTAGTTTACCAAACTGACATGCATCACAAATTTTATTTTTAAAAAAGTTTGTTTTTGACAAATCTCTCACAAGATCATTTTTTTAAAGTTTGAAAATAAGTTCCATATTTGCATGACCTAAGTTTTTATACTATAACCAACTATTTTCATGTTGAGCTGATAAATAAATAGCATCTTGTGAGACAATTTTTTCAAATTCGATTGTATAAACATTATTGTTTCTAAAAGTAATAAAACAAACATTGCAATCATAATTATTCAAAATAATGCACTTATCATTTTTTAAAGTAATTGTAAATCTTTTATCACATAATTAACTTATATTCAAAAGATTATACTTTAGACTCCCAACAAATAGAAAATTTTCAATTATAAGAGAAAACTCCTTACCAACTTTACATATTCCCATGATCTTACTTTTTGAATTATCTACAAATGTCACGTGTCCTTCTTCTTTAGATGTGAGGTCAATAAATTTAGTTTTTTTCTCCTGTCATGTGTCTTGAACATTCGCTATCTAAAAACCATTTACTTTTACCCATGGAGGACTTTATGCATACCTACAAAAATAATTAAAATAATTTTTCTTGGTACCCAAGTTCTTTGGGTCACTTATTTATTAGTATTAGAATAAACAAGATTTTTTGGTACTCATGTGGCCCTAATAGTCATTGTATGTTTTCTTCTAATAGAATAACCATGATAGTTAGGATCATTTCTATTGCAAAAATTATAAATAATATGTGATATATTTAAAGAACTTGAGTGATTGTAATAATGTTTTTCTTTAAAAAAATTGTTTTTATAAAAAGAAATTTGAAAATCTGATTTTGATTTAGTAGATTTATCAAAGAAGTTTTTATAGGGTTTGTCTTTTTCCTTTGACATATATCTCAAGTCTACCTTATCAAAAACACATATTTGACTGCCAAGAAGTTTTTCAAAATTTCTTTTTCCATTTATAAAATTTTCAACAATCTTTTTAAAATCAATCATTTTTTTTTCAACTCATGATTTTCATCTTTTAAAACAACATTTTCTTTTCTTAAAACATTATTTTCATTTATTAAAGAAGAAATTTTCTTTTTTAAAGTTGTATACTTGATACCCAATTTTTTAAATTCCTCATATACTTCTTCCAAAACATTTTACAATTTTTCATAAGAAGGATTTTCAATATTTTTGAAATTTGTTACCTCAACATCATCTTTAATCATAAAACAAAAATTTGTATATTTTTCATTGCTTGCGTCACTGTCTGAATTGCTTGAATAATCATCCCATGTAGCTTTCATTGCTTTCTTGTTTTTGTATTGATTTTTTTTAGTAGGGAACAATCTGTCTTTATATGTCCTAACTTTTTGCATTTATAACAAGTTAAGGAATCGTTTTTACCTGTATTTTTGTCGAAAAGCTTTTTGAAAGATTTCCTTAGAGGGGCTTTATTTTTCTTTAAAAATCTCTTGAATTTTCTTGTGATCTTTGCAATTTCTTCATCTTTGTTATTGCTTTCATCGTTTTCATCGCTTTCACTTTTATGGAAAATAATTTTGAGTGCCAAGCTCTTCTTTTGATTTACTTCTTCTTCTTCTCCTCTTTTCAATGTGTACTCATAGGTAATAAGTGATCCGATGAGTTCATTTATTTCAAATTTTTTAAGATCTCTAACTTCAAGAATCACCATTACTTTTGATTCTCAATATTTTGGCAGAGAGTTGAAAATTTTCCTTATTATCTCCAAAATTGAATAAAGTTTACTAAGAGCTGTTAAGTTATTTATAATATTAGTAAAACGAGTATACATAGAGAAAATAGATTCATTATCATTCATTTTGAACATTTTATAGTCATGCGTAAGAATATAAATTTTTGATTTTTTGACTTGCGAAATTATTTCATAAGTTACTTTCAAGTTGTCCCCAATTTTTTTGTTGTCCTGCAAGTTATTATTTTGTTAAATTCATTATCATTAAGAGCGTGATACAGAAAATTCATAACCATTACATTTACTGTATAAAGTCTATCGTTTTGACGATCAAATTCTTCTTCTTCTTTTTTGACCTTTACTCTATCAATAAGTTTTGTTGGAATATAATGTTTATTTACAATGTATTTTCAGATTTCTCGACTTTGAGACTGAAAAAATATTATCATTTTAGCTTTCCAAAATGTATAATTGTCTCCACAAAATAGCGGAGGCCGACTACTGGATTGACCTTCAGCGAATATAACTGCAATATTAGTCATATGATCTTAACTCAACAGATAATTAATCTTATAACAGAGCCCTTACTTTGATATCAATTATTGCCCAAATGACTACACAAGAGGGAGGATGAATTTGGTTATATTTTAAAATTAACGTTTATAAATCAAATACACAATATAAAATATAAACAAAATATGAAGCAACATGAAATATAAAGAGTAAAAGTAAGAAGAAACAAACTCAGTATTTTAACGAGATTCAGTCTCACTGCCTACGTCTTCACTTCAAGCTATCCCTTGAGGATTTCCAAATTCACTATTTAATCTCTTTCAGGTGGAAATAGAAACCTATTACACTTTTGAACAACACAACTACAAAAAATCCGTATAGAACACCCTATACACTTACAATCACCTCACACTTGGTAATTCAACTATTCCCTATATAGAATACCTTCTACACACACAAGGGTTATACGTATCCTCTTATTGATACAAGAGCTAATAATTGGTAGATTATAAGAGTACACTCCTCAATTAGTGAAATGAAAACAATACAGCGCAATATATATCTCTCTCAAAATGAACGATGATTAAGGCTCAAATCTTAGAGAAGAGAGAATGAGGGTTTTGAATGAATAATGCAAAACTTAGCAATTGATGTGTAAGCTCTTGTTGTGATTTTGCAAAACTCAAGTGAGCTATTTATAAGTAAAAGAGTTTTCATTTTTAAATTTAAAGAGATTCACATGTCAAATAAAAGTACTATTTATTTTTTAAAAAATTCAAATAAAAACATCTCATTTTTGCATTTATCAAGGACAACTTCATTCATTTTTCAAAATATTCAACTTTAATCTTTTACTTTTTACATATGATAAAATAAGAATAATTTATTTTTCAAACAAAATTATCTTTTTTTTTACATTTGTAAAAAAAAACATAACCACCTTTCAAGATTTTCAAACAAAATTATCCACATTTTGCATTTGTCAAAAGTGCATCAATCAAAACATGTACATGTCAAAAATGACAATCAATCATCTTACAAATTTTTAAAATTTAAATATTTAATTATGTCATGCATATGTGAAAAATGTAATTTTCGAAATTAAAACTTTTAATGATGTCATGTACATGTGAAAAATAAAATTTTCGAAATTAAAACTTTTAATAATGTCATGCACATGTGAAAAATACAATTTGATACTTTATGAGAAAAGATTAGTTTTGATCATTAATCTAATTTCGAATTTTATCAAGAGATGTACAAAATTATTCTATAAGTTTCATTTGTAAATTTATTCTTTTTCTTACTCATGCTTAATTTCTTGATGTGCTTAGCTCCATTCATGCGTAAATAACTTGAGTTTGAGTCTTAAATTTATTTGTTATCATCAAAATCTATATGTATATGTAAAACTTAAAATCTTAGATTTAACAATAATAATATAAGCATAAAATTAAAAGAGAAAAATACACCCCCACACACACTCACACTCAAAAGTGATAATTAATTACTTATATGAGCTCTCAATGACAACGGTCTCCAAAGGGCATGCTCGATATTTCTTAGAGAAAGGGGCTGACATAGAATGACCTATATAAGCTCCCTCACATGCAATTATCTCCCCCAGTCATCCATATGGCTGAATAAAAATCAAAATCCCGGTAATTGCTTATCATAAAAAATGTCACTAGTAATCTGCACACGAACAGAAACCATCTTGAAAATGATGAAAGCGGTTGGCATCTCTAACTATTATCACCTTGTTTGTGACCTTTGAGATTAGTTTAGCAACTCTACGGCAATCATCACACATTATAAGGTTTTTAATTACACGTATCAATGCTTTAGAAGGTGTTTTTATGAGGCCATATGCTATGGCCAACTTCTCACTATGATAACTGAGATAATTTTCTTTCTGTTCATCCTCCACATCATGCAGTATTGTAGCACCTAAAATACAATATGATACCCAGGCAATGTATTCAAAACCCGCATTGCGCCTTCCACATCTAAGCACCTAAAATACAAGTGCATAAGTGCATTCTTCACACACTGGTGAAATTCCAATCCAGACTTGAGCACGTAACCATGACATTGCTTTCCCTCTTCAATCCTCTCACTAACAGAACAAGAGGCTAAAGCAATAGCAAATATGTATTCATTGGGACGCAAATTGTCCTTAGAAAACATCTTCTTAAACCGCACAAGAACTTCCAAAGCCAAGCCATTGTGTAAGTACCTCGCCATCAGTGCACTCCATAAAATTATGTTTCATTCACTCGTTTGATCAAATAGTTGTCGAGCAATAGATATATCACCACATTTTGCATAGAAATTAATGAGTGAGTTGGCGTGAAACACGTCTTGAGATTTGGAGGCCTGAGTGCTTGTGATCAAGTGGGCATTGACTAATTTTCCCATTCTTAAGTTTTTAATCTCAACTGACTTTTTCAAGAGTTTGATAGGATCAACAAAAGGAAAGAAGGATCTACGATTGAATTTGAACAGAAACAGCACGCAATTGAGAAGCGCGTGAGGGTTCGTTGGTGGTCTTGGACTGGGCATCACATTGACCTTGATATTGCCAAAAAAGCCTAGACTCTTACCACTATAATTTATGAAAGAACCAGTGCATGTAACTCGTGCTCGTGGTACACGATCACTTCCACAAGATTATATCAAGGTGAACAAGACTCATTCTTGATTTAAAAGTTGAAAAATAGAAAAATACATTATCCATGTATAAACTTGCCAAGTCAGCAACTCTAAAAAAAGAGTAATACTACGTACAATCTTCAAATGGAGATTACTTATATAAGATTAGACAATTTTATCTTTAAACTTTTTAAAAAAATATACCAACATTCCTCCTAAAATGATTTTTTTTTTTCATTTAATAGAAGGTAAGTACATACATTCCTTAAGTAAGGACTGCAAATAAAATTTCTCCTAAAAAGATATGAGTTCTAGCTTTTTTTTAATATACAATTACAATGTGTACCCTAATAATTTATGTATAAATTTGTAAATAACAAAACTCCTAAAAATAAGTTTCATCTTTTCCTTTGCTTTTTTTAATCTTATCCCGAAGAAATTCATGACTGAGAAACCCAAAAATTTAACTCCAAGCTTTCGCGCGATCCAGCAAAAGATGTTAAAAAAATCCAATACTAATATACTTTGAAAATTTTATATACATGATAGCATAGGCAATTAACAAATTTCAAAAATTGCACCATAGTGCGCGAAAAACAATCAATATCATTTGTGCTTGGATATCCGAAATATTTTGTTTATAGTAATTGATTATTGCAAGACATAAACACAACCCCGTTTTGATTTCCACATCCCGAAAGAAGAGCATTTAAATACTCACAAACAAACAATAAGAACAGTCAAAGATTTAAGATGATATATTCATACATGCATGCATGCATGCATACATACATACATAACCTGAATATATCAACCCGCAATGAAATATTTCTCCATTGCAACTCAGGTGGCAAGGAGATCTGTTCAGGAAACTCTTCTTTCTCGATTAAACCGTAAATAGGCACCTGTCGAGAAAAGCCCTGCAAAGCCTTTTGACAAACAACCTTCAACTGAACATGGAGACTTGGAAGAACACAATGGACTGTTATGTCTAACAATTTCCATGCAATCATCTGTGGTATTATTCCGAGGTGGATTATCCGTCAAGTTTGCTGGTTTGTGACAAGTCAGCCTGATTCTTTTGAAATTCAAAACATGATCCAGGTCTGTTGAATGAAGGTAGCATGTAGTTGAGGGCTCCAATTCATCTTGTTGAAGGTCCTCAGGTAATTTCCTCTTCAAACCAGGAAAATCTTTCAATCCTGTGACAAAACTACTGAGTTACTGGACCACAGATATATTTTATCCCATTCAATCCTGAAACTCTCCTTCAGAGAACAATTGCAGTCAACCACTACTTTCCAATTGATTGAACATACCAGGAAGAGGGTCATCCAGTTCGGAAGACTGGGATTCTAAATCACCACAGTTACAGAAGAAGTTAGTGTTATCATTAGTTCCCGAAACCCTGCAAGGCAAAAAACAAAAGCAGAAAGAACAACATTAGTCAATTGAAAAAACAAAAGTTCCTCCCCTTTCCCTGTGCACTACATAATACAATGGTTCATCACCGGACCTCAAAACCTTATAATGAACTCCAGTGGAAACTTTCTTTTCCATGCGTGTCTGTGAACTCCCAAAATATAACTAGAGACTTAAAGTGGGGGCACGTCCCTTTCATAATATCCACAGACATATATATAACTAGAGGCTTCAAAATGTTTTTTTTTTCCCTTTTTTTGCCTCTAGGACCTTAAGTTACACATGCATTTTCATGGCTTCTGAACCTATAACCTCAGCTTCATGGGATGCATATCTTGAAGCAGAACGCTCACATCAACCGCTTTCTCAAGTTTATGTATGGCTCCAAGTTCACTTTTAATATATCTAAGGAACTCAAAATTTTCCTTGGATGGACTCTTTTTCCTTTTCCATCTTGATCTCAATGTATATGAAAATTGAAGATACCAGGTACTTATATTTGTAAGTGCACCCCGTATCATCCTTTGCGCAATATCACTTTACAAAGCTACTCCCACAAAAGGAGAAAGGAGAGTGTATAAGTTTTCAGGCAAACAAAATATAGGCTTAGTCAGATGCATGAATACTTGTCTCAAGCCCAAAGACAGCGAAAATGTGTCAGGAAGGCTGACCCCAATAGTTGGACAAAGGCTTTCATGGGGTTGGGTTTAAGAATTGAGATACATTCATGGTCTAAAAGGAGTAAGTACTTGAAAAGTTGATGAAGCAACATTTCAAAGATGTACTACGAACAATTTTTGTTTTTGATGAGTAAACTACCAATAAAGTTTAGAAATCATGTATCGCTTGGCATTCACACTGAAAGAAATAATTTATCATTTGGCAAACCTGTACATATGCTCAACAAAGTCATCTATTAGAACAGGCCAAGCACCTGGAAAAAGAAAAGAAAAGAAAGATTAGGCATTACCTTTGTCTCCTTCTATATAGATAGCCCAAGTCCCTCTACCAAGCCAATATAGTAAAAATAGAAGTCAAATAAGGTGGAAGTTAAAGGACATAACAAACGGATGTTGTTGTTTGCCACCATTTATTCATAACTCTCATATTATTGTACGCACCATTCATATCATAAACAATTACGGCAACTGTTAATTTTAATGTGAAATATGTCATATATGTACCCTTGTACCCTGATACGTTTGGGTTTTAAGACCCTAGTTTTAAAAGGTGAGCATTTGAGTGTAACTTTTCATTTTAAAAGGCCACTACTACTACTTAACACAAAAGTCACCTACTAACACAATCACAACTATTATACAACATCTGTCACAAAGAAGAGATACTATATGCAATTATGCCATGACTGTCTTCTGAGACAACAAAGAATCTGGTGAATATTAGTACCTTCAGGATCATAACCTTCCAGATTTTCGTGTACACACCGGCTGAAAGCTAAAACTTGCTGCCAAGTATCCTCAGAGATGTTATGTCGTCGATTTTTCTAGATGAAATTAAATAGATTATTTTTTAGAAAAAATGCACAACAAAGATAATAATAACAATAATAATGAAAGTTATAATATATAATACATCAAATCCATTAACACGTAGAGTATTCCTAACTTTAAAGTTATTGTGTGCATAATGTAACCGGTATGCCCTACATGAGGGACTACTACTGTTCCCAATCATAGCAATTGGCATGCACACATTATGAAGAACAAAGCATTTATGTGAGCTTAATAAGGGTATCATATGATATAATAAATGTTCCAAATTACTACCTGATTAATCCCAACCATTTCAAATTACCATAAACTAGCCATGTAATAAGGAATTACCATAGGCTAGCATTACATCTGATTTTGTAATGCTGAAATTTTCTTGTGCACCAAATCTGTATAAATAGAAAAGCATGGCAAATTTCCGACATTAGACTTGAATTACCTCAACAAAGTCGCACCATTGATTAAGCAGTCGAAATCTCCCAGCCAAGACTAACCTCCATGCGGTAACTGCCTTGCTTACAGCTGTAAACCATTCACCCCCCAAAAAAAGGTTAAAAAGACAAGAAACCTCGTAACAAAAATCTGTGACGCATATCTCCTGCATGTTATATAACTAGATTTCATGACCTGCTTGTATACTATAAGTGTACTTTGTTTCTATCAATAAAGTTTACTTTTAACCTATATAAACAAAAAAAAAAATATTATACAAAATTGTGGAAAAGTGTCAAAAACTTACGGATGTTTTTTTGACCATTTTCACGGCACATGAAGAAAACAAAATCATAGAACCGGGAGAACTCAGAAAAATCTACCTATATAAAACAAGAAAAAAACGGGTGAGTTAAAATTACAGCATGCAAATCACAAAACTACAATATACATCCCACATACCAATGCTAAAAAAATTCTAAAAGCACTTTATATGAGATGCCAATGCATATTTTGTTTTACAAGAAAATGATTGCTTATTTTAAAATATCATGAAAGAACTTCAAAGAAATGAAAACTCACCATCAAGACTAGTCTTGAAATGAGCATGACAAGTTCATCAAAAATTGAAATCCTGTCAAAATAAACACAATAGCAGAAAAGAGGCTCAATGGCATACAGCTACATTCATATAGACATTTCTCAAGCATGCATTCTATCTCGGTTCCCAGAACCTATTTTATTTTCCCTAGTTACAGTTATGATTATCGTAACATAAATAAAAACATTTGAATAGCTTTCATACTATTTTGTTGTCATATTACCTAAAGAAAGTCAATGAGAAAATTTTCTCTCTTTTCATATTTACTGAAAAGATGTTAAAATATAGTTTAAACTTAAACTACACCGATATACATTTTCAAAACTGTTCTGTTTTCTTTCATCTGTAGCATTTTCTAAACTGTTCAGGACATTGAAACTATACCAATAATCAACATTATCAAAACTGACGAACAGTTCATCCACATCATGCATGCCTACGGAAAATGCATGCTGTTCAAGTCTTCAATTAATCAGAAATAGCCTCTAATCCAACTTTCTAAGGAACCTCCATGTTTTAAACAGCTGCAAATGCAATAGAGATTTATACCCCGTATCAACCCTTGACTCCACTAATTTTAAGAGCTGTGTCAATGCATCCCTTGAAATGTTAGACATCTGCGATTCATCATCTTTTTTGTAGCCCTCTCTCCCACTAACATATGTACACCGTGACCTAATATCTGCAATAAAAGTCCACAAAACAAATAAACAATATGAACTATTATTTTAGACTAACAAATAGTATATAAAAAATCATATAAATGATAAGAACTTTACTCTGCCTGGCATTTCTCCATTTTCCCTTGGAGTTCCCTTTAATATTTTCTTTAATTTTGTTTATTTTCTCTCTTCTTCACATACACAACTTAGAAAGTTAGAAGGAATCAGTGACTATATTGAGTTTTCGGCTATCTATAGTTTGTGATTTTTCACTACCAATGAGGTGTGCCATATAACCACAAGTTGATAAAATATTGATAATATAATTTGTTGACGAAATTTTATATTTTTTTATATGGCACAATATGCGTTATTTAATTATCTCAACCGGGAAAAATAAATTTCTGGATCATCCCAAAGTTATATATCTAAAATTTTGAAATACAGAGAATATATTTCCATTTTCCACATTTCTCAGCGGCCAGAAGCAGCTTAAATATGAAACTCAGCTTTAAAGAAAGTATGTAACGCCCACTAAAAATTATAGATTAGGGAAGTTGGAAACTTTACCGTTGAAAGCAATCAGATTATCATTAGAAATTGAAACTGGAAATAAAGAGAATTCAAGAAGGCGAGGAATTACCGCAGTACCGTCGGTATATCTCGATGATGTCGAAGTGATTCGACCCCGAGGAATCCATGGGATGGGCCACGTGGTTGGAAATTCCTGTGCGAGCTAGGGTTGTCGGTGGGATCGGTAAATCGAAACCTTAGAGGGAACTGGAGAAGAATCGCATGGATCGTAATTATACGCAGACCATTGGGTTAATATGGAAAAATCAACACAAATTCATACTATTCACACAATTTTCATACAACATATTTTTCTTTTTTAATTAAATATTTGATATATAAATAATAAATAAAAAAAACTTATATTAATTTTAAAAAATTAAAAAATTAAATAATAATAATATATATATATAAATTATATAAATAGTAAAAAATTATAAAGAAGTGCTCTTCAATATTATATGTAGTTGCATTTTCAAGGAGACAGTTTTTTTTTTTTCTCAAACGGAATAATCATACAATTATAATGGTAATCCTTTCCTATTTAGTATTTCCTATCTTAATAAAACAAAGAAATTCACACCTAAATTAATTCAATATGATGGATATATTTGTTACGTAAACATTTTAAAACTGTTTTTGTTTTCGTGTTTTTTACGTTCAAAATTTTTAAAACTGAATAAAAATGTGGTTTTATTCATCACACGCAACGTTGGCCACTACACCCACGTGCTTTAAATTTTAAAACCCAAGCAAGCGCTGCCACAGTGATGCGCTTACGAGAACAAAAATTATAATGTAAAGTCATTTTTGTGCACTTTATTAATATAATTACTTTTGTCATTTTGTTTTAAAATAAAATAATTATTCTACTTAGCATAACTCTTCTTGACCCTATATGCTCACTCATTATAAAAAAAATAGATATTTATGACTAACAATCAAAAAAAAGTACTGTTTTTTATACAAATAATTTTATTGATTGTAATTAATTGATCACAAATACCCACTTTTTTGATAGCAAGTTTCCCAATAAATCAGGCTTCATAACTGCACATGCAAGGAACTAAAAATGGGACATTTTGCAATCCCAGATGTAGCAGTTCCTTCATAATTAAGGACTCAGGAGGAGGAAGGTTGAGCTAAAGCTCAAACAACAAACTCTCTTCGCGCCTCTAAAGATTACAACTATTATAGTGCATGGTTACATCATCGCAATTCGCATCCCAACAAGAACAATTCCCATCTCTGAAATGGCATATCCCTCACAACAATTTCTTCAAATCTAGTAACCATGCCTGTTAACTTAATTGCACTATGGCAGTCGCCACAAATCCGATGGCTCTGCACAACTTGCAGCGGAGTCCGATCAACTCACGGTAATGATCGACTTGACAAAACCATACTCAAAGTGCAAGATCTCAAACAATTCAAACACCTACCCCAACCTTTTATTAGAAAGGCAGAAAACAGAGTAATATCTCTAATGCCTGATTTAGGGGAAAGGAGTAGACACAAAACCTGGTTTGGAGGAACACAAAAATGATTATAACCACCATGAAAATTAGAAAAAGGACTCGAAATGTGTTTTCCTTGTTGATACAAAATAACTTAAGCTTAGTCATGCCAACAATGGGGAATATAAATCTGCAGAGCATATAATATCTTTCACTGTTCTAGGCAAGTTGGTAAATCCAATGCAACAAAAAGCAGAACAGGTGTTAATAAATGATCACAAATAGCTAAGCCTCGATTGCATGGATAGCAATAGTAACAAATAGAATGACTTAATTGCTTAAAATATATCATAAAACCAGATGATGATCACAACCTTCCAACTAGCCTTTGCTTTGCCGTTGCCTCAGGCCCTCAAGGAATGATCCCATCACCATGACAGAACAATGTGCTCGTGACAACAGGTAAAGATGATAACATCCCTAGCAATTAGCATACAAATTATATGAGGAAATTGACTATTGAGTGCAAGTGAACAAGGAAACCTTGCTTTACAACAGGCCTATCAACCCTATTAATTGAACTGCAATAGTGGTCTAGATTGTAAAATATTTCTGCTCCTCAGAATGATAAGAGCTCAAACTCAATTTTCATTATTTAAAACTTAATCAACCTTACAAAAACTAGAACCAACCTAATTATCAAAAACTTTCTTACACGAAATTCTAATACCATGATGCCACCCTTAGGAAAAGAATGAATGTATGGCCACAGTACAGGGTTATAAATCAAGATAAAAACACTTTGGAGTTACGTTGACAGAAAAAGGAGAATATCAAAGATAACTAAAGGAGTTAGGGTAGCCAGCTACATATTTTCCAAAAGTATGTTAATAATTATAAGCTACGCATGAAATGATTAAGGTAGGAACTCATATTTAACTATGCAGTGTGGCGCAAACATAGATAGAAGGAATGAATCATGCCACACATGCTGCTTCCGTCCAATGTCTGTGATCCTGTTGTGGATCCCATCTAAATATGTCCAATCACAATTCACACACCAATCAACTAACAGAACTGTTTTCTGTGCCGTCCTCGGGCATAACATCAACATTACATTGACTTCGTAATTATAAGATGCTAAGCACCACAGAGTTCTAAATTTACTTTTGGAAAGTTTCAAGAACGAGAGAAGGGGCAAGGTTAAGTGGGAACTGTCTCTGAAAATTATTAAACATATTTCAAAAACTTACCCCATTCTTTAGGTTTCTAACTTTAAGAACATGTATAGCCTTCAAGAAACATCAATAAACCATAACTTCTGAAACGGAAGCTTAAAGCATCAAAAGGTCTTAATATGTCCTAAAAATCTCATAAACTAAAAAAGATTCTTATATTCCCCACTGTAACCAATTGTATATAATCCTTACAACTTATTGCCAAAGCTTATTTAAAGACAATATAGATCCAAAAGAGATTAACCCGAGAAGGCTCTTCTCTCTGTATTATGGTTATTCCTGTATTCCGATCATCCTCGGTGTTGAATAACACCAACCACATCAATCCTACCTTTTGTTCTTCCGATGCTTCTTCGGCCCCGGAACTTCCAATTTACCGACAGAACATCCACACCTCCCTCGGAAAATAAGAACCGCTCTTCCATTAGGCGGTGCCATCTTCTTGAGCTCCGCCTCCAATTCCCGGTGGTGGTCGCGCGGCAATTCGAATAGACCCCTCTTCACTCCTCCATCTTGAACCAAATTAGACGAGTTCTTCACACAATCCTCTGTCTCCAACTGAATATCGAACTCTGCCGCCTTCCTCAGTCCCTTGCAATTCGGATTCCCACACTTCCGGCTAGTAATTATCACAACCATCCAGGTAGCCAGTGCAGTACAACAAACGCTAAGTCCTATAGAACCATATAACAACGGAGCAGTAGAAACTTCCTCTTTAACAAGAGAAACAATCTCTCCAACAATTCCGACAAGCTCGACGGCCACAAACCTGATATAAGGGAACAGCAAAAACCCGCAAGCGCCAATAACCGCTATAAGGATTACTACATCTATTACCACCGATCGAGATCGATCACAAACTGGGGTTTTTGAAGAATTCGGCGAATGGAGCGCCTTTCTATTTCTCGATAAAGGATTATTTAGCCTTGATTTCGTGTCAGCCATGGCTGTGGATCGGTCAACGGAGTTGCAGACCGAGATTGAGTAATGGAAATAGACCATTTCAAACGGAGCCCAGAAATTGAAGCCAATCTCTGATTGAAACAAATCCAAAAACAATAATCGAAGAACGAGATTGAACACCCAAGATTCTATACCCAAAACCCGACCAACACAGTAGACGAAAAGGCCAATGTAACAATGAATTCAAACCGACCTTCAGATCGGGATTTGTCGGTGCCTATAACTATCGCAAAGCTCACATCAAACACATCCGACTGAATCCAAATAAGAGCTAGAATTCGCTAGAGATGGTTGTGAAGCTGGGAGTGTGCTGATTGGGTAAGGCCGGCTTGCGACGTTTGGAACCAGAGGAAGCAGAGCGAACAAGAAAAAAGTCATCAATAGTGCCGTGTCTCTCTCTCTCGGCGAGAGAGAGAGAGAGAGAGAGAGACGACACGTTAATAAGACACTTCGGGGGTGGCGGTGGAGTTCTTCGTGGGCTAAAACGTCATTCGGCTTCTCGAAAATGGGCTTTCTTTTATGAAAAAAAATTACTCAAACTCAGAACAAAATGTGCGTGATTTGGTGGGGACACTACGCTACTCTACTGCCTTGCAAACTGCTCCATGGGCTTGGCCCACTTTGTTTTTTCTTTTCTCTTATTGGGATTTGGGTATAAAAAATTATGCTTTTGTTGAACAAATAATAATAAATGAAACTTATAAATAAAAAAAAATATAGAGAAAATATATTTATCATTTTTTTTTTATCATTCTCTTTTCATTTCATAACGAGTATATAACTCGCACAAATGTACAGACTTATATTTAAACTAAAAATTACAATTATATATTTCAATCTACATAATCACTTTCTCAATTATTATTGAAATATATATTTATCATATTACAATATCACAACCCACATAATCCAACACAATAACAATACATAAATATTAATAAACTTCATAAAATACAATACACAAATCTTATCTATCATTTATTTAACTCACATGCAATAAACATGACTAATTATATAGTTTTACTAATTTCAACTAATGCAATAGTCGTGGTCTTTCACAATTTTTTTAACCAAAGAAATCTCAACATTTTATAAATCACATAACCAACATCTTCATCACTTCGACGCACTTAATCTCAACACTTAACACAATTACACAACTACAACAATACCACAAACCACAACCACTTCTCATACGTCTACTAATGAAATGTATCATATTATATTGCAAATTTTTTCTTTATTTTTCTCCTCTTAGATAATGAAGCTTGACAATGATCTTCTTTCTTTGTATTTGTATTGATGTCGAGATCGATGTTAGCAATAGCTTCCTCTAATACAAATAATATCGCCAACTATTGTCTATATATAAAACACTTTAATAATTATCTTTCTAGTAAAAGATGGTATAGCAGTATACCATTCAACGCCCCAAACAAATTAATTGAGCAATGAGATCAATATCATTATAAAAATATAGAATATGATAAAAATTAAAATTAAATATTAAATCATACAATTCTTTTTTACCTTTTTAATTGTCGTTGATTTTATATATTCAGGATCAAATATGCACTGAACTATGTAGTTCTCCTGTTCATATTTTAAGTTGTACTCATCAAGTCGCAATAAGAATATGTATTCTTTACCAATATATTGCTGTAAATCATTTGGAAATATATCATCATTCTGATCCCAAACAAATAAAAAAAATATGTTATACTAAGTTTTAGCGATTATTTAATATAATCATTAAGCTTTCTACACTAATATTTATTTTCTAAATATTATATATACTATTTTGTTACCTTATATTCTTTTTTTGTAAGTTCTTTTAGAGTTTCATTTAAATTTTTCTCAGTCTCTTTATCAAATAGCATTGAAGACACTAACCCTAAGTCATCTACCAACTACATAATTATTCGATACCTTAAAAATGTAATACTTGTTAAATAAATTGCACATTTAATATAGTGAGTTTTCGAATCGGTCATTGAATGGCTTCAATCGACCAATTCAAATCAATTCAAATTGATTCTACTTGATTTTAGACCGATTTAAATCAATTCCAATTGATTGAAAAGTACTATATTTATTTATAAGTTGTTTAACAATTGTGTTTTTTTTTTTGTTTAATTTGCTGCAAAAAAATGTGATAGAAATAAACATATAACCTAATGGTCTTTATCTTCTTCATATATGAGACAAAAATGTATCTACAATTGAGGTTAAATACATAAACTACTTGTTTATTAAAATTAAATGGCCTAGGGCGGAAGACTGTTAATGACATAGTGATCAAGTGTCAAGAAATATCTAGTTTATAAAAAATTAAGCCATAGATAATTTTATCGCATGAGTTAGTGATTTTCCAACAAAGTAACGATATATAATACTTCATCAATACCTCTCAAAAAGACTCTCAACCTACGTACAAAAGTGGAATTTATATACACAAAATTAATTGAGATGGCAGAGTCACATTAATCTAGAAGTATATACATTAATAATCTTATCTCCAGTATGAGCACAAACCTGTAAGAGTGATAGGTCCTTTAGTACCAACTGTTAACCACCAAATCAGTTACTGATCACTTTGCAAGACACAGAGTCAAAATTAACACAAAAATCATCATATCATAGTCCAAGCCCACTAATTTCTCACAATATATGTCATCACTTGCAGGAGACAATAATTTCCATTTGTAATGTATCTGGTTTTGTAGTTGTAGTTTTTTAAAACTTTGTTCTTTTCAACACTGCAACTAATTATGGTCTAATATCTCTAAAAAAACATAAGCTGGTTATGAAATGCAAGCTTGCTTTTAACTATTGTGAGGCTATAATATCTCTAGGAATAATATAGGTTGGTTAGGAAATTCACATTTAAATTAGGGGTTATCAAATCAGCCATATATGTATTCTTTCAGTTTTTTTCCATTTCTAGTAGAGTAGCATCCAGGCTTGAGTAGAGGATACCTATATAAATAATGTAATAGAACGTATATATATATATATATATATATATATATGTATGTATATATATATGAATAGGATACCTAATAAACCCTAACTTATAGGAAACGAAGTAGTTATAGAAATTATTAAACGAATTCCTACACCTGTATAGGCTACCATAGTACAAATAATATCACCATAAATTATAAACAGTAGATGAATTAGTTTTATAGAATGTAGAGAAAAAAAATTGAAAATTGTGTGTATTAAAGTAATTTTCCCGTGAAACTCATATGCATGATTCAGATTTAATCATGTTTAGGATTATGTCTCTCATGGTGCAGAGCATGCCATAAAATATAAAGTCTCTATTAGTTTCATTAATAATAATTATTTTTCATATAAAAAATACAATAATAATAATTACTTCCTTTTGGCCATGTGATTTATGATCGAAAATTGAAAATTGAAAAAAAAAAAACTGGTATAGTTGCATGTACATAAATACATAAATTTTGAATATATGACATCATCAATTTGGCTTATATTAGATATGATCATATCGTAAGGGTGGTGTATCAACTGGCTTTTCAAGAAAAAGTAACTATATTCGATCCTGTGAGGCTTAATCTTCATATATCGCTTTTTATGAGATATGCAAAGGTGTATGTGAACAGAACATATCCTGTATGTTCTGCAGGGTTATATGCTCGCACCAAACATCTAAGCTTAAGAGTGATTAAAACAATAAAGGCTTAATATTGTGATTATGACAAAACATGTATTAAAACACTAATTATTGAAATATACATATTAATGAAAGCATATTTGATGCAAGCATATATTAAATCTTCATATCCTAAACTACACAACTATCTGTCGACCTCTGCTCTACCATTTCGAAGTGACACCACCATTTTGAAGTGATCACAAAGACAGTTATATATGTATACTAATACATTTTTGATCCATCAAGATTCAAAATATTCAATTTTCTGTTTAAAACTTACATGCATATATGTATCAACTAATTGAAACCCATTTTTAACATATGGTAATATACAAATATGGTTGCCAATTCATGAAGAAAACAAGAAAAAAATACTGGAATAACCTTAGAAAATGGCAATGAGTCAATGACTACGAACATAGAATTTATATAATTTATATATAAAAACATAAATATTGAATGGGATAAAATTACAAAATGATTTGAGATCCAACAGCAATTTCATGAATAGTCTAAAGTAAACAGCAACATGATTTGGGCAAGGCAAACTTTCTTTTGTCAATATGTTTTTTCTTTGGGCAATAGTTATAGATTTTAATGAGCTTAAGTTTAATGATTTCCCAATATCCATTTATTCTGTTTAATAAAAACTAACCCCATATTCTATTGTGCCTATTCTACAATGCATGTTTTGCAAAACAGATGATTCATTAGTGAGTTTAACCTCAATAATTCCTCCTAGAAACATGCATGACATTCTATTTAAACATGCATTGAATTTGGTTAACCTGTAAAAATATCCATGTAAGACTATCTAAACTATCTAACCAAGTGTCACTTGGTAATTGACCCAGAATTTTTTATTTGCCTTAAGTCAAAGATCCATTTTTGAAAACAAACTCCAAGCAGAATTGGTTAATGTTGCTTTTCAGTCTTGTTGTGAGATTGCTTGGTCTCTTTTTCTTTTTCTTCTTCACTTTCTGCATGTTATCTCTTCTAAAGGGTCAAAGATATGGCTTGGCATTGTGTCTAACTAAGTCAATTACCAAGTGTCTAAAACTATCTAACCAACATAGCAAACCAGGTAGAACTCAGATTTCTTCAAAGTGTTTGCTTCAAGCCTAAAAACACTCTTAATCCTATGTCGTGGGATAAACTACTCTTGGTTATTTATTTTACTTGTGACTTAGGGCAGGGTATGGCTGTCATACATTTGCTTTTACTCTAATGAAACTTATTTTTTTTCAGCTGGAGATAAATGTTTTATGCTATTATGTGCCCCAATTTCTCCCTGACCACTTGGCTAAAGTTTCTAATTTCACATTCTTGGAGTGTAAGAATTTCGATCTATGTATCTTTATGTATCAATGTCTGTGTGTGTCTATATTATAGTATTTTTGTACCTCTCTCTTTGATGGAGAAACTAATATAGATTTTGCTAACTTTTGAAGATTTCTTGTTATATTGTTAGTCATGACAACAAGATAACCTAATCCTATAGATTGCTTGATCTATGCCTGAATTTAAGTTGGAACTCATAACATCTAGTTTTTATCAAAACTGTTATCTAGACTGTACCCACCAATTCAATCTCAAGAAGTGAAATCTACCAATAAAATACTTCTCACTTATTAAAATTGTAGAGAAATCTAAACTAAATGTAATTAAAAATTGGGTAAAGAATTTCCCTTAAGAAATTATCACATTTAACTTACTTTTCCCCACAGTGTTTGGGCTATTCTCTTCTGGTCATTTTTTTAAAATTTTTTTCATTGTTATTTTAGTATCTCTTTGTTTCTTGATGTGATGGAAACCACCAGGCTATGTATGTGTAACTAGTTATATGTGGGGATGTTTTCATTGACATGTTTCATTTTAAGACCACATATGACATTTAAAAAAAAAAAAGACCACATGTGGCAAAACATGCTAGCAAAGCCCCTTAAAAGTGCAAATCATCCTATTTTACACTTTGATATTTTCTTTGTATAACAATGTTTCAAATGGTCATATGGGAAGACTTTCCAAAACTAATCCCATATACCATCGTGCCTAAAGACTTCCTTTTACTTACTTTCTAAGTGTAGTCTATCCAATAGATTGCTTGATCTATGGCTGAATTGAAGTTGAAACTTATAATATCTAGTTTTTATCAAAGCTATTATCTGGATTGTACCCACCAATTCAATCTTAGTCAATTATAAGATTTAACTGACTGTACTTACCAATTCAAGGTAACTCAGTCTTAGACTGGTTAAAATTTAATAGGATTCAATACTTGGGTCCATGACACAAAATTTATATGAGTTAAAAATGGATCTTATTTGAAATTTTGGTGTTAGTTTTCTTGAAATCTATTCTTGTACATTTAGAATTTCATAAAAATATTAATTATTTACTATATTAGGACTCAGATTCCTAATTTATAATTAAACAAATTTTTAAAGTAAGTTAATAAAATACTACTGACTTGTTGAGACTGTAGAAAAATCCAGACTAAATGTAATTAAAAAACAGGTAAAGAACTTCTATGAAAAACTATCACTTGTCCCCACGAACTCTATTTCACGGGAGCCAACCTAGTTACTGAAACTCACAATAGAGTATTAGTTGTTTTTCTACATCCTAAGAACATGCAACAATGTGTTTTGTGCTTCCAGACCAAATTTGAATTTTTTAACTAACCACGAACCAGAGGACTATCATGAAAGATACAAAACCACTTCAAAGAAGGAAAAAAAAATGAAACAGATTAAATGATTATATGGTAAAGAAACATGAATGAAAGAGTAATATCAGAAGAATAACACAACAATTGACTATTTCTTACCGATTTGGAACAAATTGACAAAAGTAAATTCAAGCCTTTGCACAAATTTAAGGATTCTTATTCTTGAAATATGTTCGCAAGTAACTGATTTTGAGAGAGAGAGCGAGAGAGAGGGGTCAGAGAGGAAAGTGAGATAGATATATAATTTGGAGAAATATATATGGTTTTCAGCGAGCGGTTTTATTTTTTCAACCGCTCCCGATTCAATCGATACCATCTCGAAAGATATTGAAATTTGATTCTAAACGTTTTTTTTTTCTAGTCGGTTATTTTACCAAGCAATTAGTGCCCATTTAGTTAATCAGTTGGATGACGTCCACCTGCTCTCTCACACACGGCTTCACCACCTCCAAAACATGTTTCCATCTTTTCCAAAGCATAACAGATAATCGTCTTCCAAGCCTTCCAAGCGTTGTAAATCCAGTCTTCCAAGCACCTTACAACCCACTTCCAACTGCTGCTACTCACGTCTAGTGTTTCAAATTTCGTACTATATCGGCCGGTACAGTCGAAATATGTCTTACCGACCAGCTGACTGGTACAAAAAATATGTTATTTCATTTCGCTACAAAATTTGACCATTTCGGTCGTATTGATTTTTTTTTCATTTCTTACTATTTTTTTTACCCTAATTCAGATTAGATTATTTACATATATGTATTTATATATAATTTATTCATATATTGGCCATCATTTTGAAATATAATTTATATATGTATTTATATATATAATTTTTTTTATATATAGATTATTTCAAAATGGTACACGAAACGGTATTGGTATCGAAATATTTCATTCCAATACCTTGACCGATACGCTCACCAGTATGGTATTCAAAACTTTGCTCACGTCTTCCAAGCCCCAATTGACACACCCATTTACATAGAAGCCTTTTTATCAAATGAAATCCCAAATCTCCATAGATTTACCTGAAAATAATTTAAACAATCAGTTTTCTTGTAAATAGTCGTCGTAGATCCAACAGCAAATGAGTTTGGTACCAAGGGACCCCTATCACTCTTACGTTTCTTCCCCTTTGAGAAAAACTCGTCCAACCCACTCGGCAAAATTGACAGCACCAAACTTGGAGGGCTACTACCGGCCTCTGCTCCACTATTTGCGATGAAAAAAAGGGAAGAATGGAAACTTGACAATCTCCCATGCCCAGCTTTTTTTTTTCTTTCCAAACAGAGTCATCACTGACCAAAAACTCGACAAACCCACTCAGCAACCCGCTTTCACGTTGACCTATAACTGACTTATATTTCACTACCGTTTCGACTCCTTTAAAGGTCTTGGGTGTAACGATGAGTTTTATGTCTGAAACGGATTGTATGTCTAAAGCGATGTTGGCAATCTCGAATGTGTGTTTGCGTATAGAGTGAATGCGAAAGTGATTCAATACGTGTCAAAAGGTTAAGTGCTTGAATACGTGCGTAGAGGTACATAATGTCATATCCGAATTATGCGGTATGTTTGCCACATCGGATGTATTGATTTGAATTTTATATAGATAAATAGATGTAGCATTATATAATAGGTTCATAAATAAAACATAATAAATCATTTCAAATCAACTAATTTCATATCATAAGATAATAAAAAAATTATAAGAATTGAGATGATGAGTAGCATTACTAAAAAGTATACACATTTGGTATGAGAATTTAAAGGATGAAAACAACATGGCGTCATATATCAAAACCACAAAGTAAAGCAAAACAACTGTTAAGGCTAGGTTTGGATTAAAAATATATTTAATTTCATCTTATTTAATTATTGTAACTCTTTTAAATTTTTATACAAAATATAATAAATAATATAAATTTTAAAATAATAATTGTAAGGGACGTGTTTCACACCACCAGAGTCGATTGCATGGTTGACCTGCAAAGAATGAAAAATGGCGGCACTGTGTGTCTGAGGAACACTCTAATGCCTAAGTTAATGAAAAATATAAGTGAAATGTGTATTTTCAATGAATCCTCCCTCTCCCTTATCTTGTATGAGTGATTTACAGAAGATCTTGAATTGGTGCTAACCACTTTCGATTACTTATTTGAATTGGTATTATTCCGGATCGAATCTTGGAAGAAGGCAAACATTATCTTTTGGGAGATATTCAGTTTAGAGATCCTCATTCTTTCGGGATCATTTGAAATACGAATGATGGTTGAAGGCATTTACCACGCCTATGCCTTCTCATTGAGAGGTTATCTTTTTTCATCCATGGCCTTGAGTGGTTGCCCATAAATTCTTGGCACTTAACCTGTTAGTTGGTGGGATCATGGACCGAGCTCTTAGAGCAATCGCAACGGACTCACTAAAAGCATGTTTTTTTGTAAAATATAACACAAAGTCGGCAAAATCAAGCTCCAACGGATCCTTTAAAATAGCAAAATTATACATTTGTGAATAGTACTTACGCAAGTATAGAGCAACTTCAAATATTTTTTATTAATATTTTTTTTTGTATAGTGTACTACAGATGTCGGCCGTGTGAGTGAGTTCAACCCACCGCCGGCATCAGACAATGCCGACGACCAAACCCCCGCCAATCTCAGTTCCGACCAACTTCCAGTAGCCTCTCACGTGTAGATCGAAGTCCAAAATGAGTTTCGGACTATTTGAAGCCCGTTTGACCCACTGCCGGCCGTTAACGGCTACACTGCCGACCTCGCCAGACTCGCCTCATGCCATTGACCAATTTTGTAAAATTTCATCTCCGGCAACGTCTCCGACGTCTCTCATGCGCCTCACACGCCCTCCGACAACTAGTGTTTTTATTTTTGAATTTGTAAAATAAATTTTATTAGAATAAAATATGAATATTTTAAAAGATATAGAGAAAAAATAAAGATACTAATAAATGGTGTATTATAAAAATAAATAGCTAAAATAAAAATAAAAAAAGTAAATTTTTGATAATTAAATTTAAAAAAATTTTGGAGTGTCCATTGAGAGTGTTTTAATGTGGATTGGACTCTTTGGCATTGGTGCAAATATCTATTTTAATAATATTATTAAAAAATAATAATTAATAATAATTTATTTATTTTTATTCATCTTATTTCAATTCAAAAAAAAAAAAAAATTGCATACCATAACTCTTTAATTTAATGAGGTTTGAAAATTTCGAATGCCTTGAAAAAGTCTCCATATGAGTTAAATATCTCTCCATCTCATTTCAATTCACAAAAACAAATTACATACCATAACTCTTTAATTTAATGCGGTTTGAAAAATTCGAATGCCTTGAAAAAGCCTCCAAATTTCGAATGCCTTGAAAATTTTCGAATGCCTTGAAAATTTAATGAGTTAAATCTCAGTACGTCAATCAAAATTTCAAAGTCTCCCAATATATTAATGGATTTTTTATTTTTTATTTTTTAAAAATATCACATATATTAAAAAATAAAAAAATTTAACTATTTTATACGATAGCAAGCCCAACAATAATTACTAAGTGGCAGTCTAGCATTGTCCTAAACAAATTATCAACAATTATTCTTCAAAATTTTTTTGCTTTTTCGAATAAAGAAATAGCTATATAAAGTAGACTTTATAATACGCATGTATTTTTTTATTTAACAAATATTGTAGAGTTATCTCCTACGTCTATTTATTTTTTAATTAAAATTCTCCCCACTCAAACAACAATAATAAATTTTTGATAATAACGTATTGACTTGAAGCAGCAACAACAGGTGGATTTGAAAAGTTGGTGATTGGAGCAGATGGAGGAAAGCGAGTCTTTAATATATAAAGGTTCCGTTTCAATTAAGATACGTGACGGAGTTAACTTGATTTTATTTTTTAATATTATAATTATTTTAAAATTTAAAAATTAAAAAAAATATATTAGAATTTGAAAAAATTATATTGAGATTTATATTTTATATAAAAAAAATATAATGATAAATTTAAAATAAATTGAGATGAACTCGTCTCGTCTTCGAATACAAACAAAACCAAAATCCATTTAAAAATGGCAGAATATGTATTTATGCGAATTTTTACATTTCATCCCTAAATACATATGAGAGATGATACGCACAATATTTTACATAATAATTTACACAACTTTACCTTTTTGCATATATTATATAAATTATTATATAAAATAATATGTATATCATTTTCCAAACACACATTGCTCAGTGTACTTTCTCCGAGTTATAATGGTTGTATACGTTTATTAATTTTGTTTCCTCTACATACGAATATGAACTGCTCTCGAGATGACCTTCTATATAATAGAATCAAATCAGTAATACAAATTTTATACAAAATTTTTATAAAAATGTGGATCCACTTAAAAAAAAGTTTTTCATTTTTTATTTAATAATAGGATCCACTTTTTTATAGATGACTTTTACATTTAGAATCTGTATATATTATTTTCCTGATTGAATTTCTTAAGAAATTAGGGTGAGTAAGACATAAGGAAAGCAAAGGTCTAAACCATCTTTTATTTATGGTCTAAACCATCTTTCTTTCTTTCTGTTTTGGCTTAAATTACCCCTAATGTACTGTTGTTGATAATTAATAAGCTTGAGTTCTCTCTTCAATAACAATGTTTTATGCCTAGGTTTGTGTTAGGCTAAGCACAAGGATAGCAATGATTTTGCCATTTTAAATCCCAATATTTTTATCCAAATGATTATTGTATGATTAGACACATTAATTTTGAAATCCATTCTACACAAAAAATAGGACCAAAAAGAAGGAAAAAAAGGAACAATAATTCTACAGACAAACTCCTATAGATAAACAGGAAACAAACGATTGATGTGGTATTATGCCACTTCAGTCATTATTTTTTTTAAAATAAAAGGGAAATCAAAAACCAACCAAACCCATCTCAATTTCAAATTTCCCTTGGATCTACTTGTAGCATCTCCCTCCCCTCAAAGACGAACCAGAGCTCCTTTCATCTTCGTGCATCTCCCTCCCCCTTGAAGACGAATCAAAGCCACTTTCATCGTTGTGCATCTTTGCTTCGAAACAGAGTTCCCCCGTGAACCAAAACTCCTCATTGTCGACTTGTAGAGCTCCTCATCTCCTACTTGCAAAATTTCACACAAATGGCTAGCTGTTATTTTAATTTAAAAGAAAAAAGAAATCAAAAGGAAGTTGGTTTCGCCTAGATCCATTTCCTTCTTGAACTGGTTTGCATTTTGAAGCTCCCTGCTGTCGTGCATTTCCTGCTTGAGGTTGTTGTGCTCTGGGTCACTCATAGAAGCTTTGTGTTCGGCTTTGACAGACGTTAGCTACTGGAGCTCGTCATCGACACCAAGATCTTCAAGGACCTATGCAGGTAATTTTGTGGGTCTTTTTGTTTGGGTCATCCATTCCCACTCTAACTCAGGTCCTCACTTAATTTAGCCCAACGTTGTGGCCCAAAGGTACAATCAATAAAATCCACCCTTTATCACTATTCATTCAACAATGTATTTCTTTACTGCACTTTTTTGTAACACTTTTGGTGATTGGAAGAACCCATATTTGCAAAGATCTGTAAATATTACCACTTTTGGAATTAAGGAAGAACCCAAAAATGCTCATATTTTTAGATCTTTGCAAATAGGGGTTCTTCCAATTACCAAAAATATTACAAAAAAGTGCATTAAAGAAATAGATTGTTGAATGAAGAGTGAGAAAAAGGGTGGATCTTATTGATGGTACCTTTGGGCCACGACGTTAGGTGAAGGTAGGTGAGGACCTGAGGTAGAGTGGGAATGGATGACCCAAATAAAGAGACCCACAAAATATTTTTTTCTTTAGATTCACCACAAAATATTTTGGGCCTTAAATATTTTGTTCTTTAAGGCCCATGATCAATATATTTTGGGCTATTCAAGGATATCTATGGAGAAAAGGCCCACGTGGCCCTGTGGATCATCAATTGGGCTCTGGACCAAGTTTATTCCACATCTTCCTCTTATGAGGAGGAGAATGCTGTTCATTCTAATCCGTCAAATCACTTAAGCCTATTTGAGCTCCTGGTTTTTCAATAGATTTTAATAAACTTTTCGCTGACAAATTATCCACTATTTCATTAAAATGAGTGCTTTTTGTATACATCATTCACATGATATTTGTAAAATTCAAAATTCAAAATTCAAAATTTGTCTTTAAATTGAAATCAAGTGAGCGTGCCAGAGAAAATGAAGAGAAATGTTATTGATAATTGTAGAATATATAAGTGTAGTGTAATCATTTTAAAAATATATATAAGATTTATATGAAAAAAATTAGTTTTTTAATAATATATATATATTTTAAAAGAGTGACGTTTGTCTCCCATTTCCTAATCTCACCATCCTTTATAATTTGTGTAATCTCCGGATTTAACAATTGATAATTATCTGTCAGAAATATACATATTTTAAGTGGAAGCCGTCGATATATATGTACATATAGTTTGTCTGAATACACGTGTCTGTGCCAGAGGGAAGCTGGCTGGGTTCCAACCAGGGGAAAAGCTCAACCACTAGGCGAAGATTCCTTTTTAGGGGAAAAGTCCGGGAGATGCTTCACACGTGTATTACATTGGACACCTGTTATCAGTTCATAGGAAGAAGGGAGTGAACGGATGAGTTTGATGCTGGGGAAGGGTCCACTTTTTTTCACTTTCACTCACTTTTTGGTTGCGGGGCCCACACTTGGAGCAAGTGATGAAGTGGACTTTGCTGCTGGATGACCCAATGCCACGTGGTGGTAACTGGTAAGATGAAAAATAGGCTTTCTAAACCTTTCTACGTACGTACGCTCGGAAGAATACCACTCGGCAAAAAAATCGGAGAAACCTTGCGGACAAGAATAAAAAATAAAATAAAATAAATAATTATAATCATAAAACTCTTCGCTTTGCCAAGAAGAAATCGTGTTGAAAAATAATAGTAAAAGAAAAATAGCTGTCTCAATTGCCTGCATTCAATTATTCGACCGTTAAAGTTTTTTTGGATTTAGAGATGACATAAATAAGATAAAATGAAATTAAAAAAAAATTAAAAATTAAAAAAAAATTATTTTTTGATATTATTATTTTTTTAGAATTAGAAAAAAATTGATTTTTTTTTTTGAAATATTTAGAAAGTTGAATTGAAATTTAAAAAATATTATATTATTTATTATATTTTATGTAAAAATTAAAAAAAAATGATTCTCATAAAATTAAATTCAAATTAAGAAAAAAAAAATTAATGGTGGTAAATTGGGATGGCTTCAACATTTGGATATGAGGTATTTAGATTTGCAAAGGGCTCTTTTTGCGCAGAAAAAAGAGACCAAAAGGGAGTAGGCCAACTTTCATTGTCATCCACATGTGGCCTTGAAAATAGACAAAAGTAACCCATAAAAAGAATAAAAAAGCAGCACAATATTTTAATGAGAAAACATAAGGGGGTTAGCGATTTTTCAAAGGAGAGTCGCCGAGGGAACAGAAAATAATTAAGAAGAAAAAGAAAAAGAAAAAGAAAAAGAAAAAGAAGATGCTGAGTAGGATTGGGGGAGAGTGGGGTTAGGAAATTAGCAATTTGGCATCCAACCAAATGGACTTGCTATGCCAAACAGAGTGAAAAAAGAGAATCAAAAAGAGATATAGAAAGGAGAAGAAATCTTTTAAAGGCCACATAACCAGACTTGTGGCTGAGAATTCTCTACCATTCCTTAGCCTGCTGACGTGTCATCCCACCTGCCCATTACGGGTTCATCAAAAGAAAACGTATAATCGACCAGGCGACGATGAGGACGCCACACTCGTTAACTCGCACACAACGTGTCAGATCTCTCCATCTCTTCTCTTTCTCTTTCTCTTTCTCTTTCTCTCTCTCTGTTTTTTTTTTAGGAAAGAGAATAAAAACGACAGAAACACAGGAAGCAGAGAAAGGAGAAATGTTGGAAGCAAAAGACCCCGCGATCAAGCTCTTCGGGAAGACGATCCCGGTGCCTGAGATCCCAACCAACGGCTCCATAGACTCTTCCGGAGCTGCAGCTCCGTTGTCGGGTCCTGTGGTTGACGATAATATCGATCAGGACCATGCCTGTTCGACCAACACTTCGCTGGAGGCCAAAACGGACACAGATGGAGCAGAGCAAGCGGCTGAGAAGGTTAGGGATACGGTTAGCTGCTTTTGATTCTGAGCGAGACCCATTATTCTTAAGGTGGGAAAAATTAGTGGGTCGGTCTTAGCTGGGGGCTTGGTTTGGAGATTTTGTTGACTTGGAATGGTAGAGTAGTTTCGTTTGTAGATGACGGTTAGAGGTTTCTCGGTGTGATTAGGCGGGTTTAGTTGTTGTTGATGAGCTTCTAAATGGGTTTGGGTTTGATTTTATCTATATTATTTTTTGCATCATCATTCAAATAAGAGATTTTTGGACATGTTATTTGATTGGGGCTTGATTGGTTGTAGAAATAAGCATATTATGATTGGTTTGCTTGAGGTAGTTTAGGTCAATTTTGATCGGTTTGGAGATTGCAGGTCTACTATTTGTATGGATTGGCATAATTCACGAAGTGATTTCTGCTGAACTACATTTGGTCTTTAGTTTCTGGATTTTGGATATTGGCTTCTTACAAGATTTCATCCATGCTTTTATTTCTTATATCGAAGACATCAGATTTTGACATTTTTAGTGGCTATGGTTTTTCGGTTTAACAAAATTCTTCGATTTTTTTCTTTCTTAATATTTATTTTAGCAATGTAGTGTCAAAGGTTATACAGTTTTTTATTTTGTTCGTTTTCTCTGGTTAAAGTCTGGACGTGCAAAATGCTATTTCCAACTTTTTTTGGCATCCTAAATTTTGCAAGAAGTTTCCAATTCTAAGATTCTGTAGTCTAAAGTTATACCATTATTGTCTGGAGTTTCATACTGCTTGGAATGGCTCTCTCCTATTGAGAAACAATTTGTTTTTTTACTGTTGCATACCAGTGTTGATGTCCACTTTTAGCATTGCCTTACTAATCTTGGTTCAGTAACTCCTTATAGGTGACTTTTTAAGTACTTGGTGTTACAGTTGTCTAATCTGTGCATGGAGAGAGTATTAAAGAAGTTATTGCCAATTTTGCTGCTTACTCTTCCTCCACGATGTTAACACATTCGTTAATGCTCCATTTGATTAGAAATCCATGACACTGAATTTTGAATCTTATGGAAACCATTCCGAACCTAGCCTATTGCAGCAGTCAGGTTATCATGTACTTTTATAAGAACCCTGGCAATAAAAAGCAAATGTATATCCATGACCCTTGATGGTTGAGCCTTTTTTAGGTAACTGCGATGAGTTTGAATCTTATCGTAAGTGCTTCAAAAGGTCAGTTCTATATTACTTTTTCTGGTGTGTTTTTGTCTTGCAACCACTGAACTTTTGGTTCCAAAATAACAGTAATTTTACTAGTGTGTGACATCTTCTGTGAGTTCGATATGTATGCAATAGTTAGTCCGGGTTTGGATTTCTTTTTGAAGTGGTGAGCAGATTTTATATTCAAAGGTTGAAGTGAATGTTATAATCTTCCATGGTTTTATTTACTTCCCTGATAATGTTTTTCGTTTTATGTTTATATTTCCCATGTGCTTATCACTAAAACTTATGTTCTCATTGGGAATTTTTGTCAATTCAGGACGTAACGGGGGAAAAACCATCAGAGAATAAGCAGGAAGGCCCTGGACCTCCTGTATCTTCAGGAGAATTAACAAATCCAGATGTAACCTCAGGAATAAGTGAGAACTCTAAAACACTTCCTGTTGAGAAGGAGAGTGCTAACTTAAAACCTTCAAAGAGTGAAGAAGAAGGTAGTGAGTCTGGTAATTCACAAGAAAAACCCCTGAAGAAGCCTGACAAGATCCTTCCATGCCCCCGCTGCAATAGCATGGACACCAAGTTCTGTTACTACAATAATTACAATGTCAACCAACCTCGCCACTTCTGCAAGAACTGCCAGAGATACTGGACAGCTGGCGGGACAATGAGGAATGTTCCTGTGGGTGCGGGTCGTCGCAAGAACAAGAATTCTGCTACTCACTACCGCCACATAAATGTCTCTGAAGCTCTCCAGAATGCTCAAACTGATCTTCCAAATGGAGTCCACCATCCATCATTGAGACCTGACGGTACCGTCCTCACGTTTGGCTCAGACACACCCCTTTGTGAATCAATGGCTTCTGTGTTGAACCTTGCTGATAAAACAATGAGGAACTGCAAACAAAATGGGTTTCATAGACCTGAAGAGCTAAGGATTCCGGTTTCTTATGGTGGTGTAGAAAATGGAGACGATCCTTCAAATGGAGCTTCGGTCTCGACTTCAAATTCAACCGATGAGCCAGGCAAAACTGGATCGCAAGAGCAAGCAATGAGGATTTGTCAGGGGTTTCCACCTCAAATTCCTTGCTTTCCTGGGGCTCCTTGGCCATATCCATGGAACTCAGCTCAGTGGAGTTCCCCCATATTGCCACCTGCTTTCTGCCCTCCAGGCTTTCCTATGCCGTTCTATCCTGCTGCAGCTTATTGGGGATGTACTGTACCAGGCCCTTGGAGCATGCCATGGCTTCCTCAGCCAACATCTCCAACCCCAAACTCTGGTCCAAACTCTCCAACCTTGGGGAAACACTCGAGAGATGAGAATATTCTTAAATCAAGCAACTTGGGCGAGGGGGAACTGCTAAAAGAAAACAACACCGAGAGATGCCTTTGGATTCCAAAGACATTGAGGATTGATGATCCAGGAGAAGCTGCAAAAAGCTCTATATGGGCGACTCTGGGAATTAAGAATGATAAGGCTGATTTGATTAGTGGAGGAGGACTCTTTAAGGCATTCCAATCAAAGACTGACAAAAAGAATAACATAGCCGAAGCATCACCAGTCTTACAAGCCAATCCGGCCGCATTATCCAGGTCACTCAACTTCCACGAGAGTTCGTGAACAGGTAGGTAGCCCACAATTCTGTAAACAGTTTGTTGTGGTGCAGACAGAGTGGTGGTGCTGAACCAGCATTCAAAGTGCCATCAATTTTGTATGCCATGGATTATGAGTTCAGCGGCCCCATCCTGAGAATCTAAAACATTCCAAACTACGAAGAGCAGAGGAGGATTATATATATCCTACCACATCCACTTTATCATGAGAAGATAGCCACTTCAATTTAGTCGTAGGAACTGTTTCATGTTTTCTGCAAGATGTTTTGCTGAGTTCATGTACATATTTTCTAGATGCAATAGTGAGGGCTAGAACAAAGTGATGTGTGCCAAATCCCATATGTGCTTAAATAATTTGGGAATTTGTTTTGACACAGGTGTTTTTACGACTGTCTTTGTAAGGAGTCCAAATCTTGTGGTTCCAACCCTGAATGGGTACACATTCTCCGATTTCTAATTCTGGGACAAAGATATTCAACTAAAACTTGGAAACGAAAGTGCTAAAATTGAGATAATTTTAAAAGCTTTATTTATTTATTTTATGATGACTGAAAATACGTTATTTTGACTATTATTTTGCATTACAGATGTCTGCAACTAGTATGGAGATTGATGAAAGTCTTTTTATTTGGCTATTTTATTTCCTGGAAAGTACAAGAATGCAATTAAAGCCGACCCAGATGAAGCCAAAAGAGTAACTTTCGTTGTTAAAAGTTAAAACCAACTCTGCCAGTGCAGGAAAGAATATGGAGGTACCTTCAGAAGAAAGAAAAGTTTTTGTAGGTCCTCTCAAGTTCTCAACTTGGAAGATAGTCTTGGATTTTTATCACAAAAGGCCAACCACCTTTCCCTTTCCCTACCCAAGAATCCAAACGTCAAGCACCAAAAGCTGGAAAGCTGATCATAAAGTTTTCCATTCGTCACTACTTGCACCATTCTTTTCTCCTCTTTCCATAATCCTTTTAACAAGTTCGTACCTTCAATATTCAATGCAGCGAAATCAACACAAATATATATATATATATATATATATATATATATATATAAAGATAGGCAGCAGTCCTCCTGCTGGGCAAGTCTCTTACATAAACAGTAATTTAAAAAATAATTTAGTCTCTCACATAAACAATAATTTAAAAAATAAAATTACTGTTAATATGAGAAGCTTGTGCAGCAGTCGGGCTGGGCTGCTGCCAAGCAAGCCTCATATATATAAATATATATATATATATATAAAAGATTAACAATATAAAATAAAAAAAAAATCTCGTTTGTTTAATATATCTTAAATTCATCATTACACTTTTTTAAATTTTTATACAAAATATAATAAAAAATTTAATTTTTTTTAAATTTCAAAACACATTTTTTAAATCCCAAAACAAAATTAATATTAAAAAAATATATTATAATAATATTTTATTCTTTTTTTAATTCTCATCTCATCTCATCTCATCTCATCTCATTTTATCTGTAAAAACAAACCAGCCATTATCCATCCAAACCACCAATTGATTTCGAAAATAGAAATGTTGTTTGTTGGTGATTGTTTTTTTCATGACATATTATAAATAATTTTATATGTCAACTATTTCAATAAATAACCACTCAAAATCATGAATCACTTCAATAAGTGTGACTGGAAATGACAAAATCAATGATAAAAGAGTAATGTTGCTATGTAGAGATAACAAAGACGTCTCAGATGATTAGTAGATAATCACTTAAAATCCATAAACCTAACATTTGGAATTTTAAACAAGAGTAATGCTATTTATTATCCTAATTCTTATCACCTTTTCATTATTTTATAATGTGGTATTAGATAATTAAAAATTATTTATTATATTTTATTTAATAATTTATTATTTAATGTCACATCATAAGATAATAAAAATATGATAAATATATTTTCTCTTTAGACAAAAGAGGTCGCCATGTTAGCGTGCGGGGGGTTGTTTCTGGGACCAATGCATGCGTTGCCCCCATTACCTCCTCTTGGCTTCTCTCTTCTGCCTTGTCTTTTTCTTGTTCTTTAGATTGCCCACTGCATCTATAGAAGGATCTCTCTCCCCCTCCACCCACCCACCCCCCCACCCCCCCACCCCCCACCCCACCCCACCAATATGTGGCTGAAATTCATTGTAGTAACTAAGGTGCCTAACGAAGATTAGTAAAGGTAGACAATATAGGACCCTTTTAACTCTTAACTCTATCAATTGACAACGGGGTTGCATAATCCTTAATGAAAACCAACTGTATGTGTACATATTTTACTCACAAATAATTTTATAACCGTATTGATGATCTCAGTCTATATAGATGAAAAAATTGTAAAATTGTAAAGTTGAAAATTAAAAATTAAAAAATGCTTGAATTTGAATGGTGTTTGAATGTTGAGATTGAATGGGATGAACTGAGACCATTTGTGAAACCAAACGGGGCGTAAATCTTCTAATAATACCACAAAATCACCTTAAAAAATATGCTGAGAAGTCATGGATATTGGAAGTCATTCATTCCCTGAGAAGTTCTGGAATGGGGAAAGAGTAAAGAGGTGGGTGAGAATTTCATGGTTTGAGATAGGGAGAACATGCAGATGGGTGAGAACATGTCTTTCTAACTTCTCTCCGTCTAGAAATCTTCTAGCATGAAAGAAGAGTAATATAATTATAGAGTGCTTAAATGTTATATAATTTTTATGAAAAAGAGTGAAGATTATTATTAAAAAAAATTAATATTTTTCATGTAAGTCTTGTGTTTTATTTATTCTTTTTAAAGTTATTATGCAACACTTAAATATTTTAAGTACCACTATAAATATTATTTTTTATATAATAATAGGTATATTTAGTGGGGTAGCTGGTACATTTAACATCATTACAAGTAATAAAATAGAGTTTTCTTTGCACGGAAAAGCCAAACCATTGGTGGTTGGGACTGCAAAGTCACGAAAGATTATAATGTATTGGAAGTGCGCCATGATGAGTACCGTGTGATCTATTACTATCTCTCATGTTATAAAATTAATCAAATGTCAATAAAATAACTAGTACTATTTAGATAAAAATCATTTAGTAAGATATCACTATAAGAAAAATGATTACATATAATTAATTAATCTGATGCATTTAAAAGAAACAGACATAAACAATTTCGAAATAACCAATTTCGAAATAATCTATTTTGAATGAAACAGGTTGATTAATTTGCCTATTTTTCTTGTAGTATATATTGAGTGGGAAAATGATCAAAAGTCACCACTTTGCATTGAAAGCAATTAGCTGGCGTCCCAGCTCTTGCTTGTTGGAGAAGACCCGACTTATAAGTCGATCGTAACCTTGTATTTGTGTAAGATAAGTTTTTGTAAAATCTTATCGACTTTAATCATGTTCTCTATCTACTTTAAAAAATAAGTTTATCCGCGGAGAATTAACCAAATTGAAAAAGAGAAATGATTATACAAAAGTGAATTTAAAAAATAACGTGATTTAATGTTATATGTATATTAGATTATAAAATTATTTTTACTATAAAATTAATATAACGAATCACATGAAATCATGATAATTCGTTAGTTTATTTTTACGTAATCCGTTCATGTTGATATTCACCTTTACAAATACAAAAAATATACATCTCAGTTATTTTTCTTTCCATAGATCGTTTTAATGTTCTCGCAAACATAGATTCAAAATACAGATTAATATTTTTTTTACTTAAAATCTTAATGTTTCTAATATTTATGCAAACAAATTTCGAGAGACTTTATTCATTTTAAAGGTGACATGTGCTATTTCCATCTATAGACTTTCCCGTGCTCCGAACTCAGTTAAGTAAACAAAGATCGTCTATGTAATAATGATAATCAGAATAATAAAAATTAATATTAACGATATTTACATACATAATTTAAATACTTTAGACGTTGGATGTCGTGGCCTGACTGTTACTGAAATGGATAATGCTTTTGTAATTTGCATGACTGCAGGTTTTGAACTACATAAATAGAACAAAAATAAAAATGATGACGAATCTCTCTCCATAGACTGGATCCAATATGAACTATGTCGACTATATATATTCAACTCATGTACAAAATATTACCTTGAATCCAGCTACTTTTCATGCAAAAAGTATGATTAGTTTTGGTATTAGATAAAAATTTATTTGAAATGGAGTAGTTTCATTTATGTCATGGTACTCTTTTAAGTTTTTTAGGATAAGCTATACAGTGCAAGTCTCTAAAATCTAAATACCTAATATTCTTTCCAAATCCAAATTCAGGATTTTGTGTAATATTGTACTCAAAACATGATTTTTTGGGCAGAAGTATGAAGTGAGTTAATGAAGTGATATTATTTTATTATTGTATATATAATAAATAATAAAAGAAATAATAAAAATTAAATTCATCTCATATTAATTAAAAACAGTCTAGTTGCACTTGGGGGGAAAACAGCCCACCAATGAGCTGCCTACACGTAAGACAATGGGATGTAGCACAATAGAACTCTGTAAGAAAAGGCAAAAGAAACCATGAAAACAATGAAAAAGGGCAGAGAAGCACGTTTGAGGAAGAAGAAGAATATTTCTCCTTGATTTGATTGGATTACTTTATACGAATTACACCAGAAAGCTTACATATTTAGTACTTTGTATAGACAACAAAAAAGAATATTCACCCCCTGCCAAAATAAGTAACTCTACCAATAAGAAATGTACAACTCAGCAAAAGGTAACTAACTGTAAAAATACAAAAATAGTGCTACATTTATCCTTTATCAACCAGTGCATGATCATGGAAAATTTGATTCTTATTGTCCAATACTCCCCGCAAGATAGAGAATAGAAGTTAACTATTCTCACCTTGGAGAGAAGAGCATTAATAGTAGTGGAGGATAATGTCATAGTGAAGATGTCAGCTAGCTGAGAATGTGTAGGAACATAAGCTGTCACAATGTTGCCTTCTTGTATTTTATTTTGAATGAGATGGCAATTGGCTTCAATGTATTTAGTTCTCTCGTGAAATACAGGATTAGCGACAATGTGGAGAGCTGCTTGATTATCACAATGAAGAATGGCAGCTTGAGGATGATGGACGTGCAAATGAGTGAGCAATTGTTTGATCTAGGTGAACTCACAACAAGTGGCGGCCATCGCTTTGTATTCTACCTCAGCAGAGGAGCGAGAAACAATTGACTGATTTTTAGACTTCCAAGAGAGAAGGGAGTGTCCAAGGAAGATGCAAAATCCTGTTGTTGATCTTCGGGAATCAGGGCACGAGGTCCAGTCCGAATTACAATACCCCTACAATTAGGGTGTAGAAGAAGAAGGCAGTAAGATGCCTTGTGTTGGGTTTCCTTTCAAATACTTCATAACTTTATGTGCAGCTTGTAAGTGAATATCAATAGGCTTTGACATGAACTAGCTTAAAACTTGAATCGAGAAACTTATGTCGGGTTGAGTTATAGTTAAATAGATAAGCCTTCCAACAAGGCATCTGTAAATGCTGGGATCAGAAAAAATGAAACCTGCATCTTTATTGAGTTTAATGTTCTAATCCATAGGCAGTTTAACAGGTTTAGAGCCAAGTGTCCTGGAATCTAAGAGTATGTCAAGTGCGTATTTTCTTTGACATAGTGAATTCCATGAGTTGATCTGGCCACTTCAATGCCAAGGAAGTACCTAAGAGAGCCGAGATCTTTGATCTTGAATTCAGAATTCAAAAAATCCTTGAGAGAAGTGATGCTTTGGATGGAATTACTAGCAACAATAATATCGTCTACATAGATCAACAATGCTGAGAAAGTGTCTCCGAGAACCATTGTGAAGAGATTGTAGTCACTTATTGACTGTGTAAAGCCATATTGAATAAGTGATGCTGAAAACTTAGCATGCCATTGGCGAGATGCTTGTTTGAGCCCATACCAGCTCTTGAGAAGTTTGCAAATCTGTCCAGGCTTGCCTTTGGTGTATCCGGGAGGCTTGCACATGTAAATTTCCTCTTCTAACTCACCATGGAGGAATGCATTATTCACATCAAATTGTTGCAAATGCCATCCTCTCATTGCTGCAATGGCTAGAAGACATCTAACTGTGATCATTTTTGCCATAGAAGAAAAAGTCTCATGATAATCGATATCCTCCTTTTGAGTGTATTCTTTAGCCACCAGCCTGGCCTTTAATCTTTCTATAGTCCCATCAAAGTTGAACTTTGTCTTGTAAACATATTTGCAGTCAAATGGTACTGTCCTAGTAGGCAAATTAGTCAATATCCAAGTCTTATTTAGCTCAAGTGCATTCCGTTAAGCCTTCATGGCCTCACAACATCTCGAGTCTTTTACAGCTCAGTTGTAGGTTTTAGGGTTAAGATGAGATGATATGGAAATGGAGAATGCAGCAAAAGCAGAAGACAGATTATGATAAGACAAATAATTGTGTAAAGGGAAAGCAGTTGCTTTCAAAGGACCAGAATGTTTGTCCAATGATTGCGGAGAAGTGAGGAGTGCTTGCTGACAATGATAATCTTGCAGGTACTGAGGAGCCTTACGAGTTCTTGTGGACCTATGAAGGGAAGGAGAAAGGCAAGGGGTGATCTGTGGAGTTGGAATGGTGGGAGAATGAAGAGATGGACTCGAAATATCAGAGAGGAAAAGTTATAGTGGGAGTTATCTATGTAGTTGGATTGGTGGGGGAGGGATGAGAATAAGGAGAAGGAGATAACTGGGGAGGAGATGTCTGTGTATCAAAATTAGAGGGATTGGATGTAACAGAGATAGGTGCTGGAATGATTATTTCTCATATATCACTGTTGAAACCCACCACACCCCACCCTTCCCCTTCGATTAGTTCTCACCTGATTATTGTTGTTGGGCCACTCTTGCCGATATTGCCGTCACACCTATTTACATGATTTGATTTCTAGTCCCAATTTCTACGGGCTCTAGCCATGTAATGGAGAGAGGAATGGTTCTATAATCCCAAATTTGTGCTCTGTAGTCTATTTTTTTTAGCTCTAGCCATGTAGTGGAGATGGATCAATCGAGTTTGAAATTGTCAAAAAAGAGGAGTTAGGCTTGCTAAAAAAGAAGATTATAGAATCCCGAACCCCATGATATTTTGAAAGCTATATATTGTTGTTGTGCCTTTGCCAACTACTGTGTTTGAAAGCTATGTATGTGGTCAAATACCCGATTAGTTGAAAGCTATATATTTAGTTGAAAGTAGATTAGTTGGCCCTGCTTTCAGCATGGCAGATTAGTTGAAAGCATATTGTGATGGCTGGTTCTCGTTCACCAAAACGTAATTCAGGAAGAAATGGCTACGTGATTCAGGAAGAAGAAATGGGTAAGACATTTGGTGTAGGCAAGCTCGTGTTTATTCACTTAAAAGGATGATGTGGCCAATTTTTATTGGTGGGCTGATTTTATTGAAAGAACAGATAAGCTGGTTATCAGATTTTCTCATTTTGAATTTCTAGAAAAAAAAAAAAAAACCTTTTTATCATAAACACTTAGAGCCGGTTTGGATTCGTAGATGAGACAAACTTGTTTCAACTCAAACTTATCGTTATACTTTTTTAAATTTCTATAATAAAAAAAAAAACATAAATCTCAATGCAGTTTTTTTAAATTCCAATAAATATTTTTCAAATCTCAATTCAAAATTTTCAAATCTCAAAATAATAATAATATTAAAAAATAAATTAAATTCATCTCAACTAATTTCATCTCTCAATTCAAACTGGGCCTCAATGCCCCATTTTGGATTCAAGCACTAGGAAAACCCCCTAGTTATGCACTCAAGAATTAGGTATGGTTTGCTTACAAATAGGGGTGGGCAGTGGGTACCCAACCCCGTTGTCCCGCCCGGTTTTCACACCGTCCCTATGGGGCAGGACGGAGCACCCCGACAGCTATAGTGGGTGCGGGGTAACCCCGCCCACTGTGGAGGATGAACACGGTGCTGGGGGCGGGATGAGGTGAATCCATGTCCCACATATACCCCGTTCCGCCCCCGCTGCTATGAGTTCGGTTTTACTTGTATTTAAATTTCAAAGATATGTTTTTATTGATCGATTCTTACTTACATTTTTCTTACAGTGGTCATTAGTGGAGCAGCTACCGTTTTGAACTGGTGCGAGGCTTTCTCCAAAGCTTTGAATGGGTCTTCCATGGCGGAATGAAACGCGAATGGGTCTTCATCGTTTCGAGAAAGGCAGGTTCTAGTTTATTTAAAAAAAAAAACTCTTATGCATCAAACAATGTCGTTTTTTTATAGTGCAAAACGGCATCGTTTTATCCTTGGGATTTTTTTTAAAATAACTCAGCATCAAACGGCACCGTTTTGCACAAGGACAAAACGTTGTCATTCAATACTGGGTTCTTTTAAACCCTCCCCCTCCCCCAATTTCCCAAATCTTCCCAGCCCCCCCCCCCCCTCATTTTCTGCCTTCGAAAATTATTCTTCCCTCCCCCTCTCTATTTTGAATCTTCCCAAGGCCCCCCATTTCCACCTTCGTGGTTGCCGTCGTCATCCTCTTTTGCTGTCACAACTGTCGTCGTCCCTCTTGTTGAAGGTAAGTGTTGCAACTGATTTCATTTTTTTTTCCTCCTCTTTCATATTGTTTGACTTCATGTGAGGCTGGGAGCTTGGGGTGTTTGCTGATGGCCGTCCCAGGCTTTGGGGAGTGCGGGGAGCGGACGGATGGAGGTCCATCCCCGCACCTCGTGTAGAGGACGGGGTACCCCGCCTCCACATGGACGGGGGCGGAGTGCGGGAAGAAATTTTCCACCCCCGTCCATGTGGGGGCGGGGTGCGGGAAAGGGGTGGCTCCGTTCTGTAAGGGGCGAGTAGCACCCCTACTTACAAGACATATATTTTTATCTCATTTTATCTAATCTAATTATTACATAATTTTTAAATTCCAATACAAAATAATATAAACAATTTAATTTTTTCAAATTCTAATACAAAAATCATATTAAAGATTTTATTATAATAAGATTTTATTTAACTTTTCACTTTAATCTCATCTTATTTTAATCGTATCTCTAAAAACAAACCAGGCCTTAATGCCTCCTTTGGATCCGAAGCTGAGGCGGTCCTAACCTCGTACGTCTATGAAAATTCAAAGTCAAGCCTGGTTCAATAAGTTAGGGGGTCTAAGATAAAATTTTTATTGATGTATTTTTTTAATTAAAGTAAAATTAAATTAATTTTAATTAATTTTACATTTTACATTACATTTTTATTTAAAAACAATGTTTATCGTTTGTCAAGTAAAATTACTAATTAATATTTATATTACCTTTTCAACTAATAACCAACTTAATTTTTATTAAAAAAAAATGATCTAGAAAAGATTTTATCAAACCTAATTTTATAAGACGTGTTTTTGAGTTTTATGGGTCATTTGGGAACACAATTTTTATGTATTCTCACATATTTTCAAATTCATTTTTTTTTCTCACTCAAAACCTTATAAAACATCTTGATTCAAACTATTTAACTATCATACTAGATATTTTGAAGTATTTTTAGTATATAAAAGAGACCTAGAAGCAATTATATTAATCATCATCAATAAAGTTATATAAAAGTGAGTCATTGCCTTTTCAAAGGATCATACAAAAAAAATTTATGAACATTCAAAAATTAGATTTTGTTATTTATAATTCTTACATTATATATTAAATTAATAATGATAAAAGATAAATGTATTTTTATAAAGTGAGTATTTGAAATAATTATTATATAGAATACTTCTAAAATTAATACTGACATATAATATCTATTTAATAATTTTGTTGTCTTATTAAATTAATTAATATTTTTTTTAAAATTATACTTTAAAATTTTTGAAAATGGGCCATTTGTCACTAGGGACTTTAGACAATTACCTAACTTGCCCAAACAAGAGCCGGCCCTGTCCAAAGCTTCTTTCTGGAACTTTTCCAGTCGAAGTCCCATAAAATCCAAGCTCGGATTCAGAAATCTGAGAGCTACCCATTTCTTAGAATGGCATCAGAAATATTGGGTCGTTCATGACATTTCAGGATCCTTCTAGCTATAGTTTCATCTCTTCTGCAACTGTGTTTATCTCATGATATTACACTCATGTTAGTCTATTAATATTACTTTAATTTATGCCTTTTCATTTTCCTGGCAATCACCTCCTTTTGATTTTTTGTATTCTTCTTCGGTCCATTTTTCATTACATGTTTTCTTGTCCATTTGAAGGATTCGGAAGTAAAGTGATGGAGACCATTGAGCATGAAGATCTCACTGTTCAAGTAGAAGTTAGTATGAAGTTATCGTGATTTTATACAAAGCAGAGTTATCATTCTAGTTGTTTCACTCCGTAATATTGTCCAGGAAACTGGAGGAAATTCGAAGGAGATGATAGACATGAAGGATTATACATATCCTGGGGCTAACAATAATCCGAAAACTCGGTACCTTTACAGACCTCCACGAGCCTAATTGAGGTTATTAACAAGGGAACCCCAGCACAAATACAGTCGACCTTAAAAATATAATAAAGAACTTTAAAATATAAAATAAAATGAAAAAAATATATAATAAAAAATATAATAAAAAATAAAATTAAAAAAACACAATAAAAAATAAAAATACAATAAAAAACACAATAAAAAAATAAAATAAAGATGATTTTAAGGGAGGATTTGGTCTTTAGTCGAACGGAGCCGCAGCCGATGGCGGTGGGCGACACCGCCCATGCCATTAGGACCGGCGGGCTCTAGCGATCTCACCCCTGCGACGGCGAGCTCCGGCGAGCTCCCAGCTTCTTCCAACGGCCTTAAATCCGAAATGGGTCTGTAAGGTGTTACCCACCGCCACCGAGGGCGGCAGAGGCTGCATTTCTTGGGGGGTTCGGTTGGACTGAACTCTAGGAATTCACTATTAACAATAGAACTACAAAGATTGTAAATTTCTTTTATTTTCCATCCTAAGAATCCAAAACCAGTCAAATTAAACTACGAAGAGCAGAGGAGGATTAATTATATATATCCTACCACATCCACTTTATCACGAGATGATAGCCACTTCAATTTAGTCGTCGGGTGTTTCATGTTTTCTGTAAGATGTTTTGCTGAGTTCATGTACGTATTTTTTAGATGAAATGGTGAGGGCTAGAACAAAGTGATGTGTGCCAAATCCCATACGGGCTTAAATATATTTGGTTTTGACACAGGTGTTTTTACTTTTTTAATTTTTTACGACTCGGGTCTTTTTAAGAGCATCCTCAATGGCTAAATCCATCATACATTTAATTATTAGACACGAAAAAATATCTGCAATGGATTAGCTTAAAAAAAAAAAAGGACTTTAGCTACAATAATTTCAAAAATAAAATTAAATTTGCTGAGTACTTTTCATTAGCCAAATCTTTACTTTATTATTTTTTCTCTCTCCTTCTCCACCATAGTAAAAAATATGATTTCTTAAGAAATAATTTAATTAGAATATAATTATTAATTAATATATAATAGATAAAATGGTAAAATATGATAAAATTAAATAAATAACTAATTAAAAAATTAATATTAATATTATTTTATTACTATATAAATAATAAATAATTCAATATAGAGATTTGATATGAATGGAATAGTTAAAATTAAATTCATCTCATATTATTTTATATTATATATGAATAAATGACTATTTCAATGTAGAGATTTGATAAGAATGAAATAGTCAAAATCAAATTCATCTTCTATTAATTAAAAGTGAGGTTTGATTTTGGCTAATTCATTGAGAGTGCTCAGACTGCATAGTTTTAAATTCTGTTCCGTTCTAGTTAGAATTTTTCGTTTTGGCCATTACCTCTTGAAAAATACTAAATGTATTTAAAAAAACTTATAAAAAATTTACTTTTCCACATGTTAGCCAATGATATGTTAAAAATTATAAAATTTGAAATTCAAAATTTGAATTTTAAATAATAATAATAAATAAATAAGTTTTATAAATAAAAGTGTATGTTAAAAATATAAGTATATAGCACTACTCCTATCTTTTTCTTGTTCTTTAGCCATGTTTGTATTTGTGAGTGAGTTTAACTCATCTCAATTCATCTCAACTTATCTCAAATTCATTATTACGCTTTTTCATATTTTTATCTAAAATACAAATTCTAATACGCTTATTTTAAATTTTAATACATATTTTTTAAATCTCAAAATATTAATAATATTAAAATATAAATTAAACTCATCTCATTTCTAAATTCAATCAAATCCTAAGTTTCCCACTGCATAAAAGGATATCTACTCTCTCTCTCTCCATACATATTATGTGGCTGGAATTCCTTGTAGTAACTAAAGTGCGGAATGAAGATTATCAAAGGTGGACGATATGTGGCTGGAGTTGCATAATTCTTAATGAAAATCGTTATTAAAAAAAAAAAATATTTGTAATATTTTAATTATAATTAAAATGTCACAAATATCTATTTTTCTTAAAGTGTGTATACATATTTTACTCACAAATAATTTTATAACCGTATTGATGTCTACATGGCCCTTTCGAGCCTTCTAAACTTGAGGGATTTATGCGTGTACACACACATATGACCCAACAAATCTTATTGCATGTGTGCCACTCAAAGTTTTGAATATCATACCAATGAACGTATCGATCAAGATACTAGAACGAAATATTTTAATATCAATACCGTTTCGAGATAATCTATATAAAAAAAAGTATCTATATAAATACTTATATAAATTAGATTTTAAAATAATATTTAATATATGAATTAGCCATCTTATGTATGTTCTTTCCCCTAGTCTATCTAAAAAAGAAGTTCTAAGAGATTGTTTGGTTACATAGATGAGATGAGACATTTGTTAATAGTAGTGAGATTGTTTGTGATTAGTGGTGAAATGGTTTGAATCAAAATATTTTATGAGATTTTGAAAAATAAGAGAGAAAAAATAAATAATAGTATTATAAAGTTAAGATATTGTTAGAATATAATTTCTTAATATGATTTTTATTTTGAGATTGAAAAAGTTGAACTGTTTTTTTATGTTTTATTTGAAAGTTTGAAAAAGTTATAATGAGTAGATGAAAAAGTTGTAAGTCAAAAATTCAAAATTAAAAAGTACTTGTATTTGAATAGTATTTATATATTGAAATGACATGAGACCATCTGTAAGATCAATAGAGCTTAAATCTTCTAATAATTCAACTAAATCACCTTTAAAATATTCTTAGAAGCCATGGACATTGGTAAAAACAAATTTGAAGGTTAAAGATGAAATGATAATTAGGAGAGAGAGTGGAGGAAGGTAGAAAGAAAAGGGAAAAGGGTAATATTGGTATGTGGAAGAAAAGAGATCACATAATTAAAAACAAAATGACCATTTAACATTTTGATGAGTCATGCATTCCTTGATAAGTTTTGTGTTGATGTGAAAGTCTGGTTAGGATTAAGTGATTAAGTTAATAATAGTTTATCTTATCTTTGAGTTTGTAATTTGAATGAATGTAAAATACTTGGATTTTATCTATAGGTTTTTTGATTTTATCAATAGGCTATTTGTCTGAATAAGTAAGAGAATCTAATTACAAAGATTTTGTAATTAAAAATTACTTGTAATTGATTTTCAAATAATAAAATTGATTATTTCGGATTTGGCTACCCTGTAGAATTTTGCCTTGAGGAATTCTTTAAAATGTTTCTCTTCATAACTAAAGTTGGTGTTACGCACTTTATTTATTTTAGGTATTTGATTGGTTATCAAATTATTACATAATTGACGATTAATTAATTTATTAAGTGAGTTGACAGATCTTTGTATTGAAATACAATGATACTTTGAAATTTTCATTATGAAAGGGGGGAGTGTAAAGAGGTGGGTGAGGATTTGATGGTTTGAGATAGGAAGAACATATAGGTGAGAGCATGTCTCTCTAATTTCTCTCTAAAAATCTTTTGCTATAAAATAATTGTTATATTTAGTGGGCTTGCTGGTATATTTAACATTATTACAAGTAGTAAAATAGAGGTTTCTTTGCAAAGAAAAGTCAAACCATTGGTGGTTGGGACTGCAAAGTCAAGAAAGATTATAATATATTGGAAGTGCATGATGACTGTGTGATCCATTATTATTTGTCATGTTTATAAAATTAATAAAATGTAAATAAAATAACTACTATTTTAGATGAAAGCCATCTAACATGAAGATAGAGTGGGAAAAGGAAAGGTCGTCACTTTGTATAGAGAGCAATTAGCTGACATCCCAACTTGTCTTCCTCTTGATTGTTGCAGAAGGCCCGACTTATATGACCCTGTATTTGTATAAGATAAGTTTTGTAAAATCTTATCCACATTAATCATGTCCTCTATAATCTACTTTTATAAACAAGTTTATCTATAAGAGATTAAGCAAATTGAAAAGGAGAAATACTTTGAACATAAAAATATTATATAAAAATAAATTCACAAAATAATATAATTTGATGTGATGTGATACATACATCAAATTGTAAAATTACTTTATCGTAAAGTAAATCTAACGAATCGCATAAATCGCGTTAATTTATAAATTTATTTTTATATACCTAATTCCTTTATATATTTTCGTCACC